>NJPS01000046.1:1238085-2476170 GCA_002946415.1 Rutstroemia sp. NJR-2017a BVV2
ACTTGAAGTTCGGAGAGTTCTCGTGTGTATAATCCATCTGTAGCGACGACGAGCGACGCAAGATTGATGTCAGTGCTGTTTCGGCGCTAACCTTACAGCACTGCAGGACCAGGGCCTAAATTTCACAGCCATGCCTGATAATTCTGCTCTACGACTATCTATTTTGCTGGGAGACAATTTTCTATTTTCATTTCAAACGCTTACTGAAGAGAGGGAAGCGGGCGGAGAGGAGGAGAATCATGAACTGGAGGGGCATGAAAATTGGAGCCGCAATATGTACCGCACTGCACTGCGTTGTACTTACATATGACTTGCATGCACCGACTATCCACAGCACAACTCACCATACATTATCACTGGATCGTACATGTGTAGACACAGAACATGAACTCATAGAAATAAAAAGTGTGAATACACAACGCCGGAAAACCCTCGCCATACTTATACTCACTTTCTACGCTTTATGCACACAGCGCAACAATAACAATATTCCTTCCCAGCAGCCTCCTCGATTTCCATGAAATATCCCAGACTTCCCACCCTTCTAATTCTCCTTATTTCACTTCTAAAGTGCCACATTCACAATTAGACTACTCATCTGTCTGCCTTCCCGCACTGAACCCAAAGTAACTCGCAAATGCACTAATACCACTCCCCTCTGAATCCATGACCTTCTTCGCCCTCTCGGATCCTTTTCCTTTCTCCCTTCTCTTACCCTTGTCCTTATCCTTTTCCTTTTCCTTCCCCTTATCCTTCCCCTTCCCCTTCCCCTTCCCCTTCTTATCACCTCTCACAGTCCCCATTATCCCCTCCCCTCCTCCACCAATCCCTCCATTCTCATGACTCAACGCCAGTACCTGCGCAAGCGAGTATTGCCCATCACTCTCATGACTCACATAGTCGCTAATCCTAATCTCTCTCCTATCGGCGCCCTGTGCCTCACTATCCTTATCACTTTCCATCAACCCCGTCTTCTCATCCGCTTCCAATTTGGCTTTCTGCGCCGGCGTCAAACAATCATCCAAATTATGTAAATGATCTTCGTAGCTCTGTCTACCCATAGTTGGATCATGATCACTAACATCGACGAGGAAATTGCCCGACATTGTTCTTTTCTCTGGCATGAGGACAGGACAGCTAGAGATTCTGTGTTGACGTCCTAGTAGGGAGTTGCGCTTAGTCGAAGATGGACTGCTGGTGACACAGCTGGTGATACGATGTTGTTTGACTGGGGTGGCCGGTCCAGAGCCGCCTGCACATTGGTCTAGTAGATGCTGCTCCTCTTCTTGGATTTCTGATCTTGCGTGGCAGTCTACAAATCCGTGCTGCTTGACTGGGCTAGCATTCCCAGACGCCCCGGCACAATCGATGAGGAAGTGCTCCTTGGATTCGGAGATGGGACTCTGAGCAATACAGCTAACTGAACGATGATGCTTCGGCTTATAAGGAGCGCTCGGTCCAGAAACCACTGAGGCATTGTCAAATGCGGCTGAGTTCTTACCACTGGAAGGACTAAGAGCACTGCAGCTTGAAATTCGATGTTGTTTAATAGGTGTTGAACTCGAAGAATCAGACAGATCAAGGAAAGAGCAGCTTGCAAATCGATGTTGACGGAGGTCAACTGGGCTAGCCAAACCGGACTCCAGTTCGCATTTATCTAGCAAGTGTTCTTCGCAAGCCGCGACAGATTCCGGGATGTTGCAGCTTTCCAAACGGTGCTCTCTCAATGAAGGAGTACTGAAGGACGAGTTCATTGGTGCACCATCTTTAGGCAATTGCTGCTGATCTCGTGGTAGCTGCATGACCAGACTGGATGCAGCACAGTCATCCAAGGCATGCTGAATAGTAGGCTGAGAAGGCTCAGCATCAATGGTGGAATTGATCAGTCTGCGGCCGATTCCAAATTTTTGTAGATACTTCTCCTCTTCTTCATAGTAATCCAAAACCGATTTGGTGACATGAGAGTCGGTAAAGTCATGGACGTAGGAAAGCTGTTGCATTGCTGATGGTCTGATCTTCTCGCACCTCCGCAAAGTATGCTGCTTAGCCTTGATGGTTGGCGGGGGCGACTCATAGACGACAGTGCTGCAGTTCGTGAGGCTAGAAAGGCTTCCCCTGCTTTTCTGTGGCGCAGTTGATCCTCCCCCATCAGATCTACCACCAACATCTCTGACGTGTGCTACCACAGGTTCAAGTTGTTCCACGTTCCTGCTTGCTTCCGCCACCGACGCATCACTCTCCCTCATAGGCTCAGCCGGGACTTCTTTCATATCTCCAATCTTAGCGTATCGTTTTTGCAGCTTCTTTCCTTCAAGTCTGAATATCCGATTTTCTCTCGATTCGGGATGGTCAGCATCCGTAACACGCGGCGAAGCATATCTCATCGGCTGGTGTAATTTTGGTTGGGACATCTGGGGTTGGTCAAAGATCTCTGTACGTTTAGCAAGCCCAACAGCACCTTCTCGAGCTCGGACTTCACGGTCATCTTGGGCTAAGATGCAAGGATGACAGAATATCGCGCAGAGGCAATCGTATCCGAAATGGCCATTAATTCTGTATTGGGCTCGAATTCTTGCACGCTGCAGTGCAGTGAGGACGACTATTTGCATTGGTTAGCGGAAGGTTCTAAAGTCGGTTTGTTAACATTCTTACTTCCTATACAACAACAGCCTCCAAGCATTGCGTGTATCCAACACATCTTGTTACAACCATCAGAAGCATGCCAATCGTGGGGATCCTGACCAAGCGAGATGTTTTTCAACCGCCAATGAGTCTTCCCATGCAACACGCAAGGCATGAGCCAGGCCGTACAACAAGTGCCTATGTCTCCGGAAGGCTCATGGCAAAACGTGACCATCCAGTCGCTTCTCCCGGTCTTTTCTGGTTTGTTACGTTTGTAGTGCATTAATTCGTGTCTTGGTGGTTGGTGAGGTAGAGAGCATTGCGAGGGAGCACTCAAGTCTGGTGGCATAGTCTGGGCCAGGGCTGAATTGACAGCGAGAGATTGTCTATGAACTGGAGAGAATGTAGATAAATAATACTTCACGGAAGAGTTTCGTTTCCCTGGATAATGTTTGTTTCTGCCCATTACGAGGCGGATGAAATCTTTGAAAGAGCCTGCTTTAAATTTAGTACTTGTGCTTGATGATGGTTAAGAGTTCTCGACTTACGATGCACCTGGGTAGTGATATTTGTGTGTCCAAGTTGATAATTCTGTTGTTTGTTGAATAGAGAAAGGAAGAGAGAGAAAATCAAGGTGGAAATACTACAATAAAGATACCCGTTGCTCCTTCCCTTAACCCAAGTGAGAGATCCGGCTTCCAGTCTACGGACGGTCTTTCCCACGCGAGCTTCGACCAATTCACCTTCGTGTAGGGATTACATAAAAGGAACTGAGTTGGGAGTAAAGCATTTGAAATTGAGAATCCTAATGTGCTAAGAAGCAGTAGACAGATCTTAAACGCCCACTAGGTTACAAGATCAAGTGATCGAAAACGCAAGTTAGGATGAAGAACCAGAGAATCCGGGTAGGACAAGAATCATATTAGAAAACAATTGCTTTTGAAATTTGATTTAATGACACTTCGAATACATTATGTGCATTGTCAATTCAGATCTTCTTTCTATAAAGCATCGCAAATATAAGTCGTACTGAGAATCTTGCAGCCCTGAGAATTAGCTCCTTTCTCAGATAGAATTAACATCCGCATGCATGCTTTCCAAACAAAATGTCCCTCTCGCACGGAACTGAAGTTCGCAAGTTGATTTTTACGAAGCTTGCGTAAATGCCCAGAGCTTCATATTTACACCTGTGGCCGAGATACGTCAACAGTTCCCTTAACCTTCGCAGACTCTACAGAGCCCTCGCCCTTTGAGCTCTTGTTCGGGTCGTTGGTGAGGTCCCCAGAGTGCTTGGTGTCTGTGTTGCTCAGACCTTCCTGTTTGGCAGACATAGAGTTCTTTCCAAGAGCTTCTTTTGAAGCGGCGGGCTATTTGTTTGTCAGTCTCAAATCTATTGTTTTGTGAACATAGAAACAAACCCTATCCAATGGCTCGCCCTCTCCTCCTACCGGATCCTTCAAGCCTTGCTTCTTTCCTGCCTGGCTCTCTATCCGAGCTTTGTTACCACCCTTTGCGTCAGGGTATGACTTGCGAACATTCTTCTCATCCGCTGAGACAACGCTTTCGTCATGCGAAGGACCGGCAATAGCTGACTCCTTGTATCGGTCGTCGTTACCAGAGAAGTAGGAGCCATCTTCCTCTTCAGACTTCTCCCCGGATTTCTCTTCAGCTTCTGGCTTCTCTTCAGATTCTTGCTTCTCTTCATCTTTGGATTCTTCTTGAGCAGGCTCCTCGGTAGGCTCCTCCTCGTGTTCTTCCTCGTGTTCTTCGGCGTGTTCTTTTCCGTGACTATCGCCATGAGCGCCATGACCATGGGAAGAGGTATCCGGTCCGTTTTTCACAAGGAAATAGACTGTTGGGAGAGTAACAGCTACAGCTCCGGCAGCCCTAAATGACGTCTTCGTTAACGGCAATTCTATCTGGAGAAACCGGAGGAATCTGTCTCAACTAACCAGACAGCGTCACCTCCTGCCTTGGCTGTCTCATGGCCTCCATGACTAGCGTAGGTCCTTTTGGCAATCTGGTTTACCAATTGAGGTCGAGCTGCTGTTGGTCTTGCTCGGAAGTTGCGCAAATTTCGCAAGATTGCCGCTCTAGAGAAGGCCATTTTCGGAGGAGGGGAAAAGTGGGCGGAGAAATGTGCTTAAAATTCGCAGAAATTAGTTTTGGATACAAACATTGAATTCGCGGCCAGAGAAGAGACGTACTATGTCAATTGATACAGTAAGTTATAGCGATAGTGTAAGGTTCTTGTGTTGTAAAGGAACAAAAGTAGGACAGATGGCTGGGTTAGCCGGAATTTTTGCGGTGCTCAATCCCAGTGACGCCAGCAGTCATACGAGTTAACGAGTTAAGCTCGGGATAAAGCTTTGATCCAAAAAGATCCCTGGTACATGCCTGGGTAGCTGATTTATGCCTCTTTTACAAGGCATCATTTTCACCCCACCACTTACTTACCCGGACTTGGGCTCGGGCCACTCATGAGCCACTCCCACTGTGCCACTTCTCTCCGCCATATGTAGCTTCCGGTGCTTGGTGGGATGGATCATCAAATTGTCCTCCAGCTGCCGACCATAGAGCAAAACAATCATTACTTGTTTCTCCTGATCAATCAGATATCTCTCAAGCGCCAGAACTTGCGCCAAAGTTGAGGACTATCAACTTCTTTGTTTGGCCTCCCCATACCTCCCCAGGAGCATAATCTAAAGGTAGATTAATTCTCGCTTTTTGCTCCGCTTTGAAGCTATCTAACATTGTCTTCTGCTAGGCAGCTATCCGCCGTGCAAAAACAAGCGACGACGACGAACTCCTCAGGACACTTAAATTCTCATGGTAGTTTGATACTGTCGATACCACCTTTGCCATCATCCAAATTTAACGGCCTTCATCACATGAACCACGAGCTTCACTTTCACGATGTCAAACGCCCTTACAACAAACCCAACATCACAAACCGTTGCGGCTTTACTGCCCAAACTTCACGATGCCGACCCTGATTATCGATTTATGTCCTTGAACGATCTCTTCCAAGTATTAACTGTTGGAAAACCCGACTTTCTCCATAATGACTATAATACTGCTGCAAAGACGGTGGATGGGATCATCAGGACGTTGGACGATCAGAATGGAGAAGTGCAAAATTTGGCTATAAAATGGTTTGTTACCATATCCTCATGGGCCCTTACTAGACTCTAATTGATTGTTTACAGTCTGGCCCCGTTGGTCACCAAAGTGCCAAACAGCATTCTAGCTCCCATGCTCGAAAGACTCTCAACGTTGAGTACCGAGAACTCGGTTGATAACTCTATACCTTCGATGGCTTTACGAACGGTAGTCGTCACACTTCCAAGGCCTATCAACGGTGTTTCTCCGTCAAAAGATGTGCTTGAAGCATACTCCGCTGTCAGCAGAGTTCTCATTCCGAGATTGGTTGGACGTGTCGTCCTTCAGAAACCCATCAAGGGCGCAAAACTGCCACCACCCCCTCCCGGTATGCTCGAACCGTCTTCGACCACTGAAATAGACTCCGATGCAGTCGATGTTCTGATCGAAGTCGCACGATGTTTTGGTCCGATGTTACAACAACCTGAAGTTGAGGCACTTCAAAATCTGGTAGTCAGCATTTTAGAAGCAGAGCGAGCTAGTTCGGTTGTCAAAAAGCGTGCTGTAGTGGCTGTGTCTTTATTGGCTATGTACTTGACCGACGGCGATCTGAGCGGTTTTGTCTCTCATCTCATTGAGCGTCTTCGCAACCCACACCTTACCCCAGTACAAAGACGACTTTATATTACCATTCTTGGATCGATGGCCCGATCAATACCATCACGTTTCGGACCGTACTTGAAAGTACTTGCGCCATTCGTCCTTAGTGCGCTCAGTGAGCAGGAACTTTCGGACCAACTAGAAAATTCCGCTGAAGATGGCGAGAGAGATCCCGAGGTTGACGATGTTCGGGAAGCTGCCCTCGTAGCACTCGAGGGTTTCTTAGCATCATGTGGTACTGAGATGCGCCCCTACACTGACGAAACAATCGCTGCTGCTCTCCGATTCCTCAAGTATGACCCGAACTACAATGACGATGACGACGAAGAAATGGGAGGTACTCAACCAGACGAAGATGATATGGCCGATTTTGACGACGATGAGGACTTTGAGGCTGAAGCTGGGTTCGACGATGATGATGATGACGCGAGTTGGAAAGTCCGAAGATGTGCTGCTAAGACACTTTACACTTTAATTTCGACCAGGGGTAGTGGTGATCTGCTCGACGATGGCACATTGTACGCACAGGTAGCGCCTACCCTTGTTCAAAGATTCAATGAACGAGAGGAAAATGTGCGACTGGAGGTTATCGCCGTCATGACATCGCTTATCCGTAAGACTGGTGAAGGTGTTTTAGTCGACTTTTCGGCAGATGACACTTTGAATTTCAGTCAACCCTCTCAAAGTCGAAAGAGAAGACGGGAAAGTAGTTTCTCTGCGACTTACGACTCGAAGACTCTTTTATCGATGTCTGCTGGTTTGACTTCGCCTACAGTAGAACCAGTACCCGCCTCTGGCCCCCGAGCAGATTTGGCAAAATTAAGTCCTTCCATCGTCCGAGCTACTGTCAAGTTACTGAAGACAAGCTCGATTCCGACGAAACAGGCACTCATCAACCTCTTAGATAGCATGGTTTCGGTTCAAAACGGAGGACTTGGGGAATTCTTCGGTCAGCTTGTTGATCCTATCATGGAAGCGCTCAAATCACCATCTGGTTCGACAAGTTCCTCTGGGACAATCGCAAGTGGCGGCGCTGCCTCTGCAACTGCAAACACCCTCCGAATTGCTGCTTTGAAATTCCTCGGTGACATATCCAAGACTCATTCTTCGAGCGTCTTGCAACCGTTCTTTCCAAAGATTTTACCGGGTGTTGTATCAGCTGTGAATGATAAATTCTATAAGATTTCCGGGGAAGCTATCGGCACCGCTGAGCAGCTTGTAAAGGCATTGACACCCCCTAGATCAAGAACTGTGAAGCAAAACCATCAGGAGGACCTTTCAAAGTTATACCAAGTCATTGTGGGGCGAGTCTCTGCTACTGATGCAGATGTAGAAGTCCGACAGCGCGCGATTCATGGTCTTGGTATCATGCTCGCCCGCACAGCTAGTCCCGAGGGTTCATCGCTGCTCTCGACAAGTGACCGAACTGCTGCACTGGATATCCTTAGTGATAGACTCAAAAATGAAACGACACGCTTTGCTGCAGTTCGAGCCATTGATACTATTGCTGCTTTATCGAAAACCAAAGATCAGCTTCGTCCCGAATGGATTCGCGAAGTCTCGTTGGAACTTTCTGCACAACTCCGCAAAGCAAACCGATCACTGCGCGGTGCAAGTCTTGGTGCGCTCAAAAATTTAATTATCTCGCCAGCTGCGCGAAACTCACTGGACGCCCCTACCATCGAAGGTCTCCTTAGCGCACTACTCCCCCTTCTAAACAGCGTTGATTTGCATCTCCTGGGACCAGCTTTGTTAGTTTTAGCTCACTTAGTTATCGATGATGCAAATCTCGTTGTCACTAAACAGTTAAACGAAGCTCTGTGCGAGCTATTAGTTGTAAATCTGGGGGGCTCCGTCCTTGATGCACTGCTACTGCTAGTTACCAACATTGGCAAGCAGGGAGTGGGTCAGCATTTGATGGCTGGGCTTCTGCAGGACGTTAGCACCCGCGGCGATCCTACAGTAGTTGGAAAAGCTATTGGCACTCTGCTTGTATATGGAGGGTCTTCTGTTGGCGTCAGTATTGACAACTTCTTGGAAGAGTTGCACAACAACTCATCTGATGAAGCTAAACAATGCTTGGCATTGGCCGTGCTTGGAGAGGCTGGTTTGCAACTGGGTATAAATTCACCTTTGAAGCCATCTACTTTCTCCTCCCAATTCAAATCGCGCTCCGACAAGGTACCTCTTGCAGCAGCTGTAGCACTAGGTCGTGCTGGTGTAGGCAACATCACGGTGTATCTTCCTGAAATATTAGATATGATGAGCAAGAGTGGCGATGAATTCTTACTTCTACATTCTATCAAAGAGATACTCCAGCAGGCAGGCAACAAACCTGCAGATATCACTCAGCATATAGCATCGCTATGGGAGCGACTTCTCTCAGCCTCGCAAGCTGAGGATAACAAGGCTATCGGTGCAGAATGTATCGGTCGATTGGCTATGATTGATCCGAAAGCATTCATGCCGCAATTGAAGGTAAGATCTCTTTGATGGGAATTGGCGTAGTGGCTAACTATGTTTTAGAATTACCTTTCAGACCCGTCCGCTTCAGTGCGCGCCATGGTTATCCAGGCTATTCGTTACACATTGTCTGACAGCGACGAGTCCTTTGATTCGGTGCTTAAAGCAATGCTGATTGATATGCTCAAAGTGATGCTTCTCGACACCGAGTTAGAGAACCGTCGATTAGCCTTGACTACTCTGAATGCAGCTGCTCACAACAAACCAGAGTTGATCAATCCTAACCTCCCACAGTTACTTCCTCTTGTAATGAATGAATCGCAAATCAAACCAGAGCTCATCCGTGAGGTAATGATGGGACCTTTCAAGCACAAAGTTGATGATGGTCTTGAAGTTCGCAAGGTATGTAAAATTGTATATTTCCTGTCTGCAGCGTATGTAGCTAATAAACTCGTAGAGTGCATACGAAACCTTATACGCCCTTATGGAAACCGCATTCTCACGCATCAATATCCTAGACTTTTATGACCGTATCATTGCAGGCTTGAAAGACGAGCACGACATTCGGGCACTTTGCATCCTCATGCTCAATAAGCTGGTCGTTCTTGATCCCGATGAGACTGCGCGACGTCTTGATGCCATCGCAGACTGCTTCCGCAGCACTCTGTCTATCAAGCTGAAGGATACCGCTGTCAAGCAAGAAATAGAGAAACAAGACGAGGCTGTGAAGAGCACGCTCCGCGCGACATTGAATCTACACTCGCATATTCCGGCTGCAAGCACGGCAATGGGCGCACAGGGCAGTCAGCATCAGACGTGGAGAACTTACTGGGAGTGGGTGGAGAAGGATTTCGAGTCGCAGTTAAAGACGCTGAGAGAAGAGAAGAAGGAATCGGCTCTCTAGGTTGGCTCGGCTACGATATTGATGATGTGAAATGATGATGATATTGATGAGCGAGCGAGAAGGTTGAGCATTTTTTGACGATGATATGGATGGATGAGAGAAACGAGATGCAAAATGCATGGTTGACAAAGCTTGCTCTGATAGATACCCAGAGCAGCATCAAGTCAGTATGAGAATATGAATATATGACTCCAACTTTTCCAATACTTGATGGTACTAGGCCGTCTCCTCTCGATACATACGACTGCCTCTTAAGAATTCAATAGTTACAGCACGGGATATGAAAATAACTAGATGAGAGGAGTCTTTCTTTCTGTCATTCCCATCGAAGAAAGCGAAATAATCTACAGAGAAAAAGGGTGCCTAATATTACAAATTGAACAAACTCCTTTTTCTCTTCTCCCCCTACTCCTTACTTCACTCGGATATACAATGGAGATGTTTCGCTCCAGTATTCGTAATCTTACCATTCATATTTCCTCCACCTTCCCCATTCGATTCATTTCCTTTTAGTGAGTCCATATATGTTCATTTTCCGCACCAATACTCCCCGCCCCAGTTCCTAGACGTTACATAAGTCATCCATACATCCATCCCAATCCTATTTACCAAGCGGCCCCACAAGGACCCGAAGTGCATCTACTTAATGATTCTCGTAACCAAACCAGTAGCGACTGTTCGTCCACCTTCACGGATATTGAATCTTTGACCGGCTTCCAAAGCACATGGCTTCTCAATCTCGCATACCATCTCGACGTTGTCACCTGGCATGACCATCTTTGAGTCGGCGTCTTCGGTTCCCTCGGGCCAGTAAAGAGCAGAGGCTTCGTCGGCTGTTCGGATGAAGATCTGTGGTCGGTAGTTTTGGTGGAAACCGGTGTGGCGTCCTCCTTCTTCCTTGGATAGAACGTACATGGAGACGAGGAACTTGGTGTGGGCCTTGGTTGTTCCTGGAGCGGCGACGATCATTCCACGCCTGACTTCTTCACGCTTGATACCACGGAGCAAGAGACCAGAGTTATCACCAGCTCGGGATTCGTCGCAAGACTTCTTGAAGGTCTCGATGTCGGTGACCTTGGTCTTGATAACTTGGTCGCCCTTTCCGACAATTTCGACTTCAGAATCCTTCTTCAAGACACCACGCTCGACACGTCCAGAGGCGACAGTTCCACGACCTGGAATAGAGAAGACGTCTTCAACGGACATGAGGAAAGGCTTGTCGAGATCACGTTGAGGAGTTGGGATCCAAGTATCAACGGCTTGCAGCAACTCGTCGATCTTCTGCTCACCAATCTCTGGTCTACGGCCTTCGAGAGCGCAAAGTGCAGATCCGAGAATGATGGGCGTATCATCTCCTTCAAATCCGTAGCTTGAAAGAAGCTCACGCATTTCCATCTCGACTAATTCCAACATCTCAGGGTCCTCAAGAGCGTCGACCTTGTTGACGAAAACGACGATCTTCTGAACTCCGACTTGGCGGGCGAGAAGGAGATGCTCTCGGGTTTGTGGCATTTGTCCGTCAGAGGCTGCAACGACAATAATGGCTCCGTCCATGTTGGCTGCACCGGTAATCATGTTCTTAATGTAATCGGCGTGACCGGGACAGTCGACGTGCGAGTAATGGCGGGCTTCGGTGGCATATTCGATATGGGCTGTGGAAATGGTGATACCACGCTTTCGCTCTTCCGGTGCTTTATCGATGGCGCCATATTCGAGGAAACTGGCCATGCCCTTCTCTGCTTGTCTCTTGGTAATGGCGGCAGTCAATGTGGTCTATATATTGTACTGTTAGCATTTGCCTGCGGGGTTCTCTTGTCGATTCTATGCACCTTTCCGTGATCGACGTGGCCAATGGTACCTATTTCATATCAGCAGAAGCACCACAGAACAGTCAACAAGCCCGCATACCAATGTTTACATGAGGCTTTGTTCGCTCAAAGGCAGTGGCGTATGAGCGAGCAGCATTGACAACTGCAGCTCCATTTTGTCGTCTTAAGGCATGCTGCAAGGGACTGACAGCATTTCCTTGTCTCAGCGCAGACCTAGCTGTCTGAAAGAAGGGAGTAATTGATCGCGTAAATGCCGGCATCTTGAAGAGGCTTATGGAGAGGAGAGGGAAAAGAGAATGGACGATTTTACTGAAGTATCAAAATACTGGCCACTATGGGAACTTTTCTGTATCATCTCGAAATATTTTTTGAGTCGACTCGGTTACCGTAGAATAGTGCGGGATTGGTCTGTGCGTTCAGATTATGCATAGCGAGATGGAGGGGAAAACAAACAACGCGATACCATTCTAGGATTTCAGAAGCTCACAAAACCAAAATTCTTCGATGGAATTGGGGATATCATTTGACTCGTTGTCCTCAGTTGTTGGTCATAGTTGACTAGGACTAGGTGATAAATACCAACGTACGCTTCAAGTGGGGTAGGAAGGTAAGAGACGAATCACGGAGACCGGATTACTGCTCTGGAAAGAGAGAACTTCACCATGAAGGCCCGTAAAGTGATGCACAAGCTGCTAAGAAGACTTTATTGGGAGAGAACTTCAAAAGCTATAATCTATATATAGCTGTTACTAAACAATGCTCCAAACACCTAGATCAAACCTGTTGATACGATTCTGGTCCCAAAGATCGACCTGCTCAAACGCATTCTGAATACCGCCCCAGGCAGTCATTCGTTCAAGTTCTGCAGCTTCAATAGGATCACTTGCTGTCTGTCCAACTCCATCCCATTCATGCCATGGCTCTTCATCGGCTTCGCACTTTTCCCATTCACCGTCCAGCAAGTTCTTGCCTTTGCCAGGGACTGGAGCAGCCGGTACTTTGCCTTCCCTGAAGTACGCTCTGATCTTCCTGATCGTGCAAACTGATCTGGCAGCTAAGCTGCAATGTCCTACAGAATTCTGCTCCACGAGTGCGGCGTCCACAAACTTGCTGGCCATTTTTACTCCGGCAATCAGAGGGGTAACGGGATCAGCGCTGTTACTAATGTAGAAGAGGGGGAATGAGGTCTTGATTGGCTTTTGCCTGTGGGCAGGATGATTATCCCACCGCATCGGAGGGTCAATACTCGGTATGGTATATCCAGAGCACTGAATCAAGACTGACATCCAGCAATCTGCAAATGAGGAGAGTTTTACAAGCTCTCCAAACATGTCTTCTATCTCCGAAAATGTGTGGTTTAGCTAGAAGGAACTTATATTAGCATTGCGAAGAAAAGGTCTGAAATCAAATATACTGACTGGATATCTCTTATCACCGCAAAGAGTGGCTCTTTCTGCATCACCAGGGTAATTGCGTTGTGGGCCGGCATGTTCACAGACAGGTTTGAGATCGTACGAAGGCGGCGTGGGTGTAAACTCAAGTATCTCTCCAAGCTTCCGATCGAGGATATCAAGGGCTGTAGCAATGAGCGGAAACCGAGCTATAGGGGCGTATGCTGACATGAAAACCTGAAACCTGAAATCCGAGACAGTCAGAACAGCAGGCATCTTAGTATCCCGCAAAACGAGAGGCAGAGGATTTTTCTGTAAATCCTCCATCACCGCCTGATACCTCTTATCAATATCTTCAACCTTGTCCCCATCTCTGTAGAATCTGCACGCAGATTTTGCAGTGTGGCAGTAGGTAAAGAATGAAGCCCATGCTTTATCCGTGTCTCTTTGACTTTCAACCCAAACTGGAGAAACATATTGGTCGGCGTCAACAACCCCATCGAGCACAAGCCGACCTACTCGGTCTGGAAACATGGAGGCAAAGGTGGACCCGAGTAGAGTCTAGGAACAGTTAGAGCTGTCATGAATAAAGAATGGCTGGAATCAGTTGGGAAACAGGTACGGAAATAAGCACACATACACCATAGCTGAAGCCCCAGTAGACCAGCTTACCCTTGGTATCTACCCCTGAGTCTCTGCTCGTCTCTTTACTTTCCTCTTCCGAATGGCCCAACTCCGGTGTAAAGCTGTTCTGGTCTTTCTCAAGACCAGCAGTCCATACATCCCAAGCGTCGACGATGCTTAGCATATCTCTAGCGACGCT
Source organism: Rutstroemia sp. NJR-2017a BVV2 (assembly GCA_002946415.1). Classification (NCBI taxonomy): domain Eukaryota; kingdom Fungi; phylum Ascomycota; class Leotiomycetes; order Helotiales; family Rutstroemiaceae; genus Rutstroemia; species Rutstroemia sp. NJR-2017a BVV2. Next base: position 1,251,880 of record NJPS01000046.1, read on the forward strand.
TGGAGTTTGTGCATGTCGGAATATACTGTCCTTCCCACTCAAAGAATCTTTCTCCGCACATAACTTACTCATAAGTTTCGCATGCGCATCCCGTGATCTCAAGGCAGTTGAACTTGAATTAGGAAGACCAATCCCTGATAGTTGAGCAGTGTACAGTACCCTATGGTAATCTCCTCTAGCATAATCATCCTCCTCTTCACCGTTCGCACTGCTACCTGCAGCATATGGGAAAGAGAAACAATCGACCCGCGGCATCGTTGCCCCAACACCTCGAGGGTCAAAACCGATTATATCTTGATCCTCGCCAACAATCTGTTGAAGAGGGCGTCCTGCAAGAAGGACAAAATCAACACCACTTCCACCTGGTCCTCCAGGGTTTATAAGCATCGGTGATTTAGAAAACCCTTCGGTTTCTGCACGCACACCAGGAAGCATAACGAGTGCTATGTGAACTTTAGGGTTGTTCTCGGAAGCATTCAGGGGCCGATGGTAGTCCATCGGCACTGTAAGGCGAGCACATTTGAACTTTTGCTCGAATCCCGGAAAACATGAATGCCATTCCAGCTTTTCGCTAGGAGTTATCTATGCATTTGTCAGTCACAGAATCTTGGGCGGATCTGTCAAGGTGATCCAAACATCGTCAAAATCAAGATATGTTGGTTCCTCCCGATCGAACGAAGTCCCATCTAAACTGTATATATCTGATAGAATAGCCCATGACCACCAAGTGAACAGCACAACCGAGATAATAATCCCTGGCCATGTACGAGGACTCCTCGAAACCCTCACAGTGTTCAGTCGTCTAAATGTTTTCGGTAAAAGACTCCGGTCTTCCCCTCGATCTTCAATATCAAAATCATGAAATATCTTAGCAGCCATCTCTCAGGGGGTGCAAACTCAACCTCCGGGCAGGCTAGTAATAAATAGAGTATAGACAGGAAGCATGAACAAACGCAATAAAAATATCGTGGGCAAAACTAACCACATCCACGGCGCACAAAGCTTGAGCTCGAGAATGAAAGTAGGAAAGAACTACAATAGCTAACTATTCGGAAGACAGCCTCATGAGACGATGACGAGCTGTAAGCACGTAATATGTCGAGAGCCATGCACGCCCAATGACAATCCTTGCGCGGTTTCAAGCTTTCGTGTGCCTGCATCACCTGGGCACTGCACGCGCGGAAAGTGGGGTTACACCGCGCATGTGGCCTTTTGTGTGATTGAAACGACGGATATTCTAGACAACGACTTTATTACACTCAGAAGATTGTTGGATGCGATATCTGTTGTGTCGCCTAACGCGCTTGATTTGAATCTTCATGTATTTGACCGACAAAGTATTTTCCTAATTACAATCGAAACTATTGTTCGGAATATCATAGAACATTAACCATTCTGTGGGGAGTTGAAAGATGCAGGGAGTTTGAAAGACGCAGGGAGTGCCGAACATGCAAGGTTTTATGGTATGGATACAAAATGACTACGAAGTATTTCCCCTCAATCTACACACTCATCCACACTCCAGAAAACAAACACCTATCCTGCTAAGCGTAGAAGAGCGGCAGCGAAGTTTCTGGCTGCCTCACCTGCTTCGATTTTTCGAACATGAACGTCTTCCAAGTCATCAGTTCACCCCACGCTTCACATTCCTCAACATCTATACCAGGCAATGCTGTATAAGTGTCATTTAACTAACTATATTTAATGCCCTGATTTCTGTATACTCATTTCGTTAAGACAACCTCAATGCAAAAAAAATACAAAAAACAACCATTGAAGTCATTCATTCATCATAAAGTCATCATCGCTCGAGCGTCTCTTCCTTCATCCCCTTCCCTGTCTCCCTTTCTTGTTTCCAATACAGCTGCAATCCGCCCTCCGCCAACTACAAAAAAGCTATCCACAAGAAAGCTTTACAAGAAGATGAATAAAAGGAAATACTACTCCATCAACCAAAAAAATATCCAGATATCAATCATTACTCCATCAACCCCTTCCGTTCCCCTCTCACCGACCATCCAACCATCCATCCAATTATGACCTAACCAATCCCACCATACCAAACAATTAGGAATGATTCGCAATTTCTTCTTACAAGCAACAACCACTCGGTTTGACTTTTCTTCACCTCTCTTCGCTGTTCCGTGCCTTTTCCATCCCCTAAATATGCATTTGGCCGTTATCTCATCTCATATCATCTCCAGGTCGCAGTCCTCCAAGTTTAAATCCAAATATCACCCACAGCACTAGTCCCCGCTCCGTTCTGCGCAAAACTCAACTTCATATCAATCTTAGGGGGTGCCTGTTCCACCAACGCGCCACCGACTTTCTTTGGACTGGCGCCTTGTTTCCTAACCGGACTCTTGTTTTCCGCACTGGGACCGCATCGCACGTCTCTAGTTTCCCAGCCATCTGCAGCTGCTGCCGCGACCCAGCATCGCAATCCTGCGTGGACACCGCCATAGAACTTTTCTTTGCAAGTGCGCAATGTGGAGCCCATACATTTCTCCCAGCCGGAAATGCGCAATTCATCGCGGACTTGGTTGCGCTCTTCGAGTGTTGGGAGGGAGGCAATGCAGCCGTTGATGATATCGAGGTGAGAGGCGAGATAATTCGTCGCATCCCATTCGACGCCACCGACATATGGAGCTGCAGGGACAGGTGGAAGCTCTTGTGGGAAGTATTTTATCATGTACGGTAGGTCAGGCGGGAGGTCATCTGGTTGTTCCGGAGCATGTCGTGAGCCCGGGAGAGGGATGACGTTGAGATTGTGAAGGAAAATCCAGAAGACCTCCTTAGTAACATTAGTCACTTCCTTGCACCAGACTTTGTATGGCCGTTGACGGTGCATATCAAGAACGAAGTCAACAGGACGTTCGGATTCTGTCGGTTCGGGGTCGCGAAGATAGGATAGAAGGAATCGAGCACGTGTCGCGCGTTCACCAAGACTTGCCGACTTCAGGTAGGTGAAGAGAAGAGAGGTTACGATATTTCGGGTGGTAAATTCGGCCGGTCCTTTCTTCTCTTCGTCGAACAACATGTGTAGCAAAGCAGGGAATAGGGTTTTCTGAATCACGTTAAGATGTTGCAAGGCCAGCGCTGTAGTCGCAAGAGCCTTCAAGCAAAGCAAAACTTCGTGGAGCAGAGCATCTTCATGTTCTTCTCTGTAATGTAAGTCAGTAATACCGCCCGTCAAAGGAGTATGGTTGAAACTTGCCTCCACTCGACCTCCATAGTCCTGTGCAACAGTCCTACAATTTCTTCCATTCCGCCTTGACGGATGAAAGTATCCGTCCAAGCCACAGTCTCATTCCGTAGAAGTAGTCTAAGTTTATGCAATCGACCAACTTCAACCAGCTCAGGTTTTTGGACTTTTCGTAAATACGAAACAAAATCATCAGGACACTGCCCCTTCGCCTTTGCGATAAGGTTTTGTGCTACGGCTGCACTAGCAGACGTAAGTGATCTGTTGCCCTCTTTCATGCTCTCTTGTGATTTCTTGTTCACAATAGTACCTTCAGACTTTTTATCCTTTGCTGCGACGCGCTCGCGTTCTTTGCTACCTGATCGAGATAATGTGAATGTTCGGCTCCTTGGTCTCTTTTTCTTTTTCGTACTCGTCGCTTCATCTTCCTTTGCCCCCTCACCACTTGAGTCACTACCAGTGCTAGGCGGTCTGGTGGCTTTCGCGGCAGCAGCTATCTCAGCCCAGTCTTGCTTAACGAAATCCTTCTTCATCGCTTTAGCAAGACTTCGCATCTTCCCTCTCTGATGTTCAGGGATGTTTCGTCTATCCAGCATTGCTTCGAACTCGGCATCGATGTCGCTATCATTAAGCACTCGGTTCTGTTCAAAATTCGTGGAGGTAGGTGTCGGAGCAGGCGTCGGGACAGGCGTCGGAACAGGCGTCTGAGCAAGCGTCTGCTGTCCTTCCGCACCTCTTGCCTTGGCGGTAAAGGTAGATACTGCAGCCATAACGCGTGAGCCACGCTTACTTGATGTGGTTTGTAGAGAAGATGTCGACGTCGATGCGCGCTGGAAGGATGGTCTTGACTCGCCAGATGTCCGTACATCACAACTCTGCCTTTTCTCGTCCGAAACGCGCCTGTGGGTGTCAATGCTAAATCTATTATCACCACTCTTCCTGTGTATGTCTTGAATGCTAAAACTACTTGGCAGGTACGTGGAATGCGGCCGTATCGATCCGTCTCGGCTCGTAAGGCTTGGTTGTGTATTTTGTTCGTTGCAGAAATTCCGTTGTTTGCTTGGCGAATAGTTCTCGGGAGTATAGAGATCGATTTGGTCCTCCAAGAATTTTCCGCCTAAAGGTTGCTTTGCGAACATTTCACTGGAGAATTGAGAATAGATGGGTGGTTGTGACGCCGAATCAGAAACCGGTGACGAGCAATCGGGAGTCCGGTTTTCCTTGTCTTTCGAATTGCGGACCGCGAGCTCCACATCCAGCCTCAGACTTTTGGATGACTTTGGACGCGAAAGAAGGTTGACGATGTTCGTGGAAGACTTCGTCTTTTTTGGTTTCTTCCCCTTTCCTTCTCGGACAGATGCTGATTTATCGGCATCCTTGGTCGGGCTGGCCAGCGACTTGAGCGACAGTACACTCAAAGTCTTCTTGTGTAATCCTCTTCCATCAATGCCAGATTTTGGCCGAAGCCCCTCCTTTGTAGTTTTGAGCGGTGATAAGGAACTCTGTTGATTCTGTGGAATGTCTGTGAGCGCGCGATCGTGAGTATAATCGTGCGAATAACAAGAAGTCATCTGTTCGAAGGAAGGAGAGGCGACAAAAACACCATCGTGCGGTGGTGGACTCGCGGGCGACAGCGTCGATCCTTCAGAAGGTGTGCGCTTATGTATAAATGCCTTCAATACCGATGCCGTCTTGGGACGCTTTGTATGAAATGATTCTGGGTAAGGAAAACTGGTCGCCATGATGAGAAGCAATTGATAAAATCGACAAATTGATATTTTTCCTGCTCAAAAGCAAAAGAATAATACGGCAAATAAGTGCTATCTCATGGTGGTTAATTGAATGAAAATAATGAAAGCACTGGACTTGATTCTTGTGATCGACTACTTTCATATGATCTTGTTGATACAACCGTAATGAAATTGCTACAGCAACCGACCTAGAGAGTCGCGATGCTTTGTAAATCTCACCCAATGAGCAACCCAGTTGTGATCCTGGCCAAAATACCCGGAATTTCGGATTGACAACTACAAGGGTAACTCTGTGAATCTCACAACCCGAATGGTAGATTTCGATAATTTGATGGGTCCGACGTTGAAATCTATTGAATTCCGAATGAAATCTTGACTCATTTAACCTAAAGGCGATAGGATGCTGTGCTCCATATATCATCTAAATGCACCACCCCATTCCTTATTATCCCACTAATTCCTGTTACGGTTACGTACAGTCCATAGAGAACTGGCCTTTTACCAGCTAAAGACTCCCCTCTGTCTATCAAATCCACCTCTTAATTGGCGTTCCGGCTTGATGAGTTTCCCTTGCAAGACAGTGAACTTCACGATCCCCTCACAGTCCTCGGGTCGTACTCTGGCAAGCCATAAGCATTGGGCTGCTCCCGGGTCCTCCTCTCCGGGAGGCACAACCTTTGAGGGCACGAGGTCTCCTTCCGCCTTTGCTCTCTCGACTTCATCGAGGCCAAAGGCATCGGGCCTTCTGTAGATCATGACGTTCGCCGAATACTTGTGTCCTCCTACGTGAGAAATGAAGAATATGCCAACTCCACCAGGTCTGTCATCATCCAAGTCTCTGAAAAGTCCAAGTGGCCGCAAGTGCCTCTCGAATTCCTTGCGCAACAATGGAGCACTCTGTCCACATCGCGCATCTCTAGTCTTTTGCGAGCAGAGAAGAATAAGCGCGCGATGGGGTGATGGACGCGATGTAAGTTGTTCCCCAGACGGGAGAGGCTCCGGAAGAGATTTGGGTATAGAGATAGGTCCGAGAGGGGTGGTATTGGTCGGAGCTTTGTCGATAAACTCTGTTATCAGCGTCGGTACAGCCTGTGGAGTAACGTTTTCAATCACGACGAATGCAGGCAGCAGGACAACGGTCGTGGGCTGCGAGTAATCTGTAGAATGCGAAGGAGTGGGTATATTCGATGCAGATAGCATAAGCTTCTGTGGAGCGTTAGCATGTCTTACAGTATCGAGATACAGTACAGATGCAGGTACAAGCTACAAGGCCTTGTACGAAGTAGAAATAACTCACCCCGTTACTGGGTTTGACGGCGCTGCGATCAATAGCTTCCATCACACTGCCTTTCTCATCCGCAACATCTCTCACCCAATCGGCCTTTCCTGTTGCAACAAGAATGTGCGTACTCCACCCCTTGACATGGCCATATAATTTATCATCCTCGTCTATCTTAAACCCCTTCGGATACTGTACATGACAAGATTCGCAATCATGGTCGCAATCATCTCCATCAACGGCAGGGTCGACTTTGGGGAATATCTGATCGAGGGGTGTGTTTTCGGACGGCGTACCAGGAATTGGAGTAGATTGGCCTGAAATTGACTGCTTTGCAGAATTCAGGAGAGATTTGAATGTTGATGCCATGGTCTTTTTCTTGCGCGGGGTGGACGCATTCTGGCTGCTGGCATGGCTGCCGGTTTTATTTCCAGCGCTGGACATTTGGGTGGGTTAATTGCGTATTCCGGGACTGCACTACGGCAGTGACGGCTATTCTGATTGGTTAGAGATTTGCTTAAATCCACCAAAATGTGCGAGATAACCGGTGGACGGGCTTATCAGATCCGGATTTACAGTTATCTGATGCGAAGAGATTCACTGAATCTCAAATCTCGAATCTCAACCACAATCAATCCACAGAAACAACACGGTACAAAATGTCAAAATCGAGGAGCTTGCTCAAAGACTGAAGAATTTCGTGTCATTTATACCTCTCGGTCTATCTTTCCTTGCTCGCGGCGTCCGATTGTATTGTGAGGCAGTGAATGAATTGCACGACGGTATATTCGTTATGTCCGGATTTCCGTCGTATCTGCCTTCGATTCGGTCCCGAAATTTCGACCGAGTATCCTTCTTGATGTGATTGGCTACTCTACTGCCATGGCACCTAAAGTCGTATTCCTGGTGGGAGCACCTGCAGCTGGCTCACTCAACTGGGATGAACGAGAGCTACTCAATGATTTCACAGAGCCCTTCGTCCAGTTCCTTCACCTGCCCCAAACGACTTCTTATGCCACATCAGAAAATGCCCAGTCAATCCTCTCGACCCCAGACAATGCACCAGCATGGCGTTCACTTCCGCTCGAACGCCAACACCTCGTGACGGGCATCTCTCAAGACCACGCCTACCAACCTGTATACCATGGCCTCGATTTCTTCGCTACCACGACCTTCCTTTCCCAATCAGAGCTTCAGTCGCAATCCCTACTCGATGACTCGCAAGTTTCCGTCGAATCTGTAGAGAAGGCCATTTCACAATTCTACGAGCATTCTTATGCCATCCATGCCGATGTACCTTCGTCGCAACTCGCGCCACATGATACGTTTCTCACCGGTGTAGAAAGTTCATATTCAACATCTAGAGCGGATGATTCCCAATTTGATAGTCGCCTTACAGATTCCTTTACAAGTGATACAGACATTCCTATCGGGGGACACATTACGAATCTTAAAGATATTCCTCACGCAGGTTATCTGGCCGAGATCTCACCAGGCACAGTGACCGTCAATATCATCGGGGGCATCATTTCCATAACTCCTCCTCGGGAGATAACCACCCGTCGAGGTGCAAAGACGTCCTTGCTAGAAATCCTCGTTGGAGACGAGACCAAGAGCGGATTCGGAATTACCTTTTGGCTATCCAGGAACGCAAAAGACACCACCAGCGAGGTTCTAGAAAGTCTCAGAGTTCAAGATATCGTACTCATGAAGGACGTGGCACTGGGCAGTTTCAGGGGAAAAGTGCACGGCCAAAGTCTAAGGAAAGACAGGACCAAGTGCGCACTACTCTACCGGTACAAGATCGGTAGAAGCGACATCGGAGGCTGTTATGGACGGAGAGACTTTGCTGCAAAAGAACCAAATGCCCAGTTAGCAAAGGCGAAGAGAGTGAGAGACTGGGTGACTAGTTTCGTCGGGGTTGCCAATGTGCCAAAACAAGGTGTTAAGAGAGCCAGGGAAATGTTACCGCCGGATACGCAATAATTCGATCGCAGACTGGACCGAGCGCTTCGTCTCTATGGTCATATGACTGCATCACACTGGCAGTCGTGGTTCGCCAAGCTTTTAGAATTCCGCTACACTCTCTCACTCTTTCTCCCGGATGTCTTGGAGCAGAATCAATTTTCCCGTCTTGCTAGGTTAGTGTCTTATATGCTCGTAGCAACGGAAACACATGGCCTTTCTTGCAGCTCATAATCCAGAACAAGACGCTCTCCGCAAATGCCTAGATTAAGAGTTCATGTCAAGAACTCAAGCAACAGCCCTGCTATATGCACATAATTGTCTCATGTTCTAGTGTCTGCTGCACCTGGAAACATGCAATTTTCAATACCCATATGCGAATGTCAAACCAGCATCCTGAAACCCGGGGTGAAGGGGCACAGAACATAGGAGGATGCGGAAAGGGAATGGAGGTAGTGTAATGTGATTCATGTTTGTTCGGGTGTGCCTAATTTACATCTAGAACTACATCATGTATTGAGTCTAGACTTAAGTGGGCTGTCCCGCAAGTAACTGTTCCCATTGCACCCATTCATCGGGCTCAAGATCAAAAGAAAGGAGGTTCGAGAAATCATAAGTCCCGGCAGGGTCAAAATCAACCAACGGATTTCCATCATAGCCAAGGTTTGCTCCATCACTAGGTTCTGTGATATCCGCAAGCTCTCCCCTGAATTCTGTCGCGCTAGCACGTTTGGCCAACGGTCGACGACATCTCCTAATCGCAGCAATATACCACGGCGTCTCCCACTCTTCCATTCCATTTTCCCTCCTCGCCAGTATACACTCCTCCCAAACCTGCAGCGTCCAATTCCCCAACGCCTTATAAAGCGCCTCGTTCGTCTGTTCCACAATCTGCGGACAAGTCTCGTAGACCTTGCCAACCAATTCCCACGCCTTATCAACCTCGGGCCCTGTCTTGCGATGGCGCGCTTCGATCAGTACGCATAGAAGCGTATCCCATAGATAGCTGGTGCTGATCGACCACTTGAATTTGCGTAGTTGGGGGCTGGTTTGTGTGAGATTTGAGTACTCGAGGAGCTTGATGGCGTTGTTGAAGATGATTTCTCGTTCGGTTTGGGGAATTTTCATTCCCTGATCGGCGAATTGACGGGGGTTGTGCGCAATGAGCTTTAATTTGCAGATGACGGATCGGGCGAGGATGGATATGAGGTAGTGGAGCGAGTTAGATGGGTCACAATATCGTAGGTACTTCGTTTCGAAAAGTTCTTCGGTTTGCTGGATCGCAATGTCTTTATCGGAAAGTGTGATGGAAGAGTTTTCAAGTTTGTCCCGGCGAGCGTCACCTAAGAATTGTGGAGTGATCCTGCGAAAGGCATCTGTGATGTCGCATCTTAATAAGCACAGAACAACGGACGTGATTCCTGTGCGTTCGGAGGGTGGCTCAGTCATTTCCGGGCTAAGCTGTTCGTCCTCGATATTTAGTGGTACCTTGGTATCGCTGAGGAATAAGTCACCGGATGGTTTCATGCCGGAGAACTCAGATGTACGACAATCAATATTGACAATGAGCCACCAAAGACGCCGTCGCATCTCCGTTTCAAAAGGCGAAAGCCCAAGTGATTGGCCGTCCCTATGAAGGCCCATTCTGCGTGCAAGTCTCACCGCTACCCCGGACAGGACGTACAATGAATCACTTTGGTTATTACCTCTCACGCCCATCTAAAGCCGTCAGTGAAGCACTGGTTTCCTAGCTGAACCAAAAAGACTCACAAGGTAAAGCAAAAAGGCTTGCAATGTCATTAAGCTAGATGTGTTCAGGAAATTTGCCTTTATCAAGGCCTGGTGAGCTGCAAGCTTATATCGCAGAAATATGGTAGATTTCCGTTCACCAAGCAGTGATAAGCACTCATCTTCATCCAGAGAGCGGCATACAACAAGATAGAATGCAAAGATGATAGCCTCAAGACTTTTCGGGGTGTCATGGAGCTCTCGAATCGCGCCTGTCAGCTGTGACCAAAAAGTCGGAAGGTGTAGGAGTTTTGCCGCAGCATCAATCCTGTCAAGGTAGACCTGCCACATCTTTTTCAGGATATTCATAGGCGGATGGAGTGCTGCGAGATCTCCAATGATAGGGTATGTGCCTAGGATAAGACTGTCATCTCCGGGTGTGTCGACCAGGAGAGACGTGGAATTACGCCCATTGGTGTACTCAACGGGCGTTTCTTCCTCCTCCTGGGGGTGTTGAAACTGGTCGAAGTTAGAGAGGAGCTACATTGACAAGCAACCATAAACAGAGCTGGCACATACATCCTCTCCTAGAATAGACCAGGGTCCGCTACTGGAATCAGTAAATGTTCAATCATCCTATGAATTATAAACCACTTACTTATCAAAATATCTTGAGGAGCCATTTTTGGCAACGAGCTTCCTTTTCGTCTCGTCAAACACATGCTTACTACTTTGGGCCTTTTCATCAGATTGGGCAACATCATTCATATCGACATCGGCATCTGGTCGCAGTTCCTCGTCCGAGCTATCATCCTGTACTGATGGTTCAATTTTTGCGCCGTAGGATTTCAGTATCTCTTCATATCTCTTGAGCTTTGCATGAAGTCCTTCCTTAGATGATTTCGTCCTTTTCCGCTTTCCGCGGACTGGAGCGATGAAGCTGCATTCTTTGGCCGCTTTCTTGCAGTTGGAGCATGGGGTGCGTCGATCACATTTGACCTTGCGTTGGCGACATCCCAGACATGAGAAAGGCTTCAATGTGTCAATTGGGATCCCATTCTCGGATGCCGGAGTATCTGACATCGCCACATCTCTTCACTAACGGGCTGTCTCACAAGCCAGATGAAAGGATGTCCAGTCAGCCGCGCAAATGTGCAGTCGAAGGCGCGTTCGGCGTGCAGGACAGGGTCGGCTCCAGATCTTTCCGAACTCCAATCCTTCTTATCGAGCCATCTACTGCAAAACTTTTGAGAGGCTGTATAAAAATGTTTACTATCCTGTTGATAGGTTAGAGTGAGAAGTCATTTGTTCTTGATTTTAGGTAGCTTAGGTCTTAACAATGATTGGTTGCAGGAGATTCTTCAGCACGGACGTAGACAGGGTGCAAAGACTATATTCGGCGCTCGGAAGGAAAGAAATATGATTTTGAGCACCGAGAGCAACAACAGCGAGTAGTAACTCGAACAATCTCGCTCTTCAAAAGCAGAATTGATAACCGCGAGCACTTTTGCTATTTGACTATATATACAGCCATCATAATGGAAGGAAAAATGCTGCTCCATCACTTACTGATAACTGGCGTATCCGCTTTCACGATTTCCCACACCAACAATGTCCACCCCTCCCTCTCGCGACAGCGAGAAATCACCCATGGCAATCACAAAAGCAGAGCAAAAGCAAGAGTCCCAAGCTGAATATCCCAGCACTCAAAAACGTATCCTCATTATGCTAGCCGGTTATCTAGCAGTCTTCCTAATTTCTCTGGTAAGTCCCCCCCTCTCCTACCACGCACCTCACACTAACCAAAACCCACAGGATCAAAACATAATCTCAACCGCTATCCCCAAAATCACCGATGAATTCCACTCACTATCTGATATTGGCTGGTACGGAAGTGCCTACGTCCTCACCATGTGCAGTTTCCAGCTTCTCGTCGGCAAAATCTGCAAATACTACCCAGTCAAGCCCATTTTCCTCAGCAGTATTCTCCTATTTGAGATCGGCTCGGCGATTTGTGGTGCAGCGCCTAGCTCGAATGTTTTTATCCTCGGGAGAGCGCTTGCTGGATTGGGGGCTTCAGGTCTTTATTCGTCGCTGATGGTTATTATGTTTCATACGGTTCCGGTTCAGCAGAGGCCTATCTATCAAGGTTTCTTTGGGGCTGTAACGACGATTGCTTCGGTTATTGGGCCGCTGCTTGGTGGGACTTTCACCGATAAGGTGTCGTGGAGATGGTGCTTTTATGTCAATCTTCCCATCGGGGCAGTCACGATTGCCATCCTCATCCTCATCTTACATCTTCCCAATCAGAAGCTCGACCCACAAGCCTCCGGTTTCATCGGGAAGTTAAGACAGCTTGATCCCTTTGGAAATCTTGTCTTCTTCCCAGGAATGGTTTGTCTTATACTTGCACTACAATGGGGCGGAACACAATACTCCTGGAAGAACTTTCGCATCATCCTCCTTCTAGTCCTATGTGGCGTCCTCTGCCTCTCCTTCGCCGCCATCCAAGTTTGGAAAAAAGAAAACGCAACCGTTCCCCCACGTCTTGTCAAGCAGCGAAGCATCGCAGCAGCAATGTGGTTCGGCTTCTTCAACTTCGGCGCCATGATGGTATTTCTCTACTACCTCCCCATCTGGTTCCAAGCCGTCAAGGGTGTCAGCGCCGTCAAATCCGGAATCATGCTGCTGCCCCTCATCATCTCAGCCACCATCACTACCCTCGCTTCCGGCTTCTTTATTTCAAAAATCGGCTACTACAACCCGCTCTTGATCCTCAGTACAATCATAACTTCGATCGGAGCCGGTCTTTTCACAACATTTACCCCCGTTACCGGCCACGCCAAATGGATCGGCTGCCAAGTTCTTTTCGGTGCTGGGCTTGGATTCGGCGCCCAGGGTCCAATGAATATTGCACAAACTGTACTCAATAGATCAGATGTCGCAACTGGTATGGCAGCTGTGATGTTTTTGCGGTTTCTAGGCTCCGCGATATGTCTACCTATTGCGCAGAATGTCTTCCTGGGACAACTCGTCTCCCACATGAAGAACCTGTCGGGTATTAGTCCGGATGATGTTATTAATGGTGGTGCGACGGATATTAGATTGTTGGCCGCCGGTGATGAATTAGATGTTCTTTTGGGGGATTATAATGCTGCGGTTGTGGACGTCTTTTATATGGTGACGGCGGCATGCTGTTTGACTATTGTGGGCAGCTTGGCGGCTGAATGGCGGAGCTTGAAAGCTCATGCGGGTGAGCAGAAGGGGGAGGAGAAGGTAGAGGGGGTTAAGGAGAGCGGGATGGATGTCTAAATGTTTCTTGATATATTGTGACATTTCGGATGAATCAGCTGCATATAAAAGTTTCTCCTTGTATGATACAAGCACTTCTCTTTTTAGTTTACCATTTTTCAACCCCCTCATTTCCTCAAGGGTGAGATAGAACCACTCGACATGTTTAATCTCATCACATTTGGCAGTCCAGGAGGAGCTATAATTAGAGTATAGTAATCGTGAATATATTCATTAATTCGTCATATCAGGCAACGTTAGATCATCCATATACATTTCTCATATTCCAACCCCATTATCCTTCCTCCTCGCGAACCCAGTCCCTTACAGGTAGCTGGCGTCAACCCACCACTCACTCAGATAATTTTTACCCAAAACAGTAGTGATATCGATTGCGGCGCTAGCTTGGGAGCTGAAGTTTGCTCTTGGGCCTTCACTCTGCACACTTCCTGGGCCATAGTTTCCGTACCTATTGGGTATGTTAGCAATTTGCTTTTCTGAACTATCACGGATGAAGGAAGAGGGATGTACTCACTCCAAGAAAGTCACATGATCAGTGTTAGCAGCGCTCTTGCTCCAAACACTCCATCCGGCAGCAATGATGTTGTCGCCCAAGTATGAGTTCTGGAAAATAACACGGGCGTAGTTTGACCATGGTCGGCCGAGATAGTTCTTGTAGGTAGCAACGCTGCCGTTGATGTTTGCGACATTGCTGTTGTTGATGACGTACCACGAAGGGTTGCTGTCAGCAGCACGACCCGAGGCGGTGATCGATCCGGCAGCGATAGTGCGGATGTCGTTCTGCTCGAACCAAGCGAGAGCAGTCTGGCCGAAGATGAAATCGATGGCGCCGGTGACGAGACACTTGGCATAGAGCTGGTTACCGGTGTTGGCAAGGATGGTGTCTTGGTAGCCGAGGAATTGAGTAGCATAGTAGCCTTGGTTGCCGGTGTGGGCTGAGATGGCGAGGTTTTGTCCGTTGGAGTTGATGTGGCCGAAAGTGTTTGCGATGATGAGATTGTAGACCTTGGTGTTCTTGTTCCATTGACGGAGAGTGGCGGTCAAGTCATCAGAGGTGGTGTTGATGAGGGCGAGGTTGTATGTTATGGTTGCCGTGTTCCCTGCGTAGGTACGAGCATCTTCGGTGTAACCTTGGATGGTGAGGTTGGACTTCAAAGCTGGTACATACACTTGCTCAGTGTAGACGCCAGGGTAGATGAAGAGGTATTGAGGGGTGGTGGTGGTGGTTGAAAGGGCATTAACACCTTGTTGCACAGTTTTGTAGGAACCGGCTACAGGATTGCTGCTCTTGTCAACGACGACTGCGCCAGCTGGTGCAGAGGTTCTGGCGTATGAAGCCTGTGCCTGCTCGACAAGGGGAGCAGCTGACACACTTCCAAGGGAAAGTGCCACGAAGGCAAGGATGGAGGCAAAGGACTTCATGATTGTATGATACGAGAAGAGAAGTGGTGGTCTTCACTAAACAAGAAGGAGTTTGAGAGAAGGCGTGTCCAAACAAATATCGTCGAAGAAAAGGCTACTCTTTATATCTTCACTTCGGCCTTTACCGCATAACGGTTCTTTCGGAGGTTCCAGAGTCCAAATAGAGTTTTATTGGTTGGCTCATGCAAAAACTAAAAGCCCATGATAATATGCATCCGAAAAGTCACCATAGTTTATGAAAAGAGCACAAATTGACCATGTCCGACTTACCAATCTGGAAAATTGACCCCTGCCTCTAGCAGGCTCATTGGTGCATGAAACTTTTCTGATATAGCCTGCTGAATTGAGGATATATTGCAAGGTTTTTTCCAGGAGAGGTTTTAGCAAATTGATCGCTTGATGCAACAAACATGACAGAATTATGGAAACATGCTCGAATGAGGAAATCCAAGCACTTGGCCCTACGTCCTGTGTTCACGGTCAGGTCGATCTGCACGCTTGTGCATAGATACCTGGCCAGCATGTTTCCAGAAAAAAGTCAAATCCAGTCGATGGCCTTGTTTAAGGCCTCCGGGGTCCGTTCCGCAGTGCATACACTTCTATTAGACTGGAAAATGGAAAGCTTGTCCTTGTATCTTGTATCCACACGTGACCAGATACCAACGCCGAAATTCTAACTGTCGAAGGACAGCTGGATTAATCGCTCATGTAGATTGTGAATTGCGAATCCAACATTTGCGTATCTGCCGTTTACGCGCACATTGGCGCAGATGGAAAATGCCGTTTAAAGCCTTGGCTTGGGCACGAAAGGGCTTTGTTTCTCCGGTCGGACAAGTCATCGCACCGTCGCTCCAATTGAGCATTGTAGCTGACAAACGGAATCTAAAAGCCAGCAAAGTTGAAGAGTGGCAAAGAACGAGCCGTTAAACTAGTCCTAACCGAATCCCGGGTTCTACTACCTTCATGCAGTCAAAGTCCAACAAACTTAACCTTGCTTGGCGGGCGATGATCTGGACCTGGTGGTCCCGTTTTCTTGACAGCTGCATATACGCACAGTATCGATCTGGGTCGAGATAGGTCTCAGGGATTCGCTACTGGCCTCCACGCTTGATATTGCACCATCGCGGAAGGCAGGTGCGAAGAGGGGCTTTGTAGGACACCGCTACACAGCAGATATCAGTATGTCCCTCGGCTGCACGATCAAATATTGAAAAACGTGGGGCGTTCCTCTTGATCAGACGATATCCTCACGAGTACCACCGAAGTGGGAGGAGACAGCAATATGGAGGAGAAAAAGGCTTGCGCAGAAGCGTTATCAAAATGTACATTGTGGGCAAATTTCTCTCGGATCTTTCGCCTGATACGGTTAGATTGAGTGGGATACGTGAACGTCTTCCGAAGGAGGCGGTGCCGACACGGATTCTTGGGATGCTCTAAGTCAAGTCGATGAGCTATCTCAGCATCTTGCATATTGGAACCTGGGCTACTTACCGACAATACGTACACATGTTGACAAGACATGTTCCCGCCCCTCGACGCATAAGCCTCGTTCACAGCTTCAAGAGAAAGACTGAACGTTCCGCTCCGGCATTTGGCCGATTCGTGCGAATTCACAGCAGCCCGGTGGCTTACGTTGGGGCTGCGAGGGGCCGGAGACGGAAAATCTTATCAACGGGTGGAGCAGGTGGAGGCTCCTTCGGCAACGAAGCGCCAAGACACATAAGTCGACATCTCCGCGATACTATACCACGCCGCTCATCCCGACAAGCGGTGGACCGACCATGCTTGACCCTTAACTCGACCTTGAGGCTTGATGGTGACTTCCTAGCGCTTAGCGGCTTACTTATCGTAATCGATAATAAGAAAAGTCGTTGGAGTGGGATAATGCGCAGGATGGCTGGGCTGACTGAGCTCTTTTGAGCTTCTTTCACCGAGGAGTTACGCACCACTTCGGATTTGTACATGTCAATAAAAGGTACTGTATATTGGATGGTCCACAGATAACCAGTCGCATAGAATCTGCAGGTACTAGATACAAGACGAAAGAGTCTTATTACAAGGAGGCTTATCTAGCTGCTTATTAAGTGCCAGACTACTACTGGTAACTTTTGTGCCTTGAGCTCAACGCATTTCTTCTTCCTAAATTAGGATTCTATCAAGTATCCAACACCTCTGGCTCAAACTTGCAGGCATTCAGAGAATTCTGCTAGTCGATCTGACTAGTAAAGAGCAAACTTGCATTTCGAGCTGCTACATGTTATCTGACTTGTAGAGAGCAAACCTGTCTTTCGAGCTGCTACATATTTTCCCATCCTTCATTCAGATGTACTTGAAGTCCAATCCATCAAGCAATCCCCATATCTGTGTCTGATAGAACAGAAATCACAAATACTCCATCCATCAGGCACCTCACTGATATTAGTCGTGGCTCTTTCCAGCGAAGGAACCTCACGACCTACAGACACATGGCCCTTGAACCATTCATTCGCACCCTGAATCTTCTCCGTCGCTCTCCTAATCCTCAGTTCTGCTCTTGCTCTCTCAGGCGTTTGCGCATCCGAATGGATAAGCTGGGGATCATCATCCGCAGTCGCAGGACCTTCCTCCTCCAACATAACCTCCCATCTAAAAGTCGTCTCGCAAGTGCTAGGCTCGATTGAAATATTTTCCTTCAGGAAAGAATGAATTCCCCTTCGATCTGTGAATATCTCGCAACCGTTCAATCTGATCTCTATTTCACCAACATCAGTGTTCTGACCTCCCCGCCACCAGCGATTTAACGTCATTCTCCGCTCCTTAATCGCCGCCTCCACGTGATAGCGAGAAGCCTCGCTTTCTACAGTTTCTTCTGTCGTGTCATCGATCTCCGCGAATGCTACGGTGAGCTCGCGTCTGCATACACTCCGAGTTATGAGCCCTACTTGTACGATTAGCAAACTCATCCATCTCTCCACTGTGACTTTCCTCGAGCTACGCTGAAGAACAGACGCATGTAAGCATCTTTTTCTTCCCCAGAAGATGTGCAGTCCGCCCCAGTTAGAAAGACGCTCGCGTTCAATCGCGGCATGGAGTAGCCGTCTTTCGTTTTCAAGAGGAATGGAATCGTCGAAAGGCGATTCTGGTCTCACGGGACCGATGAGCTCGATCACAAGCTCTCCGTGGGTATGGTATTGAAGTTCGGTCATTCGCCCTCTACAAAGTGGGCAGTTGCGCGCTTTGGTGCCGGACTGAGCGAGCCAGAATCTGATACACTCGAGATCGAATAGGTGGCCGCATGGCTGCACGATGGCTTGGTCGCCGAGTGGTGAAAGACATATCGAGCAACATGTTAAGGCTTCTGTATCAGACTCTGCGACTGTTTGAACAGGGAGTCTGGGTGGCTCTTCTTCGGAACTTGTTGGTAGCCCCTGAGAGCTGTACATCTTGTTCGACAGGATATGAGGAGTTTTGGTATAAATGAGATTTTCGTCCTTCCGATTTTCTAATGATCTGATGTGCTGGGCTACTGCTTTCATCGCACGATATATTTTGAACTGTTGCAGTCTTAAGATATCCCAAAAGTAGCTCAATACTGTGAATCAGCCGATACGCATTCACAAATTACCCTCACCAAATCCCAGATCATGGCTTCGTCAAGACGCATGTGATTCAGTTGCCTGAACATATTATCGTATGGACGCAGCACGGTGAATAGGTGAGTTTTTAGTAGGAATACAGCAATCGCAAAACTACACAAAAGTTTCAAGGTTACTTACATATCCAAACCAATTCCATCAGCTCAAAACACCTATATATTACCACGTTAGCTTAAAACAGGCACATACGACCATAGATCAAGGAGCATTGGGCATCCCGTCCGCTCTGCCATACACAAGCCTTGAATCGGTGGATTAGTAGTTGGGTGGGTGACCACCAGCGAATCCCCACTGTTGTATGTTATTTTGCTTCTCGCTTGGACAATCTCCTTTTTTAGTTCCTGTCGGAGCGAACAGGCTAAGAATAAGCTCGAAAGATCGTTTATACACATGATGATTGAGAATATTCTCATGCAAACGCACCACAGGAAGAATGAAGCCTGTTAGTACTATAGATCAAGCCCTGCAGGTTCCAACACCGGTATATGATATCCATTTCTCATGTAAGTTCATCTTATTATAAATCGAAACCCGAGGACGGCATTGTACCCAGAAAGTTTACATATACTATTTACCTTGCTCCACATAACTATGTTTGCCGGTTTCCTGCGTAGTGAAGCATTGGTTCATGGGTAATGGGACGAGAGCCTTTGCTTTTGGAGATCACTATTCGCTTAATCGCCTACTGCTTCTACCGCGGTAGAGAGAGAAGGCCTTGTATGAATTGAGGAAGTATTGGTTGATGCATTGCCATTTCTTCGTAATGTAGCCAAGTGATGGCCTTCTCCCATAAAGACACTGTTGTGTAAACATCTACTTCTATCCTGATGCCCACTATGATAATAATATCGTACAAATAGTCCGCCTATTTCCCCCAAACTCGGTAACCAATCTTCATCCCTATCCTATCATATCCGCCACCTTACTCAGCAACCCAAACAGCAGCCATACCCATACCAGTTCCCACACACATACTCGTAACACCCACCTTCTGCTTCGTTCTCCTCAACTCATACAACAATGTGCTGACCTGCCTAGCACCCGTGCATCCAAGTGGATGTCCGAAAGCGATCGCACCACCCTTTGGATTGATCTTCTTCTGATCAATGCCAAGCTCGTTCGCACACCATACACACTGACTAGCGAAAGCCTCGTTGATTTCGAAAATATCAACATCGTCCTTGTTGATACCGGTCTTCTCGAAGACCTTAGGAATAGCGGCCCAAGGACCGACACCCATAAGAAGTGGGGCAACACCAGCGACTGATGCTGCTACGTATTTACCAAGGATGGTTTGGCCTAATCTCTCGGCTGTAGATCTCTTCATGAGAAGAACTGCTGCAGCACCATCGGAGATTTGAGATGCGTTTCCGGCGTGAATGCTACCGTCCTTGGCGAAGGCTGGCTTGATCTTGCCTAGACTCTCAGCGGTGATACCGGGTCGGATACCATCATCCTTTGCAACTGTAATCTCTTTGGTTTCACCGGACTTGGGGTCCTCCCATTTGACTGTGAGAGGAGCGATTTCCTCGTCGAATAGGCCATCTTGTTGAGCCTTCAGTGCCTTTTGATACGATGAAGCAGCAAAGGCATCTTGTGTTGCGCGCGAGACGCCCTTGTCTTTGGCCATCTTCTCCGAGAGAACACCCATGGGTACCTTGCAGTTTGCTGATTCAGGATGAGATTCGAGGAGTTCCGAGAATTCTGTGACAGCACCGGGTCCTGTAATTAGATTGTCAGCAACTATTCTAGAGGAATCAAAACATTGTAAAGAAGTATGCCATACCATATTGTAAGGACATGCTTTCTACACCGGCACCAACACCAACTTCAATCATGCCAGACTTAATCGCATTTGCGATGTCCACACATGCTTGTAACCCGGAAGAACATTGTCTGTTCAAACTCTTAACCGCAGATGTTACTGGGAAGCCAGCGGCTAATGCAGCAGCACGGAACTCAGTTGCTCCTCCACCAGGTGGAAGGACGGAACCAACGGCAATATCTTCCACCAGACTGGGATCAATTTTCGAACGTTCAATGAGCGACTTGAATGCGCCAACTAGTAAATCTGCTGCTGCTGTGTCCTTGAAGCCTCCTTTGCCGCCCTTTGTGAATGCAGTTCGTAGACAAGCTGTTACGACGACCTAGAAGTGAACATCGTCAGTGGCCAATTCAATAGCATGATCTGCAGAGCACAAATGGCGACCTACATCATCCGGGTTCTTCTCGAGAAGCTTCGCTCGACCACTATCCCCCTCTGTAGGTGCAATAACACTCTTAGAGCCGGCCAAGTGGCCAGAAACTTGGGTGAGACGGTTTTGTGCTGCCTCGATGTCAGCTATGTTTACATTCCTTTATTTGCGACAAGATCACTGACCTGCAGACATGACTGAGATGCGTCGTTGTAATAAGTTCTGCGAATATGCTATATGCGATCAGAGGAAAAGCAGAGGATATTGTATATGAGAAGAGAAGAGCAGACAGGAGAGCGCAAGATTTAAAGATGGGCATGTTGGTTCAGTCTCTCGAAATCGAGCCGAGGCAGGCACACAGCCAATCATCGTTCATCGACGTTAGCGGCGATTTCGAGAACGGCGTTCTCACATGCTTTTGGACTGAGCCGAAAGCGATTTGGGACTCTGACGTTCTCCATATTTTGGATCACGCGCTGTGGGGAAGAGTAATCAATAATCTAGTTTTACATGTGCCAATACAATGTCTCTCTTAGTTGTTGGCCGCGAGTAATGAATCTGGGGTAAGCAAGCAACCTTTTTGCTAACTGCTGCTTAGGATGCAATCTTTTTGGCATGTGAAGTTTACGGTGTAGCTTTATCCCATAAGCGAGGGGTGCATTTAGAATGTTAGAGACACTCTACTTCGTATGCAGTTGTTCCCCGCGGTTCCCGTGGAAGATCAATTCTTGGAATAACGACCATATGGAAATTGTGAGGAATTAGTTTGATGCAATAGCATGGTGGAATACGAGAACACCATCGAAAGAACACCATGACAACCAAAGTAGTTTCTTTGATGCTGTCAAACCTCAGATCTGGGAAGATCATTCCGAGATAGATGATTTCGGCGTGCTCACCGTGGCCTTCCCGACATATCAGTTTTCAGGAGTCGACATCATTTTATGGGTCTACGAAGTCGACCGAATTAGACCATTCTTCAGAGTTACAGATAGTACAGGTCACATCTGAAGCGTTAGGAAAATATTTGACGTTGAAAGTAGATCTGTGTTGTTTCTATTTTCTTGAAGCCTCCTCTGTTCTCATCCCCTTCAAAAAAGCGAACCTTTCGACAGAAAGGCAATGCCATGTAGATATATACAAAAAGAATCGGAAACTTTTCTCCTACTTTTCTTCCCCCTCCTAATGCCTGCACCAGTCCTGGCATGAAGTGCTAATTTGCGTAGAGCATCACCAATACCTGGCAAAACTCTCCGCAAAAAGCTAAAACTCTTTCTTTGCTTATGCAACATAGCTGACAATGGTGTCATAGTAAGCAGTGTACGCAGATCCCGAAGGCGGCTCCATAGCGAAGATATAGTTACCCCACCATGGTCCAGCACCCCACCAGAGAGCACCCATCCAGTACTCGTTGTCGGCAGCCAAGGCATCCAACATACCCTTAACGGCAGACTCACAATCAGAGTTAACACCACCGGCGTATTCACCCAAGACACCCTTGAAGTTATTTGCCTTGAGCCAGGCGGTGGCATCTGCGACACGCTCAGCACCAATGGTGCTGCTGACACAGGTGGCAGAGGTTCCGGATCCGTCAGAGTCAAGATATTGGTGGAATTCGTAGATCAATTTGTCGTTGGGGTCAGTGATGTTGGTCATGTGTGCGGCGTTTCCTGAAGAAGTCCAGGTCCATGCACCAGTGTATGAGGTTCCCTCAACGAAGATGTATTGGGAAGTAGCGCCGGCTGAACGAATGGCACTGACACAGGCTTGGTCAAGCTCGGCGACGATGGTATCAGTGGGCTCATCGTGGAATTCATTGTTGCAATCGAAAATGACGAGGTCATTGTCCGCAAACTCGGTGGCGAGGTTCTTCCAGAAGGTACCGAAGTCGCTGGTTGATGTGAAGATGCTACCACCGTATCTGCCGAAGTTCTGGGCATCAAGAATGGCGTGTGCACCGGCAGAAGTGATGAACTCGACGACAGTCTTGATTGAAGCAAGATAGGTAGCATCAATTGATGCGGTCATCTTGCCTTGTGCCATACGCTCCATGAGGAATGGGATACGGAAGATGTTCATGCCACCATCCATGAGCGTCTTGATGGCGGCAGTGTCTGGGAAGGTATAATCCGTTCCGACGGTACCTGGGATGTTACCTGCCCCGAATTCTGCTCCGGACTCGTTTGCTCCAATCCATTGCAACTTTCCTGAAGAGGCTGCTTTGGAGGCGGTGGAAGTAGAAGCTGCGACGGCGGATGAGACGGATGATGAGGTCACCGGGCTGGAGGAGCTTGACGAAGATACAACCGCGACCTGGGTGCTGGATGGGGCGACGGCAGAGCTCTTGACAGTTGAGCTGGATACAGAAACACCTTGAATAGATGAGCTGGCGACAGCACTGCTGGATGGAATAACAACAGCTGAAGAGGCGACGGAAGTAGCGATAACCGAGGAAGCTGGAATAGTTGTTTGAGCTACAAAAGTAGAAGAAGTAGTTTCTGGCTCGACATCGATTGGGCAGCTATCATCATCTTCTTGCTGAACAGCCACCGGGGCTGCGAAGGCTGATGCTGTAAGGCCAGCTGCCAAAATGAAGTTTGTAAAACGCATGGCGTTGGGTAAGAAAGAGAATAAGTTGAAAATGAAGGAATGTATGAATGAATGACTGTAGTTAAAAACTGACTTGGGAGGAAGAAAAAGAGAAGCTCAACTGGGAACGAAGAAGTATTTATCAAATCTCAGCATTATGAGATCTGATTACACCCCACTTCATCAATTTAGTTATACCCGTTCTATCTCCCCTCTCATTTGGGGTAGAGAAATGGGTCAGGAATCGTCTGGATATTGGTTGTCCAGGCCTCCTCCCCGGTATAGTGACGATTCCATAACTTAATCGTCACATCCATTTCGAACCAGCGTTTCGCTCGGGCTTTGGAACGAGAGACACTTTCTTCGAATTTCAAAGATTAATTTACGATCTGATGTTTGTTTAGTGGGACATGGAGAAGTTCCAATCAAGGTGTAAGGGCAGTAGCTTAGTTGGTAATATTTATGGGGCAGTAATGGACTAATTGGCCATTTGTTTCTATATGAAACCCTCTCGGCAGAATGGTAAATTGGGTCAGGAGTGGTATCCTTGTCGTTGCTCGTGCGAAGGACGCAATGACCTTAGCCAAGTTGGATGGATGTACCTCATCCTCAATTACTCAATTCCTCAATTCAGACAGAAGACGATATCTTTCTTGGATACATCTGTTGGCCCCTGAAAACTCCCACGTTTTCCCGCACACTCCGTGGGAGATGCGGAGGGTCGCAAGCTCGGTTCGGCTAGAGGAAACGGTAAGCATAGCAAAGGCTCTGCGGAACGGATACAAAGGGGCGTCCCTGAAAGCTTGTTTACTTGAGATTAAGGTCCCGTAGTTAAGCTCAATTAACGTTAATCAATTTGCTAATACCGCCTGCTCGGTTCTAGAACAAATG
This sequence comes from Rutstroemia sp. NJR-2017a BVV2, assembly GCA_002946415.1. Lineage (NCBI taxonomy): Eukaryota > Fungi > Ascomycota > Leotiomycetes > Helotiales > Rutstroemiaceae > Rutstroemia > Rutstroemia sp. NJR-2017a BVV2. The sequence goes on from NJPS01000046.1 coordinate 1,275,852, forward strand.
ACAGCTCTCTTTTCAGGGTGACGTCTACGCGTTTCTCGTCGCCATCTGATGAAACCAAAAATCACTCTACTTACTCTTGGCAGCGGATAACTGCATGAAGATGGCGTCTATATCTTGCACGTTTACCCCAGGAACACAGACTTGGCATCCGGTCAGCCTTGAAGATCGGGATGTTCTGAACAGACCCGACAAAACAAATTCCCTTGTAACGTTAGCCTAAGCTTCCAAGCCTTATATACAATTACTATTTGATAATAATGAGGCCGAGGGTCATTGACCCTTACTCCCCCCTTTCTCGATCATGATTTAGCCACAACAGGCGAGTGAGCCTAGCCAGAACAAGACTTCGGAGCATCGAATTCCGTGCTCAAACGGGAACTTAACGTGTCATGCTATCACGGCATTACTCCGCTGCCATCAAGACCGAAGACATGCTCAAAACCTGAACACCGAAGATTTTGCCATTCTCTCCTTCTCCTTGTCAATCTCCCGTATCCAAATCCAACTTTCGGCCGAAAATAACTTCCTCGCCGCCTTGTCCGCACCTAAAGCTTTCCCTCCAAATACGAGATCTTCTCTCGTTAAGCTTGTAAAATCGAACGACTTTTCTTTCTTCTCCTCACCGACTATCTTATCCCCTACGACAAAAGCTTTCTTGAGACTGCTTCCATTCGTGGATGATACGGGAACCCAGGTTTGAGAGGACCTTTCGCTTTTCCACAGTCTAACATGGAGGCCAATTCCTGTATCCAAACAGTCTTTGATGTAATCTAATGCTGGAAGCAGTTTACTACGCAAACCACAATGGCCATGGTTCTTGTCGATCTGATAACTTGGGCATTGTCGTAAAGTACTAACAAGCTGTTCGATATCACTGGTATATGCTACCGGCCAGATGAATGCAGGATCTTCTGGAGGAACCACTTGAAATGGAACAAGTGAGAGCAAATTCTTCCTTGTTAGAAACTTAATCATCTCGCCAAGTTGGAAGGAATCGCAAGCAGGAGACGAATCGTATCCCAGACTACACTGACGAGTTCGAGAAGTATAGAGACTTAGAAAATAGTTCTGAAGGGAAGATATAGTCACAAGAATTCTAGATCGACGGTATGATAGTTCCGCTATTGGCCGTCAGTAGGTTCGATTAAAATACTTGAGTCTAAACATAGGATATACCTTCTAAATCCTCGGGCAGATCCCACCATGCTGCACCGACATCGGGATCTACATCCTCATAAACGGTCCAACGCGATGAACCTCGGAGTATAAGCTCTTTGGTAGCTGTAGCGAATCGCGGTGCTTGGTTCGTATGGTAGAAAATCAGTATCTTCTGCCGTACTACTTCTTCTAGTGTTTTCTCAAGCGTTGGAGGATAACGAAAGCTAGAGAATTTGCTCGTAATATACCGTGATACTGTGGTCATACAATCATACCTATCGGCCATGATCACTAGGATAGATAGATATAGCAGATTGATGGTCTTCGAGGAATGGTTCGTTGCATGTAATATGCTGAGCATATCTTGAAATATTGCCTCACGTCCCAGTGTCCTGGTTGCCTCATCCTCGTCCACGATTTTAATTCTAGGCAACTCATTCGCAGGTAATGTCGAAGGATCTAACTTTGACTGGGCGAATTCTGCAAGCTTAGCAGACACAATTTGACCTTCTCCGAATACATCGGATCCCAATAATCGTTCAAAATATTTGGAATGTTGCTTAAGGACATCGAGACGAACACGGTAGAACACTCTCGCTGAGGGAAATGGCTCTTTCGAAAGCTTCAACTTTTGTATCGTTTCACTCGGTATGGATTTTGTGCAAGCCCGTGTGTTCTCAAACCTCACATCAAGGATAATGTCGCCGGTTTTCGAAACTCGTATAACTCTATGTGAAGTGCCCTCCAGATCTAGGGACTCGTCCGGTATCTCTTCGATTTCTGCATTCTCCTGTTCCTGTTTCTGCACGTCGACCACAGGTTTCTCTACTTTCTGTTTCTCACCCACCTTCCGCTTCGGCCTGCCCACAGGAATAGCATTTGGTTGAGCTTTTGGGCGATCTCGAATCGGAGGCATTGGGCCTGTCGTTTGTGTGCGGCGAAACAACTCTGACGACGGAGTTTTTGCTAGGCATCGAAGCTGCTACTTTCGCAGAGGTTGCTGGCTTCCTAGAACCCAGGATGCGGAGACCTGAATATCGCTGGACAGTTTCTAGGGATTCGCCTTCGATTTCGAGTGGGTTCCGATATGAGTACTTTTTTCGCCACTGTCAAACTTTTAGAAGAAACAGCTTCAAGGGTAGGGCCAGGCCATTGTATCAAGATCCAATGACAAGATGAGAGTAGCAGAAAATTGTGCATTGCTCTGTTACTTCATCAGTCGAGAGAAGAGATATGACACAATGTCGGAATATGGTTCATCCGCCCGGACAACTTGACCTTGTCCGATTATTAACCACCCGTGCCACCATCGAAAGTTCAAACGGATCCAAACTTCGAAATATATCCTCGAAGGTTATGCCTTTGGATTACTGTCGTTTGGTGGGCGTTCCACTATATCTTGAACAATAACCTGCTTATATAGAAGATCAATTTGTCGGTGATGATGGAATACTGGTAATGAATTTCTGTACTGTACCCTGGTGCCACTCTTCGGTATTTGACAAATTCCCTCCTGGTTTCGGTCGCTTGACATACTCATAGTAGTGGAAAAACAAGGCGGAGATTGAAAACTGCTGGGCATGTAAGATATAGATGGACGTCGGAGCGGGTTCTGTGGGATCAGGTTGGAAGGATCATTTATCTCATCTAGTGATGGACAGAGCCAGTGTGTGACTCAAGGTGAATAGAGTGAGATTACCAGATCGCTTTCTGCATTGCTTACTTGAGTATGTACAACTACTAAAATAGCAAAGGGCATCTTTTGAAGCTGCTTCGAGGCTGGCGAAGTTTCCCTTCAGTACAATGTAACATAAGCAGTCAGTCGATCCCACAATCATCAGAGAGCAGAATGCTGCTTCATTCCGCAACGGCATTACTGCAGTGAACACTGGCATCAAATATTGACGTATAAGTTCCCTTGATTCCCGGCCAGAAGTCTCCGAAATCTCTTGTGCCTGGATGCGAAGCTGAAAGGCCACAGCAATACTGCAATTACAGCCTTGACAGCTTCCTCCGAGGAAGTGTCTGTTTCCGCAAGTCATAGCTGCTTGCTTTGGAACATGCTACATTAGGGGTAGTCATACTGTGCAGCAAACATACTATCATTTCTGACCTAGCAAGGTACGAAAAATGGCACAAAGTTGGAAAGACCAAATAATTCTCGGTGAAACTAATCTATTGTCTTCGCTAATCTAAAGCAACACAATAGCGAGGATTGTGAAAGTCCATAACTTTTATAGTATTGTATCTGTTTACTCTCGGTTGATGATGGAGTGAATAACCTCAATTTTTCTCTTTTGAAAACCTGGCTTCCAGCCTTCCACAACCACTTCCCACACAATTCTCTCTACTGTACTCACATTACATTCGCACCGCAATCCGTAACATAAGTTGAAGCGAAGCTCTCTTCATCATACTCGCAACTGACATTCTGCCATCTTTCGAGGAAATTTGAGTCTTTACGGCTGCGCGCATTGGTATCAACGACGAACGCTTTTGAACCTCTCTTCATCCCATTTTATTTGGTAGATTCACTCCGATATTCTGGCATGAAAGATCTGATTGAGTAGAGAAAGATCAGATCAAGTACAGAAAGTTGTCAGGACGTCTTGTAACGGACCGAACATCTTTGATAAACTGAAGTCAGAAGCATTTGGTATTTGTCCTCGTCATGGTTACCATCAATTACTATTCCGGATGCTAACAGTATGATTTTAGATAAATTGAAAATGGATCACGGATATGTTATCAAGTTCTGGTTCACGACCGTCTTTGCTGCCTTTCTGTTGCGAGGTAAGCTCTCACAACCTCGAACCTGAAACTGGCGTTTAGTCCGGGCATAACAATGAATATATAGCTTCCCACGTCGTTGCTCAGTCCACCGATAGGATCACAATCTCCACTGCAGAAGTCTTGGAACGCTCTCTTCTTACCTCATCGACCTCCGGAAACTCCTTTCCATTCCCGTTCAAGCCATTCGTCACTACTCCCGGCCATGGCTCTACTCCAAGCAAGGGTATTAATCTCGTGCAAGCTATCTCCACAGTAACGACTATCAACTTCGTCTATGTATCCTACACCACGGAGTCGGATGTAGTCACTGCACCAACGAGCACAACCACCTTCGTTGTTTATGTCGCTCAAACAGTTGCAGCGTCTACACTTATAACCACGCAAACCGTTACAACCACTCCTACAATCTTTACGACGCCGGTATCAACTGCAATTGGACTCTGCTACGGCGCGGAACAAGACATAGTTAGACCTTGCACGACTGCCGTCATTGCTGCTGCAAGTTCCTCACAGACGTCAACCTCAGACATGGCAACCTCGGCAATCTCCTCACACACGGCGACCTCAGGAGCATCCAAGAACGGCATCATAGTATTCGGCACCGTCTTCAAGGTTTTCAACGCTTTCAGCAAGCCACACCCAATGGTTCGTCGGGAGCAAATTGCCAGCAACGAGAATCCTAGATGCTCTAGCTGGGCGATAATTGCAACTATCATTCTTCCAGTCTCTACGGTCATTGTGGGCTTCATGGTCTTAATTGGTCGTCAAAATTCGCGCAGGGTCAACACTTCCTTTCACTACTTTCGCTTCTTCTCGTTTCTTGCGGCGTGCCTCATAAGTTTTGGCCTAGGGTCATTCAGCGCTAGTGTGTTTTACAGCCTTTCTGGTTACTTTTATTGATCAGTCGGTGGACGGATTGGTGGCTTCGTGTCTCGTCGGTCGTGTCTCGTCGGTCGTTGGTCCTCGGTCGTCGGTGTTATGGAGTAATATATATGATTCCTTTAGACCTTTAGAGGAGAAGCAGGTGCTCTTCGGCAGTAGGCTGAATATCCTTGCGTTACTTACAATGCAGTCAAGGTTCTCATGCAACTTTCATTCCTGGAAATGTTATTTCTCATCTCACAAGATGTTGATCCTCAGTTCTCGTATGGCAATACGCATAAAGTGCAATGGCCATGATTGATCTGTCTTGGATTGCTAGATTTGATAAAGTCTCAACGAACGAAACGGAAACTAACGCGTAGTACAGCTAGCCAATGTTTAAACCACATATAAATAAACAAGTCCCCAGAAGACTTTTGTTCCGCAAACTCCGCTCTCCCCTTCTACCCAGTAGCTACCTATCTATCAGCCCACGAAATCAACGCTCATATCCTGATCATCATCTACCACCCATCCATCAATCTAGCAACCCAGCAAGAACATCCCTTCCCACCATTCAACCCCACAACGGAGCGGTAACCTCTGCAGCTCTTTCCACTACCGCCCGCACTCTCTCCCCCAGAACCCGATTCGCACACTCGACCTCTAGATCCTCCAGCCATACTCTCGCCATCATTTTATCCACTCTGATCTCCACTCCCGGAACCGGTATCCCTATCTTATGAAGCCTTTCTAGCTCGTTCTTCTTATATTCCTCATCAGCATCCGGTGCAGAGGAATTTCGTGGCTCGGCAACAGGAGTCAAGTTATCGGAACCAAACTGCGCTTCGAGGAACATGAAAAGACGCTCGAGACGCTCGGTGGGAGAAAGATTGGCGTGGAGGTTGCGCGTTTGAGTATGCGTGTGGGAGTGGGTGTGCTTGCTGGATGATTCTGGGGTGTGTTAGTTGGTGTGGTTGAGCAAGGGACGCGGTAGAGTTTATTCAACTTACGTTTTACAGCAGCAGGGCTACTTTCCACGGAGAACAAAACTGCCATAATGGCGTCCGCAATTCCATCATTGAGCATGTTTCCTTCCCATTCCAATTCTACCTCTCCGCTGTTGCGATAACGGACGGTAACACAGCCCATGACCAGATACGCAGTAACTGTGTTGGAGATTTCTTCATCCGCTTCTTCGTCTGATGAGCCGTTCATGTGTGTGTCACCGTTTCCATTCGCTTTCAAGTCCTTCCCATTTCTACTTTCAGGCAACTCATCGATCTTGCCAAACGTCCCCTCCAGAGCCCATTTGATAAGATCGATACCAGCCGCGCTTAGTGTCATGCGTTGTCTGCAAGTGATAGTCGTGGTAGTCAAACCAGCATATTCCCTTAGATCTTCAGGTGCCATCAAAGACATCTTGAAATCATTTTGAACCAGAACACCCGTGATGAGTTGTGCATCATTAGCTGTAGGAGGGGCAGAGGCCAATTTTCCAACCACCCTGGCGATTTTGTCGACTTTGAAAGGAATACGAACTTCCTCGCAGTTACGAGGATTAAAGATTTTGACCTTTTCCGTTTTGCTGCTGTTGATAGACAGGAGCTTGGATTTTAAACGCCCCATATTGCTGTGCTCTCCGTGGACGAGAATCTGGATATGTTAGCATGCGTTAATCAAGGCCAAGAAGAAGGGTGAGAATTACCACTACAGGTGCTGCTACCTCCTCGATGAATGCTACGTTCTCCGCGCCATCCACATGGGCTGCAAAGGAGAATTCCTCTACACTACATCGTCTGGGGATCATAACTTTCTCTCCCTCTGGAGCACCTGGTCCTCTACGGGCGCCGCCCGTAGTACGAGACATGACTGCTTGAATCTGATCTGGGTCTTGCATGATTTGCTTTGCCATGGTCCCTTCCACGCTATAACCAGTTATAACCACACCGTTCTTGTCGCTTGGTGCCCATCTCTCAAGTAATTCTCGACTCACACCATTTTGTAACATACCAGGACTCGCGAGCATGACGCAGCCGCCCACGTCGTCGAAACGATCAAGCGTTTTTAAGGACCTGACATATTTGAAATCCCATGGTCCGCCTCCCCCGCCTGCTTCTCCACTGGTTTCTGCTTCGGCCATACGTTCCCGGAAGAGACGTTTGATGTTGTCGTTCATGGCCCCCACATATGTCTGGTAGACCATCATACATTTTCGTGCCAGATTACTAGCATAATAGATAGGAAACTTTCGAAACTCCTGATGCTTTGTCCAGTAGTCATCTAAAATGAGAAGAAGTTCTTGAGCTCTGCCAAGGGCGAAAACGGGCATTAGAACACGACCTCCTCGGTTCAAGATACCAGTAATGGACTTCATAAGAGCTTGCTCTCGCTCCAGCCGCGGAACATGTGCTGCAGTTCCGTACGTAGACTCAGTGATCAACACATCGATCTTGACACCCTTAGGTACCTCTGCTGAAATAAGATGTCGATCATCTTCTCTCGAATAGTCTCCGGTGAAAAATATCTTCAGCCCGGCAATTTCGATGAGGAACATAGCAGCACCAAGAACATGCCCTGCGGGGTATGGTGTTATCCGTATTGATGATATTGTGTGTGTAGTATGGTAATCGATAGCTTCGATCATGGGGAACGTGGAAAGATGATCAGCTTCTGTGTAAACAGGATTGATCACTCGTTCCGACGACGCTCCACCAACTCGGATACTGTCTGGAATAAGCCATTTGTAGATAGCTTTGGTAGGATGTGTCATAAAGACACGCCCTTTGAAATTGGTCTTCGAGAGCACGTAAGGTAACGAGGCTGCATGATCGAGATGGAAACTTGAAGCTGTCAGTCAACTTTCCTCGAGGTAATACTAGTGTAATACGCCAATGAAGAGGGGAAGGGCGCGCTATGTACAGATTTAGGATGCGAGGATGAAGGTCATATCACAGAATCAAGACAGGCGTCGACTGTTGAGTAATGGTATTGTATTGATTCTCGTATACATGATAATATTGTAGATAGACCAAAGAGAAAATTGAAATAGAATTCTGCCGATTTAACAGCGAGATCCAGAGCGTACGTGGCGCATCACATATCGAATCGATCTGCCGCAACCCAAATACCACTGACTGCTTCCAAGCACTCACAAACCAAGGCGCGCATAGTATATAGATGTAAACATAAGAGATAAGGTTCCGCTTACTGGCTGATCAATAGTACATCGACAGTACTTAGGTCGAAGTCATCGTAGAAAGGCAACGCAGCCAGACCTTCGTAACCAGGATGCATACCGGCGTCAAGCTTTAAGATGGGCATCAGTAACAGGATCGCGAGGAAGAGTCGGATTATTGCTAACCATAACCGTTTTGCCCTTATATTGAAGGATATGACAAGACCTTCCAACTTCGGCGCCACCACCAAGGCAAAGAAACATCAACTCATCAGCTGGATCTACAGGCTCCTCCACCGCAGGTGCCATGGCAGCAGCCTTTCGCTTCGATGCCATTTTTATCGACTCGCGTGTTTATCTGTTCGTGTTAATTTCGAAGTTATGACTTTTGCGCCTTGATGGCAATAGAGATTCAATGGTATAGCATAATCGAAGTGGTGTTGCGCGAATGCGACAAATGATGAAGGAAGATAAACGTAGAATTCCTCAAGTAGATGATGTTACTGGTTAAGGAAAGAAAGAATGAGTGAATGAACGAATAATGGGAAGCGGCTCAAGGAAGACGCGAAGTTTGGGGTTCATTGTGCAGAAATCGCACTAAGTTAGCACGTGATGTAATTGAACCGGGAGAGCTTTCGCGACTCGAGACAAACGAACACAAATTATTGTAGCAAGAGAGCGAAATCGTCATCATTACAGCGAGCGAAATTATTGCGCGAACCTCCAGAGCCTTTCTGAAGATTCTTCAACAGCGCATGGGTCGGTGTCATTGGAGGTAGCCGGGCTTCGCGCCTGCTTCGTGACGGAAGACAGGAGAATACAGGCAATTATCACCAGTACGATTTGAATCATGGCGCAACCACAACAGCAGCAGCAGCAATATGCGATGCCGCAGAGGCCATTCTCCCCTCCTCAACCTGCGACCTCACCTTCAGGAACACCACAGTTTTCATTACAGCCGCACAAACGACAAAGATTATCGCCCAATCCGTCATCTCAACCAGGTACGCCATACGTCCAGTCGCCTTATGCTATGAGCCCTGGAGCTTCTGGTCCACCTTCGACTGTAGCTTCTCCTCACTTTTCGACTGTGCAAATTCCTCAGGGAGTTTATAATACACCTTATTCGAACGGGTTAAATGCGCCTTCCCCTTCGCTGAGCATGCCACCAACCCCAGGTGCGCTGCCACCTCAAGCGCAACCTAGTCCTCTAGCTTTCCCTGGCCAGCCTCAGCAACAACATCCAGGTACTATGGCGCCAAATCAATTCAACAATTTCACGTTGCAGATGCCACAACAACCTGGCGGTGCAATGGGTCCACCTTCAAGACCAGTGGACAGATCTAAGGTTGACGGCATGGATCCGATGGATGTATTGGGAGGGACTGGTATTGATCTAGCGGAGGAGGAATTATACACTTTCCAACAATACAATGCATCGTTCAATTCACAGGTTTCAGGATCACAAGCAGGCACTATCTCATCTGGTCACAGCTTCACTCAGTTTCCTCCTGGAGATGAACGTTCCTTCTACGGCTCAGGTCCTGCGAATCAGCCTGGCGAAGCACCGAATACAAAATCTCAAGAAGAGTTTGACAAAAAGGCGGCTGATAAAGCGTGGCACGATGCGGCTCGTAATCTTGCGGTTTCGAGGCAGAGAGAGTTAAACAATCCGTTTTTGATCGTGGCGAACGTACATAAAAGGATGGAGAAGATAGCTCAGGATAATGGTCTCACATTAAACACAGACAGTAATGGCAAAATGGGCACTATGAAATTACCAGAAAATTTCCCAAACCCTACCGTCAAAACACAAACAGCTGTGGGCCCAAATGGAGCCTTATCAGCTACAAGTGGTACCTTTATCCCACTTGATTCACTACTGGTTGACCAACTCGCGCTCATGTCCATTGCCACAAAGCACCGTCTTCGTGGCTTATTGGAGGACGCAACCAAGTTGACCAAAGGAAGGCAGATGAACTCACATGGACAAATCAGGGACGAGTGGATAGATGTCGCAGTTCCAAATAGTGCTACGCAAAGTAGTGTTGTGGTTGATGGTGCTCCAAGGAGCGGATGGGAGAGTGCTGTCAGCCCTCTCACCAACCCTCTAAAGCGTATGTATTACTTGAGCAATATGTTTCGGTTCAAGCTAATCAAGCCAAGGCTCCCTCTCAAATGCAAATAGATTACCAACACCCGTATCAGACGCTTCCAAGGCACAGCCGAAATCGTTCTCGAACGAGGTGGCAGCTGCTCTGCGAACACATGCAAACAAGGAGCGTAATGCAGAAGAGGCCAGACTGAGAAAACGTCGGGCTCGAGAGATGGGTGAGGGGTCTCGCGCTGGCTCTGTTGCTCCTGGTACTCCTGGTTCTATTGCTCCGGATCTTCTAGATAAGGCACCTACGAAGAAAGAACAAAAGAAGAAAGCCGAGGCGAAGGTCAGCGAAGCAGCAAGTCATGCCGCTGCTAATGTGACTACTACAACGTTCTTGGGTGGAAGAAGTGGTTTGTTTGGAAAGAAGAAGAATTACTCTTGGATGACAGCTGGAAGCGGCGGCGGTGGTGGTGGTGGTGGTGGCAGTGGTACAAGCACTCCAGGAAGAATCATAACACAGGGTCTTGGCGGTGCTAGCAGCCCAGCAGCGAACACTGGACCAGAAAAACTCACAGCGGACGGTGTGCGTAGAATGGGCGCTTGGCGAGAGGATGGGGACAAGGGACGCAACGTACAGATTCGAGACTGGATTATGGTTCTCGAAGAAGATGGCCGGGAGAAAAAGGCTCTGCAAAAGGCTTACACGTGGCTTGATCAATCGGAGCCTAAGTAAAGATATTTCGTTTTGTAAACAGGACAGTTATCAGATGTCGTTATGCGCATGGCGTTGCATGGATCACTCGGCGTTGGTGTGTCGGTCTCTTCAAAGGAAAAAAGAGGAGACCACACATACTGGGTTGGTAAATTGCATATTGGTCATACCATTGGGCTTGATTTGCGTATCGATCAGGCTTTTGATATAGACATATTATTTGGTACAATAGCAATAGCAAAACTTTATTCTTAAACCGCTTTGGATTCTGCGTGCATCTGGGATGAAGACAGCATGCTTTCACCCCCAACTCCGTAGATTTCTCGTTACCGCTGGGATTCTAGACGCCATAGGCTAACAATTTCTTATTCTGTCCTTCGGGATTCTTGTATCGCTGAGTGTTTCCGTCGTAATATGTCTGGTCTGGCTGTTGGTTTAGCGCACTTGATTGGTTGTGTTGCATTGGCCGTTCGCATCTGGTAGGTGCTTGAATGCAATGGACCCCTTCATAACACATGTTGGACCGAGACATATTGTGCTTGGCTACCAAACATTTATCTTCACCGTCCGACATAAGTTACATGTGATGAACCAACTCTCAAAAGCCAAAATTCAATTCGTCTCGGCTACTCACGTCCCAAGTCCCAAGTCTCAAGAAAAAGGCTTAGATCAATCAACGGTCAACGGATTCCGATAATCGGGGAAACCCGTAGCTTTATAACCCAGATCTCAGTCGTCCCTGCTCTCTAGTCTAGACTTCAAGTCTCTGCCACAATCTGACGAATCATTGCTCTTATAATAGTTTCCTCTGAGTAATACTGCGCATGGTCAAAAATACATACGCATCATATACCGTTTTCATACTTTCCTTATTAAGAGTTGCATTTCCCCGGATTTCTTAATCATTCTTTAGTTTCTTTGGTTTTCTACTCTTCGACGCAAGGGCATTTGTGGTCGGATTCTGTTAGGTAATTGATTGCGACGACTGCTTGCAGAGTGAATCATCTCATCTCCGTTTGTGTCGAAGTTCTTCCTCAACTTCTCCGTCAGTACTCTTTTTGTACCATCCATTTTGGTGCACCACTCTGCCGGATAAAGACTTTCCAGAACAACCAACCATAAAGTGACGTCTTCGGCATTCCGCTCGCGAAAGAAAAACGATAGGAAGGCGCAGATTGTGGCGCAAACATCAAAACCCAAGTCGACGAACCGAACGTTTGGATTAAATGAGAAGAAGCGCAAGACGTTCCCACAGCAATCATGAATTGTCCGTCGAGAACTGATGAGCCGTTGGAGGGCGATGGATATAATCAGAATCCGAATGCGCTGGCTAATGATCTCACGACGAGGGAGGATCTGATTGGGAGGGCTAATGGGAGGGCGCTGAGGAGGAGTTTGGAGGATGAAGGGGTGGAGAATATTAATGACTTGATGGAGGATACGGGAGAGGGTATTCGGTCTAGGAATAGGAAGGGGGAAGGAGGAGGAGGGGGGATGTTGAGGGAGAGAGGCGGTGGAGAGGATGGGAAGAGTGGTCACGTGGTGAGACCATCCGTCCAGACTTCGGACGTCAGTGATAGGGGAGGCAGTGGAAATGGAAGTGGAGGTGAAAAAGGACGTATTGAGAAATATTTCAATATGCCCAAAGAATCACTCTTGCGATTCAAGCAAGTGATGATCAAATTTGCCAAATTTATCGGGCCAGGCTTCATGGTAAGTTATTTCAGCACCCATCTTCTACATCTAGCGACGAAAAAATTACTAATGGAAGCACGCAGGTCTCGGTGGCATATATTGATCCTGGAAATTATGCTACGGATGTTGCTGCTGGGGCAACGTTCAGATTTCGACTTTTGTTCATCGTACTAATGTCGAATGTTTTCGCCATCTTCTTGCAGAGTCTCTGCATTAAACTTGGCACTGTCAGCGGGTTGAACCTCGCTGAAGCATGCAAAGCGCACCTGCCGAAATGGCTAAATATTGTTCTATATATCATGGCTGAAGGAGCTGTATGTTACTGTTCCCCTCGATTCCTTTGACTTGGCTAACAAAGTATAGATAATCGCTACCGACATCGCGGAAGTGATAGGTACAGCTATCGCCATCAATCTCCTGATACCTCAAATACCCTTAGTTGCAGGCTGTGCATTATCCATCCTCGACGTTCTAATCCTTCTCATTTTCTATCCTGGAAACGGTGAAATGAAAAGATTACGATATTTCGAGATGTTTGTTGCGGCGTTGGTGCTGGGTGTTGTGGTTTGCTTCTGCATACAACTCTCGCTCATCCAGGATACGTCTGTAGGAGAAGTCTTCAGGGGTTACCTACCATCTAAAACTATTGTACAATCTCAAGGGTATGTACATACCTCCTTCTCTCCCCCACCAAACCCTCCAGTATACTTACCACCCGCAGTCTCTACCAAGCATGCGGCATCCTCGGCGCCACCGTCATGCCTCACAGCCTCTACCTCGGCAGCGGCATCGTGCAACCGCGCCTCCTCGCCTACGACAAAAAGCACCACCTCGTAAAAGAAGACTTCACCCTCTCCTCCAAAGACCCCTACCATCCGTCCCTCCCCGCCATCACCTTCTGCCTCAAATACTCGTACGCCGAACTGGCCCTGTGCCTCTTCACCTTCGCGCTCTTCGTCAACTCCGCGATCCTGATCGTGGCCGGGGCCTCCCTGTACAACAACCCAGCCGCCCCCGCCGCCGACCTCTTCGGCATCTACGACCTCCTCGTCTCCAGCATCTCCAAAGCCGCCGGCACCATCTTCGCGCTGGCCCTCCTCCTCTCCGGCACCTCCGCCGGCATCGTCTGCACCATCGCCGGGCAAATGGTGTCCGAAGGGGCACTCAACTGGTCGATCCGCCCGTGGCTGCGCAGACTACTAACGCGCAGTCTGTCGATTACGCCGAGCATTATTATCGCGGGGGCGGTAGGGCGGGAGGGGTTATCCGCTGCGCTGAACGCGAGCCAGGTGGCGCTGAGTATTACGTTGCCGTTTATTTCGGCGCCGCTGATCTACTTTACGTGTCGCAATCGGTATATGACGGTGCGGTGTGCGGGGGATGAGGCGGGAGGAGGGGAGGAAGAGGAGCTGAGGGGCGCGGGGACGAAGATGCGGAATCATTGGGTTACGGCCGGGGTGGCGGGGGGGATTTGGTTGGTGATGGCGTGTATGAATGTGGCGAATTTGGTGTTGTTGGGGAAGGGGGAGACGTAGGGGAGAGAGATTCGATAGTGTTGGTTAGACAGGGCTTGGAATGATTGTGGAATGACTATGAATGGTTATGGAATGACTATGAATGATGGATGGATGGATGGATGGATAGATAAAAAATTGAGCATGATGGTGAAATGCGCTGCTGATGAATACCCAGGGTAGATAATACAATAGCTCATATACATGTATTGTATAGAGCCGATTTGCTCCTATAAATCAAATCAATGCACAAACACATCCAAAGTATGACTCCCGACTCTGTCCATCTCCATGTGTCCTTTTCCATCCCACCCCAATGCCACCGACCAAAGCACGTCTATCCATCCATTAATCCTATCACATATCATGCCATGTCAACTTCCAGAAAGAAATAAATTCAGAAAGAATGAAAGAAAGTCTTACCCGAACAGCAAACAGTCCCTCTCCCTTTCTTTCTTCTCTTTTCTGTCCCATCCCATACTTCGCGGGCTCGGCTCTGCTCTGCTCGAAACGCAATCTTCACTCACTCACTCACTCACTCTCGAATCACAATCAAGAAACGCATAAGTCAAACAACCCATCAAGTATATAATTTTAAAATAGTTTTTTTATTTTTTTCATTCATAATCATCATAATATATAAACCAAATCAGTGCCCCTGCTAATCAAAGCAGCTGGTAAATAAATCCCCTCCCCGCTCCCCAAAAACAATCAAGGCAATCCCGCTATGAAAACCCTATGAATGCCCCGCTCCCATCAAATGTCCCAAAAAGAACAATCTTAACCCACAAAGCGGTATTTCATCAATTCCCCAACACCAGACACTCCCCATAATCCAACCCAAGTATTATATCCCAATTGTTTTCCACAATTCCCATATCTTGTCGCTTCTATATACAAGTCCATTCCCGACCTTTTCTCCTTTCCTTCGGGTTTTTTGGGGTATATATCATTATCCCCTTTCTGTCATCATGAGTTTGTTGAATTATTTCTTTTTTGCTTGCTCCATCACCACACCAACACCTCTGCGAATTGAGATGTTTAGTCGACATCATCCTCATCATCCTGATCCTCGTCTTGGTGAAGCACCCATCCCTTGCTCATCTCAACAGCTTGCTCCCACTTCTTGAACATCTTCGCACTCTTTGACTTCTTGACTTGAGGAGTGAAGATGGCTCTGTCATCTCTGTTGATTTCCTTCAACTCATCGAACTCCTGCCAGATGTCAACGGCAAAGCCTGCAGCGATGGCAGCTCCCAATGCTGTTGTCTCACGCATAACTGGGCGGTTGATGGGTATGCCAAGGATGTCGGCTTGGGTTTGCATGCAAAGGTCCGAATTGGACATGCCACCGTCAACAGCGAGATTCTCCAGTTTGTGGCCAGAGTCTTTCTCCATGGCGTCGAGAATGGCCTTGGTTTGGAAACATGTAGCTTCCAAAGTGGCACGAGCGATGTGACCACGTTGAGTGTGTTGTGTGATACCGACTAGAAAAGTGATTAGCTGTTGTTCGTAGTTGTACGAGAGTGAGTGAACTTACATAATGTTCCCTTCGCGGAATCGATCCAGTAAGGAGCGAAAAGACCAGAGAAAGCAGTAACGAATACAACACCACCGTTGTCATCAACAGTTTCAGCCAATTCGGTGATCTTGCTGGAGTGTGCAATGAAACCGAGGTTGTTCATCAAGAATTTCACACCAGAACCAGCAACTGCAATGCTACCCTCAAGAGCATAGACAGGCTTTCGACCATTTCCGAAGTCATAGGCAACAGTTGCCAATAGACCGTATTTGGAAACCACGGGCTTGGTTCCTACGTTGTAAAGCAGGAAACAACCAGTTCCGTAGGTGTTCTTTGCGTGTCCCGGCTCGAAGCCACACTGTCCGACCAGGGCGGAGGATTGATCACCCAAACAACCAGTGATCCTGACGCCTTCCAGCGCACCATACGCCAATTTACCGAACGCTTCTTTATCCGAAGATGGTACGATTTTTGGGAGGGTGACGTTTTTCCTGTCGAGTTGGAAGAAGTTGAGGAGCTCATCATCGTATTTGAGAGTGTGGAGGTTCATGAACATAGTTCTGGAGGCGTTGGTGGTATCTGTGACGTGCACATTGGCCTCCTTGCCGCCGTTCAGCTTGTAGATCAACCAGGTATCGACTGTGCCGAAAGATAATCTGCCCTCGTCATAGGCTTTTCGGATGGCTTCCACATTTCGGTACATCCACAGAAGCTTGACGCTGGAGGGGTATGTAGATAATGGCAGACCGCACAATTGTTGTATGTTGTCCGCACCTTCACGGTCCTTGAGCTCGCGCACAAGGGCTGTTGTTCGGGTGTCTGGCCAGACGATGGCATTGTATAGAGGCTCCCCGGTGTTTGTGTCCCAGCAGATGGTGGTTTCTCGCTGGTTGGTGATACCAATGGCTTTAATGTCGGTTTTCTTGTGTCCCATTCCGAGGAATTTTTCTGTCGCCTTCTCAATACATTCTTCCACCGAGTTGACCAATTCTTGAGGATCGTGTTCGTGCCATCTGCGAAGAAACATTGATTAGCGGCACATTCAATTAAAATGATGTGCGGAATTGGTTAAAACTCACCCTGACTCAGGATACATGTTCTCGAACTCATGCTGGTGCATTGCCACAGGTTGACCTTCTCCATTGAAGATAATGAATCGTGACGAAGTGGTACCTTGGTCTATGCTACCAATGAACCAATGCTTTTGCTTCTCCTCTTCAGTTTGACCGAGGTGTTCTGGTAAATGATATTTTGTTTGCTCGATATGTTCAACATGTTCCGCCTCTTCTGGGGACATGTCTCCGGCAGATTCGAGGTCTTGGTTTCTGTATTCCGCTTCTCTTCGGTATTTGAAACCATCGAGATCGCTATGCGGTATAGGAGCTGGCGGGTTTGGGTGCATCATCTTGGCAGATGAATATGTGTGTATGCGTTTGTGTGTGTAGGCAGGCAGCTAGGCAGCTAGGTAGCCAGATGGCAGAGAGGTAGAAGGAAGATGAATTGGCTGGGTATCAAGAGTAACAATGGATTGTAGGTCGCGATTAATGGCTTCTTGAGGAGAAGTTGGAGGATGTTTAGTTTTAAGTGGAAGATAAAGTGGTTTGTGGTTGGAGTAAACAAGTTGGGGGAATGGAGGTGGGGGAATGAGGAAGGAGGAAGGAGGAAGGAGGCTTGTATAAGAGGAGAAGTATCGGGCGCGACGAGATGATATTAGTGGAGTAATGGAGATATGGAGATGGCGAGCTGTGTTTGATATGACATCGCGGGAGGGGAGAGGCGCCAGGGAAAACGATCAACCATATAGTAAGAAATCGGTCGGGCTTGACACACAGATGGCGCAGAACGCAGAACGCAGAACGCAGTAGGGAAGTACGAATATTGTGCCGGTACGGAGTAAGGACCTTGCGCTTCGTTGGTGAGAGAGTGAGAAAGGTCCCACTCGCACCATTGGATAACTGCCCCGCCATTTTTCTTGTGAGCTTGTGAGCTTGTGCTCTGCCGCTTTCTTTGTTGAATTTCGATGGTCTGGGTTGGCATTTGCATGCAAGACCGTCTACCCTTGTCGTGCCTGTCCCCTGTCTTCGATGCACGGCCGTCGATGGAAAAACGATCCCGCCCACGGCCACGGTGAAAGGCTCCAAACGAAGGAAAAGAGATACCCAATGGGGCTTACTGCGAACGAACCAGAAAATAAGACGAAATTCCTGTCCGGGTCGCATCTGCAACACAGTCGATCCTCTTTCCACGCCGACATGTGATGGGCGAAAGATCAGCACAAGTGATGAAGGAAGTGAGAGGAATTGGATTTTACAGTGGATTTGAACAATACGGTTTTTCCTAGGTGCAGAAGCAGTGCAGTGCAGTGCAAGGGACGAAAGGCAGCGGAAGCGGAATAGGAACAGGTAGCTGGTAACTGGCACTGGCACTGGCACTGGCAGATGTGTGTTTACTTCCCGAAGTCCAGGCTGGATTGGCAAATGGGGGAAATGGAAGAATGGCAGGACTTCGTATGCTTGTCGCTGCAATCATGAGCGGCCGGCCGGCCATGGTGAGATTATTTCCGCACACGCTGCAGGCCCTCCATATTCCTTCCGTGTTGTTTTCTTCCTTTCCCCAGAAAGAAGATTTTTCCTTCCTTACCCCAAACCCACATGCTTCATGCTTTGCTCTGGACACAGAGAGAGGAATAATTCACAACGGTCACGGTCGAGCTCGTTCTACAAACCGGAATAATTATTTCCGTCCTATGGGAGACTCTCCCTCTCCCAGTGCACAGAATGGTTCGAGAGTCGTCACCCTACACACAGACGGGCTATAGAAAGACGTACAGCCAGCGTGTACATGCTTCATTCAACCTACTTCGTACATACCAGGTCACTTTCTTTCCTGTCGCCGGATCACGATCGCTCACAGACACGCACGCACCCAAGAATAACATTTGGAAGGATGGAACAATTCCACACCAACCTGCCGACGTGACAGCCAAGACCTGGCCTAGGACCAACCGGGTATCTTTCTTCCATCCATGTCTACTTCGTATCTGTCTCGCTGCATGCTCCATCTTGCATTTCTGCATTCTGTGACTTGCCGTATCTCCTTGCAAGGCGACTCAATCCACATGCACACACGTGCAGTTACGGGCGGGCATGTGGCGGTGCGGTGCGCTGCGTCAGGTCTGAGGCGCCCAGAGCTCCCGAGTGGAGAATCTGCCTTCTTCTGCCACTTCTGCCACTTCTGCCCAGTTTGTACCTGCTGGGTCCCTACGTAGCCGCAACGTCAACGACGGGTTTCGTGCCAAAACGGCTCCAATCGTTGTGCTTGCTGCCTTGGATTTCCGATCCCTTTGCGAGATCGAGATAACGTAAGGACAGAGATGTTATCATAGCTTCATACCGAGCGTAGCTATGTTATCATATCGTATAGATAACATCATATCCCCAATTATTTTTCTCCAACTTACTCACCTTCGCTGTCCTCTCTCCTCGTCGAGAGCGAAACATGGTCCGTATGATCTCTTTCGCCTTCATAATTTCATCATATCATCCACAAAATTATGGACTTTTGACGATAGTTATGAAAAGGGATCAGGAACCTTGTGTGGCCACGACTCAAGGTCGACCCCTATTGTCTGCCGTTCTCCATTTCTTCTCACTCTACTCTACGGTCGTGTACAGGTACTTGAGAGCGACTGTCTCGTTTCTCTCAACAACCGTACAACTGTACTCTGTCGAGTCTGTGTAGAGCTATCGTGTCTCCGTGTATCAACTGTTGATCATTTGATCGTCCATGCACAAACAGCTCAATGCAACTACTGTACGAGTTCTCGTACTTAGTTCCAACAGCAAATCCACACGCACCAAAAATTGTCAACAAAGCCGGCTTCGGCTTGCACCAAAATACTATTCTGCGTCTCCAATGGCCAGTCGTCGAAACGCGGCAGAGGCTCTAGAACCCAAAGAACCCAAAGAACCCAAGGAGCTTCCGGAGCGCACCCAACAACACATGCACGAAAGACTTCCATTGCAGCCTCGCCCATGCATCCAGGTTTAAACATCCGCGACTCTGCCCCTCTCTTAGCAGGTCTCATGAACCCTTTTTGTCTTTCTTCATGTATGTACATGTACCGTGCCAATGCCCATCCAATTTTTACAAATTTAGACATGGCAGCGCTTACCGGATTACCCTTTTCGCACAAAGTCGCCTCCCCCCTGCTTTTCCTCCCCCTTCTCTTGTTTCTGCTTTTTCTGGAGAAAGCTCCAAAGTGCCGGGCTCCCGATAGGAAGAGCCCGTGCTTCTTTGCTTAACTCTCCTCGTACTCCACTTCTGCTTTTGCTTGTTCTACGGTAGGTGGCAGCGGAGAGACTCAGAGGCTGTTTACTTGCGTGCGCGTAAGTTGCAAACACGGTACCTCCGACCACCCCCACCCCACCCCAACCTACAGTACTTTGTACATCTCCGACTCCCTCCCCCCTCCCCCCCCACATCTCATTACTGTTCAATGAACTTCTAGAACCCAATATGATTCGGTCCGTTAGAACCTCGGGTCAGCACGCACGTCCAGAACGTCTCTTACTCTTATCAACCAAAAAAACGGGCTCACAAGTGATCACGCTCGCGCACATCTTTTTTCTCTTCTCTTCTCTTCCCCGGGCCCCCTTCCCCCACGCGTGCAAGATGGGAGGGAAGACCTGGCTAGATGGAAATTGGAATGCGAGTTGGTACCTGACTACTACCCAATGCATGTGCGTGAGACACTTCCGAATATGCTTTGTGCCCGAGGATGATTGTTGTTTGGTACGGTGATGGATCTGGATGGTTGCTATTGTGTGAACTATTTGGCTGTCTGTCTGTTTCTGACTATCCGTGTCTCTGTCTGCCTATCTGTCTGTTGTACTGCACCTACCTATTCCGAACCCTCTCTCAGGGCCAGAATCGAGTCCTTGCGTTAGGTTAAGTTAGGCTATCTATCTACAGTAAAACTACAAACCAAGTACTGTCCTTGGTTTGAGATACATGTTTCTTCCCATCTCGAACCTGTTTTCGCCCCCCTTTCCCACTGCCCCATAACATACATGCACGACCGCTACAGTAATGTTTAATCTGCCCGCGTGAACAATAAAAAAAAAATGGGTATTCCCCATATATAGCATCCATCCCATCCTATCCGTCCAGCCCTTCCATCTTGTACTAAAAGTACATACCGCTTTCTTCCTCCGCGACGATCTTTCTGTTGCTTATTTTTTTTCTTTTTCTTTTCTTCTCAATCCCTACACCCAAGATGGGTCATTGAATTAAACAATAAGCGGGCGGGCTCCGATGTAACGGTGGGGGAACATACAGTAGGCAGAGCACAGTAAAATTCGGTGAATCAATGGATGGATGATTGATGGCGCGGGAACTAGTGCGCATTTTCGAGCCTTCGTGTACGCCCACGTTGAGGGGACTGTTTTTGCAGTTTTTTCTTTTTTGAGTGCGATTGGGAATGGGGGTTGGTCACGGGATTGGATTGATTCGATAGAGTTCGGTTCGGGTTTTTGGAGGTTGTATGGAGGAAGTGATGTGAAATGAAAAGAAATGAAATTCGATTGATTTAATTCTATATCTTCAAATTATGAATATCTCTATCTATCTATCTATCTATATCCCTCCTCTCTATCTTCTTTCCCCATACTTAACCTACCTATATCCAAATCTCTACATCCAAATCTCCATGCCTATCTCCATTAATTCCCCCTTCAATCCCTCCATCCACAATCATCACCACCAACCTTTCTTCCTCTCTCTTTCTCTCTCTCTCTCATCAATCCCCGAGGCAAACAAACCCCGATCCCGCACCAACAACCCAGATCTTTCCCCCCCCTCTTCGTCAAACCCTAGTCCTGGTCCTACCTAGTACCGAGGCCGTGCTGCGGGAGCGAGGCGCGGAGAGGATGTGGGGCGGGTGAGTACAAGAAATATAATGATATGCCGTGGTGCGGCTTGTAGATTGGTTGCGTGATTGAATGGGATTGTGGATGTGGATGTGCGAGGGAGGGAGGTATTTCTTAGGCGTTGGGTCTTGGGTATTGTTTGGTGAGGGGAGGTGAGTGGAGGTGTGGTATAGTATACGTGGTAAATGCGTGGTGAGTGGGAGGAGGTTAAATACGGTTTACCAGGGAGTGGTTGAGTGGGTGAGTGAGAGTGGAAGAATTGCAACGACGAGCAAGAATATTTTTGGGCCTGGTATGCAAGTGCATGAGTGGGAGTTACGACGACGAGAAAGAATATATTACGGGTAGAGAGGAGGTTTGAGGAGGGAGGGTATGGTTAGTTGTCTGTTGTGTCGATATGTTGTCGACGATATTATTGTAGGGGAGAGGAATGTTTTAAGAGGTGGGTTGTGATGGTTAGTCGTTGTTTGGGAGGTTACACTCCAAGTCCATGGCTTTGGGATGGATCAATGAAGTGGAGATGGTGAGTGGGCTTTGGTGGAAGAAGTCTTCAAACCTTTTGTTTACGATCAGTCGTCGTGGAATTACATTACTGTGTTGAAAAAGAATCATCAGCACTTGTACGTCAGCAGACATACCACAATGGTATAGCTTGTTCTTGACAGTATGCTTCTGAGCAGCCTGGACTCCCGATTTCTGTTTGAGGTTGTTCCGCTTTACACGAGCTCGAAGCTTCTCGGTGGGATTGGCATGGAAATGTCGTTGGTAATTGATCTGGTATTGCCGATTCTTCTCCTTAATTGCAACAGCGGTAGCGAGAAGCTCCTCTGGAGTGAGATCATGATGAACATCAATGGTTTCTTGCAAAGGATTATGACTGCACAATCCCTTCCAGCGGAAGGACATACGGTTCCATGGGCAGAGTCCGTCGGGAAACGAGTAATGCTTAGTCTGATTCGCCATACACCAAAACATGCAGCTGAAAGCTGCCTCCATAGCGACAATAGCCGGCCAAGGTATAGGAATTTGTGCGGCGGGAGGAATAGGACTGTGTTGAAGAATGATTAGCATTTGCATAGGTATATGTTAAAGACAGGAAGGGTTGGTACAAACCTTTATTTTGGTGAGAGCGAGCCGCCATTGCGGAAGTGGTCCTGCTGAGAGTTGTTTGGAAGACCACACTCCTTATCAATGGCCTTTGGCGTGATTAGGTAGGGTGATTGTCGATTGTCGATGAGGTGGTTTTGACGAGTTTGATTGTCCGGTGTAAATTGGGACATTGAGTTGTGGTTGAGGTTGTTTTGTTGGATGATGTTGTTGGGGGGAAGTAGTTTCCTTCTGGTTTTGATTGTCCGATAGAAAGTGGGACATTGAAGTCGGTTTGGTTGTCGTCTTTGGTGATGATGATTCGGCTTGAGGTGATTGTCGTGTCGGTTTGGGACATTGAAGTCGATTGAGATGCTGATGTGGTGGTTTATTTTTGGTTAAGTGTCCAGTCGAGGTTTGGACATTGAGATTGATTTGTTGTCGATGAGGTGGATGAGTGTGGTACCGGAATTAGTGACACCTAGTAGTGCTGTGGTGTGGTGGTGTGGTGTGGTATAGCGTAGTGTGGTTTGGTGTAGTGTAGTGTGGAGTAGCCGAGATACTTAGCTCCCACAGATCCTTCAAGCCCTCCTCCTCCTCCTCCATC
Source organism: Rutstroemia sp. NJR-2017a BVV2 (assembly GCA_002946415.1). Lineage (NCBI taxonomy): Eukaryota > Fungi > Ascomycota > Leotiomycetes > Helotiales > Rutstroemiaceae > Rutstroemia > Rutstroemia sp. NJR-2017a BVV2. The sequence goes on from NJPS01000046.1 coordinate 1,299,009, forward strand.
CCCGCGAGCACCGTTTCACTCCTCCTCGAGTCCATCCAACCACCTATCGATGTCCCCCCTGCACGTTTTCATCGGTGCTCGCTCCCTTTCCCTACGGACCCGCTCCTGGTACCACCTTTTGGCGTCCTTGCCGGTGAGGTCGTCTTGTGGCACTCGTCGTCTTGGGCGGAGTGTGACGTTGTCTATGACCATGACGACACCGTCGGGGAGGAATGGTACCATAGGGGCCCTTTCGATGCCGTTGTCGTTGTCGGAGCCATCGGAGCTGGAGTCTGAATCGTCGTCATCGTCGTCATCGTCCCCAGCTTCGTCATCGTCGCCATTGTCGCCATCGTTCCGCTCGTCCCCATCGGAGCCATCGGAGCCATCGTCAGAGTCGGACCCGGACTCGGACTTGGTGTCAGTTTCGTAGTCGGCGTCGTAGTCGGAACTGGAATCGTAGTTGAGCCCGCGGAGGCAGGTTGAGCAGGTTGAGCAGTCGGAATCTGCGTCACTCTGGCGACGGGCCATCTTTCGTGGCGGCTGTGGAGCTTCATTGTCGAGCACAAGGTCGAGGAATGAGAGCTTGCGCTTGTTCGAGTTATTGTTGTTGAATGGTGGAGGAATACTGGCGTGGCAATCGACCTTGGTATAGCCTAGCTCGACGTGGCTGAAGTCGGTAGGATCTTCCGGGAGAGGAATGGCGGGCCCCGGAAGGTTGTACTCGCTTAGGTAGGGAGTGGTGGAGAGACTGCGGAGACCGGGGTTAGTTAGGAGTTTGTATAGTGAGACGGGCAGGATGAGGAATGAGGGCAGTGAGGGGAAGAATGGGGATGAGCGAGAGGAGGAAGAGAGAACTTACCCGGCGGTCAACTCCTCTGGTGTGTTGAGGATGAAGCTGAGAGAAGACATGGTGACGTTGAGAATTGGTTGAGAGGTAGTTGTCTATTGGCTGTTAGCTTTGCGTATTTACTGCACACCAGTGGTGTAGGATACGATATTGCTACTTATAAGTTGAAGGCCGATAGTTCGTATAGCTTCGAAGTCGAGGTTCTCAGCTGTTGGAATATAAGCTCGAAAGTGAGAGGATGTCTATCAAGCGATGTCAGTTCTCCTTTCGCTTCTCGTTTACTTTGTGTGCAGCAGACAACGACAGTACTATTCTCCTCTTATTCAGACTGCTAAACAAGTGTTGAAATTGGAGCAGGCAGCATATACTAGGCATTTCCATACTGTAGTTTTGGAAATGCTATAGTGCGAGCGGAAAAAAGGTAAAACTGGTAAAACTGCTGGGGAAAAAAGCTAAAACTGCTGAATGGATGCGGTGCAAACGAGGGAGTTGGGTGTAGAATGTCTGACACTCGTAAAATGAACTACTTTACTTTTCTGCTACGACTTCGAGCAATTGAAGGATAGGGACTGCAAAAGAAAGCCAGCGATGGCGAAGTGTTGAAAAGGATTGTTGCTGTGTTAGGGTGGTGCAGTGATGAGATGGATGTGGAGATGAAATGGAAAGCACTCTTGATGACTAGAAGAATTGGGAACTATTTAAATGAATTAAATACTTACTGACTGAAAAGATTTGTATTGCGTCTAATGTCGTCTGGTTGATGTTGTCCTTGTTGTCGTTTGTCGAATGAAGGAGTCCGTTTGTACTGTCGGTCAAGGTGTAGGTTGTGTGAGTGCTGTACTTCTTCTGTCGTCAGTGGATTGAACTTTTTAATTGAGCGGGACAAACAAGAATAAGAGAAGCGGATGAATTGATTGAACTGCATTGCATCGGATTGAATTGATAGAAGGAATGGCGAAGAATTAATTACATTGGAGGTGATGAGATGAGGTGCGATGTGGTTGTGATGGATGGAATCGAGTAGTACAGCAGAGAAAATTGTGGTTGGGATGAACATCAAATGCAGCTGCATCACTGGAGCAGAAACTACAAGTGATGTTTGTATGACTAGTAGAGAGGGTACTTACATGATGGTGAGCGAATAATATTGTCTGGTTTCCGTTTGTCGTTGTTGTCCGTTTGTAGTTGTTCGTTTGTCAGGCTGTGTTGTCGAAGGTTGTTGAGTTGTGTTAACTGTTTGGAAGTCGATTGAATTGATTAATTGATGAGTGAGTAAGTTGATTTGGATGTATAGATGGGAAGAAATAAATTCGGGGGAGAAAATTAAATAGGGAAAGAAATAGATGAAGCAAATGATACTAACTTAGGTCACCAGAACTGCAGTGAACTGGATGGTGTTTAAGCGCGTTGTTAGGCGACGCTATAAGGGATTTTGCGGGTTTGCAGCTCGATGAGGTTCGATGGGAGATCGAGAGATGTGATGCTGGAGTTGGTGTTGTTGTGGGCAGTTTTCTCTCGGGAAAGGTGGAGTGCAGAGAGAGAGAGCTTACAGATGCTTTCAAGGAGAACGTGGCATATGAAGAGGATGGAATCTAATGTGTTAATGGCCATATATGGTGCTCACTGAGAGAGCTGAGTGAGGACTTTGTGGGCATACGATCGCTGGTAGCGATGGATATACTTTGGTGCTGTGGGGAGTGTCGACTGATAGATCGTATAAGCGCGAGAATTTAGGGGGAAAAGATACGGTAGCGAAGAGATGAGAGGGTCGCAGGACGTGCGCTGGTGAGGTGTGTGCTTGTGATCGAAGATCTGGGCAGTCGCTGCTTTTGAGGTTTGCGTGTAGGGCATGAGGTGAGAGTTCGGATTGAGAGTTTCTATGCGAGAGTTTAGAGTGAGATACTGGGCTGCGGAAGATGTTTCCAGAGTCAATGTACGCTCTATGTAGATTGAAGAGGAGTGAGTAGCAATGGAAGTTTGATACAAAGATAGAATAGACAGGTACTGACCTGAGCGAGTAGGTAGCAAGTTGAATGTCATGATGATGCTGAGGATTAGGTGTTCGCCGCAACGACAGACTAGCTACAGCAGTTCCTGTCCTTCGCAGCGATAGTTAATCAGTGAATAAGAAGTGGAAGGAACGATGAATGTGTAAATACCCATCTCGCCCGCCTCAACTCACTTCGGCTGTGGATATGCAGAGTCTACGACAAACAGCTGTCTACTCACTACATAGCCGTTCTATTGATGATACATTCGTACGCAATGGGGTTGCTAAGCAGGTCGATTATGAAGGTTCTGATAATCATTGCTTACGACGTCTACATCTTGATCTATAGGGTCGAAGGGGGTTCATTTAGGTGTCTTGCAGCGTAGTTACTGGCCTGCACCGACTAAGTGACTGACTACCTCCTTATACACTCATTCATCACTGCGTACGTACCATAGTTCATGAGGGACACAGAACTCAGCGAGGATTGTCACAAACGAGTATTACTTGAAATTCCCACAGGTAAGACTCACATTACAATCCAGTCTTTCCTTTGAAGATGGCATTGAAGACGAGAAATCGTAGAATACGACCACAAGCCCATTCTCTACCCATACCAACACCATAAGTCCTCCTCGCCCCAATTACAACGCCTTGCTCCTTGATTTTCACGAGAACCACTGCCTCATCTTCCCTTATTGCGCGTCATTGGCTCTTCAGGGTCTTGTATATACACCTACGTCTCAATAAACTGTGCAGTACCTATGCATCAAGCTCCTTGCTACTTAATCATAAGACATACATCCAGCTCCTTGGTATCAGTATCTACATCCCATAAGTGCTCACCATAACTATACTTTCCCCAAAGTCCTACAGTCGAAAATCCAGCATACGAGCTTCAACTGACAGTTGCACCTTCCTTCCCTCCTTCTCTCCTTCATGCTCATTCAACCTTACTTCCCTACCTCTCACTTTTACACAACTGCACCCTTCTGCTTTCAACCTAAAGCAACAGATCCCAAGTTCGCCGGTCAAATATGGATTCTACCTCGTTCGCTGGACCTCCCAAAGCTCTGCACACCCTACCTGTTCTTCGATGCGTCTCGTTCTCCAATCCGAGATCGTACCCTTCGGAAGATCAAACCACCCGAATGTCAACACTTCTTCGAGTGATCTCTTAGCAGGCCGGCAGATGTTTCTCCAGTCGGCTTCTTAAAGCTTGGCCAGCGCATCTGTATGAACCTTCTCCCCTTCTCAGTTCACTTCCGAGCGGGCCCTGATGCTTTAATCGATTACAAACTTCGGTATGTATCTGCGGGGAAAATTGGTGTACGATGGCAACATGGATCAGAAAAAACATCATCAATCGATCTATCAATAAGAAGTCATTCATTCATTCGTTCTCTAATTCATTCGATCATAGGACACAGATTCCGCCCATCCGCCAGTTCTCCATCCAGTCGCTTTTGTGCCAAGAACATATGATATGGTATTTCCATTACCTGGTCGTCCAAAAAACCAACCTCCAGCCTCCCGCCTTGAACCGACTGGCGGCATCAGACCTCCGAAAGCACACCTAAAAAGCGAAAAGGAGATGGAAGATGAACAAAGAAAAGTCTAATTAACCAGCCCCTCCTCTGCTCTTCTCTTCACCCTCCACTCACAATCACGACTATTCTTCGGTCGACTAATATCCACTCCCTCCATATCCACCCCCGTAACCCCCACCATACCCTCCACCCTGCTGCGGAGGATACTGATTTGGCGGAGGGGGTTGTTGACCCCATGGATCCTGCTGCGGTGGAGGCGGTCCCCAACCAGGTGGTCCTGGGGGAGGAGGACCTTGACCATAGCCGCCGTAGGGCTGACCGTATCCTTGCTGACCCTGGTTATATGCACCACCACCTCCACTATACGGATCGCCATAAGCGGGTTGGTTACCAAATTGCTTGAACGGATCTTGTTGCTGCTCGTATCCACCACCTCCACCAGCGCCATATCCCTGCTGCTGTTGTTGGTAGCTAGGTTCCAGATACCCACTACTCTGTGGTCTATAGTTATCCGCTGGACCCGCCCCCGCATATCCATATCCATAGCCCATCTGCGGTTGCGGCGACGGCGAGCCCATTGCCGGCGAAGCAGTCGAGTGCATGTACGAAGGTTTATTATCCATTCCTTCCATAGCATTCAAATCCCGCGTCTTAATCTCATTCCAGAGGGAGCCAGAATTTTTACCGTGCCCGCCAAGCGCACCGTGATTGTGGTCATGGTCGGCGGAAGTGCTGTGGTTGTGGCCAGCTTTGACAGATTCCGAAGACAGGATGTGGTTGAGGGATTGTGGGTTGCGTTGTTCGTTTACCCAGGTGCGGACCGTGGCGAACATGGTCTTGTGGATCTCGATGTGTTCGTCGCGGAGAGCGGGGTGGTGGAAGGTGCGGAGGATGTCGTTCATTACTTCTTCGACGGGGACTCCAGGGTTTTCCCATGCGTAGAGAATACGACTGGGTGGGAGTTGGGTTAGTTGGTTTGGAGTTTGGTAGCGGAAAAGGGAAGAGGCAGACTTACGGTGTAACGTATTGCAGGATTGATGAGGCGACTTTGCCGGCGCATGAGTTTAGCACGTTAGAGAAATGGTCTTTGGAGAGCATAGAGTGAGTTGGATCAGTGCAGTGTGGATCGTTCCATGGCTCATACTGAGAATTGGCACTAGCTTCAACGACAGTCGAAGATCCTTTCTTTAAGCTGTCTGAGACAGCGTCGATAATGGGGCGTACGAAGGGTGCAAGAAGAGAGAGGATGAAGACAGTCAATCTCTCACTAATCTTCTCAACGAGTGACTCGAGACCGGGGATCTTGGCAATCGTGTTATTAATCGCTCTCACAACTTTGTCTCTGAATTCCAGAATAGGATAAATCTTCTTTGCTGTTTGGACGGGATCGAAGTCTGGGCTCATACCCGGAACACCTGGTCCTGGCGGCCCGCCTTGCGATCCGGGAGGTGCATTGAAGGAGGTATTTGCGCTGGCTCTGCTGCGCTGGTTTGAATTTTCGTACTCTTGGGCTTCTGATTGTGCTTGGAGATCTCTTGCGGTACTGGCTAACCCACCGCCCAAACCAGGAACTTGCGACAGCAGACCTACAAAGTCTGACCCACCACCGCTGCTGCTAGATCCAAACAATCCGCGCTGGCCATCACCACCACCACCGCTTTGTTTTTGAGTTTTCTCGGCGCCCAGCAAAGCAAGATCCATCTCCTCAACCTCGGTCTGAGTGAAATGATCTGTTGCTTCTCCAAGGACTGAATGCAAGAAATCAACCGCACCAAAAGTACCTGTCACCAAGGGATATACATGATGGCCGCGAACATTGATTTCAGCAGAGACTCCGCAGTGGGGGAATACATCGCGATAGCCAAGTTCTCTTAAAGCCAATTCACAGTAATTGGTATGCGCTCCGAAGTCCTGTGTCGTCAGAAGGAAATGATTACTTGGGATATGGGGATCTTACCTCCATACAATGAAGTCCTTGACCTAAACATCTTAAAGCCTCACAGAGATCTTCTTCTCTGCCCTTACCGTTAGAACCACTAGTGTACAGCCGACCAAAGTGAATGCTTCTCGCAAAGCTGTACTTGACGTAACCGGAGCTAGTAGCCCAACCACCACTTTCGTTGGCAATGTAATTTTTCATGCCAGTGTTAGGATCGACTTCAAGCTCAACTGGGGAAATAGGGCCACGAAGTCGAGGATCGTAAGTCCTAGCATCCTCTTTGTCAGCATAACCTTTTGGGTTATCGATGTGTTCTTCCGGCCTGTACACGCCAAGACGTTCTTCAGTCACTTCAAACTCTGCAGTAGCGTAGCCAAAGGACAAGAAGCTCAGAACCCAGACCTGTAAAGCTTCATAAGTATATTGTAAAAAAAAATAAGTGTAGACCTCATACTAAAATGCGAATAGTAGGTGCCGATACACCTTTCAGGCTGCCCACATCAACAGCCTGGGAGTAATCTCTGAGCCAGTTTCCAAAGTAAACCCGTTTAATCATCATAGAGGTCCATTTGTGACCCTTGATAAAAGCGATGGTCTTGAGCATGTCCTCAATATCGCCATGACGGAAGTTCTTGCCCTCGATGTTGGATATGCTTGGAATGTTACCAGCACCGAAAGCTGCCGCAGGAGCTGGGAGGAGAATCAATAATATGCATGATATGAGCAGAAACGACCCATATCCGGGCGTTGGAAAGGTCATGATTCGATGTTTTCGTCGTGATACAAGTAAAGAATCTGGGCTTTCCAAGAGTAAAGGTAGACAGCTACAGTTGCAGGTGTGTGAAAAGTTATGTTCCACGGAATTGAATGAGTGTGATCCTTTTGTTTGGTCGTCTTCGAGCTGAGCCACATCTGACGACCTGAAGCAGGGAAGTTCTGACTGACCCCTCCATTATTCACAACTTTGTGATGTTGCATATGTTGCATAAATTGCACGTGACTACTCAATGCAAAATGTAAAATGCGCTAAGATTGAAACAATCACGATTTGTGCAAGGGCGATGCCAGAATTAAATTAGTCTTGATGAGAACCGCGACTTTTGACAGTTCATTGCGTGTCGTGCGACTTTTTACGGAAATCTCCTGACGACGCAGAAACTATACGAATATTATATATTTATCGGACAACAGCTCTTGATTTTCAGGAGAGCGATCAGGCCTGGTTCTGTATTTTAAAGTCCATTTTCCGTTTCCCCTATTTTACACCGTCCTTAGTCGCCGGCCCATCCGCTTCACTTTGCAAGCTTGATCCTCTTTGTTAGCTTTGCTTCCTTGCAATTTGCCTCTCCATAAACAAAAGGCTCGGACACCCTACGCTAGAAATCTGCTATCTGCTAAACCACCTTCGACGTCTGCTCTTTTGTACCTTCTTCCAACGATTTGGAACGAGATCTTTCGCCATGTCACCCTCACGAACGCTTCCTACTCTTACTCAAGCTGAGGTGGCCTCTCACAATTCCTCGAAAAGTTGCTATGTTACAATTGGTACAAGAGTCTTCGATGTTACAGATTTCGTAGACAGTCATCCGGGCGGGGGTGATTTGGTGCTCGAGTACGGAGGAAAAGATGTCACAGAGATCATGAAAGACGAACTTTCGCACACCCACTCAGAATCCGCTTATGATGTGCTCGAGGACTCTTTCGTCGGCTTCGTGGCTACTGAGAAGGTTATCGATACTGCCACCAAGAGCACGAAGCCAGATAGCATCGTCCCTCTTCCCCCGACCAAAGACGGATTGAAGGAGTTGAAGGAGAATGGAGCTGCGAATCCTCTGCCGGTTTATGCTAGTACAGGCATGTCATCTGAAGAAGATCTCAACAAAGAAACGGATCCTGTCAATGACTACAAAACTCACAAGTTCCTCGACTTGAATAAACCATTATTCATGCAAATATGGCGCGGTGGTTTCAGCAAAGATTTCTATCTGGAGCAAGTTCACCGACCACGTCACTACAAGGGAGGGGACTCTGCACCGCTGTTTGGAAACTTCCTAGAGCCTTTATCAAAGACAGCATGGTGGGTAGTTCCTACGGTATGGCTGCCTCTTGTGGCATATGGTACATACCTCGCGCAGCAAGGCTTTACCAATGTTGCTGCAGCGGCAGCATACTGGTGTCTGGGACTGTTCCTTTGGACACTGGTGGAATATATTCTCCACAGATTCCTGTTCCATCTTGATAAGTACGTTTATTCTAAGCTTTGTTTGCAAAAGCATGCTGATAAAATCTAGATATCTTCCCGACAACCGCGTAGGCATAACGGCTCACTTCCTCCTCCACGGCATCCACCACTATTTACCGATGGACAAATATCGACTTGTCATGCCACCTACCCTATTCGTCGTACTCGCAACACCTTTCTGGAAGCTTGCGCACGCCCTGTTCTACTGGGATTGGCACGTCGCAACTGCGGTATTCTGCGGTGGAATATTTGGCTACATCTGCTATGACATGACTCACTATTTCCTCCACCACCGCACACTTCCGTCGTATTGGAGACAACTCAAGAAATGGCATCTTCAGCATCACTTCATGGACTACGAGAATGGATTCGGAGTGTCTAGCCGATTCTGGGACTATATCTTCGGTACCCAGCTCGTCGCACCTGCAAAGATCAACTGAAAGGGAGATGGGCTGGAGATGTAATTATTCGAATCAGCATACATAGGGATATCATGACGGATCATGGCGTGGAAACGATTGATGAGGCAGAGATACTAAAGGGCATTCTGGCCTAGGCGTTTGCGGCTCTGTTGGACATGCCATTGAAGAGTAGGCCGGCCACTCTCTAAGAACTTTATTCTTCATAGCTTTAATAACCTAATACACTTTTATCTTCAAATCCATAACATTATTTTTTCCTCTCGTAGAAAAGCAACCCTCAAGTTGTCAGCATTTTGTGCTACCTGCAAATTCGAGGTGCGGAAAATTACTAGTAATGTTGCGGTATATAAATGTTAGTGGCAGGTGCCACACTAGTCAATATTTTCTTGAGCCTTCTCCAGACCACATTTCTTATGCAACCAGCACCGTCTTACATTGTTCTACATCTGGATTTATCCGCATCTCATTATAATTGAGATCCCAATTACTTGTGATATCTGAATCAGATTATCCCAGCATCCGTATCGCCAGCGAAACAACCTTTTCGAACTTTCAATAATAATCTGGTGCCTTCGCCCACTTTCAGGCGAGTTAACAAACGCCTTCACCATGTCTGCCTTAGATGTTGAAGCTCTGCTGGACTCAACCGCGAATGCTACTCCTGTCGACCAAAATGGATCCTCAAAACCCAGAGATGATGATGACCGTCATAAGAGCGAGCGCAATGATCGACGCGATCGCGATAGAGTTCGGGACGACAGCAGAGAAAGAGACCGCGATCGAGACCGGAAGCGCAGAGGACGTAGCAGAGACAGGGACGAGAAGGAGTCAACCATGACTCCAGTGAGCGAGCATGGGAGTGCAAAGAGTAGGCGCCGAAGCAGAAGTCGAGATGATGATCGTCGACACTCACGTCGTCACAGAGATAGCCCTGAAGAGAATGGTCGTAGGGATGGAGATTACTATAGAGGGGGTGGACGACAACGCGACCGCTCTAGAAGTCCGAACAGATATTACCGACCTCGAGGTGATCGCAGGGACCGTGATGATGTAGATGCTCCCCGAGACGATCGTCGAAACCGTCAACGAACTAAAAGTCCCAAGCGAGAAGGCACTCCTCCTTTGACCGAGGACGAACGGGACAGGCGCACTGTGTTTGTTCAACAACTGGCTGCTCGTTTGAGAACTAAAGAACTCATAGCATTTTTCGAAAAGGTTGGCCCTGTCAAAGAAGCTCAAATTGTGAAGGACAGGGTCAGTGGCAGATCAAAAGGGTACGTTCATCTTCCCTATTCTTTTGAAACTATTAACTGATCTGCATAGTGTTGGCTACGTTGAGTTCAAAAACGAAGAATCAGTCCCTGCTGCAATTCAACTCACTGGTCAGAAGCTCCTAGGAATCCCAATCATCGCACAGCTCACAGAGGCCGAGAAGAATCGACAAGTCCGCAATCCCGAGGCTACCTCTAGCAATCCTAATCAGATCCCCTTCCATCGACTATATGTGGGTAATATTCACTTCAGCATCACTGAAAGCGATTTACAGAACGTATTTGAGCCTTTTGGTGAGCTCGAATTTGTCCAGTTGCAAAAGGAAGAGCAAGGACGCAGCCGTGGTTATGGATTTGTTCAGTGAGTTGCTCCGATGTAAATACATTTAATGTCCTTACTAACGATATGACCAGGTTCCGTGATCCCAACCAGGCTCGAGAAGCTTTGGAGAAAATGAATGGATTCGATCTTGCGGGTCGTCCTATCCGTGTTGGTCTTGGAAACGATAAGTTTACTCCTGAATCTACCGCCAGTCTTCTGCAGAGATTCCAAGGCCAAAGTCACCAACAACAATTCCAGGGCTCTGCATTTTCTGGTGCCGGTGGACGTGGTCCTACCGCTGCCGGTGGCAGTAACTTCGACCGTGCCGGTGGCCGCGATAATGATAAAGGTGCAGGTGGTGCTAGCGCTTTGGACGACACTGATGTTGGCGGCGTAAACTTTAACAATTATAGTCGAGACGCATTGATGAGGAAACTCGCCAGAACAGACGAGCCCACTGCTCCGGCAAGCAACGAAAGACGAGAGATTACGAAGCCTAAGACGGAATCTAAAGCCCTGCCAGTAAATGTTAATATGGCTAGTCGATGCGTCGTACTAAAGAACATGTTTGATCCTGCAGAGTAAGTAGTATATTCTTCCGAGACTAGTTACATTACTAACAAGCGCCACAGAGAAGAAGGTGATAATTGGGAAAAGGAGCTCGAGGATGATGTCCGGGCAGAAGCGGAGGAGAAATATGGCCACGTTGTTCACATTGCTCTAGATCCCAACTCACAAGGAGATATTTATCTCAAGTTCGACCGGGTACAAGGTGGAGAAAACGCTATCAAGGGGCTCAACGGCAGATATTTTGGAGGACGGATGATCAGCGCTACGCCTGTTGTGGATGCAGTCTACAGCAGTTTGTTCTCTCGCACAAAGGCTATCTGAGATGCTAATTATGGCCCTCGTTCGTTGAACTTTAGGGTTATATCTGGTATGTTTACAATCTGTACTTTTTGCAGAACACAATTAACGTAGCATATATGTAGATTTCATCACAGACACTATTTATGCAATATGCATGCTGCCCAATATTCCGCTAGAACTCCTCATGCTAGACCAGCAGTTCCCGACACCTTTTCACGTATCATTCATCTTCCTAGGATGCATCTTACGGACATCGAAGCAACGAACGAAAATCTGAGAACATAGCTGATTTCTTTGTGCAGGAGTCTTGCGTCGAGCAACCTACCCCTGCCCTTTTGTTTCACCGAGCTCTTGTTTCACTGATTGCACATAGGATCCTTTACTGTACACAGAATATATCTATTTTCTCAGTTTTGGGCATAAGACACCCGCTTCTCTTTATTTCGGGTGGGATTGCACTTTAGTTAGTCAACAAATAACATATGACATTTCGTACCTATAGGAAATTTGACTGAGCTGTGTATGAAGCATGATGGACTTTGTGGAATATGAAGGTGGGCACTTGAAATTGGAACTGTGGCTTCCCTCTCTCGTCTTCCTTGACTTCCATGAGTTCTAATGAGACTGAGGGAGCGAAGATCACTGAGGGCAATCTACGGGCTGGGTTTGAGTCGGTGTCACTTCGCCTCGCCTCCTACTCGTAGAAACTTGATCTTGTCAAATACAGTGCTGAGCTCTACTGTAAGCAATCAATCATTCGGATGGAAACGATTGTTCTGAGAATTGTTTGACATGCTTTGTATGATGCAATGGATCTCCTGCCTCTCGGCTTACAATCTCTATCTCAGTCTTTGTTCAGCTTTCTTTTCTCTGTTTTGACAATTGCACGTATTTTGTTGGTTCGGACCTAGTTGTTCTGTCGTATGGTCGCGTGAGCCCGCTATTGTAAATTTCCTTAAGTCATGCCTCTATGATAGACATCAGACGGTAAACCATCAGACTTCATCAGGCAATCCCTTCCGTATCGTTCCATGTCCAATCCAATATGAGCCGATCATATCCACATATGCCTCAAGGAACTACATTGAAAGGACCGATGGGGAGAGACGTGATACCGTCAATTCACCATAGTAAAAGGGAGGACAAACCATTTTGCGCATTTGGAATCTGTTTCCATGGACGAAATCTCAACTGTTGTCAGCTTGAGAGGATCCGGAGAGATTACCGGCGATTATATTTGAGATCGATTTGGTTACCTTGCGATCGAACCAGTGGTCTTTCTCCGCCTTCTTCGCCTCGTCTGCCTATCCACTTGGCAAACAGATTCACTATCTCTATGATTGCTGCCATATGCCAAGCCCATTGTGTCTACAGTCTAATATTCCCTGATTTACGAGACTCTTTTCACGTTTGACTTGGCCTCTCATAGTCCATCTTCAAAAATTTTCACTGTTAGTGCGCTTTCGAACGGAATACATACCTCAACAACCTATCTTGCTTTCTTTCATCAGCAACACATTTTTGTTGGACCTTTTTACAATTTCGCAAGAAAGCATTCGTATAGGAATTTGCTGGACATTTCGACTGACAATTCTGGATCTATTATACCTTTTAACTATCACTACCTCCACGATCTACTTTGCGATGTCGCTATTATCCAGTCGATCTCGCCCCACGAGAAGACCTGGGGATCCTGATCTTCGGGGATCTGTCGTTCGCGTGGAGCACATGGACCCTTCTGCGCCTCAGTTTGTGCCGACTCAGTTGAAGCATAACGGCAACGAAAGTATCTCAAGCAGCTCTACCAAAGATACTGGTGATGGACCTCCTTCCGAATGGCTGACTAGGGTTGAAATGACGACTTGGTTCGAATCAAGAATAGCCGACATCGTGGCAACCGTTGGCGCCACTACCCAAATATCCTTAAACGTTCGCGAAAACCTCAGCAAGGAGCTCCAAAGATTCGCGTCAGAATGGAAAGAGCGAGAAAATGTGGTGGAATACAACGAGAACGACCGCCTCAGGAACCGAATTCGACATCTCGAAAGAGAACTCAACAAAGCGAATCATGACCACATCTTGAGGATCAAAGAGCTGGAGCGTACCATAGCGTTGCAAAAAGAAGAGTTGGATATTAAGGAGAATCAACTCAATGGAAAACGCTTGTTGTGGTTGGCATCTCATCCTGCGAGCGCCCACCAGAAGGCGTTGGATACATACAACTCCACACTCCCCGGTGGTGAACTCGGTCCATACATGACCAGTGCTCGTGATTTACAGAATGCTGCGACTGCAAATAAACGTCTCAATCTGCCACCGACATCTCTTGGTCGGCTTTCGAGAACCTCTCTCGCTGCAATGGAGGGTGCGGTACAGGATGAGCAGAGTACTGGGGGACTTCTTCGGCGTTTGGAATCATCCACAGCACTTCCTACAGGGGGCGCTTTGCCAAGCGCGCATTCAACTTACCGAGATCATAACAGGGCTACTCAACCGGCTACTGAAATCAACTTCCCAACCAGCAACATGGCCGTGGTACCATTTCAAAACCCCGCCCCTCCTCCTCCAGACTTGGGTGCAGATTACACCGCTGAATTTACTCACATTTTTACGATTATCGAAGGTTGGTGCCGCGAGTATGCACACATGGTCAATCCTGCTCAAGATCGTGGTATCGCCAGTGGAAATCAAGGTCTGTGGACGTATATGATGCGGTTAACTTATCCTGATCCTCAGAGTGCACATAGTCATGTCATGGCATTGTTGAGTAACGAGCAAACACGGTTTTGGTTTGTAATGCGAATGGCCATGACTTACTGTTTTGAGGAGATCATGCATCCAAAAACTTTCCAACAATTCAATGTAGCTGTCAGCTCAAAGTTGAAATCCATCAAGGATCGCCTTGATGCAAAGCCTGGTACGTTGCCTCGAATGACGAGAAACTTTTGCTGCGTGCTGACATATACTTTACAGTTCCTTCAATCGACGCCCGTCAGGAGCTCATCCGAGAACAATCGAATGTTGTTGAACAAATCATCGGCTCTCCCCATTACACTGAGTTCCGCAATGCTGCTTTGATGCACCACACTAAGCACCTTCGAGATATGCTGGGTCCTCTTTTGAACAAGAACTGCTCCCGTTCCAAAGCTGGGGCTGACCTTGGGGTACTTGTTATCGCCTGTTTCGATCTTGGTTCGAAGATGTGGTCAGCACGATTGAGTTTCCAGATAATCTTCCCTGAGCTTCTTGGTGCTAAGTTTGTTGCTGGAACAATGATAGCAAAGGACCATCCGAACGATAATCCGTTTCATTTACAGACCAAGCAAAAGCGCCTCAAGCTTGTTATGACACCATCTATCACCATGCGAGACGACAACTCCTTGACGATAATTGCGAAGAATCTACACAAGGCAAATGTCCTGCTGATGACTTGATGATATCAACCTTCGCAGATTTCCACGTTCGCATGGTCTCTTCTGGGCCAACTTTGGGAGTAGGCCGAACTAGGGAGCAAGGTGTTAGTTACTTCGCTGCCAACTCTAGGGTGTCTCAAGCTTTCCAATCCGCGTATGATCCTTTACTACTACCGGCTCGTCCTTTCGTTCGAAAGTCGTCTTCCAGATTTTATCTGTCGTCCCCTCTCACCACCGATATGCATGAGTCTTGTGGGAATTTAATCTGGTCATCTGCTCCTTTCACTTGGCCTTGGTTACTTTAAACCTTTACACTTAGATTCCCACAGCTCGCCTGCGAAGACAACTCGATAATGGCCTGGTGGTATTCTGGGCTTTTAATTCTAATTTCCGGTGATTAATTCACCGAATTCACTTCTATGCAGTTTCTTTGGGCAGGCAATGGCAGAAAAACATATATTATTATTGAAGTGTTGTTACAGCACGACGACACGTTTCCACGAGGGCCCATCAGATAGCTGTCGTAGGCAGCGCAATATTCAATTATTCTTTGGAGCAACGCCTCTCACACATTCCTTCACGCTTCAGCTCACAGAAAACATCATTAAAAGTTACACGGACTCACATTTATCTTGTTCAGGGCTCTCGATCCATGATGCATACGGCTATCACGACACACGTACAAGAAGAACTGGACTACGACCCTGAATTGCGAGAAAATAAAATACTGCTCAGACTCAACTGGACCTTCAACACTTATCTCGCCCAAAAACATATCTCGCCGTGCACATCTCCATATCCCTAGTATTCCCCCACTGCCCCCGAGAGAAGCAAACCTTTTGGTCATCCCGATCGCGCTCTTTTCCCCAAAAGTTAGAAAAGCGCAGAATATGACATGCACTTCACTGCACTGCTTTCCGCATCTGAGTTTTTACTTTCGAAGGAGGTAGGAAAGGAAGCAAGCAAAGAAAGAGTTTGGTTTGGTTTTTGCGTGGTTGGGGGCAGGATGGTGCATAAAAGTCTTTTATTTGCAGTATTCGGATGGGGAAGGGAAGGGGAGGTAACGGGATAAACATATTTATTAGTGGGGGGATAGGATAGAATAGGATAGATTAGGAAATAGATCGATTGATAGGTCGAAGTAGAATGAATACCTAAGTGCTTTGAGGATGCTGGTGACTTTGTGAGGGGGTTGTGAGAAATATTTCACGCTCTCTTTCGAGGGTGTTCAGATCACGCCAGCCTAATGAGTAGAGAAAGGAGAGAGATACGCAAACAGAGACGCACACATAAGCAAGTATATGATCTCCCCTACAAATTGAGAAAGGCGGGAGATGCAAGTCCCTGTTGGAAAATTGAAAACTCAGCCGCCATGTGCATATAACTGAACAAGAGATAAAACGTGTGAAAAGCCTCTAATTCAATCTCTCTTTCATGTTGATAGCAAATTACCAAAGTGTATCGTGCTGCATGCAGTACCCTGATACAACGAGCCCCGCGCTGCGGCAGAGCGCGATGTGGTCAGTGTTATTCACCGCATGTATCCGAAGATTCATTGTGCGTGTTTGTGGAGAGTTTATTGGTGTATGCTAGATTGGGTGAATGGATGGAGATGCCTTTATGCATGTGTGTGTATATGAACTCCGATGGTGTGAATCATCAAGAGAAGAAGACGTCGGGATGAGGATATGAGGGTGATGCAGATGCGTGAGTGAATGAACATTCAGTGGATGCATACGTTTTGAGAGACATGTAAAGAACCCACCATCATTGAGGTTTTCTCCCCGTATGCTAGCTAGTGTAGTAGGACTGTCGGTGTGGAAAGATCTTGGTGCGGAGAAACAGGATGTGGGCGTTGGGGGATTTGTTGTGGAGAGCATGGGTGTAGAATGGAGGTATTAGGGAGAATGGACGTATTAGGGAGGATAGACGTATTCCGAAAAATGAAAGGACGAGTTGGGAGGCTGGAAAGAGCTTACGGCTGTGGCTTCAGCACACATATCTGATGTAGTAGAGTGCATCCTCGAGATTTCACTGAATTGAGTTTGCATTTGGCTTAGTGAGACTAGAGATAGAGGAGTAATGCATCGCAAAAAGAGAAGAATATGAACAGCTGCTGATGATGAGAGCGATTAAGTATATTATGATATGCAAGTGTCTAAACGTTGAAAGATTCCCCCAATAATCCATCAACTGGGTATCATATAACTCCGAGCAAAAGCCATATTTTCCCCGGGACGCCCCAGATACTCTGTTCCCTCGAAAACCAGTTTGCCAGAAGAGCAACGTGTAAATGTCGTGGACTAAAAAATATACAAAGAAGAGAACAAAAGCTGAAAGGAATCGAACCCACCATCTTGAGCAAGGGATAAAGAAGTTACAAACAAGTGAGGCGAGACTCGTCGTCGTAGAACGTGCTGAGAGAAAACTTTCAAAATGTATGGGGGCGTAGCACTACCCTCTGTGATATTCTCCACTTGCAGCTTTCTTATCAAGTCTCCTAACCACCGCACCCAAGACAGCCTTAAGAATGCTTTCACCTGTCAACTCTGTCGCCGTCGTATTCCGGCCAGTCCAAGTCACCGTATCAACCATATCCCGCACGCCCTTCTTCTCCAAATCATCATCCAGAGCCTTCAGCGCTTCAGTCGCCTGGTAATCATTTCCTACCTGAAAGAACTGGATGCCTATTTGATTGAGCGGTGCGTCAGCCTTGTCAAGTCTCTTCGCGATCCGGATGATTTCCTCATCAGGGTCATCGCTAGCTGCACCATCGGTAATGATGATGAGATTCAGTGGTTTGACTTCACGGTTGTGCTCGAGCTCTTTCTCCAGCCGGCTGACGTATGGGGTGAGTATTTGACTGATGCGACGACCTGTGGGTGTGGTGCCTCTGGGGAGGAATTGAGAAAATATTTCCAGAACCGTATCTTCGCGAGTGACGCCTCGCCAGCCACCTGGGGCGATACCGTTTGATAGGTCACCTTTGTCGGATTTGTTCCTGTTGTTCATGAAATAGATGTCGATGCCGTCGGAATCATATTTGGTGATAATAGGAGCAATGGTCTGGAGAGCACGTTGTGTTTGTGT
Source organism: Rutstroemia sp. NJR-2017a BVV2 (assembly GCA_002946415.1). Taxonomy (NCBI): domain Eukaryota; kingdom Fungi; phylum Ascomycota; class Leotiomycetes; order Helotiales; family Rutstroemiaceae; genus Rutstroemia; species Rutstroemia sp. NJR-2017a BVV2. The sequence continues at coordinate 1,316,947 of NJPS01000046.1, forward strand.
CCAACATGTGGGATAACTACTTGCCCAACCCATGCTCTCTGAGTCATCAATCAGAAGGACGGTATCGAAGGTGGCGAGAAGACCATATCGGCCATCAAGCTCGATGTCGGAAGGGCCGGACGAGCCGATGGTGGTTGGACTGGTGACAGAGCCGACGCTGGGAGAAGGGACGGCATGTTGAGGGGTGTATGCTGGAGGAGGATCACTTGGGTTGTTCTCATTCGCAGCTGGGGAGACTACATTTTTAGTTGCGTTGATGGAGGTGGAGGAGCTGTTGCTTTTCGAACGGCCCAGCTTGTCGCGAATGGAACCAAATGAACCAAACACAGAGCTTCTTCGCTTTGTGTCGTTGTCGCTGGTGGAGAATGGATTTAGACTGTTTGACGACATGATGTGGATGGCGGTGTGTGATGATCTGTCTGTATCACAATAGGAAGGTGGGGTTGTAAGAAGCTAGGGGAAAGATACTTGTCGAGCTGAAGATTGTCCTTTAAATAGTAGATAGGGCTGAGCCACGTGCAGGATGCGCAGGAAGTCCTCTTATTTGGACCTTAGAATTTCGAAATTTATGAAATTATGAATGTTTATGAGTGATTTGTTCAATGAGTGAGTGAGTAAAGTACTTATTACAATGTTTATAGTCAATCATCTCTTTATTTGATTAGTTGGTCCTCAATTTGGCATCAATAGTCTGTCCCCCCGTTTGTCCCTACGGAGCCATACAAGAAGACTGGCAGATCTGCCAGGGCGGTGCAAGAATTAATATTTAATTTCATATCATCTGAAGGACTGCCGGTATTGGGTCATACTCTGGTGTATCTTTGAGTGTTATACTATGGTTTATATTGTGTATCATTTGAAGACATCAGTCACACAACGAAGCAAATACATCCCACTGTGCTAGATATTCCCCATTCGATCTAGTGCGGTGCAGTGTAAAGACATTTGATTGGCTGCTTGTTGGATGCTTGGCATAGCCGCAGGCCGCAAGACAGCACAGCCTCCCTTCCGGCAAGGCAAACTCATCGGTGTAGCACCCCACCAAATTGAGCCCCCATATGCTTAGCTAGAAGGCGTTTATTGATATGAGGCAGAGAACGAGGGGCATCTTGAGCCACTGAATACCCGCTTCGAACAACTGCCAGTCCAGGAGATGCCCGCAATAATATCTACCGGGGTTCGACACGTTATCAGATTCGAAATACACGATGCAGGAACGTGTTTCAAGGAGGTGTTTGCGTGAGATCTCTGCTGATGCGCTGCGGCCTTGAGACCTGAGTAAGACAAGGCTACCAGCGCGTCACATCCATCATCCGCCATACCCAGCCTCATCATCCATCACTCAGTCAACTACGCTGCGGCAGGCAACCGAGTTATGGCATCTTTGAATATGCCCAAGTTCGGAGGAGGAGCAAACACTATTTGATATGCCTAGCAGGACCAAGAGTAAGCGGCGGAAGGTGAACTGGTGGAGGCTCAAGCAGTCATCTATTCCTGTGAATATGATCATTCCTGCAGGGCAACTTCATGGTAAAATCTGTAGATCACTGGCTCCAATTCTTGCAGGACAGATTACCCAGAAAGTCGACAGGTTTGAAGCAGGCGCAAGACTTAGGCAGCAACTTTGATTTGGTTTCGTAAGGTTGAGACGAAATGTACGGCATGAATTGAGGGTTTCAAGTGGCAAGCTCGCGGCGTCTAACCAGCACCTACAAACCTACCAACATAAGTATGCGACGATATGTTGCCGCTGAGGCAATGAGGTGTCAACGCGCTGGCGGCAAAGTGGCCTACATTTTGGCCCGCGTAGAATGCATAAGGCTGAATAGCAGCAGGGGCAACACTGAGTCACATGCTGATGCCGCTTTATACCATAAACGTGTTCTCTCAAGGCCACAGGACTGAGTTGCGGAGCCTCCAAGTTCGAGTATTGCGGCTCTTCAATAAGAAAGAGTAGGTTATTCGCTGAATTTGGGGGCAGTTTGGCAATAAGGTATGCCGTCGACTTGAAACCACATTCGCAGCCCTTTCGCTATCCGACTGCTGGACGTATGGGATGTGCCTCTCTCGACCCCTTCTCCAATGCATTTTGTATGGGAGGGGAGAGAGATGCTCTGAGTCACATGATTCTCATGACTCCCACAGCCGCTTGCTTACAGACCCCCTAACCCCCCACACGTGAGGCACGAACTGCTGTTTCTTTTTCCTCTCTTCATCGGAAATCGCAAGCCTGTATGTCCTGGCTTCTGACTCCCGAGACTTCTAGAAGTACTTCAGTAGCATTGTGGTACGATGCAGCTTGTAGAAACTTCGAATAATTGACACTGATGTGACAACCGGCGGGGTATTTCGGCTCTCAGGGGAATTCATCTAACTTTGTACATCTTACTTTAGTACTCACAGAAATCGGAGGCAATTCGAGGCTCGTGTTATCGAGATAATCTTGAGACTGACTGCATGGTGGGGCAATCTGTGGCAACCTTACATCCAAAGCTTTCAGCAATTCTTTGAGCTTCGAAATGCACCTCGATACACCCAAATGAGTCAATGCCATTCGATGGTTTAAGCGGAGACATGACTGTACTGCAAAGGTAAGACTGCTCAAGCTGCTCAGACCACTTTAATCTTGCGTAAGGCGACGTCATTGGCGGGCGGTGGAGCAGGAAAAAATTCGAGGGGACTTGGGTGCTTGGTGGAAGACTCGTTGTGAGGGGCAATGAGCAGGCGGCAGAAAAATGTGGTGGAAGTGGGCAGAATCCAGAATCATAATTGCTAGAAGTTCAGCAATAGTAACATAAACCAATGGAATGCTTCAAAATCTGCGAAATTGACCAAAGTGGCAAAGATTTATCCATTGTCTTCTATGATGAAAATTAAAAATTCCCGACCCGTTTCGTAAAAATTGAAGGCCTGGTAGAGCCGTCTACTGCTTTCGAGTAATGTCTACCGCCTTCTCGGTTGTGCGATTCCACCACTTTCTGAAAAAGAAGCTTCCAGAATCGAATCTGCTGGAATCGCATTTTTTGCTTTAAAAGTCTCCCACTCAACCCAACTTTTTTCCATTCTGCATACTTCAAAATCACCTTTGATACCAATACCAATACCAACGCTCTTCTTTTTCTCTGTTACTTTTCTCAATCGCGAAAGTCTTCGAATTTATCAAAAGAAGCAATAATCCTCTCACACTTTTATCCGTTTTCACATCACACTCTAATCCAAGATGGCTCCAGCGTAAGTTTACCTCGCTACCCCTCCACAGCCTTGTCTGTGGTAGTACTTTGCGTTTTCTACAACGACAACATGCTAACTTCTATCTGCAGTATCGGTATTGATTTGGGTACCACCTACTCCTGTGTGGGTATCTTCCGTGACGACAGAATCGAAATTATCGCCAACGACCAAGGAAACCGAACAACTCCTTCGTTCGTTGCCTTCACAGACACCGAGCGTCTGATCGGAGATGCCGCAAAGAACCAAGTCGCCATGAACCCCACAAACACAGTCTTCGATGCTAAGCGTCTGATCGGTCGTAAATTTGCCGACGCAGAAGTCCAGGCTGATATGAAGCACTTCCCATTCAAGGTCATCGACCGTGCCGGAAAGCCAGTCATCGAAGTCGAGTTCAAGGGCGAGGCTAAGCAATTCACACCAGAAGAAATCTCATCTATGGTCTTGGTCAAGATGAGGGAGACTGCTGAGGCTTACCTTGGTGGAACCGTCAACAACGCTGTCGTCACTGTCCCAGCATACTTCACCGATTCACAAAGACAGGCAACCAAAGATGCAGGCTTGATCGCCGGTCTCAACGTCCTCCGTATCATCAACGAGCCTACCGCAGCTGCCATTGCTTACGGTTTGGACAAGAAGGTTGAGGGTGAGCGAAACGTTCTCATCTTCGATCTTGGTGGAGGAACTTTCGATGTTTCTCTCTTGACCATTGAGGAGGGTATCTTCGAAGTCAAGTCCACTGCCGGTGACACTCACTTGGGTGGTGAGGACTTCGACAACCGTCTTGTTAACCACTTCGTAAATGAGTTCAAACGCAAGCACAAGAAGGTATTTCCCCATTCTCTTCCCTCTTACTGTCCCCGATTCCCTGTGATTCTCCATATCACCTTTGGATGATAGTTCATCCTTGATGATGGTTCTTGCATTATTGTCTCAAGTGGGTTCAATGCATCAACTGATTCCATTGCACCAATTGGCTCCATTATCTTAAGTGGTTCCATTGTCTGAAATGGTTTCATTGTCTGAGTCGATGCCAAGCAATTACTCAGTCATTTGAACCATCATCTTTCGAATCATGTTTTTAATGCTCAACATGTTTCCATGACATATGCTAACATAATTCTCAGGATCTCTCCACAAACGCTCGTGCTCTTCGTCGTCTCCGCACTGCATGCGAGCGTGCTAAGCGTACCCTGTCTTCCTCTGCCCAAACCTCCATCGAAATTGACTCTCTCTTCGAGGGTATCGACTTCTACACATCTATCACCCGTGCTCGTTTCGAGGAGCTTTGCCAGGACCTCTTCCGATCTACCACCAACCCAGTTGACCGTGTCCTCGCTGACGCCAAGATCGACAAATCCAGAGTTCACGAGATCGTCTTGGTCGGTGGTTCCACCCGTATCCCACGTATCCAGAAGCTCATCACCGACTACTTCAACGGCAAGGAGCCAAACAAGTCCATCAACCCTGATGAGGCTGTTGCATACGGTGCTGCTGTCCAAGCTGCTATCCTCTCCGGTGACACCTCATCTAAGTCTACCAACGAGATCCTTCTTCTAGATGTCGCGCCATTGTCTCTCGGTATTGAGACTGCTGGTGGACAAATGACCAAGCTCATTCACCGCAACACTACCATCCCAACCAAGAAGTCCGAAGTCTTCTCTACCTTCTCTGACAACCAACCTGGTGTGCTCATTCAGGTGTTCGAGGGTGAGAGAACTCGCACTAAGGACAACAACCTTCTTGGAAAATTCGAGCTTACTGGCATCCCACCTGCTCCTCGCGGTGTTCCACAAATCGAGGTCACCTTCGATATTGATGCCAACGGTATCATGAACGTCTCTGCTGTCGAGAAGGGTACCGGAAAGTCCAACAAGATCGTCATCACCAACGACAAGGGTCGCTTGTCCAAGGAGGACATTGAGCGCATGTTGTCTGAGGCTGAGAAGTACAAGGCTGATGATGAGGCTGAGGCAGCTCGTATCAGTGCCAAGAACGCTCTTGAGAGTGAGGCTTACGCTGCTCGCAACCAATTGAACGATGCCGACTCCGAGCTCTCCAAGAACATCAACCCTGCTGCCAAGGCTGAGTTGAAGGAGACTGTTGACAAGATCTGCTCGTGGGTTGATGACAACACCCAAGCTTCCAAGGAAGAGTACGAACAATACTCTGCCGACTTGAAGGAGGCAATGACCAAGGCTGCTACTGGTGGACAAGGTGGAGGAGCTGAGCCATCTCAAGACGCTGAGATCGAGGAGGTTGACTAGACGATTTTTTTCTCTTTGGTTGAACGAATTTCCTTTTTTCATGCATTTCACGACACACCACATTATGAGTTCACATGATGGTAATTAGGTGTTTATGGGTTTTCTATTGTGGTTAGATTTGCGGTTTTGCTTTTCTACACTGGAAAAGCCGGTGTTATCGATGTATTACAGATTGCGCTTTAAATAGTAGCATAAAATAAAATTTCAATAAATAATACTCCTAAATGTTCCAAAGTGTGCAAAATCCGAGAAGAGATTGTGCAAGTGATTGTCCCGTTGAGTATAGGATATCGACGGGATTATACAAGTGATTGTTTTCTCAGGTGTTGAACATTGATGCGACCTTGAGCGAGCGGGTGCGCGTAGCCAAGTGGCTGCTTCAGCGAAGGTGGCCCCGGACTATTTTCTGAATACGAGCGATTTAGCTGTCGTCGAGCTTAGTTGGCCCCGAGCCTCTATTGTCCTTGATCGTTTTGGGGAGGAACCTCTCATCGAGATCTTGACGTCTTCCCGCTGGTGGTTAACATGAGCTTCGCCTGTAAGATGCCCAAAATCGGTGGACAGCAGCGGAGCAGTGCCTTGCTCGAGACGCTTGAAACGATCCTTGGCCTCATGGATCTTATATGGGCTAGAGAAGGTGCGCGAAAGAGAAATCAGAATCGGACTATACTCAAGCTGCGGCAGCGCAGGGTTGGGCCGCTGAGGCGTAGTTGATACAAAGCGGGAATGGAGGTGGGTAAGAGACAACTTGATCTCGAAGGAAGACATCCTCACCTCGCATATGCCGTCGAACCTCTTACAAGTCAGCGAGCACACCATTTGGATCGTTTCCAAGCGGACGATCCTGGAGAAGATCAAGGGATTCGATTCGATTCGATTGTAGCATTGTGCGATGCGTGCAGACTCGGTGAGGTTGGATACTGCCAGTGATGGTCAGCTACCGACCCGCTCGGAGAGCTTGAGAGCTGCTTTCTGGCTTTTAACATATCCACTGGCAGCCAGCAATGTAGAGCACGACGGGCATATCGGCTTTGTGAGGCGATCGTCACACGAAGCAGCTTAGCCACGGTGATCACAGACACTCGCTACCCCTATTCACTCATATGACCTTTAAACGCGACAAAAGTCGATCGTGAAAGAATATTCACATACGATACGACGTTGTTTGCGCCACCGCCAGAATGGTGATCAGCCGCAGACCTGGAAGAAGAGGACCGGGGGAGAGGGAGAGCGTGGGATTGGGATTGAGCGCGGGATTGGGATTGTACGTTTGCTGGAAGATTCGGGTATCGGGATCACGACAGTTACAAACAAGATACCGAATATAGTGCACCGAACCCTGTCTCACGGATAGAAGGCAACGACTACGTTTACAGCAAAGCTGTCCATTCCCAAGCAAACTTCGCGTACGGTGATTACCAATCATACAAATTTCATGCCGAATTCTGAGCACCAAATCCGGTGTCTCGGAGGAAGGCAGCCAGCCAGACAGATCTTTGTCAGATACGCCCCTTGTGAGGATTGGGAGACATACGTGCTGAGGGAATTCGCACCATCCCCGAAAGCGCCAGTACGTCTGATCTGTGGATGGTTCTATGAGCAACCATGGAAGTTAGAGCCATCGAAAGAAACCAGAACGGAATGTCTGCGTGTACAACAAGGCTGTCCATTTCCTCCTAAGACAGCAAATTCCTTCATTGAGAAGGACATGGAATTTTTGACAAATTTACGATACCACCCAGACTATTATCCTCACTTCCGCGACCAGGCGATGTTCCAACGTTCTATGTTGTATATTCAAAGGGAATGGTCTCCAAGTAGCTCGACTTCTTCGTTGTGTTTGCTGGGAAAGTCGAAGAAGCCAAACCCAGTAACAGCAATGCTGACAAACCCTCCAAGCAGCCGGAGTATCGTGTCGTCTATGAAGCGTTCTCGAAGGGGCGTCTCCAAAGTGATAGAAGTCTCCGTGACTATCACGAACACGACTGTCTTTTGAGTTCAAGTATCCTGAGAGGCCTCGAGAGCTGCTCCATGAAACAGCGATATCATTGGAACAAAATCGCGAATGATTACGGTAGCAGAATTCACTGTCTTGTGGATCCGGATACTGGAAAACTTGTTGTCAGTGGTGAGCCAGGGCCAGGAAACGATAGCTCTGGAACTCATACCGAGAGCAAGACAAAAGGAAAGGGAAAGGCTGTCGTTCCGCCTGTCAGTGTTGAATCCTACAAATTTCAAGAGAACAGTCTCCAAGTAGCCTGGTTTCTTCGTTGTTTTCACCGGTGAAATCGTCAAACTATCACCATCATGGGGAAGTCCAAGAAGGCAGAAGCCAGAGCCGGACCCGGCAAAAGCACATCTACACCCCCATTGGAACAACCGGAATACCGTGCGTTGTGCGACCTTATCAGAAAGGGCAAGTTCATGTATATAGCTAAGGCGTTCGCTGTTCGCACAGTGCGCAACATCAGAGAAGTGATTGTTCCCTTGGAGGTTGGACATTAAAGAGGTTGGATATTGAAGAGGTTGGACATTGAATGTAGGATAGGATATAGGGGAATTATACACAAGTAATTGTTCTCTTGAGTATTGGACATTGAAGAGATTGTACAAGTGATTGTTCTACTGAGTTTGTGAAATTGAAGCGATCGTATAAGTAAGAAGGAAGTGATCGTTTCACTGATTTTGGGATATCAGAGCGACCATGTAAGTAAAAAGCAAGTGATTGTTCCATTGACCATAGGATAGTAAAGTGATGAGAGATTGATTTTCCACATGGGATTGAATATGTTCTCTCAGCTGTTCGCGATACCATCTTCCGTGTTCTGCAAAGTAGCTCATCCCCGCAAATAGATATTTTAAAAAAGCAAGAAAAAACTTTTCCATTTCCATTCCCGCTCCCATGATTCCCATTCCCATAATCTATTCCCATTCCCATGATTCCCACCCCCATTCATTTCCATTCGTTTCCATTCCTTCCCATTCCTTCCCATTCCCATTCCCGTCTCCATTCACGTCCACTCCCATTCCTGTTTCCATTCCCGTTTCCATTCCCGTTTCCATTCCCGTTTCCATTCCCGTTTCATTCCCGTTTCTCCCTTTCCATTCCCAGCCCATGCCTGTCTGCCATAACACGAAACCGAACTTCAGATATCCCATGGTTTTCGGCACTTTAATCTTCGGACATCACGCGTGAGATTTCAGCCAGCAGTTTGACTATTCGCTCCGATTTATCGGCTTTCTTCTTATCGGCTTCCTCCTTGGCGAGTTCGGCTTGCTTCTTAACGTATTCGGCTCTCACCTTGGCCATTTCGGTGTCGAAAGCATGGAGAATAGTAGCTACGCTCGTAGAAATCAGAGCCTCTCTAAACTGCCTGCTAGTCTCCGGTACGACCACAGAGAAGGCTTTCTCAAGTGCAGTTTCCATGCGATTTGAAGCAGCTCGGAATCGAAGTAATAGGACAAGAAAGGAGCAGGCTTTTCCAATTGTCCGGCATCGCTGGGGGAAGCACCTTCCATCTTGGCAGTGATCTGGGCGGTAAGGGGAGGTTTGTAATAAATTGAGCAGTTGAACTGATTTTGGCTGGTTTTGGTTGCAGATTCAGAGGGTTTGAAGGTTTATTGAAGGTGTTGGAAGATTGAAGCAGTTGTAAGATTGAGGAAGTTGTAAGGTTGAAGAGGTTGTAAGATCGAAGAAGTCGGTCTATTTAAAGATGAGGTTTTCGTGAAGAATACCTCTCAAGGTATTCGAGTGAATGAACCTGCCTGAGTGAATGAAAAATCCTGATTGGTTGAATCTCATCTGTCATGTTTCGATGCGTATCTCATAACTCAAATCGCTGTCTGAGATTCACTTCGCCTTTGACCAAAGAGAAACAGCAGGTTTTCTGTTTTGCAACTAACTGTCGGGCAAGCTAGATGAAATGATGCTGACAGACATTTGGTGGCAGTGACTAACGTGATGTGCCAGCTTCGAATGATTATGCCAGTTGGACCGAATGAATGACTGATAAATATTCGGTGACGGCGACTAACATGGTATTCCAGCTCCGAATGATTGTGCGAGTTGAGGAAAATGAATGAGTGTGCTCGTTAAGGAGAATGATTGTGCCAGTTGAACTAAATGGATGACAGACATTCAGTGGCAGTGGCAGCAAGCGTATGTGCATACATGAGTATCGCGCTCGTCAGAAACAGAAAAATCCGAAGCGGAAGGCATACACTGCTGAGGAGCTTGAAGCCATTGCTGCTGCTGTCAAAGAGAAAAACTGTGACTATCAGTACGATTACCAGCGGAGCTTACGGGTGAATCCCTCTGATGAGCGCGATCGTCAGAAACAGAGCAATCCGAAGCAAAAGGCACCAACGCAAGCTGCCCAGAAGCTTGCTGTTGCGAACAAGCTCTACTACTGTGCCACATGCGATGTATCCTGTAGAGACAATGCTAGTCGCACTCTCCACAACACTACAAAGCGTCATAAAAAGAAGCTCCTAATCGTCGCTGTCATTCGGAGCTGGCTCAGCTTGCACGTCGATCGCTACGCCGAATGTCTGTCACCTATTCATTCAGTTTAACTGGCACAATGATTTGGAGGGCTAGCACGTGTATGCGCAAATGTCGGAATTGCACTTAAACAACTAAGTTGGTCGATGGATTATGCAGCCACTGGTGAATCGAGTCCAATTTCACAGTTAGCAATACTGTCTCTGACCAGACTCCTGGGTTAAGAGCAACGAGGGCACAATCGAGATGCAATCACTTGATTGCGCTACGCCCGCAGTGATCGACTGACTACATTTGCCGATCTCCAATCTCGGGTCATGAGACTGTTGCAAAGACTACACTTGCAGCGTCGAAATATTCTATCAAAAACCATATTGATGGGCGTATATTGAAATGCTGAATATGACTACGCATTGCGCACAAACGTCAAATGGAATTGCTAGCCTTCCTTGATCAGCAGAGACAATGCCTATTACAGTGAGAGACGCATTACTCGTAAGGCCAAGGACCCTAGTGGTAACTACCACACTTCATCATCCCTCAGCCAGCATTCCATGTCCATCAACCCATCTCATCACCATCACCGACGTGCAAAACAAGGCAAACAACAAACGAGGCGCATAAAAACAGACCCACCAGCCCTACCATGTGGATACTTACATCAGCCTCACCACCAACCCATCCGTCACTCTGACAACCATCCAGTCGTCCTCTCCTCGGATTCCAACCCATCTCATCCGACCCTCCCAGGGCCCAACCACAGTACCGGTACTTCGCAAATCCAAAATGTCCCGTCCGCCGCGCCGCAACTGAGACATCAGAACCACCCAACTGACAAATTTCCCGAGACAAGTTCACAGCTAGCGGCCTGATTCTCGGCCATTCCTTCCCATTTGTATCTCTCCAGCCAAGGTCCCACGTCTAGACCAAACCTCTACCTTTGGTTCCTCCGGACGCCCGATGCGTCCGAGTGGCCGAATGTCGTATCGGATGTTAATTACGAAAGTACATGATGGCTCTTTACCTATATGAAGTGCTTGCTCGGCTGTTTTTTTCTGGGGGATGGAGAAAAAGGGTCTTTGTTTCGTTTGTCTAGGGGATTTCGCCAGGTTTTTGCGAGGGCGAGAAAGGGGGGTGCATCGATGAATAATTTCTTATTCTTCTTGGTGTACATGCCTTGTTTCTTACCTCCCTCCCGGACGCTCTATGAACCTCCGCAAATAAAGTAAATCCCCTTGACTCAGTCCGCCAATGAAGGCCCCAGCAACCCAGAGGCCAATGGTGAATAGAACAACGAGCCAGAAAAATATATACTTCGCACAGTTAGCAGTTGTAGACACAGAGATAAAAATACAGTACTTCGTACGAAGTGGACGGTGGACCATCCAAACTAAATATTGCCAACTCAGACAAGCTCTCAGCTCCTCCAGGATAGCCAAACCACGGACCCCTTTATGAGCAGAGAGCCAGCCAATTGGCGACGAAACGAGGATGAGAAAAAAAAAGCGGAATTTTGCCGTTTTCCGTCAATTTGTCCAAATTGAGTATAGAATATGATTTTTTGGATTTGGTTCGGTCCTGGCCGGCGGTAGGTCTTTATGCTGTGGTGGTTAATATGCTGGAATCGGAGTAGGCGATGGATGATTAATGGATGGGAAATAGGAGACGAGCAGGTCGTAGACGAGGAATTACCTAAGTAGGGAATAGTTACTTAGCTATACTGTATTTGTATCTGTCAGCGTGGTACCTGTCAGCGTGGTAATGGATGTAGATCTCATAGTGGACTGCAGCTAGATTAGGTGCTTTTTTTAATCCGACCGGTTCATGTACGTACTGTTTCTCTGCACATTGTTGTGCAGCAGGTAGGTAGGGCTCTCCGGCGCAGAAATAACAGGCCGACAATAATCCCTCAAAGACAGTTGGACAATGAAACAGAATGGTATTTTATAGTATCTAGAATATTCATTTGACATAAGTAATCAAATATAATAAATTGTCCTAAACCGGCCTGCTTTTTCTAGCCCGGAGAGGTAGGTAGGTTTCAGGATACGCGTCTCTATGCTTTGGGGGAAGATAGTACGAGAAAATTGGCTTTCAAGAAATTGTTTAGACTACTACATGCGACGCGATGAACAAGTGACACAAGATTCTAAAAGCCATAATAGCAAGCATTCAACGGGTATCTAAGTTTTAAATATATTGCTTTCTTTCTTTCGTCTCATTTCTTCCACTTCCCTTTCAGATGGGATCATATCGATCATATCTATGTGACTGTCGCCAGCCATCTCCACCTCGCGCTCAGAAGTAACTCTATTAAGCCACTCACCTAATTCTCTCCTCATATGCCTCCCAAGCCTTCTCTTTGTACCGCTTCGCCTCTTTGATCGGGTCCGCAGCTTGCAAGATTCCTCTCCCCACAATCACCAAATCGTTGCCCATCAGCCCAATCAATTTCTGCGGTGTGTTGTATTGTTGACCCTTTCCGTCTCCCTCAAGCTCCATGTCTTCATCGTCTTCATCCGGAGGTAATTGGCATCCAGGTGTCATGCTAATGAAGTCGTCATCCGGTTGCACGTTCAGTGATTCCTGACTTATAAATCCCATCACGTATTCCTTGTGTTCTCTTGCGCTCTCTACGCATGCGTCTGTGTACTCTCTCGTCATGAAATTCCCTTTACTAGACATCTGCGCCAATATAAGTAGACCCCTCTCCAGCGGTGCTTCATCGATCCCTGCGAAAGGTTCCTCCTCTAGATCAAAGTCGATGCGAGACCGCGGCGAGTTGGCTGGCTCGAAATGTTGCGATACAGTTGTGATAGAGACAATACTGGCTTTTCGTCCGATGCTCTGCTCGTCGTGTGCTTCTAATCCTGCATCGCGCTCGGGCGCTCCATCGGTAGTGGTCTTATTCAGGTCAATAGGTGTGTTGATCTGATCTTCGTCGGACTCGATACTTTCGGGTCTAGGCGTGCCAACTGATATATTTGTCTTGACCTCGTAGCGCTTTCGCTCTCTCCACCGCGCAGCAGCCTCAGCCATGCTATCCACACTTGCTTTCCCCGGAATCATATTAACATTGGTGATATGACTCCACTCGATGATCTTGGCGGTGCCTTCTGTGTATTGCAGTTGGACTGTATTTCCAATATCGCCAAACTTGCGGTCTTCGAAAATGAGGAACCCATGACGACGGGCAAGTATGTTCAAACGCGCGCCGGTGCCGGTTTGTGGGTTGTAGTCCCAGTTATTGATCAGGTCGTAGTGGGTTTTGAGAACGACGATAGAGGGACCGACCGAGTCTGCAAGACGCAGAAGTTCGCTGGCACTGGATACATCGGCGCTGAGACAGAGGTTGGACTGTTTGAGGTTCATGAGCCGGAGCAGATATGCGGATAGGGGATGGGCTGATTTTGCGCCTCGCTCGGCGTAGGAGGTTTTTGTGACCTGATGGGGTGAGGAGTTTGTAGACATGATGGATAAAACGTATGTGGATAATAATGTGGATGTGGTGATGGTTCAACTATACTTCGTGCCTTTTACCTGCTGCTCTTGTGTCAAAGCTGTTGTTCAAAGGACAAAGGAAGTAGAGGGGAGAAGGGGAAGGGTGAATTTATGTTGGTGTTCGTGCCTTGTGCCTGTCGAGGTCTAGAGACTTAAAATTAATTTAGGCGAATGTCTCCATGTCAATGCCGTACGATGGTAATTTCGCGGCCCCATTATGCTGAACTTTTGGATTCCAAGCACAAGGAACGTCAGACAAGGCTGGTACAAGTGTACCCGCGGTCGAGCGCGCTGTCCCCGCAAGGACTGAAAGGACTTGTTCGGGAAAAGGAGGAGTACGAGGTAGTAGTTGTCTGATAATAATTTTGGCTTTGTATCACTGCGTCGTTTTGTCTCGGCCGCTGCCGATTGTTACCCAAGCATCGCATTCTGAGACAGAAAATAGACAACAACTGCAAGTTCATTGTTGCAAGCATATGGGACCTTGGAACATTGGAGTCGCCAAATATTGGGTGACAACATATCATGTTCAAGGGAACAAGCAGTTGTATAGAATATCTAAAAGTAAAATTGAGAACAACCACATGCCATTGCTGCAAGCACATTGGGGCAGTGAGCAAGATTCTAAGTAGATCTGTTGCATAATCAGCCTGATCGTCTTGATATTCCATCCGTCGCCTGGATGTCCTGTATTCATTGGAACATTAAGTTCTGAGTGATGAGTTCCGGCAGAGAAGTGATATCCGCCATGGAATTCGCCCAAAGACTTTCGATGTCAAGGACATATCATAATCTATCAGGAAAGTTGTAGTCCTTATTCGAGTATGCCATGGCCAAAATATGCAACTCAAAAGACGGAGTACGTAGGGCGGTGCAGAAATAACAAGCCGATAACGCTACCCAAGAGAGATTTGGACAATGAAAACATAAGTTTCATATATTCGTTTAACAGCAATAAGCAGCTATATTATATTGTCCCAAATCGGCCTGTTTTCTCTCTCTCCAGTTGCGAACAGAGGGAGTCTAGCAGCTTCTGATAAGTAAGTACAAAATGTCTTGGCTGCCACATTCGCGCGCTGCATTGCATTAGCGCCCGGTAGCCAGGTCCCAAACCTCTTAATTCCATCCCACTTTTCACTGTGCATTTACTGCAGCTCTACGAAATATGAAATACATCGACTGGAGATCCGTCAACGGGGTTGAGGGACCAGGCCGACGTATTCGTCCCATTCTTCCCCGCAGAACCATAAACGCAAAGACTGCCAAGATCTCCTGACCCCCTAGAGATCATCAACGGACCGGTCGAGCCAACCTATGTGAAATTAGGACCGCTGCTCCCTAATAAATTCGAACAGAAGAGAGTTGAGCGTCCGCTGTACACGTTTCGATCTTGAGAGCCGAACACTGCCTCGCTCGAAGAAATGACTGTGACTGACGCGTATGAGCGCCAAGTCCCAATACGGTTCCCTACACCGTAATGCCTAGACCGAAAGGCCTTCTTAGAAGGAATATTGGTTACGAAGGTTTATCCGAGAAAACTAGACAATATTTAAGTTCATGTTAATAGCAAACAGCAGCTTGTCCGAGTGGAACCCCTAAGCTATCCTGGTAGGAGAAAAGTAGATCTTTACCGGCTGATGTTCAACTACCCACATGTCTAGGAGAGTACCAGCCATGGCTTGGGAATCTCGCAAGGTTCGTGGTCTCCCTCTTTTCCAATTGGAGGTGCTGGACTGCAGTCTACTCTCCTAGGGGTCCTCTTTTGACCAGTATTATTTATATCTTTGATCAGAATAGAACACAGTCACTATACTTCGACGGAGATCCGCATTTCCATTGAGGAACTGAGAGCCATTGCGGTTAGCTGAGAATCAAGTGATCAGTGCCCCAGCTGCAGTGGAAAGGGCAGCCGGAACGGTAGAAAAGGCTAGCGACCTTATTCAAAGAGTCCAAATATACGACAGTCTCCACTGAACGAATGTCGATCCGGAGGGTGGGGACTACCCAGACCCATGGTTAAGGTCCCGATCATGGGTTACTTACTAGCTCGGATTTGCAAAGAGATCGTGCACTTTGGATAGGAGCTCCGAGTAGCATCCCGGAATACCCACCCCAACGACCTACTCATTCTCGACAATAAGGGCGTCTACGATAGCCCTACTTACCTATGATTATCTGGGCAGAAAATCAGACTCAAGAGCGGCGCGCTACGGCTTTGCTACTGCCGGAGGTTTTGGAGGGCAATGACAAAGGGGACCCCATGGGTTGATCGAAATCATGATAGTCGCGGCTTCCCCCATTCAGTGTGGTTCATCTCGGCGTTTCCTAAGGAATGCCCTGTGAACGTCGCCTCCAGACAAGGATTCTCAAATGAAGAATGGAAAAGTTTCAGTATGAATTCCCTCGCCTCGGAAAATATGTTCTTACCGGATGATGTTGAATTGATGGGAGAATCAAACAGCACTCTCCTACCGTTCATCCAACCTCCGACACTCCCCTGGACTGTACTCCTCAGAGTAACTCCGAATATGGGTCCACCGCGCTGCTCTGCTATAGTCAGCCCCCATCGGCACATCACAGGTTGATGGCGCTAAGCAGCGTCTATTCATCTTATCAAGGCCGTAGGCCACCTGCTTCAGGCCCAATGATCCCATCTTCCCTGAAGCAAAGCCTCGCACCTGCATCAGCTGTAAGTCCGCTGTGCCCTGTTTATTTAAAGTAGCTCGGCCGATGTGCTCGCGGAAGCTTGGTTATTGTACTTACAAGAGACGTCCTTTACTTCTCGTTAAGATATACTACAAAAAATAGCCAGCTTGGCCAATGTGGTTACTGGGAGGACGAATGAAGTATACCTAAGGAAATCCGATGCGTTCACGGGAACAGGGATAGGGACGGGGACTGGGACGGGGATAGGGACTAAGATATGCAATAAAATATAATATCAGCAATAGCTATTGGCTGAGCTATATAGAATCTGTGTTTTGTTGCATATCTTGCTGGGACAGGGACGGGGACGGAAAATCTGTTCACGGGGACGGGGAATTAAGATATCCACAAAGATATAATATCAGTTCAACTCAGCTACTATATCCAGGGAGATCTGTTGTTGTGTTCACAGAGAACATATTCATAGGGAAGATGGACGTTCACAGGGAAGATGAGCATTCACGGGGAGATGTGTTCACAGGGAAGACGTTCGGTGGTATCTGTAAAAACATAAGGCGATCTACGAAAATTCTACTCTCTCCTTTTCCATATAATCATCCGTGGAAGGACATAGATGCGAATAAATCGTCCCAAACCCCTAAGCAGTCTCCCCTGTAGCCGCTGCATCCCTCCGTCTAGCCTCTTTATCCGCCTCTAACCTCTTCATCCTAACACCTCTTCCTCTTCCGCAGCACCCCAAGGCCAATGGAAGCGGCACCACAACAACAGCCAATACGGCCTGGAGAACAAGAGCGTTATACATATTTCCCGGGGGTCTAGTTGATCCATCATCCACCGAGCCATCCGAGTTCCCCTTCGCCCTCAACGCATCCGAAGCAATGATAAAAATTCCACCAAGCAATTGTCCCCCTGACCAGCAGAGGGTACTTGTGACCTCCGGCGACACCGGATGCGTGATCTCAATCATGTATTCTAGACCCACAGGAACAAGACTGAAAGAAGCCGCGCCGAGAATGGATAGGATGGCGTAGATTGCACCTATACTTCGAGTTTGGGGTGCCCAGGTAAAGGCTAAGTAGCAGGCGGCAATGATAGGGACTTGAAGTTTGATTGCTAGGAGGTACGATTTGGTTCGGTCGATGAGAGGGGATGTGACGGCGGAGGTGACGAGCCCAACGACAATAAGAAGTGCACCGGCGATGCCGGCTTCTGTTTCGGAGAAAGAGTACGGTGCGACCATTTGGTTGATGAGGGAGGAGATGCTGTTAAAGAGTGCGACGTAGAAAGAGAAGGGGATGAAAATCATGTAAAACTCCGGTGAGCGGGAGAGGAAACGGAGTGAGGCGCCTAGTGGTTGTTTGGTTTCTTCAGAGGACGCCGAGCATGGCGATGGTGGTGCTGCGGGGATGAAGAATGAGGGAATGGTAGCGACGGAGGACTGGAACATGTTTAGTGTTATGATCCCGGTGATGAAGCGAGTGCATGACTTACAATGATAGCAATATAAAGAACCATATTTGGTATACTACCAACACTTCCAGCCCAAGAAGGATCGATCAATTGAGCTAGTGCACCACCGAGTGGATTGGCTAAACTCATCACTGCAGTGGCAGCTACTCTACCATTGTTTGTAAACCACAAATCTGAGTACCTCGTAGGAGCTGCGAGCACAAATGGCTGAGCAAGGCCCGTCAGTATCTGACCAAACATGACACCGCCGAAGTTTCCATGTGAGCCAACTCGCGTTGCTCCATAACGAATCCAATTCCCAAGCAATATGAGCACAGATGCTATTATGATGGCAGGTTTTGGACCACCGTGATGGAGAACATATATCGTGAAGGGAGATATGAAGACGAAAGCGAAGAGAAAGGCTGTGCTAAGCCAATTGATCGAAGACTCGGATACAGCGTAGTATTCGGAAACTGTTGTTGAGCTTGCCGAGAAGGTCAACCACTGCAGCACGAGCCGATTAGTATGTCACTTTACGAGACTAATTGGGGAAGAGAATAAATATGTCGAATGAGAAAGGTAAAATACTCACATCCCAACTAACAATAATATTCAAAAGTACCAATTGCACCAACCCGAACCACCTTCTCTTATAGACCTTGAATTCCCTTGCGCTATCAGGCCCACTCACACTACCACTTCCGGACCTCTCATCTGCAGCTCCATCCGTAGTTCTAACTTGCGCACCACCTTCATGCCTGGGATCTTCTCCCAGTAACTCATCGCCACTGTTCAATTCGGTCAAATCTTCCATTTCCTCAATTGTCCCCGCTTCCACACTTTGCGCCGTCGCACTCGTCTCGGATTTTGCCAAAGTCCCATTACTATCCGCCCTCGACCGCGCAGATTGGCCTTTCCCGTCCATGTCTCTCTTTCTCATATCCCTCATCGCCGTCCAGCCTTTGGGCATTCCATTCGTCGCAAACCCACTCTCAAGATCTTTTTCTTCGGCTGTCGTAGGAACGTGCGGGGTTTGCTCGATCGTGCTAACGTCCTTCTCTATATCGGCTGAAAGGGAGTTTGACAGACTACTCGAGTCTTTCCTGATTGATTCGATTTCCTTCTCATCATTCGCACTTTCAACATCTGTCTTCTTAGCCGCCATGCTTTAAATTCGACTGTAAGATCTTTAACGCGATAAGGCTTGGCGCTGACGCCGGCGCTAGTGGCTTTCGTTTATCTAAGCGTTGCGCGGGGCGATCATGGAGAAGTAAAATTTTGTCTTTGGGTTTCCGGTGTCTCGGAGGAGCAAATTTATACAAATGTCCTAAGGAGACACGAGATAACAGGTATTTATCATTGCGGGAGGAAATGAGGGGTTGTTAGTTTTGAAAGCAGAACGCCAAAAACGAACAGGGTGGCATCCAATGCAGACATGCAATCACCAGAGATAAGATGAATGTAACTGGAGGAGACTGGGGGTGCGAGATCCGGGTAAAAGCTTCCCGATTTCATACCCTCCTCCGAGCTTGTCTTACTAGATTCAGCAGTTTTGATACGTGGTGGACATTACATTACCTAGGTTCCATAACACTCCCTACTTTGGCTTGTGACTGTCGTTGTCAGTATACGTATACTGACTTGCTATGAAATGATAAGCATAGTATATAACATTGGAGGACTTGTTATAACTAAACGGAATATTCTCCGAGCAGTGGTTAACAAAATATGTGGTGGCAGTTTAGTGTAAGAGAGAACCAAGCTTTTTCTATATCGATTTCCTTTTCTATACTACATGCAGGTGCGCTCGATCAAGAAAAGAGATCTGTATGCAGTGGTACAAGAACGGATCGATTCCTTATTGTACAGTCCCCATCTCCCTCACTTCTCATCTCATCGTCTAGAAGTTTTTTATATATGCCCGGGTGAGTTCGGCGTGGTCATGGAATACTATATAATTTACTTGAGAGTGTTCCAGAGCTTAGGAGCAGCGCAAGCGGTTGCGCAGTGTGCAAGGTGGAAGACTGTAGTGGGGAGGTCAGTCGCTCTCCAGGAGAAATTAGAATACCGTAAAAATGTTAAGACATACATTCTTCAACGCAATCCTCGCCAGGGTGCTTCTTGTCCGTAGAACCACTGGCACCAGTAACACGCTCGACACACTCATCGTAATGGTGCTTGGCGGGGGCGCAACCTGCGGACTCCTTACATTCTGTTATGAATGTTAGCCGTACTCTTCTACTCTAGATATGCTATTGTAAAGCTCATCGAAGGCCGAGCCACAATCAGATCTGTGGGCATGCATGATCGAGACAGATGATATGCTCTGAAGCTCAGAAAAAAATAGACTTACCCTCCTCGAACTTCTCTTTGGGATCCTCAAGTTCTTCCTCGTCCTCTTCCTCGTCTTCTTTTTCATCTTCCTCCTCATCGTTCTGTTTTGGTATAGGTGCGGGTGCATCATCATCATCGTCGTCACTCTTGGCCCTCTTGTCTGGAGTTGGGCCGGATGGGTCCTATAACTTCATGTTAGTCTGCGGCTTTAAAAGACTTGGACAGCCAAATGAAGAGGCATCCAGGCGGCTCTGCTGCTTCCGCGCTCTCCGCAAGGTATCAAGGTAGCTGCCTTTCCCCCGCGATCGCGGTATTTTTCCAGGCCATGGGCTTTCCCCGTTGCAGAGAGCTCAAACGGACAAGATCAATGAGATAGGGTCGACCACATACAATAGCCTCTCCCTCTCCGCCAACATCTTTCTGCGCAGGTGTCTTTTCTGAGCTGGCACCTCCGGATACTGCCTCTGCTTCAACAGTACTCCATGGCGTAGCAGCCGCCACGAGGTCGCTCCAGCTGTCGAAGAAACCCATCTCTACAATCGAGCTTTAGTTATAGAGTCAATTGTATGATTGCTGTAAGTCGCTGTACGTTGACGTTGTGGGGAAGAAAGTGCTAGGTAGTGTCAAATTCCGTGGTGTCGGATGAGAAATGAGCCTCGACAAAACTGAGGTTGCAATTCAATGATTCTGATTGGCTACGCAAGATTTTAAGCTAGGTGTATTTTAATTCCTGGTTTTTCCGACAAAATTCAAGATGTGCGATAAGGATCAAGACGAGCATTTTGAGACAGGATACTTTGAACACTTCTAAACAAACTGGATTTCATTCATGGGTAGGTAAATACAATCCATCTCATGAGTACCATTTTGCTTAGACATTTGGACCTCAGGCACCAGGACCTATTATCTCTCAAGCAATTTATCACAAGTCTGAACGCCGTGCAGTGCCGCTTTACAGCTACATCTCTCTGCGAGTCCTCATAAACCATTCAAGCCCATTCTCCTATATCACCTATTGATAGAACGCCTTTCCTGCCATATTCCTGACCAAACCATCCTAACGTTCATCTAATCATGACTTCGTAACACCCCCATTGTAACAATGTCGGTGACACAG
Source organism: Rutstroemia sp. NJR-2017a BVV2 (assembly GCA_002946415.1). Classification (NCBI taxonomy): domain Eukaryota; kingdom Fungi; phylum Ascomycota; class Leotiomycetes; order Helotiales; family Rutstroemiaceae; genus Rutstroemia; species Rutstroemia sp. NJR-2017a BVV2. The sequence continues at coordinate 1,338,017 of NJPS01000046.1, forward strand.
CATACTGTGCTTGGTGCTTACTGCCGTTCGGCCTGCTCTCGTAATCGCTGATCCAGATCCACCGAGACAGCTTGTGCTTGTGCTTCTTCATAATCTGGCGGGGGCTCAGCTGGTGCTGTGAAATTCTCGGGCCGTGACGGATTTTCAGTGGAAGTTCTCACACCCGCTACCCCACTATCTTGAGCTACAGCTGGTGCTTCATTCGTAATTTCCTGCGCAGCTTCGTATGCAGGTAGCTGTTCCAGGTCCATGTTCGCCAAATCTATACCAGTGGTGCCGCGCTGGCCATGCTCCCGTGCGACGCTATATGCTTGGTATAGTCGCTCCTTTATTTGTTCAAAGCAGGCGTGAAAATCGAAAGCTCCTCCATCCCTAAAAGTCATTCGTACTTCAACTGCCGGATAATCTGGGGGAATTCCACCTCCCGAGACCGGCTTGCAAAGAGCCGTCCAGTAGTTTGCGCCAAAGAATGGAGCTCGAACATGGCTGTCTTGAATGTTGAGAATTGGGGAACTAAACGACTTGAGGTCGGGAGTTGGATTGCTTGGAAGATAAACAACCTGGACAAAAATCAGCAAAAGCTTCCAAATCTCGAGAGTCCTGTTATGCCTACCCTTTGATTGGTAACAAAAACCACTCCCGCATCGCATTTTGCCGCGTATGGCTCAATGCCCGAAGTTGCGGTTGGCGTAGAAATTTGGAGACTTATTCGGGGCGGCGAGGTATAAAGGATGCGCTCATTAGGGAGTTTAACGAAGCCAGTCTCGTTCGGAGACGTCATCACCCAACTTTTTTCACGAGCTGATTTTAGCATTGCTTCTTGCGCCATATGCAAGGTGTAAAGATGCTGTTCTTGATGAAAGGCATACATGATGATAGATAGAACAAATATGCTGGAAGAGGAAGGGAAAGAAAGGAATGAGAAGAAGGAATTGAGGTGGGGAGAAAGGAGGTGGGTAGAGGTGATAGCATTGAAATACTACATGCAAGAGGAAGCCACAGGAGACAACTTACTTTATTGACATCTTGACTTGCCTACCGGAAGAGTATCAGTATCCGCCAGAAGGTTTGATAGGATTCCTTCGAGAGAGTGTGGGTCGAATCAGAGCAGAAGTGCAAGTCCTAAAATATGCACCGGTAATCGTTTCTTGTAAAGACTACTGTCAAAAGTACCGGATCACTGAATGGAGTTCTGTGCGCCGACAAGACAAGGGGGCGAGGGAGACTGCTTTGTGAATGGACAGTTAAGAGACAAAAGTGTGGACCAAACGTTTTGCAGAGTCGCATCAAATCGCCACGGAGCGGATTCCTTGAATGGACTAGGCAAGATTGAGTGAGGTAGAAAATATGGAGGGATGAGAAGTTGCGTTGCTTGTAGACCCTTCATACACTTTTTCCGTGGGAGGTTCAGATGGACTAGGATTTCTGATAGCGGGGCAATAACCTTGGGGCCTTTGCTTTGTGCTTTGGCGAACAACGCAGGTGGGCGAGCTCTGCGGCTTGGAGAAAACAGGCCGATTTGGGATGATATATTGAAAATGATTACTATTATCGAATAAATATTCTAAAAGGCCCACGATACTGTGGTATTCTCACTATCCAAATGTCTTGGGATTATTATTGTCGGCCTGTTATTTCTGTGTCGACAGCCCATGCTACAACTCGGCCTGTTTTTCCAGGCCGAAGAGGGCGAGCAGCCAACGACGCCTTCGCTACCTCCCGAGAAACAAGCAAAGATTGGCAAAGTCTGGTCAAGTTTGGTAAAGTACAAAGTTTGGTTCTGGGTGTTAAGGTTATCCATAGAATGGGGAATTGTCGTATGAGGTTGAGAGAACCCACACAGCTACGAATAATCTTCCGAGGTTCTTGTTGTGGGTATCGTACCTACGTACGGATGTACGAAGTACGAAGCGTACTCGCAGTCTCGCATGTGGGAAGGAGTTGGTGATCTGGCGGAGAGCTTTGCTGGTCAAGGTGGTTGGTGGTCGGTGGTCGGTGATCGGTGATCGACGATTGAACCTCACTGGTCAATGGTCGCTGCCAGTGGTCAATGGCGTGTTCGGTCGCAAGGTCTAGGTTGTTCATCTGAGTCGCTGTCTGGATTCCGGCGTCTCTCAGTGCATGAGGCAGCTTCACATGGAATAGACGGAAGTACCTCAGCGCTTCTTTAGGTATAGTAGCAGCTAAGATACTGTAGGTACGGGCGGGGAAGCGGTATCTCTACACCTACATATACATGAGCTACATGTGGTGGTGCCAGACTGCCAGTAACCCTTTTACGTTCTTGTTGTGATGATACCGGAGGCTGCTCCCGCTGCAACAGCTTCTGCAGGTGGTGATGATTGATCCAACAACGCACCCTTCTACCAAGGCACCTTACAGGAGGGGAAGATGGGATAGTGGATATGCATGTCTGCTGAATCCTGCTCTCCTGAATAGCCGTACAGTACCTGGATTGAAGTTCTAAGACTCCCAGTATCTGTTCAGACGCCTGTTCGGCCATGTGAAAATTTCTTCTTTCTATTCGAATCCTTCTGGTGCTGTAGTCTGACATACATTCGCTTGTCGCCCCTGTTCCTGTACTCGTATGCACGAAGGCCTCAATGTTGCACGCATAAGGGAAAAAGATACCGGCCGGACGAGCGTTCCAGAGCTTCATTTAGGCTGATTTGCCACAGCCAATCCTTTGGATGACTTGTCTGTAAGAACATCCTGCTTCTCTTCCTGTGCGAAATTGGCCAATAGAAAAGGCAGGGCTAGATTTCGAAGGCAGCGGGAGAATTTAGCACTTCTGGGCATCAGTGCACAGCTGTGCAGTATTCGAGTATGATTAGCTTTTTCTTTTAAGGTTGGGCGAGCGGCTTGGGGAAGCTGCAAATTAATATGTAGCTAGACCAATCGACCGTGAACACTGCATGGCACTTAGGTACAATGAGAGAGTTTGGAGTGATAGCGGGCGGCCTCTAGAACTAAACCTCATGGTGCAGCTGTACTTCTTGGTAAGGGTTACGTTGCTAGCTTTATAGCGGCAGGCCTACTTTCTTCAAGCAGCAGGTCGACCACAAATGAGGACCCGAGGTTTTGGAAGCATGGATGGCCGGATCAAAGGTTCACAGCTGATATTGAGAAGCCGTTTCGAAACTTCTAACTTACGCAAGAATCTGTAACTCCATGTTTATCTCAATGAGACTTTCTCCTGTTAGATTACCCATCACTCCTTCCATCGGTCAACGTTTCAATCCCATCAAAACCCGTGCAAGTATTCGGAGCTCAATTCGCGTCATGTCTACTTCACCCCAGAGCATATCCTTGGAACAAATCGAAACCCTCAAACAGTACACAGCATGTGATATCGCAGATGCTCTGCTCAAGCTCAAAGTCCCTGGCGCTGGTTTCCTTCCTGATATTAATCCTATTTTCAAGTCAGCAGCTTCTTCAAATGAAATTGACCTTGCTCCTGTTTCCACAGTTGTTTTTGTACCTAAGAGCAGCACCGACCTTGCCAAATATTCTCCTCCGAACATACCTGGCGGCAAGCACTGGGTGGACCTCACTGTTCCAAAGTCAATTATAGTCATAAGTCAGCCTGAAGGCCAAAATAATGCAGTTCTCGGTGGAATCATGGCCTTAAGGGCCAAGGTTCTTGATGCTCGAGGTATCGTGGTTAGCGGTAGGGTCAGAGACTTAGACGAGTTGGAGGCTACCGGACTTCCTGTAAGCTTCTGGATTTCTCCTCTCGCTATATACCCTTAGAAGTGGATCTAGATTCTAATACTATGAATCTGTGCCACCGGACATGCAAATTATTGACAATCTTGCCCTCAAAACCTTCTGCTGACATCTTACCTGCAGATTTGGGCTCGTGGTACATCTGTCGTAGGAGCCGGCGGTGAATCCAAACCTCATGCTCTACAAGTGTCATTGAACATTTCAGGGACCATTGTCGAGCCTGGAGATCTAGCATTTTGTGATCCGAAGAATGGTGTGGTCATCATCCCACAGGCTAAGGTATTGGACGTGATTTCAATGCTACCTGGTCTCTGTGCTGCGGATGAGCGTGTTAAAGACGAAGTCAAGCAAGGGATGTCCGTTCAAGAAGCATTCAAAAAGCACCGAGGATGATTAAGATTGCTTGGCCCATCCACTTGAGTGTCTCATTTGCACCGAACCCCGCTTGCTCCGAGCTGCCCTACTACCATTCTTCTGTTGAGCAATACCTGCATCACAACGAAACAGCAGGCGAACGTATTTATGACGTTCTCTGAGTACCTATCTTACGCGGGCTCGTTTCATACCTCAAGGATCTGGCCTGGTCAGGCTTCTAGCTCAACAACAACACTCCGCCACTAGTGAGGTGAACGCATACGCATCCAATGCCTAGAGTCACAGTGTTGATATGCTAGAAGAGCCCTGCCTGCCACGTATATTTCAATGAGTTGCTAGACATGATTCTACCGCTTTACACCTGGACCAAGGAGAGATAGTTTTAACCTCTTGGTGACCAAGCAGAGAATCTTGTCAGCATCGCCTCTAGTTTTCAGGGCCACTTGCGTGTTACTGCTTCTACCCTGAGAGATATTACGATGAGATATCGGCTGAAGGTATATTAGTCGAAGCAGCAGGAAGACTTGGGTAGAAGAACGTTCAGAAATAAAAAAAAGAAACCCCTTTATAATCAAAGTAAGATTGTGATGCCTTCAACTATGGTCTCTGAGGCGAGTATGTAGACTTGAACCTTCAATGTTGTACACTACTCTGTTATTGTCTTCATCCTTCAGTCTCTCCTTCTATCTTCGAACAATCTCGTCTTGTTCCTCTCACTGCACCAAAAGTAGTAGAACCGATCATCACATATATCTCGTCTATGCTTGATTTCAAATTCCGACCATTCCTGCGCCCAAGTCGGATCAAATACTCACCTAAGCCTAGTTATTATTCCATAGAAATTCCCTCCTCCGAAGAGCAGTCCAACCTCTGGCGATAAGTGCTATGCCGAGGGTATCGAATTCGTCCTTGTCTCTCACATTTTCATTTTCCATACAATTTACGAAGATGTAGCATGAAGTGCACTTATAAAACTCGATTGGTATTGTGATCTACATGTACTACCCCGCAGCCAACGCCAACCCCTCCATTCTTCTTCTCAACGTAGAGCTCTCCTCTTCTTCCTCCACGTCCACTTCGATTTCCATCTTTGGCCGGTTCTTATTCAAACCTTCCAACAAGACACATGCCTTGCAGATCTCTTGACTCGACATGTAACCGCATTTCTTGCAAGTACCTAAGGTCTGTCTGGTAATCTTTCGGGAATCCTTCTTCGACCCTTTACGGGGTTCAGATATCTCCTCTATTCTGTCGTGGCGTTGACCATTCGTGCTATTCGATGCAAGAGAGGTAATATCAATCTCCCTTCCGGCAGCCTCTTCGTCTGCTTGCAGCTTCTTTTCCATATCAGCCATTTCTCCACCACTCGATCTGCCATTGGTCCCGCATCCCCCAGCGCCTTCATCCTCACCATCAGCGCTTGACAGCGCGATCTTCTGACTCTTGCAATGACCAGCACTGCTGACTTCTGCTGGCACTAATTTTGCCATATCTTCTCCACTGCGCACAACATCCAAAATCGCACTAGGTCGTACTCTTTCCAAATTCTTGATCAAACTTCGTGCACTGCCACGGAAAGCCTCGGGGCTGTATAAACATTCCGTACTGAAGTAATCTAGCTTCTTGTGGTGTGCATACAACACAATCTCCTTCTCGTATGCGTATTTCAAAGGCTTGCTTCGTCGAACATCGCTTGTTTTGTCACCAGTGACAATACTCGTACTTCTTGCTAACCGGGGCAAGTCACCGCGCAATAGATTCATCAGGATAGTTTCCGCGACGTCATCCGCATTGTGTCCTGTCACCACATGTTTGATGCCCAGCATTTTCGCCCCTCGATCTAGAGCCTGTCGCCGGAATACGCCGCAATATGTGCAGTTCCCTTTCTTCCCTATAGTTTCCACCACTTGATCCATAGTCCATCCGTATAACTCATCGTAGCCTACTATTTTCAGAGGCATTTCGTACTGCACCGCATTGCGCTTAACTGTTTCGAGGGAGTCATCTCGGTATCCTTTGATTCCTTCATCTATACTAAGTAGAACTAGTTCGAGACCATAATTATATCTTTCGTTCAGGGTTTTCAGTACGGATGCGAGTACAGTCGAGTCCTTTCCACCTGATGCACCGATCGCTATCCGGTCTCCTGGTGAGAAGAGAGATGTCGAGGTAATTGTATGGTGGATTTCTGCTTCGAAGATGGCGATGAAACATGCTTTGCACAGTTTCTGGTGGTTCTTGGGCCGTATTATGAGCGCGCGTGCGGTTTTGCATAACGCACACGGTACGGGTGCCATTTTGAAGAAGTCAGAGGTATCAAACACCAAAAAATATACATATGTACAATCTTCCCCAGAGCGTCGCGGGGAAAATGTTGGCGATTAGCGCTTCACTCATCCCGCTTCGGCCGCATCACGTGCAAGAAGAAAAAAGTGGACTAGCGTGCCAAGAGTTTAGTGCCCTAGCGCTCGCACACAGTTATTCTCGCGAACTTTTCGAAATTCTTTTCGTTCTATCCCTCTCGACGACATCAACGACTCGACACCAAATTCGCTGCTTCGACAACCCAGCGTCTCGATCAATATGGTAAGCTTCTGATTATGTTTGATTTTATTACTATCACCGTGGAGTGATTACGACTCGCCATCGCTCTCGTACCTCTACGAGCAATCGCACGTCGAGATGCATTTTCTATCAATCTACCTTTGGGTTTTTTGATGATGATTTGGCTTGAGCTATATGTGTGCAGAAATGCCTCTGTAGTCTCTTTAGAGTTCAAAGAAGATACTTGGTGAACATATTCGCTGATGTCTTCTTTTCTCAATGACAGCCTCCAAAATCCGGAAAGAAGGCGGCGCCAGCCCCATTCCCCCAGTCAAAAGCTGGTGCAGGAAAGAAGGCAGCAAAGGTATGTCAATCCTATGAAAAGCTAGTATATCAATCGATGCTAATTGGTTCAAGAACCCTCTCATCGAGAAGCGCACCCGTAACTTCGGTATCGGTCAAGACATCCAGCCCAGGAGAAATCTTTCTCGTATGGTGAAGTGGCCCGAGTATGTCCGCCTTCAACGCCAAAAGAAGATCCTCAACATGAGATTGAAGGTCCCACCTGCGATTGCCCAATTCCAACACGTTCTCGACCGCAACACCGCCGCCCAGGCTCTCAAGCTTCTCAACAAGTACCGCCCTGAAAGCAAGACCGAGAAGAAGGAGCGTTTGTTGAAGGAGGCTACCGCCATCAAGGAGGGTAAGAAGAAGGAGGATGTCAGCAAGAAGCCATATGCCGTCAAGTACGGTCTCAACCACGTTGTTGGTTTGATCGAAGCCAAGAAGGCCTCTTTGGTTCTCATCCCCAACGATGTTGACCCAATTGAGTTGGTCATCTTCCTTCCCGCTTTGTGCAAGAAGATGGGTGTCCCTTACGCCATCATCAAGGGCAAGGCCAGACTCGGCACTGTCGTCCACAAGAAGACCGCTGCTGTTGTTGCCCTTACCGAGGTCCGCTCCGAGGACAAGTCCGAGCTGTCGAAATTGGTACAAGCCATCAAGGACCAACACGATGACTCTGTCACCAGACACTGGGGAGGTGGAATTATGGGTGCTAAGGCCAATGCCCGCACAGAGAAGAAGCGCAAGGCACTTGAGAGCGCCATCAAGATCTAAATGTGATCTTGATGTGACTTTTATTACGGCGTTTTTATGATATTATGGCATGGCAGGGACTAGCTAGGCAAGGCAGCTTTTTTGATAAAATCGAACAATGACCCAATAAAAGGCCGCATGATAACATAAAAGTTTGATCTCTATTTTGAAGATATAGTTGAATGTGCTTGAGTGTTCTCTTTGGGCCGCTGTAGCAGTCAAGGCTTTCCATTGAAACCTTTTCCTAAATGCCTGTTAATTTCATGTTCGCAACATCCTAATCCACCTGGACTTACGGTTCCGACAGAATTGACACCCGATTACATAACAGAATGAATGCCCATACCAAGTAGGCTCAATCAATACACGGCAGCAAGTCAGCGGGATCTACCATAGTAAAATCTCGATAAGACGTTTGCACAACAGCGACTATACCACAAGTCCACACTCCACAGAGCAATGATCGAAGATGTCTTAACCCTCTTCGCAGAATTTCTTATGGTCATCAATCTTTCTGTGTTCGATCGCCATCTAGGGTTGTACAGTTCTAGGATTTCAGGATTCTAGGATAACCCGGTGACAATCTTACTTTTTTTTCTTTCCTTTTTTTCCTTGAAATGCTGGCCAAGGTTAGCCAAGTCCCGTGGTGTGGAAGGGCCGAAGACCTCTTTTCCATGGAGAAACGGAGTCGACGATGGGGCCACAAGCCAGCCACAATTCCGGGCTTCACTTGGATCATCGAATTTGAAGAATTCATAACGTTTACGCGGATAGATTTCAACTGCGGTTCCCTTAATTTATAAGTATGGATTTGAGGGATTTGAGGTATTTGATCAGTACAGAGTATCCCATGTGTCTCGGAATGACGGCCTGAATCCCAGTCGGGAATATACGTTACCATGCTATGGGGGTACTATGGGGGTATTCCGTCGCGGTGGAAGTGATTCTGAGCGACACCCGAACAGATCCGCGACAGCAACAGCGGTTTTAGAGCGAACCCCGGAACTTACCCCTCTGAGGAGGTCTTTGGGTAAGATTCCGTGGGCATGGGCGTGGGATTGGTTTGCAGTTTCTTCTTGCAATCACCGACATAAATCCAAGGCCAGCCTACCTCTTCCCATTCGAATCCGAATCTACCAAAAATCTTCATATCATTTCTTCGAAATTTTACTCCACAAGTTCATTCACACAAATTGACAGCCTCTGATTGGATAGCACCTATCCGTGACTCTCTTATCGTGCACGACGGTGTATGTAGTCATTTGTACCTCCCCCCTGCTCTTAGCCAAGATCCATAGTCCCTTGTTGCCGACCCGACGGACTGCCGCTGCGCTCACATTATTTAATATTCGCAAACTCAACAGATTTATAACCACGTCAACACCTATTACTCACTCTTACTTACTCAATATCCATACCTACTGAATCCTCCTGAGCCGTAACATCATCAACGAACACTATCGTAACAACACTACAAAGATATGGCATCTGGTGAGCATTTCCCCCCACCACCCGCTGTCGGCGACTCCGCGGGGTTTGCGCGTGGGAGACGATACCCAGAGAAGAATACAATTGAATGCTGACCGCAAGCCAGAAAACCCCTTCGAGTATGCCCTGAGCTCCAACGCCGCATGGGCAGGATACAAGAACCATCAGAATCCTAAATTCTTCCCAACACTCGCGCAAGGACAATCCCCCAGTATCCGTGAGTACCCTTCCTTTTCTCCGTACCACCAACCCAGCGCTTTATCTGTCCCTCTTCCTCTCCGCTCCTAATTCCTTCATCATATCTTCCCCCGCGAAAAACACATGCAAACTAACACCCCCACGCACCCAGTCTGGCTCGGCTGCTCCGACTCCCGCGTCCCCGAAACCACCGTCCTCGGCCTCCAACCCGGCGACGTCTTCGTGCACCGCAACATCGCCAACATCATCAACCCCTCAGACATCAACTCCAGCGCGGTCATCGAATACGCCGTCGCGCACCTCAAAGTCAAACACATCGTCCTCTGCGGACACACCTGCTGCGGCGGCGCGGCCGCCGCTCTTGGCAGCGCTCGCGTCGGCGGTGTGCTGGACACATGGCTGAGTCCGCTGAAGGCGGTCGTGCGCCAGAATGAGGCCGAGCTGGAGAGCATCAAGGAGTCTGGGGAGAGGGCTATCAGGCTTGCGGAGCTGAATGTGAAGAGAGGGGTGGAGGTGCTGCTGGGGAATCATGTGGTGGAAGAGGCGGTGAAGGAGAGGGGTTTGAAGGTCCATGGTGTGGTGTTTGATGTAGGATGTGGGAAGATTAGGGATCTGAGATGCGGGAATGCGGAGGATGTTAAGGGAGAAGAGGAGGTGGAGCAGAAGTTCGATGGTGCGAGCGCGAAGGCAGAGAAGCAGGAGTTGGTGGAGGGCAAGCATGGAATGTTGGTTTTCAGTGGGAAAGGAGCAAAGTTGAGTGTTGCGTGAAAGGAGAGAAGAGAAACATGAACGACGGAGAAACCGTTACAGAGGGGGGCAATGTTTTGGGGTTTGATATGTCTTTAGAACCTGGGAGTATCAAGCGCGCTGCTGTGTACGGGAATATGTTGGGTTGTATCCTTGATTTTGGTTCGTGGATGGGAGGAGCCCCGTTTGTGCACCCAAGCAGGAGCATACCAGACCGACATCTTTTTTGAAAGAGACACGAATTCAGCCAGAGAGGGGGCGTTTTAGCGTAGAGGATACCTGGAGTATTAGGAAACAAAGCGTGTATAGTGTCCTATTAATAATCAAGAGAGAGATTCCTTTACATCGCAAGCCCACTGCTCCGAAGTGATGCTTCCTACTCTTCTCTATTACATCTTCTCATCTAAGTAGTCCATGCTCTGTTGTACAGGAATTACAGGCCGGCGACAATGTTCAAAAGACAACTGGACAATGAAATCATCATAATGTCTTAGATTCTCTAGGACATCCGTTTGACAACAGTAATCAGCTACAATCTATTGTCCCAAATCGGCCTGTTTTTTCTCCCTTAGGAGAGCCATGGTATCATACATGCTAACATAACTCCGAAAGTCTATCTTCGCCTGTACCCATATTCGCATAAATCCTCAAAATAGCTTTTTTTGACTTTATTCCAACTGGTCTAATATGCTCAAAACCCCTCAACATTAACGCCCACGCCCTTCTCCCGCGCCAGTCTCACCAGCTCCGTTCCCACCACCAAATCCATCAATCCCATACCCACACTCTTGTAAATAACGTTGCCGTTTCTCAGCCATCTGCTCATATCGTCGTCTTTCTCGCCCAGTATATCTCTGCCTAACATGCCTGTCGCGATACTGGGGTTACTTGAGTTCATGGAGCCGGATCTGGATTTTGACTTTATGAATGAAAACGAGCCGGAGGATTTCCGCGATGGTGAGCGGGATGATGAGGGAGAAGTAGATCCGGTGTGTTCGTCGCGGAAGACGTTGGCTATACTTCGAGTGAGTAATGGTGAGCCGGGTGTAGGTGTCGAGGCGCCGTCTGCAGTGGGGCTCCTGGGTGAACGAAGGGCGTCTAAAGACTCGCGGGGAGAATCGTCGGTGTCGTCGATCGCGGAAGATGAATCGGATTCATGGGATAACATGACTAGTTCCCCTAGTTCGACTAGGTTCTTCGCCGAGATGTTGCTCTGTATGATTTCTCCTGCTTCTTCCTTGCACCCATCGATGGTGTCGACTACAATGACTCCGCCTTCTTGCGCATGTTTATGGAAGTGGTGGCCGCTGCCGTGGACTTTGACCGCTTGCGCCATTACTTCGAGAGGTATTTCGATCATATGGGGTTTGTAGCTTCCAATTGCAACAATAAGACGGCCTTTCTTGCGGCCTTCAGTATTTGTAAGAATTTGGTGGTTAAAGACAGGTGTGGTAGATGGAGTCGTAAGGAAGATGATGTCTGAGGCTCGAAGGTAGTCTTTCTCAAGACGGGCGAATTCGCCATACGCTGGACTCAGTATGGTGAATTTGGCAGATGCCCATCCTTCGCGTTCTTTAACATGGTCGGGGATATGAAGGAAGCTCTTAAGAAAAGCTCGTGTACGGTCTGTAAAGCTGCGATTGATGACATTTACCGTCTTTATGGTGTGACCGCGAAGGATAAGAGCAAGACGAACGTGCCAGAAGGCTTGTTTGCCAGCACCGTACACCGTCAGCGTCTTCACTTTGGTCCGAGGCGTAATAAGAAGGGAAGAGGCCAGGGCAGTTCGGAATGCCGTTGTTTCAGTCGCATTGAGAAACCCGAATGGCTGGCCTGTCTGGTCCATAAGTGTGAGGGAACCCTGCGGTGTAGACGGATTTGAATTCGACGAGGAAGTAGATGCAGTGTCGGAGTCTGAGGAGGTATTCGAAGAGTTCGGCGAGGGAAGAGTCACAACTAAGGAGCCGGATTAGCATGTGAACTAGCGATTGAATAAGGGGAACTTGCCTTTCATGCCAATGCCCGCAGAGGAAGTAGAAGGCATGAAGAGTGTGGTAGTCTTGCGCTTCGTTTCCAGGAACGTCCGCTTCGGCTGGTGTATCGAACAACAGTCGTCTTCTTGTGTGCCGGTGGAATACTCGTGCAAAGCCTCCCGCATCTTCTTCTGGAAGTTCTCTAGATCTGCGAGTTTGAGATCATGGAGAAGCTCCTGAATATCGGAATCTTTCAGAACCGTGAGAGGCATCTTGGATAATGACTGATGTGTGAACGCTTTGTTGGCCCGGGATAATCTGCTTTCGCATCCGACAAGATCGCATCAAGGGCTACACGACGACGGCGATGGTGATATAGAAAGTAGACAGAAGGTTTGTTGACTCAAACTCAGTGATTACTCAGGAGCTTGTTGATGTACATTCCTTAGTCAGTAACCATGAGGGGCATATTATTATGGGGTCTGTTCGGGGTTATCTGTAAACTTATCGTTATCGATGTATAGAGCTCTTTCGGCGTCGATAAGAATACCCAAAAGCTGTATAATATTTCAGATTCAGAACATTCGTTCAATAATAATGTCCCAAAGATGCTTGGACAATGGAAATATTATAATGTTTAACATCTTTTAGTATATTCGTTCTAATATATTGTCCCAAACCAGCCCATTCTTCCAAGCCGAAGAGCGGAGGTAGCGTCGGGCTTAAGTGGTGGGCGAGGTGGGGTAAAAGTCAACAGCTCCATAGCAAATGGACTTAAGATATAATTCCCGTTGGTACCTTGTTATCATTGACGTAGACAGCAAGGTGCCTTTTCTAATAGTCGCCTGTATTTAAACTATCGGTTCTCTTTCTCCTCCTGCTTTTCCTTCTTCTTCTTCTAAATCAAAGCTTTCTTTACAACTCCTTCCATTGTACATACCATTTTCTGAAGATAGCCTGCGTTGCTTCACCAAATCACTATCCCGCAACCATTGAATTACACCATCGAAATGTCCGCCACCAACGAGACCAAGATGGAATACACAAGACTTGGCAAATCCGGTCTGAAGATTTCCAAGGTTATCTTGGGTGCCATGAGCTTTGGATCATCGGAGTGGCAAGATTGGGTCATCAATGAGGACGAAGCTCTCCCATTGCTGAAACATGCATACGATGTTGGATTGAATACCTGGGACACAGCAGACACGTACTCTAATGGAAGATCCGAGGAGATCATCGGGAAAGCCCTGAAGAAGTACTCTATTCCACGGAACAAAGTTGTTATTCTTAGCAAATGCTATTTTGGAGTAGCTGACGATGGAACACAACCGCCGATTTCGGCTTCCATGGTAAACGATGGTGCGATGGTCAACCAGGTCGGATTGAGCAGGAAGCATATTCTAGATGCCGTCGACAATAGTGTAGCTCGATTAGGCACCTACATCGATGTCCTGCAGATACACAGACTCGATCGAGATACTCCAAGGGAGGAGATCATGAAAGCCTTGAATGATGTGGTGGAAAGTGGCAAGGTTAGATATATTGGCGCAAGCAGTGTAAGTTTCAATGCATGGTAAAAGCGCATCGAAGTGGAGACTCACGTTTTCTAGATGGCTGCATGGGAATTCCAAACACTTCAGAATATTGCCGACAAGCATGGGTGGCACAAGTTCGTATCTATGCAGAACTACTACAACTTGCTCTATCGAGAAGAGGGTATGTCCGTCCATGCATCTAGCTCAATGCAAGACTAACATCATGTTGTGTAGAACGAGAAATGATTCCCTACTGCCGGGATACTGGTGTCGGCCTCATTCCTTGGAGTCCAATTGCTCGCGGTGCACTTGCACGCCCATTTGATGATCGTTCTACAACACGTGAAAAATCCGATCGTATGTTGAACGCAATGATCAGAGGCAAAGAAACCGAAATTGATAAGACCATCATCGGACGCGTGGAGGAGATTGCCAAGAAAAATGGGGTGTCTATGGCGACAATTGCAACAGCTTGGTGCTTGAGCAAGAATAGTGTCAACCCAATCATCGGTTTGAGCAGTAAGGAAAGAATTGATCAAACAGTAGAGAGTGTCAAATTTGCGAGTTCTGGTAAATTGACGGAGGAAGACATCAAGTACCTTGAGGAAGGCTATGCTCCCAAAGTCATACAAGGTTATTAAGAGATATTGGTGGCTTGTCGGAAGAAAAGGGGCCCACTTAGACTACTGTACTGTAGATTTACACCCTCTCCGGTGCTGAAATAACAAGCTTACAATAATATCGAAAAGAAATTTGTACAATGAGGGTATTGCGATATCTTAAAGACTTTAATATACCCATTTGACGATAATATTCGATCACAACGAGTTCTCCAAATCGGCTTGTTTCAAAGCCGAAGAGACACCCAGCCCCTTTTCGGTTGAGAAAGAAACCACGTATTCAAGAAGCCATCTTAGAGTGACTCACGTTCTGCGAGTTCTATGACAATCGACAGCTGTCTCCCAAACAACTTTGTGCTTTGGCAATCTAATTCCCGGACCCAAGCAGCTCTACAGGACTGAACAGCATAACGCAGCTGGTGTCTTAGCTGGAAACTTGTGATCAGTTTCAATTGATGGCAGTCATCTTGCATTTCGGGTGACACTTTCAGCTGATCGTCTGTTTGGCTCGTAGAAACCGAAAGGACGGATCGGCCAGGTGTTACCTGCATAGTAGAGGCAGGTTTCCCAAAATTATTTTCCGTTGCACATATGGGTCGCCGTTCCATGTGATATCTGCCAACTGGGATAACAACCACCATCATACCACAATCCCGCAACATTGAACACAGCAATCCATGTTAGAGAAGGGAAGTCTAAAGAAAGTTCTGACACTAATCTACATCCAGTATCTCCATCCCTTCGGAAACGGGAAATACGAATCGGCTCGGGATTCTTACCCAAGCTCAAGCTCCTCCCTGGCTAGCCCCAGGTGGGGTCAAATTCTCATTGTCATCGTAACTGCTGATAAGCCCATCCATCATCCATGCGAAGATGAGGGCAGAGAAGCGTTGTTGTACAACCGCTCAAGTGGCAAGCAATATATTATTACCTTACATGCGACGAGAACAGCCAACTATTTATTGCTCTATATCTGTTGTATTCACTTCTCGTCCTTGAACTCTCCAATAGCATTTCAGGTAGTTCTGACCCAAACACCCGATATCATATTCATTCACCCCCACTTTCTTTTCCCCTCCATCTATATTCGTTTCTCTTGTTAAATTCAAGATCTCTCTGCATATATTTCCTTACATACATAACTTTCCGAAACTTCGCAGAAAGCTTCAATCTACCTTTCGAACGGGAACAAAGAAACCCCACACCTTCCTGGAGACACAACGAGCAAGCCAAGCAGCCACAGCCAGTCATCATGGTCGCCATCTCAACCTTGGGACTTGGCGTCCTCGTGATAGGATGCATATGGAGATTCATCATCTATCCTGCATTCATCTCGCCGTTATCGAAGATCCCCAATGCACACTGGTCTTCTCCCTTCTTGCCCACATGGATCCTGTTCCAGCGGTTCCGATGTCGGGAGAATCGCACTGTGCATGCGCTGCATAGGCAACTGGGGCCAGTGATACGATTAGGTCCGAACGAGTTATCTATCAATGATGTGGAAGGATTACGGCTCGTATATGGCGGGGGTTTTGAGAAGGGAAAATGGTATTCGATCTTTAACAACTATGGGTATAATGACTTCTACATCCTTTCAAGCTTCTAAGATAAGAATATACTAACCATGCTTCAGTGTCCCGTGTATGTTCTCAACATGGCTTTCGAAACAGCATTCTTCAAGGAAGAGAATGATCTCCAACATCTATTCGAAATCATTCCTTCAGAACTCCCCCGCTTTCGCAGCCCAAGCAAAAGTCATCCTCTACGATCGTCTCCTCCCAGTCATCTCCAATTCCATATCCTCGTCTTTTCAAAATCCCCACGGCGTAGACGTATACGACCTCTTTAATGGCGCAACTATGGATTTCATCTCCGCATACCTGTTCGGACTTAAGAACAGCAGCAACTTCCTCAAAGACGTCTCTTACAGAAGACATTGGCTGCGTCTCTACCAAGGCCGACATCGCTACACATTCTACCCGCAAGAACTCCCCCGCCTCACCCGCTTCCTGAACAAATTCATATACCGCATCGTCCCCGAATTCGTCGACGAAGCGAACGAGGAGCTGGAAGAATGGTGCCGAAACCGTTGCGACGGAACCGCGAAATTCTTACAGGAAAACGGGACTTGGGATGCGGAGCCCAGCAACGAGCCAGTAGTATACAATGCCATGAAAGCCGGCATCGCAAAAGAGGAAAAGATGCGGGGAGACGAATCTGCCCTGAAGGAAGAAATTCTCAAGTTCCCCGATCTCAGCATCTACAGCGAGATGATCGATCACCTAGCAGCCGGGCATGAAACCGCTGGCATCACTATCACCTATGTAGCCTGGTACCTCTCCATCGATCCCATCCTGCAAAAGGCTCTCCGCAAAGAACTCCTCACTCTCTCCCCACCCATCATCTTCCCACCTCCCGCATCATCATCCCCCACCTCCTCCGCTTCCCCTCCTCTCCCCTCCCTAAAAGACATCGACACCCTCCCCCTCCTCCACGCCATCCTCATGGAAACCCTCCGCCTCCGCGCCGCCATCCCCGGCGGTCTCCCCCGCATGACACCCTACCCCTCCTGCCAAATCGGTCCATACGCCAACATCCCCGGCGGCGTACGCATCGGCGCGCAAGCGCACAGCGTGCATCGTAACGAGAAAGTATTCCCCGAACCTGAGCGCTTTGATCACATGCGCTGGATGGATGCCGAGAACGGGTTTACGGAGGAACAGAGACGGGAGCGTGATCGGACGTTCTGGGCGTTTAGCAGTGGTGCGAGAATGTGTATTGGGAGCCATTTTGCTGTGCAGGGTTTGTTGTCCTTTCTGGATCTTGCTTTTCGCTTGACTGCATGCTGTGTTTGGACAGGAAAGGCTAATGGTTTTTGCAGAGATAAAACTCATGGTTGCGGCTATCTACACGAACTTCACGACGACTGTGGTAAATGATGATGGAGTGGATCAAATGGATGGGTATACATGTGGACCATCAGCAGGCAAACTCTTCCTTCATTTCGAACATGCTGGTCCAGTTGAGCAGTGAAAAGTACTCCCTTCATTCCAGCCCATTTGACGTGTAGACAAATGCATATATGGAAGGCAAAAAACCAAGGGAAAGGGTACGGTAATGCTGATGGAACGTCTCTCATTCGTTTTAAAACAAAAGATGCATTGCGGCGTTGACATTGTCACTTTATATCATATCATTTACAGAGATAGCCTCTAGGTGTTTGCTACCCACGACGGCGGCCTTCTAGAATAGCGAATCGATGATTCTCCAGTCCCACTGTGGCAGGCTCTTCCTTTTGAATTGTGTTGACATTGCTGAGGATTCCTGTACCTGTTTATCGTTATCTAAAAGCCGCTAGTGCACTATTCAAACCAATGCTTAAAACCTCCATGGGGTACCTCCTGCGCTCATTAGTCCGTCCTTGTTGTCTTCCTTTTCTGGACTTTATTCGAGCTTGTAGACCGCCAATTATCCGATCTTCCTTTCTCCCGTATCGACTTTACCCCGCCCCCAACTGTGTCTGGTAGCTTGAACTTCAGCAAGCACTTCTGTCCCTTCGGCCTGCTAGCAATAATCTGATCTGCCATCTGCATATCCTCCACATGTGTGGTCCACTGTGAATCAAGGCTCGTGCTTAATTCGGAATATATCTTCTTGAGAAGACACCTCATCTCCGCCATTGCCAAACTGTCCAGTGAGGCGGAAATTAGTCATCGTTGTTTGAAACAGCCACAGACAATCAGTGACTTACTTTACGCCCATGCACCTTCTCTTCCCAGCCCCGAAAGCGAGGTATGCACTTTGGCATTCTTTTTCTGAAAGAAGCCATCTCTCTGGGCGAAATTCGTCCGGATATTCGAAGATTTTGGGGTTTCTATGCAGACTCCAAGCCTGTACACCGACGATAGATTTGCCTGGAATGTGGTATCCATCGATAATTATACCTTCGCTTGGAACAATCCGTGGTTGAGACATGGGAATGGGAGGGAAACATCGAAGCCCTTCAGCAATCACAGCCTCGATGTATGCTACATCGTCCTCTTCGTTCTTCAGTCGTTTCCTCAATTCATCTTGGACATTTTGGTTGTGTGGAAGGGACAGTAAATACATTATGAAGCACAGAGCATCACCCGTAGTGTCGATTCCCGCTGCTAGATGATCCATGATTTCGGCTGGGATGTTGTCAGGGGGAAATTTCTCATGAGTCTCCAAATGGCGAAGAAGCGAGTATGAAGCATTCAACTCAGAAGACCCAGATTCGGGAGGCTGACAGGCGTTCTTCACATATGCGTCTGCCAGTGGATTGGGTCGATGGGGTAGGATTTGCTCCAGGTATCCGACGAGCAAAGTGGGAGCATGGAAATGTACAAGTTGATCTATTGGGTCATGAGCAGGACTTAGCCACAAAGAACTGACAAGGAGAACATACTTTTCAGGCTGTCGTGGTAAGACATTTCTCTCATAATTCGCTTGTCCTGTTCGGACTCGATCGATTTGGTCCCCTTTTTGCCACCAAGTAGAAAGTGACTTGCGCAGTCCAGTGCATAACAATGCAGGTATTCCTAGCAGCACTCGTCAGTCATGACTGTCCATTGTTTACTGTTTCCTATGATAGGGGAAGGATGAGCTCACATATACATCCATATATCCCTGCTTCTGCTTGACCTCCCGGACAAAAGCGTCCGCACGGTTTTCAATTCCCGGTAGTGCACCGTCGTTTAGAATCTTTGTATTCTGGTAAGGCTTAGAAATCATTCTGACCATCTTACTATGCTATCATGCCCGAATCGTCAGCACTAACGGTCTCGAGGTTCTCTTTTACTGTATGCAGGAGTTTTTGATCTATATCTAACAATGCGGTCATCCCTTCCGAAAATATACTCACCTCTTTTTTTCCTAGAGTCGAAAACGTAGTCTTCACCCCATATAGTTCAAACAAGCTATAGAAAGAACTCTTATCCAGTTCTTCCATACCATTTTCAGTCACTCGCCGGCTCAGGTAAATAGTTGAGACTGCTGTTATCGACGCGAACGAATACTCATTATAGCCTATCCGCACCGCATCCCCGTATCTTTCATGCAACGAATGAATGTAGAGTCGTCGGTTCCCACAGAACTCATGCCAGACTAGAACGGGACTGAATGGTATCTTTGCACATGTAGGCCCAGGTGGAAATTTGATGCTCGGCTGCCGCCGTTGAAGGAATGCATATAGAGTAAAGTAAATGAGACCGAGAGAGAGCAAGATGACGAAGGACCGGACAATGATGAGGTCTTGAATTTGGGCTAGAGGCCCTTGCTCAAGGAATGTGGAGTTATTACTCCCAATGTCTTTTTCTGTGAGGATCATAGTTGCAAAAGAAAGTATATTTCTAGTAATATTTAGGAAAGATAACGATAGCAACGGTGATAGTGCTGGTGAACGAAGGTGGACATATGATGATATTGGCTTCAGGTACCAAATTGTGTTTGTGTGAAAGGATTCCGAGAGAAAACAATATATCGGCTCACAGACAACATTTCCAATGATGGAAATAGGAAGTATCCAAGTAGGAATTAGGGAAGTAGGAAGTGGGGAAGTAGGGAAGCAGGCAGGTAAGAGTTGACAGACAGGTGGGGAAAGATCAAACCACCGGTCACGTGTAACAGGACAGTGTCCCTCTGGGGCAGAAAAAACAGACCTATTTGGGACAATATGTTGCTAATTACTGCTGTCAAACGAATATCCCAAAGAATCCAAGACATTCTCACCTTTTCAATAACCATATATCTTCTGAACATCATCGACCTGTTATTCCCACACCGAAGAGTGCACTCACTCACCCTAACTCCCCCAGTATCCCCCACCAGCATCCGCAAACCTCTCGCTCTGCACCTCCTGCTCCACTTCCTCAACAATACACTCAACCAGCGCTCTCCCACAGCCCTCCTCAATCTCCTGCCCATCCTTCCCAATTAGCACCGCCTGATGGTCATTATACGGATTTTTAAGATGGCCGATCCGCTGGAAGCGCGTGGTGCAGATAACCAGCCATCGGACTCTGAATGCACCTGCGCTCTCCCAGTTGATTGCTTTTTGCCAAGAAGGGGCCTCGACTTCGCCTGGGAGAGATTCCATGCGTGCCTGGAAGGATAGGAGGTGAGATGAGTTGCGTTGAACGTGGGATAAAAGGGGGGAAGGAAAAGGGAAAAGAGACTTACATAGCCTTGAAAGGCTCGGCTCTTGTTGATTGAAAAGACGAGGATGACGTTTTTGCAGGTCTCGAAGGCTTCCTTGAAGATGGGTCCGTTCTGTGCTTGGGTAGTCCATACGGACTTTTTTTGATTTTGGTATTGGTTATCGTGTTAGGGGTAGAAGCCACTTACATCTTGCATGCATTTAACGACATTCTCCTCATTGAAAGATTTTACTATGAAGTATCTTGTATCTATAACAGTTAGAACAATACCAATCTGAGAAGATTGCTTCAAAGAATTCTAAACAGTTGGCAGACACTTGTCACTCAATCACAGCAAACTAAACCAGTGGGTGTTGAACTTGTATTTGTCTTTCAATTGATGTAAACCAATGCAAGCAGCAACTGCGATTACTTGATCTTGCTGGCCAAAGGATGCGCTACACAAGTAAAATCTATGAAGAGGAGCGGGCTTTGACATGATGAGTGGTTTCACTGACCACCTTTTCCACCTCTGTCAAACCCTCTTGGATCCTTATACGGCTTTCCAATCGTAGCTCGTGACCCATATCCAGCTTCGCTTCTCGACTCATCCCCCCTCCAATCACCACGACCTCTTCCTCTGCCTCTCCCTCTGTAATTTGGATCAAAGGCTTTCCCTCTGTAACCACCACGCACTTCATAAGGGCGGTGTTCGACTGAGCCTGTGTCAAAAGACCGGTCGCGTTGGGAAGGTCTACTCTCATATGTTCGGAGACCAGGTGACATTTCACGGTCACGGCTACGGCTTCGCCCTCGGTGGCGGCCTTCATCATTGTGAGATCGACTTTCACGATCCCCATTGGGATGATGAGAAAGCTCGTAATGGCTTGGACTCTGGCGACGGCGATAATCACTCTCCTCCTCTTTAGATCTTCTTGAGTCCCTGTCCTCTATGCGAGGAGTCTTTCCATAATTTACTTCTTCCGGAGTATCCTGAACTTCACTATATGTACGCTTATTAGAGGTGATTCGCTCACGAAGAGGATCAGATGTAGTCGTTGGTGATTCCACCTTCGCCATAACGGGCGGTTGCATTAACGATGCAGGTGTCAGGCTTCTCAGAGCATAAAGCGAGCCGCCGCGATCTTCCGCTTGCAACTCTGCGATTAATTTTGCTTTCTGTGCTTCCAACGCCTGCAGCTTTTCCCATCTTGTCAGCGTTTTGCTTCTGTATGTTAGATCATGATACCCTGTCTTTTCAAGCCACATTCTCAAATCCGGTTCATAGGGCAGGATTTGGGATAACTTTGGCGGCTGAGACTCGCGAATAGTTTTCACGTCTTCCCGGGCTTGGTCATCATGATGGTCGTTTCGGCGATGGTCATCATTTTGGTCACGCGAATTTTTACGGTCGTAGTGCCTTTTATCAAACTCTGGATGGGGCTTCCGATCATGTTGATGGTCCATCTGAGCGCTCTTTTCCGGTCGTAATTCGTTCTCATCTCTTCTGTCGTCACGGTGTCTGGGCGGATCCGGGTTTGGAGTTTGTGCTGGGGCTGGAGCTGGAACTGGAGGTGGAAACGGTTGACGAGTCAAAGGAGGCAGTTCTTCGTCTTGTGTGCGAACCGAGGGTAATCGAGCGGCCTGCTCCTCTGCGGATTTGCGAGACTTGTCAATAGTGTTAGCCAATTTAGTATTGACGGGATTCCCTTTTGCCTCCGTAGGTGGAAATTTCTTGGGCAACGGCTCATCAAATATTTCTCCTTCTGACATCGAACCATTGCTCGCATGCCTAGTTCCTCGCTTTGCGAGGATATCATTAACAAACGTACTACCATTAACATTTTGTGAAAGGGTCTCCGATGAAGGATCATGGAAATGCGCCGTGGGAATAGATATTTTGGTCAATGCTGAATCATTGGGCCTGGCGCTATTCGTTTCCCGCTTCGCTCTTGTTTCTGTGGTTGGCTTAGATGCAGAATAATCTGAAATGAGATCGTTTATTTCCTTTTCCCGCCGTTCGCGCTCATCTGATGCCGCAACTTCTGGAGTTTTGGAGGATGGTCGCATTGAGCTCGCGGGTTCCGCAGGAGCTGTGGACTTGAGTGGCCCATTGACTGGTGGCGTTGCAGAATTGGCACGACCTTCTCTCTTTTGTTTCATCAGTTTCTCTCTTAGTTCTGCAGCTCTGGCATTTATTTGCGTTGCTCGCGGAGTTGAAGGGGCGGCACTGTTATTAGTTGAGATGAACTGAGAGGGCGAGAACTGAGGAGATGAAGGTGAGTTAGCCCGTATGCGCTTGCCCTCCGAAGCTATGTATTGAGATTAAGTCTGTCCCAAGCACTTACTGGTGGGTTGGGATTAGAGAATTGATTCTGTGCAAAAGCTGCTTGATTGATCATTGGAAGCTCGGAATGAAACCCATTGGAATTGTCGACGTTTATGTCTTCGTACTGCATCATGTTTGGCTGCTGGAAGAAGTTTGCGCCTGTCGCACCAGCGAATGGCGAAGGCAAGGACGGAGCCGCAGAGAGATCCTCTGGATTGAAATTCTGCTGGAATTGGCCACTGTTGTTGAAGGCATTATTTGGCCACATTTTTGTGCCTAGATTTGAGAGGTTGATGACAGATTGGCTCAGATACCAATTTTGCTCGAGGTGAGTTGTAGATTTTTAAAATATATAGATTGGGTGGCGAAAAGACCTCAAATTTTGTGAACAGTGAATCGATCTTCCTTCATCCGTAACAATTCACGGTGTGTGTTCCTAGAAACTGGCTGTACTCGACGTACGATCGCGAGCAGTACTCGGAATAATGATGATAGATTAATGAATGTTCAGGTTACTCTTTCGAGAGATTGATGGATATCGGTTCAAGATATCATTTTGTACGTGGTGGTGCGATATTGCGAATGATAAAATAAGTAGACATTCGATACTTGATAGATCATAATAGAACTAAACGTTAGTATCTCCAATCAGATTTATTGATTTGTGCTCGCGGTCTTCAACGATGTTTGCGAAGTGAGCGCAGTTGATTTCTGGTGCTTTCCAGGCGCCATTGCAAAATCACAAATTGATGCCTTGCCCCGGCGGCTATTTACTTTCGCCGTGGAACTCTAGCGTTTGGGGTGCTGAATTATAAATACACGAGCTGCTGATTGGTTTGCCCAAATGTACCCAGATACAATATATTGAAGCTGTTTATTATTGTCGACAAATATCCTAAAAGCTCTAAAACATTAAATATATTTAGATGTCCTAAAGACTTTGAGAGATTATAATATTTTCATTGTTACTTTTGAACTTCAGAAAGCTTTCTGAATGTCTTTATGGTGTGTACCGACGATGCATACAATTCCGCTGCCATCAACCTTGGTGCCAATGCAAATGTTTGGGCGCTCGAGTAGTTCAATACGGCGCAGGCTTGCGTAATCCTATCCTTTTTTGGGCTATGTACACCACCCCGGCCCAGCCAGATTCTCATGCAGGTGGGAGAAAGGATGAAAATAAACCACCTTGGATAACAGCATACATCACCATAAATCGCCCAACAGTTGCAAACGTTAGCCCTTTTGGAATGATATCACCAACATTTGGAAGTGCCAACCCCTCTGTCCCTGCCACTGATGCCGCCAAGTACCATATCCATACAGGGTAGGATGATGAGATCCGTGTGATGATTTGTACATGAGCGCTTGTGAACGTAAGAGCTGTTAGTAGTAGTTGAGAAATGGCCAAGGACCGAAAAACTTGAGGATTTTGAAGCTGCACAGGGTCTCCAACAGTTTGCTTTGATCTGTTGTCAAGTGCGTTTGCTCTTAGGGCCCAGAAACCCGAAGTAAACATCAACGCAATCATCGGTGTTGCTAGTAAGAACAGAGGAACATTTGAGAAAGTCCAGTATCGCCATGGTCCGCAGTTCCTTGTAACATGTTAGATGAATTCACATTCAGTATTGAATTCTATCACTTACCAATAGTACTCTTGTACGAAGGTATAAATGCTCGGGAGCATGTTCGTGCACCATGGCCTGGTGCTTTCATGACCTGCTCCTCCGCAATACTCCTGATATGCCAAATATTGAGGTAGCAAGAATCCAGCACCGGTGCACATACCGCCTAGCCCAGTAATGATGAGACGACGGATTTTGGCTAGGTGCAAGCCATCACGAATGCTGAAGAGAACTCTGAAAGCTTCTTCAAGTAGTAACAGTCCGCTGAAGATTCCATTGCTTCTGAGAGTTGTCGCGATACCGAATGATATGCCCGATAGGAGAATGAGGATGTCATGTCCGAAAGTGTTATTACCATCTCCAGCACCAAAGCTGTTTGCGAAGCAGTATATGCCCGCAAAAGTGAATAGAGCACAGGAACTTTCGGCAAAGGGAGCAGATAGGAATATTCCCGCAGGCGAGATGATGTAAAGAAGGGCTGATGTCAGGGCATACCTCTTCGAGATGAAAAGATTCAGGCTCAGTCTGTAGAGGCAGAAGGTGGAAAGTAGATGGGCAGTATGGGCAACGAGAACCCCAACGAGCCCTTCTAGTCCTTCATATTTGGGTATTCCAAGAAGTGAAAGTGCTATTCTAATCAGTGGTAGGTATGAGAGATGTGGTCGACATTGCACTGACCAATTGTTATGAAATGGATCATGCGGGTGAAGCCCCACCCAAAAGCCCATTCTTGTTCATACAGATATCCGCGTTCTGACAATTGGACAAAGTATATCCCATCCCATCTCACTAGTTTGCTGATCAGGTACCGGGCGGTCGATGGTAAGTTGATGCCTTGATATTCTAGGCTTGACAACAATAAGTTGGTGGAGGTGTCGTACCCAGGACCTGGGCTGCAAGCTGCAATGAGGAGGAGCACAGCCTTCCAGCATATAAACGCGATGCTTAAGGTACGAATTGGTGCATCTAGTGGCTGAAAAGCTACTGTAGCCATGATGACCTTGGAATTTCGGAAGATAGTGTCAGGAACCAGCTTCGCGTTGTGTGCCTCATTTAGTTATTTCAAGGAGGGGAAGAGATAAGATTAAGGGGCGGCGAGCACTGACGAAGCGAAAAAAGACTCTCAGAGTTTATTATTGCAGGGCGCTGAAGGATTCGAGAAAGTCACATCACGCCGGTTGTCCATTGGACCACGAGTGGCACTTTGCGTGGCTAGAACATCTACCCAATCGGCTCAATCCGGGAACGCATCGTGCAACCAAACGAGGTACCGTTGGATATATTCTACGAGGGTAACACTTACTTACAACTCCCGACATTCCGGATGCTAGAATCCTGTTTTCCATACATCCCGAGATTGAATCCTCATCGCACCTACTCTCTCAAATGGTAAGGCTCCTTCCTCTCCAGGGGAGAAAAAACAGGCCGATTTGGGACAATATATTAGAGCTGTTTACTATCGCCAAACGAATGTCCTAAAGAACCTAAGATATTATAATGTTCTTATTGTCTAGTTGTCTTTTGAACATTGTCGCCGGCTCTTCTAGGTTTCTGCTGACCAATGACCATGCATACAGATAACTGATTCTCCACGGAATTAACATTGTCTGTTCGGATGATAGTGATTAGTTATCCCTCAGAGCCCAGTCTGTTACGACTTTTGTGAAACGGATAACGGATAACTAACGGATACAGTAGATTTCCGAGTCCGTTCACCACCCACCTGGACGATTTGCACTTTTCACTTTTTAGCAGGTGATGATATGGCTACCTAGTACTTCCGTACCGGCCTTTTCCTGTAGTCCCCTTCTTGCAGTTGTCAAACTCACATGCATACAGCTAATGGAATTCACACAACTAGTGGAATTCACGCAGCTACGTGGTGTGAAAGAGTGGAAAGTAGCATGCAGCTTCGAGGCACAGACACAGACACAGAGAAGCAAAAGCAAGATAGCAAAGAGCAGTGGCCTTGAGAAGCGTTTGAGGACTGGAAAGAGAGAAGAGGAGGAGAGAGGAGAGGGAACGCGGGAGCGCGGAGATATGCACAGTAGCAAGGTTTATATGCATTGCTAGTTGATCAGTGATAGGGGTACAGGGTACTAGTACATCGGAACCGGTTGCTGCAAAAGAACCGTGCCAAGAATTCTTCTGATTGTTCCTTTATTCCCCTGCCCTGTCATGGGGAAATCTAAACCTTGGAATCAACTGCCAAACGGTGTACTAAAGTATCTTTTACCTAAGTCCTTCATACATCCCTAGGCAAAATGCAAAATGAGAGAAAACTTCAAGCTCCAAACTTCAAACCATACAAGTAGTTGCGAGCACACCCAACTTTTCTAGAACCCGGTCCTTCCGTCGTCTGACTCCACTTCTCGAGCTCGTCCTCGTTTACTTTTAATCAAGGGATGCGAATCGCAAAGCCAACTTGGAAACTTCGATTCCTGCTTCCAAGCCAACTCATGACTAGGAAAACTATAATGCTGACATCCAGCCCCTTCATTACATACTTCACTTAACTTCCATTGGCTTCTTTTCTGCTGTTTCCTCCAATTGTTGTGCCGCTGTGCGGCGGGATTTTGCTGACACTACTCAAAAGAAAGACGACTGATGATTACCCAAGGCGTGGATGAAAGTATATCCCACTCCCTTGTTGAATGAGCAGACAAAACGGATTTCTACAGTACTATACTACCTCGAAACTATTTAGCTCTGTGCAAATGTCAGACGTTGAATCCTAAATATCCGCTCTTCATCACCCAAGAGACGTTCAATTCGATTTCTTGGGTGCAAATATCTTGCCTTTTTCGTCTCTCAGCCCTACGAGTCCCGCAATTCCAATGCATGGGGAAAACAACGAACTTCTTTCTACGTACTAGTCTTCGAACAATTTCATACTTCCAGAGGCCTTCTCACCATCGCAGATACCTCACACATACACAAGGACGCCCCATTGCTGGGGCGTCCCTTCCTTATAACCCATCAGCATGTTTTTACATTCGGCAGCCGGTATGCACTCCCACGAGTACTCTCCTCCCTCCCAGCGCCGGAGCGAAATTCTACCCAAGAGATCACCTTTGGCTAGATCATCATTTTCGACTCCTGGTCCTGAAATTATTACGCCTTATGATAACCCCATACCACCTTTATCAAACCGACGCTCCAGAGCATTATCAGAATACATACCTCGCACGTCCGAGCATACTGTTCGTTTCAAAGAACCCGACACAGATACAATGAGCGAAGATGGAAGATCTGTTGCCAACTCTGACGGCAGCTGGACAACGCGCGGAGGGAGACGGCGAAGGAAATCTTCGAGGACTAGCACGGCTTTCCACATTGCTCATCCCGCCCCGACCTTGACTCAGAAGCAACGATTGCTGCAAATTCGCCCGAAACTATTACTTCAATTGCAGCTTCTATCGCCGGACAAGAGACCCAGACCAGCTTTGGATGTACTTCCATCGACTGTCGTTATTCCAAGATTAGTGAAACGATTTCCACGCATGTTTAGAGGGAAGGGCGAACTGGGAGCGAATGATGTTATGATAGTGAAGAGCGAGGAATACGATACGCCATATCAGTCGACGGAAGAGAATGACTCTGACGAAGAAGGCTTTGCACATAGGGATCTCATTGCAGTCATCTGTCAGTTGCCTAAAGACGAAGGAGGCTCCCAAGGGAAGGCTGAAATCGTCTTGGGAGACGGGTCTGTGTGGTTAGCCAGCCCCCTACCAACTGGTGCCTACGAAATGATCACTGTGAATGAGAAAGGCGAGAAGACTACCGTGAGATGGGTGAAGAGAGCTGCACCCCGTAGCAGTGACGATTCGACAAGTAGTGATACCAAATTCGCCTTTAGTACCATAGATCCCAGTTCCCGCCGCCATCCAATTATGGCAACCATCACTCAACAGAAACTGGACATTCCCGATTACTATACCTCAGTGTCTTCTCTCAAAACGGCGCTGAGAAGCAGTTCTGATGAGGTGGAGGATGAAATCGGAGAGCTAGAGGCTGTAACTGAGCGAACTGCACATCCTATAGACGAGAAGATGAAGACCTTGATACAGGTCACAGGGATATGGGTTTCTTTACGCCAAGGATGGTCTCCTTACTTTAAGTACAATGATGCTATGGCTACTTTCAGCCAAACGAAAAGTCCCAGAAACTCCATGAGCGGAAGAGCTCGGGCCTCGTCATTGACTCCGGATATCATGCGATCAACCTCTGGAGCCACACGTTCAAGCACCCCGGAACCTAATGCCTTGAGTTTGACATCTGTCAGTGACAAGCTTCGTTGGTGTGGAAGAGGCAGTCCAGTATCCGCCTCTTCGCCGCAAGATTCGCTTACAGGACCGAGACGCATGACCTCTACGGGCACTGCATTTATGCAACGTGCTGCTGGTCGTAGGATTGGTCCTATTGCAAGCGATAGCGAAGGCGAGAGTATATCACAACAGGCAGAGCATAGTGATAGCCCTCATGTCAAGATCAATGGCAATGCGCTCTCTAATCGCGTGTCGAGTCCTCCTGCTTTGGGAACTGTTGCTTCATCTCCTCCCTCACCTACTAAGCCTCATCGAAGGGTACAATCTGTGCATATATTATCCAACCATATCTCACAAGACGCCAGCAGTGATACCCAGGTTCGACAAAGTGAGGATATAAGGCAAAGCCCAGGTACAGCACCAAAGCGGAGACTTACTAAGTGGAAGAGTTTTGTGAATATATTTCGACGCCGTGGTCGCACTGCATAGATGCTATTCATGACTGTATCAATACAACATACCGCATTGTCATTGGCGTTTGTTATAAAAGTAGGACTTCAGGCATATATCAATTTGGATGAAGAGGACATTTGGATGTGTGCAAGGATTGGCGTTGGAGATATCACTACGGCATGTTTTAGTTTTTTGTTACTTGAGAGGCGCAATATGATACTCCGCACTTTTGTATATACTTTCAACGGCCTGGAAGGCTTGTGAACGTTTAGGATTCAGAAATGAACTGATACCGTTCTTATCTTATGCACTTTGTCCAGATAAAAGTCTGGCGAGTTGTGACTCAAATGTCTCTATGCAAGTCTTCAGCGTGATAGTTTCCATGCAAACGCAACTCCCAGGCAAGGAAGATGACGCCACTTAGTGTTAGAAGTTCAAGTAGTATGGAGGCAATGACAATGGCTACCTTCCCCGTCTCCCGTTCCGTCATATAAGCCGTGCATTCATTGCCCTGTTCTTCTGTAAATAATATACTGAATATATGCATCCTTGGTCCTATATGATCCTTCTACAGAGCTTCCCCCCTCATTAGCCACTAGGTAGCCAGAGCCATACGACAACATTCGGGCTGGTCATCTTCACGAATGCCGAAACTCAGGAGGCGGATGTTGCTTGCGTACAAGTGAATGCCTAAACAGTTGAAGATGCATAAAAGACATGGGAGCTTTCAATGGATTAGAAATACCCATTCGTTCTTTGTTAAACACTTACTTAAGACTATCCAAGCCCACCTCATTTTTTATGGCAATTCCAGAACTAACAAGATTGTATTGTCTAAGTTTGTTTTGGACAATTTGAGGATTGGAAATCCAGATCATCGCTTCGCCGACCCAGATAGTTGATCCTTGTCCATTTGTCCGGCACGGGCAGTTTTGAAAGGACAAGGCTGCGCGGGCTGTACCTAAGATCATAAAGGTACTCACGAATATCTGCGGAACTCTCTATCTTCAAATACACTCGTGCCCCTCTTCTATCAATTCGAGATTTTTCAATGAGTATCGGGTACCTTTGCTACCCATTCTCTGCTGGGTTTCTGTCGAAAGCTTCATGGTCTGTGGCGTTGCACCTGAAGTCGTGCCATTCGTGTGATAGACTGGCCTTTTTGTAGCTTCTTTCTATCAACTGAGCTTCATATTGCAAAGAGGTACTTGTACACCATTTTCCATTTGGTTTCTATTCTATGATTTTCAATGTATTGAAAGCTAATCGGAAAGTGCAGCATCTGCAATACCTAAACCAACCATCATCCACAAGCGTCGCTCAGCACTTCTTTCATCATGGAGGACGGACTGGCAAACGGCAGAAGCCATGCACAATTTCTCCAACACATGCTCCAAGGCAATTCGAACGACACGATTTCCCGTGCGACATCACCAGGCCTTGGATTCAGTTCTAATGGAGTCGATGCGGACAAGGACAAACGATACAGACCGAGAACATTCCCCTACTTCAAATTACTACCATACAAAGTCGAAGAAGAGACAGAGCGCAACGCGGCGCTGGCAGAGATCATTAAACAACTTTACATAGCCTTGGAAGCGGAAGATATTGCGCCTGGTGCTGTGCATTGGACAAGAGAGCTTAGAGCATGGCTTACTTTAAAGTTCGATATCACTCGAGTGCTGCGAGTGAAGCTCGTGAAGCTTTACTATATGCTTTCATTAGCTCCGGGACTTGACTACAGTAACGGTGAGAGATTTGAGAGCATGTTTCGATTTCTGCTGACGAGGTAATCTTGACTTCTTTTATTTCACTGCACAGCTGATGATCAACCAGGAAAAAGCACCACTTGAAACCTGGTGCAGACCTTGTGCTAGACTGGCGGCCACTTTGGAGAGAGATCAAAGGGCTTGTTTTGCCACATGAGATGGCGGCGCATCAAGGTAGTCGAAAACGAAGTTACAAAAACGTTGCGAGTCTCGTTATATATGCATCACAATTCTTCGACCCGCGAGAAAGAAAGGCTATGCTGGAGGAGATATTGCCATACTTCAGTACTTCCGACCTCTCATACGCATTTATATCCATAGGGGCTTTGAATATGATGATTCCAACTCACCCATTGCCCAACGAGCCTGGTCAACTCCAACCTCAGGATTATCTACCCACGCTCTTCCATCTCTGGTCCCTGGTTAACCGCTCCAAGGTCTATGATATCACTTTCTTAGATATGTTCTCGAGACTTGCTCGAGACTCTGTTACCAATAAAGATGTTGACTTCTCCGAGCATGGAATCTTTACCAAAGAACAATCAGACCTGATATTCACAGCTATCTTGAGACTGACCGAGATCCCTGTTGGACAGGCTACCTCACCATACAGCTCCATGGTTGACCTGGGCTCTGGCCTTGGGATGTATCTCGAGACGGACAAGAAGAGAACACCTATTGGTTATTCAATCGCGCGATGGTTGGTTATGTCTTTATCACCTTCATCACTCAATAGCGAGAGCTCTGTTCTCTCAAACCTCGAAGGCCTCATACAATCCATTGATACGTTTTTCCACCCATCGAATAATGGGAATTGGGGGGATCTGTTAGCGCAAACTGTTTTCCACCTCGTAGATTTCTTCCTCTTGCGATGGAATCGGGAACAAAGTGGCGAAATGGATACCCCGGCAGATAGAAGAATCACTCCTGAATTGAAAAAGCGATTCGTTCTTACATTAAGAGAAGTCGTCTTCATGGGAATCTTCTCAAAGAGATCAAAGATCCTAAATCATTATTTCGTTGCCCTTCAGGGCCTTGCGAATCTGGAACCAAATTTAATCCTTCCTGGAGCCCTGCAACGATTTTATCCGTCCCTTCAGGGGCTTGTCGAGGTCCACCGAACTTCGTCATCTCTTTGCAGTCTTCAGATGCTCGCTAATGTTATGTCTAAACAAAAGGGTTACCGATGTCACATCACAGCACTACTTGCCCTAGCCTTACCAGGTATCGATGCCAATGACTTATCTAAGACGCAGTACACTCTCAACTTCATACAAGCTGTGGCTTATAGCATACCGTTTGCTGATCTAACAAAGAATCACGATGGAATTCATGACACCTCTCTTGCAATTCAATGGGTTCAGGGTGAGATGGAGCGACTAGAGCGAGACGGGCCAAATGTGGAGATAGACTACAGCGCCGAACTAAGTGATGAGGATGAAGCCAATATTCTACGTTCTTCAACAGCTGGCTTTGGTGAGTTTGTGTTGGCTCTATTAGGGAAGATCTTCATTTTACTGGAGAATCTACCAGAGCAATCTAGGGTACGCACAGGAGGACCAGAGGAGAATGTTGTCAACGTTTTGCCTAGTGCTCTGACTCCACTTTTCTGTTCATTGTCGCCTGATCTCTTCGACTTGGCTCTGGAAAAGATTGCGGCTTTCATCAGCAGCCACGTTATCCATCAAGCCCGGGATGCTATGGCATTCATCTGCAACTCTATATGCAAGGCGAACCCCGAGAAGACGCTAAAGCTCCTTCTGCCAGTGCTTGTCGTTGGGATTCGCAATGAAATCGAGTACAACGATGCTGCATCTGACAGGAACAGTGGCACTGATGTCTTACCTCGGGACCGAGCCCTAGTCTGGCATCTTAGTATGCTTAGCATGATTGTTGTGCATGTCGGAGAAGGAGTTATGCCATACAGAAAACAACTTTTCGACATAGCTCAATACATGCAAGAGAAATGCCACGGCTTGCCAACGCTCCACGTATCAAACTGTATTCATCATCTTCTGCTCAATATTACCACGATTTATCCGGTCGATCCAGCTCTATATGAGCCAGCGGTGTTCGAAAGAGGCCTCGATGTCAGTGACTGGGGTCGCACCACCAAGCCCTCCGAGTTGACTGTGAAATGGCATGTGCCTTCACCTAAAGAGATTGATTTTGCTATTGAACTCTTTGAGTCTCAAGTCAAAGTATCTATCGCCAAGCTGAGCAATCTCACCAGCGACGCTCCTGCTGTGAGCCGCAAGGGCAAGAACAAGGAGTGGTCGGATGAAGTTGAGAGAGCTCTCACTCATATTAGACTGGTGATGTCGGGTGTTTCTGTCTTTTTCGACCCCAAGGCGGCGTCAGGACTGCAGGACAAGGCCCAAGACGCGGATGGCGATATCAACATGAATGGCGACAGCCAAATGGAGGGAGATGACGACCCGCTGGCTGAAGCTGCTGAGGATGAGGAAACAAGACCTCAATTCCATTATCGTGCGGGCTACCTACTTGAAAAAGGCAGCGCAGCGTTCGTTCGCATTCACAAACTACGAGAGGATGTTGGCCACCTCTACTGCAAATTGCATGACTATCTCTCGCAGCATCAAGAGGATGATGTCGCTTGCTTCACAGCTCTTTATCTAGCCTACAAATCTTGGATCACAGACGTCGGCAGTGAGAAGTCAGCTCATACTCTGGAACGGGTGAGCCGACTCTACCACTCAGAAATTCGCTCCTTCAAGGTGACTGGCCTCAGGAAATTATATCCAAGACCGCTACTTGTCAGACGTGCAGGAATCTACCATCTGCAGCGCGCTAAGCATAACTCATCCGCCAGGCAAAAGTCTGACCTAGATAAGGCACTTCTCTTGAACCTAGCGTCGTCGGCGGTTTCCCAATATGCTGAAGTTCGGGCTACTGCGCAACAGGCCCTAGAATCTGCGCTGAAGAGTGTAATTGGTGGTCGGCCACTAGTTATTCCGCCGTTGCTGAGCGCTTTCAGAACAGCTCTGGATACTGACGATTTCGATCGTATCAAGGGATCTATCTATACATTACTCTTCGGTAGTCTTACAAGAACAATCTCCAAGGATTGGCGATTCGCTCCCGAGCTAATTGATTTATATATCAAGTCCGCCTCGGTGGACAAGCCATCTATTCAAAAAATTGGCAACGCTGCCATGTTTGGAGGACTGGTTGATTTCGGTCGAAGAATGGAGACCTATATCAGCCTAGACCAAGACATTGTTAAGGAGATTGAACCCAAGGAGGATTGCACCCCTCGTATTGAGACTAGGAATCAATTCATTATTGGAAGACGAGCTAAAGTCGAAGAAAAGAAGAGAGACCTGGCAATCAAACTCACTGAATTCGCCAAGACGGCTCATTGGAAGATTGCCGGAAGATGTACTCTATTCATCATTAACCTAGGCCTTCGAGTCCAAACCCTCGCGCCCGAATCTACGATAGAGTTGATCACTTTAGGTGCCGTTACTGAACATCCTGGCCTTCGAAGAGCTTACTCTGATGCTATGATTCGCATCATGAATCATATTGAGACACGTGCAATTTATGGCCACAGTTTCGAAAGATATATTCGCGAAGAAGAAGTACAGCATAACAATCTCGAGATCACTGTAGATAGCAATGATCCCAGTTGGACGGAAAAGTTCCTGGCGTCTTTCGCTGAACCTGGTCAACCGGAGTATCTCGTCGACCGCGACTTCCCTGGCTGGCTCGTTTGGGGAAAGAGCTTCAAAGCCTCGCGAGGCAACCCTGTCGAGTTTACAGATTTCGACGAAGTCGAGACGGCCGCTAGGAAACAAATCGGATCACTTTTAACCCTCGATTGGTACCAAAAGTATTTCATGTATATGAAACAGGAGCCCAGAGACAACACCGCTGATCGATTTAACATCAATAATGCCACGTTGCTCATCCAGACATTTGAGTTGATGCATGCTGGTTTGAGTGCTGCTACATTTGACGAGATCAAGGAAGAGGTCGTGAAGGTGTACGAGGACGGAAGCGATAAGCATCAACACCGTGCTACAGCAGAGATAGTGGCCGCACTCATGCTTTCTACATCTGACTTCCCACTCGAGAAGCGCAACGAAGTCTGGAGTTTCTGTTTGCCGATCATGCTGAACGTCATCTCTGAAGGTCTAACTCCTGAAAACTTGACATATTGGGTCACTTGTATCCACATGATTATGGGAGGGAGAGATCCTAGATCTTCGAGGGAAGTCTTGGACTATCTCACTTCTTTCCGACTGGACATTTCCTCAAATGCGGCTTTCAAAGATAGTTCTAAGATTCAGCTGCTAGACGTTGCTATTAATGATGCAGGCTGGCATTTCCGCCACGACGAGCCGATCTTGAAAGACTTCATTGCACACATTGATCATCCTTACAAGGCTGTAAGGGAAGCGATTGGTCGTACAATTGCTACTATCTATCGTATGAGGTATTACGAGGCGTTCAAAGACGTGGATACGCTTCTGAAGGCAAATAAGGAATCGTCTTCCATTGGTATCAAACCCTATGTGCCTACAGAGGACTTCTCTGCTACCATTAAAGACGTTTTCAACCGACTGGAAGCCTGGCGCGGTGAGCGCACACCAGGTCAACAGACACCATCTGCTTACACAAACGGCAGCAAGACCATACTGTTATGGCTAGACTCTGCTCTCCAATCATATGAATGTACTCAATTGATTGATTTCTTCCCTGATGTATTCATGGAACAACTTCTTCATATGATGGACGTGAAAGAAGACCCCGAACTTCAACGTCTCGCCTATCTTGTTTATCGCCACCTCCCTAACATTCCCTTCCGCGTTGGCGAAGATGGTGACTTCATCGCAGCCCTCATCCGCATCGGCAAAGTCTCCACTTCCTGGCATCAGCGTCTCCGGACCCTCATTAATATGCAAGTTATTTACTTCCGCCGCATCTTCCTTATTCGTCCCGCGGAACAACAAGCTCTCTTCGCTGCCGTCGCAGACATGCTCGAGGACCCGCAACTCGAAGTCCGTCTTGGCGCCTCGACCACCCTGGCTGGCATGATCCGCTGCTCTCCTATTCTCCTCCGCAATAATATCCTCTCTTCTTTACGCATTAAGTTCACGCAAGCGTTGAAGAAAAATCCTATGCCGAAGAAATCGCCAGGTACTAGTACTCCGGTGAACAGCAATGCGCAGATTATTAGACGCCATGCTGCGGTCCTGGGCCTGGGTGCCCTAGTAAACGCGTTCCCGTACGCGACACCGCCGCCGGAGTGGATGCCAGAGGTACTGGCTTTGTTGGCTAGTAGAGCGGCGAATGATGCCGGCGCTGTAGGGAAAACGGTTAAGAGTGTATTGGCAGACTTCAAGAAGACGAGGCAAGATACTTGGGTTACAGATCAGAAGGTATGTTTGTTCTTGTGTCATTAGATTGTACATCGCGAAGTAAGGTCAGGAAGCAAAGCTAACTCAAACATAGTATTTCACGCCGGAACAGTTGGAGGATCTAGAAGGTGTGCTATGGAAATCATATTTTGCATGATGGGATGCTCTTTTATTCTATGGTAACAGGAACGGGTAGACTAAAGGTGTCTACTGTGAAGGGGAGGAAAGGAAAATGGGATATGGAATGGATGGATGGATGAAGGATGGATGCATGAGCCTATTGACATGCCAGATACGGAGTTTTTTCACTGCTCTTGCATGCATGGCTCGCACTGCTGTATATGATTATTTGTTTTCTTTGTATTCAGACGACATATTTCATTGGTTCATTTTACTCTTGACCTGACTCTGAATGCGGTGGACCCACTATCTTTGACTATCGATGGTGTAATGCCTACAGGGCAGGTAAAGGTGCAGTTGGGTCACTGACAGGATATAGGTCATGGTGGGAGGGAGGCTGATCGATCTGGTGGACGAGTGATCGCAAGGGAATGGTTGGCTTGCATTATACATCGGTATCAACCATGGCATAATGATATGCAAAGGACAGGAAAGAAACAAGATAGTATAGATTAGGCCAAGAAGTGTGCGCAACTGTTCCTGTCATTTCCCTCAAGAGTATCTGTGACTGCATTTTCGTCACTTGATTGTACGATTCTTACCCAGGGCATTGATCGATTCTAATGTCCCAAAGATTTTTGGACAATGGGAATGTCATAATTTCTTAGAGTCTCTCGGATACTGGTTCGCCGAGAATAATCAACTTTAATAGATTGTCTCAAATCGACCTGTTTGTTCCCAGCCGAAGAGGGAGATGGCGATCTGGAGATGGAGTCAGGAATCACATATACGGAAGGTGGTAGGAGGAGGGGATGCGATGCAGTGACTGGCCCACTTTATGCGGCCCGGAACGACGCGCGGTGGGTATAATCTCTCATTTTGCTTGTGGCTGGAAAGCCGGCGGTTATGTATGTGACTGGTTTCGCTAGTGACCGGAGGTTATTTCGACGATGGTCCTGACGTTGGTGCTTCTTTGTATCATGATAATGATATGCGGTAGGTGGTCTGGTCTGGTCTGCATTTTATTAAGTTGGTTTGGATTCACGAAGCTACATGTATGGGCGGGCGGTTTTCAGGTAGAAACGAGGGGGGGCTTTTGGCTTCCTTAACCAACCGCGCTTCCGGAAATTGGCTTGCATGCGAAATAGAGGACTCCAGAAGATGAAGTAAGAAGCTTGCAGGAGACTATGACATGACCCTGTTGTGTTGATTCTGTATCAAGAATGAGCCTGTGCCATAAATCGACCTGCTTTTTCCACGCCGAAGAGGCGAGTCGACTCCGATTCGCAACCGCCCTTCTTCCCCGCGAGCCGCCCGCTTGCACGCATGCGTATCTTTTTTTTTTCCTTCTCTCATTCTTTCTCTCTCTCTCTCTCTCTCTCTCTCTCTCTCTCTCTCTCTCTCTCTCTCTCTCTCTCTCAGAGTTCTCGGCTTCCGCTCGGATGATCAACTCACGCTCGCTCTGAAACGCGGAACCCGCTGACAGACACGGTCCGTTGATAAAAATTCTCCGAAATTGCTTCGGGACCTCCCTCCATGTGTATGTGTCTTGTCTTGTAATATATTTCTGACAGCGAGAGCAAGATTCGGTCGTGGTTAGATGGCTGGAGGTCAATGCTCGTATCGCGCGTTATCGTGGTGTTGGGGGTGGGGGCGGGGAGAGAGGCGGTGGGGATGGGGATGTAGTTAACGTTGCTAGTGGCAACTGCTCGGTGTGAAGGTTGCTCCTTGAATTGGGACTTTGGAGTAGTGGAGTGGTTGCTATTGTATAGTATGCATTAGTGGAATGCATGCTTGGGTTATTGTCTGAAGTGTTCGTGGACAATGAATGGGCATGGCGACAATGACTTGAAGTTCTCCAACATTTCCAAAACAAATATACCTGTCGAATCAGCACATTCTGATGTTGACGCCAGGGCTTATACTATCTTGTTCTCTCTATCCCATTTTGATTTTGTCCTCTGTTTAAACTCTGTGCCGAAGTGTTTTCTCGGTGCGGAATAAGTTCGTTGTTG
This sequence comes from Rutstroemia sp. NJR-2017a BVV2, assembly GCA_002946415.1. Classification (NCBI taxonomy): domain Eukaryota; kingdom Fungi; phylum Ascomycota; class Leotiomycetes; order Helotiales; family Rutstroemiaceae; genus Rutstroemia; species Rutstroemia sp. NJR-2017a BVV2. The sequence goes on from NJPS01000046.1 coordinate 1,376,448, forward strand.
GACGCGGAAAATCATTAGTCGTCTTATGGATGAGGGGGGTCTGATACAGAAGTCGTGTATCTACCTGAAAGAGAGTGCGATAAGTTAGTACGATTCTATGATGATGATGAATGTCAGGTCGGAGGGTAGGAACTATTCGTCTTGCTGAATCAACCCCTCTTAGTTTCTCCTATCCCATTCCCATCTCCTGACCATCATCCGCGGATATCCATTCGTCCTCCGCCAGTCTTTTCTTAGCACCCCCCGAGCAACTCCTAATCGTATCAATAAACAGTCCCTGCGGGGGAATATCCCGTCCCCTCCAGCGAAATCCCAAATATCGTTCTCGAAACCGGCGCAGACAAGAATAGAAACTCCTCCACTACAAGTGAACACACAACAACGCTCCCCACTTCGATCATAATAAACAGAACATCATCAAATAGTTGGCCGAACCCGCCCATAATATCGGGTTACTGTGCCCCCACTCCACAGCCAGTGTCTCCAAGACACGTTGCATATCCTGTGGTTGCCAAATCATGGTACCGAGCCTGCAGGGTTGCTTACATTTATCTACGTACATATCGCTCATACTATGTTATGCTATGCTATGCTATGCTATGCTATGCTATGCTATGCTATGCAACAGCCCATTCCGTCTACGAAGGAAGTCAACGTTTGGAATATGCCGGTCCAGTTTCTGTTAGTAGTATTCCTTGAAGTGGGATGTGTCGGCGGTGAGACACCGACGGTGGAGTGGGTTGGGGTCAAAATCTGGTTCTGCAGAAGACCTAGAAGCCCCAGAAATGTCGATCGTATCCCCTGCTGTGATAATTATTGGGGTTTCTGGAAAGTTCTCGGGGGGCAATGGAAAAATCTTTGAAAGAGGATCGTTTGTGGCAAATGAGGAAGGAAGCATCGTGAAGAACTGCCTTTTTCAGGTTCAGGTTTGATCCATCATACTGACCCTACAGTTCAGTAGACTATGCCAGAATACTGCCGAATTTGTTTTACAAGACATCATAATCTTTCTGTGTATTGACGTCAGGTCTAGCTTTGGAGGGTAAATTTAGGTAGTTTCTAGAAATGAGGCACCGCCTGCACCCCAAAATATTGTGGCAGCAGTAAGAATTCAATATAGTAATTCGACTTACTGGCATAACACATCTGCAATTGGTGCTTTATGGCTGCTGCGTAGCGCTCACAACTCCTATCCGCGGTGGCGGGTAGAGATTCCGAGCCGGATCGATACCAAAGACACCCTCTACTAAGTACTAGCTGACGGTTGTAAGGTAAGCCTGTCTCATGTTGATGAATTGCTGCTCTAGTGCCTCAATACTTTGGAATCTGGCTTCGGTGAGTGGAAGGCTGGAAGCGCGTTGTGCAAGTACGCTATCACAGGTGACCACAGGAGGAAGCGGAGTGAAGAACACTGCAGCGCAGCCCATGCAATAACGGCACGGCAGATCTCAAGATGGAAAGGCTTACGGTACACACGTAAACAATGAGTTGATGATGCTGGTCCAGTAAGAGTCCCCTAGGACCAGGACTTTGTTTACCCCCACGATGGTAAGGAATGCAACTCTGAATGGGATTTCAGCGACCAGTAACAATAAGATCAGATCTTCTGTTTTGGTGCATATGATCATATAGTTCTCGGATCAACCCGTTGAAGATATCTTGAGTTGCGCAAGATGTTGTACTGGATGCTACAAAAGCTGGGTTCAGCATGTCGAGATATCAGCGCGAGGCTAAAGTGTCCTTTTATTTCAACAATCCATAAGACAGAGAATAGGCTTGCAGCATCATGTTGGATAAAACTTCTAAAAGCGCTTACTTTGACTGAAGTGAAATTGCAGAGTTTCTCGTTTCAGGAGTAATGAAAACGGTTCTATTGAATCAGCCCAGGCGCTGGGAACTGCGCCAAACAATAAAACGACTGCAATGCTATGCACTTGCTGAGTCCTCATCGGTCCGACACTTATGTCCGTATGACAAGAAAACAAACAACGGTCATGATTGGTGTTCATGATTGATGCTATGATATCCCGCGTACTTCCCATCATTCTGGTAGTGCATCTTGTCACTAGATGTGATTCTGTAGCTTGTTGAATGTACCATGGCAGCCATATTGAAGATATACATGATGAGTACATATTTGCTTCATGCGCGCTGTAAAGGGAAAACACGGGAGACATGCAAAGCGGCATACGAGGATGATAACTGCCGAAATGAAATCTCTATCGTCGTGATAAGCACAACGTCTCAGTCATCTCGCGATTTTGAATATCTTTTACTTCTTGCAAACACCCAGATAAAATACGGACCTGTTATGTCTTCAAAGAACTGGTGAGGAGTCCGCATATGTACCAACAACACTTGTATGCTCCAGCAAACTCACGTCCTTACTGAGTGAGATATAGGCATGGGATCTTTGTCTGATGCCACTTACGGCAGCTAAGCAATAAAAATATGCCAGAAACAGATAAGTTACACGAACAAGAACACAAATCTGGCCACTAGCGTCAAGATTGGCACTTATTGTATTGAGAGTGATAAACTGAGTCAGGGAATTAATAAGGAGACCGTTGGAGGAGAGGCATGATTTACCTAGCAACCATTTGAAAGAAAATCGAGAAAAAGCATTGATTTCCCAGCAAGCCATACGACCCATACTTCTCCTGAGAGCAGGCCCTTGAACGCGACTTCATGATTCCGATAGAGTTCATATCTGATTTGAAAGCAAGATATGCTATCCGTAGGTCCGTACAATGCGAATAAAACCCCTCTCTTCCAAGCTTCTAGTAGAACACCATCTTGCTGTATACCTCCGTTATCCTCCAATGGTAAAATCAGATGACTGCCACTGTATGCGCACTAGCGAACTATCGGCATATTTGGAAACATCCTTGTCGCCCTCACTAGTAAAGTATAATTGAATGTCCCCAAATGAGTAGCACACCCACACACCCACACGCACCCATGCTGGTATGTCTACGAAGTACATAGAATTGTGCCCAAAAATGGGCCAGATGTGGGCCGAGGGGTCGCGACCAGTTGAATTAAATGTACTTGGTGGTGCAAAATGAGCGATTGGCAGACCCTAGAAAAGACATGTGAAAATCGATCCACCTGATTTCTCTCTGCAAGATGGATTCCACATTCCACTGGACGTTGTCGTCCACTTTTCCAAATTGAAGAAATATGAAAATCCATAAGCTGCCAGCATGGAAAACCCCCAAGTTGCCGGTGCATGGGGCCCCTTCAGGAAATGGCAGCTGTAGCACGCCGTAGCGAGGTCTATAGGATCGCCTGCTAAGCGCCACAGGTGCTGGGATATCGTGCGCCGTCTCTCCAGGTAGGGTGGTACCTCCGGGGTCATGATACAATGGTCGCCACGGCCAAATTTGAAGATAGAGATTAAGTATCTTTTGAGGAGCTCGACGATTAACGTCGAACGCTACACGGGGAGATAAAGCGGCATGTAAAACCAAGCTGTGACACACCATCTCTTCTCCAGTCGAGGGGAGCATGAACTCCACCGAGGCTCGTTTTGGGCTGCGCGTCTCTTCCCCATATCATCAGTCTGAAAGTCTTTCCGTGCCCTATTGGAATGAGCCCAGCATCTCAGCATCCGGCAAGGGCTTCGGGAATGAAATAGCGGAGACAACGGCCCCACGGAAGGAGTTCGTCCATCCACTATTTAAGATGATTACTGTGTGGGATGGGTGTCAGGGTGTCCAGGATGCTCAACGGTTGGACAGTGCGAACGGCCGTCGGCAGGACCCTAGACATCTACCCGAGCTTGACGGACGATCCGGCGGGATTAAAGTTGGGAAAAGGTGCAGAGGCAGAAACGAGGTGTACGACCCAGCTAGGTAGGCGGTGAGCTGTACTGTTTGAGGATATACGCATAGCTAGGCCCACGCATAGCTCGGGGCGATCCTAGAATTCGCGGTCTTGGGAATAGTCGATGACATCTGAAGATATTTCGCCCCTCGTATAATTCGCGTCCAGCGAGGGTCGGATGTAAATGGATAAATTACGAGCCGATATCTTTGAACGACTGACGTAGAATGGAAATTGGCTTGCCAATCCCTGTTTGAGTACCTTGTCCTAACTGGCCTTGAGTTCAATCTCATTAAAGCTTTAAGATGATCAATAGACCATCCTTGATCTGCGTTAGTCATTCAGTCTCAAGTATTGATCGAGAACTGCTGGTCGGAGAGTACTCGTAAAGCAAGCTTGGTCAACCTGCATTGTAGCAAGACTCCTGGATTTGTTTCGTTTGGACTCTGGGCCGGCACCGAAGTACAAGAACGAATTCATTGGCTGGTGTCCATTACTTGCCCGCAACCGAGGCCCATATAAGGACTGAAGAGAGATACACTAAATATATTCAATAAAATCAAGGTCAGATATGGCCTTCTCCCACTGGAGTGGACTGCGTCTACCGTTATTGCAAATATAGCATTCGTTTTCTCTGCCAGCTCGGCTACCGCAAAGTATTGAATGTGGTATTTAGGTAAGACCCAGTTGCTAAAATTACACTGCTATATACAGATTTCTTGTGGGGAAGCATCATCGGCCAATAAATGACCAGAATGGAAAGATTCTCGAAGTTGCTAATATCGTCTGCTCTTGCTCGGCGGGGCATCTCGGAAATGTTGTCTAAAGAGAGGCAGAAAACCAGATGTGGATAACTTGGATTACTACATCTCATATGTTCTGTCAAGGCCGAACGCCAGACATCAGATTAGACTTCGGAGGGGTTGCGATGCATGCTATACCGACTGCATGTCCCTTTTTGGGCTTCCTGGACTCGCGAGTACACGCCAAGCTTGGTGTGATGATGACGAAAGGGACATATACCAAGAAGTTCCGGCTCTCACTGTTGCAACAGAATGCATGATAGAGACTGGCCATTTCGTCATCAGGGGGAGGGGGCCACGTTTGAAGAAGCGCCTGCACAACGAGAATTAGAAAAGCGCGCTGTGCAGGGAACCAGCATGAGCCCTACCCCTGAGTCAGGTCCCTATATGACCTCTCATATTACATGATACTGTACGCGTTTGTCCACAGCAATCAGTTCTTATGTACGAAAGTATCCTCCACCAGGACCGCAATCTCGGAACTGTGTCCGAGCCGGCTCTTACCACCATTACACGTCGTCGCCTAGGCAGGAGGGTAGGGGAATGTTAATGCTGTAATATTTCCTGACGCTTATTGTGAGAATCGCTTGGCTTGTGTAACTGTTCATGCAGGGCAGATCGCTGGTAACAGTATTCAGATCTCGCATTCTGACATGCGGAGGAGAAAGCAAAATTAAATGGCATGACCATGCGTATGCCTTTTGGCGACTGGGAAGCGAGGGGATCCTTGGAGATCCTGTCAGACTGTCTGATTGTCATTAGCCGTAAATTTCAAGCTTTCTGTGGCTAAATTCCTCTGGTGGGCCTGGGTCCTGGGTCCTGGGACACAGTCTCGGAACAAAAATTGATGAATGAACCGAACGTGCAAGTGGCACTCATTAATGCTCTGCGTGCGGCTCGTGGCGTGTCTACGGAGTATTTGCATGAGGATGGTTTTGCTCTGCATGATTAGTCGTGCATCTGAAGAAGTCGACCTTGGAGTGATCTGTGCAGCGGAAGGACGACCACGAGCCACACACGATAAGGCTTGAGCCCTGCAATTGCTTCTCTAGTGCTTCGAGATACCTTGCCCGTTCGTCGCCAACTTGGGTGCCGACTCCCGAGAGTAGCCAAAACAGACAGAGTGGCCGAAAGCAGACGAGCTGAATTGACATGTTAGGCACCAAGGCTCGATAGTTATAGTTCGCAAGCTTCTCGAAAACGGCCTTTGGTATGACTGTCTTGCCTATTAAAAGAACGGAAATCAGTGGAGCCTCAAGGCATACCAAGTCCTTGGTTGTGAAGCCAAATGGCAGGCTGTCTGAGCTTGAATAGACAGCGGCGAGTGGAGGGCCCGTCCAACGTTCTTCCGAGCAGTGGCCAGAATAGAACGCCCTTGCGAAAGTTGGACGGCGGACGGCGGACGGCGGACGGCTCAATTCTCACTCGTCTTCACTGAGTAATTGATTGATCATCCAACATTTTCACCCAATCCCCTTGACATGATCCATTTGCCATCTCCATCTTCATCACGGAAACGGTCCCGGATAAATAATGCATGCATCGTTCACACGGTTATCCCTGTAGTAATCACAGCAAGCCACTAACAGCTCTTCGCACAGACTCACAATTGGGTCGCGGTCGCGTACAGCAGCGCTCGAATAGTGAAAACTCGATAACTCACCATCACCACCGTACCTGCATGCATGCGCCTTTCCGCTGGTGGAGAAGCACAATATCGCCAATGCTGTCTGCGACTGCGAGCGGCCCACGGGCGAATCCCGTACAGCTAGCTATCTGCTGCATCTTTCCGTATCTTAGATGCACGGTATCGGCTGGATGTCCGCCCTCAGCCACAAGTCACATCAGCAGAGCGACCGAGCATGGTTGTCCTCCAATGTCAATCACGACAAGCACCATGCATTCCATGCACCGCATCCCTTGGACGAGCTGGCAACCTTCCAAAAAGTTTCCATTTCCGAGAACATAGAACTGACAGGGTACAGACCAAACGTTCTAGGCCAATTCTCTGAGCGCCCCCCAGTCGCCATCAATTTAGCCAAGGTAGAGGCAGCATCTCATTTCGATTCTCCAACGCGCCTATCATATCATCACATCTCCGATAACTCTTTCGAAGGCCAATCTGACCATCCTGGACCTTTCGCCAGGGTTGCCGACTGCTTCAATAAACGCTGTGCATGCTGCATCAAATTTAAGGTCCCAACAAGGATCGCTCGGGAGTTCTGGATAAATTCTGTATCGAATTGTATCAGATATTGCCTCTGAGCTTCGTTGACTCGTTTTACTACAACGCTTTTGCTACAGCACTTACATAGCAGTCCGGCCAAGTGTTGTGTAAGCGCAGGCAATGTGGAATCCAGTGGACGAAGGGGACTCTTATTGCTCGCCAGTTATGAAATTCGAGGTCATTGAAGGTAATTCTCCGGTATCACAATGCTAAATCTTATTATTGCCCCTGGAAAACAGTCACCAGCCACAAAACCCGGGTCGTGAGCGGGCACTATCAGCTTCTCCGAGGTTTGAACGGACGGTTGTAAAAAGGTTTTCTTGGGGGAATAAGGTAGAGCTTGATGGACGTTACATATCATGATTAGGTTATCGTTGCATGGCATTGACATTGACAGTGTGGCAGCAGCATCCTTAGAAAGTAGGCAAGCCGAGACGACAAATGTACCCACAGATGCCGTCAAATATGCGGTACGCAAGTACACACGAGGGAATCTTGGATCAGCCTCGCAGGTTTAGCGACGAGACGATCTACCTTGTGTACATGACGAGTCTCGCTCGCGGCGTCGAAGTACCGTACCGGGAGGGAGGCCCCCTTCCTTCGATCATTCATCTCACAGTCTCCGGGGTGGGGGGCATGGGTCTGGAAAAGGACGAACCGAACAGGCCTGCAGCGGCGCTTCGTCCATGTTCCCAATTTTCTACTCGCATTTAGAAATTCCAGAGGGACCTGGGGCCCGGTCATCTTGATTTCTCGAATGGCTGTGTCAGGGAACGAGGCGAGGAAATCCAAGCTCATCATCATCGAATTAAATATCAAATTCGGCAGCGGGCAACATAAACGCATATTCGTCTCCAAACCTCTAACCACCACCACATTTTTACCTGCTTCATCTCATCCCATCTTCCCATCTTCAACCGTTGCTGAGTCGTGCTTGCACTTAGCCACATGCGTGTATCTTCCCACAGCTGCGTTCTAATCGTCCAATAACCCTACCCTCGCCTATAGGTAAATCTTTGAAACTCAGTACGATACCTCTCATTGAACCCGGCATTAATTGACACCCTTTCTGTTAATCCTCGAGTCCGGAAGTGCACCAGAAATTTACCATCTGGGCCAAGTTGCAAAAACAGCACCAAGATCGTTGGTAGGAGGCGACACACAAATTCACAGTCGCAACTACCTCCCCAGGACAAGACTTCTGAACCAAGATACTTCTTGCAAACCACGCACTTTCCATCGAAACTTATTCTGGATCGAAGGTACCTTGCGTTCGACTTTTTCTATCCAACGGGTGGTTCATCGTTTGATCTCTCACTCCAGACGTTTTTCTAACGTATTCATTCGGTCATACTTATTTTTTCCCTCCCACCAACATCATTGGTACAACCAAATCGGATCCGATACAAAGCCAAATCACTCTACATACAGTAAGAGATAGTACTTACTTTGAGGAGCGTCTTCCAAAGTGATTCACTTACTTTGGCTATTAGTAGAGCACTACAGGGAGACGGTCTCGTCCCTGCGTTCCTTATCCGCGCCGTTCTTTCGCCCCAACAGAGTACCGAACTTTGCTGCATCTTCATCGACCAATCAGAGCTGCTTTACCATCTTACTCACCCATCAATACATCAGTCGCATATTGCTTTCTGCCTGAGATTCGAACTCTTTCTCGCTCCTCCTCCAATACACGAACACTGGACTTTCAGCGTCTATCTACGGCTGTGCTTAAACCGAACCGGACTCTGTGCAAGAGTCTGTATACGCTCCTTCCCAGCAGCATTATTGTTATCATACTGGAATTTCTGGGCTCGAATTTGAAAGAGTTAATCTGAACTGTCAGAAATTTCCGGTTCAATATCACTGACGATCATCGAGCACTTGGAGTAGACACATTGGGGACCCCATAACCTATTTGACACAAGAGCCACAGCCATTAGACTGCCCCCTTCTTGGCGCCATTGCCTCGTCGACACTCACTTCAACCGGGGTTTTTGCTTCTTTGGTTAGCATACGCTATAATAACAACCGGAAGTTCGAGACGAAACTTACCCGGTCTTATTACCAGTCCAAGTCCTCTAGGCGGAATTCCCACCCCACAAAAGTATTCATATGAACATTACATTGGTATACCTCCAGCTCGAAGGGATTTCAAACTCTTGAACTCATGCGCCCTGTTCTTACAACCCTGGCCAGTTCAGTTCTGGTTCTGTCTACATTACTCGAGCCTTTACACCTTACACCAGAGCAATAATACTACAGCCAAGACTCAAAGCAAGCAATAGAGCCAGGTCGGGGAGATCGAGGACCAGCTGTAGATAATTCAGGTCGTAACTCGAATCATGTCCGGAATACCAGTGAACGACTACGCGCAGGCGCAATATGCGCAAGTTCCGAGTTTGCGAAGGTACGTCTTGTTCACGGTCCGACAGACTCCCGATGATTTGTATACCTCTTGAACGGAACTGACTTTGTGGTTTTAAAGCAACGACTGCGAGCTTATCGTCAGGCAACAACCTATCTACTCAAGAGTGGAAGTAGGTAAGGATAAAGGTAGGCTGCATTGAGTTTCTCATCACTTAACATTCTCTAATCCACTCGCAGACCGCAAACCCGTCGATCCTCCACCCATTGTTCAATTAAAAATTCACGCAAGAACGGATCCCGACCGGAACTACCTTCAAAGTAGGCCTCGCCCACATGCTATCGTTTCCATTGCTGACGCGAAGTTTCCTAGGCCCATACTTCTTTGTATCATGCAGTCTGATAGAATCATCGAATGCCGGAGCTGGCAGTGGCGCTCCAGCAAATTCAGGATCTTTACTGGGAGGCACCATAGTGTCATCTTTGCATCGACTAAAGGATCCAGAGACTCAACAGGACGGTGCTTACTTTGTATTCGGCGACTTGTCAGTCAAGGCCGAAGGCACCTTTAAACTGCAGTTCAACCTCTTTGAATTGCGTGGGGACGAGTACCAGCATATGACATCCGTTGAGTCCAAGGATTTCCTGGTCCACTCCACGAAGACTTTTCCGGGTATGAACGAATCTACTAAGCTAACGAGAGCGTTTGGTGAGCAAGGCGTTCGGTTAAGGATCCGCAAGGAACCTCGATCATTGTTGAGAAAACGAGGGCCAGCGTCCGATGATTATCAGCCTAGGCAATACACCAAAAAAATGAAAGGGCAGGAGAGTGACACTGGGTCTCGCCCCATTAACAAGTATGAAGAAAAGGAAATTTCAAATCCCACGCAATCGATGCATAAAGAGACATTTGATCGACCTTCAAGAACGCAACAAGGGCAACTGAGACGACAATATACTCAACTTCCCTCTTCATCGCTCAACTCCTACGTTGAAGCATCCCAAAACAAGCAAGAAAGAATTGGCTCTGATCTTAGCCAACAACAGACATCACAACAGAGTCCCAGCTTCGGCAATGAGTCGCTTGATAACTATGAATGGCCAAGGAGACAGTACGCTGAAATGCAAGGACCTACTTTTCCAAACCAACACTTCCCTCAACAAACCCAGTTGCAAAACTATGACTACAGCAGTTCAAACTATGCTCAGTCTCCACAACTTTTAACCACTCCCGTTCGAGATCAATTTTTCGCATCCCGATTGTCAAGCACCCACCTAGAGTCTCCGCAGCCTGACAATTCTCATTTCGAGCTCCATAGTCAGCGTTCTCCGCCGAACTTCTATCCACAACATCCAAATCCTCAGTACGGACGAGGGATGCAATCTTCGACACCTGTTGCTGCGGGTCCTTCACCAACTCAGAGACATTCTGTCAACTACCAGAATGTTATGTATACATCCAGGTCGCAGCTCGTAGGTGCTGGTGTAACGAGTACGCCATTGCCATCATCAGTATTAGTCAGAGGTAATATGTCCTCGGACTACATGACGTATGGACGGAGAGAGGATTTCGATACGTTGCAAGGCCAGGCCCTGGGCATGCCCGATTTTTCAGAGCAACTTCCGGAGAGTTACGCCCCTAGGAGCAGTATCAGTCACACTTCAGCTGTAACCACTACAGCTCCCGACATGGGAAACTACTAGTCGTCAGATAAACGGCCCAGGTTAAAGGAGCTCAAACCATTTAGAGCCTACCTAGGACTTTATTTCATTGCTTTGGTCCTTGAGAGACCAGCGACGATCCTTACTTTCTTCTTTGCGAATCAATTTTCCGCTGCAGTTATTTCCTATCAAGTGCTTTCCTATGTTGAAAATCGGCTCATTTCATGGCCACAAGGGGTTTTTTTACTTTTCCTTTGTTCCGGATTGGTTACATGAGGCAGGCAAGGGCTTGGATGCACATACCTCATATTGTATGGCTTAGCTTTACGGCGTTAGGGACAAGCAGGTATGCATGCATTCGGCATACAATTCTTCAGAACATCAATTTCATTTCCTTTGCTGTCATTCGATTCTTCGATTCCATTTTCCTGTAGAAAGCTTTTTTAATCGCAAAGGAGCGAATGTCTCTTCGGGCCGGAATACCCAGGGTTGTTTTGGATCTCGCATTGGCCCGGATAGGTTTGGGAGGGTCAGGAAATTGTAATTATAAAGGAGGAAAAGTTTGGGCGGAAAGGATCACAATGCTTCATTCGAGGGGAATCGAAAGCTGGATGGGAATGGACGGCATTGGACTCGGTGTGGAGGCGGGTGGGTACGGTGGTATATAAATAATAATTGTTGCTCTTCTTTACATAGCCCACGAGATGGCATAGCTAGCTCACATAGGCAACCCAGTTTGGTTTCAACCCGTTAAGGGTTCAGATATTTGAAAACAAGTCTTGTTTCAAATGAGTTTTAGCATCGGATTCTGTGAATAGGTCGACGTCGGATGAGAAGGTCATTGCGTTCTTTTCTCTGAGTGATATTTTATTGCTGATACGCAAGATTCTTTTTCTGTATTAAGATTTTCTATTTTTAATATACGCAAAGGATTAAGGATTCTACTGTCCACTCGTCGCCCGTTTCTCACGCGGCACCCTGCTGCGGCGGACAAGTCATAATTGAGGGGTAGCGAAATTCTCGGCTATGCAACCTGTAAGATTTCTATTCTTATCCCCACTACTGTACGGCTTTCTGCTGCGACAGGGTGCTGACGGTATCTGATCAGAACGGCACACATAATGTTGTCAAAAACCATGTTTGTTTGCAATGGACGCAGCTCTTTCGGCCCTGGAGGTTTAGGATGAGAGGAATAGTATCGAATGGGTTTGGATGTGTGGTAGTGCATTTAGAGTTGGCCCGCGGGGTTGTTTTACGTACATTGACGTCGGGAGATGTTTGGGCTGATCTGATGTGGAGGAGACAGAGTTGTGGGCTAGAGTAGGGCTGAGGTAATGGGCTTTTTTTTACCGGTTTAGTCTGCGCACGTCATGGCTACAGTATTCAGGAGGGTTGGTGTTAGTCAGATGCACCTTCTTTCGAAAAGGAAGAACCGGTCGCCCGGCCTCGGTTATTGATTGCTTTGTTCAATTGAGTCTAAGTTACTCTAGAGGTAGGATAGTTTGCCGGCTAGTCAGTGCTAGGGGTTGGGTAGCATATTTCGAGTTCTCGATCGTGCGATTCGGTGCAAGGTTTGCGTTAGGGCTTGCGGTCTCTGTGCTTAATGTGCCCAACAAGGTGCTGTGAACTCGCTGTCCTGAGGTCTGGACTTGGCATTGTTGGTTGTCGTTGGCGTTGCAATTACGAGGCGAGCGCAGAGGAAACTTGATAGGGTGGAAGGGCGCTAGCTAGTACGAGTCCGTCGAGAAAACTCGGAGATGCTCGTGACTGGAGCTTGGCTGATATGTGTGAAAGTGTTTCAATTGGTGTGCTTGGAGGATACATGACCGAAATATGCCCTGGGAGAATTTCACGTGTTGTGCCGAACCGAACAGGACCTCGGATCGAGATGCGCAGACACGATTGCGGGAAGGATCTGCCGGTAAGGCTGCGCAACCAGTCGTCGAAACGCTTCACTACTAAGGCATCTCAAGCATATCCCAATACCAAGCCCTGCTAATCCTCGCTGCCTAACCTCAAGCAGGTCCACAGCACTTCTTTCGGACGATCTACTTCATGAATGTACTCACTTAGATTATTAGTTGTGCTTTCGGAAGGAATAGTCTGTCATCTTACATCAAAAGTTGATCGTGATATATGATCGTAGTCTCCAAAGCGGACTCCGGAAACAGCAAACACACAGCTTGAGGTTCTAACATGCTTCGGCTTGACGTCCTTACTGCGCAAAAGGATCTTCTAGATCGTGGTAGAGCGCCACTGAGCGCGTGATGCACTCCTGTTGTTCCGGTAGCTACTGTCCCTTTCAATAAGGCTCTCAAGGACTAGCAACAATAATTGCGTTTTTCCAAAGGTGTTGGGAATAGCTGGCATATGGAGTATTCGGAGCAGAGAGAACAAGCCGATTTCGGAAAACATGATGTGGCTGGTTACTGTTGCCAAACAAATGTCCCAAAGATCTAAGACATTGTAATGTTTTCATTGTCCAGATATCCTTTGGGTATTATCGTCGGTCTATGATTTCTGCCCCGGAGAGATGAAACATACTTGATCCTACGGAAGAAGCTTTACCTTAACCAATCACTTCATGTTTGTCACTGAACTTACTATTCTTGAGGGCGTCTGCATGGTCATCATGGGAAATTCGATACCTAATGCCATTGAAGTTGTTTGCTTCATTTACCCCAAAGGTGCTTAACAGTAGCGAGTCTATGCACCGCCGCAGTACAGCTAACAGGCATTTATATTTGATACACATAAACGGAATGCAAAGAAGTCTCCCGAGCTTGATATGGGTAATTTTTGCTTGCTATGACTTCGCCAAATATGTACACATTGGAACCAAGAAACTTAAATAATTCTCTTCTCGAGCTGCGGTTGATGGTGTCAGTAAACATATCCTGAATTTGAGGATTATGATGGGAATAGCGAGACGTACTCTCCATGGGTTGTTTAGCTCGAACCCGAGTGGTGCGGAGGGGTTGTCGGTTTGTCCTCGAAGGTATCCTGTCAGTCTCCTGTCACGGTCCATCACTGTTCTCGGGTCAGCATTGAATAATTTCGCTGCATTCGTAGGTATTACTTTGCTTTAAATCTGTTAGCTCTCCGTTCATCTTGAAATCAAACGATCAAGGTCGTAAATCACTCACTCTGTCCCAAGCATCTACCGAATGCCTCGCCCTCTTTCCACCGTTCTGCATGTGTCTAATCTTGGATAAACCAGCTCCAGTGATGCCGAACATCTGCGATGCATCTCAGTAATTGTTTCGAGCAGAGAAATGTGAGATAGAGGTGGAGGTACGAACCGCAAGCATGATCCCATAGGGAAGAAGAGCCTCGAATGGAACTCCCATCGTGGCAATCGTAATCGAACCTGTAATTTTTCCGTCAGCTGCGTACTATTAATTGAGCGGTCGTAAAAATAATCGCACCTTGTATTTGTAGTTGTTGACGTTGCAGCCAAAGTGAATCGACCTCGCAAAGCACCGGAATTGATTGACGACGTTGGTTCTCGGTTTGCACCAAAGCTGGAGTGAAGTGATGACTAAGATTTAACAGGCGTACTCTGAACGGCGAGTTTGGGTATCGATGGGCAAGGAGGCAATATTACAAACCCACGAATGAGTATCAATTCAATTTAAGATTGATTTACGCGTCGCAAGGTCATATGAATTGACATCTGTCGCATCCATTATTGTTCTTCGATGATTACGGATTAAAAAATCGCGTTCGCTGCAATTAATTGCAGCTTCCAACACCTGCGAAACCGCAACGCCTCCAACAATTCAACGCGCAACGCTGCGCACGGTTTATACTATTCTCAGACTTTCCCACGCTCGTTACTTTATCAGAATCTGAGACTGCGACCACATTCCATCTGCGAATTCATCACGTCGTCTGCAAGCTAGTGGGGCCCGAGGTCGACGTTTCTCCAGGAGGCGCTCCAACAAATACTGCCTGGAGGCTCTTGAATATCTCGGATAAACAGCTTCACGCTCACATCAGTCACATCACGCATGAAAAGAAACACATAAGTCATGTCGGCAGCGGCAGCGGTGCTCATGGAGGAAGAGCTACAACAAAGCATGGTCACCTCCGAGGACGATGGCGAATTTGAGGAAGATGATGATTTGGTGCCCGACATCATAGCTGAGAGCGCACATGCACACGCTGCAGAAACCCAATTACAAAATGGAATCATGGCAGAACAAAGTGAGTCGGATGAGGAAATGGAGGGCGCGGAGGACGAGGGAGAGATGATCACAGATGACGACGAGGAAGGAGCATCTGATGGGTTGGAGCAGATGGACGAAGATGATCATGAAGTTCATGAGGACCATGGACTGGAAAATGACGAGGATGAAGACGAGGAAGAAGATGACGATGCAGAGGGCGTTGGAGCTGTCAAGATACAGCCAGGATTGGAAGAAGATGACGATGATGAAGACGCGGAATCTGGCTCAGAGGACGATGTTAGCTCTGCCAGTATTGGCGACGATGAGTCCAAAGAATCTAGTGATGTTGAAGGACCGCAGTGGGAATCCAACGGCGAGGATGAAGACGAGGAAGAAGTCGAAGTTGCAAATCCGAATCGTTGCATGTAAGTTTCCTGTTTTCCCCTACAAATATCCAATCGCTAATAATTGCATCTAGATTCTGTCAACAAGACGAAGAAAATGATCCTAGTGAAGAATTCGAACTTTATTTGGCTTGTGAGATGTGTGGAGACAACGGTAATGTTGACCCAGTAAAGATTTATCATCGGCAAGGCTGACGAGGCTGTAGCGCATCGGCAATGCGCCCGAGATTCGGGTGCGCTCAAATCCGAAGAAGGTATTTACTTACTCAGATATGCAGGAATAATGCAGCTAATTATTGTGTAATAGAAGCGGAAAAATGGTATTGCCCAGAATGTCACGAGCACGAGCTAGTGCCTGGCGATTCAAATGAGGACACAAATATGAATGAGGAAGTTGAAAACGAAGTAGAGAAGGAAGAGGAAGAATCAGTTGAGACAACCGGGAGAAGGATCTCACGGGATCGAGTACCTGGAGATTTGCTACCCCCAAGGCGTGGTGCTATAAAGTCTGATTCTCATTCTGTCTTTGAACAATTAATTGCTCCCGAGGACCCTTTGGATGGATCTCGATTATTACGCAAACGAAAGACCTCCTCAGTAGATGCTGATGCGGAGGATGCAACGGCGACAAGAAAAAAAACTCGGGAGAAAGACAGTCTTTCAAATCACTCGAAGCAGCATTCTACTGACGAACGAGTAAATGATGCACACAATACACACGAGGATGCCACGACTAGCCTTGACAATGAAGTCTTAGCCAATGGCAATAAGAGCAGTAAGAAGACGGATGAACCTGCAAGTCCGCGTGCTTCAAGGTCACTCCGTCCAAAATCAGCATCGAATACGTATGTTAACACTCTTGACAAGTCTCCTGGCGTTTTTAAAATCTCAATACGCATCGATCCTACGTTACTACAGGAAATTGTTTCTCGGACTCCTAAACCGCGGAAGAAACGCGCTCGTGGTGTGCCGAAGGCGCGAGCTGCAGCCACTTCTACGGCTGTTGTTAGCTCCAGCTACTCTCAGCCTTTCTATACAATTCATGAAAAGGAAATAGATGAGCTGAAATCAAAACCTTATGGCGGCATATTGAGTGAGGCGGAAGCTGACACGAGCGCCACGTTTCCAAAGGTGGATCATCGACGTCAATTTGATGATGCTCGTCAAAAGGCAGAAGAAGACTGGAAGGCAAGAGCAGCAGCCGCTGCTGAAGCTGCGGCGAGAGCAGGATTGAAGAAGGCACGCAAGGTTTCTGGACCAGCAAGTCAGATAGAATATATCGATTTTGGTCAATACCAGATCGACATATGGTATGCTGCTCCTTACCCTGAAGAGTACAGCAGGAACAAGGCTCTATTTATCTGTGAGTTTTGTCTGAAGTACATGGAGTCTGAAATAGTCGCATGGCGACACAAAACGAAGTGTCCGTGGAAGCACCCTCCTGGAGACGAGATCTACCGAGATGGAAAGATTATGATTTTTGAGGTGGATGGACGTAAGAACCCACTCTACTGCCAGAATCTCTGTCTTCTTGCCAAGCTCTTCCTCGGCTCGAAAACTCTTTATTACGATGTCGAGCCATTTCTCTTCTATGTCATGACAGAATATGATGAGTTGGGTTGTCACTTTGTGGGTTATTTCTCCAAGGAGAAGCGACCTAGCAGTCTTAATAATGTTTCGTGCATTCTTGTACTTCCAATACACCAGAGGAAAGGTTATGGCCACCTCCTCATTGACTTCTCATATCTTCTCACCAGAGTTGAGAAGAAGACTGGTTCTCCAGAGAAACCACTTTCGGATATGGGCTTGGTCTCATATCGCAATTACTGGCGACTTGTCCTTTGCTACTACCTTCAAAAGTTTAACCCATCCGATCGTATCCCAAGCATTAAGACTATTTCCGACGACATGGGTTTGACACCAGACGATGTCATTTCGGCACTTGATGCTATGGGTACGCTCATTCGCGATCCGATCTCCGGCACTTATGCTATGAAATTGAGGCCAGAGTATTACAAGGACGTCATTAAACATCATGAAGCGAAAGGATATGCCAAACTCAATCCAAAGGGCTTGGTATGGACACCATTCGTCATGGGTAGAGGCAACGCATCCGCTTTTGATCACGCACCACCACTTAATGCTGTTGCGCCTCGCGAAGACGATGAAGACGAAGTGCCAAGCATTGAAGGTGTATCAACCACGAGTAACCGGGATATTCCTATCAATGGCACCATGAATGGAGATACAGAAGAGATGACAGAATCACTGGGCAAAATGACTACCGGAAAGAGTGACCTCGTCAGAGCCGTTAGTTCCGAAGGAAGTGTTGGAAAGTCCGCAATGTCACAAAAGCTCAATGGGAACTCTAAGAAATCCTACTACGATCTTGCAGCCTCAATACCAGCTGTAAGATTTGTGGTATATCCTCCTTTGCCGGGCACTCGTACTCGAACTGCTCCCCGTCTGCCAATGCCACGACCTTCTCCTCGAGCAAGAAGTTCTCTTTCCTCCTCAGTTAGTCGACCAAAGCCTCGCCGTTCCTCAAATGTATCTGTTCGTCGCGCGTCTTCCACGTCTGCTTCAAAAGCGCGTAGCGCAGCACGTAGGAAGAGTGGAGGCACTGGGCGTGGTCCCGGTAGGTGGCCGAAAGGTACTAAGAAGAGTGATTTTGGAAACGCGGACAGTGGACCTGGTTTACCACCGCGATTGTTGAAGCAAAGAAGCAAGCTAGGAAATGAGGTCTTGCTTGGAGACGAAGAGGATGATGAAGAGGGAATGGAGGACGAGAACAAGAGTGCAAGCCTCGATCACGATCAAGAAGATGAATCGGCAATTTACGACACTCCTGCACCTAGGTCGAGGAGAGAACGAGATATCTCACGGAAAGGTTTGGGAATGGGCAAACCACTTCTTTTGGGCAAGGGGAAAGGCAAGGGTATGGGGACCGGAAAAGGCAAAAGCGTACTGGTCGATGCGGAGGGTGACCAAGAAATGACAGATGCACCCGCGGAAGCAGGAAGTGATGAAAATGTGGGTGCGGATGGGACCGTTGCAGACCTGGGCAAAGAAGCTCAGAGCGCAGACGGGGATATTGATGCTGAGGGGGAGGAAGAAATTTAATGCTGGAGAAATGAGCTGATGGGATTGGAACATAGGGATAGCTAGGGTATTAAGCGACGAAAGGCGTTTGAGGATCTTCATGAACAATTAACCCGTCGGCTAAGATGGCTGGCTTCTGCTCATCGTATGTAAGGCGTCTTTGGGGAGGAATATGTGTGCGACTTCTTGTAATTATTCTTGTAACAACAGCATCGAACAGTTTCTTTTAGGTTGATACCATCAAAATGGACTGCTTTAGTTTTTGATCACTTAACTTTCTTTACCTTGCATTTCTTCGGATAACCGGCCTGTGATTATGTGTACAAACGTTCCTACGGTTTCAGGCTAGGGGCTACTTCCTTAACTATGCACTGAAGTTGTGATGATGGCCCCGACCTTCGCCTACGAATGGACTCCAGTGTTATGTGATGGAAGTCATTTGGAGACCTGGAGTGGATTATGGAGAAAAGCACCCTACGATATTCTAGTCATACGATAAGGGAGTTATATTGAATGATTCAAGAGCAGCTGTGACCATCTCAGTAACAAAGTTGTAGATAAACGTTTATGCTTCTTCCAAAGGTAAAATTTACAACATCGGTTCCCCTTGCATCTTGCTTGAAATTATCCGATATCACCAGCCGTTATGTCCATGCCCACCACATGGGTACCAGGATAGTAAGGACGAGAGGCAAGAATAGTCGGCAGAGGATGTTCTGTTTGAGCATTGCGCGATTTGGTCCTCGGCATGAATCCCATGCAATTGCTCTGCTCCAACCGCAGAACTTGGGACGGCGATAGTTCGGGTTATTGTTTGATCGCGGCAGGGCTGCGGCTTACCGAATAGGGATATCCTCGAGCCTCGACCCCCACCTAGATCAAACATCACACTGGCCAGGTGAAACTGCAGAGAACAAAATCACGATATTTTGCTTCCTTTCGCGCAGCATTCTCTTGGCGCTTGTGTCAACTTCGACCTTTGTGTCTGTTCGTGCCGCTGGCCTGGTCTGATCATTCGCGAAGAGGAAATGGTCCCATCGGTTCTTGGCAGCGGGTCAAACGTCTTGGATTTTGTCCTTCGAGCTCACTTTGCACCTCTTGTTCAGCAGATTGGAAATTGTTATCCTGGTTTCTTGTATCAAGTCCTTCGCTCAGGAGGCTCTTGTATCTATTGTTGGCACTCAAGCGGGTGTGCACGGCAGTCAAGAAATGCCATCTGAAGAATGTCATACGACGAATCGGTGTGCATGCATTAGATGACGACTATGGCTTGTTTCTGAAATCGTTTTCAAAGAGTGGAAACGATTCCTATCTTGTGCTGTGTACGCTGCCAATACCTCGACCTAAGTGGCAGGAGGTAACAATTATCTAGGCTCCACAATTGCGTGCAACAGATGTTGTAGGAGAAACGCATTGTTCTGAGAAGGAGGCAATAATGTTGACGGCCCTTGATATCACGGAAATGATATTAGCTCATTGAGCTTTTAAAAGCTTGAGGATTTCTTTCCCTCAAATCGTCCGTACATCCATTCCACTATTTGCATTTGTGTTTACAGTCCTTTTCTAACTTTCCTTTTCGTAACTTCTAAAGAGGATCCGGGTGATTCTTCCATTCTCTATATTACATTCTTTCACTAGTGCAGTGCACGTTATTTACCTATCCTTCAATATGTATACTTCTATTTTCACCTGCGCGGCATTGTTGTCCGTCGCTCACGCCCACGGTGTTATCCTTGCCGCTCAAGGTATTGCAGGGTCTCCAGCCAGTGTTGGCTTTAAAGGTATGGGTTCTTGCTTCGCTCCATACTCGGCTTGTATCTAACCCCAGATAGTGGACGATGCTATTGCAAGAAACTGCACCGGAATCAGTCCATGTCAACAAGACACAACCATCATCCGCGACTCGGAGATCACAGCCAACATCGTCAACGAATGTGGACGCACAGAACTCAGCGGAAACATCGACGTCGGAGAGAACACCGAGAATGCACTCGCTGCTAATAAGGTTACTATGGTCAAGGCCGGCACGAAAATGACTGTAACAATCCACCAAGTCAACGCTGATGGAGCTGGTCCTTACACTTGCGACCTCGACGAAACCAGTAAGTACCATGTCCTTCATTTCATCCCTATTCATCCGATCTATTCCATATACTAACACCACCCAGGCAACGCTGGTATAATTTCCCAAAACCTCAGCGTCACCAACAACGTCCCCGGTGTGAACGGTCTCTCGCAAGCCAAAACCCAAGACTTCAACATCACCGTCCAAATGCCCGACAAGCTTGCCTGCACCGGTGGTAAGCATCCATATCCCGCCTCCTTAACACAAACAAGAAGCTAACATCACCCCCTCTAGCCTCCACAGGCAACATCTGCACCGTCCGCTGCCGTAACAACGCCGTCGCCGGTCCTTTCGGCGGTTGTTTCCCCGTAATGCAAATGGACGTCGCCGCCACAAACAACAGCGCGAACCAAATCACCACATCTCAAACTCTCGCCGCAATCGACGCCCAGGTGCAACAAAACAACATCGATCTCCCTGTGGCTATTGCCGCGAATCAGAACGCGGGTGCCGCCGAGCAAGGATTTGCTGCTGCGAATGGTATGTCTCTCTCTACTTGTATAATATCACCAGAACCTCCTAGCTAACTCATGCAAACCAGCTCTCCTCAAAGAATCCGTAACCTCCAAAGCCTCACCCGTGCAAACCCTCGCCGTAGCCAACATCAACGGCGCCGGTGCAGCTGCCGCCGCCACCTCCTCCTCCTCATCCGCAGCCGCAAAAGCCACCGCCGCAGCCGCGAAAGGCAACGGCAACGGCAACGGCAACGGCAACGCCAAAGGAAACGGAAACGGCAACGGAAATGCCAAAGCCAACGGCAATGGCAACGGCAACGGCAACAGACAAAACAACAACCAAGCCCGCGCTCCCGGTCTGAGTTTAAAATGGGCGAGTCGATTGTTCGCTGCGGATACGTGGGAGGAGCCTACGAACTAGATTGCGGAGTGGTTTGATAGATCGGGATGGGTCAACGGAATGGAAATGGGGAATGTGTATAATGTATATAAGTTACAGTGGCTAGATATGGGTGGATAGATAGATGCATAAATGGAGAGAGAGATAGATGGGAGATATATACCAATGATGTTTTTTTTAAAGAGGAGTAGTAGCAGTGCGAGTAGGAAAGAGAAAAATGAAAAAAAAAAAAAACAAACAAATAAATGAACATAGACAACACAACACTGCTAAATCTAAGGGGTTGAGGTGAAAGTGCTGTGATTGTAGGATATGTTTTCAAGTAATATACAGCTTTCCAGTAATATATAGCTTTCAAGCAATGTACAGTGTAGCAAGAAGATGCCGTCATCCATCTCCCTTCTCCTTGCCTTCGGAGTGGGAAAGAATATACACATGCACACGAACACGCAGATCATTAGACAGATGCAAGATCTTGGATTTGAGAGGAGACATGATATTTATATCTATATACACCATAATCCTACCCATCTCCCCCCTTTCCCCCTTCCCCTCCGCCCTCTACCTCTTCACCTAAACCCTTCCCTCACACCATATCCCGCTTCGACACAACCATTGAACTCTTATCTGATGATTTTATGCTCCAAACCCCCACAAACAGCATGTCAGCCATCATGCCCAAGAAAGCAAAGCATAGTAGAAAGAAGAAAAAAGAAAGCTGAAAAAAGATTTTTAAAAAGACGTTTTTGTTAATGCCCACCTTCCAATCTCCCTAGAGCGCAAAAGAAAATGGGAAGTGAAAAGAAGTAAAATGAAGAAAGTTGCCGAGGCATGCGTCAATTAATCAATCAATCAATCCACAAAAAATCGTAGTCATAGACAACCATGCCCATGCATCCATCAAGCCATGAAAATATGACACAAACGGTAACTAGACTCCTCCCACCAGTCCGCCCATCCATACATCCAAAAAACGAACAAACCATAAGCAATCAATCCCTTAACTGCAGACCCAGTCGCTAGCCATCTACATAATAATAGCCGGAACATCCACATTAGCCTTAATGCTCTTATGCGGAAGAATGCTACCGCCATTGACGTAGATCTCATCGCCAATTGTAACATCATCACCCAATACACTGACGTTTTCCAAACGGGCCCATTTTCCTACCGTCGAGTTCCAGCCTACAATGGTGCTCTTGACCCAAGCGTGGTCCTTGACTTTGCAGCCTTCGAGGAGAACACAGCGTTGGAGACGAACACCATCGCCGACAATGACGTTAGGACCAATTGTTACGTTGGGACCGATGCGGCAGTTCTTGCCGATTTTGGCGGAGGGGTCAATCAAGACGTTGCCGCCGTGGACGTAGGGGGTGTTGGGTGGAGTGAGGAGCTTGGAGCCCTTCTTTGTGAGGGAGGAAAGATAGAGACATGTTCCGGTAAGGAAATCTTTGGGTTGTCCAACATCCATCCAGAATCCTTCCAAATCGAATGAATGTAATTGACCATCTGCGCAGATAGCAGGGAAAGTCTCTTGTTCGATAGAAGTGGGGCGGAGATCGATACGCTTGAGGACACTTGGGTTTAAGATGTAGATACCAGCGTTGATACGGTTTCCAACAAACTCGACTGGCTTTTCGACGAATCGGTCGATTCTGGATGGGTGGTTGGGCTTGTGTACAACTACACCGTATTTTGAGGGTTCTTCGACTTTGGTAACAACGATGGTACCTTCGTCGCCGTGGGCCTTGTGGAAAGCGGCCAGATCTGCGAAGGGGTATTCGCAGATAACATCTGAGTTCAGAACGAAGAAAGGAGCGTCGTCTTTTCCGAGAATCTCTTCTGCGAGTTTAAGAGGTCCGGCTGTGCCTAATGGTTCGGATTCGATCGAGAATGTAATCTTTACGTTGAATCTTTCTTCGTACTGTGTGCCTGCATTAATTTCTGCCGTGCAACGCAATGGGCTTGCTTGGGTTGTAGTCAATCATACCTCAGCCAAGTACTTTTCCATAACCTCTGGACGGTAATTTACGGCCAACACGATATCTGTAACTCCAGCCTCTGCCAAAGCCTCAACCTGGTGTAGAATCATACGCTTGTTGCCGAACTCAACCAAAGGCTTGGGAAGGGTGAGAGTCTGCGTAATCGTCAGTCGATGGACAAAGGATCAGGGAAAGTCGTGCGGATCTGCGAGACCGCCAGATTGCTGTCGAGAATCTTGGGAGGATATGGGGTAACATACGAGTGGTCGTAGACGGGTGCCAAAGCCACCGACGAGAATGAGAGCTGTTCAGAAAGTTAGCCAAATATACACCTCGAGATGGATCTGAGGCAGTTCGCAGACCACCGCGCACAACTTACCCTTCATTTTGAAAGAGTTGAAAGGTGTGCAAACGTGTTAGAAGATAGTTGTATATATTCCCAGAGTCTACCCCGCAATGAAGAAGGAAGTAGATGGAGTTGTCGTTTCTTTAAATTGGATAAGTGAAGGAAGGTGGTAGGGTAAGTGCGTTTGGGTTGTCCTTGCTTGCAATTAAAGAGGTAACCTTAGAAAGAGGAAATTCTAGAATTACAAAATGAATAATGCTAGAAAAGCAACGAATGTCGAGTTTAACGTTAATGAATCAATTGAAGATTGAAGAAGATTGTATTGTTCTTTTATCCTTTGGCAAGAGGGAGGAGTTATGTTGAGACAGGGTGGTGCAAGATTTATAAAGTGGTATTATTGCTCTGTATCAGGCCAGATTACGAGTAACCTTGCGAACATACGCTTGTTCCCTTACTTCGCCCGTGAGAACTATTTCGAGCACAATTTTGGCTGCTGGTCCCCGAAATTTCTCGTTTAATGTGCCTCTCTAGCTGCTTTTTGCGTGGTAGCCAGTGGTAGCTCTCTTGGGTCTGCGCTGCTGGGGGAAAAGGGGGCGATCGAACAAGAGACTACGGATGTGCTCTGCTGTATTCAGCAATTAAGTGGTTCCTTAAGGCGAGATTGGAGGACTTCATTTCCTTCATCTCCCATTCCCTTCATCTTAATAGAATTGCACTGATGAGGAAGGATTGCCATTGGTTTAAAATGAGATCCAATTGAGAGACCACGTTCTCGAATTCATATAAATCTACGGCAGGGCAAGGTACGATCGGTACTGGTGCCGTTGCTTTCCTGTCGGTTACTTCAAGCCTCGAGGAACGGTCATCACGTACAACAGCTGTATTGACAATACTATGACCTCTTTGATACAGCAAACTTCTCCAGCATGTCATACTTTCTGTGACCCATCACAGGATCATCAAGAAAGTCAGAAAGATGCCAATCCAGCCCCAGCCCTAAAAGATGATCTTACCAGGTATTCTATGGTAAGGTCCAAATTAAACTTCCTTCCATTCTTCCCCTGGCCTCCATAGTCAGATCTAGAAAGGAGTTGAAGATCGTTGTATTCCAAGTCCAGTCCCCAAGTCACTGCCGACAGTTTGTCCTCCCCTCATTACCAACCTCGACAAAGCAACGCATAATCGCATTCTCGTCGTACCTGACGCCCACGCACAGCAAATCTCGTGTCAGACGAGCGCAGCAGCAGGAAGTCGTAAGATCTACCGATGCTGATACGGAAAAGGGTTCACGAGAAGCAGGACAATAGCGTTGGGACTGTTCGGCGATCCTAGCGTTCCAGGAGGGCTTGTACTTCGTATCAAATGTATCACGAGATATGAAGAAAAATTGTTAAAGTGTGGCAGTTGTGGCGGTGCAGAGGAATATCGCATGAAAATCCTCCTCAAGTCTTTGTCACTGGACGCCACAAAGGATACCACAATCCAGCGAAGCTTCATATCAGACCAGACGTCAATCGATATTTTGAAACCATAGACGGCGCAAGATGGCTCTCCGTGGTAGAAAAACAGGCCGATCTGGGACAATTTATTATAGCTGATTATTATTGTCAAATCAATATCTCAAATATCATGAAATATCATTCTGTTTTCATTGTCCAACTACCTTTGAGGTATTATTGTCGGCCTGTTATTTCTGCGCTGGAGAGGATGGTAAGAAATTCGTTAAATTAGGTAGCCCTAAGTATTTTATGGTCATAATCATAGTCATTTATAGTTCATGAGTAGCTCCTCGAGCTTGTCTTCCCAAAATTTTCTTGTCCACCCCGTTCATGTCCTTCTCTTCTTGCAGCTCAACGAACAACACAGCATAGCCTTTCAATACCAAAGAATTCCCACGCAAAGACGATCTTCGTGTGACATATAGTAAGGAAACAGGAAAACAACCTCCAGGCTTGCTTGCTAGCTTGCAAATAGCACAATCATTGCCATATCCTTGCCCTCTTGACATTAGCCCCTGCATAACTTATAAAGAGCCTCTCTGTAACGACTGGTGATTTGAGTTGCCTCTTGTTCTTCCCGGCTGGTGCTGTGATACCCAAACCGAGGTCCGTCATAAATCTTAATTCGAAAAAAAAAAGGGTTGAAGTATAAAAATGAAATTCGTGGTTCGTAGATTCATTATCGTGAAATATAAAAAGTGAGAACTTGGTCGTGAGATCGTCATGCCTTTTGTAATGCCCTCCTATATCCCGTGTTTTTTTTTTCATAGTCGTTAAATCGTAATTTTGACCGGCTCGTCACTGCTAACACTCATGTATCCTAAACCGAGTAAACGCATGCTGCACATCACTCTATCCAGTTGGTAGCCACTTCTTAACTGCCGTCTGACATTGACTCAGCCACCCTAATCCGAGGAAGTGCTGGAGCTGCTGCTGCTCAAGGTCACGGAGTGGTTTCGACGATCACTCCTCCTTTTGTGCCTTTCAGTGGTCTCGTTGGCAGGTAATCCTTGAATGACGCCATTGCGTGCCAACATGCCCCTACAGACCGACGACTGACGGCAAATCATGAATGCTTGTGTTGCCGCATTCTCCTGGGCTAATGCATCGGTCTGGTATGGCAGATCCGTGTGATATTCCTGGTCATTGACGAGAACGAGGCAGGTGAAGCCTTGCCCATCTCTGTACGTCTTGTACTGGGGGCTCTTCCAACCACGTCTGCGGCACAAATCTGTTTACATGTCAGCAGGCATGCAAGGGACTTCGTTGTGCAAATCTTGGATCTCGAAGAATGCAACGCTGAATCTCATAAGATTGGCCTCTTCAGAAATAGTATGTCCATCGGATTATGCTAGCTAGGGAAGCAGAATTACGGCATCACCAGGGAAAAGGCAACAATCATGATGTGAGGCGATCGATTCAGCCCTCTTTTGATGCACACGCTAGGGAAGAAAGGAAACGCCAGAGATTCCCGTCGTATACAAGTTTCCAGGGAAGTGGTAAAAAGGCTCCGAAATGATGAACCGACGTACTGTCCAAATATGCCATGTAGAAACCCATCGTGCTTTTCTCCCAATGTCACAGTATGACCAGATTCCTGGGAAGCAGGTATGCCCGTCGTCTGAAGGGTGTGTAGTATGTTGTATGTGTGTGGTAAGACACTTCGATCGATACCAGAACGTCTTGATTCCAATGCGTGCCCGAAGGTTGTAGAGGCTGACGATGCAATTGAGCCCAATCTTGGGGGTATACAGGGCAGTATGCACACACTGAGTGCCGTGTATGTGAATACAATGATGTATGGGGTGGTGTTGTGGTGTTGAAGAATAAGGCTGACTGTAATTGAGTGGATGTTCTAGGGGCTTTGTGCAGGACTTTCTTTCATTAATGGCGAGACATGTGCGATTTATCGCAGAGTCTAAATGTTAGCGTAGAGCAAGGATTATGGAATGAAATCCCGTAGTAGAATCGAGGAGCTCCTTAGATAGGACAATGAGTTGAACTACCTGCAAGTCATGAATGCGGCTCTTTGGATATGGAGGCGAGCGATGTGTTGGCGTACGTTGTTGCCAGTGATAAACATATCAACATATTAGGCAACTCCACCACCGCATGGGAAGGCATAGAACCGAAGATCTTGAATGGCTCAAAGGTACTACATCTCCATTCTGAGAAACCTTTGCAGGTCTGGGAGATTGTAGATGCAGCGGAGTGGCGAAAGGCTCACCTTGTCCCACGGAATCGGACAAAAACATGGAGCAATCATTGCGGACCGCAGACCAAGGCCAAGACCTCAATGGCAAAGAATTGAGTAAATCTTCAATATATTTTGCGGACGTTTTTCCATTGAGATCCGCCGGCTTGGCCACTAATGCAGAGAAATCGATGGAACCATGGGTCCAATGCAAGCAAAACGTCAGTATCGTTAGGCCAGGGACGCAATCCTCTCGAGTTGACCAAGGGATGCAGTGAGCGAGCGCACCCTGAAAGCCTCTCCAAATTGGCTTGTGCATTGCAATATGGTGCCATTGAGCGATTAGAAAGAAAGAGAAGGGTGAAGGGCGTTCTGCTGCTCGGGATGAGATTCCTGCCCCGCACTACCACGATACAGGACTTGGAAGGTGATCGCAGTCGCAACGAGCAACGAGCAACAAGCAGCACGATTGACGCGGAACGACTGGAGTACGGCTTGACACGAAGTCGGTGAGCATCCAGTGCATGAACAGTGGCTGGATTCGGCCAGCTTGGATCATCGAGTATTGTGTTGTAGTAAGTGGTAAAAAGCGCGAGGCAAATCAGCCAGGCCCTCACTACTAGCCGCAAACAAGGTTGTGGTGCGTATGCTTGATGAGTTGGCAGTGCTTGACGTCTCGATAGTAATGGTCAATATGCCGCCGAAATTGAAAACGGTATACGATTAGAATATATTAAGCAAAGCGCAATGAAACTCGTAGATCTAGAAGTTCCTCGGCTCGATTCCCTCCTGTTAACAGTCGTGAGAGTTTGACGCCGTTCGTGGAAATTGGGCTTTTCCTCGGCAGAAAGGGAATCCGTAGGAGCAAAAGGTTACGAGCTTTTCTTGCGTATCGTGAACGGACAAAAAATGTAACCTTGACATCAATAACCGGCAAACGCCTTCGTAGCATCCTCTCATTCTTCACTCACCAGGTACTGGAATGGGAGTGACCGCCGTACCGTCCCGAGTTGGAGATCCTCAATGTTACCCTACCTGGTACCTGGCTTTGAGTCAATTGCATTGATTACCATTCGTTATCCCCTCCTATCGAAAGAACCTGCCGTCGCGTCAGCTCGGAAGGATTGCGGCGTGAAAATATGATCTGACATGAAGATTTATGCAACATTTGCATCATCTCCTATCTTTCGATCTGATCATTAGAACAGTGGCAATGGCAAGTCTGGAGAAGGTTTTTTGATACGCAATAATGCGGGCTAAAAAGCAAGGCTCTGCAGCTGCCGTAGACCCATGCACCTAACGAGTAAGGGGATAGGGGGAATTGTAATCGTAGTGTGGGAGCGCATACGTGAAATGTATGAACAGCAGTATTACTGGAGTACGAAGATGTGTGGTAGTTCCGACACCTCAGCATTGGAAATCACTTCAAACCCATTGAGCATTTTGAACCTGTAATATTCGTCACGTTGCACGAAAACGAAGCGATTGTGATACAGTGTGGAGAACTTCGGCAATACCTGAGTAACCACCAAGATATCAAAAGGGGACATTGGTACTCTTGCTGCAGTCTCCTCACTTCTACAGTACAGTATCAGGGTACAACCCAAACAGACCGACGATCTCTGTGGGGACTACCTCGACCACCCGTTCTCCTGTACGACCCTTAATTGGCAAACCATATGAGAGACTTACTTCCATGTGGGGACCTATGGGCCATGCTAAGTCTACTCGGTATCCAAATCATATGTCCTGTCTATGCACTCTAACACTGGAAATCTGATATATCATTTTCCCAGCTGTGCAACTGGAGTCTGTTTGTACAACCACAAACGCGAATAGAAGAATGAGCAATAATCTGTAAGATAAGCCCTACAGGCAGTGTGGTAAGCCGCCCCTCCACACCCAGTACGTACTCGAAAAGGAACACCCTTTGCCCCGGATTTCATCCAATGCGAGTATCCAGGGCCCTTAACTTTCCCAAACTTAATATCACGTGTATCGAGAGTCCTCCTCATCGGCGCTGTGTAAAGCATGAGACGCCGGTGTTTTGTGTTATAGAGTCAGATGGATCATGCCGTGAGCTGTCCGAGGCTAATGCATCCTTTGACTTGTTGTTTAAAAACTTCCTTTCGATGCAAAATAGGCCCGTGTTTCCTCGGCAACGCCTTCTGGTATCACAAATATGGGGTGGAGCGTACCCACCCTATCTTCCTCATCATATATCTGTGTTGTCTCGACATAAGGTTCGGAAGTCCATCGATACGGTGAACTAAGCGTGCCGCTCTCCTCGGTGTTCTCTACAGAGGCATTGAAGTGCCATTTATGCTGCGCCGAACTGAGACCCGCGAGGACGTAGCATGTATGGTATGAATCAGACGTGCTACGGCATAAAATTAGTTATGACAGCTTCAATATACGGATTCTGCTTACTGGCTCGGCTTATCTCTTAAACCACCCCGCTTCCCTTGATCTTGGCAACAACAGAGTATGTATCTGATTAAACCGTCGCGGCTATACAAGTTTACTGGAGACTGCACAGATGACGATACTTCTCCAGAATGTTGCGTTGGGCCTTCGAGACATGCTTCTAACAATGGCCAGCAACCTCCGATCCAATGGGAATAACACCCGTCAACCAATTTGTTGGTCCGACCTGAGAAACCTCCTTCTGGGGCATACTGACGAGCGGATAGCCATGAGATAAACCCCGGCACGTCTAGGTATCTGTACGATGTCAACAACGACTTTCATGTGGATATTCGAGTACATCGTTCAAACTTACTTTGGTATCGTGACGTGTGGCTCCCCTAAGATGCACAAGCTTGCCACTGCTAGGAAAGCATAGGCACCATGGGCTTCAGCATCTGGCCGAGCAGCTATACCGCCTTCGAGAGTTTGACCTGAAACCATCAGCCGTGCCCCTTTCTCCTGAATGTACAACACTTACATCTTCCAATATACTCAGGTAGGCCATCAAGCATAGTAGTGAGTCCAGATGATCTAATGGGAGCATCTTGAGGAAGGTCCAGAGGCAGGCTCAAAAGGGTGATCAGAATCAAGGCACAATATGCACCTCTTGAAAAACATCAGATTGTCGTGCATTCAAGTCAAACCATTTGAGGAGCTTACCGAATATCTTCTTCGCCACCAATGGCCATGCGGAACCCCCCACTCGACGTTTTCAATGCTCCTAGCCATTTCCACATTGCTTTGCGATCAATTATGTCAAGTGCCTCTTGCCCGCCTACCATAGCTAAAGAAAGCACAACTGCATACGTTGGGGCCAGATGCGACATTTGACCATTTCCTCCCCCAAACCCTCCAGTCAAGTTTTGTATCGGTCGACACGTTGAAATGATCCGTTCTCGGTATGATGATATGTCCTCACCCATGGTGGCGAGACCAGCCAAAGCCCAGTAAAACATCCATGGTCTACTTGCATCAGCAGCAACATACGCGGATGGTTTCTTCCCTAAACTCTTGTGCAAGAATTGGATGTGCCTGCTCCTATCCAAATGTGGCACGCCATGGGTATTGGCTGGTATTCCTGCCTTTCCTGAGAGAAATGGTAGACATTCTTGAATTGTTTGCTCTTGTAGAAAGGACGTTTGCGTGTTGAGCAAATCCCGAAGTGGGGGCAGCTCTGTGAAAGTATCAGGTATCATAATCACAGGGTGTTCTTTCGCGATTGGCGGGGATGAGGAGGAGGCGTAAAAGCTGTTTCCCTCTGATTCAGCCTCAATGTCTGATCCGGTGAAACCAGGTCTCTCGGTATGATTTGTCAGTGAGCTTGGGTCACGATTTTCCGGTCGATCTACCTTTCCGTGCTTGCTTGCAGGATGAGACAGTGTTGTTGCGCTGATACTCGTACCTTCCCTCGCACGTCTCTTAAACAACACACTATTGCGGTGCTTCTTTCCTTTGATGGGGAATGTCATGTGGGTTTGTTTCAAGATTTGAGAGACTCATTGATTCGTTGTTGTTTCTTACTATTGTTGTTGGATGCATTGAGAGTGCGACGACTCGCTAAATTTACTAAGGTTACTGGCACTACAGAAGGCTGTTGAAAATGGTGCACCTAAAAGTCCGCCCACCACGAGCCACGGAGAACAGCCTCCGGACTCGTGCCCTGGTTATGATGTCGACTTCCTGTTCCCAAGGTCAATCGAGTATGCAAAGAACGTTCTCTGCGCGTGTTTTATGGATGCTCCGAAGAGAAAGAGGCAAGATGTTTAGAGTATGCCAGCTGCACGTACTTGTGACTTTTTACGTCTGTAGATCACCAGATATCATTGGATGTTTGGTCTCTCATCCTTCGGTCTTAGCCGATATGTGAGATCTATGATTGGTGGTACAAGATACCAGTTCCAGTCGTTGCCCGACCCAAGACATCCGATGCAATATCATCTGATGTTATCGTCGTCCAAATGCATAGGCCGCATTGAGTTTATCAGGAGTTAGACATCGGATAACTAAGCAAATCTTAAAGAGGCGACGGAGGTCAAGGGGGAACAGATATCAAAACTGATGACATGGAGTCACGTAACGACACAGGATATTAAATACAATCCTTACAAATTTCCGAATCTGACATTAAGCATTGGAGTTGTGCTACAGCATGGGCGCGATATGCGAGCAATATGTCGGCATGGGCTGATTTGCGAGAACATCATCACGAACATCCAATCAAGCAAATCATTGGATCCTTTATCCTTTATCCGCTGCGGGATTACGGCCAAAGCATGATTCTGGCAGTGAAGGGCGTTTTCGCATGAATTCTGTCATGCAGCTACAATAGTCAAAGGCTCGATCAGCATCATAAGAGGATAAGATACGAGAGTATATCCTGAGAGGGCCTCGGGTTATCTACGGACCAAAAATTCGCAAGAAAAGATGTCCATGAACATGAAACGATGAGGGGAAAGAGGGGAAGGAGGGGCAAGTCGAGTGAATCGCATATTGCGGCTGGCTGCCATTCTGTTATTCTGCCTTGATTCTTGATTGATCTGACGATGGGAACGAGGCTGTTCTCGAGTACTCTGTAAAGCAATGATTGTGTCTTAGATCCCTTTGCCAAGGTCTGCTGTACTAAAGTATTTTGTAGACATTTGGACCCCCGAGTAGCGTGGAGCAATCGGGGGAGATAGCTCAATCGGGAGATGTTTCGTAGAGGTGGATGTGTTTTTGGTCTTAAACAGCAGTCTGCGCAGCATACCGAAAGCGAAAGAGGTGGGAGGGTAAGAAGCAAGATGTACCAAGTGAGAATGGTACGGACGACGGGTAAGTGGGCAGGGACGGCGTAAGCAACTGTAATCATACAATAATGTCCGTCCGATAAGATCTTCCATTCCCTGCCAAGTGCGGACTTGAAAGTACTGCTACATTAGATTCCATCCTTTCAGGGAAACTGAACCCGATGGCGGAATTGATCCTTTGCCGTACAGATTGAGTGATCACCGAAAGATCGGGAGTCCAACCTCGTAAGCTGAAGCTCATCCCCTATTTTCAGTCTCGAGAGTCGAGACGGCGTGCGTAGCAGATGCTGTGTTGTACTTGTACCGAGTCGACGATTGTCCTGTCTGTCTTGCTACTATTGAAGATTTCGATGTACTTGGCAGCTAGCTTGAGGTAGTTACGAAGTAGGGTATCGCATCAGCACCAGCACCGGCACCAACGCCAGCACCAACACTAAAGTCTAAAGCCAACGCCAGCACCATGTTGTTTTAGTTACTCTCGGCTGTAGGCGAAGAAGATCTGACATCCCGAGGGCCAGAGCAAGAGACGTGCGCAAACACCGCACTGAGAGCCGAGAGAAAAAGAGTAAGGAAAAGAAAAAAGTTGAGTTTAAAGTTCCTTTCCCTTGATGGACGATTTTAAGTATGCCGGACGTCAATCCCTAGGATAGAGATACCATGAAGCTTTTCCCTCGTACATGATATACCGGGCCAACATGGCAAATGAAAACTCGTAGAAATTGCTGTCCAAAGGTCTTGCCACTGGAGTGATCCGGAACCTATTCCGTGGACAGATGGCAGATGCTGCATTGCTGCTGAAGGACGGGTCTGCTATGGGCCGGCAGAACAGGAGAGTTTACTGAACTCGAGGCCTAGATGGTATTCTTGACTCGATCCGGTACTATCGACCAGCTTACAGAATGCGTTTTCAAAGGAGTATCCGGGTGGCGATGGAGACGATGGAGACGATGGGGACATTTGAGTCGATGGAATCGTATCTATCACTAAAACACTGGATGCTCCCCACTTCCCTCAAACCTTCCCCCTCTTTCGAGCAGCAGAAGCTCCAACAAAGCCATGGATCCCGTCGCAAAAAGGTTGAGCGAGGGAACTACTTTGGTCGACGGGCCTGCTTTGGTCTACTCTGGTACGTACTCTGGTAGCGTACTCCGTACTGTACACTGAAAACGAGTGAGCTGGTGGCCTGCAAACCTGCAAATCCTACCCACTCTTAACACCGGCCTTCTTTGCTGTTATTGCTTCCCTGGACATGGTCTGCCATGGTCTGCCATGGTCTTGCCCTGAAGCAGCACTCTCTCGCCCAGTGAATATCGTAAATATTGCCCTCTATCGCCGTTCATTGGACACCTGACCTCCAGCGCTCGCAGTAGTCTCATGCTGCCCCATGCAGTAAGAGCATGAGAGGACGCTCCAGTACGCTTCGGTCCAGAAGTGGTTCCAGTCGTCGCTTCTGATTCGGCAACGAACTGCCTATGGACTCAAAATGGCTGGGGTCGTATAAGTTTGCCGAATTCCCACACCGCTCCTTATGTGGATCCTACCTTCTACCTACGAACTTCTCCTACCAATAGGCCATACACCGACTAACATCGTGAGGTTTCCCTCTTCTTCAAAGAGCGGTGTCTTGACCCTCTTCTTACAATACTATTGACTATTCCAACAAGTAATCCGCGACAATGACCTCTAATCTCGATTTTTCGTCAGAAGGTCTGCTGGACCTATCTTTCGAGCAGCGTGACCCACGATATCAATTTACCAATATGGCTACACGTTCGACATGGCCGTTACCGTTGGATATGGCCTCAGGAGCTGCGGACGAACGAAGGGAGACATCGCCAGGGCATAATGGGAATCAACAGTACCAACCAGCACATCTTAGTTCGCCGACACTGTTAACAGACTGGCCGATACAGCCGCAATCTCACCAGCTGTCGCAATTCATTCAGGACAGTACCTTGATGGGACCGCAGTATACGTTCGGAAGTCCTTACCAAACTTCTCCTCTCGACTATGCTTTACCACCGATACCAACGACGCAAGCGGCACTCGAAGCCAGTCTCCACATGGAAACTCCGTTCAATGGACTCGCGCAAACAGTAGAGGCGCAGGCGATGCAATGGCAGGATTGGCACGAATTTGAGGCAGCGATGTACAATGGGAGTCATGGATTACCGAGCATCGGGCGTCAGAGTCTGGGTAGCAATTCACCAACGGGGACATATTTGGAGGTTCTGTCATTACCAAGTTCGAGTAGCGATAACGGATGGGCGACGGTAGATACGTATCCGGATTTCAACACATATCAACAGGCGCATAACGCAGCGATTTTCAACCCGGGACAGACATTACATCTCCGAACTCATTCCGATTCATCCGATGGAAAC
The DNA here is from genome assembly GCA_002946415.1 of Rutstroemia sp. NJR-2017a BVV2. NCBI lineage: Eukaryota > Fungi > Ascomycota > Leotiomycetes > Helotiales > Rutstroemiaceae > Rutstroemia > Rutstroemia sp. NJR-2017a BVV2. Next base: position 1,411,650 of record NJPS01000046.1, read on the forward strand.
CAGACGATTGATTCTTTCGGCAGCTTCGAAGACTTATCCTCATATCCATACTCACCTTATTCACCAGGATCTGACAGCTATTTGGATGTGACAGGTGGGCATCGCAATTGTTTTCATGGAGAAACTCATCATCACAATCACACTCATAGCCACGACATCATCAGCCCCGCTGCTGCGGTCCCTCCCGTTCCTATCAAGGCCTCATCTTCCACCACCTCCAACCGAACTACCCCATCAAGTACCTCCTCTCCTCCCACCCGAAGAAATTCCGGGCCCAAGAAGAGCCCCACTGCCAAAGCCACTAAACCAGTAATTCGTCGCACACCGAATGGCAAGAAAGATGCCACCACCGAGAAGCGTGTTGGAAGAAGGCGTGGGCCATTATTACCTGAGCAGAGGAAACAAGCTAGCGAAATACGGAAGTTGAGAGCCTGCTTACGTTGCAAGTTCTTGAAGAAGACTTGTGATACTGGTGAGCCATGTGCTGGGTGTCAACCATCCCATGCTCGTTTGTGGCAAGTGCCCTGTACTCGTATTGATATCAAGGACATTGGCTACTTCATGAAGGATTGGAAAGCGGATTACGAACGTCACGTGGGCCGTGGAGTATCAGTCTACAACATCAAGGGATTCTCTCAGAAGGAGGAGTTGCTCTGGATCACTCACGGATATGGATTCGCTCTTCCAATCATGGCCAGAGAAGTCTATGTTAGCGATGACAGTTGTTTCAACGTCGACTGGGTAGAGGCTGACCACGAGGAGCCGATTGAGTTTGAGTCTCGCACAGAGCGCATGTCTGCTGGTTCTGAAGGAGTATCTAACGAAGCGCTTTCCGAGTATCTTGACAAGCATATCGATGGACCATTCGAAGAATTCATCGACGAGTATTTCGAGGGCACTCCTTTCATCACCGATATCTTGAAGACTGCTCACCGCTACTACATGAAGGAGAAGGTCCCTGTTGTCCGCAAGGCCCTAAAACTCGTTCTTGCATACAATCTCACTCTGCATGTAACCATGGTTGAGCAGCGTGGGGATGAGCACCCAATGGAAGGTGTTATCGATGACGAGGAGTCCAAATACAATGGCAAGGTCATTGCCCCCGTCATGATCAACTTCCAAATCAAGTGTGCCTTAGCCGACATGTGGCGCGAATTGCAAAAGGAGATCCTCGAAGAGCTCTCTTCGCTCTACTCCAGCGTCTACAGCGGTGACCGTCTCAAGAACTGGCCGACAATTTTCATGCTCGCCTCCATCCTTCTTGCCGTTTGGGAAGAGATGCAATTCGACTGCCATTACCGTGTCCCCGATCAAGCTGCAGTGAACAAGTTCTGCACAGACATGGAGACAACCCCAGTGGGTGTCATCGTCGGTCTTTTCCATGCCATCTCCCAAAAGCTTCCTGCCTTCACTGAGTGGGAGACCAGAAGACATGGGCAGCTTCTCAACAATAATGTCGCTGTCTGCGAAGCCATGACCGAAATGAGGGGTCATGTTACGAAGCATGGTAAGCTCTCATACCTTTTTACTCCCACGCTTTCATCTACTAACAGTCCGTTTAGAATCCTATCTCCGAACTCGACCTGATGCGAAATTTGACCGAAGAGACTTCGACTGCTTGTCTAACAAGTTCCTCTCTAAGCTCGTCATCCGCGCCAACTGAATCGTCCTCATCTCCTTATTGCAAATATATCATTTTACATACCCGCCTTGCATAATCGACTGTACAAAAGCAGCGATGCTGCTAATGAACGGAGGGACCATTTTAGTGATTTTGCTATTTTATATTTCGATACTTTCCTTTGTCTGACTTTCCTTACTATTTTCCATGCCTGTCTAAAGAGGGGGGCCTACTCTGAGCGGATTCTGTTTTTGGATTTTTTGGATTTGGAATTTTTCCTTTTTATTCAACAGCATAGCGATTTTCGATCTTGAAACAGTCATTTACGACCTACACGGAAACTTACGACATGTCAGGACTTGTATGATCACAGACCTTACGAAGATCATGGAATTTAACGTTTTACGGACTTATGTTTTTTATTTTACATATGATTTTTCACCTTACCTTTACTGCTGGAAAATCAAACTCTTTGCTAGTTTTTTGACAGATTCATTTTGATGATGGGATATGAGACAGCATCATTCATGAAAGAAAGTCTGCAGAAGGCGTTGTTGTGTTTTGGAGAAGAAAAAAAAGAGAGAGATCATCAACTGCCGATCTTTATGAGAAAGAAAGAAAGGAGCATGCGCGCTTTTGGGCATTGTTGTTGTCGTTGGTGTTGTTGTTATTGCGGGGGGTGCAGATGGAAGACCGATATAGTGCGAACGAATTGACTTGATACTGCTGCATTCGATGAATAGGAATAGTAGTTTAGTTACCTGGTAGTTGGGAAAATGGAATCGGATTATGTACACGATGCATTTATTCATTCATTCATTGATATATGAGATACGTAGATGCCCAAAAAAAGCCACTTGTTTAACTTGTAAAGATTTCAACATCTTCCTTCTTCAATGTCTGTCTTAATTTCAATGAATTGGATTGGATTGAATCAACTGAAGTGATTTTCCTTCTCTCTCACTCGCGCAATCATCACCGTTTCTCAGTACATGCATGCATATATGCATTCCCCATTTATCCATATACAAATACATCTCGGCGAGCGATGCGGTGAAGTCTCGGGAAGTAATAGCCGCAGCGCGCAGGTATGGCACCTCAGCTCTCGCTGACCAAAGAAAAAAAGAAGAAATTTGCCGGTAAACGAACGAACGCCACCGACCTTGTCTCCGTCCATGCAAACGGTCAGAAGAAAAGCTTTTTTTGGTTTGGGGAAAAACTGCTGTCAGCAGATGACCATACTCCGGGTCATCAATCAATACATGGAAACGGCACTGGATGGTACGATACTACCCACCTTTTGCACAATATACACACGTGGAGGGAAATATGTGTGTCTGTGTGTGTGTGTGTGTATGGTAATCCATATCACCCAGGAAGAAGGTTCTTGTTGCGAGAGTGTGCTTGCGTCTGTTATCTATCCCATCCAGCCGACTGATTGATTGATTGATTGATTGCATCCCATGCTGCACCCCCCACGAGGAGATGTGGGATGGGTGTCCAAATATCCTTGTCGCCAGCGATAACGTCTTTTTCCCGACATATCTTAGACCTGGGGTTAGGTTGGCACGTTGAGTTTGGAAAAAGGGACGGCTCGCTTTTGCTTTTACAGTGCGTGCGAATGTAGTGAGCGTTTGTATGTGCGGGAAAGGAAGATATAATGTTATTACTGGCTCTGTAAAATGTAGAGACGGCTTTGTTCTGAAGCAGATATTTGAACCACTGTAAAGCAAACGTTCAGGTTAAATTCTGACGATATTTCACAGCTTCGATCACTTTACGAATCTACTTTTCTAGGTATTACAATTCTAGGGGTAAAGGAAGAAGTATGGGAATCGAAGATATCGTAGACATCGTAGGTAGTCATCTAGAATCTAGAAAACGGATAAGATTTCTGGTTGTGATACTGCGGAACTTGGGGATTTCCTTGCTTTTTGCCTTACTGAGCGTGCATAGGAGCAGCCATCGCATGAGTACCTGAAGGAGTGAGCTGTTTTGAAACTTAGCATGTCTCGCGCATGGACGGCCATCGATTGGAAATGAAAGGGCGATGTTATGCAGTGACAGCTGGACGATACTCGTCGGAGCAGGTACCGAGTTGTAAAGCAAAAGCAATGGCGATAGTTCGATGATGGAATCCTGCTCCGCAATCCGAGACAAGGAGGCGAACTGTGTACAGAGGTACTTGTAACGAGGTGGCTACTATTCCACAGCGATGAGCAGGATGGAAAGAAGAGGCTGGAGAAGTGGATGGGCTGGCATGGAATTATTGAGTGATGTCGGTCGATGATTCAGTGCGAAGGCGGGGTCGGCCGTATGCTAAACCCGGTTGGGAATCCGTGATGCGATAACGGTGTTAGGGAGCATCTGGCCTTGAAAGAAAGGGACTGTTCGGCTGATGGCTTGCGGTGTTGTGCTCCGAAAGCAAACTCTGAGCGATGCGCGAATCCATCGGGACAGAGGCAGATTAATAATTATCGTAGCGACGGAAGTACTCGTAAGGAAAATGTCGGCTTCTGAGGAAAAAGAAATTTCCAGCGAAATCCGGAGTCGCCTTGAAGCTTCACTGCACTGCACTTCACTTCCCTTCCCTTCACTTCAGCCTTGACGTACGGATCTCCCGTACCAGACCAGTGACGATTACTCATGGTTGACTCGCGCCTTCCAGCTTGTTCCATATGACCCCATAGTCTGGACTTTATGGCGTATGGTGTATGGCGGTGGGAGGAAGGCGCAGCCAAACTGCACCCAGGAGTTGGTGCCTCGCCCTCTGATTCACTCAAGTCGCTAGTAGGTTACGTCTAAGAGAGGTGGCGCTAAGCGATAAGGCTCGCTCATTCCAAAGGGAACGCCGGACCAGAAGGGTACTTAAGGCTCTCCATCTCTCCTCCATCAACCTTTTCCTTTCTTCCATCATACAACCTCCATCAAACAAGTTCCTCATCGACTTCTCTACCTTGGTCTTTCAATTCATCTAATAAACATCTACATCTTCAAAGGAAATTAATCCTACAACCGAAGCAATCATGCAGATCTTCGTCAAGACCCGTAAGTTCACCTTATCCACCGGTTGACTGTTTGGCGCCTTGCGCTCACAGTCGCCACTTCACAACCTCAGCTTCTCCATCAACATCTGCTAACATTTTCATCAATAGTCACCGGCAAGACCATTACCCTCGAGGTTGAGTCCAGCGATACCATCGACAACGTTAAGAGCAAGATCCAGGATAAGGAGGGAATTCCCCCGGACCAACAGCGCTTGATCTTCGCAGGCAAGCAGCTTGAAGACGGTCGCACCTTGAGCGACTACAACATTCAAAAGGAGTCTACTCTCCATCTCGTCCTCCGTCTTCGTGGCGGTATGCAAATCTGTAAGTATACACTGTTACCTCTCGTGCTACCTTATCGTATACTAACCTTATCTCAGTCGTCAAGACTCTTACCGGCAAGACCATCACTCTTGAGGTCGAATCTTCCGACACCATCGACAATGTCAAGTCCAAGATCCAAGACAAGGAGGGCATTCCTCCGGATCAGCAACGTCTGATTTTCGCCGGTAAACAACTCGAAGACGGCCGAACCCTCTCCGACTACAACATCCAAAAGGAATCTACTCTTCACTTGGTGCTCCGCCTGCGTGGTGGTATGCAAATCTTCGTCAAGACCCTTACCGGAAAGACAATCACATTGGAGGTTGAGTCATCAGACACGATCGACAATGTAAAATCGAAGATCCAAGATAAGGAGGGTATCCCACCGGACCAGCAACGTCTTATCTTTGCTGGTAAGCAACTCGAGGATGGCCGTACGCTTTCCGACTACAACATTCAAAAAGAGTCGACACTGCACTTGGTCCTTCGTCTGCGTGGTGGTATGCAGATCTTCGTTAAGACTTTGACTGGAAAGACCATTACGTTGGAAGTGGAATCGTCAGATACCATTGATAACGTCAAGTCAAAGATTCAAGACAAGGAAGGTATCCCACCGGACCAACAGCGATTGATCTTTGCTGGAAAGCAGTTGGAGGATGGCAGAACTCTTTCTGATTACAACATTCAGAAGGAGAGCACCTTGCACTTGGTGCTTCGTCTTCGTGGCGGTCAATAGATTCTCTTCTTTTTGCACATAACTTGAGGCGTTTTCGGATATAACGTGGTCCGATGGTGTTATGGGAATGGTACATAGGTAGTCATCATGGTGCACTAGAATGTGCAGCCTGGATTCGAGAATAGTCAATACATTTATTTTGACATCTTATATATTACGTTCTTGATTTGCATATGTGACTTGCGTGAATACGACTTAAACGGGCATATCCCCAGAAAATGAGCATTTCGTAATCCTGAAGTGACGGAATTGAACCCACATAGCCTTATGACCCCCACCTTCATACTGTAGTGCGAGGCTGCAGCCGCAAAAATAAATTCCACACTCAACGTCTTCCTCGAAAACTGATCCATTCTGCCCATTTTTATTTATTACTATCAGCATCTGCGACGTCAAATTGCGCGTCTTCCGTTTTCGTAGACAGTTTCTTTTTCCATCCAAGGCATTATTAATTGCCATCCATTCTTTTGCCACAAAGTGTGCCCCGCAAATCCCTACGAGCATATATCGCGACCCTGCGCACTACAACCAACCCGCCACGATTACCATCTATCGACTTTGTCAACTATGCACAAATAAGGAAGCATGCCCTCTTATTTCTATCATCTGAAATTCGAATTATATCCTTTACCCAGCACCGACCCCGCGAGCATATCGAAAGAAGATACAGAGCGCGAGATTTGGCTTCCGTCTGAGAAAGCGGATATTTTTGGATCGAATAAAGGGACCACTGAGTGGCCGAGGCATAGAGCTATCTCGTGGAATTCAGGTAGGAGGAAAGGTGGCGATCAGAGCTCGTCTGCTGCTTCGACGGAACAGAATAAAGGGACAGGGGAAGACGAGACACAACTTGGAGGAGGGGCAAACGGAGCTGCGATTAGCGGCGCACTTTCTGGCGGAGCAAGAGGACACACCAGACACGTTTCGCGCAGTAGCACGAAGGAGCCCGAGGTGATACTACCGAGCTTGGAGCTAGTAGGCCAGACGAGGAATCTACATATTGCGAGGGGGGATTGGAGGTTTGGGAGAGTGCGGGTCGAGAGTCTGGATATGGATGGGTCGGGGCAGATTGCTAGAGGGTTGGGAGGTGCAAATGCTGCGTCAGGCATGAATGCGGGGTTGGCTGCGGGAGGTCGCGTTACCAAGGCAAGGTATGAAGAGATTAAGAGCTCAAATGGTTCTCCAAATAACGGGTTGGATCTGAGAAATACGGAGGTAGGGTGGGGAGTGGTACATTTGTATAGGGAGGGAGAGGAAACACCAGGTCTGGTAGGAGTGGAGGTTTATAATTCGGAGACTGCGGCAAGGTCTGTGAATGGATCGGGGAGCATTGCGGGATCTAGCGCGAAGGATGAGCAGGGCCAGACTGCTGCAGATGATTGCACGATTGTCTGTATACCTGCTGTGCCGAGCTACCTGACGCCAAGAGATTTCTTGGGGTTTGTAGGAGAGAAAACCAGAGAGGAGGTTAGCCACTTCAGGATGGTTATGACCGGAAGGATGAATAGGTATCTGGTGCTCATGAAGTTCCGGGATGGGAATGTTGCGAGGAAGTGGAGGGCTGCGTGGGATGGCAAGGTATTTAATACTATGGAGGTCTGTTCATCGTCCAAGATCAATCTTGACTGTTCTCAAGCTAACAATATCTTAACAGCCCGAAACATGCCATGCTGTATTCATCAAGTCGATCACATTTCAAACACCTGCCTCCTCCCGAACGAATACGAGTTTTCCAGAGCTTTCCCATGATCCGTTCACGCCATCGCCGCCAACCCCTAACCATCTCAAACCATTTCCGCCACCTACGCCTAGTCTCATCGAACTACCCACTTGCCCTGTCTGTCTGGAAAGAATGGACGATACAACAGGTCTTCTGACAATCCTCTGTCAACATGTCTTCCATTGTGATTGTCTTCAGAAATGGAGTGGGACCGGCTGCCCTGTATGCCGTCACACGAATCCCTCCCTAGCACTAGATTCACAATCTTCAGGTTCCACCTACGACCCTGAGAACCCTCCATTCGGCAGCGGCGAAGCTTCTCTATGCAGTGTCTGCGATTGCGCCGATGATCTATGGATCTGTCTCATCTGCGGCAATGTCGGCTGTGGACGCTACAAAGGCGGCCATGCCAAAGAGCACTGGAAAGAATGCGCACACAACTTCGCTCTCGAAATCGAAACCCAACACGTATGGGACTACGCCAGCGACGCGTGGGTCCATCGACTTATCCGCGGCAAGGGCGATAGCAAAGTCATCGAACTCCCCTCATCACGCACCCGCGGCAACGGTCTTGCGCCAGGCGACACCCCGGACGACCGGGAAATGGTGCCGCGCGAGAAACTAGAAAACGCCGGCCTGGAATTCACCCACCTCCTCACCTCACAACTCGAGTCCCAAAGAGTCTACTTCGAAGACATGGTCAGCAAAGTCGCCTCCAAAGCCAGCGCCGCCTCTAGCGCCGCCGCATCCGCCAGCCGCAGTGCCGAGGATGCGCTCTCCCAGCTGCGGACTCTACAGCTCGAACACAAGCGCCTCATCGCAGACGTGATACCGAACTTAGAAAAAGACCTCGAGCGGGAGAAGAAGCGGGCGGAGAAGAGCGCGGAGATCGCGCGCGGGCTGGGGAAGAGTCTGCGGGAGGAGAAGAAGGTGAGCGAGGGGTTGATGGAGCGCATTGGGTTTCTGAATGAGAGGGTCGAGGGCGCGCAGAGGGAGATGAAGGAGGTAAAGGAGGAGTGCGAGGAGTTGAGGGAGGCGAATCGCGATTTGATGGTTATGGTTAGTGGGAGGGAGAGGATCAGGGAGATGGAGGAGCGGGGGGAGTTGGAGGTTGGGGAGGCGAGTGAGGCGGGGGTTAGTGTGCCGGTTGTGGGACAGGGACAGGGGGAGGGGAAGGGGGGGAAGAAGAAGGGGAAGGGGAGGAAATAGAGTGGTGGGTGGTGTAGTGGAGTTGGTGAAGGCGTTTCGGGGTGGTTTCTGTGAAGGGTTTTCTGTGGCTTGTCTTGGCTCGGATTGGGCAGATCTGCATTACAGTGGTTTTGGTTTTGGTTGGGGTGTTAGGTTAGGTTGGCTTGGGAATACCAAAAATGAATATATAGTTATGCTTTTTGCTCTCATTTCCCGCCTTTCTATCTATCTTGTGATGCACACAATGACAATGACTTATAGATTCATCAATTCAGTACAGAGTTGTTAAAGGGACACGCACAGGTACGATGAGCTCAACGGCCATTAAACAACAATCACAGTAGACGTGAACTAGGAATGATATAATGCTTGACTTGATTGTTTCACTAAGACACAAAAAGGAGATGTGGTATTCCTTGTACGCCCCCGCTCCTCTAACAAAAAGAACCAGCCAGACTAGACTCTTGTCACTCCTGCAAATGCTCCTTCCATACCGTACCGTGCCGTCTACCGGAAAGACCAAATAAATGGAAACTGTGTGTAGTTTAGATCTAGACCTGTTTTCTATCATCCTCATCACTACTCAGCGCAACATCATCCCCATCTTTCGCTGCCTCGGCCTCGCTCTTCCTTCGTCGCATCTGCCCGCGCTCCTTCATCGCGCCGCGGATCTTCATGCTCACTTCGTCGAAACTGGCTTTGGAGTCGAGCGCGCTGAAGCCTTTGAGTGGGAACCCGGATGAGCCTATGGCGCCGCCGCTGCTGCTGCTGCGGCTTTCGCTGCGCGAGGGAGGACGCGTGGCGAAGAGTGCGATGTTGCCTAGGTTGCCGAAGGATTCGTTGCGTGGGAGCGTTCCGTTCATGGCGGAACCGCCGCCGATCGATGCACCGGCTGTCTGGCTGCGGCGGATCGCGGGTGGGGAGTCGAGCTCGGAGAGGCCGGATTGGTTACTGTCTCTGCGTCGGATGCCGCTTTGGCTAGGTGAGGTAGGTGTTCTGATGCCATTGCGGCTGAAAGGATCAGCTACGATGCGAGAAGCGTCGAAGTCGGGGAATAGCTCTGGGCCGAGGGTGTTGATGACTTCGGTGACTTGCGCGCTCAACTGGGCTCTACGCTCTCGGAGTTTGTAGATGACGTTGCTGGAAGCGGGGTTGAGGGATACGATTAGAGGGCGCAATGATTTGGCAATGTCCATGCCCACCTCTCCAAAGCGAAGGGCGGCGAATGTAATTGCAGGGAAGATGATATAGCCAGAGACGAAGACCGCCCAGAGAGGTACCCAATCAGGCATGTGCCCTTGGACCCTGTTTCTGTATGTCCATATCGCAAGACCGATGGTGTAAAAATTGTATAAGACCGGAGCAAATGCAAGAGCAACCAGTAACTTCCATGTGGCCATGACATCGCGTCCTTGGAGCTTGACGGTGGATGCTGCTAACGCTTGTCGAGACTTCTTGATACTGATTATTTTCGAGGCCACGAAAACCGGGGCGAATAAAACCAATCCGGGGATCACACCAAGGGATAGAACCGCAAGCTTGCCGAGACGGTAGAAGAGAAGGGCAATGACTTTTGGGATAGAAAATTTGGCGTATTCGATTTGGTGATCTCGTAGATTCATATATCGTAACTGCTTATTGTAGTCAAGAACGGACTTCTTCAGCGCAACAATTCTTGGGTCGTCTTTGTAATGAGTATATCCCTTGACCAATCTACGGTTCAGTTCCACTACCATTGGTAGGGGCAACTTCTTGCCAGTTGGGTTGTAAAGTCTTCGGACGGCTTGGATAAGCATCAGAGTGTCATAATCAGGACTTGTGACAGTGACAGCAACAAGAGCTTGATATATAGTATCCAACAATTGACTAACGGCCTCTCTTCGCTCCCCACTCTTATATAGTTCGACAAGTTCTTTTGGGATTTCCAAGGGGTTACCAAACTCAACTACAGCCCTAGAGCGGAATTTGTGAGCATGGAAATAGTTCATGCCACAAGGTACAATTTTTAGTCCACTGTCTGGGTTTGCTGCCAAAGATCCAAGTGCCATGATAGCCACACCAGCTTTTAATGGAAGAAGTTCGGTTCTGTCGTGGCTGCCACCCTCTGGGAAGATTCCTACAGCACCGCCCTGGCTAAGACGATCAAAGACCGCATCGTATACTTGCGTTTGGTCCACTTTCGGGGCTGCTTTATATTTCGTCCCCTCGAAGCCCTCCTTCGTACCCTTAACAGATTCGTTCTTGAATTTTCCATTCTCGTCGACATCGTCTCGTCCAGTTAATTGCGTCAAAGCGATACGACCCTTGAACGGCTTCTTTAACCTCAGCTCCTCTGCGCTGATCACTTCCGCGATTTCAGCATTGCCAGGCGTTGTTCCCTCAACCCTAGGCAGAACCAACAATCCGCCAACTTGTATCTCGCTGCTGTCGAACTTCGTACCAATTCCTCGTACCAGAAGTGGATCGTTGACGGGATCAGGAAGGTATATAGTGCCGGATCCAGGCTTAACCATATCAAGAGCTCGCCCGACTGGGACTGCGCCAACTTTGCGCGCAAACCATCCCACGATGAATTGGCCCATGGATTTTGCGGCGATAAGAAAAGCGACACGGCGATGACATTCGTTACGAAGTGTGCGCATCAGGATAAGGGGATCGACAAACTAAAAATATTCGTCAGTGCCAACTCCCTAAAAGCACATGTAAAAGAAATCGGCGCATACCTGATTCGCATGCGGGGCAGCGACGAAAATCACAGGTCCTCTTCGTGGGACTTTCCATGATCCTCTTGGGTGAACTTCTCTGAAGAAGAGGTCTACCAGGATTGAAAAGGTCCATAAAAACACATCGTAGATCCAGTTGGTCATTGGGAATTCCTCCTTGTGCTTGGCCTTTTGAGGCATGTGCTCATGCACCTGCTGCTCGTTCGCCATAATGAAAGATGGTATTGTTGAAAATCCCAAGATGATAATGATGGACGGATGTCTAGACAGATGGAGGAGAGAATATAGAATGAGCTAACTGCCTTGGACAGTTGAGCACAAGGGCCGCTATAGTTATACAATTATCGACCCAGGTACTAGCTAGATTTGCTCGACCACAGCTCCCGGCGATTCCTTCGCTTTCGATTGTTAGTCACGGCGCGCTGGATGCAGAACTTTCTCTCAGTAAATGCACGCTTCCATCAACGTAATAAGGTCTTCCGAGAGACCAGGAGTCATGTCGATCGAGATAATGTTGGCTGGCTCAATGACGTTGAGGGTTGGGAAGAGGAATATTTTCGGTGGGGTGAGAGCGAGCTGATTATTTACTGTTTGATGATGCAGTAAGTGCATTTTTTGCTCAACCCACGCTTCACGGGACCGGATTAAAATTCCTCGCCGGTTACCGTACCGGAAGCAAACTCACACTTACTAAGCAACGATAAGAAGACCGATAAGGACCAGCAAGCCGGTACATACAAATGGATACTTTCATGTCACTGTCCAGGTCCCTGGTGTACTCCAACAGGATTCTGTATGCATGGCCCGAGGTAAAGTATCACGCCAAGCGGGAGCGAAGAAACAGTGAGCAGGAAGTTGGATATGTGATTGGCCTCGCTCTGTTGGACACTCTGTTGGGCAGGGCAGGCCAATGATTTACATATGCAGGACGGCCTCAACAGCCGTATGCAGCCTGTAGGTAGGGAGGAGGCTCAGTATCCGTTGCAGGTCAGAGGAATGCACTCTTAATAGCTATATCTTCATTCATGACCCGCTAAGTTACAATTATGGAGAGGTAACTTGCGGAGTTATCTAGATGGATCCGCACAATCTTCTTGTACTCAGCACTCACGTGCACCCAGATGTCGACCCAACAAGGGACCAACCAGCGCTTGTATTGTTAACTTTCTATCTCGAAACCTTCCTGGCGTCTTGTACATAATATTCCAATCCTATGTTCCCGAATGGATGCACTTCTGTACCCACCGCTTCGCTGTCTCGTGGAGCCGGGGCGCTTAGGGGTTGGAGATTCAACCTAGTCGGGCTTTAAGAGGAAGCAACGACATTATGCTACCATATGCTACCAAGAAATTACAACAACTAGCAAATTTTCAAAAAGATATCGAAAATGGGCCTACCTCCTTGGGAGACAAGTGAAAGCCAAACTTTTGCTCTCATCACTGGTGCAAATAGGTATTGCTATTCCCCTGACCCAAAAAGAATATAGTTCATCTGCATTGTTGCCAGCTATCAAGGTTCTCGAGTTCAATTTGCTGACCATTTGTAGCGGTTTAGGTTTCGCAATTACGTGCAGATTGATCGACGAGTTCTTTACCTCCTCCGATACTCCTCCTACGAAACATTTGATTCTCATTCTTTGCACACGCTCACCCCTCAAGACACGATATACAATCTCGCGTCTGCGAGGGCATCTGCGCAACCTCGTCGACTATTCGAAGTTTGCGGCGAAGCTACGAGCAAAAGCCAAGGCCCAGGGAAATGTATACAAATGGCAGGACATGGTGGCTCGGGTCCATTTCCTCGGCGTCGAGGTTGACTTGTGCGACCTGAGGAGCGTGTATGCGCTTGCTGACAGACTTGTCAATGGCACTGTAGGCAGTCCTGACGCCACAACGATCGATGGACTGAGACTTCCTGCTGGCTCTCCTGGGACTGCCTCGTATTCCGCAGATGTTAAACAAGATAAATGGGCGCTGAGCCAGGCAGAGGGCTCACAAGGCGAGGAGAGGTCTTGGGGATGGGGCTTAAGTGGGATTCGCATTCCGAGGATCGATATCATGGTTTTAAATGCCGGCATGGGAGGATGGATTGGAATCAACTGGCCATTGGCTGTCTGGACCGTTCTGACTGATTTATTTGAGTCTGTGACATGGCCAAGGTACAAACTGGCAAATATAGGGGCTACCACGAAACCACAGGTTTCTTCCGGTGCTCGAGCCAATACCAGATCTTCTGATGAAGCCACGCAGCCGTTGTTATCTGAAGAAACAGGTCCTGAAGAGCCACCTCTAGGCGAAGTCTTCTGCTCGAATGTTTTTGGTCATTACATCCTCGCACACGAATTAATGCCTTTACTATCGCGACCAAGTTCACCCTCTGCCAATACCAGCGGAAGGATCATCTGGGTATCAAGTATTGAGGCTCTCGGTCACCATTTCTCTATAGACGACATCCAAGGTCTTGAAAGCTTAGCGCCATACGAAAGCTCAAAACGCTTGACAGATCTCCTGGTCCTTTCTAGGAAGCTCCGTGGACCTAGCAAAGCCTCATCCTCATGGTTCGACTGCTCCGATGTGCGCGTGAAGGCGCAACCGAACGAAGACGACTCTACTCAGTCTGAAGTCGAAGGAAAGTTGATCAAGCCGAACGTATACGTGGTGCACCCAGGCATTTTCGCTTCAGAGATTATGCCATTGAATGCCTTCCTGGTATTTATTTACAAGATGCTCTTCCGCGTGGTGAGATGGCTGGGCAGCCAGTGGCATACCATCGACCCTTATGTCGCCGCTGTAGCACCTGTATGGATCGCCCTTTCTCCAGATGAAACCTTGAACAATGTCGATGCCCCTGCTTCGAAGTGGGGTTCCGCGACAAATTCAAGCGGCAGAGAGCGTGTTATCCGCACAGAAGTGGCAGGCTGGGGATGGGAGGGCAAGACACCAAAGACCATTGATACTGGGGAGAGAAGGAAAGGCAGGAAAAGGGGCGCGGTGCAGTTGACAAGAGAAGCTAGAGACGATTTTGAAATCTTGGGTCAGAAATGTTGGGTGGAGATGGAAAAACTGAGAAAAGAATGGGAGGATAGATTGGGGGTGAAGAAGTGAGGTGCTTTATGGGCTTTTAGGTTTGTCTGTATCCTTCATCGTCTTCATGGCGTGTATCAATACGGAAGCATTGTTTTTCATGAATATTAGAAAGAGGGGTGTGGAGTGGGAACCACTATTTGGATCGTGGATATCCAGAGATATTCTTGCTTTTTATGCTCTTTACGAAGGTCTTTATGTTTATTTAATACTTGATTGCATATATTCATTAAGCCATATTTTCAGGACACATTGTGTGATACACCGAGCCAGTATAATGTATATCTTAAGTGACTTCCCAACGACAATCGGTTTATGCTGCCAGCAGCAAAGTTGGGGTCTCAGGTCTGCCTACTCCAGGTTCTCGGCCAGTATTCCAATAAACTGTAGCAAGAGGTCAAGACAGTTGTAACAATGAACCAGAACCTCTTGCTCTCCCCTTGATTTCTCGCAGATTACATTCAAGCAGCGAGTACGATTCCATTCCATCTCTGTCTTCCCATCGTCGTCCCCTGCGATTCACTACAGTACAACCATCCGCTGAGAACCAGAAAATGTCTTTCTAAACCAACAGCCGTGTTCTAAGCAGGTGTCTCTTCATGCACGACTTCGCTTCCATAGCTTCTTCGTCATAAAAACCTCCTGAGCTTTACAAATACAGTCTAGACAGACACACTGCTGACAAACACATCATATCATGGCCTGCTCGTGCAAGTATCGAACTACTAAACACCATCTATAGATTCGATCATGCAAGTACACCCTCAGATACATGCGAGTCAAAGAAACGCCATCCCACGGGTAGAAAGTGACCACGGTGTGCTTCTCAAGTGTTGGAGCAACTCTGGGGGAAAGTAAATTAGTACTTACTAATTCTGCGGGTTGCCTCTATGTCTACAGCTTGATGATAACTATTCATGCATCTCTAAACTCATTATACTGACAGGCGTTGGATAAACAGAAATCCAGGAATTATGATCAGAGGAGTATCATACCATACCATACCTGCCTACCAACAACGACCGACATCCGACCTCATCTGCGGTGCTCCATCAACAGTATCCGGTAACAGTTTCCAGGAAACGCGCTGATGATAAGCACCTGGTATCTGTGTGGTTATTTCTGCTCCTCGTTTTCTCTCCCTCCCGCTCTCATACACCCATATATGTCCAGCTCGCCTCTCGCCCTCAAACAAAACTGACACCTCCATCCATCCCCCCTTCATTCCAAACCACAAGTAGACATAGCCGCTATCCACCAAACCATACAAACTCGCCATCGCAGATAACACCTCGTCCCAACGATGGAGCGCGCGCATGGACAAACACACCATCCGCATCCACTCTCCTGTACCCACCGACAACGTGCAGCAGTTTCTTCCCCGCGACAGGTCTATGATTTGTGATGTTTTCTCAGCAAAGATGATCTCCATGCGCCATTCATATTGTCCGCAAGAGGTAACTTCACGGGCGAGCTGTGCTTGTGGTTAAAACATTGGAGTGGTTTGCGCCGTTTTGATACCGATGGGCTAGGTTATTTAGCTTGGTCGCGGGATGGGAGGTAGTGAAGGAGATGTAAATTAGGTTATTGATAGAGGTTTGGGTTTCAGGAGCAATGCTAGTTTTTCGGTTTAGATAGCTTACTTAGGGATTGGCAATGGAGTTTTCGTATACTGGACTCGGGTAGAGTACTTTGCAGGATATCACATTGTGCTTGAGAAGACACTCGCGCTGAAGGTATGGATTTTGGATCAAACAGCTATGCTATCGACTCTTCGATGCTGCGGCTACTATACTGATGGAGATATGATGGACCGTCATGGTCTCATCATCATGTTCAGATGCACTCGCTGCCCCTCTCCGGGTCAACAGTTGGGTTTAGCTATGTCGAGGTAGTCTCCATCAGATAATTTATCGCGAAATGCACAATACTGAGATGTTAATGCTCCAGGCTAATGCCATTTGCTCGATTAAAATAGATATCCCCGAGTTGCAACGTTTCTATCTGCGACTAGAATCATGTAGTTCAACCAGGATGGTCGAGTGGAAGTAAAAGAAACTTGTGTCTAGTCACTTGCACACTAGAATTCCGCCTCATTTCAACTTAACAAGACGCTGTCAAGCAGTTGGTGCGGTCTCCAAGTCGAGGTCGACTGTTTGCTCGTCAACCCCTGCCTTGCGTAGGATCTATTCGATATTTCGGAGCACTGAGCGGGTTCGAACAAGCAAAGCTTTTCGCATTCTTTGAGTTGCCTTCTACCTCGATTTCATCACCAACAAAGGATGTATCCTTCTCTTAGTTCATCCCAAAGTCTGATCCATCGCCTTGAGGTTACGATACGAATCTTTCCAACCTTCAATCTTGCTATTTTCACAATCCGTACTTCAAAAGTGGAGTCACAGTGTCGCCTGTCTCCAAATCACGATGCGAACATAATTAAGTAGATGAAGGAAGCGGCTGAAATAATATCAAGCTTGCTTATTCATGACATTGTTGGCTCCTTCGTAATCGTAATCCTCGCTTAAGCGCATACGAAGGAGCAGCGCTCCGCTGGAACGTAAAAGAAGATGACAAGAATGACGATGGTCTCAAAAACTGGATTCGGGATCAAACTCTGAATTTGCGATACGTAAGGTATTGCATTGAAAGGAAATACCGAGCTTAAGGTTCTTCGGCATGAGCGGAGGATGGTGGTATTCATGCGTCCTTGTTACCCCACACTACCTGCTTTTGCATGCTGGTCGGGATAACCTCGCGGAATTCATTTCCAGCCGAGTAGACAAGGAGAGGGCAGTGCAGGAGCAAGAGTTAAGAGGAGATCAGATCTTGGTGCCTATCGTATGGGCGACGAAAACAAATACCAGAATGAAGGATGAAAGCAGGCAAAATACGTAAGCATAATATTCGCCCTTCATAATCAACAGCACAGTATGGGTGGCTATGTAAAACAAACCCACTTCTGAGTAGACTGCTCAGACACCGTTGGAAAAGAGAATGAAATGCCCATTGATACATTTAGATGACGTGCGAAATTGCATCAGCATGTTCAAGCATAGAACTCCGACCGCCGAGATTGTACTCAAACTTGCTCGTCGTCGGAACTTCTGCAAGCTGCTCTCTTCCGGCTAGAACATGGTTCGGGTGGACAGTAGACACAGAGTAGAACGAGGCGGAGCAAGTGAGAGAGACGTAGGCGAGTTCGCGAAAGCACACGATAACCAATAGCTGCGAAAGCGCTTGATGAGATGAAATCGTGCGAGCATTCCTTTATTAAACCATGACGAGCGTTGGTCGCTTCGGTCTATTTTTGACATGCGCGACAACTGTGCCATACAGAGCGAACCAACTAAAACATTAAACGCGCAATTTTAGATGCGAGATCGGGAGAGCAAACAACGCTATGCCGTGAGGTTTGTTTTGATGCACATCAGTTTCGCAAGGTTGGCAAAAATAGACATTGGCGCTTAAGGGTACAGCCAACACCAGATGAAGCCACTTCCGCGCGTTGCATCTAGCCGCCGGTACATGGTTTTGATGAGACCTAGGGCTGCGACCCGTAGCGCTTTCATTATGTAGTGCGATGGGAGAGCAGAGACATCTCCAAGGATTTCATAGGTCCCTTCGTGTCCCTAGCGTCTTGAGACCAGATCGGATGAACGGCCTGAGCCGATAAGCAAAAGATGCACGAAGGTATTATTGAAGATTCCCAAAGCGATGTGCTGAAGGAGGCCCGGAGTGGCCGCATGATAGATGTAAGACATAGCGACCTAAATTGGATGCACTTCGTAGTGATGATCGATGATTGATGATTTGACGTCGATTTGCTTTCTCCATTTGTCGCACTGCCACACCTTCGTATGGTATTGCATTCTGAAAGTCTTCTCGTGATGTGTGGGATGTTCGGATGTGGTAGTCTTTCTGGGTCTCATTGGCCACCGAAATTTTGGTGTGTCGACCAACGGGCATAGCTGATTTGCTTCACGTCTTACCTGAACGAATGAAAGGCTTATCTCACTTGCTGAAGATCAATATTATATTCGCCGCCGTGCATTCTCTTCTTCAAAGCAGGAAAACGAGCAATTAATGTGGATGGTTTCCGGATGCGAAGAGGCAGTGGTAGTGCGTCGTAGGCGATTTCAGTTTGAGATGGAGGTTTGTTTCAGGCGATACCATCCACCTCAGCCAGTAAGAATGATGGACATGAGATCTGATCATCCATACTTCGTACTTCCCGTATAGTTGCCAGAACTGCGCAGCTGCGCTTCAACCACAAAGATATCAAATGTTTTTCTCGCAACCGGCCTCGGAGTTCTGCCTCTCACTTTCGCCTTGGTCGGCATTACCTGCACGTTGCCACATCTGACCTGACATGACAATATGTACGATGTATGCGTGGTGTTCGTGTTTTTTTTTCTGCGTCGGCGATGGTTGTCTCGCAGTAGCTGTAGCAATACTAAAAAAAGGGGCTGGGGCAGCAGTTCTAGCAGTAGCGTGGCCCCATGGTTAAGCTTTAGGGCCCTCTAGCCTCTAGGACGGTCCCTAAGTGAGGCTTTGCACTGGGTGGTGGAATCTCCGACTCTTCATTGGACCCCGCCCTCCCATTCGGTCGCAGTTACCCGACTGCGTCCGGGGAGATCTTTTCTTCGAATGAACTTAACTTGGAACTTGGGTTTATTCGTAATCGGCCGCCGTCAAATGCCCCTCCATGCAGACTGGGCATCCCGCGGCATCCTATCATGGATCTTTATCGTGGCTATCATCGCCATCGTCGCCCATCGCCATCCTTGCTGTGGATATTGAACATACTGGCTGGCATGTTGCGGTCAAGGCTTGGGAATTCTTAAGTCCTAAGGGGAGAGAGAGGCTATCGGCTATTACCCTTCCTCGCCTTCTTCGCATTAATCACACAGCTTCATCCAGCCATCCCTCTCAGCCACCAAGTGCTGGGTAGCATGTAGTTATTGCAATATGTACAAAACGTGTGATTCACAGAAACTCTTGACTTCTCTCTTGGACATCGAAGAGGTTGGTTGGGCTGGGCATCGCCGACGGAAAGAAGGAAAAAATCGTCATCCCCGGATTGCGCATGATGTGTCCAGTGGAGCTGCAAGCATTCTCAAGTTGATCCAACCTTACCAAGCATTGACCAGATGAATGATCAATCACCACCGAGCAGCCAAAAATCTATACTTCCAGACTCATATTTTTTCGTGCAGGGTGTTTTGATGTGTGATCGCTGTCAAATCATGGGATGTTCGCTGAAGTGTCACATTCACCGCCTACACTTCAAAGACGTCGACACGTATAACTTGATCCATTTAAATACAGGTCCAGCATTACTCGCATCAATGATGTCGACCATTCATCTTCTGAAGTTTTCGATATATTCGTCCTTCTGCATACCTAGGTAGATGCATAGTCACAGAAAGTCGGCTAGATTGAATCATTCCCCTTCATTACCAATTAGCCATTACCAACACTCCGTATTCTCCTTACATACAGACTACAGTGCACAGTGTACAGTGACTGTACTGTACATTGCTCCTGGCCTCATCAATAATTCGTGTATCTATTGTTATTGGTATTGAGTTCCATAGCTACCAAGACCGAAAAGTCTCCCGTGGTTTCAGCCCTCTTGGTCGGTAGTCATCTCAGCGAATCGAAGCGATCCAAGGAGGAGATCAACGAAGAAACAAAACGTGGAGAAGCGACAGTGCGAGAAGCACGACGAGAACTTGCAGTTCATATAGCCCGCAGAACACGGCATAACAAGTTGACAAGCAACCATTGGAACCGGCTTATGCTCACGCTCTGACTTGGCCCAACAACCTCCGGAAAGTCTCTGCCTCCCTAGACATTTCGAAATCGCGACTTTCTTGTTTGACCTTGACTTGGACTTGCACCACGTCTTCAACACCGATTTGCTTCTGGGGCATTACCAGCGAATCAAGCACCGTTGCTTTTTCCATTGCTCTGTTGATTTGCTTGATCCTCGGGCGCAAGGTGGGCTGAACACTTGAAACCTTTTGCAGACCCGCTGTAGCCACGCCACCAGTCGACCTCTACTCTGTATCCCTGTCATCCTGATCGACCAGCTCCTAGTCTTCCCTAGATACAGCGGGGCCCTGTCGAAAGCCATTTGCATCCTTGGTCCGTTTTGAGAGCGAGGGGTACGATCCCAAGCATTCCTCTTATTCCTTTACCAGCGCCTACCCGAGCTAGGGGGCTTCCATTTTGGATTTGTGCTAGTCGTCCACCCCGAGCCAATAATTCCCCATCCATTTCGACGTTTCCTTACTGGCCTGAAAATACTTCTTCCTGGCAAGGAAAAGCTGGAACGAACTGGAATTCGATAGGGAGAAAAGCATTGGAGCGTATTGAAAACAATTAAAGCCTCCTGGAAGTGGTTCCCCCATTCTAGCCGATACCTCCTTCGTATGCATATCGGAAAGTAATATACATAGCTCCTCATATCTCCCCCCAGCCTGCATCTGCGGAAGAAGACCTCGTCTACATATTTCAGCATCCACTTTCAGCATTCTTCCTTTTATATACTCGCCCAACCCACTCCGCATCCAACACAGCACAGCTCATCCGATTTTCGCTCGACCTTCACCGTCGACCGCCTTTTCTCACGCCTTCGCCTTCCGCCTTTTGCCTTTCTGTGGGGTAACCCATCAAATCACCCACCGTTCCCCTCCAACGAACGAAATCGAAACGAAACAGATAGAACCAAACAATATCTTCCTAATTGGTACTTTCATTTCGTCTCAAAAGTTCAGACAGTTCAGACGTTTTACCAGTCGCCCATAAACTCTCTCGACACTTCTCAACCTCTCACCAAGAGACCCAAAAAGGTCCTCCGCGCCTATCTGCATCGCATCGCTTCTCTCTTCAGCCACCCCTACCAACAACCCTTGCTACCGGATCCGCCCTGGTGATCGCCCTTTTGTCAGGCTTGCGGCGAGGCAATTTACATTTTTATATAGCCAACTGAATCCTCTCATTGCCTCCTCGACGCACAGCACAGTAACCCGCTGCGCCAACCTCCTCCTTCAACCATAGGATTCCGCTGGTCGGATCTTTTCTCACTCATTCGCGAAATTTGATATTCGTTATTACGAGTCCATCGTCACCTCTCGCTCGATATCGTTCTTCGTCATTTGTCATTTGGATAGTCACTTACCTATCCAATCTCACGACTTCGTCGAAGCTTCCAATTCACTTCTTCTTAGTGTTACCCAACACTTTTTTCTTATTCCTCAATACTTACCTTTCACGCTATTGTTGGAATTACCTCACCATAGCCGACCCGACGATTCACCTCAGCCGTTCCGAGACCAAAATACCTCGTACATTACGACAATAGCAACAATACAGACATTTAATTATCTCACAGGACAATAACGACTTTCTTTTTCAGTTTTTACAACCTAGAGCTTGTTGTATCTTTATTCTTTTATCCTCTTCTTCTTGTTTCAATTTGCATTTCCAAGTCTAGATCGATCATCTTCCAAAGGATACACCAGCAACTAGATCAAGTACTAGACCAAGAAAGAAATATACATCATGTCATACAATTCAAGAGCTCCTAGAGCTTCGAACGAGGCAGCTCTGGAACGCTTCATCTACATGCCTGTCAGTTCACAAATGATCAGCTACCTTGCCCAAAAGGCTTCAGAAGTCATTCAGTGTGAACCTTCACAGCCACAGTCGAGTCAATTGCCGTCACCACCAGATACTCCACCTCGAGACAGACGATCACGATCAGATTTACCATCCTTGGAGAGATTCATCACATCTTTAGTCAAAAAGTCGAATGTCCAAGTACCTACACTCATGGCAAGTTTAGTGTATCTCGCGAGGCTAAAGACGAAGTTACCACCAGTTGCGAAGGGATTGAGATGCACAGTTCACAGAATCTTCCTCGCTGCACTAATTCTGGCTGCCAAGTTCTTGAATGACTCGTCGCCAAAGAACAAGCACTGGGCAGAGTACTCCAACGTGCGAGCTTACGAAGGATTTGGATTCTCTCGAACAGAAGTGAATCTCATGGAGAAGCAGCTACTTTTCCTCCTCGATTGGGATTTAATCATTACCTCCGATGACCTCTACACACACTTGGAACCATTCCTTACACCAATCCGACGCGAAATCGACATCCAAGAAGAACACAGCCGCTTCCAAGAAGCACAGGAGCAAGCTCTTCGAGAACAGCGAGCGCAAGCCGAAGCACTATCATTCGACCCGACTGGACGATACTGGATGCCATCTTACGAAGAAAAGTACATGTCATTCTACAGCGAACAACAAGCATACCAGAACCACTACCCATCACCACCTTCATCCTCTGAAGTACCTGGTCTATCTCGCAGCGGTACCCTCGACACACTGGATGCCACGTCATCCTCTGCGTCTTCATACATGTCTGAATTATCTCGAGCAGGAACTCCCCTCTCATCTATTGGCAGTGACTTAGACGCCATGCAATGCGAGACCTACTCACCTTCCGGCGTCATCCGCGATGTTGTCACCGTATACGTTCCTACTGCCGATGGCAAGGGCACCCGACCCATGCTTCCCTACGAAATTGACAACATGTCATTGGTGGACGAGAAGCGTCGAGCAGTAAAGAAACCAAAGGGAAACATCTTCAGTCGGTTCCTTGGTGGTCAACGAAATTACGTATCATGAGACTTTTCTTCGCGGAGTTTGGCATTGGATTGAGCGCTTGACCTGACGAATTTCTTATGTACTCATTTAACGAAAACCCGTCTTCATTTTTCATTTTTCTTATCTCTTTACCTGATCACGGGCATCAGGTATCACATACATCATTGCATTGGGCGGCGTTTACAGGGCGTTTAGATTCACATCTATGGGGATGTGATAGGACAAGTTAAAAATGGTTGGGCTGAGAAGAGGGAAAGCCTCAATCTGGATTATTGAGGATGCTCCTTTGGTTCTGAGGTCCCTTTGGATGGGGGTTTGGTTGGGTGGTCACCGCCCTAACTTTGGGAATTTGTTTTTCATCCCCCATGAACTTGAGCGTATGGGATGCGAGGGTAGAATCATAGCATTACGTTTATATAACATGGCATGACTGTGGGATATGGATCGATTTTGGTCATGGGAGCATGGAAACAAATCGATAGGAATGAACTGAGATAGGATTATAATAATTAATACTGTTGAAACCTTCCAAACCACTTCTTCCTGTTTCAAACTTCGTGAAAACCTTCGTAAGCGTGACGTTGGTGATAGCTAGCATGTCAAGGGTCCCTGCGCATCTTCCCTTTACGGAAAACCCTTGCGTATGCGCTACATGGGTCTTATCTACAGGAGAACATAAGGTTGTAGGAGAATAATTAAGGTTGTTTGGATGTATATTTAGAGAGCTATTGGACAGCTGAATCGTCTTCCACCATCGCATCGTCGTGCAAGCCGGCGGATTGTACTCCAACATGCGACGCACAAGGCAAATTATGGCGACGCTGCTGCCTATTTCTCCAACACGTGAAGGTCGCGTGACGCGCGTGGCTGGCAGCTGCGATGCTTCGTTTGCAAGGATTAATTAATAAGGTAATCTTCGTTTCGATCCGTCATGTGTGTGTAATCATCTTGAAACATCCTCCCACCCCTTGTCACAGATAGATTCCCCCGACAACGCCTGCGCAACTCATCTGCTCAGCGTGTGGCTTTGTGCACGCAGCCCACATCAGCATGTCTTCTCCCACTTGTGCGCACGCCCGTCTCCGTGTCACTCCGCATCCTTCGCAGACCCGGTTTCTGGGCGTTTCTCCACGCGACCGCGCTGCGGCGGCCGCTCCTGCGGTTCTCAGACGAGCCGTGCTGGATTGCGCGGCCGGCGGTCTGTCTGCGGATGGCTTTGCGGCTACGTTTCCGGGGCCGTTGGGGCTGCTGGGTGATGATTTGGTGATGGACCCGAAGTATCCTCCTCAGAGTTTCAGGGAGTGGAGGGGGGAACGTCAGCGCAATAAAGTGGGTGCGGAGGGGAGAAGGACGATTTATGTGGTTGGACCGCCGGTGGTGGAGGATGGTGCGCAGAAAGGATTCATGAGAGGCTGGACGGAGTGTGATGTCAAGGGAGCAGATGCGAAAGCCATTGGTGGGAGCAAGACCAATGGGTGGGAGAAGGACGTGGTCGAATATCTGGAAGCTTTCTATCATGGACTACCAGTCAAACTATTGAATGCCTCCGGCTTGCATTTCACTCCGTGGGACACAACGCCGTCCCAGCCCGCGAGATCAAAATCCCGCTCATCAACTAAAGCTCGGAAACCTAAAGAACCCTCATACATCGGTCTCCGCACAGCCGAAGAACTGATTGGAATCCGCTACCGAGCAACCCCATCCGCACACTACAGTCATCAACTTAATCTGGACGATCTCTTGGACGCTGCTATTTCCATCTTACCAGATGACGCATATGCATTGCTGATGCTAGTCGATCAAGACTTATACGAAGACGACGACGATGAATTCGTCTGCGGAAGAGCTTATGGTGGAAGCAGAGTCGCTGTTGTTTCTCGCGCGAGATACAATCCCCTGCTTGACGAAGAGCAGGATGTTACTAGGGAACATGCTTGGCCCGCAAGTCATTGTGAGATGTACATGGCGGAATGTTGCGGGAAAGCCGTGGCGAAAATGAGGAGCAAAGGGGTCTTTGCAATTGAGGATAGTCCCCTCCGTCTAGCTGTTACTGCGCACACAACTTTGCATGCTAGCGCTATGACTTCAGAGCAGTTGGCGGGGCTGTGGCTTAGTCGGATATGTCGCACGGCAAGTCATGAGCTGGGACATTGTTTTGGGATAGATCATTGTGTGTATTATGCTTGCTGTATGCAGGGCAGTGCGTCGATTGTGGAGGATGCTAGACAGCCGCCGTATTTGTGTCCGGTGGATTTGCAGAAGGTGGTTAGAGCGACTGGGGCGGATGTGGAGGAGAGATATAGGGCTTTGAGGGGCTTTTGTGCAAAGTGGGAGGGCGTGTGTATGTTTGCGGCGTGGGGGAAGTGGATTGAGGGGAGACTGAAGCAGATTAAAGATGTGGGTCAGCAGGAGTAGAGTGTTGTAGGAGCCTGGATGGAAGATATAAACTCGTTTTGCATACTAAATGTAGAGCAGGGAGAGCATTACTGGCCGAGGTCGTACTCTAAGGTGGATGAGCTACAAACTTCGTAATGGAATTTCTATTTGACACAAATACCTTCATATGTTCGTTTGTCTTTGGGTCCTAGATTCACCTTCAACGTCGTGTTCAATCCAATGCCACTTTACCACCAGTCGACATCAGGACATCTCCTGACACCCGAATCGACAGCTCTGAAAGGCACCTCGAAATGCCACAGCTTCTTCTGCCCACTTCATCTCCAACCCAAGATTGTTGTACTCGACTCGAAGGATATAATGATCATCGTCGTTATGTTTATACATCGTTATACAAATGCCAACGCCGTTTTCCCAACCATAAAAGCCTGTGCATGATTAGCCAAAGTCTACAGCAAGAACATAGCAACCGTATATACCATTCCATTCCATGTCAACCGTCTAGATCGTATGATCAGAAAGTTCCTTCCACTTTGCCAAATATGCTTCTCCACTGAAAGCACCTTTAGAATCCTTTTCGAAGCGTCCTCGCGGAGCTTTGATTTTGCGGGTAACAAATGGCGTAAGCTATATATATGTTAGCAGTAAATTCAATACTCAATTACAGACTCTGGAAACCATACCTTGGTATCTTTTAAGTTCTGCGGCACAACATATGTCCTGACTTTATCCCACTCAATTATATACCCTCCATGCTGTGTATGTCGACCTGTCGAGCCCGTCCCAGTACCCTTATAAAATCCTTTATTCGCCTGCTTCGTTGTAAGCCTAAGGCGCGAAATGCGCTGCATCAAAGACGAAGTGGCCTTCATGGTTGGAATCGCTATTCGTATCAACAAGTCTTGTCTTGTGATTCTTCAAAATTGTGAATCCCCAGATAATTGCCAGATGACGCTAGCGGCCGCGGAACCCGGCGGCGCAAGCAGAAAAAAATGTTTCCCGATAAAATTGATAAAAGATTAGCACACTATCAAGTCCAGGGTATATTTTTGTTTCTGCTACAGGATTGAATTGTACAATTATGCCCGGAAGACAATCCCATGGCAGGTCGCTGCTGAAGCAGCCAAAGGTTCGCACGAAGTCGAAAAGAAAAACTATCGATGCGTATTCTGCTGCGCAGCAACAAGTTCCCGAGCGCCATCGCATAAGGCAAAATCGATTGGGACATGCGGAGGGGGGCAATAGACCTGGCAAGCGACAGAGGGATGAGGAAGACGAGGAGGAAGATAGTGAGGATGAGTCTAGTGCGAAGAAACAGAAAAAGGGTCCTGCGAAAGGTCGGTTCGATGAGCTAGATCTTGATGAAGGGAGCGATAGTGAGGGGAATACGTGGAAGATGGGACAGGTTGATAGCGATGACGATAGCGATATTGACAGTGACGATGCTTTTGGAGAGAGTGATGAGGAGCGCTTCGAGGGATATGCATTTGCGGGAAGTTCGAGCAATAACAAACCTGCTAAGAAACGCTCTGCGAGAACGAAGGATTTGAATCTAGATGAGGAGGATGATGGGGAGGATTCTGGCTCAGAATTGGAAGAAGGAGACTTGGGAGACGAAGCTGTTGATCTCGCGACAATTTTAGATGCTGGGGATGACGACAGCGAGGACAATGAAGAAGAAGGTTCGGGCGAATCTGGTTCAGACGATGCGAGTGAAGAAAGTGATGAGGGATCGTCTGCCTCCTCCGCAGAAGATGAGGACGACTCAACGGATCCATCGAAACTCGCAGCGCTTCAAAGTCTCATTGCGAACCTTCCACAAAACGACAGCAAAACCGTGGCAAAGGAGCGAACTGATGGGGCTATCGAATACAATACTCCTTCAGATTTTGGTCTTACGTCGAAGAATAAGCTCACATTAGAAGATCTTGGTCTCCCGAAAATCAACGATCCCCATATTAAGAAGTCTTTAAAATTCTTGGAGTCGGATGATAGTAAGAAAAAGGTTGCCGGCAAGCTTGAGGTACCACTATCAAGACGCGAGCAAGATCGTCTAGATCGTAGCGCAGCTTATGATAAGAGCAAGGAAACGCTGGACAGATGGACGGACACAGTGAAGCATAATCGACGAGCAGATCACTTAATTTTCCCTCTTGCAGACCCGGATGCAGATTCGGCACGTAAGAATGATCGACTCCAGCCAACAGGATATTCTAAACCGTTCAACGAGCTTGAAGCTACTATTCAGACAATTCTTGAGGAGAGTGGTCTTGCTGCTGCGGGTGGCAGAGACGATGAAGACAAAATCAGAGAATTCGAGGAATTGGAGGCCAATAAGCTTTCTATTGAGGAAGTCAAAGCTCGACGAGATCAGTTGCGAATGGCTCGAGAATTACTGTTCCGAGAAGAAGTCAAAGCCAAGCGCATAAAGAAGATCAAGAGCAAGTCCTACCGCAAGGTTCACCGTAAGCAACGTGAGAAGGAGGAGAGGATGAACCAAGAAGCTCTTGAGGAGGGCGGGTACGTTCCTTCTGAGGACGAACAAGAGGCTCAGGATCGGCGACGTGCGACTGAGAGAATGGGAGCCAAGCATCGCAACAGCAAGTGGGCAAAGGCTACCAAAGCAACCGGTCGAGCGGCGTGGGATGAAGATGCTAGAGATGGCATTACGGAGATGGCACGAAGAGAAGAAGATCTTCGTAAACGAGTGGAGGGGAGAAAAGTGCGAAATGAGTTCGATGACGATTCGGACGAGTCTATGGATGATTCTGATGAAGATGATAGCGGGGACGACGAGGGTGCTGAGCAAAATCGACTTCTTCGACGTCTAGAAAAGTTGGGAGGCGGATCAGACACTGTTGATGAATCTGTTCCGGGATCTAAACTGGCTAACATGAAGTTCATGCGAAATGCGGAAGCAGCTCGAAAACAAGCCAATGATGCTATGGTGGAAGAAATGCGTAAAGAACTTGCGGGAGAGGAAAGCTCTGGTGAAGAAGAAGAACCAAGTGATATTGGACGCAGAATCTTTGGTCCTGGAAGCAACAAATCGAAAGATGCGCCTACCAAATCTCACAAGGTCAATGAGTTCGAGGAAGCGGATCCTTCTGATGAGGACGAGGAGGACCGGGAAGTCGTGATTGAAGGGGTAGATAACAGGCCTACCAAAGCAGCAAACGTATCAAAATCAAAAAAGACTAACGGCACAGTTAAGATCTCCGAAAGGAAGCCAAATGCACAACCGGAAGTGGCTACTGAAGGTGGTGCTTGGTCAAAGGTCCCCGTCAAGTCCGATTTTGTTACAAATGCAGAGGCTAAGAAGAGAAGACACAAGAGCAACAACGCCATGGATGTGGATGAGCTCGATCTCTCACAAGCTGCTGTCATTGCAAAGCAACCCAAGCCCAAAGCCTCCAAGCCAAAAACAGCCCAGACGCTTGAAGCTTCTTCGGAAGACGATAGCGACGACGACGGTGCTCTACATTTACCATTTGCTATCAAGGACCAGGAGCTCATCAAACGCGCTTTTGCTGGTGCAGATGTAGTCGGAGATTTTGAAATGGAAAAGAAGCAGACAATTGAAGATGAGGATGAGAAAGTAATCGATAATACTCTACCTGGCTGGGGAAATTGGGTAGGAGATGGTGTGAGCAAGAAAGAGAAAGCTAAGAACAAGGGGAGATTCCTTACAAAGTCTGAAGGTATCAAGGCGCAGAATCGGAAGGATGCAAAACTTGACCGCGTTATCATCAACGAGAAGCGCGTCAAGAAGGTAAGTTTTTATCACAACTGTCCATTTCTCATATGTATGTATACTAACACACAGACAGAACACCAAATACCTTGCCTCCCAACTGCCTCATCCCTTCGAGTCCAAACTCCAGTACGAGAGATCTTTACGACTCCCCGTAGGACCAGAATGGGTGACGAAGGAAACCTTCCAAGACTCAACCAAACCAAGAGTCATGATCAAACAAGGAATCATCGCTCCTATGTCAAAGCCTTTATTGTAATCTTAGATCATTCAACCACCACCAACAGAGCAGAATTTTGTACTGCTGTACATACATACACCCCTGTTCGATTATATTCTTGGGGTCCACCCACAATGAGTCGTGTGAGTGCACTTGTGAGACAATTTCTCCATATACCCCGCGTTTTGTGTGACCACGTGAAAACTTGTCCATTGCCCGCATGATGCAGGAAAGAAGCATGAAGGGTTTTTTTCGGTGCATGCTGTTGCGTTTCATCTTTGTGTTTTCGTCCTACCGTTGGTTGGTTTGTTTGGCTTTTCTCTTCAACGTATCATCGAGTCCTCGTCGCGCCAAGTCCGCGCAATTGTGAGAGAGCTGCAGGGTAGTATCATGTGTATGTATGCACTCTCTAGTAGTAAGGTTTCCCATATGTACAACTGACCGAAGGATGGAAATTATACCATGGTATCTTCCAATCCCAAGGTGATTACTGGGTTGAGTTGAGCTATCATGTTGGTCCGGAGAGATCTGTACTTGTGTCGAGCAAAACACAAGATCTACAATGGGCCATTGTTCCTGCGCCTGTCACGCGAGCTGCTTTCATGATTCGGACGAATGGTTGTTCTAGAAGATTACGTGGCTTCTATCATGTCATGTTCAGGTGGTTGTTGCTGTGGCATTATCGGAAAATGCGAGTCATGATCTGTGAATAGCTTCATAGGATGATTTCTTTCGCTAAGCTGTGCCGGGGCTAGTTGCTAAGGTATTTGCAATCAGAGACAAGCACCGTTAAGTATGCCGCTGTCGTTTGCGAAGGCATGGGACTCGTGCAGTCTGGATTGGATTGGATTGGATTGGTACGTCCACTGTAGTAGTAGTAGTAGCACCTCGTGGTTGGCTAGATTCAAATCTCCGGTCGACGAAGCATTACACAATCTTCCTATTTCAATCTCATTTCTAGAACTACGTTTAATTGATCTGTACTCTCCGTTTACTTCCCTTCCACTAGTCGCGTCTCTCATGTATGTTCGTGTCCAGAACTCAAAATTTCAATAGTGCTGTCGCGCAATACATTCCATTTCTAACATTCTTCCTCCCTTTCCTATATTCACCCCACTCTCCTATTTTCCCCCTTTACCCATCGCGTCTTCCTCACAAGCGCGACCAAAACGTGTCACAACACCAAATTTCTCTCCTACTGTAAGAGCTTACTTACTCACTTTCCTGTACTGTACTGCACCCCATGACGCACAACCACAACGGGCCGACTTGAGTCTTTCGTCCAAGTGCGAGTGCATGTCATTCTCCCATTTATCGAATACCAGCTCTGCTCTTTCTCACCAGACGTGACAGCACTATTAGATTTCTTCATACCATACCAGGTCTTGACCAATTATGAAGATTCCTCTTACATAAATGGACGAGAGGAGAGCATACAAGTGATCTATCCGCACTACTGCAAATATCTACTAGTAGTCTAGTGAATGAATGAATGAGTCCGGGAAAGCTAGATGAGAATCAGATAAAATATGAAGGGCGAGGTAGAAAGGGGACGGACACTTCTTGCTTTACTTTTCTTCTCTTTTTTCTTCTTCAGTTTCTCAAACCTGCAAGGAGAAAGTGTTTGAGATTGCCAAAATGAAGCTCAATCTACTCTTCTTACAACTTCTCATCGCCGGTATCCAGTGTGCGCCTCATCCCCGCGCACATGTCGATACCCCGGCTACCCATTCGACAACAAGCCACCGCTCAGTACATGAATCCTCCACGGCAAAGTTTCATGCCGGTGGTAATCTATTCCCGCCGTCTATTCTCAAACATGCATCTCCAACGACAACAGCAAAAGCAACCATCAAACCCAAATCTCTCCTCCCAAACCAATCACCCACCCCCTCCATCTCCATCCAAACCAGCATCTCCGCATCCGCAACCATCCAAATCATCCCCTCCTCCGCCAACACCCTCACCCCATCCACCACCGGCGTCCTACTAAGCAGTCTCGAAACCTCCGGACACGCCACCTCAGCCCCGATCATTGCCCCTTCCCTCCCCATCTCCATCCCGCAAACCCGGATCCTCGTCTCCCTCGCCGCATCCGCCCTCCCGTCCCCCTCCGCGCTCCTCTCCCCCTCCCCCAACATCTTCCAACAACCCATCTCCATCTCCCCCCCACCATCCATCTTCCCCTCCCGTCCCGACCACCCCGTTCCCCGCCTCGGAATCTCCCGCTCGAATTCCGGCCCCCTCCAAACCAACAAATTCTACGCCAACTTCTTCCTCGGCTCCCAATCCGCCGCTACCTGGACCCACCCGTACTCCCTCTCCTACACTCCCTCCTTCAACCCCTCCACCTCCCCACGCACCTACCCCGGCCTCAGCATCTCGCACCTGCTCTCCTCTCAAAAAGTCTTCGGGCCCACATCCTCCAGCACATCATCATCATCCTACTATATCAACCCCATCGGAATAACCTCCCTATTTCTCTCCTGCACCGAACTCCCCCCCTCCACCTCGCACCTCACAACCAGCTCCCTGACCTCCTTCTCCGCATCCATCAACCTCCTCCCCTCCCCCAGCAGCACCCTCCCCTTGATCTCCTTCCCCCTCGTCCAAGGCATGGGTTTCGTCACCGCGCTGTACACATCCGCGACCCCCGTCCTCGGCAGCGGGGTATTCTTCCAATCCCTAGCGCTGCTCCCTTCACCCGCTGGACGTTCCTCAATAACCAAATACAAAATCGCCCTCGCGGACGGGAGTACCTGGCTCCTGTACGCCACTCCCTCTTCATCTACATCCACATCCCCACTCTCCCTAACCCTCCTCTCCCCCTCCCTCATCCAAGGGAGCGCTCCCTTCAGCGGCTCAATCCAAATCGCCAAACTGCCTGCTTCATACGCTTCCTCCTCGGAAGCAGAAACCCTGCACGACACCGCCGCAGGCGCGTACGCGCGCTCCGCAAGCATCTCGGGCTCGGTAAACGGGAATACAGGGAGCTATACTTTGACGTTTGAGAAAGGAGGATTGAGCGAGCCGACGCTGTTGATGTATGCGTTGCCGCATCATGTGGAGTCGTTTGATAATGCGACGTATTGTGCGGTGAGCCAGAGGGTGGTGTTGGATACTACAACGTTAGTTGTTTCTTTTCTTCTCATACTTCTCCTTCCCCTTCCCCTCCTTTTCCCTCCCTCCTAAACAACCTCAAACTGACCCTCCCTCCCCCACTCCCAGTAAAGGCACCGCCACCGCCGTTCTCTCCAACAGCTGGACGCTTCTCGAACCCTCTCTCCCCAACACCATGGGTTTCCTACCCTGGAGTCCGGCGCGGGGGTCCCTGAACCCGAGCACGATTTCCAGCGCCGCGAAGGCGGTTATTTCGAATATTGCTGCCGTGGAAGTGAGCCAGAATATGACGATGCAGACGAATTTGGATTCCATGTATTATAGTGGGAAGGTATGTTTTCTTTTTTCTTATTTTCTTTGTGGTTATTTTGGAGGGGGAAGGGGGAGGGGGAGTGAGTGGGATGGTGAGAAGAAGGTGAAGGGGGTGGTTGTGTGTGTGTGTGTGAGAGAGAGAGGTGGAAGGATGTGCATTATCGAAGAAAAAAGTGAAGAGTTGGAGAGTAGGCGAAAGAACAAGGAGAAATGAGCTAACGAGATACACGCAATAGGCACTAGCTAAGTTCGCGGGAATCGTGTATACGATTCATGATATTGTTGGAGATGTAGCGCTTGCTCAAGCAGGACTGAATAAGTTGAAGCAGAGTTTTGAGAGGTTTAGCAGTAATCAACAGCAATTCCCACTTGTGTATGAAAGTAAGTATTTTCCTTTCCCTCGATTTCCTCATCTCCTTTCTCGACCTCTTCTTCCCCATTTTCCTTCTTCCCCCTCCCACCACCCATCACCCAACTAACCCCCCCCTCCAGCTGCCTGGTCCGGCCTCGTCTCCAGCGCCAGCTACACGACCCTCAATTCCGGCGCCGATTTCGGCAACACCTACTACAACGACCACCACTTCCACTACTCCTACTTCGTGTACGCGGCCGCCATAATCGGCTATCTAGACCCAACCTGGCTCGCCAGCCACAAAGACTACATCAACACACTCGTGCGCGACTACGCCAACCCATCCCCCCTCGACCCATACTTCCCCGTCTCACGCAGCTTCGACTGGTACCACGGGCACTCCTGGGCGCACGGACTGTACGAGACCTTCGACGGAAAAAACGAGGAGTCGTCCTCTGAGGACTCATTATCTGCGTATGCGCTCAAGATGTGGGGCCATGTGACCGGCGACGCGAACATGGAAGCACGGGGGAACTTACAGCTTGCCGTGACGGCGCGGTCGTTGCAGAATTACTTCCTGTATGAATCGGACAACGACGTGCAGCCGGCGAATTTCATCGGGAATAAGGTGTCTGGGATCTTGTTTGAGAATAAGATTGACCACACGACGTATTTTGGGGGGAATGCGGAGTTTGTCCAGGGCATTCATATGTTGCCTCTGCTGCCGCATTCGACGCTGACGCGGACGCAGAGGTTTGTGAGCGAGGAGTGGAATACGTATTTTTCGAATGGGAGGGCGGATGCGGTGGTAGGGGGGTGGAAGGGGATATTATTTGGGAATTTGGCGATTATTGATGCGAGGAGTTCGTGGAATTTCTTTGCTAGGGGGGATTTTGATTGGAGTTGGTTGGATGGTGGTGCGAGTCGGACTTGGTATTTGGCTATGGCTGCTGGTATGTATATTTCTATTGGGGTGGGGTGATAGTGTAGAGATGTGCTTGATACTGACTTTTATCTAGGACTAGGAGGAGCACCATGATTGGGGAAAGATGCGCCGGTAGACTTATGATGGAGGCGATACATTTGCACTCATACAATGGATTATACACCTTGGGATAGACATATGCATTTGATACTGGTGATGTGCTTGAATTGGCACACTAGAACAAACGCAATGGTATAGAGGCTTGCAATGTAAATATGAAAGCGAGCATTGGACACTGTGAAGTCCAGATGTGGTAGTACATTTGGGTCAGTATCAGGTAGGCAACGGGAAGGAACATGATATTTTAGAGACACTCGTACCGGCAATGATTAGGAGCATCTAGAGCGCTGCTTGCAAAAGCCTATGTTGTCATGGCAAGAATTTACCCGTTCCTCAAGAAAAGGGGTACGCTCGCATCTTGCGAGACAATCGCGATCCAATAGAAACGCCCAACAATTAAACCGCCACTGGGCAGAAATGCATTGCACAATTTTGCATTCGCATTCTCGAAAAACAAGCATAGGAGTTTTTTCACGATCCAACGTAGAGTTTTCCACCAAGAAACTTTTCCTGCTGGCGTTCCTGGCGGTGAAGACCTCATACTAACATACTAATAACACACATACTCATCCAACCCAATAGGCTGCACGCACGTATGCCCTCGCACTCGACACTCGCCTGCAATCGCAAGTTTTGTTGCACATCTGCTCGTATACTGAAAAGACCCAAGGTGTTGTGGGCATGAGCTAGAGTCGGACGGTACCTGTGTCTGGTATAGTTTGCGCCGATAGTGCAACCTCTCTCGCTCGTTAATCAATAGACGACGTCGGGGTCGTATATTCGCTCGGTCGCATACGCTGTCGTGAGTCGTGAGTCGTGAGTCGTGAGGGTGTTTGTCAGCAGTGCTGTCGCTAGTGGCTGTATGTACTTCGGTACCCTGAGAGTTGGGAATTGCTAGACAGCAAATCTCGTTCAAATGATATATTGCCAAGCTTTTCTAGGTCGGAGCCCGTCGCTCCGGGTCGAGTTGTTCGATTGATTGAGTGAGTGCGTGGTCGGTCTTTTCCCAGTAATCTCCACGAAGGCAGTACACTCCTTGCAGCAGAGAGAGAGTCAATCAAATACCGGGACCGAGACGGTCGTCTTGGTCGTCCCTTGGCGGAAGGCTCGGGTGTTTGCTTCTGGAACAGCAATTCCATTTATGCCGTGCTACTGTGCTACATCCAAAGTACCCGGCTACATACCTGATTATGAATTATGCAAAAGCCATAAAATGACCTTGCGACGACTGCCAAGGGGGGCTGTGCATGTTGGCTTTGGTTGGGACTAAAGGTGCGAGATTAAGAGGTGGGTGCTCATTGGCGCATGCGTAGGAGTTGGTTGGTCGCACTGGTGGTACGGGTACGTCAGCGATTTACAGGAGCAAGAATGGCAGCTTACGGAGTACATTGATAAAGATGTGCAGAAGCTAGCATAAGCACGTTCGCCCCCGTGGTCATAGCTCCTTGCGTAATATGTACAGAAGAGCTTACACGACGACTGAGCGCATGGGATGATGGGATGATGTATGTGACGAGAATGCGCAAACTTGCAAAGTCAATGGGAAAGTCGCCGGGTAAAGCTCCCAGCGCCTGATGGATTTGAAGATGGGAATATTGGGATTCAGGTCCTCTTGTGTGTGAATCTACTTGTGTGATTGTGCGTGAGTCTATTTGGATGATTGTATGAGAACGAGATCCGGGAGAGTCTGTTTCTGTACTTCTCACCATTCACGCACACTGCGCACTGCACACACGCGCCTTCCTGCCTTTCTTGGCGGCTTTGCCTTCATAATCTTGAACTCTCATCATATCTTATTGTATGTAGCAGCTAAGCCCTCAGCCAACTTCGCTCCTCGCTCCTCGTTCCTCGCTCCTTCAATTCTTGGACACGCATCAAGGTCTGGATCTCGCTCTCACTTAGTCTCAGTCGCAGTCGCAGTCTCAGTCTCAGCTACTACGAGGTACATACTTCGCGCCTACCCAGTTCTCGGCACTGACAGTTACAGCTGTTCATTTGCACCTGCACCTCCACAATACTCGTGCCTGCCTCCACCTACTACAGTGCATCTGTACCTGAGTACTTCGTAGAAAGTCGGAATAGGTAAGAATCAATCCTTCTCTCTTCTTCACTCTCCCCGTTGTCGTTGTTGTCCGGCCAATCGCTCCACCCGCGAAGACGCAAAGCGAAACCAACATATTTCGCAAACTTGAAATTTCCTGTGCCCGTTTGTTTGATCGTCATAGCCCCCTCGGCTGGTCCCCATCTTTTGGCCAAAACGTCAAAACTTCTGGGAAAACCCACTTCCCTCCCCGAGCTCCAATTCTTTTATATCAAAGGAGGCGCAGCTGCTTCAAGAAGAAGAAAAAGGCACGCACGCACACATTTACCACCTAATACCAAGCACCTTCGGAGTGGAGAGTTCCTGGATTGTCGACCGATCGAGCGAAATAAGTGCCCGAGATTTCGATAGCATCCCAGTTATCCCACGCATCCATACCCATCACGTCCTATCGCCCTATCCCATCGCGCACACGCACACACGCACACAGGCACTGCAATCAACCTTCATCCCGATCACAGAACCCTTTTTCTCACCCTTTCTGCCTTTTCTGCCCTTGAACCTACCAGAGTATTACCACTTTCGGTCCATTTGCCCAATTTCTTTCTCATTAGCCCGCACCATACCACACATTGATTGAGTCGCGAGCAACCGGCTCGATCTTTTGCCAAGATGGTTTGTAAGTAGAGTAGAGTGATGAGTTATCCTCCTTTTTCCTTTCCTTTTTTGTCTGCTTCTATAATTCCTTCTATTCACTCAATCAACCAATTTCAATTGGCACCGCACGCGCACAGCATATTCTTCCAATCGAAAGCCCGGCCATTTGTTGGTAATCAATTGCACTGCGACCAAGCAGGCACAGTCAGGGTCTTTGATATACAGCCTGCTCTTTGTTGCATTTACGTTGCACACATACCCCTCCCGAGGCATTTGCCGTAAATGGTATTACAACCAGCATCATTTGTATTCCCATTCATCGCCCGACTACACCGAGAGATATTACATATTGAGCTCGAAGCCGCGCCTCACTCATCTCTGTGTCAAACTCCCCCCATCCATCGATATCCTTTATTCCTGTCATATCTCTGCTCCACTGCCAAGGGCCAAGAAAGCTACCTGGAGACCCTATTTGCTTGCGCGACACAACTGGAACATTTAATTTTCCATACAACAATTATCCAGAGTGGCTATGCTAACGTTTGCGATCTCTGATATGTAGCGCATCCCCAATACCGAGAACAACTGAAGCGACTACGGACTGCCAGCATTCGAAACGAACACAGTGGACGTTCAGGAAATAACATGCCGGCTGCAAATGAACATACGGGCCTGCTGGGCAATGGGCATGCCAATGGAAGGAAGACTAGTGTGCAGGAGTTCTTCTTCAGCAGGAGGACAACACCGGGCATGGATAGCGACAACTTCATCACACGATATTCGGCATCGGCATGGCATGTTGGAAAGGTTACTTTGTACAGTAACTATGTGAACGTCCTCTTGGTCTTCGTACCATTAGGAATCATTGCAGGCATAACACACTGGGATCCAGTCGTCGTCTTCATCCTCAACTTCTTCGCCATCATTCCACTTGCATCGATCCTTTCATTCGCTACGGAAGAAATCTCAATGAAGCTGGGAGAGACACTGGGAGGCCTCTTGAACGCCTCCTTCGGCAATGCTGTGGAACTTATTGTATGTTGGTCTTATGCAGCGCGTCGGGGTTGGTGGTGCATTAGCTAACAAAGTCGTACAGGTCAGTATTGTTGCTTTAAAGCAAGGCCAGGTTCGAATTGTACAATCGAGTATGCTGGGTAGCATCTTGTCAAATTCTCTTCTTGTGTTAGGATGCTGCTTCTTAGCCGGTGGAATCCACAATACTCGAACTGGAACCGCTTTGGGCATTGAACAAGAGTTCAACAACACTGTTGCTTCGACCATGTCCTCCTTGATGGTTGTTGCGTCATGCGCCTTGATTATTCCCGCAACTGTAGGTTACTCAAAATTGATATTACGATGTAATGCTGACCTTTGCAGCTCTATGCCGCACTTGCCAAGACCTCAGCAGACTCAGATGCCAATATCTTGATTCTTTCCCACGGCACCGCTATCATCTTGCTGATCCTCTACGTGCTCTACCTCGTGTTCCAGCTTCGAACGCATGCTAGTCTTTTCGATGCCGAACATCAAGCTGCCGATGATGATGAAGAGGAAGAAGCACAGATGAGCCCTTGGGCCGCCGCTGGTGTGCTTATTGCTGTTACTATCTGCGTATCAGTTTGCGCCGATTACCTTGTCGACTCCATCGATGCTCTCGTTGAGAAAGCTCACATCTCTAAAACTTTCGTCGGTCTTATTCTTTTGCCAATTGTCGGAAATGCTGCCGAGCACGTCACCGCTGTTGTGGTTGCTGTTAAGGACAAGATGGATCTTGCTATGGGTGTTGCTATTGGGTCCTCCATGCAAATCGCACTTCTCGTCACCCCGTTCTTGGTTATCTTGGGATGGATCATCGATGTTCCAATGTCGCTTCACTTTGAGACTTTCGAAACTGTCATCTTCTTCTTGAGTGTCTTGGTTGTTACCTATGTTGTTCAAGATGGAAAGAGTAACTATTTGGAGGGTGCTATGGTAAGTTGCTTCTTCTTGTTTCATGTGAGGTTTGCGCATAAATGCTAATCTAGAACTAGCTTCTCGGTCTCTATATCATTATTGCCCTTGCCTTCTTGGTCTATCCCGATTCGGCTGGTGCTCATGAAGTTCCATCTATGGTTGTCAGATCGATCAAGTCTTTGGCAGGATATTAAGTAGGTAGTTTCTGCAGGATGTAGTATACGTTGGTCTCTTTTGTTTAATACATAGGTTGTTCTATTAACGTAGGGTAAGGGAGGAGGGGATAAAAAACGGCGTTTGAGCGCTGGTATGGCTAGTTGATGAGGAAGGGGAGGATGGTAAATTGAAAGTGATGAATAAAGAAAGGCAAATGAGTGGTGATGTGATGTCTTCTCCGTAGCACACGAAAAAAGCTGTGGGGTTTGGTCTTTGTAGGAGGATGCACGTGTGTGATGGGTATTGAAAATGGGAAATGGGAAATGAAAGCAATAGGAAATACTCAAAGTGTAAGATAATATTAAGAGTAGTGGTTAGCCTTGTACGTATATGATTTATTGTGCACGAACGAACGATGAGAATTTGGGTATAATTTCGTTGAATTGTATTGAGTAGAGTTGAGTGAGTCTTGGGGTGGGGTTTGAAGATAGATGGATGGGATGTTGATGATTATATGAAGGGAAATAACTGACTGATGATTTATATGAATATTTGACTGACTGCCTGACTAACCGACTATGAAGGTTGTAAAAGGAGTAGAGTAGTATTAAGGAGTAGGGGTATAATTTTGGTAGGGCAGAGGAGGAATGGGCAGAGGGAAAAGGAAAAGGAAAAGGAAAAGGGGGAAAGGAGAGTGGGGATTGTGGATGGGAGGGAGAACAGCCAAGGGGAAAAGAGGTGGGGCCCGGGAGGAGAGGAGAGGAGGGCAATCGAGGGGAAAAGGGGGGGCAGGCGAGCAGAGGGGGGAGAGGAGAGGAGAGGAGAGAGAGAAAAGAGAGTTGTAGTCTGGTCTGGGAGCGGGGAATGGATCGGTTAATGAGTGAGTGAGTGGGTTAAGGGGGTAGGGGGTTAGGAAAGGCAGAGGAGGAGAAACGAGAAAAATTTTATTTACATACTACTGTAGTAACTACACAGATGCTATAAGATTACCAGTAACGTAACTAGATATCTGGTGATTTGATTTGCACCTTGGTTTTCAGCGGCTTTCTCCCGCTGCTGTGCTCGACGCCGTGGAGTTTGTTCGTTGCACACCCCAAATTCTTGCTCCTATACTCTTCAATTAGACTGAAATCAGAAAATTGAGACAGTAATATCTAATGAACTCTGATTTGAAGATCTGGCTAGATCATATTCAAATATTTGATTGAGACTTATTTTGAAAAAAAAAGCGTTTAGACTTGCTTGTTGGTGGTAGAGGTAAAAAGAAGTCTCAAATCGGATCTTTTGGTGATAGTAAGGTTATGTCGTGACCAAACTCCACCGCGTGTGCTCCTGCTGTTTTACGCAGCTATTCCCCTCACTCAACCATTTATTCTCAGGCCGCCAGAAACTTAATGAGCTTAGGCTCTTGCTCTTGCTGCATTACAGATGCTGTGCGATGGTTGATTGATTGAGGATTAATTCCTAAGTAAAATCCCGACACAATCAGACTGGCGAGCAGGAACCAAACTTGCAGCATTATCCCAAGGGCTTTACTGCATGAACTCGACTCTCTAGCGCTCCCCTGGACTTGTCACCCGAGTTATGGAGTAATTAGACATTTTGATAGTTGAATTGCTCCAGCAGTGGCGTGCTTCTACTTCCCGTGCGCCGGGTTCGAATCTAGCTGATCCTGCCTGGAGGCATTCATGACGATGGTCGCTGTAGCCAGGAACTCTGGCAGCGGCATGCTCCCATCATCGCTGGCATGATCGGTCTGGGCTGGCGGCACCACACCCTTGCCTTGAATTCGGCACGCGCGCAGCACGGTGGATAAATTCGCATCATACGCAGCCTCGTTGGAGTACATTGCTATCGAGCCGATGACTATGGTCACGGCCGTGAAGAGGATCACCAGGCCGTATGCAATCCACAACGTCCGAGCATCGTAATCGTAGACACTGCGGTATGTTACAGATGTCACATTCGCGAGCGAAGGGTAGGAGGAAGAATAATTTGGCCTGTACGAAGGTGGTCAGGAATCCATAAATTCGGCGTCTCGCTTGGAAGTTGTCACTGCACTTACTGGAGATATGGCTCGCTTAAGACGCTGATAGTTATATTCTCGAAAAGCTGTTCCAACGCTTGGACTAAACTTCCTCGAGTTGCTTGGCGCGGCTGGAAAGGAATGTCCTGGAAAGCTGGTGAGACAGCTAGACCAGTCGGAACAAGTGGCTTATCGGAAAGGAACTGCAGTTCATCCGTATTGACTAACAGAGTATTGCTAACGAGGGAGTCGGCGCCCAAGTCCGAACTACCCCCGACGATTAGCAGCGTGAATGCATTAAAGATTGCATAGTAAGAAGACTTTTGTAGGTAAACTTGGTTAAAACAGGGTCTTAAAGTTGAGGTATTGCAAGGAGGATCAGTCCACGTACTTTGTGGACCTACTGGGAGACTGATGCTCTTTTCCCTGGAAGTAAGAGGGTTTTGTGAGGAGGTCGGCTTCGATACATCTATATGTTGAGTTCCATTCGTATAGTGAAAATCTAAAGTATATGACGAATTGAAGAGGTCACACTTTAGGATCGTAAGGTTACTTAGGATCTGCGGCCAGGCAAGAGTTGTATTGTGCCGGATCGCATCGACCACGTTCAGTGGTAGATAATGAAAACCGTTATCATAAGCCAAGAAAACCGTTGGCGAGTCTGCAAGGAAGCTCTGCAGCGCCAGGCCGCTGCTACCGTAGATGAAAGGCAAATCACTGACCTCAGGCGCCCAAGAGAAGTAAGAGGGAAGTGCATCATCCGTCGTTCTCTCGAATTGTTCTAGGTAAAATCCTAAATTATTCAGAATATCCTCCCTCAGAGGGTCGGGAACATTGGTACAGCGGATTGAAGGGCCCCAGAATTCTAGATTCCAGCTCGCGTTCAAGGCTGGTGGTGGAATTGCTAGAATTTCTCCTCGTGCTGCCGTGGTAATAGCGATTTGTTTGACTATTTGCGAAGGGCCAGAATAATTGAAAACAGGAGAATCAGTTTCCGCTTCCGCCATGAAATCGACGAAGTTTGGATTGATAAAGTCGAACTGTGGTACTGATCTCATGGCAAACAGGCTTGGTTGCTCTTGCACGGTAAGGGTAGCAGGCGTAATGACGAACGGAATGGGAAGTAGCCTGCAATAATTTATAGGTGAGTTACACATGAAAACACATAGACTCCAGCCTTCAAGTTGTCAGAAATGGGTCGTACCAAAATATCATGGCCAGAGTGAGCAGCAAAGAGTATCGTCGCCAGACTGAAGATCTGAATAGTCCTAGGATATCCTCCGTTACGGAAAAAACAACGTCGATATCGGTAAGTCGTGCTTTATACTGAGCCTTTCGCAGTGCTCGCCAGAAGACTTGAGTGTATGAAGCTGTGACTGCCAAAGAGAAGAGCGATTTCGACATAAAAGCTAATGATGTCCCAACAGCCAGGTTGATCTGTTGCCTGGAAACCGTTTCTGATAAAACATGATATGATTCCGAAGGCGCGATGCTCCCAGAAAGGCTATAGTAGAAGAAATGGTGACCAAGTACTAAGAGCACACCGCCTGCGAACGTCGACACCATAACTGCGGGTGTTTGCCAGTAGATCCGTCTTGGTTGGGACATTATAGAAGCGCACAGCTCTGCGAGCCGAGGTTTTCCTGAGAGTTTGTGTATTTTGCAAATATTAGAACTAAAGTGGTAGAGCGACTTGTCAGAATGCACACTATGGTTAATTGTCCGACTAGACAAGCGCAGCAACTTTCTCTGGCCTCGTGGATAATTATATAAGATGCCTTCTGTATAGCCCGGTATTCTGTTAACCCATACAGTCGCACTGCATATGGAACGCTCGCCTCCAAGTGGCCCCTGATATCAAACACGTTCACACCCTTTCAACTCAACGTTAAAGCCGCAGGCCCGCAAGCGGGCCGTTCCGTTCACGAATGATATTTGGTTTTACTTGGTGGTTTGGACAAATAAGTGTACCCCTAGCACTTCACTTGTAGCACTTTCTGCTCCTTAAATAGGGCAATCCTAAAGTTTCTCTAGTCTCAGAGCCCTGGCTGCGGCCAACTTGAGAACCCTCAAGGGGTACACTTATTTATCCCAAAGACCAAGTATGCTATTCGGCCGCAGATATGCTTGCACTGGCCAGCTGTGCTACCGCTACGCCGCTTACGACAAGCCCCACGCCTCCCCCTTTGTCGACGAAAAGAAGGGGCGAGAACAAGATGCTTCTAAATTCATTGAGGTAATTGGGAATGGAAAACGCCTGGCAAAGTAATGCCGTGTAAGGGCTGATAACTTGGGCAAACTCTTGCAGATTGTATCGGTCAGACAGGGGAACGATTGTTTTCCATTGGCATATGCCTCTCAGTTGCAGATTGCTTTGCTGCCGGGTTTATTTTCCTTGCGCCACTAGAGCCCTTAAACTCCGTTCTCGCAGGTGGTTGGATGCTATAATACTATCCTTCGAAGGGGCTGCACACAGGCCTACTAATCGTCAGCAACCAAGGGGAAAAAGGAAGGCTGAGTGAATTAAGGTGAAAATAGATAAGAGTAGAAATATAATACAAGATTACAGGTGAAAAGACAAAAAATATAGGATTATAAAGAGCAGATAGATACATGTGAAGTCTTGGAGGAAGTTGTGAACGATAGAACGGAGAGTTTACTCTCACATTTTCTTCTATATTCATTCGTTGCTTTGCTCCTTTGCTTCTTTTGGTTGACGGGAACTTGGCATTTGTATGTCTGATGAAGCTTAATCTGTTCCATTTCCCTTGCCCACACCAACTGATCCATCCAGCCAAGATGGAGGAGGAGGATGATGAGGAGGATGAGGAGGAGGAGGATGAGGAGGAAGAAGAACAGTGAGGGAGAGAATAACTTGTCGATGCCATGTTTGGCCGAAGAGCTATTTTGAGATTGCATGAAACAGCCTCGATGATTCTATGCTTGCACTCATCGAATGCCTGAAACAGTGGCTGAAGACAAGAAGCTGAAGAGTTGGAAGAAGAATTCCAGAAAAATCAGAACGGCGAGAAGTGTGGGAAGCAGCGCTGGATTTATACAGAAGCATGCAGGTAAGGGGCTAGCGGCCGCATGGTGGACGGCATTAAAGTAGCCTGAGGGTTAAGTGAGGTGTTCCCTATTCAGGAAGCTACGGTTTCCTGATGCAGAATCACTGACATTCATAATACTGTTGTTTTTGTATTACTATGGTATGTCGTATATTGTATACATTGTCTATAGATCTGTTTCCAGTTGAGGTGGGTGAGAGGGGATCTTGATGATCCTGGAAGAAAGAAGGGAAAAGACATATACCTTCCGATCCAATGCAATCCAACCAAATCCAATACAATCCCATACAAGGTGACCTGAACACAAGCAGCTCACCTTGGCCCTCGTGGCAAAGAATAGAAAAATCTATACTCCTCATCCCCCGCGCACTAACAAAGAAAACGAGAGCGCCTTGATTATTTGCGCATTCCGGTCCCAGGTTCCAGGATTCGCTGTCTGCATCTTATCCTATCACCATCACG
The DNA here is from genome assembly GCA_002946415.1 of Rutstroemia sp. NJR-2017a BVV2. NCBI lineage: Eukaryota > Fungi > Ascomycota > Leotiomycetes > Helotiales > Rutstroemiaceae > Rutstroemia > Rutstroemia sp. NJR-2017a BVV2. The sequence goes on from NJPS01000046.1 coordinate 1,456,328, forward strand.
ACTGCCAAAAAAAAACAAAAATACAATGTAAGCAATTATCGATAGATGTTCTTCCTAGAACGAAGGGGGGTATTCAAGAATACAATGCTCTGCCCTAATATGAACGAATAATCGTCCGTCCATCACTCTTCCAAACAACGTTCCTACAGACTTCAATCCTGAGATATCCAATTCCCGTAGACTCGACAAGAATGTGAGTCTAACATGTGGTCATGCTTATAATCCAAGAGTATCATACTTGGCCCTATCCCTTTGAGGTATGACGGCCGCGGCGATGGGAAGATGGTGATAGCGCTTTTTGATGCTTGTTCCTGGGATGGCGGGACCGGAGGCAAGGTTGGAGGTTGATCTGGGTGGTTTGTAGGGCGGGTTGTTGGAGGTTGAGGACAGAGGTTTGCGAGGGGGATGAAGATGAGGATGGGATTTGGATGATACTGCTGGTCGAGGGGCGGTGGAAAGTGACCGTGTTGATTCTCTGTCGTTTTCGTCATTTTCTGTAGATGATTTCTTATGTCTTCGTTTTGCATCGACTGTGCCCTCTTTCTCCCGAGTCCTTTTCCGAGTCTTCTCATCCCCTCTCTTCCCCTCGACACCCGCCTTCTGACCCCTCCTCCTCAGCCTCTCCTTCTCCTTCGTGTGCTGCCTAATTTCCTCCTGACTAAGAACCCACTCCTTCCCCAAAACATCCCTTTTGAAATCCGCGCATTCATCCCACCACTTCCTCTCCACATCCGTGCTCCCCACCACCGTAATCTTCACCACCTGCAACTGTAGCATTCCATTGAATTGATCAACCATACCGAGGACACGCAGAATCGAACATTCGGAGATTAGCGACCAGGGAATGGAAGGGTTGGCTGCGGAGGGAGGTTCGGATTCTTTGTTCTTCGTGGGATTGGCCGAGTTCATGGAAGTTGGGTTAGAGGAGTCTGTGGTAGAAGGGACTATGGAGAGTGAAGGAGAAGGCGCGGGTAAGAGAGCGACACATTCGACGCAAGCACCGCTTCCATCGTCGATGGTGTAGACTCTACGACGGCCGAAATCGTCAATGGAGACGACGACGCCGAGGAGTTTTATGTAGCGGATTGGGTGGTGGGAAGTGGGATGGTGGTGGACTGGTTGGCCTGTTCTCTTGTTAGCTTGAGCTATGCTTTTATATGATGGAAGATCTGGACGACATAGTTGTAGGCAGGACGCTGTAGGGTAGGATTGATGGCCACGCCAGCGAATTCTCGTTGGGAGGGGAGAGACGACATAGCGAAGGGAAACAAACTATCAACAAAAACACCCTCATTCTTCAATGTATACAAATCACTACATCGTAAGGGACACCATTTCCCAAAAGTAGGCGAAAGATGGTAGAGATCTGGTGGGTAGCGGGGTTTGCTGCTGCCATTGTTCGGATCGCGATTGGGATCGGAATCGGAGACGGATGTGGTCATGGCATTTTGAATATTTTGGAATTTTTCTTTCGCGACAGTAAGGGGAATGGTGGGAGCAAGAGGGTGATAGCAAGGTTTTTGATACAACCAGTTTCGTACGGTTGGGGTGATGAAGATAAGTTGCGGATTTATGTAATGGTTTTTGTTTGTTTGAAAAGGTATCGCGATGGAAACGACGCGAAGTTGACGCGAAAACTCACTGTGTCACGTGGTGCTTACTTGAGAGACTATTATCCTTGGTGAAAAGCCAAGCTGAGTTAGCATAAGAGCCAGAGACCAAATACTCCCGGCAGTGCTTAACTCTGAATAAACCAATCATATGGGAGTTCTACCAAATTCGTAGAAACCAGGTATAATACTAATGAGGTATATGAATCACCGTATCCTTCGTTATAAAAACGTCCATTGTTCCCATGCTTTCCATGCGCGCCCATATCATGTCCATTTCTCCTATGTAGAATATTCACAATCCAAACTCCAACTCCAGCTCAATCCAGATCGAGTGCGAAATGCAAAATCATCATGCAGTCTTCGTGCGCTTAGATTTGCGGGTAGCTGTTCCTGCGGCCTTCTTAGACTTCTTCGCTGGCGCACTCTTCTTCTTTTTCTTTGCTGGTGGTGCTTCTTCCTCTTCGCCTTCTTCGTCATCGTCATCGTCATCCTCATTGTCCATGTCCACATCAGACTTTATTTCTAAATCAATGACCTCATCGTCGCTTTCCTCGACTTGCTTCTTCTTACTACTCTTAGATCTCGATTTCTTCTTTGGTTTGGGTTCCTCTTCTTCGTCTTCCTCATAATCATTGGTCGCCTTCGCCTTGGACATTCTCTTTCTCGTCTTCTGAAATGCTTCTTCAGAAGGCTCATCGGGGTCAAGACCATTGGCATCGACGGCCCCATACTTGCTCTCCATATGGGCGATCATCGCACCCATGCGCGACGCCTGCCTTGATTGGATAATAGCCGCCAAGTCGTTCATATGTCCTTCCGCTTTCCTCTTCTTTGCCGCTTTGCTCTTTTCTTCCTTCGCCCCGTCCAACATCTTGCTTGCGCCGAGCTTCTTCGCCAACTCTGCAGCCTCTCCTTCTTCAGCCCTAGCCTTCTTCATCCTCTTAGCCTTCGAAGCCTTGCTCTCCTTCCTAAAAATCTCATACTCCTTCACTTCTCCCTTCTCAATCGCCTCCTCAATGATCTTTCGAAACCTCTCTTCATCGTCGACTGGATCACTCAGCATGACCACCTCATACATCTTATTCCATTTGCCCTCATACTTTTCATAAGCACTAAGTAGATCATCTTTCTCCTCCTCGGATCCTTTGTAAGTCTTAGCAAATTGCTCGATGCTATCAGTCGTAACGATGTCTCTGAATTGCTCGCTGTAGAAGTCGCTCCAGGAAAAGCCATCTGCGCCAATGGATTCGGAGGTTGACCCAGTGCGATCATAACGTTTACGACGGGCAGGATCAGAAAGGACGGCGTACGCGAAGGCGACTTCTTGGAATTTGGTATGTGACTCTTCTTTTAAGTGTTCCGCTGCCTTGTCTGGTAATTGTTAGCAGAGATGTTCGTTTTCACGTTGCAAAACAGTAAGCATCGAGTCGCCGGCATCTTATTGCCAGAAATATACAAGCAGGCAACCATAACTTATTCCAAAGGCAGTGACATACCCGGATGGTGCCTCAGAGCAGCTTTGCGATATGCGCGCTTGATTTCATCTTCTGAAGCAGTCTTCTCCAGTCCTAGAACCTCGTATGGATTGATCGAAGGCGGCTCTTCATCTGCAACATCTTTCTTGCGGGGAGCCATCCTGGCTTGTTGCTGATTGCAAATTTGTGCTTGATTGCAAATTTATGCTTGATTGGCAAATTTGTGGTTGACAGCAAGTTGTTGGACTTAGTAAGGTGAATGGATACTGGCGGAGACGCGATTCGTAGGTCGCGTAAAGTGAAATCACCGGACATTAAGTTTGGTGCTAAGCCTAAGTTAGACTAGCCTAGTTTAAATCCCCCGTTCCATGTGCTGACGCAAATTGTCTGGTCCCTGAAAAACCTTGGGGATAGACTCCGACAGACGGTCGCCAAGCCTTTGACATCTACAAAGTTAATCACATGCATCTACTCAAAAGGAAGCAATATATACATTGAAATTTCTTCCCGACTAATCTCTATATACATGACTTAAACACTGAAATCAACCCAGCTAACATCCCCAAACTCCCCAGTGGGCTTCTGGAAGACCTTCGCAGGACTACTATAAGCAGACCACTGCGCATCCGTCAATTGCACATCATAGAGTGAAATTGCCCTGCCAGTCGCATTGTATCCCGGACCATAGTTCTTATACTCGGCTTGCAGAGTGCTGTTTGGTGTGTAACGGCTTGGAGACCAATCTATGTAACCTGTGGAGAGAATCGAGCTGTCGAGGTAAGTGCGTGCGAAAATTGCTCGCATTTGTGCATTCTGTTCGAAACATGTTAGTTTGCAGTCCACTTGCGGTCGTTCCAGCTATGGGGTAAATATGGGAGAAGCAACATACCCATGGTCTACCTAATGGACATTTCCCGGTAATACTCAAACTACTATTCGCTTTCTGCACAGTCGAGTCCACAATGTACACGCCGTACTTGTTCACGAAAGTGGTATTGGTGCCTTTCCAAGCAGTAATGCCACCGCCACATGATCGGAGGAGGATCTGAGTATCGGTGACCCAGAGGGTGCCGAAGCCGTAGAAGAAATCGGTTTGGCCTGCTACAACGGATTTCGCCATGTAGCTGTTAGAGAGTTTGCCTACGTAGATCTGGGATGTGTCAGTGAATGGGAAGCAGAGGTCGGCGAGTGTAATAGAGGACGAACAGTGTCTTGGTAGCTGTAGAAACCAGTGTAGTAGAATCCTCCATTTGCATAGCTTATACTCAATGCCAAGGATGGTCCATCAGCTATATTAATGTTAGTGTGCTGGTCTTCTTCCCGTACACCGACTTGAGATGCTTACAGTATGGCGCAAAATCGTTGATGAGGTTCAGGTTGTATGTCCTGAAGTCTGTGCAACCGAAAGGTGTGTCTGCAGGAACCGCGAATCCGGTCGTTCCACTACCAGTTAAGGATGCATTCAAAGTTGGAGCAACAGTTAAGGTGGATGTGTATGCATTATCTCCTGTACCAGCAACAGCGGCCCAGATGATATTGACAGTGTTGGCAGATTGGTTGAGAGGGTTTGAGGTTTGACCTAAGAGGTAGGTAGGTCCGCGACGAGTTACATTGACCTAGATATTTGTCAGTGATGAACATGAGGAAAAGGTCTGGCTGATGCTTACCTGTTCGGTGTAGTTCCCGGATGCAATAAGGATAATATACGTATCTACCAAACATCAACATCGTAGTCCATCATCATCGCGTTCCCATTCACTGTTGAATTTTTACGGGTTTCTAGGAGCAAACTCACCAGTATTGTTGGGTAAACTCGCCACAGCTGCAAGCACATTCGTTAGCATAAGTCCCAATCTCGGAGTCAACATCCAATCCTAGTTTCCCTTGGTCCAAAACTGGACCCAACTCTTCCTCGCATTCAAATGATCGTCTGCACTTCCACTGAGAGAAAACAAACAACATACCCGACTGCACAGTCTTGAAAGTCGAATTGCCTCCTGCCCCAACAGGATCCACAAACTTCGTCCTCTTCACATCACACCCTTCTAACGGATTCTTCGTATGCGCCTGACAACTCTTTCTATGTTTCTCATTATTGATATTCCACGATGTCGTCGCCGCGACCAAATTCAAAATCGACAGGAGAAGTAGCAAGACCGAGGCGATTCGTCGTGCCATTTTGTATGCTAGGGATGTAGAAAAGAAACGCAAGAAAGCCAAGAGACTCGTTCGTGCCTCTTCTTTTAAACATCTCTCCCCATGGCTTCGGAATAATTCCAAGCTCTTTGGACCGCCTGTTCGATACGTATGCGTACCCACTTGTATATATCCATGTTTGCGCTATTGTAGACCTGGGAAGGAAGTCAATTGGTGAGAGCGAGATAGGACTATGCAAGGTCCATTTGCCCCAGGTGCAGGTGCACAGAGATCTCTTTCTCGGTTTGGAAAAGTGGGTGTCTGTTAAGCTTGTCAGGTACCGGTGTGCATGGCTGTGGGAAAAAGGTTGTGGGGAATTTTCAAAGAATCTGGAGAAACCTTTGCGGGGAACGGGGTAGAGTTTCTGCGCCAATGGGAAGAGTGGGTTTGGAGGTGGGAGAGGAACTTCACTTCTGTGGACAGGATACCCTTGCTGCTTTGTTTATTGTAGGTTTAGGAGGCTATATTATAAAGTTCGATGGTGGACGGGAATTAGATTTTTGGTAAAGTTGTTTTCTAACATTGAGATATTTGTTACTGAGCGGATATTGTGTAATTTTACTGTACAGTACTTAATACATACAGGCAGAAAGAGTAGTATGAGACCAATGACATATCTCAGACATCGACCCCCTTTACCTTATCATACAAATTTGATGTCCACTTCCAACATGTCCTCACACAGCTGACGTCCCGAACCGGACCCTCCTTAATTTCAACCCACAATTTCTCATCACATACTGATCTCCCTCACCTTATCCTGTCCATTTCCCTTCTTAACACTCTTCCACTCCAATCCACAAACAATGACAAACGATGCAATCGCACAAGCCGCCGTCACCCAGTAACAATGCGACAAAGCAAGCACGTAAGCTTTCAGTATCCCATTTAGAGCATCTTCCTGGCCCAGACGCGCTAGAATCTGTCGAATCTCTGTCGCACCACTATGCAAAAATATCTGCGGATCCAGCTGTGGCGCATTCTCCGAAATGCCGCTGAACAGTCCATTTTGGAAAAGTGTCTGACAAACTGATATGAACAATGCGCCGCCGAGTGATTGGAAGAACGATACACATGCTGTGCCAACGGGTACATCCACTAGAGGTAGAACTGTTTGCACGGTCACGATGCCGCCCTGGAATCCAACGCCGATACCAAGACCGGTTATGACTTGGTAGCCGAACCATTGAGATAAAGGAGTCGTCAGGTCGAGCGTGGTGAGCAGGCCTGCTCCGATAGCGAACATTGCCATACAAACTATCATTACTGGCGTATAGTACCCGATAGCTGTGATCAAGCCTCCTGTAAGTATCGATGACAGCACAGTCGAGATGAGAAGAGGAAGGAGCTCGATGCCGGCTCTAGTAGCACTAGCCCCTTTCACAGATTGAAAGTAAATAGCAAGGTAGAAAATCAAAGCGAAGAAGCCTCCGCCGAAGAAGAATGCGAACAAGAAGGCTAGGCCTGTGTTGCGATTTTTAAAGAAGCGTGGGGGCAGAATTCCTTTGTCGCCTAGGATGATCTGGGATATGATGAAGAGTATGATGAGAGCCACTGCCCCGACGAGAAGCCCAATGATCTTAGCGCTATTCCAGGCATAAGTGGTGCCGCCCCATTGTAGAGCGAGGAGGAGGCATATCACACCGGGTATGAGGATTGCCGTGCCGATAAGGTCCAGTTTTTTAATGCGCTGAAGGATAGACAGATTGTCCGGGTTGTTTTCCCGATGTATGTTGAGATATACAGCAATCACAAGCACGGCCAAGGCACCAATGGGTAGACTGAAAGAGTGAGTTAGTATATGCCCCTGGGGTATGACGTGAATTCACGAACTTTATATAGAAGCACCAGCGCCATGAGACCTTGTCACTATGTCAAGTTATCAAACTGCCTCCTCAATAACTGGGGATGACCTTACGTGAATACGCCGCCAAGTAAAGGACCTGCAACTGAAGCTATTCCCCACATGCCTCCGCTGCCGAGTCAGATGTTAGTCAATCCCAAAGTTTATAGTGGAAGGCGAGATTAGATGGGTCTACTCACATGAGTCCAAATGCAGCTGGTCGTTTCCGCAATGGTACTATATTCCAGTCAGCGCTCAGAGCAACGTAGAAGACCATTTCAGGGCGAATTTCGGATTGGAACCAGGTAAAAATATGATCTACAGTATGCAGGATGTCTGCTAACAAAGAGAAATTTAGAACTTACAACAATATGCCAAGATGACTATTGCTCCTGAAAACAAGCCACCTGTTCCCATACCAGCGACCGCCCTTCCAATTATCAATGCTGTACTGTTCGGCGCTGTAGCACAAACCAAGGAACTATGCAATATATTAGACCTCATCCAAGACTGTTAGCGTCGTCGCATACCCAATCTCAAAGATGACAATAGCAGCCATAAATGTGTATTTAATCTGCACATGTCAGTGCCTTGGCCGCAGCCCGTCCTTCATACACCTCATGCTTACACTGAAAATAGTATATATCCTCCCAAACGTAGGCTGGAGAGCAGTAGTCGTCAAAAGGTATGCAGAGCCATACCATCCGATGTCCTGTATACTGTTGAATTGATCCGTGATTTTTGGGATAGCTGTTGCGATGATTGTTTGATCCAATGCCACGAGGAAAACAGAAAGACAGAGAGCAGCTAATATGACATACAGCTTCAAGCCGTGAGGATAGTTTGCCTCTTCGCCATCGAGACTGGCCGGGCTAACCTCTTCCTGTGATTCCAGCTTCACCGAAGTGTCTTCTTTGGAGGCGTGTTCAGTCTTTTCTGAATCCATTTCGAGCATGCAAAGCAAAATTCCGATTTCCGTCGACGTTCAGTTGGTCCGTTCAAGCTATTCTGGATATGCTGCTATTTTGTGTCCATGAGATGGTCTAAATACAAGTAGATTGAAAGACTTTATGTACAAGGCCGTTGGCTTGGCTTAAAGTATGGATGCGGACCCGTCTGATATATTGGCGTGCAGTAAGGAAGTATTTCTATCAGACGAGGATGTCTAACTGGGATGTGCAATATGACAGCTCCTTCAGAATTAAGCTTATATCAATATGGACATTTAGGTTTTCCTTTGTTATGGCTATGAATCACTTCTTCAAGCCTCCTCTCCTCTGATTCGTCGCCTGAGACGAGCCATGCAACCACACTGGAATGCTAAGGATTTCCATCGGCCTTTGTCATAACCCGTAGTCCGACTGTTGGAGTGAAATCGATGCGGCAGCAGAAATGAAACGATGAGCTGCATGATCAGAGCAAGGACGGACGAAATCGAGAGTGATACTTTAGAAGCAAATTAAGCTCTAGACCATTCAGTCAACGAGACAAAATTATGAATGGTAGATCACGAACGCTACATCTCTCAGACTCTCACGGACCCTTAGAATGCACAGTCCACCACTACTTGATGGAGAAATGCAGTATTAGGCATCAATGTTGTGCGACAGATAACGGCGGGAGCGAGACCATAATGACGAATCTCCTGATTTTACTCGTACTGCTAAGAGCACGACGATGCTCTAAAGTTGTTCCTTGTCGCCAGAGCAGTTCATTCGCCCTCAGTTGCTATCGCACGGGTGCTGGCAGTGGGTGCTTTTCGTTCCAATCAGACACTCTGTTGAGACTGGCAGCAGCATTTGAAGCTTCTAGCATTCTTGATGGTCGCGAAAAGAGATGCAAGCTACGTCACATGTGACCACGCGTGTTGACAGGCGGCCTTGCTTCCCTTTCTCAAGGCGCCACACACACTTATGTGGGAGGGGCGAAGGTGAAATTCACTCCAAATCCAATCACTCTTGAACTCATACAGGTAATTAGTAATATCAGACCACGCTGCTCAACAGTGAATTGGTTCTTGGTGAGCTTGAAACGCGTGTTTTCCCACAACCTTAGTCATCTGGTGGAAGTGGGGTAAACTCTCAGAATAACTGGGACCTTTTGAGTGCAACGTCGCAGCCTTGCTTTCTTCTTTCCAACGCACAAGCATAGCGGCTGCTCTTCCCTTCAATCCTTCTTCCCCTCCTTGCTCCCCAGCAAATCCTCCAGCCATATACCAGTATCAATAGCTATCTCCGGTTGGTTGTTCGTTATTCTATTTCATTTGATTGATCTCGCTCCAATACTATCCCAATAAAAGCTCAGCTTGAAGCTTCGGACTCCTAGATCCAAGCGCGTCACCAGGCACGTTTACAAGCATTGCAATTGTCGCGAGGCTCTCAGCTTCACCTTTAGTTGCCACAAGGTATGTCGACGCTGTTTACTTATCTTCCCCACCCAGCCCTCAGCCCATGGCCCCATACAGCTTCAATTCACTTCACCGGCTCGCACCGAATGACGGGATGATTCACTAATATCTATTCACTCTACAGTGGCACTGACACTTAGTTTTGCCGTGGCCTTGCCCTCTACTTAAACTCATCTAACCTCCCACCTCTCCCTTCAACCTCTTGGACTATCCGCTACCGCCGGGCTCTAGCATTGCCTTTTATTTACAAAAATACCGTCACTTCTCGAGCGTCTAGCTGCCCGAAAATTTTGAATATCTTGCCAGACAGCGTTATTATTCGTATCCTTTGCTCCGACGATTCCGATTTCCTTGCGATTGAGTAATTTCGATTCATAGGTATGCAATAGCTCAGATTTTCACTTTTATATTAGTTTCCACCCATACTCGGTCACTATCGTCCATTTCGAGTTGTCCCTCTTCTGAAACTGAACTCTAGCTTCCGCAATTTCTTCTTCTTGCATTTACCTAAAAACTTACCTTTTGGTCAATCTTCAGATAAAACTTACCAAGGCCTAACGACGAATTATGTCTTGGGATCCTCGTGGCGGTCGTGGTCGTGGTGGTGGTGATCGTGGTGGCGGGCGAGGAGGAGGCGGGAGAGGCGGAGGGGACCGTGGTGGCTTCGGCAGGGGAGGTGGTGGAGGCGCGAGAGGCGGTGGAGGCGGTGGGGACCGTGGTGGTTTCAATCGTGGTGGAGGTGATCGTGGTGGATTCCGTGGGGATCGGGGTGGTGGTCGTGGTGGTCGTGGAGGGCGAGGTGGTTTCGGCAGGGAACCCGAAGGTGTCCGGGTCTTCCAGTAAGTTGCCTTCTTGGTGTACTTCCAAACATGTCTGATGACTCCCATAGAGACCCCAAGTCTGCTGCACAAGGACCAGACGCGGAAGTTCTGCAAATCGAGAATCAATACGATCAAAGTGTTTCGGGCATTAATGCTCTGAGCAATTTGTCGATTACTGGTCAACCCAACACGTACCCTTCCCGTCCGGGACATGGCACTGCCGGCAGCAAGGTGGAATTGTATGCCAATTACTTTTCCCTCAAGCCCAAGAACGATTTTGTTCTTGGAAGATACAACGTCGAGATCAGTGGAGGAGAATTACCCGCGAAAAAGCGCAAGCAGCTTTTCCGGTTGCTTCTCCAGTTGCCAGAATTTTCCGGTGTTGCGACGGATTACTCCTCTATGCTCATTTCAATGGGCAAGTTGAATATCCCGGACAACCACGAATTCGACATTCCTTGGAGGAACGAGCGAGAGGACGACGTCGCTCCAGATGCAAGAACTTATCGGGTTAGAATCGTGGCACCGACATCATTGGACATAGGAGCTTTAGTAAATTATTTATCCACCAATATGTCCAACGACGCTATCGCTCAGCAAAAAGGTGAGATGATTCAAGCACTGAATACTCTTATGGGATTTTATGCTTTACGTCATGATGGAATCACTTCTATTGGGCACAATCGTCACTTCTCTGTTGATCGAGTCAGGTTCGCCCACAATGTGCGCAGCCTTGGAGGCGGGCTTGAAGCGCTTCGAGGATTCTTCCAGAGTGTCCGACCTGCTACAGGCAGACTCTTGCTCAATGTGAACGTGTCTCACAGCGTTTTCCTTACGCCTGGTCCCCTGGTGCAGGTTTTCGGAGTCCTTGGTTCTGGCGATCCGAAACGACTAGCAGATAAGATTAGGTACAAGCGAGTTAAGTTGCTCCATTTACCTGAAAAGAAGACCAACGCAGGTCTCGTCATCCCTCGCGAAAAGTCCATCAACGGATTGGCACAGCCCGGCGATGGGCGTAAGCAAGAGCACCCTCCTCAAGTTTCGAAATATGGTGCGGGTCCCAAGGAAGTCAAGTTTTGGCTTGACTCCGTGCCATCTAAAGGCGAAGAATCACCCAAAGCTGGCAAGAAAGGAGGTGCCAAGAAGGCTGCTGGAAGTGATCTCCCGGTCAATACGTACATTTCAGTCTTTGATTATTTTAAAAAAAGTAAGTTTCCATATATATACCGCAGTGTAATCCATCTAACATTCTTAGAATACCCGAAATTTGTTCTTGGCAATTATCCTGTCGTCAACGTTGGGAATTCCGAGAACCCGTCGTACCTTCCGGCTGAAGCTTGTGAGCTTCTGCCGGGACAAGTTGTCAAGAGAAGACTGGATGGCAACCAGACGAGGGAAATGCTTGATTTCGCCTGCAGGCGACCATGGCTGAACGGTGACTCGATTGTTGGGGACGGAAAAGCTGTCTTGGGCTTAAATGCACAGAATGATGTTTTGGTAGGAAGCTCCTATACTTCCTATCTATGTTTACTAACTCCTCTAGAAACGCTTTGGAATTACGGTTGGTGATGGTCTCATAACTGTTCCAGGCCGTGTCTTGCAAGCACCGCCTATCAACTACAAGAATATGCAGAACAAGGCCACGAAGACTACACCCATGAATGGCAGCTGGAATATGCGCAACGTCAGATTCCACACCGCAAGCAACATAGGTGCCTGGACATATGTTTGTGTACAGTCTGACAGATTCCGTGGTCAAGTCGATGAAGAGTTAGCCTACAACACTGTTCTAGGCTTCCAGCAGCATTTGCAACAAGCTGGTATCAATGCTTCCGGACTCCTGCGTGCACCACCCTCGATCCAGCATATTGATCACAATGAAGGTCAGACCTTTAACAGTGTTAACAACACGTTCAGGCTGTTGTCCACTTCAACCAAGAACCCCAAACCAAAGTTTGTCCTGGTTATTCTCCCTTTTGCCGACACTCCACTGTACAATGCTATCAAGACAATTGCCGACACAAAAGCGGGTATTCATACAGTTTGTGTCGTAATCTCCAAGTTCTCGAAACCAGATGGTGGACAGTACTTTGGAAACATTGCGCTCAAGTTCAATCTCAAGGCTGGTGGGATCAACCAGACTGTGGATCCTATTAAGTTGGGCGTTATCAGCGAAGGCAAGACCATGGTCGTTGGACTTGATGTGACTCATCCATCCCCTGGCTCGAAGGAAACAGCGCCAAGTGTGTCTGGCATGGTTGCCAGTCTTGATCCACAACTTGGCCAATGGACTTCTATTGCTAAGGTCCAAGAAAAAGCAAGAACCGAGATGGTAGCTGGCCTAGAAGCCATGTTCATCAATGGACCTCTGAAAGGCTGGTCCAAGAAAAACAAAGCCTTGCCTGAAAATATCCTGATCTACAGAGATGGTGTTTCTGAGGGCCAGTACCAGCAAGTCCTCGATGTTGAGCTCCCGCAGTTCAGAAATGCCTGTCGCCAGAAATATCCTGCAGACATGACGAAAAAAGGGTTTCCTAAAATCACTATTGTCATCTGTGGCAAGAGACATCACACGCGATTCTACCCCAAAAATGAAGCTGACGCAGACAAGAATTCGAACTGTGTTGCTGGTACAGTTGTTGACCGTGGTGTCACGGAGTCTCGCTCCTGGGATTTCTTCCTTCAAGCACATGGCTGCCTTAAAGGAACAGCTCGTCCATGTCATTACTATGTAATCTTGGACGAGATATTCCGATTCCAGAAAGTCAAACCTCAGCACAAGAACACCGCAGATGCTTTGGAGGATTTGACCAACAACATGTGTCATTTGTTCGGCAGAGCTACGAAGGCTGTAAGTCTTTGTCCTCCCGCATACTACGCCGATCTGCTTTGCACCCGCATGAGATGTTATCTTTCGGACCAGTATGACCCAACCGACAGAGCGTCGACACCAAGTGTCACAGGATCCGTCACCAGCTCAACCTTCCTAGCTGGTATGGCCCAGCAGATTCAAGTTCATCAAGATATTGCAGGATCCATGTTCTTCATCTAGGGAAACAGCTGCAGATCGATTCTATACTCTTCACTATTCATCAAACAATACTCTCTTTGGTCAAATTTCACTCGACATTGGGTGATACTGCAATAATTGTCAGCAGCCGGTGGCATTACTTTTACTATATCATCGACACATCTAAGCAATTCAGCAGATTATCCAGAACACATTATTATTATCCTCACCATCTGTTATCATTTAGTCTTTGGTTCTAGTAATGGGATCCACAGCAATGATGGTTGGGTGGTAGTTTTCCTTGACAGCAATTTTTATTTCTTTGGACACTCCTTAGCTTCATTCAATCAGATTCAACTCAATATTCAAAAACAAAAATAAATCAACTTTATTTTCTCATATTTCATGCCGTGCCTGCATATTTTAGACCAGCCTGGAATGTGACTGGGCCCATTCTTTCCCATTTGGGAAGGAGGTCTCCTGACTAATTGCAAGCGTGGACGCCTTTTTGCTTTTTGATATGCATGTCTAAGATTCCCGACATATTTTCAATTCTGGGACTTGACCATGTGCGCACTTGCGGGGTCATCCTTTTTCAAGCATTTGCTAAGTAGTGGTAGTTACATCGTTGTGCTATTCTTCTCTTCTCGTTATCTCGTTTTCTTCAATTGTTGTCTTCATTGGCATGTATGATCGTTGGTGTAGAGTATAAGTGAGCCCACATCCGGTCATCTGCTCGGATTTGCAGGTTAGTATGGTTCAACACTTCTCTTTTCATGTTGTTTCGGGCCGCGTCCCTTTTTACTTGTCCCGACACCGTTCGCTCACACCGCAAGTTTTGTGCCGTATAGCTGCATGTTTATCTTCTGACTGGTCTAGGAGATTGTTCCGCTCGGCCACATGCGATATCCCTTTTTGCGAGTCAACTCGGTATTTTATAGTGATCTCGCTGGGCTTTTTCGCGTCAACTTTCGAATTTGACTTTTGACATCCCGTTATTCGATATAATATACACTTTCAACCCAGGCGCCTCCCTCCTCGAACAGCATCACGGGCTCTTCTCAAAATGCTCAACGCACTGTCTTCTCCGCCAATCCAGGTCTCCACTAAAAATCCCCGGGTTTACATCTTCCCCCTTATTCTTCTTCTCGTCCTCGTCAGCATAATAATCAAACCCGCATCTGCATGCCTCACTTACAGTGCGGTCTTCCCATTCGACGAGGATCAGCCGTTTGTGGCGGAAATTATAGATAATGGAGTTAGGACTTGCTGGATCAATATGACGTATACGAGACATTGGCGTTTGCAGGTTATTGAGAATGGGGGGTGGAGGGGGAGTGAGGAGTGGAAGGTTGGTTTGGTTTTTTCTTTCTTCTTTCTGGTTTGTTATGTGTTTTTTGGGATGGAGCGGGCGCTGAGAAGGGAGAATGAAGATTGGGGAAGGGTGGGATAGAGTAGGGGGAATGGTGAGAGGAAGAAGAGGGAACGGAAAAATTAGAGAGAAGGGGGAGGGGAAAATCGGAGATGCGGAGTTCGATGAATGCTGACTGAATGTAGTGGCAACCGTGGACATTTGAATGCACAGAAAAAGAATGGGAAGGAAAGCTAAAGGGGAATGCTACAGTACGTTTTCTTGGCCGTTGATTCTCTCCTTCTCCGCCCTAATTTTACATATGACCTCACGTACCCTCTCCAATTTTTGTCCATCTCCCATTTTTCCATATCCCCTCCTCTCTCACCCCTCCCACTACCAACTCACCACCTAACACCAATTCCCCCCGCGCAACAGGACCGCAAATACCACGCCGAAGCCGGCGTCGGACTTCGGGGCATTACCTACCGCGCCCACGGTGAAAAATTCTGGTTTAATCCCGACAAGGTGGAGGATGTAGCGGGAGAACGATGGGTGTATAGCAAACGGTTGTGGTGTCCGGAAGAGGCGAAGGCAAAAGGGGAGAAATAGGTGAGAGAATAGAATGGGAGGAGGACAAACAGAAGGAGGTAGAAAGAGAGGGAAGGAAGCTTATGAATATTTAAATATACACTGGACTTGGCTCAGTTAACAAGTTAGTGACGAAGAAATGATGACGAAGGCGGGTTCATTATTATTCTCTCTCATCCACTCGGACAATGCTCAATGATCATGATTTAGGTGCAGTGAGTGAGCTGGTTGGATAAGGTAGTGCAAAGTATGCTTGCTATTGCTGGGTTGCAAAGACCTAGATGGGCCCACTGCCGTTCGATCTCTGTGGTTCTAAAATACGAGTGTAGCGGCCATAGGAAGTCAAGACGCTTGTTTGCCATTTGTCTCTTTCTCTTCTGCAACGAACCACCTTGCTCGCGTGTAGTTCCCTTTCTCACCCGAGAAGAAATCAATAAAAAGAATTATAATATAGAAGTTTCACATTCGCTCAAAGATCCTATCTTATCCTATCCTTAACCCATCCAGCCCTATATATGGAAATGGAAATTCCATCCCAGCCAAATCCATCTTTCAAACATCAACCACTCCAAACCGCAAATAACATCAAACCTCCAAAAGAGAAAACAACACTCCAGTTCAAACTCCAATCCAAGCTCCAAACACCGAAAGTTGCAAGTTCATTATTCTTCTACCAACCAAAGTATATATCGGTACTGTATATATCAAATTCCATCTAAAAACCCCCAAACCGACCAATTAGCTTAGAATAGAACCCACATTTCCCCATTTCGAATAACTTCATCCCAGCCGCCAACTGCCTGTCTAGTCGAATTTGCCATTACCTCTGATATTTGGGATCCATTTTTGCTGTATCTTTCCTCTTCTTTCCGAATAGCTCCATGATAATATCTTTGATTGGCAAGATCTCTTATCGTATGAGAATCTGTAGGATGACCTTCATTTAGTATTTTTCCACTTCAAAGACGTCTCTCTGCTCTACTCACATGTATTCTCGCCAGACCTTGAAGAAAATCTTTCGTATGCTCCAAGCCTCCAACCCGTAACCGTGACCGTCCTCAGCTGGCTCCGAAGTTCAAACACGATGCCATTAATATGAACGGAGCCCCAACCAGACGCATCTCGAACGCATACACCTCAGGAACCGGAATACTAGTGCACCGCCGTACAAGGTCAATCGCGTTAATCTCATTTCTTATACTCCGCTCAATGTATTCATAAGAGTCTATGGACCGCGTGGCATTCGTAATCGTGCCAGCCATTGAGTACCATCCGCGAACTGAATTATCAGCCCTAGATAGTTATGTCCCAAGCTTATTTGAGGGAGCAAAGCAATGCAGCATTGATTCCATTGCGAAGGCTACAAGAGCAGACCAATTTATTGTCGCAAGGAACTGCTCCGTCTGTGAACATTGCAGAATTCCTGGTAGGGAAGAGATATTTTTTCCAACGGTATCCAACATGGCAACACAAATGCATCAGCAGTGTCTGAGGCGTAAGGAATAGCAGCAGTACATACAACCTTCCGGATTGTTGGTTTGGGCTTCTTCCATCATGGACGTACGACGAACTGGGCAATAGTAATGAAGTGTTAAGATGACAAGTAATTTTCACAGCATGTGTGAGTCTAGGCGCTACTAAAAGCCCAGGTCCAGCTCCCATTCCAACGACGATATACTAAATAGCCTCCAGTTCCAATCCCAAATCAAGTTTCCCAACCCCAAAAAGCCTTCCCTCCCACACATACACATACGCCAAGCCCTCCCTTCCTCCTCAAGCGCGCGCACACAAAAATTTGTTACAAGAAGGGAAGCAAAGAGTCGAAGAACGGACCGCCAGCCAGACGAACGGGATGTAAAGTACTGTACAGTACAGATAGTACAAGATGGTAATGATGATGATGCAACAGAGACCCCGAGAAATGCGAAACTCCGGTTAAAAACACCATTCCCATCCCATCCATCCCATCCGATCCCGTCCTGTCCCAAAAGTTCGTACTCCATTCCATATCCCTCATGCATGCGACTACGCAACAATGACAACGATGATAAAAAACGACCACAACGACAACGACAACAACAATAACAGCAGCTTGTCCCCGATATCTTCGCTTAAAAAGATAAGCTTTCCCTTTCCTCGGGGCGGAATAGGGATAGTGTCCCTCCAGCCGTATGCCCCTGCCGTAGTATGCACCTCTTCATCTACCTTGCTACTTACTGTACAATATAGTACGATATTGTACAGTACTCCAATCCCAATAAACACCAAATTGTGTAATGGAAAGGAAGCAAGTAGTGAAACATTCCGGCATCGACACAGACCTATAAAATCCCACAGGCTGGATTCGGAAATCCAATGATTTCCTTTCCTGTCCCTCACTTCCAAGTAACCGGATTTCTCTCTTTCTCTTTCTCTCAATCAATCAATGAATTAAGTGAAGGAAGACCTTCGAGAAAGAGAAAGAGATAAGTTACGACTTCAGCCTCACTCCCACCTCCCTTCAATCTCCCCGGCCTTCGCACCCGCCACTCTCCGTGCACTTCCACTCCCGGAACCATACAGCAGCTCCATCAACTTCTCCTTCTGCTTCTCTCTCACGCGTCCTAGATACACGCTCGCGTCTTCCAGCCCCTGGATCTGTTCTTCGATCCTGATGGTGCTGGAATTGGTCTTGACGAGCGGGCTTACGATTTTCTGTCGCATGTAGTCGAGATTGGTGCGCAGGGTGAGGAGTTTGCCGTTATGGTCTAGGAGAATGGATTTGTTCTGGAGAGTTTTAGATCGGATGGTTGAGAGAAGCCTTTTGTTCTTCTCGAACTTATGAAGAGTGCCGGCTGAAGGGCCAAGGAGTTTGGTCCAGAGGGACGAGAGGAGTTTATCCTCGTCCATTTCTTGGGTGTCGAGCTCGCGGGAGGCACTGCGAGCGACGGCTTTGAATTGGTTGTCGATTTGTTCGAAGATGGCGAAGATATGCAGGATGTGGGTGAGTTCGGAGCTGACGGCTTCTTCGATGGCGGAGAGGAATTCGTTGAAAGTTCTTTGGAGTGTGCGTCGGATTCGTTGAGGGAGTGTCATGCCGAAGATGTTGGTTGCGACTGCACCGATTTTGGTGGGGGTACCGGCGGGGGTTTCTAGAACACCGACGCGGCTGAGCATGCTGTGGATGTTGTCAAAGGCGTGGTTGAGGGTTGATGGTGGTGTGTGCTGCAGTTGGTTAAGTTCACGCCTGATCCAATCCATGACGATCAGGAGACTATGCATGTTAGTCGACATTCACGTCATCGAAGAGAGGAAATAGTACCCATCGACATCACCACCCACGTTTGTGGACAGTCTAGCCATTTCAAGAGACAAGGCCTTAAGACTTTCACTTAGCTCATCAAGTTGAGCAACGATCACCGGCGCAGAAGTCATGTTTGTCGAGCGCAAACTCTCACTGAGATCCCAGACCGCCATACTTGTTAGTTGTATATCACCGGTATGTTGCATTCCATTTTCAGCATAGTAAATCAAAGGTTCAAACGATCTTGCAAGTCCAGCGACTCTGACGAGGTCGGGCACGGGTGGTAACTGGGTAGGCTGAAAGAGGCTTCGCATGGTCAAAATAGAAAATAAAAGAGCCAAAAAAGCAGTGCATAATGAAGTCCACGAGTTCGTGACTCGGGAAAATGTTTGGCTCATAGATGATAAGGCAGCCTCAAGAGGTTCAGTACGATGTTGTACTTCTGTTTTAAATGCGAATCGAATGACTTTTTATATATTAGCATATGGACCAATACAATCACACCAAGTTTCATACAGTTGTTCGGGTGGTTCTCCATCGCTGGAACAATTGTGCCTTCGTGGCTTTCTTCTTGCTTGACTACCGCACCATATGATTTTTCAAAGTCCCCATTTGTCGCATGGTACGGACTTGGTGAAGGACTTCTCTTCTTCTCGGGCGATATTGACCCTGTTGGTAATCTTGTCCTAGCTGCGGTCGCAAGCGCTGCGTCACCTTTTCCTTCATCCGCGCTTTCATATTCCGGACTGCTGTCTCTTGACATTCCGCGTACTTTAGGCCTCTTCGCAAGATCCTTTCCATGTATATTATTATTATTGCTATGCCGATTCCAAAAGCCGTTGGTTCGGTTGCCGTTTTCCTCCCTTCTCCACGCCGGGGGACTGTAGCCACCTACTGATGCCGAGTCCGCTAGATCCTCCGAGTCCGAGTCGTTGCGAAATCCCGAGTGTTGGGAAGGATAGCCAAAGTGGAGAGGGTGCTGGTGATGGTGTTCGATCTCGATGCTTCCTTGTTCGAAGTCCTCCAGAGACGCGTTTAGGGACGGATGAGCGTCGAACATCCCTTCTAGGTCTTCGATCGTAGTCCCCATGATGCCTGCTATGCCGAACTATTGCGGTATTTGTCGCGCCTGGTAATGGATTGTTCCGGATGTGTAAAATGTAGAGGTATGCGAAAGATATGAGCGTGAACGCGATGAAGGTACTGGGTGCGATGGTAAGATTGATCAGCGAAAAGTGGAAGTGGTTCTCGATGGTAAATATGGACATGACAATCCAAAAAGCGACTCGTTGTCTTTCGGACTTGTTGACAGTCGCGTAATCGATCTCGGACTACGACTGTATGTATTATGACTTTGCGATGCGATTGAGATAGGTTTGGAGAATGCGCGAGTGAATCGTTATCTCATCGATAGCGATAGTCATGAACGGAGTGGATACGTGAGTAGTGGTTAATGGGGGGGTTTTTCGAGAAGCGGGAGTGAGGGTTGTGGTACCATACGGGTCCAGGATTGCAGGTAGGATAGGTAGGACGATAAAGAGGGCGATAGAAAGAAAGAGGTTAGAGCAATTTAGCAGATTGGAGGGGAAGGAAGGGAGAGCAAGGTTATGGAAAGAAGAGTGGAGGGCGTTGTGAGGTTGTGCGGTTGAGAGCAAGGGTCGAGGAGGGCAGACGAGAGTAGAGGGGAAAAGAGGAGGGCAATGTGGTAACGTGCAGCTGCAGGTCGATAGGTAGAGTAGACTCGATAAGCCGGCAATGCTAATTCTACTTTAAAGTAGTCCCAAGTTTCCAAGTAGGCGCAACCTGTAATCTGTAACCTGGTGGGGTTGATGAGAGAGCAAGACCCAAAAGAGACACCGATGGAATGCGGGAAACAGTACGAGCCACTTCTGGTCACTGTCAGGCGTTGTATCGCGAGAGTAAACTACGAACTCTTCGATCCGTATTCGCCCTGAAACCAACTAGGTGTTAGCGTCTACTGAGGTATAAAGTCAACGACCCAATTTCCAAGTTATCCGATCCTTTGCCAGCCACCCGAATTTCGCTCTCCTCCCATCTACTTGTATTCTCGCCTCTCCCTCCCTTCCTCTCCCTTTGCTCATAGGGACAAGACCAAGAACATGGAAAGAGGGAGGGGTATGGAAGTCAGTCGCATCATCCTCTTACACAGCATCTACAAGCCACGAGCGAGTAACTTGGCTACCCCGGTCTTCTATTCTTAAAAGTTGCTGCGTTGGCCATCGTTTAAACCACATCTAGTAAAGGTGATGATCATCTTCAAGAAGGCTGACCCAATCATTTCTGCCCTCTGCCCAGTGTGAAGAGTCTCAGTCGCGTTATCCTTGAACTTTCCATCCAATGATATCACCAACGGTAGCTAGCCCATGAAACGCCGGGATCACCCAGCAGCCAGATCGGGCCCCTCTCCCACCACACCTCCCTCGATGCCGTTCCGTCTTTGCTCGAAGGAGGTGTCGATGCATCTTCTTTTCTCTTTTATCAGATTGCAGTTGATGTAGTGGAACGTTTTCCAAGCCTATCAGAAAGCCGTTGGGAAGCCGATTCCACCAAGTCCCTATTTTACTACTGTCAACTGAAGAATAAGGCAAGAAAACGGTAACGGAAAAGAACAGTATTGTAGAACATCCAATGCCTTTTCCTGCATGATGTAACTATCTAGTATGCTGCTAACTATGCTATGCTGATACAAACTATTACTACAAGTTTTCAAGGCCCTTTTTGTTTTTTTGAATCCTCCTTCCCTTGCTTGCCATCCGGTCACTTGATTGATTCATAGGCATCGTATCAATTTCAATGACCGTATTGCTGCCATTCAAAGTCCCTTCCCTTTCTGTGTCTCGAACCGTGTTGACTGTCACTGCGATATTTTGTGTCCAACGAAACAAGACTCATCTTCCTCCCGCCATCACGCTCTTATAATACCTCAAACTCAAGTCAATTGTGTGCTTCAAATATCTGTCTTCTGTAAGAGGCAGTCTCAAGACCTTTGGAAGATCCACATCCTGTTGTAAATAGTTAGAATTAATCCAGAAAATGGGCCACGTGGATATCCTTACCTCGCCCTTCTTCGCTAACTCCACCACTGTCTTCGCGACTACTCCACTCATGGTTTCGATAGCTACTGTCTCCATAAAAGCGGGGTGACGAGCATCCTCGACAGCCGCCGGTAGCCCAGCCAACAATCTCTCGAGCACGCGGAGATCAAATACTTGACTCTTTTTCTGCGATTCGAGCAGGAATAGATAGTCTCGGTAGATTTCACCGCCGAGATGCCAATCGGAGATAGCATTTTCTTTGCCCTCAAAATCGGCGAGAAGGCTGCGAAGAGTACTGTAATCATACTCGATGATTGTTTTTGGCGCGACTTCTCTGGCAAACGTACGATGCGCCTCATCGAAGAGACCGGCTTTGATTAAACATTCAACTTCTCCTAAAGGCTCTTTCTTGACGCTGCGCATGTAGAGAGCTTTAGCTTCCCAGATCCACGAGGTAGGGATTTTGAAATTTTGAACAAGAGTAGTAAAGCTCTGGCTATCTTCGGAACCGATGCGTGCAGCATGACGGGCGAGATGATCCTGGATGGATTTCGCACGGGCGTTCTTGTCAGATAGATGGAGGAGTACGAAGATCGCATCCAGCCAATACCCTTCCCCATTGAGTTGGGCGGCAAACGCCAAAGTGGTTTGGTCTTTCTTCTCATCCGATGCTTCACGGTAATCCATAGAACTAAATGAAGTAAGGGCTCGACTCAATTGCCATGAAAGGCGGATATCCAGAGGCGATAGCTGTGAGTTCTCGGGTCGTATGATAGCCTCAAGATCGGCATCTTCAAAAGCGTACAACTTTAACAAGCCCCAAAGAAGATCCTCGCGTTGCTCAACTTGATTATCTTTCCACAGCTTAGGAATTCTTTGCTCGACGTACCACGCCTGGGGTCGCGAAGTCTCTTTGTCCTGAACCATGTCCTCGGAGAAGCTCTTGACAGCGTCATCAATATCGTCAGTTGTTTTGATAGCGTACCAAAGTCTCATTCCAAATGCTTGTCGCCAATCAAGACCGAATCGCTTAGAGATAATGAATGACTCAATGCGATCCTCTGGAGATCCTTTTGCGCCGTCACAGATACAAACATTACCTGCAAGAAGCTCGTAAAGAGCTCGAATAGGTTGACTGAACTCAGCCAAGACTTTGGATTTCTGCCACTGCGCAAGCTGTTCCCGGATGTCTTTCTTAAGGCTTTCCTTGCCACCAATCATTGCAACAAGCGTTGCCAAATGGAAGTTCTTGCCATTCACGAGATGCCCACAAGCCTCAGGGATATTGTGGCCTGATAATGCAGCGATTGCCTTCTCCTCATTAGACCTAGCCATGGCAGCCTGTTGAGCAGCAGCCTGATCAACGAGCTTCTGCCAAAATGCCGACAATTTGTCTTTGCGCAGGCGCTCAAGCGCGTTTTCAATGTGCTCAAGTTCCGCTGGAATCTGAAGTGGATCGAAAAGGATGCTTGCAAGTTCCCAGACCAGCTTTTCATGAACTACAGCGGGGTCACGGGCATTCTGGTTATCGAAGAAGTCGAGAAATGAGTAAGAATCTGGCAATGTCGCGAATGGGACCCCTTCCAAGTTCTGAATAACGGTTAAGGCTTGGTGTTTCTTCAGCGCATCTGGAGAAGACTCGTTGGAAAATTTAGCGAAGCGAATGTCTCTGCTCTCTGATACAATACCACCTTTCTGAATGGTGAGCAAACCATCCTTTTCACGAGCTCGTCTTGACTTGCTCATGGCCTTGATGTCTGAGGAAGCATATACTAATGTGCCGTCTGGTCCCCAGCTGGGCTTAAGTGAATCGTGAAATGCGCGATCGGCGTCCGACATGGTGGATTCATCTTCAATGAACATGGATTTCTTCTGGTAAGGTTTCTAGAGATAAATTCTTAGCATTCTGCTACATATTTTGCTACATACAAGATTGAGCTCAACTGACGGCCCCCTATCCAAATTCACTTCATGGTACATAAATCAAAACTAGGAAGGAGCACAAACCTCAAAATTATCACCTCTTTTGCGGACTGCTTTCATCGGGCTTGCTGGTTTGAACATTTCATGATGGAGTTCCATGATTGAGCCGAATCCATGCGTGTTTGAGAAACCCCGTTGTAATGACGCCGGTTCAAGTGGCACCAGTGCTTTATGCTTTTCGTTTCCATGGACATCAATAAGGCTTTTGAGCAAAGCACGGTCTTGCTTCTTCGGGCTGACAGTCGTCCTCAATGTGCTGGCCCAGTCGTTTGCAGCTGACAATTTTGGTTTGGATGGTGTTCCCGAGAGCTTCTGTGCTCTTTCCCTAGCTTTCCGAATAGAACCTGGTATCATCACTTCCATCGTGTCTTCATCACCTTGCGAGTCATCCGTTTGCTCCGCGGTGTTGCCAGTCACTGGAAAAGAGCCCGCCATCTCTTGATCCACGAAACTGACAGATTCATCGTCTTGAAAAACGTCGTCTTGGTCCATTGGCTCCTCGACTTCGCTTTCTGACCGTGAACCCACGGAGCGTTCATCTAAAAAAGACTCCGCACCTTCATTGATTGTTGCCTCCTCCATGTCTTCCTCCTCATCATCATCGTCATCATACACCTCTCGATTGTCAAAGGCCCCTGGCAGAACCTTGCGTTTTCTGAACTCGAAGGTATCCTCTGGGTCTGACTCAGTTTCCGTCAAGTCCATTGACGATGCAAAAGATTGATCGAAATTTTGGACCTTGGGAGTTCGATTGCGGGGAGTTGGTGTGTCAGGTGGAGCACTCAAGGTACTGTTTCCAAACTCACTGACATCGTTGTCTTCCATCTCATCGTCATCATCGTCATCATACTCCAAGGCATAAACGGTGTAATGATCAACTTTGAAAGTCCAAACGCCAGTTTTAGGATCATAATCAACGAAATGGGTGTCTGGGACACTCTTCAACTTTCTGAGATGCTTAACAAGACGCAAGTTATCCTCTCCTCGCTTGGCTGAGCTGCGAGGCCATGAGTTATTTAACGCGATGGTTGACGGTACATTGAGTCCTTGGCCCATGGGGGGTTTCTTAACAGGCCCATGGTCTGGATAAACCTCTGCAGATCTAACAGTAAGAACCACAATTCCGCCCAAGATATCATCAAGGTTGATTGCATCAAGATTTACCGGCACATCAAAGTTGATGAATCCGACACCATCGCGACCGACTTGGAAGCCAGAGACCTTCTGGCGAGCGATGCGATTCATACTTTCAATCTCCTTCCTCGTGGGCTTCATCCAGTATTGTCCCAGTGGTAGATCTGCTTCACTTGGAGACTCTGGGGCTACTGGTGACGACCCATGCTCGGAAACAATAGCAAGTTCTTTGCCACTTTTGACTTGTTGCATTTCAGGTGTGCCATTGGGAGTGATTCTAGAGTTGTTATCCACCGGGCTGAGCGGACTTGAAGGTCCCTCGTCGTTACCGTTCGGTTCTCCACCAGCACCTGGTTCAAATGACACCTGCTTCTTCAAGATGGTCTTGTTAGGTGTGGTCTGGGGAGGTTCTGGGGTAGGCGTGATTGGATGTGCAAAGAGATCCGATCGGAGGGCGCGATTGATGATAAGCTTCTTCATACTTCCAGCGTTACCGAATCTTTGGCTGGGACTTCCGGAGAATGCACCAGGAGCCAGGATACTGTCATCACTGTTGACGCTACGGCGAAGACTATTAGTAGACATACTCTTGCTCAAAGCACGACTGCCGCCGAGCAAACTGTTTCCGAAAAGCCCAGGAGTGCTCGTAGTAGTAGACGCGCTTCCTGGAGTGTAGGTCAGGCCATAACCACCACGAACAGATTTGTTGGGTGTATTGAGTCGGGAAGTTGATGCACTGTTCAGCTTGTACATGGGAAGCGCAGCGGTCTTCTTTTGTCTCACGCTGCTCGACAGTGGGGTTGCAATAGGCCCTGGATCCTTAACAGCAGCATTTCCTGTATTTGCAAACATCGAGGAAGCTCCAAAAGCTCCATTATCATTAATGCTTGTGGTCAATGACTGAGGACCTCCCTGACCTTGTTGGGAGTTACCGAAAATAGAACCAGTACCAAAGAATGAGTTTTGAGGTTGGTTCTGTTGCTGCTGCTGCTGTTGAGTGGAGGCACCGCCACCGAACAAGCTGTTTGATGCTTGCTGGTTACCAGGATTGTTGAAAAGAGATGAGCCCTGTTGAGCGGATTGACCGAAAAGTGAAGGTTTTGCCTGATTATTATTGTTGTTCAAACTAGATCCAAACAAGCCACCAGTGTTCTGCTGGGGTTGGTTTTGATTGTTTTGGTTTTGACCAAAACCACCGAACAGACCACCTGACGTAGTGTTATTTTGAGTGGTAGGTTGCCCAAACAGACCCCCAGTAGCAGTCCCCGCTGGTTTGTTGAAGAGACTAGTGCCTGCGGTGTTGTTGGCAGCGCCACCGAAAGGATTGTTATTAGTGGCAGCTGGCTGTTGACCGAAAAGGCCTCCAGTCGTGTTGGAAGCAGCTGGAGCTCCGAAGAGACCACCAGCAGGCTTTTGTTGATTGTTGGCGTTATTGCCGAAGAGAGAAGTGGCTCCGGTCTGCGTGTTGTTATTGTTGTTGGCGCCAAAGCCACCAAAGGCATTCGTAGTCGCAGGCTGCTGCTGCGCACCACCGAATGGCGAGGACGTATTTTGCTGCTGGTTGGTAGCTCCAAAAAGCCCACCTCCAGTGTTATTGTTCGTCGCGCCAAAGCCTCCACCCGCAGTCGCCCCAAAGCCCCCGGTAGTTGCAGCTGGTTGAGTGTTCCCAAAACTGAACCCAGTCGGCTTAGCAGCAGTATTATTGTTGGCAGTAGAGCCAAAGAGTCCTCCGGTGGTAGTGTTGTTTGTGGCGCCAAAGCCACCAGTTGCACCAAAGCCACCAGTGGTGTTATTAGTTCCTGTGTTGCCGAAAAGACCTCCAGTCGTTTGTGTTTGAGGTTGGGCGCCGAACAACCCTGCGGTTGCAGGTTTGGCACCAAATAACCCACCTCCGGCTGTCGCAGTGTTTGCACCAAATCCTGTAGTTGCTGGCTGACTAGTTCCGAAAGGAGAGCTTGTTGCTCCACCGCCGAAAAGTCCTCCAGTCGTCGTGTTATTTGTAGCTCCAAATCCTCCAGTCGTCTGGGTATTAGTGCCGAAGCCACCGCCAAAATTGGTATTGGTGCCAAACGCGCCGCCTTGATTTTGGTTGTATCTCAAGCCTTGTGTGTAATCTGCTAATCGAAGCTCCTCAGGTGAGAATTTCTGATATGGCGCTTGAAAGCATATGTTTTGGAATGAATTCTGTTGGTTCGTGCTGCTGTTTGGCTCCTTCTCAATGAATGGAGAGAATGGAACGCTCTTAGTACCCTGACACTGGTCGTTCGACGCAGCCGCACCAAAGCCTGTCCCAGTGTTGGCGCCAAATCCTGTTCCACCCCCAAAAGGGCTGGATGTGTTCGTCGTCGTCGTGGTGCCAAAGCCACCAGGTTTGGCTCCAAACAGTCCGCCACCAGTATTGGTAGCACCAAAGCCTGTATTGGTCGTATTATTGGTTCCGAACCCACCACCGCCAAAAGCACCACCTGTCCCAGCTGTTGCTGTACCCCCAAACATGTTACCGCCAGTTGTTGCAGTTGTGGTTCCAAACCCGCCTGGCTTCGCTCCAAATCCCCCTGTGGTACCACCAAATCCTGTGCGCAAATAAGTCAGTAGTTGATCCCGTTAAATAGCTAAACGTTGTATAAACGCTGTAAGATCGAACGCGAGGTATCATTTGATAGAAGGCTGGAGGTCGTGCCGCGTGTCGAAATTGAATGATTCGAAAGCGATCAAAAACACGACAAGCTGCCGATCTAAACAGAAACGTCCAGCGCATCAGAGCATCGACATACCTCCAGTATTGCCGAAGCCAGGAGTAGCTCCACCGCCACCACCACCGAAAAGGCCTCCACCAGTATTATTGTTGTTTGCACCGAAACCCGTGTTTGGAGTACTTGAACCGAAAACTGTGGTAGACAGACGATTCCAGTAAGCGATGAGTTCGACATGATCGCACGGTAATCTCAATCGTTCGAGGCTCCACGCAATGAATATATAAATGAAGTAACGAGCATTGACCTACCTGATCCAGTGTTGTTGTTGTTGGTAGTAGCACCAAATCCCCCAAATCCAGTCCGATTCTGATTGTTATTATTCTGGCCAAAGGCCCCCGAACCAAATCCTCCCCCGAAAGACATCTCGAACAATTATCGGCAGCAGATAAAATGCGTTCTGGGTTACTGCAAGATGTTGCGGATTCCGAGAGTGGAAAGCCGTATCAGCTTTTTGTGCAAAGGTGACGTTTGGATCACAATCGCAGAAAGGTGAAAGGAACGCGCGAAAAAAACGGCGAGATTGCGCTCAGTGTTGACGAATTGGCGCATACATTAGAAACGGTAAAATGAATGTTGAAGAGATCATCAATCAAATATAAGAAAGAGGACCTGGGATAAAAGAAGTGAAGAGGTTCAGAAGATCTGGATTATGTTTGTTGACCTCGTGGATGGATAGAGAATTTGTAGGAGAGAAACGCGCTCCAAAAAGTAGTACCGCACTCCGTATTTCGACTTACGGTGGAAGGTCTTTCGGCTAGGAGCGATTTAGGAAGGCCACCAGCTTTGTCGTTGTAGAGCTAATTAGCCAATCAGAGCCGACTATCAGAGAGCGCAACCAGTGAATGCTCAGAAATGCACGGAGGAACTGCTGCCTCGTGCGGGTACTACGGCATGAGTACAAGAGTTACGCAGCTTGCAATTTTCTACGGCTATGATTCGCTGAGGCTGTATAGGCGTTTTTTACTATGACTCTTTTCCTGAGGAAGGTGAGGATTTCGTCTTCTTGGTTGGCTACTCAGAGCACAGCCGAATGAGCTATCAATATTTCAAAATCTGACTTCACAAATGTGATCACCTGATACGAGCATGTGACGCATCGAGAATTTCGTGAGATAAGGTACGCGGTTGCTGACTAATCCACAGCTGCCCTTGACAACAGAGCTCACTTAACGCGTCCATAGCTGCATGCGGGATCCAAAAACGCGTCAATTTTATTTCGAGAACAGTCACGAACCCGGTCGCAACTCACTGCCCCGTCCTAGCTTCTTCCCACTTCACACCCTTCGACGTATATTAACAATTTCCCAGCCCAGTCTTTCTTTTTTCCAGACTAAAACATCTACCTCGTCGTATCCTACTCGTCAATTGCTCTCTTCGCAACGGTGATCGAATGGCATCAACATCGCAAGCACAATCGTCCCTTCCCCACCGTGGCTTTCGCTCGCATCCTCCAGCTCCACCGCACAACTTTGGCGCTTCGCAACAACCTGCTGCCGCATTGAGAGATAAGCCGCGTCTGGATCGTGAACGAGCGGAGAGGGAACGACTGGCAAGAGAAGCGCAAGTGCAGGGACAGGCTGGGGCGCCCGCAGCCAATCCAATGAATACGTTATCAGATGAACAGAGGGAGGAGATAAACGAAGCTGTATGTATCATACGTTAATACTTTCTGTACCTCAATGGCAATTCTCTGTCGCAAATGCGACAATGAGGCTATTGAGAAGTTTTGAGATTGCGCATGCGCACTTCTATCCGCACCCTTTGCGACAGTCCCTAGAGCATCTCCTCCCCCTCCAAGAACGCGCAATTCAGACCAACTAACCCCCTCCCAGTTCGGCCTCTTCGACAACGACAAAGACCAACGAATCGACTACCACGAATTCAAAGTTGCGCTCAAAGCGCTTGGCTTCGACCTCCCCAAACCCGAGATCCTCTCACACCTAACCACACACGGCATCCCGCCCGACACCCCCGCCTCCTCATCGCGTCCGCCCAACACAAACAACAACAACGTGCCACCTGGGCGCCTGGTCCTCACCCTCCCCGCATTCCAATCCATCGCCGCAACACTGATCGCGAACCGCGACCCGCGCGATGAGATACTGCGTGCATTTGCGCTCTTCGATACTGAGGATAAGGGAATGATCACACTGGACGATCTGAGGCGGGTTGCGCGGGAGTTGGGGGAGGGGCTCGAGGAAGATGAGTTGACGGCGATGATTGAGGAGTTTGATTTAGAGGCGAAGGGGGGTGTGGGGAGGGATGAATTTATTCAGATTTGTATGGGGTAGGGAAAGGGAAAATGAATCGGAAGATGGAGATGAAGATGAAGAAAAAAGGCTGCATTGTTTGGAATAAAAATACCCTTGCTTGCTTGATCGCTTGCTTGTTAGAATCTTGTATGGAGGGGTGGCGAGGGAGGAGGTGATGGATTATGTCTGGTTGGCGTTGAGTGAACGAATATCTACCTACCTAAGTATATAGATAGACAGGACTTTCTGTATCTCACCGTCGCGTATCTTAAGGAGGAGGGAGGAACAAGCGAAAGCAGCCGGAGTTCAGGCGTCAGTGTCGGCGTAATGGATTTTACGAGATAGGAAATATTGTCATAGTCAATACAAATCAACATCACATACCATTATCATCATCATCACAAGCAATATCACACCAAGACCAGAGAGAGAAAGAGAGAGAAAAATACGCTTTCGCTGAATATGCCGTGAATGTGATTCACCCCAAATTCAAAGTCTAACCGCACCCAAGTACCTCCACCAAGCTAAGAAGTGTTCTCCGTCCGCTCCCTTCCGTCCGCTATATCTTTCCCTACCCTACCCTACCCTTCCCTTTCCCGTTTCCTCCCGCTCCACGCCCCCTCACCCAAACTAAATCCACAATCTCGGTATCGCAACGCGCAATATAAATGCAAAGTAAGGTACTGTGCTGCAACGATAATGTACTCAAATAAGGTACGCGTAAAGAGGAGAACCACAATACTGTACGGGGTAGAAAAAAGAAGAAGCCCGCCTATGCCTCCATCCAGACGCGCGCCGGCCGGCCAAGCAAAAGATAGCTGAGGGAGAATGCATAATCCAAGGGCTCCCCGCAATTTGGAGGTGTTGCAAGTAAGGAATATTTTGTTTGTATTTTCACCATATCCATCCCCCATCTCCATCTCCATCATCGCCTTCACCACACTTAGAACTGTATCAAATCACCACCGCCTTGGCCGTTTTGTCCCTGCTGCGGTCTAGGACCGAATGGATTGCTTGATTGCCCGAAGCCATTCATACCACCATTCATACCAGCAGGGCCAGTAGCCGCAGGAACTTGTCGACCAAATGGACTGCTCCCGAATGCGCCAGCTGAGGCGGTGTTGTTGTAGGTTGTTTGTGGCATGCCAGTGAATTGAGATTGGAGAAAAGGGTTATGACCGGTCTGCTGCTCGTGAATTCTTCCAAGACCTGCGCCGGCACTGTTGACAAAAGTTCCGGGCGCGGTGTGCTGAGCTGGAATTCTGAGATTGCCCGTGTTACCGAAGGTATCCATTCCATCTCCACTGGCCAAAAGTGCATTAAGTCTCGCCTCGTGCTCTGACAATTCTTTCTGTGGGGCAGGCGGCGTGAATGTTGTAGGAGGATTGAACGATGGGCTGTTGTTAAATTGTGACAATGTCTTCTGTTCTTGGAGAATTGAAAGAGTTGGCTTAGATGAAGCGTGACTTGTCTGAGGTCGATTAAAGGTGCTCGCAAATGGGTTGTTAGAACCTGTAGGCATTGGCTGCAGGGATTGAAGTGATTGACTCTGGTTGTTCGTTGCCCAAGGATTATTTGTTCCTGCAGGGACTATAGGCTCAAGGCTTTGTTGCTGCTGCGGGGCCTGGAATTGCTGCTGCGGGACCTGGAATTGCTGCTGCTGCTGCTGGGGTTGTTGCTGGAACTGATTGTATGGATTAAAGCCTGTTGGTTGCGGCATGAAAGACTGTTGCTGCTGCTGTTGTTGCTGCGGTTGCGTTCCGAATTGATCGAAACCTGTTGGCTGCTGAGCGAAGCCATTCTGATATCCATTCTGGAACCCAGTGGGTTGCGATGTTTGAAAGGTTGTATATGGATTCAAGTATCCAGTAGGTTGTGTCTGCAAACTTGGGTCGATAGGGTTTCCTGACCAATCGACAGCTCCCTGTTGTTGGTAACCTTGGTTAAATCCGGTAGGTTGCGCTACTTGAATTGGATCGTCATCGAATAGCGAATGCGCATTTTGCTCCTCCAATTCGCGCCTACGCAACTCTTCCTCTTCTTGGCTGAGCTTAATGGCTTTGGCAAGGTCGTCATCATCAGGCTCTCCATGTCTGCTCTCGCGCTTCTTTCGATCCTCTTCCTCCTGGAACTTGCTTGCCTCAAGAGCCAACCTGTACTCAGCATCTTCTTCATCGGCGCGCTGTGGACGATGTCGTCGGGGTGGCTCTGCATGCGATGGTTCAGCAAAGTCATCAAGTCCTGTAACCCTGGATTTCCAGTTCTTTCGATCGGCTCGCTCGGTTCTAAGTCTGTCCTCGTCCAATATTAAGGAAGTTAACTCCTTGGCGGATACTCGAACTACCAATAGAATTAGCAAAGTTCCACGTAATCTATTACGACAGCGCCGACCATTTTGACCAACATCCCTTCCGTCCTCGTCAATGTATTGGAATTCCCTCAATGTCTTAATGATGTAGAGATTTTTGCGTGCCCATGTTACCACCAATTCCGAACCCTCGTGAAGGCAGTAGTCCAGTACTTTCAAGGCTTTCAAGACGTGTCTCCAATTCTTGCCCTTGTCGTTCAAACGTTTGTCTATCATGTCCATAATCTGGTAAAAGGTCTCGGCTCTGGTGTCCGTTAGCATGTCATCGCTGTCGTTGCAGATGAAGCACGTACGAGTTGAAGGTCATTTGGGCTATCTCAGCCATATCTGAGCCGGCCGGACCCCATGGATCATTGCTGGTAGCTGCAGGTCATCAGTGGAGAGTTCACAGCGACGGTAGATCAGCCATACCATTGCGAACCTTGATTTGGACAGTGTTGTATCCTTTTGTGATGTTCTTGACGCTTCGCACGACTTTCGACATGATTGCGGCTTTATCTCTCCTGAGTCCGGGACCGAAGGACTGGCGACGACAGATATGCGATCGTGATATTCAGTAGCTCTCCAGCCACAATGCGACGACGAAGTAGGCCCGTCGTTGTTCACGCTAATGTGGTTGATTCAAAATGGCAGATGACAGGAACTGGTAAGGTATGTTCGGTATGTTAAGTTGATCGCTTGGTAGGTTCCGGGTGCTAGAACGAGAGAGTAGGCTATGTCCGTTGGGCCCCGCAATGCCAATGTACGATGTCGATACGTACTTTCGTACGAGTAGGTAGAAGGTAATTCTTGCAGTCCTTTTGAAGATTTCTTTGTAGTGAGAATGGGAATGAGAATGACCTTGCGAAGCGTTCACGAAGTTTCAAAATAATGGTGTGGAATTAAGCATATTATTCTCTTATGCGGTATGCGACAATTAAAATCAAGTGGCTAAAAGTTGGGAGTAATAATAGATAGGGAACGTTAAGTTATTGGGAGTTTCCATGCAGTATTATGACGATTAGCGGCCGTGAACTATCGACCCTGTTGGCTTCTTGCTTCGAATTCGTCCTTTCCCTTGCAAAGAAATATTCCTTCACAGTCCCGGATGCTCATTGATTGCTCACTGATTTTCTTCATAATCAGCGACGAATAATTGAAATCAACATGACTCGAGAAGTATCTTTGCGGTCACTCACTGTTGCGCAGAATATGGTTATGTAACCAGGAGAGCAAGCAGGATTGGCTGATTCACTTCTCTGTCACTATTTCATTTATTTTCATCTGCACCTGCACCTGCAATGACCTCGGGAGGCCTGGAAGTACAGTCATCATGTGATGCAGCTCTCATTCAGGTACATCTAAGTTATAATTGGGTTATACGGAGCAGTTGGGCGACGGTCGGGTTTCCCAAGTATTGCACTGGGTCCGTATTCTATCGACTCTTCCACAGAAACGAGTAGTCTCACAGTAGTGCGAAGATAGGCCTTCCCCATATTTTTGGATCCGCGGAACCAAATTCAGTTGTCTCAAGCCGAACTGTATCTAGCTCTCCTTTTAACCCTTTTCAAAAAATAGCAACAGGACTCGCAAAAGGGTTCTTCAAGGCCCGGAGAGTACAGTATAATTCCTGCATTGGCGGATATTCTGTTGCTGAGTATTGACTTATAAATACCTCTTGGCTAGGTTCGGATAGCGATCCTGTCCACGGTCTCATAGAACCTCGAGCCAGCTCTTAAAGGATGTGTTGATGGTCCATCATGAGCCTGCTTTGTTTGGTCTGCCTTGCATGCTGAAGATTTCTTCATGGGGAACGATCTCGACTGCAGGTGCGAGCTTGACTTCCGGTTGGAAATGCAAACCTGCAGCTCGAAGCATAGCAAATCTGACAGCGCCAATTCCCAAATTTCTGCCATAAAAACCTGGCTCTGAGCTACACGATATTATCTCTCCAGCTAAGTGGCCCTCATCAAGCTCTGGATCTTCTTGCAGCATACTTTTTGTAGACTCCAGGATCTTGTCTAGATGATCGAGACGGTGGCTGAACTCATGCCCGGATGGGGCCCTTTTCGCGCGTGAAGGTGCCAAGATCTTGTCGATTTTTGACAAAATCACCTGAAATGGAACCTTGTGCTCGTTGAACAACTGTATCATGGTAAGATCTGAACCTTTGGGCCCATGGTCTCCATCAACAAGTAAGAAAGCCCTCTTCAACTGCTTCCTTCTACCAAGATATTTGATAATTTCTACACCCCATTCGGAGTGACCACCCTTTCCGTATCCCGGCATATCTAGAACCACCAAACGGTTGTTACTATTTTGCTCAGAGCCTCCAACTGCAAATGCATTCATAGTCCTTGTACGTCCCTTTTTCGAACTAGTATGCGCCATTTTAGCCCCTAGCAGAGCGTTCAAGATGGAAGATTTTCCAACATTGGATCGTCCTAGAAAACAGACTTCAGGGCTGTCTCCGAATGCCATGGAGTGGAATTTGGGAGCGGACCATAAGAACTGTGGGCGCTCTCTTTCGAAAAATCGTTTGGCGTGCGACAGCTGGGCCTCTGTGGGAGGTAAGGTTTCCCAATGGTAGGAAAGCCTCGACGACAGGAAGTTGAAATGATTGGGCGCGGCTGAAGAATCATTGGCCGATGATGCCGCTGCGGTCAAGTGCCTGCTAGAAAGCTCCGCAACCTTGGGGCTGACATTTCTTGTATAAGAGGACGACCATCGGACTGAACCTTTAAACATTTGGAAATTTGGTTTGGTCGATGGTGTAAGAAAAAATCGCTGGAAGTAAGAGGCGAGGCAAGGCTGAGGTTGAAGGCTACTTGGTGTCGGAGCTAATATGTTCCGATTATCAATCTAGAGACGAGGTCATCAACTTTTCACATCAATCTTTCGACAGGTTCAAAAACAAGAAAATGGCCTCTGCTACGCCTACAAAGTTACGGTCACTGTATCGCGCGTTCCTTCGTGAACTTCCCCCACGCCCACATTCTCAGTATTATCGCTCGCCTCTACAACATCGGATTCGCGATACCATCGCTTCGGAGGCAAATACGCCTATAGAGCATGCAGAGCAGTTTCTACAATATGTTAAAGCACAGAGAGTATACGCGACTTTACTAGAGAGATACAACCCTGGGATGGAAATGGATGAAGAGGAAAGGGTCCGCTTGACTGCTAGAAGGGTTGGAATGGATCTGCCCGAGGAATTCTTAAACACTAGCGAGAAAGCAGGCAATGGTGGAAAGAATCAATAATGCTGCGGTGGCAATACCAACAGTCTCCCGACACCGCAGTAGATTTGAGGGTGGATCGATTTTGCGTAGCCATCTGCAATTCGAGGTCGACAATCGATGGTCGATGAAGTGCTCCCTCCGCCTTGATCGTTCGGAAATCTGATATCGGCCACCTTCTCGAATTCAACATGGCATGAGTGAGAAACTGGACGCAAAGTGCAGGTGCGGTGCGGAGAGGAGCCTTGGGATGGCAGTTCGTGTATATTAAGCAACGAATGGATGTGCGAAGGAACATATTGAAGGTCCGCAACGAGCGAGGCAACAGGGCGAGCTCTGACTTCATCGAATGAGGAATGATGTTATTTATACTTCAGCAACATACGTGAGCTGTTGCACATCCAAGCGGCAAAAGTCAGTGCGATTCAACTCTGAGCTAACTGTGCCGCTGGATTATGATAAATCTTGACTGATGGGAGTGTTCAAGAGGCTAGACACAGGACGGCCCCAAGTCACAGTCGAACTGGCACGACTTGCCCACTCTAGAGTGCGATACAAACTTGAGTGTTCTTTTTGTGGTTGCCGATGGAGTCCCGCCCACAAAAGTGCCGTACTGGACGTTGGAAAACCAGTCCATCACATCTAAATACCGGCTTGCCCAGCAACCCAGGTCAATATCTTGTAGACTCAATTGGCCAATGCTCTGTCAATCCCCGAACGGCCCATGGAAGTTTGGACTTTCGTGACTTGAAAAGTTCTGATCGTTACTGGAGTAGAAGCTTAAGGTTAATCGGTGAAGATAATGATAAGACAGTGCGTGCTCTATATTTAGATTTTCTGGTGCCGCTCCACAAGGACCACAACCTCCAAAGCGGCCCGAGTGTAGGGATGCGTTCAAGCAGCACCGGTAAGTTTCACTTGCCTTCCTGCCGGTGATACCGTCACTTTCCACATAGGATTTGCATAGATGGCGAATGGTGATGCTATAGATACATGCCTAGGCATAGTTGTATATTGCTGACTCTTTCATCGCATCTACTGTGCATACCGAGATGGACGTTCATGCCGCCCAGGCTGTCGACTTCCAAGATGCCCAGCAAAGCACGTACGGAATTGCGCATGAATTGTAAGCGCCGAGCGACTCCAAAGTAGATTAGCAAGTTATACCCATGTCCTCAGTGGGAGGAAGGA
Organism: Rutstroemia sp. NJR-2017a BVV2; assembly: GCA_002946415.1. Lineage (NCBI taxonomy): Eukaryota > Fungi > Ascomycota > Leotiomycetes > Helotiales > Rutstroemiaceae > Rutstroemia > Rutstroemia sp. NJR-2017a BVV2. The sequence continues at coordinate 1,492,876 of NJPS01000046.1, forward strand.
GCCCATCTGATTTGCCAGTCCTCGAACAGGTGGATGGGAGCCATTATGCATATCAACCTCGAGTAATCCAATCGTGGGGGCATGCCATATTTGGGCCCTGAACACAGGTGGTGTAGTCTGGCTACACCACCTCCACCGCGTGTGAAGCACCACCTGAACTCTGGTACCCTGGACCATGCTCAAAAGCAGCTATCCTCGCCCCTTCTGTCGCATCCCACGGAGTCGACCTAAGGGGTGACCCGATCATCTTCGAATTATTTTTACGATCTGGGAGATCTCATCTTATCTACAATCTTCGGTCCGGATGTGTTCAGAGGAGAATTCGTCGCCATAAGACGAAGGCCGGGACTCTCTTGCACTTCGAGTGCTGAGTGTTGATGAAGACTGTTGTTCTTCAGGTCTCTGGTGCTATTTATAGGACAGGTAGACCTCGACGCGACGATGCAGCCTCGTAGAGATCAAGGCGTGCGACGGAGGATGGAGTTGAATCCCCTCACAACATCTCTCCAGATCGCACCGGCGTCTCACCAAACTCCGATTTCTGGCAATTTGAGCGCTGTGTTTGGGTACAACCCCTCGCAATACCCTACACCATTAAGCTCTGTCCGGCAGTACAACCCCTCACAATGGACGTCTTCACCCAGTGTGAGCGGAGGCTCAGACGGATCTCATCATTCTGCCAGACAGCCTCACGATCCAGAAGGTACTTGTTCCTAGTACTCTCCTTCCGAATGGTTCTCATTGGGCTGCGTTAGCGTTGATGTATGGGGAAATAGCTAACTCAGTAAAATAGTTGTTGTTCCAGCTCCACCACCGTACTCACCACCTCGAAGTAACAGACCAGCAGGCGCCTCAGACGAGCCTGTGACTGCAGTTTCTTCTACGCCGCAGGTATATCGTTCATCTCCCGACACCCCTCATACTCCAGCACCGAGCACTCCACATCCAAATTATCCCCCTCCCCCAGGTAGTGGTCGGTCAAGAGCGGGGTCGAGTGATCGGCCCCATGGCATATTCAGCTTCTCGAGGAGATCAACGAACAATTCAGAGAATCCTAGAATGTCACCACCAGTGAATAGGGATCCCGTTCCACCAGTGCCGCCCATACCAAGAAGAGCTATGGAGCCAGTTCGCCCAGCAGAAGAACAGCCTCCTCCAATCAACATACAGCCGCCCGGTTCGCGTCGTGCCGCTTCTACTGGGGCTATTAACTCAAATTCTCCCGCACACTCGCGCGATCCGTCAACTACAAGATGGCAACCAGGCATGCCTTTGCCTCCTCCCCCACCTGGCCCCCCTCCGCCTCCAAGGTCACAAAGTATGACGCGAACGATGGACGGTTTTACGTCTATAACTTCACCTACGCGGAGGCCTTTCCCGACGTCGTCGTTGGAGACGGTACCACCAACCCCGCTCTCGGCAACAGTTCCAGATGTAGAGTCAGCCGCAGTCCCAGCTCCATCGCCCGCGTCTAATTGGCCTGCAGAGAGTGGAGTTATGTTATCTCCTCGAAGAGGGCAGGCTACCACTCCCGCACTTCATTTAGACACTTCGAGTGCCACTTCCAGCCCGGGACCTGATTCGGTGTCGGGATCAAGTTCCTCAAGTCTTGCGAGGTCACGAGCAGTAAGAGGGGAGAAATCCATACGTGAAAGAAGAAGTGAAAGCAGGCAAGGTCGGACCCCTTATCCTATGTCGGCGATCGAGCCCTCAAACAATCCTTGGGCGGAAGCTATCATTCCAAGTGACATTGTTGTACCTCTTGTAAGGCCACAGCCTATTCCCCGTGCTACTCCCAGGAGTGGGAGGTCTTCCAATGTTTCCGAAACGCCTCGATCCTCAAGCCTTGCGCATCACAACCTGATGACACCAGACCGGGCAATTGTGACTTCTACTGATTCTAGGGGCTCCACTCCGCGACCGGTAGCACCCACCCCTCCTTTCTCACCCGAGAGTATCAAATCGAGCACAGTAGAAAGATCACCAGCAGTCCCACCAAAATCACTTCCAACTCCTCCACCACAGCCAAGTGCCGCTCAAAAGTCTCATAATAGCAGGCCCCCTTCTTTAATCATTCCTCGTAACGATTCAACGGTTTTGCCTCCCTCTACTCCCTCAAGACCGGCAACAGGGAAATCTGTCTCGAGTCAAATGTCCCACTTAACACCTGGCGATGATTTTGCTCGCGCCGCTGCCGAGAGACATGAAATATTCGCACAGAGAGAGGCTAGTGCGACAACGGATACTGACAGAGTGCGAATCTTTGCAGAATTCATTGTTAACGAGTCTAGAATACGAAGAGATAGATATGCCTTGGCAATCGATGCAATGGGGTCCGAGATTCTAGAACTGACACGCGATTTATTCCGGCCTAGTAATCGGCCACGCAGGGACTCGACGGTTTCAAGGGCTAGCGAATACACGCCCCAGTCGTCTGTAGAACCACGATCGCATAGAGGTTCATTGAATGGGGCTATCAAAGATAACGCACAGCAGCATCCGGAAACAAGATCTAGCTCAAGAGCTCCGTCAAGACCAGGATCGCGATCAAACTCGAGACCTGGATCCAGGTCTAATGACGCGGGTTCCTCTTCTCCATCATTCACACGATCAGAAAGACCGGAAACGCAGTGGTGGTCGGGATATATGCCATCCTTGTCGCCAATTCCCAGTATGAGCGTTAGTGAAGCTTTAGACGGCGCCGATTCGAGAGGAAGACCAGCCAGCAGGTGGTGGGAAATGAGTCAGATTGGATCAGATGGAGTACCTTCGTCAAGGTTCGAAAGATCGAAACGAGAGTCCAAATATATGGGTATGCCAAAAGAGCTCCGGGAAGCTTTACAGTATGGCGAGGGAGATCAAGCTTCATCTCCCAAGTATCCATCTGGCGAGCCGGTCAATCCTGCACATCTCGGACCCAATGAATATCCACAGGAAAAAGTTGGTCTTCATGAAGCAAATGAAGCATCCCCGATTTTTTACCCCGCCGCGCACTCGCCAGCCTACATTCCGCCGACGCCATTTACGCCCAATCCCAATCATCTTGATGTGTCCCGACTAGTCACACTGCCTCCGCCATATCCTCGCCATTACCCAGCCGTGAACAATAATCATCCGGATCTCACCACTATTAGAACGACTGTGCGTACCCTGAGTGATATCTCCGAAGTTACAGCTACAAAAGAACGTTTCCTGAGAGATAGTGCCAAATTGCAGGCCGACCAAGAAAGCGCTGTCAACAAGCGCCGTGCGTCCCTCCGCCTCCGCATTCAACGGGACATAGAGACAGGCTTAATCACCTACGCTGATGCCGCAGCACAGGAAGCCGAAGCCAAGACCGCCGAAGTGATCAAATCTAAGGAATCTGCCAAAGCTATCTTCGAGCTCTTCCAGTCTCAAGTTGTCCTTCCTGTTAATGATCTTCTCATGTCTCGAATCCAGTCAGCAACGGATCTTTTCGAGCAACTTCGTGGACAACTGTTCTCGGATTCACAGGACCAGAATCCCACATCTACTCAGGAGGAGGGTGACGAGCAACCTGAACTAATCGAAAAGCTAACTCTCTTGAAGTGGATTTTTGAAGCGCGCGAACAGCTCCATCGTGAAGTCTATGATCTTCTTTCCGACCGCAACGATCGCTATGCCGAAATGATAATAACACCTTATCGGCTCGCCAACAACGTCGAAAAAGTCCATGGCGCAGAAGCCTTTTTCAAAGAAGACGCCATGAAACGCAAACAAGCCTTCGAGTCTGAAATTCTCAAGCGAACCGAAGAATTCATGGACATCGTCGAAGAAAACGTCGTCCGCGGCGTCGAAGTGCAACTCGGCGCATTCTGGGACATTGCTCCATCTCTCTCGCGACTCATCGAACAGATCCCGGAAAATTTAAACGGCTTCATGATTCAGATCCCCAAAGACGAATATGATGAGAACCCGTCATATTTCGAGTTCCCCATGCAGTATTTGTACACGCTGCTGCAGCATACGGGGAAATCTACCTATCAGTTTATCGAGAGTCAGACAAATCTACTGTGTTTGTTGCATGAAGCGAAGGTGGGTGTCACGGTGGCAAATTGTAGGTTGATGGCGACGCAGAGGGTGGCGCAGGGGGAGGAGAGAGAGGAGGTAGAGAAGGAGTTGGTGGCGGTTAGGGCGGAGGAAGAGGGGAGGTTGACGGATGATTTGAAGGGGAAGGTGGGAGTTGTGGAGGAGTTGTGGAGGAGCGGGTTGGGGAATGGGTTGGATAGTGTAAGGGGGAGGATCTTATCGTGGTTGAAAAGCGTAGGCGGGGAGTTGCCTGAAGACCACGAAGCTTGAGTGGAGAGGAGGGATAGAAGGAAATGGAAATGCGCGATATGAAATTTATGATATGCTAAGGATATGAGCCGTTTTTGAATGGGAAAATGGGGTTTTCAATGTAGATATTCAGTTCTCTGGATCAGAAAAATGGAGTGGAGGACTTTTATTGGATTGAGATACCGTGGGGGATTAGGGAGTATACTGGGTAGCAAGCTATTTAGATGGGGTCTTTTTTGTGGTTGTTGTCTTTCGATACCCCCTATTTTTGTCGAGGCTTTGGGACGCAGAATGGAAAATTTTATGTTCTCTTGTGACTTCTTTGGGTTCTATATACAAGATATTATGTGTCGCCATTAGTGAGGAATCAGCGAGGTTGTAGGCAAGTCTTGGAGGTTTATTCATAAGTGCAGAAGAGACGGAATATCAGAGCAATGAATGAATGATATTCTCGCGATTAGGACATGACGCATGAAGACGAAGTGAAGTAATATAGTATGATAAAACGAGTGTGTATATTTAAAGATTTACATGACTACCTAAGTATCTAAATATCTTTAATAGTACAGGTCTCAATCCATTGACCAATCCATCAGTCAATCAATCCGTCAATTTCCTTTCGCCCAAAAGAAAGTATATGAACTTGGGTGTGTGTTGAATATAAATCTCGTTTGTGTGTCGATCATGAAAGAGGAATGAAGTGGGTTTCCTATTTTTGGTTTCCTAACTCCTTTGTCCCTTTTTATGTTCGTAACTTCGTGGAACCGGTTTGGTTAACTTGGGTGTTTGTGTTTCTTCCATATAGATGGGTGTAGAATTGTTCGGGAATGTCGATGGTAATGAGATCTCGTAATGCATGGTCATGATGTGGTTGTTAGTGTATATGGATAAAGATATTGCGTATGAAATAACTCTCGCATCATCCCCACACAAAGACTCTGGATAAATAAGCTTAGGAGCCGTTGTGTTGTGCCGTATCAAAACAATCAAAACCATCAGTCGTCGTCCCATCAGAAATAAAGAGTAATCACCACCTCGTACTCCACCTCGCACCCTCCTTCGTCTGCACACACACCACATCATCATCCCCATCCCCACCCCACCACTCCCTCAACACCCCCTGCCTTAACCGTCATAAGTACTTCCAATCATTCCCCTCCAGCTCCACCAGCATCGTCTGCCGATCTGGGAGCTCCGCAACGCCGGATTTCGGCCGTGCGACCCTTTGCGCGGTCATGCCTTGCTCGAGATGGGTTTCTTTAGGTGTGGTGAGGCGGTTGGAGGGGTTGTAGTGGGGGGTTTGGAGGGCGTGGCTTGTGAGGGGGGTTTGTTGTTGTTGTTGTTGTTGATGGAGGGTGGTGTTTTCTTTGGATTTTCTTTTCGGTGTGTTTTTGAGATGTGGACGAGGTGTGGATGTGATGATGGTGGTTCGTTGGGAGGGGACGCCTTCTTTGATAGTACTTATTCGTTGGGGAGTCCCCCGTTTGACTTCGCGGCGGAAGAACAGAGGAGGGTCTTGATCGGGCGTGTGTTGGATGCTGTCGATTGAAGCGCTTCTGTGAAGCAACTCGTGATGCCGCCAGGGATCATAGCTTGGTTTGGGTTGTATGATCTCAATGACAGTTGTGGTATGTCTGTGGGTACTGGGGTTGTTCTGACGTGGGGAATCACGAGGTGGTGTAGGTCTTAGGCCTCCAGTAGGTACGAGCCAGTCATTCTGTTGTTGCGAGTGCGAGGATCCATAGCTAGGCGCTCTTGTCATATGGTTTCGCGTGTTTGTCCAATTACCATATGAATCATGCTGAGAATCGTAGCTGGGTGCGTCGTCGTTTGGCGCCTCACAAACGTTGTCAGTGGGACTGAAGAATTGCTGGTCGTGAGAGTGGGAGGGCTCATCTTCCTCGAATGGTTCTGGTTGAACATCATCTGGGCTGTGCCAGCGTTCATGTAGTTGCTCATGGTGTTCGAAACTTGATGCTTCCTCGTCGTCATTTGCACCATCCCGTCTTGAGGAATGGATTGGATGCTCTGCGTTGGGACTTTTTTGGCGCATCTCAAATGATTCTGCCCATGATGGCCGCCTGGAGTCCGTGTGGGTTGAGTGCTCGGAATGCTGTGAAGTCATTCCAACGATTGCCGATTCCTGGTCTATATTCTTACCATCATAGCGGCGTCTAAGCCATTGGAAAAGAAATACGAATGAGAAGCATGCAAGACAGGCAACAAATCCAATGGCGAGCCCTATGCCAATTGCGGCTCCGGCAGGTAACTCTCGGCTAGAAAAAATCGATTGAGTGGTGGCATCTGCCGTTACTGCTCCTGAGGATGAACTGCTAATGTTGAAGTAGTGGGAGGTGAATGAAGCGGAATTACTTGAAGCACTTTCGTTGTAAACGGTGAAGTAGAAAACATTAGATGCAGATAGATCATAGGGCGCGGCATTTACAATCCAAGCCACTCCCAATGGTTTAGTTGTACTTTCTGCCAAATAGTTAGCATCTGCTACCTCTGGTATAAGATGTATTGATACTCACCATAGAAGGGAGCAGTAGAATCACAGCCACCCTGGCTATCCGCGCATTCAAGGACTTGAGTAAGGTTCATGACAATCCCATCAAAGTTCGTGACCCACATCAAGTCGACTGTCGATCCTTCCTGTAGCACAGGATTCTCGCTATAATCCTTCGAGGTGCTTCCAAGTGAAGGCGGATTGGTGAAACCATTCACTTGGTCATCACGACGGACTAGCTCGGACCCAGCATGCATTGGAGACATTGTGCGTTGAAGCAGTTGATAAAGGTAGGCATGTAGTCAAAATGAATCAACAACATGCTGGGCCAAAACAAAAAGTCGAATGCAACGATGCGTCTTCTGGATATATGCCTCTTTGGAGTTGCCCGAGCTTGGGCCATCGACGTAGTAGAAGACTCTGGACAGACCAATTCAAGGACGAACTAGGAACATATGACATTAGAACTATTGAAAATGCGGTTCAGCCCTATGGACCTTGCTGGCCCCGCGATCGGCTTCTGAAATTTATATGTTGGTGTATGCTTACGCGCACAGCCAATCACTTTGATCATGGCCAACCTCGTCAACTGCTAAGCGCCCGGCGCGTATATGCTGCCATACTTATGGTACGAGCGCCTTGTTGGTACTCCGACCACAACCAATAAGGGAATGAGACGTAACTGAACATTGGTCAATATTCGCGACCTTGAGAGACCAAGCAAACATCGAAATCAAGACGAAAACATCAATTAACAGACCATGATATCAGTTCGAGTTCACGTTCTGGGGTTTTAGAACCAACAGGTCTTGCACCTTGAATGAAGGCCTTCGGTAAAGAAAGAGGGCTGTGTAGCAAAATTTTCGCCTCTCACCAGGTATCGTACGCAAATCACTGTTAGAGGAAGTAGAAGATAAGAAACCTGCATGCCCCAGCCTCGCACCTGAGGAGCAAAGCAACTTTGGACCGTCGAGATGAGTCACAAGAATCATATCATTGTCTCTAACCAGCGAGCTTCAGATCCATAACCAATCGGTCGCGACGAGCAACCATTTCTCATCAGCAGGCACAAAAACCTGCACTTTTCCATTCATCATGACCATCGCTAGATTATCTGACCGTTATGCAAGACTCGTTGCCTATAAGAACAGCTCCAGATCATAGCACCGTATTCCAGGGAGCCCTAAGCTCTCCATTTCCACGATCGTTTCTCCACAGAATCGAAGAACCTCACGGCAATTACGCAGAACATGGCACCAACCAGGAGGGCCGCATCGAACAAGATTACCCCGCGATAGTTTCTCAATACGCTTTCGCCTAGGATTTTGCCACCAACGGGACTTCCAAACATAGTTCCAAGTCCTCTAACGAAGTAGATGAAACCATTGACACTCGCGTATGCTTGGAGTCCGAACACTTCCGCCACAGTCTTCACGATGAATGTAGTTAGCACTCTGTACCGAGCCATATATCTGCCACTAAGGGAGTGCGATCAATGAGACGTACCGTTGGAAACAAGGCATTGTAGCCCCCTCCTGCAACACCATAGAATACTACGAACAGGAGCCATAGTACCCTGTTACCGCCGCTACTTGTACTACCCAACCAGAACCCAAGCACGGAGATAACACAGAGAATGACAGTCAAGATCAAGGTATTCTGTCGTCCAACCTTGTCCCCCACATATCCCGTCATGATTCGGCTTACAGAATTAACTCCATTGGATACAGCAAGCAGAGTCGCACCAAACGACGAAGTATATCCTATGGCTACAGAATACTCAGCCAAGAAGGTAAGTGGTAGACCATTTCCTCCCGCTTGTAGAAACCCTGCCCCCACACTGAAGAGAAAAGCCGGTTTCATGGCCAACTTAAGGTCAACGTGCGTAGGACGTCTTCCAATGAACCTCGACGGTGCTGCGCTGACAGCGATTGGAAGAGCAACGACCAACGTGAGTAACGAGAGTGTGCGAAGTGCCCATCTGGGTCCAATTGCAGTCAAGAGGTACCTGATGAAGGGCGAGAACGCCAGCCCTCCGACTCCGGCGCCGGAAAGAATGAATCCTATAGCAGATCCGCGGTGAGCGGTGAAGTATTCGGGTGCTGTGCTGAGAATGGGATAATAGAGTAGCGATGAGCCTATTCCATATAGAAAGCCTTGTGACAACAGTAGCTGCCAGACCTAGTTTTGAAAAGTCAACTATCGTTCATCTGGTAGATGTCATCGCTTTTCACTTACTTGTGTACACAGGCTAGCCAATCCAAGCCCCAAACTCATGCAGACAACCCCAGTGATGCAGATATACTTCGAAGCCCGATCTCCTAGTCTGGTCATCATAGGATTTACAACGATGCTACCCGCCCATGTGAGTCCCGATCCGAGAGTACCGACGAAAGCTACCAGTGCACCATTGTTGACGGTGGTTTTGGGAAGCATCGTTTGTGTTGGTGAAATGTAGTAACTTTGGAAGACACCGTATGATTGATTCAATCCAATTGTGATGCATATAGCTAGAAAGCTCGAGATGAGAACAAGAATCTGTTTTTGCCGAGTGATCGGCCGTAACTCAATCGCATCTTGAGGTTGGTCTGCAGCAGCGTCACGCAATGAATAGCGTTCGTCGCCTGACTGAGAAGCTCTTCGCATTTCCGTGAGCGGAAGGGTAGATGTTGTGGAAGCCATTGTCGGGCACTAACACTCATAGTTGGTTACGAGTACAAAAAGTCAGAAACGTTCTGACCGACGATCTTATAAGCTTTCCGGCAACTAACGGGCAGAGTGGTCCAAGCTACATATGGGTGCGTATAGCATCTAGCCGTTGGTGCGGGAAATAACCGGAATGGAGCTTACCCTGGACTTCAGTGCAGGCGGAATGACGCATCTACCTGCTAGTGCTGACAAGCAGATCAAGGGTGTAGCAACTGCTATATATCGTTAGTTTTCTGATTCTGACCTCGGAGCTCATGAACTCCTGTTGTATATGTGGATTAGCAGCGGGCTACCGGAACGTACAGCGGGAACCTTAACCTTAAATACGAGTTCCACTCTGTTTCTAAAGCAAGCATAGGCACCAATCCCAACGACGAAAACAAAAACAGTAGTATCCTCTAAGTCCCAACAATGCATTCTTGAATACCATGGTATATCGCTACATTTAATACAAGTATATTTCCACGCGGTGCAGTGCAATCCATCATCCATCTACCTCACACCTCGCGCCCCACAAAACCACACCACACAGTGAAAAGGAAAAAGACAAAAAACGCCGATGCCATCCATCATACGTCTTGTTGTTTTTTCGCTCATATTACAGTCGAATGTAATGTATAAATGATATCCAGTGAAGTCCCAAAAACAAAATTCATATAATGCCCCCTGGCCCCCCAAATCTCCACTACCTCCTTTTTCTATCAACACTCCCTCCCAACCCACTCACTTACTTCCTAAACGCCGCGGCAACATCCGGCCTCGTCCACTCCAACACTACTTCTCCATCATAAATGTCCCCTCCAATCTTCAAAAGCCTCTCCTCCACGCGCTCGTAATACCTCTCGCACTGCGCATTCACCTTCAACACCAGTTCTCTGCTCAGCCCCGGATCATCCGCGTCCCCGAAATGTTTCTCGACTCTCTTCTTCAGCGTTTCAATGCCCTTCCTAATTTCCTTGACATCGTAGCCCGCGAGGATTTTCTTGAACGTGATTTTGGAGTGACTAGGCATAGCTGCAATTCTCGAGATAGATTCCCCCGGTTGGCGGGAAAGCATCAGACTCTCTGTGCTTTCGAGGAAATCGAGGAGTTTCCCCAAGGGACGGCGAATGACGGCGCCGAGGTAGAGGCTCATATGCTCATCCATTTCTTGGGTGGCGTTTTCTTTCCATTCTTCTAGGACGGGATTGGAGCGAGAATCGACTTCTTCCAAATAGTGGTTCATGTTTTCAATGAGAAGAATCTGATAGTTAAGTGCTTCCTTGTCTTCCGGATCGGCACCTGCAGTTTGGGCACCGGGGTTTTCTCTTGCGATGACTTTTAGGGATTCGAACATTGTCTTGTTCAGTCGTGCATAGGCGTTGTTGACGATTTGTCGGACTTCGAGGTCATCGGCACCAGCAAGCATTGTTTCGAGCGCTAGAGAGAACGAAGGGAAAATCCTGATGAAACCAATGACACCTTTGCGTTTCTTAATCTTGACCTTGGTGTCTTCAATGGCGCGGATTTGCTCATCGAGGAACTTGTTGAACGAAGTCAACAGACGGGCATGTAGCTTTTGAAGCGTGCGAGCGAGATACTCTTGATTCGATTCTTCCAGATCAACAAGTTTGCGCTCAATTGACGCGAGTACACCGACTCCTTGCCTGTGTAACGATTAGTATGCATGTTCCAATACTGGAGAAAAAAGAATAAAATGAGACTTACAATGGATCACTTTGAATTGTCCAGTCAACAAGCGCTTGCATATCGCCAAGGAAGAAAGCATATACTTCCTCCATGGTTTGAATGACTCTCTTTGCCAAGCTCCTGTTAGGATCCATAACCTTTGGCCGCCTCAAATCACCACCCCGTCGCATATCTGGCGGAGCAGCCGCAACCGCATCTGGGAAATCGTGCTGTTCGAGAGAAGTGACGTGGAAGAATTCCACAATAAAGTTCTGTTCCATGCTCATTATAGGGATCATTTCATCAAGAGCTCCTGCGAACACTTCATGATATTGTAGTCGACCATCAGCGATATCTGAACGAACCTTACTAGCGTTGTCGGAAACAGGAGATCTGACTCTCGCCAAAGTCTGACTTCTTTTGACAGTTAGTTTTCTCGCGGCCGTGGTAGCAAGACCTTCCGTTGGCTTTTCGATCTGTGACGTAAAGAGGATGTCGCCTTCGTCTCCATGCGGTTTTCTTGCCACTCGTTTCCAGGCGAAGACAGCTTCTCTGAATTCCTCTTGATATAATGGTTTGCACGCAAGCTCGTAATCCTGTAAGAACCTCTCCCACTCCACATGGGCTACCTCTCTGGCAAACAACATAAGCGGACTGTACCTCCAAAGCACATTGCGAGCAAGATCGTGATTATGAGGGTCAAGCTTTCCTTTCCCAGCGGCTCTCGTGAGATTACCTCCTTTTTCTCGATCTAAGGCTTTTCGTGTCTCATCAATCGCAGCACGGAACTTCATCTGCAGGAAAGCATGTAATCGCTGAAGGAATTCGACACTAGTAGCTCGATAGACGTCTTTCTTTTCTTGCAAGACTCGCATGCTTCCAATCTCACTATTACCGAAACCTCCTACTTTGCCTGAACGAAGACTGCCATCTTCGCTTGGCCGAGGACCGGAGATGCTGAGCGAAGGATCGATTGTGACCATAGCCTTGAACAATACAACCAAGGCTTTCTCAACCTGCTCGAGATCGCGTGGGTGCTCCAAAGAAGCCGTCTGAAGACTCTCAAGCTGTGACGAGGAAATAGAAATAGTATCCAAAAGAGACTGCAGCTCAGCCTGCAAAAGTTTTTGATTGGCTGTCTGAACCTGCAGACCTTGAGATTGAGCCTCAATGTATGCAATATCTTCATTAAGAGTCTGAGTTCGTCAGCAAATGCAATTAAAGGGGACTTCTGCCAAGTATAACTTACGCCAAGCTCCACAAGATACAATGTGAGCAAGCCATCAAGCTCATCACACTCTTCCATACATTTATCGAGGCCATTCTTGATACCCTCGACTCTTTCATCTTCCTCATCTAAACGATTCAACCATCCACCGGCTTGAACCTTATTTAGCTCCCGTTCGATATCATCTTTTAACATATCAATGCTCTTGGAATGGACGCCTTCACCAACCCATCCAAAGTCATCCCAGGCATTAACGAGATCTGATCCCCTCCCATCAAGGAAGCTAGGATCAATGCCCAACGACGCAAGCTCCTTCTGCATTGTCTCAGAAGCAGGTTTCGGCCGCCTGGCTTCTCGAGCTTTTGGTTTTTCCAACGTGGCACCGTCTTGTGGGCCCTTTGCAGGGCCGTCTACGGTTGTTGGTCGATCCTTTTCTGGGACTGTAATTTTTACTTCGGGAATGCTGTCGACGGTTGCACTGCGTGCTGGCGCCTTTGGGGGAAGTGCTTCAACCGGAGGAGGAGAAACCGCGGGTGAAATTGAAGGGGCAGCCGAAGACGGATTCGTCACATCATTACTGGTTCGCCTTAGCAGAGAAGGTGCAGGAACCACACCTGTGATACCGTCAGGACCGTCAGATGTCTTCGCAGCCAACGCTGCTTCCCTGAGACGTTCCGCTGCGCCACCGACACGAGGTTTGAATCCACCGGCGTTCTTGGCAGCTCTAAGAAATGTATTGGCAATATCACCTTTCGATTTCTTCTTGATCATCGGCCCAAGGCCAGGGCGTGCTGCCTCATCACCTATCACTGGTGATTTAGGGCTAGTCGGGGAAGCAACAGGTGAATTGGCTGCACTGATAGACGGATTCTGAACAGGAACTTCTGGAACTTCGACTTTAACAGGTTCACTTTTAGGTGTAATTGCCAATACCGAAGGAGTGGGCTCTAGCACGGGCATGGGCACCGGCGTCTCCGTAAGCTTGGTATCAATGCTACCATCTCCGTTCATTTCCCGCTCACGTGGTATGGATCTTTCACTACTACGGGTTGGTGGCCGCATCTCGTCCCTACGCATGCCAGGACTGGCTAGTGGTGCAGGTATAATATTATCCGTAGAACTCATACCGCGTATTGGCATAGGGGGCCGGCGCCTCTCAGGTGGAATTGCCAAAGGAGCAGGTAGAGGCGGAGTATCCATGGATAAATCTTTTTGCGAGCTCACGAAACTTGGGTCGGGGGAAACACGCTGTGAGCTTGGCGTTACGCTACGATCCGGGAAGCGACCGGGAGCATTAGGTAAACCATTGTAACCACCGCGAGAGCGAGGCGGCGCTCCTCCACCATCATCACTGCGAGCGAATGACTCTTGGCTGTGATTCGATCCCTCCAATCTTCGCAGACTGGATTGACTCGACTGAGGCATAACCCCACCCGGTTCTGCGCTGGAATTGGGTGCTACCTCAAGCCGAGAACGGGTCGGTGGTCGAGAATTCGGCTTCTGTGTCGGAAATGCTGGATCTGCACCTGGTTGATATGCTGGGCTTCCGTTTGGCGGAAAGTCTGGCCCTGCGCTAACTGGAGTCTGACTAGGGCGACGTAGCACAGCATCTCGACTCGGCTGTTTGCGCAGCACAGGTTCCCTCGATGGTTCCCGCTTGAAAGGTCGAGGTTGATTTTGTTCGAATGGTGAGTTCGCTGGGGGCGGAATCTGCTGCGGTTGCTGCATGCGCTGGGGAGGTTGCTGAGGCGGAGGCTGTTGTGGTCGTGCGGAACTCGAAGCACCGGACAATTGTTCTCTCTCCTTTGCATCAAAACCAATCAAAGTAGGCGCCTTTCCACCAGTGTATTTTGTATAAATCTTAACTAAACTTGCAATGAAAAACTGCTTTTCCTTTTGCGTATTGGCCTGCCAATAATATGGTTTTCCAATCGTCACAATGAATCCTGTACCACCGGCCCATTGCTTGCGCTGCTCTTCCTCTGGAGTTGTAGAAACTGCTCCGCTGAATGACTCTATAGCAGAGAGATCATCCAGCATCCAAGTCTTCCCTATCGAGAAACTTCCATTGCCGTTTTCTCTAGCTTTGTGCATACGCACCCGTCCCGACTTGCGCACAGCGACAATTATCAGACGGGGTTTTTTGGCATCAGGATTGGAGCTTGGCGGCGGCGGCGACGAGGGAGAGGACGCATCTTCGATGATTCTGATATGTGTAATATATGATTCCAATACTAAAGGGCCAAGTCAGCTGCTGCAGATGTCATAGAGCGCAGTTTCCCTTGGAGATGTCTTACAAGACCCGTCCGGATCGGTTTTCCCAAAACAACTGTCGACAATTCTCCTCTTTTCATCCTCGAACCTTTCTGCCCTGCTCATTCCATTACTGCTATTGACCCCGCCGGAGCCATTTCGTGAGGAACCGTCCATTGCGCGAAGCCACGTTCGTTAATTCGGGGTTACTTTCTTATTCGGAACCATTCATTGGTACAGGGGTTTGGATGTCCGTTTTGCGCTTCGTTCCAGGACCATATTTGTGCCCGTGTATTGCCCTCTTTCCTCACAGTATGCGACGAGGACTCGAGTCGGTGGTGTCTGCAATATAATATCTTGGTGCTACGATGAACAGTATGAGCTTCCCAACGGTGGCGGATGGAGACCTAAGATGCAAGGACCATAGGTGAGCGGAAACACTAAGTTCCGATTCTTCCAACCTTAAAATACCTGATTACGTGAGCACGTACAGTATCTTCGACTTCATCGCATAAACATAAGTGGAAGAGCTGAAGTTAAAAAAAGATCTGACGACACACGGAATCTGGTATGTTTTCAAGGATACTAGGAAGCTGAACCACAAACTGTCAGAGTATTTCTATGGCAGATGGCCCGCATCGCTAATACACCATGCGGTAAGATCGTTCACTCAAAGTCAGGTTTTCAAAGCTTCACAAAGTCAAAGGACGTGAATTAGTTCAAATCTGATATCGCATTGCTTCTACATAATCACCTTACAGTTTCACATCAGAGCAAGAGCAAATCTATCTTTTTTTCTCCTATGTAGCTCTGTTTCTTTTCACCCTTCAAGCCTTCCAATACCTCAATCTATGAATCTTCTAACAACCAGGGGTGGGCGTGCTTGAAACTTGTATTTGATTCGCATTTTGGAATCTCCATATCTATTAAAGCACAATCAGCTATGAGAATTCGAATCTATCTATGGTAAACTAAATGCTGTCATTAAAAACAAGTGTTCATTGTTATCTCAAACCATGCTTCTTCTGTGAAATTTCAACAATCAAGATGCAAACTCCTCGCTGTAGTCCATGCAAATTCCTTCCTCTCCATAATAAACGCCAGAGCCACGATTCTACTCATCTCTTCTTCGACCTTCTAGCAACATTCTCATCACCGAATCCCACCTTTGTGTCCATACCGCAACGATCGTCAGGCATCGCGAAAGCTCCGTTGCCCCTGGCTCTTGCCCTTTCATTCTCCTTCAAGACCCCCAACTGCGTCCCAACGCCAGTGCCAGCTCTGATCCAATTCCTTCCCATCCCAAGTCCCCTATTAACCTCCTGCCATCTAACGACAACCCTGCACTTTCCCTTCCCCATGCTCTCTCTCACCCTTCTCCATCTGTTTCTCTCCTCCGCCATTCTGATATAAAATTCTTGCCACCACTCTCCCTGAAACACGCACTTATCTAGCCCTTGTTCAACCAACTCCGCAAACTCCTCTGGTGTTCCACCACTTCTATAAAAATGACTTGCTGTCTTTGCAAGGAGATCTGTTCCTGATGGATATACCGAGAAAGATTGATCCGCGAGATGCGAGAGCGGAGGAATGGAAAGACTCAGGAAGTTCTTGCTTGGGACGATGGCTGGAAGTTCGGGGTCAGTAAAGACAGAGTAGGTGTGGGTCGTAGGGAGATATGATTTATCGGAGAACTCCCAGACTGGAACGCCTTGGAATGAGAAATCAAAGTCTTGGCGGAGGGCGACTTTCGTTGTGGGAATGCCGCGTGAGCTGACAGTTGATTCTAGAAGTGAAGAAGGAATGGCAGTATCGTGTTGAAGTGGATAGGCCGAGACATGGGAAAGGGGAGCAACGAACATGAGCCAGGAAGTTGGAGCCGGGTGGGGGAAGTCCGGTGGACTGGGAGATATAGAGGGTGGTGCTGCTGGTGAATATTTGACGAGTGGTTGCTGAATAAAAATGCTAATCCAGGGATATAGACGGCCAGTTGGATCTGGTCTAGAAGGGAGGGAGGAGCAGTCAGTCGGAATATTCAGTGAATAGTGAATAGGGTGCAGCAGGGTAGAATGACAGCAATAAAATCTGATCAATGACAACAGGACCGTTTAGTGACGATATCAGAGGAAGAAAAAAAGCAGGTAACAATGGCACACAAAATATGACAGCGGAAATTGAGACCGCTGAGAAGCTTGGCCAATGCAAAACCCATGAAGTGATAGCAGGACCACCGAAGATGTCATTCTTGAAATGGTGCGGTGCACCGGTGGTTTCATCGAACACATCCAAAACTTCGACACTCAACTAAACTATAATTTGAGATATCTGTTCTGAGAGCTCTCAACATTTTATATCACATTGAGTGATCAGATGCATGATTTAGTATAACAAGAAATAAACAAATCTGTGATTAGAAATTTGGAGTTGGTCGATGAATTGGTGCACCAACGGCAGTGAGACTAACAATGTAGCATGGAATGAAGTATTTAACTCCAGCAGAGCATAAAGAAAAAATAAACTTACAAATCAATCTCCTCACACTCAATCCTCTCCGCGCCAGCAAATCCCCTCTGAACCCCAAGATGAGCCAGCAGTTTATTCTTGGAGGTTCCTTCTCTCATATCCGGTGTAAAGTCATGAAAGGAGATGCTTCTACAATCTCTCTTTCTTGAGCCCGTAATCATTCCGCGCATGATGATGTAGTCTCGAAGCCCAGCACCGGTTGATAGATCGACATAACGAAGCATGGACTGATCGATATCTAGTGAACTGATGCCTAGCCCCGTAGTGAGAGAGATTGTAGCTTGCACGCAAGCATTGTCGGCAGGAAGATGTCGATCCTTTCGGACTGTCTTTGATCTCATGGCCGATTGACCTGTAGTCTCGTTCCTGATGTCATAACCGATGTTGAAAGACGGTTGATTTGAGACCCTATTCTCCAAGCCCAGGGTAAAAGGCAAGTCATTTTGGATGCCTACAACGGCTTGCAATCTTTTGCTGGCTGCGAGTATAAATGGCGTTCGATCTCGAACGTGCTTTTCCAAAACCGCAAATGCATCTTCCTGTGCTTTCTGGTTTTGACTGACGTCGCCAAGTATTGGATGAGGCCCATTAACTCTGAAACCCGCTTCAAGTCTGTCAAGGAGAGGCTCATGCAATTCTAGGCGAACAGGAACTTGTGGAGGAGGAATCGTGGGTGCAAAGGTCGTAGGTGGAAGGGTGGCCGGTTCTGGTAATTGATCCTTTGATTGAGAATCTGAGACAGAATTTGGAAGAGGAGGGAAAGGTGAAGAAGTTTGTGCATGGAACACTTGGTTATGTATGATTTCCATCTCTGCACTTTCCTGAGACGATCCTGGTGGTGTTAGTGAAATCAAAAAAGAGGAGGGAGATGTAGTACTTGGAAGAGAGATTGATGGTGGAAGTTTCTCAAATCCCACTGCGTTGGGTTTTGGAAGAGAATATTCACTGTGCCCATGGACAAGAAATAAAGATGGTATGGTCCTCGGGTGGGTAGCAGGTAAATATATTTCCTCAATGGAATCTTCATGGCTGGCATTCATTGTTGTATGGTCGAGTGAACGGCGACTTGAGATTTAGTATGGGAGTGAATTAAGGTAAGATACGCTTTGGTGGAGGTCAAGCGATCGATATTGAGAGGCGAGTTCAGTCGTATTGGGTATTTGGCAGGGTGAGGAGGTAGTTTGTATCGTAACAGTGAATGAAGTTGAACCAAGAACACTTTAGTGCTGCTTGTGTAAGATTATGAAGATGAAGCATGAAAGAATGTTTCCCTAGTGGAGGACTGGTCTAGGTTTTGTCATGAAGTGAAGTGAGGAAAATCTGTCACCAACCAAGACAACCTTGTCGTCGGATCGTGTCTTTCTGCGTCGAAATTCGAAGCTCTATAAGACAACTTAGCGTATGAACCCACGCAACGAAACCACATATACTAAGTGGGAAGAACAATCTGCTTTCCAAGACCACGGGTTTTTGATATCGTCGTGGGCAAGAGAGAGAAGAGGTTGGGAACTCGAATTGGCTGCCTTTCTAACGTGCAAGTCAGGCCTGTCCAGGATTTTCCCTTGCTGCCTTCGAGACAACAAGTTGGAGTGCTCTCTGTTGTGCTAAAATTCACTAGCCTAACGACACAGCAGACTTAAACCCCCAGCAATCCAGTTCTCCTGTCTCTCACAGACCATTGTTCTTAGCTTTACTATCGGTATGGTTCTACCCATACAAGCAGGGCTTGGACCTTCTCTACTATCTCATCCCCTTCGCGTATGCACCATGGCTGCGAGGAGTGAAAGTCTTCCATGTCACTTCTTTTCTGAAGTACTTTCTGAGGAATCGATTTGTCCTGAAGAATTGACAGACACTGGGCTGATCAGCTTCATGATGCAAAACCTCCTTGCAATTTAACAATCGACACCTTCTCCACGACTCGAGATTGCACCTATCACCTGCTGCCAATACTTGTCATGGACTACTGCATACCCATGACCTTGGAAATATTTGGATATTGACTTCAGTATTATGTTCTATTATCTTTAATCCTCACAGGACTATCAACTGACAGTTCTATGTCTACAGGATGGATGGTGATTCCATCTACGAAAAAAACCTTCCCAGTTCAAGGACTCAGCCTACATTGAACGCCGCGCCCTCATTCCTCATTATGCGCTCGTGTTTCAAATATACATTTGGAAGATAACCTTTCCTCCATGCATTAGGTCGTTTATACATTTCAGCCAATCAAGGCTGACGACGGAAGTCGCGATTAAGATCGTCGCAGGATTCTATAGCCAGTATACAAATCCAAGCATGACTGCCGCCAATCCTACACTCATCCCAGCAATCTCCTTACCACCTGATGCACTACCTTTCGTCGAAGTAGCAGAAGCTGCAGAGCCTGTCGCGCTACTTGTACCAGATGCCGTTGCAGATGTCGAAGTTGCAGTGCCTGTTACTTCTTTCTGGCCGATTGAGGGCAAGGCAACGTTTCCATCAACCAACCAACCACCAGCAGTTGACGATGGGCAGGCGGGTGGTGTAAGTGTTGGAGAGTAAGCAGAGCTTGCAACACCAGTTGGAGTCAAGGTAGCCCACTGGCTTTGAAGATTGGCGAAATCGGGAGAGACAGGTGTTGGCGTGCCGCGACGAGTGTAGCCACCTTGGACACCAGAAGCAACAACCGTAGCAGCAACAGTTGGACCATAGCTAATCAGACCATAGTCGTTTGTTTCTTCAATCCATTCATAGATGATTGCACCAGACCAGAGACTGTCCATATCAGAACCAAGAATGGCCGTTTGATCTTGGAAGGTTCGCGGTTTCACAGTGTTGCATCCAGTCTCGGAGAAAAAGATAGGAATGTTGTAACCTTGGGCATATGTATCAAGCGTTTTGTAGCCGGAAGTCGAGAAGTCGCTGTCGCCACACCATTCATAGGCATTCAAACCAAAGAAATCAATCGATTCAGAGGAATTAGTACCACAAGCGAGGTAGTTCTGTAGCATAGGTCGTAGCTCAGCGATATCTGCGGCAGAGTAACCGATCGGGATCTTTCGATATCCTTTCGAGTTTCGGTATGCCTTCATGTCTCGGGCAGCAGCTTTGATGAACGGCGCGGCCAATGATTGGTTGTTCAGAGCGATAACTTCATTCCCGACGAAGAATCCCAAAGTGTTGTCGTAGTTAGCGAAGGCATCCATGACTTTGCCGAAAGCCTTGTATTGTGTCTCGTTCCAGGTCGCGTCAGTCTAGGTAGAAAGTTAGCTTTAGTTTTCTTCAGGATGGGCTAGTGTTTTCCTACTGGAGTAATGGCAGTGTTGAAGGTATCTAAGTCCAAGAAGAGGTAGATACCAGCATTCGCAAAAGCAGACATACATCCATCGTGATCCCCCGTCGGATCAACATGGTAAACGCGAATAGCGTTTGCGCCCAAGGTCTTCATTAAGGATGCATCCAGTTGACACTGGGTTGTATCGATCAATGGATCAGCTTCGGTCAGTTGGTATGCAACGCCTAGAACAAGTCAGCCAGAATCATCGGTCTGGGGCATAGATCGGACTGACCTTTGACGTAGAATTGATCGCCATCGCTTGTGAAAAATTTCGAACCCGAAGTCGAGATTGTAGCAATCGCATTAACGGCAGTGATGGCCAAACTGGCAATCAAGCCAGCTCTGGCAAAAGATGTCGAGAACATGTTGAAAGAGCAATCGTGTTATGTACAATACAAAATGATGGACAATGAAAGAAAAAGGATTGAACCGATCCGAAAGTGATGAGATACAGCGGATCAGACGATTAAACGAAGGTTTATCTGCTGCACACCGGCTGAGGATAAATAAATTAAATAGTTTCAAATGTCGAGACGAAAGCAATTCCTCTTCTACTTTTCGGATTGCTAGGTAGCGAATGCAATGCTTGCGGTATGAGCGGAAACGATTGTGGTGGAGTCTTCGATGGCACTATTGTATCAAATCGAACTGGACTCAAATCATGGACTTCTGGACTCTCTGCTCTGGAAGGACCCCGTCTCTTTATGAATAAATTAGTTTAATGAATAAAGCATTGCAAGGGGAATAAGCAAGTGGATAGCAAGCACTGACCAATACTCAATTCAACGTACAGCTCCGTGTGGATTTATACGTAAGTTATGCGGCGAGTTTCTCGAAACAGCAGCAAGGCTGAAGAAGGGCAGCAAAGAGGAGAAGTTGTTGATCCGCGATCTGAATGAAGCAGAGAGAGATAGAGATGGAGCGAGAGGATATGGCTTGGTATGGCCAAGCAAAGGATTTAGAGTGGAGGAAAGAACGAGTGTGTTTTGCCTTTGTTGTCTCTGCGACAGAATAGAGGAGAAGAGAGGAGGAGAAGGTTGGAGGCTGGAGCTTGGAGCTTAGGAACAAGAGGATCGTGAACTTTGTTCCTAGTATTGCTACCGCATCTGCATGTGGAAGAGCGAAAATCAGGATTTTTGAAATCCCCCTACTTGGTACATATGCCTGGCCAATGAGAAATCAAAGTAAAGAAACGATTTGCCATTAACGGCCCAAGGATCTTCATTTATCGCGCGTGCAATTGGTCAGAATCCAGACATGCAAAGCACAATCTCATAACAGTCAGGGGTTGATGCAGAAGATGAACGGCGTTGAGAATCGCGAAGCTTCTTTCAGTCTTAGTGTCCGTAGAGTGACCAAGTGAAGTTGACGTGAGCGAATTTCCTTGGAAATTTCTTATCGAAAGCTTCCATCCGGACGCGATAAGCATCTTCATTGGATGGAAAGCTTGGATGAGACGACGGCGCTAACGGCAGCTCTTACCCAATCAAGAATAATCGTTTCAGGCAGTTTATCCGGGCCCAAGCTAGCTCCGTCTAAGTTTGTCCGGAATGGCTTTTCGTTCCTTCACCAACTGCAGCAGCACTACCAGCACTACCAGCACTTATCCACTATTTTCCTTTTGCACGCCACATCCGAAGAAAAGACGAAACATTGCAGGCGTTCTGGAAAAGCCGCTTACCGCTTGCATCCCCCCTGGCACGTGAATCAACTTTACTGGTACCAACACCACACAGGGCGAGACCTCCTTCCTCACACTTGAAGCAGCAGTGTCTTCCCTGGCTTCGCAGCGGGCATCGCGACGTATCTTACACTTGGAAACCCACGATCCTGTGAAGACTTCAATTTCTGAACGATTTGGAATTATGGTTCAAGTGCCGTCCCTTTGCTGTTCCAAGACGCACTAAGTTGGTGGCGCGACGACTTCTCGATTAGCCATTCTGTCCGTCTAAGTTGGCATGGCATGTTAGTACATGTGCTGGAATCGCTCTTAGATGCCCGGATAACAAACATGAAGGTTGTGCGCTACGCCCGCCTGCTGGCCTACCGGCCTGCCAACTGGACCACATACACGAGGTGCTTGCCGAAGTGGTCCGTATATTTGGACCTCACTTGACCGTGTCAAAGGGTTTACACGCATGTCCGCCAAAACCATTGCTGTTCGCCAAAGTGCCTTCTCAAACGTATACGCCATGGGAGTGGAGCTCGGTGTTCATCCAGAGCCTCGTGGAACTCACCAACATAACAGAGGCCCGACTTTTTATTGCATTGCCACAGGTATGGACGGCTAGTTATCCTGCAGATAAAAGATTGCTTGGCTGCATTGCTTTGTCAAATTACACCCTTAGTGCCTACTTTTCTATACTGAATCCAGATAATAAGTCATCTCCGGCAGCTGCTGAATTCCGTGGTCTTGCACCCACTAAAGCATCCCTATACCAATCTTGTAGATTGGTGCTTCCCAACATTAAGCTATCTTAATACGCCATTGTTACCAATTGCCAACAGGATCTCGCCCCTTCGCTACCTCGTTCCTAACATTCACGCCGCTCACAACCATCAAGGCTATCCAGCATGCCCTCACCCGGTCGATTTTCATCTGGTAGCAGCAAATCCCACGAGACGTCCAGGGCAGTACCAACAACTCCGCCCGATCCTTCCAGAACGTACAAGGACAAGAAGTTAGTTTATCACCTTGTTAGCAATAAAGCCTGCGAGCTCTTCATTGCGTCCACAAAACAAACAATAGGCGGCACGTCGACCAAACCAGTTGGTACATACAGTGGCAGGTGTATAGACCCGGTTACAGACGCGGCGACAATTTTAAGCTCTTCCAATTCTGCACCCACTTTGCTCTTGATCACCCAAATGTAACGCGCGAAGCTTTTAATCAGATTCCAGGTGCGGAGCGCAGTGCGCTCCAAAAAGCTCTCGAGGCACTCAAAGAAATACGCCCTCTACCAAGTGAGTGGCAATGGATGTGGGACGTCCTGAATAAAGAAACAACCGTGTCACGGACAAGTGGAGAAAAGCGAGCAGTGAAGATCGTGGGGCGAGTGGATGAAGTGAAGGCGGACGGTAAGCACAAGAAGAAATAGTGGGCGGAAGTAGCTCTTTGTATGCAGCGAGACTTCCATAAAGTTGTTGTCTCGATTATTGAATACACGGCAAGTAGGATCTTTGATTTTGTATATGTTTGTTGTCTTCTTCCCCGGTGTGAGTAGCGAGGAGATATAGAAGCGAGGATGTACACGCACTAGATAGCGGGATAGGAGTTGGGCGTATAGGTTTTATATATCTTCAGGATCTGCAATTCATGTTTTTTCCTTCTGACTAGAACATCCAGTCTACCTGAACTAGTAACCTCATTGTGCGTTCATGTAGGATTACCTCTTTCTTAAACATCCAGTCCCATGTGCTCGCATTCTTCCCTCTCCTTCTCTTCGGTGTGGCGGCTTTCCTATACAGTACATCGCTACCAAATTCTACCCCTTATAATCAAACATCATACACCATCCCCCCCTCAACCACACATCCCCCTTGGCACACCTCTATCAAAATCCGGAGCACTCCAATACAGCACTCCTACTATCCCAACACCGAGGATATAGTGCGCGTAAGGGAACCCTGGAAACGCACCCGGGATTAGTTTTGGGTAGGGAAAGATAAAGGAAAAGGAAAAAAACATACACTGAGGATGCTCCAGCGAACGATGTCTGTTCTGCACAAATGACGGGAATCGATGGCGATGCAGATATACTATAAGTGGATCGTTGTGGTTTTCATTGTTGGTGTGGGGTTTGGTGGATGAGAGGGAGTCGGGAGAGGGGTGGATGAGGGGGTGGTAGAGAGTGGTGATCCAGTGTAAGGGGTTTGGGATGGAGAGAGGGGAGGGGTTGGTGCGACGGGGAGGCGGGGGTGTTGGTTCTGTTCTTGGTGTGGATGAAGACATGGAGTTGGGAGATGGTGGGAGGTGTGTACGGAGTGAGATCGAGGGGATGGGGCTTATTGGGGGAGGTGGAGTGTTAGGAGGGAAGGGGGGTTCTTCTTGGGTTGGCGATTGATGGTGCGTTTGTAGCGTTGAGAATAGATTTCTCAAAGGAAGAAATGCAGGTCGTTTTATGTGGAGTGGTTTTCCGAAGATCATGAGCAATATTGCGGTGTTGACTAGGAGAATCATGAGTGGGAGCACGATTATCCACCATATTCTCAGCGCCAGGGTGGATGCTGGATGTGATAGACAGGAAGCAGCTGCCGTCGGTATACATTCCCATCGAATCGACAGATAGGCTCGAGCCGGTACTGTATACGAAGCAGTCATGGTAGAGAATCCCCTAGCCGTTTCGCTCGGTCTTGGCGGGCTAGAGGAATCAGGTAGAGGAATGTGGTTGGAAATTAATGCCGAGCATGAATCGACGAATATTTTCCACCTTTCGGAGAATTTGGGTACGAGAGCGCGATATTGGGCGATTGTGGTTATGATAGCCTTTAATGATGCGAGTAGGTTGGCGAGAGAGGAAGGCAAGGTGCGAGCAGATGTGATATCGATGAAGGTATCGACAACTGTGTGTCGGATATTTGCGAAGCCAGAGCTGAAATAGATGACTGCGTTTGCAAATATAGCGAATGCTCCTGATATAGGTTTGTAATAACTCTCGATCACTAAGACTAAGGAAATGGTGAAGATAACTCCAGTCACAACCAGAGCTTGTTGGGTAAGGAGGTTGAGGTCGTGTAGAGTATCGAGGATCTGGATATACCAGGACGGTCCTTCGTCCCTAATTTCGCCATATTCGTCGTCATATCCAATATCTTCGTATCCATCATGCTGACCCGGAGGCTGTTGCTGCTCGTTCCTATCATCGTTTCTAACGGCATTTCGTCGCCGAGACTGCAGTTCGTCCTCACTTACTCCATAAAGATCATCATCGTACTCCATGGGATCATAATCACTTGAGCTAGGCATCGTAGAACAATACTGCAGCACCAGCTTTGGTGTGCTGTGACTCCGGGACTAGCTGTAACGGCACCATTGCTGGAAGTTTTGAGATTGAAGACACGTCAGGCATGATGAAAGATGTTTCTTTGTTTTTTCATTCCATAAGCGGTATCCGTGGAAGCACACTTTGTTCCTTTGTATGAGCTCGATGTTGGAGACCTTTGTCCTGAGATTATTGCAACACCACTTGACTCGACCCGCTTGCAGTTGTTCATGGCAACATTGTGGTTCTAAACATGTGAGACTTTTCTTTCGGGATTGAACGTGATCGATGTATGGATTTCAACCATTATCTTAATATCGGGAGGCTGAATATCGAACATTTAGATACATCTTGTCCCGAAAAAGCTTTGGATAGGACAATGATAGGTATAAATATGGAAGAGGGCATTAGACTAGTACCTTGCCTCTCACCTCTGGCCTATTCGTTCTTTCTATCTCCGTTTTACCCTTCCAGTGGAAATAGAACTACAGTATCGAACCCCCCTCGTAGCGACGTTATACCAGGAGTTTGCCGGAATTCTTTGCAATGGCTCCGTTATCACTACATGTTGATGTGTCTGCATTTAAGATACATGGGAAGAGTGGGGGTTGCATGAAATCTTACATGCTGCAACGGCGATGTTCGTATCCCATTTATGCCACTAATTAGTGGCTGGGCATGGACCCCTGAGATGTCAACTCGGTTCGAACCGCAGGGTTCAGCTCGAGTCATATTTTTTGGGGGTCCGACGATGACTCTTACTACATTTGTGTTACCATAATCTTTGTCGTATAAATACGTAGCTCATTCCCCCAAGATCTAGATGTTCCTCATTCTCCCCTCCAGTCGAATACAGTCTTCAACGTGAGATTTAGAGTGACACTGGTTCTTAAAATGGACTCCCCCACGCCTACTTCTGCGATAAAATGGCAGCCCACTCTCCGTGTCCCGCACCCGAGTATAAAAATCATTCTCACTGAACCACGGCGGACCGATAACACTACTTCAATCCGATGGTTGAACGACCCTATTCTTTACATGGTCCTCATGGGTCCACCGTACCCTTACACCCAAGAATCATTCGACGATTTCTTCAATGAAGTTCTCGCTCCAAGTGCTCAGCTTGCTTCAGAAGAATTGCTCGAAGTATTGATTGCAAAAGGGAGAGGAGAGACCAAGTGGGTGGGAACACGAGTACCATTCCCAACAATCCGGGTGGAAGATCCCAAAACTGGAGAGCAAAGATTTCTGGGCCAGTTCGACGTCAGGAGGAGAACTTATCTAAAAGAGATGGTTGGTAGTCAAGAGGAGGCCACGAGATTGGCCAAGATCAACAACGCAAGAGAGGCAGGAGACCCGGACACAGAGTATGAGGTTGGGTGTAAGTGTTACTTTCACTTTTGTTGTTCGAGACGGCTTGTTTCTGCTTTTCACGCGGCATCCAATTCTCGGTTTCAGTACATTTTGTGGTCAGGAACAAACTAATTTGATAATCTGCAGTTTGGGTAGTGCCAGAATATCATGGTCAGGGGGTCATGCCAGCTGTTCTGTCAACTGTAATCAAGGAGTTTTTCGTGCCATATATGAACGTCAAACACCTGTACGGCTCGTACATGGCCTACAACAAAGCGAGTAGCAGAGTGTTTGAAAAATGCGGGTTTGTGTTCGAGGGTTTTGCTGAAGATGTAGTTGAACTGCCAGAAAACAAACGGAAGGAATTGGCAGAGGAGTGGAAAGGAAAGAAGATCGGCGTGGGTGAGATGAAATGGGTACCAAACTAGAGCGTACAGAAGTGAAGGGAGCAGCTTATAGTGGGGAAAATGGCGTTAGAAAAGGGAAGGCGCTGGAAATGAGGGTCGAGGCATTCCAGAAGACACTGGGAAAACCTCGACATCTGAAGGCATAATTCAACATGATTATTGTATGTGAATGATGTATAGTGATTATGTTACAGCCCATGAGAATTATAGTTATAACACCAAAGACAAGAAAATCCTCAAAGTTAAAGCCCGTTACCGGTAGTTTTAATATTATAAAAGAGGGACATCAGGAATAAACCAAATAGAATGTGACTCGTTATGACCTACAGCGGCACCAAAACCCGATGAAAAACCGAAAAGCATCCTAGATTCTCCCAATCTCATCTGGAACTACTCATTGAACCAAGATACTAGAACTAATGAGCCTGGCATCGTGTGTAGACATAGCATACTCAATGACGCATGCAGTGGCGTGTGTGTTACTATCTTTTCGATGCGTGACGATTAGATCTCAGATTCTTATTCTGGAAATGGTTATTTCAAACTACATGAATGTATTATAGCCTTTTAGAAATTCGCCCCGGACGCAGAAAGTATTGTGAAAACATTCACTAGAAGCTCTCTACTGCTTACTAATGCGTCACTAAGGCGTAACGAATGCCCCTCATTCCCACACTGCAGTCCTTGGAACTAACTTTATTTTCACTTCACTTCAATTCACACTGCGGCGATGGAGAGATTTTACACGAAACCAGAGAGATAAATATTCATGGTGCGACGATGATTATTGTGCCCGGAATATTTGACCAACCAACCCATTCGTGTCATACATCAGAATCCCAGATGCTACCTACTGGACTCAGGAGAATCCTTGATGAGCCCCCGCATAGATTCGCGATACATGCAGCATTTCCGTCCTGCACACTTACTCATCGTCACCCGCAGAGTTTCCACCATTGTCGAATCTATAGCATGCCGGGAATCGATATTCTATACTCGTTAGCAAACGGGACTTGGTTTTGGGTAACATCTTTTAGGAAAACCTCACGGTCGAATAAGCTCTCCCAAAAGTCAAGCTCCCTCACATAGCAGAAATCCGTTGTCAAATACCAATATGCCTCCTCGTACGTCGAATTTGGGCTTGGCAATCCTGCCTCAACATAACATTGCACTATCACCTCGTGATTGAAAGGATATCTTCTCTCAACCTCACACGTTGTATTTGTACAGCTGTGACACGCAGCATAGTCTTCCCCAACGGTGATATTGAGAAGGTAACGCTTCTCGAGCTCTTTCTCGGCTTTAGGAATCGGTGCCGGAGATGCTGATCGTTGTTTCACTTTTTCTGGATAGGTGTAGTTAACCTGTACGAATCCTACTGGGCCACAATTATCTAGAACAGATTTATCCGCAGGATCCTCAAGGCCGATTTGCGCAACGTAGCAATTGTCCGTGGTTTTGAGCCAGGTGCTTGTTCGGTGTTAGTCTCTCATTGTTGACCGATTACCTCGAGGGTAGAGAAGAACATACCTATCATCAATCACCAAAGCCCCTTCATCAGTCCAGCAGGTGACGGTGATATCTGTTCCGTATTTGATATATTTAATCACTTCACAGTTTGAGTTGTTGTCACAGATGTTGCATTCTGTATTATATTTCGTTCTGGCCGAGTCATAAGTAATATGCTCCTCCATGGATTCACGGCCACAGAAACTCAAGTCGGTTTCGTCTGCGATGGATAAGCCGTTAGTACGCTTCCATTTCACATATCGAGATGAACACGAACATTCACCGGCATAGTCAGTCAGGTCATATTGAGTGACATAACAGTCATCGGTCGTCCTCAACCACGTACTTACGTTGCTGTTAGCGTTTTCTCTTAGCCATTTGATTAGTGCTAGTCAATCACTTACCTGTCCCCGTCAATGACGGTGCCAGAAGTCCAACATACCAAGGTCACTTGCGTGTCGTATTCGTAAAACTTTTTGTTGGTACAAAGACTATACGGGCATGTTTTGCATTCCGTCTGAACGGCATATTCTACTGTATTATTAATAGGTGGCTTGAATGCTGCTTCACCTCTTGCAACGAGAAGTAGAAGAGCGGCGTATGGGCTGAAGAACTTCATGATCGAGAGCAATTAAAATATGAACTCAAAGAGCAGAATAGCTGCTGGTTATTCAGAGACTTCTGCGGAAAGCAGTCCTCAAATACACTTAGATATTCGGAATACGACGTTCATCTGCAATATACACAGTCATCATTTGCTGCATCTATGGTCCTATTCGGGGAGTTCATTACTCAATGGCTGCCGCAGCCAAGAGAGCGTTTATTGAAAGTTATGTTACATTCACTTACAAAATCTGACATCTTGCGCTACCGTTCTCGTATTCTAACACGTAAATAACGCAGGTCCATCGAAGAACCCCTCTTACCCCGCGGTCGTGCAGCCTTGGCAAGCAGATCAGCCAGCCTTGTTACCTCGTCAAATCAGTGGATGGGAGAGGTGCACTAGTATCACTCTCGCATGGTAGTAGGCTATTACGCAAATAATTTACCCGGTCTACTTACACGATACACGATTGCCTCTTGAGGCTATATGAGAGTGTATGGGTTGGGGTACTACGAAGTAGAAGAGATGCACGAGGTGATTGCAGTTAGGAGTTTTATGGCCAGTCATCTGACGAGAGTCTAGAAATTCGGAATTGAATGCGAGAAAAGACCGGAAGTAAAGGAGATATAGAAAAGACGCACATTTCAGGTTCGTTCTTGATGTAGGAAGATTGTGTATTTTTCCTCCTCCACACAAATAGTTTTGGCTGTCTGGAACCACATATTCTCCAACCAGAAAATATTGTAACATTTCAGAATATCTGCATCACTGGCAGATATCTAGTATGATGGCAATGCGTCGCCAACTTTTACAAAAAAATAGATTAGAGAAGATGCAAGAGCAGATGTCTGTCACGTGACCTTAATGTCATTCCGCCGATGCTTTGCGATACCTGAGATAGACTCATTGGCACATTTGGTGCCTGTCAGCACTTAGAATCTGTAAGAAAGATTTAGCAGCAGGGAGGGCAGAGTAACAACGAGATGTTTGTTTCTGAATGAGCCGGTTCGACTCGCTTACTGTTTCGGGAGGCATGAACATCTCGTAACCGGTATCCTATTTCTGGCCATTTACAAGTCGAAACAGGTCGATTAGTGATTCATGTTCCTTTGAATCCTGAAAAGACAGTTTCAAACTCTCTCATTCACCCATAGATGGCACGACACGGCTGAATGGTGAGCCACCAGGTCGAGAAGGTTCACAGCCTAGTGGCCTGGCTACTTACAACAAGATATACCTACCTAAGAATATCGTATAGGTATTATTTCTGCTATAAAACGATCGTGGTTTCTCCAGTATCTCCGTTCTCTAACCCCTCAATCACTCACTCACATTCATTTTTCGTTATTCGAAAAGTTGCTGGTCCTTCTTTTCACACAGTCACTCTCTACCCATACTCATTGCAAATCTTTCAAACTTGTTCATAAAAGAACCTACATTTGGAAATATCATTAACAAGATAACACTGATAAATTGAAGCTTTCCAGAATGCTCCAACAGCTTGTATCGTTTCTTGCATTGGCATCGGTCGCATTTGGCGCAGCTCTCCCAGACACCACCACCGGGGCAACAAATGCACTAGAAAGTACCGCGCCTTTGCCGACAGGATCCGATATTCCCGTCACTATTACTCCTCATCCTTGGTACAGTAGTTCACAGGGTATATTAGGATGTAAGATCAACACCGATCATGTCGCATACTGGCCCTCACCTGTCGACTGCGGCGAGTCCATGTGCCTCAAGCTGGCCAACGAAGGACGTGAGGTCTATGTTCTCCGTGTCGATCAGTCTAAACCCTATGGGCAAACACCGCCTGCTCACGACGTCTCCTATAACGCATGGAACTACCTTTCCATCGGCCAATGGGCGACCGAAAATGCCACGGAAGGGGGAGGAATTGATGTAACCTATAGTACAATTCCTATGACAGACCCAAACTGTCAAGCACTCCTCTTAAATCCGGAAAAGAAGCTCCCCGTCAGCGCAGGCACTAGTATGATCTATGTTAAGAAGTGCCTTGGACAGCCAGGTTCGTGGGCCTCTACCAATATCGGCTTGTGGAATATCCAGACGCAAGCTTGCACGCTTGGCTATGACGAAGAATGCGTTGTAGTCGCAGGTGACCCGAGTTGTGCCCATCCGGTGAATACAGGCCCAGCTATAACGAATTTGCCAGTCAAAAATGTCGAATATGGCACTGGTAACCTGGTGTTGGCTACTTAGGTGAGGTGTTGAAATATACAGGAATTTCATACAAAGATGGGACTGGATAGGAGAGACTGAGATTGGAAGAAGATGATGGCTGAATGTATGTGTTTGTGAAGCGATGGGATTTTGTTAGAGATTTTTTTGTAATTTAGAATAGAATTTCACCTTGCGAAACTAATACTGATCACACTTCTGTTCCCTGAACGTCAGTGAGCTACAACTATGTTGGATTCAGAACTGCCAACCATTCATTCCATCATTCTCTCCCCGTATTGGTGCACAATCCGTCACGTCCCTTCCATCCCCCATGCGCAGAAATTACGTACCTAGCATCTAGGACCTCTAGTCAGCCAACCAACTTTGTGTACTGCCACCGGCCGACCGACTTCTGAAGCCGAAGAATAATTCTAAACCTAGGGATCGGAAGACGCCATTTTATGTCCCGAATCTAGACCAATCCTGTCCTGAACATGGACCTCGTTATTCTCAGCCCTATACTCTAGCCGCCGATCTCCATGGGCTTGGCTCTCCAGAGCCCCACACCCCGCACCTTCGCCTGAATCACAAAGCCTCAACCCCTTGAACAACCGACACTGTTGAGCCTGAATTTTCCAGCTACCTGTAGAAATATGTAAAATTTCTGCTGCTCTTAAAATATGCAAGTTATGCCGGAATTCACTCCCATCTACCAGTACGGGCCACCAAAGTCTCAACCCGGTCACGACCCTTCGTCTCAGCTTAGCAACTGCGACTCAACGTGGTCCCACGCCCGGCCTGATTAAGCTTGCCCAGAAGATGGCCTGTAGACCGTTCTCCATGTTTGTCGACAATTGTTAGATATTCGAGAGATGCTTTCACATGCGCGCTGTTCTTCCCTGTACTTCGCGGTTTTCAAGGGTGTCTGCCGTAACTTGGCTTGGCTTGGCTGGGAGCATAGGTAGTTTGATAATGGGATGATGCGAGGGCTGGAAGGCTTCAGAGTACAGTAATAAAACGAAGGCACAGCTGGGATAAAGTACTGGAATTAAAAATGATCATGATTTACATGGTGTGAGAGGGATGGAATAATTTCAATTGATTACGGACAAAACTATGCTTCTAACGACCAGGTGTACCACTACTTTATCCTCACTTTCTTCAAAGAGAATCGTACCGAACAAATATGCATCCCGTCACTTACAACAGCATCACTAAATGGATATCCCCACTCAGAATCAGTTATTCAAGCACAGATGCTGCATGCGAGCGCTTCAAATTCCTGAGACGATCTGCTTTCTTCTGAAGCACCTGAATCTGCGCCTCAATCGCCTCTAGATCCTCTGATTCATCCACCAATGTCTCGTGTCCGGTGGTAGATGAAGTCGGATTCGTGGGCTGACGGTCCATGCCATTTTCTTTCATCATGCGTCTCCTTTTGTTCTGCTCCACCAATTCCTCAAGCTCTCGTTGGTAGTCGACTTTAACTGAGTAATTAGTGTGTTGGAAGTTTGGATTATGGTTCTCCGATTCTCTGCGCGCCGCTTCCCGACGAGCCTTGTTTTTCTGCTCCAGGGCCTTCATCTCTTGTTCATAAGAGACATTATTGTTTTTGTTTTGCTGTTCCAATCTTATAAGCTCGTGTGAATAGTCGACTTTAACTGGGTGATTGTTGTGTGGGAAGTGTGAATTATGGTTCTCCAATTCTCTGCTCGCTGCTTGTAACCGAGCTTTGTTTTGCTGCTCCAAGGACTTCAGTCGTTGTTCATAAGACGTATCCGCTTGCAACCGAGCCTGTTGCAGCTGAAACTGTTGCCGTCGAGCTTGAGCGAACTGTTCCCGATTGAAATCAGAGGGAGTAGGTGTCTGATAGTTCAACGTCTGCGGAATTCGAGGGACCGCACCTGCGACACTCTTTTGTTCTCCCTGGTGATATTGACCAAGACTGTTGGCGCTTTCTTGTTCCAAGGGCTCCGATTGTTGGTAAGAAGAGATTTGATGCCCATGTAACTGAGAAGGTGGAGTTGCAGTGTCGTTTCCGACCTCAGTCGTTGGTGAAAGTGTCTGCGATCTTCTGGATTGCTCATGCTCCATAAGAGCGTTTTGATAATCCTGTAACCTATGTCCCCCTACAGAGCCCGAATAAAAAGAGGGTGAACCGTCGTGGTCTACTTGCGTTGTTCTGGGGTATTTCTGACTTTCTGGTTCTACTGACGCGAGACCCTGTTGGTGATTGGGAGAATTCAAGAGTGTCCCTGAAGATTGGGATGGAGGTGCTGTAGTCTGCATTGCCCGGCGGAATCGCTTTATAGACTGCATCTCTAACAATAGGAGCTGCATCTCATAATCTCGTCCAGAATCACGAGTGTTGTTGATAGCTGGGCCGTTTTCTAAGTGAACATTCGATGGAGACGCACTGAATGTCTTGAAATCAGATCCTGATTCGGCGGTTGCTCCATCTCCTTCTATACACATATTCTCGATTGCCATTCTTTTTCGACGTGCAAGGGGAGCTGGCACATTTGACGCAGCGGGGTGATTGGAGCTGAGTTTCATATCTGCGTTCCAGCCTGATCCCTCATATTTGACAGTGTGGTCACGGTTGGGCTGAGAGTCAACTTTTTCAACCTGTCCAACGGCGTCGATGTCTCTGTTGGACGACCTACTTGGATTGAATGCACGGCGATTCGAAGCGTTTGGGGATATTGGGATCTGCATGGCTGCCTGCTGCAAGATTTCGATAATTGCAAGGCTGAGAGGTTACAAAAAGTCTGGGTGACTGCCGTCGCTAGGATTGAGACGCAGACTAGTCTTTGAAAACCAAGCGTACGAATTGCGGATCGTGACACTTGGAATATGAGAAAAAAATTATCTCAACCACAGTAGGCTGCGATGATTGATCTCAAAATGTCGTCGATAGACCGTTGATATATCATGACCACGCCTCTGTCGGGCGTCAAGGGTCAGCATACCCCGCCCTTGCGTAACCCTGCAATGATGACAGGCAGGCTATCTGCTCAGTGCAATTTTGAGCTGAGGCAGATACATATTGGGAGGTTGACGAATCATCGTCGCGAGATTTGCAGATAACGACTGCAACCCCTTGCTCAGATTCTACTGTGCCCTACTAGGCTGGCTGTGTCAGAAGCATTCTTACTGCATCTCCTGTTAAGTTCACAGACGGGAAAATGATATCGCCGATTGTTTATAAAACGTCTTTTTATGTGGATTTAATATTGGGTTTAGACGTCCACAAGGCTGCCAGTGTAATCATTGGTAGAAGGGCTCACCCGGCTACGGGTCAAACTGGGCTACGGGTCACCTAATTTTGTACTGTTTTCTAGATATAAATACCCACAACTACGTTTAAAATCCATTTATATCCTCAAAAATTACTAAAGTGAACACGTAGAATCGAATAGTATCAATTAAAAGTCCTAATTATAATATGGTGGTAGTACCCCGAATTAAATGTCCAAAAATCAGTTGAATTTGTCGCCAAAACCACCAAAACCCCACCAAAATAAGGTAAAATCAAGACAACCTATAGACCAATTTTTTTTATATCAACGACAACAATATCTTCCTAATCCAGTAAAAATGATACTATTCCGACTTGTTCTAGTATCCTCTAGCTTTCTAAGTCTTTTTAATTACTCTGCTATATAAACTCCGTATTTCCACCTTATCTGAAATGGATTTTCCTCCTTTTTCGGTAACCTTTCTCTTATTTCGATTCTGAGGCTTCGATTGATGTAGTTTTATAGGTTTTGAGGGTATATTCGATGGCTCTGAAGGCTCAGGAGGATATAGCAGATCGATTGTAATTGAGAGACTGAAGTGCACTTGCTTGGAAGGTCCTACTTCTGCTATAGGTCGTTTTGAGGGTGATTTAGAATATGCCTTGGAAGGAGATTTGGAACGTGGTTTAGAAGGTGATTTAGAACGTGATTTAGAAGGTATTACTGCTGTTGGAGCTTCCGAAAAGGGTAATTCAGCCTATAGTCGAAGTGCCATTTCTTCTTGCTCTTCTTTTTCGATCTACCATAGTATCAATGGACGTTTCGGTCTGTTTCTCTTGATCTGAGCCCTTTCATCTTACTGTTGAATATAGGTACTATATGGCTATATTATACTCTTGAAGAATGCTTCAATTTCCTTCTCAAGCTCCTCCTTTCTCTTATATTCCTATCGAGCTTCCTGATAATCTGCATCCAATATACGAGCACTATCTTTCTCTATATCTTCGAAGGTATTCTTATTCTTCCGCTGCTTCTTTTGCTCTTTAGTCTTCTGTGCCTTATGCATAGTGTCGAAATTGTGCTGTGTAGTTGTAACTTGGGCAAATACCCTTCCACTGCCTTTCTTAATCTTCTTTAAACACTGCTGGAGATCAAGAACCAGCTCAATATCTAAAGAGAGGCCTTTCAGCTTAATATCGATTAGATTAATCGCTTCGTCGATCTGGGTAATATTCGCAGGTGTTTGAAGAGTATGCGAATACTCCCTTGAAGGAGTAGTAGGTTGATTTGTAGCTTGAGATATATCGAATAAATCATCTGTTTCACCTACTTCTATAATTGCCTGCCTTTCGACTTGATTCTGATGTTCGATCGAAGTGCCTTTGCAGTTGATTCGAATAATCTCTTCTGGATTAAAAGGATTTAATCCGCATTTGCTCCAACCACTGCTAATATTCTTCGGGGTAAATGCCAGCTCAATTGCGGATATCATGACCTTCAGGAAATCGATCTTATCAACAGCGTAGTTGGCATATTGGAACTCTGTCAGATTGCATAGAATACGTTTATAATAAGTCGAAAGAGGTGCAAAAAGAGAAACATCCAATAGTTGAAGGAAATGAATAGTATGAGGAGGTAAGTATAGAAGGACAATTTTGTGCTTTACACAGAAATTAATCACTTCAGAACTAATATACGAAGAATGCCTATCGAATAGCATCATACGGTATTCTCCCTTTTGAGTCTTATGAGACCATGGTTCGAATATGCGTTCAAACCAGTCGGCGCCGATTATATTGTCAGTCCAGCTATTCGCAGAGAGGGCAATAGCTCCTCCTTCAGGCAAGTGATCCAGCCATTGGAGATTGTGCTTGATTCCTTTGAATATGGTGTAGAGGGGCGAATATCGACCATCCCCAGAGATGCAAGAGATTAAAGTACTCCATTCTCTGCTTCCATCTTGGGTAATATAAGACTTTGTGCCTTTCTCTGTCGCACTTATTATCACCTTCTCCTCTCCAATTACACCCATCATTACCCCCTTCTCATCCATATTGTAGATATCGGCCCATTCCACCTTATATTTAGCTTTAGCATCTGCGAAGAGCTGAAAGTAATATCGAACAATCTCCTCATCTTGTGCTATTGCTCGTTGTTTATCTAAAGGTGGAATATATTTCGATTTGAGCTGAGGATGTCGATTCAACCATTTCTGTACCCAGTTGACTCCTAAATCAGCAAGATCTCCTTTTGCAACCAATATCTCTTTAGCAAGTATTCTTAGCTGGCAGATCCGTGCTGGCCATCCCCATTTCTCTAATTGTATACACCATTCCATAAGGATCTCTTCTTCGGCTAGGGATAATCGTTGCATATTGCTGTTGGCGTCGAACCGTGAAGGGACCCCTTTTAGCCGGCGTTGAAACGTCGATAAATGGATTCCAAACATTCTACACACTTTCCCCTGAGAGAGAGCTGTATCTCGTAGGCCTAATCGATGTAGATATAAAGCAATTGCATCATGCAGATGTTGTTCAAGTGGAATATCGAGTTCATAGGATCTGAGTGGGTTCACTGCTAATTTTCGATGTTGCTTCGATTTTATAGGTTTTTTCGACTTATTTACCCCCATTCTATTCATAAGAATACTTTTGGCTTTCGCCATAATAGATTTAAGTGGACTGAATCGAATAATATTAATTATCTAATAATCAGGAATGTGGTTGTTGAGTAAAATAATTTTTGGTGGGTAAAAGTAGGTGACCCGTAGCCCAGTTTGACCCGTAGCCAGGTGAGCCCTTCTATTTGGTTGCACCGATGACTTTCGCCTTGGATCAAGATCCACAAGGTCAAGATAAATATCCACTCGGAAATAGCACTCAGATTAAACTTCATCTTGGCATCAGCCTCATTCTCATGTATGAAAAGTCCTTAGCTTGGAAGCGCAAGTTTCTCGTTCCTATGACGATGAGAAGTCCGGATTTGCTGCTGTAAATCCAGGCTTGCAACTTTTCATGCAGGAAGCGCCTTTTTTCTACGACGTCTTCTCTCCATTACCAACGAGATCTGCGGAGCCTTTTCTGGATCCGAAATGGTTGCGATCGATATTTGGGTAAATACCTGAGATGCTTAGATATCTGATCGTCTCTGGTGAGATTCTAGTCGAGGAAGCATTGATGATTTGTTCGGTACATAGAAATAGACCGCATCAGTTGTTCCACCCATTTACAGTAGTCAGCTGCGGCGTGAACAACATGCGGATCACGACTCCACACTTTCTGTACAGTCGCAGATGATTAGATTAACGAAAAACTATAAACCTACAATGAACGTCGGGATTATCAACCATCTAATAACTTAACTTACAGTAAAGTACATTCTGGTCATTTTCCATCCTTTCCGTCTAACCTTCGACGCAGCTTCAACATCAAAATCAAAAGACAAAAGACAACGTTGAAAATGGCTAAACTCATGAAATATCCTGAGTACTGCGGCTATATGCATATAGCATATGGTCAAGGCCTCGTGAGACATAAAAGCTAACTGGCCCTCCAAACAGACTCTTAGAGGTTCTTAAAGCACAAGAGGTAAAGCATTGCATCCACTCGGTCAAATTCAGTTGAGCTGTCACTGACCATGCAGCTTCCATCAATAACGGATCCTGCTTTGAAAGTGGAGTGGGAGGAAATTTTGAATAATCTTGATGGCGGTACTGAAGCCCTTTTCAGCACCTACGCAAATGCATGAGAGAGATATGATATGGCCATTTTACATGATCCCGCATCGGGTCCCTTTGTCTTTTGGGCCATGAACGACGCCCCATACTTCATGGACAAATTCATGAAGGTGAAGCGTGACGTGGATCTTATACGCGATACTGGTCGAACAGTATTTGGGGATTTCGAAGAACGTCTGTCCAAGAATGGGGTAGCTCCAAATATGCTACAACCTAATCCTATGAAGCAGTTTTACATATTCCAAGAATCATAGTAGTGTATCCATCTTCCATCCATCGAATTTACAGTCTATCGAAGTATTTCAATTTTCTGATAAATTGCACACAAATTGCACACAGATGTGAAAAATAATAGCATGTATGACATCGGTACGTAGCGTTGCAGCCACCATGATCATTTCACTTTTTGGTGTCAACGATTCGCCATGTCTCACGGCCATATCCAAACAGATGTTGGAATCTCAGCAACTTCACAAGTGCGGGGTATGCTCATGCATGTGTTATTTTGCATCGTTCACTTCCACTCTCGTTCATTTATCCTTAACTTATACATCCAACGGGGTTGAAACTCATTCCCTCCATAGACACAGGTTGAGCTTGCGCAAATTCCCAATCCTTGGATCGACAGATTTCTGCGCCATTTGATGGGTCTCAGCCTCATCAAACTCGAACCCTAGGCCCAGGACAAGCAATGCAGATCCCTGAGCCCTCAAATGCTCTGGGCTACCCTCCCTCGATAGACACTTCCTACACCGTTGGAGCCTTTGGATCGACTGTGAACCGAAATAATGGGTTTATGTCACCGTCACCCACTTCGTTTGTGCCTGGAGGCGGAAGTATCAAGGAAGAGATGTTTGAGAAAGAGCCAAAATGGACGATTGAATCCGATATCATAGATGATACCATGAGACACCCAGACGTGGATACATCGGACACAGATCCACGAGCAACTCGCAGGGAAAGCTCTGCATTCTTTCCAAAGCCTGAACGACTAGACCATAATACGCAACCAGCGCTTTTCGAAAACCAGCATCAACCCCGCCCCGCAACCGTCATACAAACCCCCAAACCCGATTCTCTCAAAGAACTCCCACCCATTTCTAATTCCACTCTAAAAGACTACGCCCTTCAACTAATATCCCTCGAAAAGTAACATCAACACCACCTTTCTCTAGCCATCGAGAACGCACCGCCAGAATTCTACATGAACCCCCAACCTGCCATTACATACGAACTGCAAGCCATCGATACACAGCTGCTGTTATTGGAAAACCAGTATCAACAATCCCTTGCGAATGTTATGGAAGATGCTGCGGTGCAATTCTACAGGGAGGGCCCACCTGTTACTAAATTCAACGGCGAGGACCTACCAGGCTACGCTACTCAGATGGTTCTTTTTAATTTTCAAGAGAAGCTTCGCAGTTTTACGCAGGAAGAGGTTGCTTGGGGGGTTTGGGGTTCTGTTCCGCTGGATAGAGGGCTAGCTTCTGCAGATGGTTTGGCTGAGCAGAGCAGATAGAAGATGGAGCATGAATGTGGTTTGCGTCACCAGTTGGATTGGGCTCATTTACCGGGGCTCTCACGGCTCAATGGCTCTGCTAGTAGCTAGGGCAGGAACATGTACGGTTGAGTAGTATTTTTCGACAAGAAAGCGCAGTGATTAAGTAATGTGTTGGATATTCGCTGGGTGCGAGAAGGTCGGCGTTATACAGGTGCGGTATTTGCGTGTCATTTTCATGACGATGATATGATTCCTTGACGGAAGATGGCAGATCCCAGCGCGTTAGTTCTCTTATACTCTTCCGGTACATGGTGCGTTAACTACTCATGTTTCGTGTTGCTTGTCATTATGATAACGATTGTTCTCGAAAATTCAAACACAGCGAGAAGGAGGGGTCGGGCCTTTCAGGTCATTGGAGGTCGACGACAGCCTGTAATCAAATCATGAATATTCAGTATGCATCCAGCGCCAGGGCCAATGCTGAAAGTTTGTGAATATCTTCTTCCTTACGGCCAAGGTCGAATTCGTGCAGCCCTCATATCACCTTGTCATTAAAATAGGTATACTTCCAATTCTCTTCATTGCCGAGAATTTTCCTTGAAATCCAGAAACATTGTGAAAGTAAATATAGGTTGCCGAAGAAGAAGAATATCATTTTAGAATCCATATACTTTTACTATTTGTTGTTCAATCAATCAATCAATAAATCAACTAATCAATCATCCAATAAATCAATCCATACACCAATTCCTCCATATCCATATCCCAAACTCCAAACACAATTTCCCACCATCCTGTACCCAACTCCACCCTTTTTCTCTTCCATCTATCCCTATACCATCGACTGACCATCATCCACCCCTTCTTCCTTCCACCCCACCATCCACATCAACCCCACCACTTCCCTACTGAACCATCGTCTTCCCAATCTCACTTCTCCACCCCTTCGCCCTCTCAAATCCATTCGTCTTAGTCTGGAAATCCATCATCGCCTGATAAACCTCCTCTTCCGAATTCAGAACAAAAGGTCCATACTGAACGACTTTTTGATCTAGCGGTTGGCCTGCAACCAGAACTGTTGCGTTTGTGTTAGTATATTTTCTTGATCGATATTGTCTTGAGCAGCGAAAACGGAAAGAGAGAAAAGCGGTGAGTGAGGATAGAGTGACGGTAAAGAAAGGGGGATATTTCAGATGTGTTTTAATCAAGCAGACATAACGTCAACTGCTTGATCAACACTTTGTACTACACAAGAACGCTGTACCACCCAAGAACTGCCCGGATTAATTAAGCCCCACAAAACTCGCGAGGTCTCCTATTTCCCTCGGCTCCACACCCGATTTCGGCGTTCTAGGCCCTTCTTGCATGACTAGTGCGGGGCAATCGCACAAAATCTTTTCAAACTGTGCATTTCATTCCCATACTTATTACTCAATAAGCTGGTCTGCTTCAACAACAAAAGCGTTTGTGGTTTAGTGGTAAAATCCATCGTTGCCATATATCCAATAACTTGGATACAGCGTCGATGGGCCCCGGGTTCGATTCCCGGCGAACGCAATGTGCTTTTGCTTCTGTTAATGTTGCCGAGACCTTTTTTTTTGCGGAAGATATCCACTTAGATGTCTTCCTGTTTTGCTGAAGAAATGAGTTGTATTTTGGAGGCGACAACAAGGCTATATTGCGTGGAGTCGGGAGATCCAGCCGCAAGAATGCCCAAATGGTACCAGAGACAGAAGAAGGTATAATGAGAGCAAGTACTTACTGAAACGAGCACTCTCCTTAGCACTCCCCTCCACTTCCGCATTCACCACATGCCCCTCCTGCTTAAAAACCACATTAGAGTACTCCTCCACCTTCCTCTTCCCCTCCCCACTCCCAAACAATGTCTTCCCACTCAGCGTATAAGCAAACGCATTCCAGCCAACCGGTACCTCCTGCTCGATCTTCCCCCCCGGTTTAATCTCGATATCAAAGATCCACACCGGCGTATACGCCAACTCCTGCACGCTATCCACGCCATGGCTCTTCCCCGAAATGACCTTCACATGGACTTTTCCGTCATCGATATCGATTTTTGGGATTTCTTTCGCGCGCAGATCGCGGTAGCGGGGCTCGCATTTCTTGAGCTTCTCGGGGAGATCGACCCACAGCTGCATGCCGACGTTGGCGCTGCCATCGGCGTTCTGGCGGGGCATCTCGGCGTGCATTATGCCCTTGCCTGCGGTCATGAATTGCAGGTCCCCGGCTTCGATGGTGCCGGCGTTGCCGGCGAAGTCTTCGTGGTCGACGCCGCCTTGGAGGAGGTAGGTTATGCTGGGAGGGGAGTGGGGGTTAGTTTATTTGTGCAATTGATGGAAGGGGAGGGGGGTGGTAACTTACGTTTCTTGTCCGCGATGAGGATGATCGGGAAAGCCGGCACCGGGCTTGATGCTGAAATGATCGAGCATGAGGAAAGGTGAGAAGTTCTTAAGATGCTCTGTACCGATTGAGCGACGAACTCGTGCGCCCGCTCCCTCGGCTTGTTCTCGTGCGAGGAAGACCTTTTGGATAGGTCGTGGAGTGGTCATGTTTGCTGTTTTAGAAGCGAAAAAAGAAGGGGAAATGAACCTTGGAAGAGGGAAAGTCTTGGAAGATGGAATTGTGCCGCTGCTGTTTGTAGTGAAGATGTGTAGCTGATTTAACAAGCTCTCTCGAATTGATTCCCGGTTAAAGAAGATCGAGGATATTGCAACGATGAGGGAGAGTGTGAGGAGAAATAGCTTCATGAGTGGGATATACTGAGAATCTTATATAGAAAGGAAGAATGGAGCTTCGAAGGAGAGAACAAAGAAGAAGAAAAGAATGCTCTTGAAGCAAATACTATTTTAGGAGAGTTGTAGCTGTTGCTTGATAATGAATTGGGCTTTGTGTTGCTTATCGGATTGCTTATGGATTTCTGAGTAAGTGCTCGGTGCAAGGCTATTGACGAGTTGGCCAATGGGAGAATGGATTGTGAAGAATGTGGCTGGTGCGCCTCGGTCAGTAGGTATTATGATTGGTGGAGTCAGCTCGATTTGATTGTAAATGATTTAGAGACCCTGAATCAGCAATTCGAAATCGCCAAGCATAGCCTTGCCCCACCTACAGCTTCACACAATTTTCATCTCATTGAAGCTCTTCACGACTTATTCAGCGGGCATCATCCTTTTGATGAATATGATAATTGCAGAAGTTTGATTATTGAATTCATTGCATTCTCCATATCGAAAATCAGCGCACTAGCTATTCAAGCAAAAACCTGAGAAGTATCCATGAGCAATCAGATTGGAAACCGCTCGCCAATGATCCTGGCTACCACCGCCGAGATGTAGAATACTTGCAGTTCGAGATCATAGTTATGCTTGCGATTCAGTCAATTTCTCTAACTGCAGCCTCTATATGGTAAATTGATTCATCTACACTCAGGAGCAAACACCTCAGATTGCGCATTCATCCAACCCCACCCCAGTCATCCAAATCCATCCCTTAATCATCCCATCACAATCCCATTCGAACACACCACCCCCTGAACAGCTTGACTCTTACTACTCAACGAATCCAAAACCCCTCCCACCCAGTTCCTCAGTAATCTCAAACCCAGGAACGTTGACCTCTTTCTCCGTCACCCAATTCTCCAGATTCTCCCAAGACTGCCCCGCCAACTCCTCATCCTCATCCTCATCCTCATCCACCACTTCCATCACACACAACCTAACCCCTTCACCTTATCTCACCTCCTCTTCTCTCCCCCCTCCCATCTACGCAACACCACATCGATAATATCCCCCAACCCCGCCTAGCCCAGCCCAGCCATCCACGCGGAGCAAACAGCTACGTCACATCCAACGACATCTACTCCCAAGCACAAATACACATAAACAGCTCAAGACCAAGAGACAAGATGAAATATACACCATCCCACCACTACTCCAACTCAGGACACACATCACTTC
Organism: Rutstroemia sp. NJR-2017a BVV2; assembly: GCA_002946415.1. Lineage (NCBI taxonomy): Eukaryota > Fungi > Ascomycota > Leotiomycetes > Helotiales > Rutstroemiaceae > Rutstroemia > Rutstroemia sp. NJR-2017a BVV2. Next base: position 1,536,876 of record NJPS01000046.1, read on the forward strand.
ACACCGCACACCGCGCAGGCAATTAGATGCTGGAGCAAGATCCAAATTCCGGTACGTGAAAGACAGTTATTTTGTATTTCTAATCGGCGACTGAATTGCTTCGAGAGAGAAAAGAAAGCTTGTACGGGAATTTGTAAGCTAGACGGAGGCAGGTAGAGAGAGAGAGTGTGTGTGAGTGTGTGAGTGAGTGACATAACCAACCAACCGGTGAAGGGGAGCCGAGTATTCTCCTGCAAGGACAAGGAAAAAACAATATCCAAATACGTTACAAGTATCGAAACATCCTGTTCACATATCAGGGTATCTATCTTGCTTTCATGTCTTATGTAGGACAGATCAAGATCATAAGGGAACAACTCTGCTCGGCGCCAGCTCAATTATCATAAAGAACCAACTAGTCAAGTTCGAAAAAGTAATTTCTCGATTTAATGCTGATGAACATGGATAGAACTCATGATACACCACGACCAAAATGGACAGTACGGTATGACGAAGCTCTATCCCATCAATTAGAAGTATTGATACCGATGTACTGAGGGTACATGCAGGAAAAGGAAGATATATGTACAAAGTAATGGTTAGCAGGGTAGAAGATTGTTGGCAATGAACCATCTCATCGTTCAAAGTCCCAACAATCAACGAACAACCCTCAACCAAATCGGTATCTATAATACCGCGAGCAAGCAAAATTGAAACTTGTGTATAATCAAGTATTACTATAAATATAGTATAAGACAACTCCGTAGAGGTCCATTATCAACGCCGAAAAATCAAAATTCCAACCGTGATCTTCATCACTCATAATCCCGTAGGAAAGAGAACTCGAAAAGAAAAATTTCCGCCCGCCTTATCCAATAGATCAATTCATCCAACCAATGAATTGCCAAGATATATAATATAGAATATGAAAGAGAAATAATATAACACCTTACTCGAACCATACCATGTGATTAGAGAGAAGACTAGTTGAAAGACAAAGATGGATCATAAGGGAAATTTACAGCATTGACGCCAATTGACTGGTCGTCGAAGACTTGAGGAAGAGAAGAAGGATCAAAGAATGCCACTGCTGGGTCATTCATAGTGGGAAAGGAATTAAAGTCAAAGTTCGTTTGACCTGCGTTGAAGTTCATTGATAAATCAATGTTCTGCTGCACGGTATTATCGAAGTTGAAGTTGTCGAAAGTTTGAGTGTTTGGCGAAGGGAAGATGGCGAGCATCGAAGGGTCGTTATTGAAGGTGGTGTCAAAGTTGGTCTCGCTTGTCGGGTTCATCTCATCGATTGAAATGTCGTTCGAGTTGTCATCGTCGTCCTCCTCCTCTTGCTGAGTGGCTGATGAGAAATCTGAAGCCGGCTCTTCCACCTCCTTCATCCAGTTCTTCAGTTCTGACATTGGGGGCCAATCTCCCCCAGCTTTTCCACCACGCTTTTGCGAATCTTCGACTTTGGTGTTCTTGCTTCTACCCTTAGACTTGGGTTTGAAATGTGCTCGTCTAAGATGTGCGGCAGCATTGTAGTATGCACCATACTTCTTCTTTTGCGTTGAACATGCTTTGCACTTTGACAGTGGCAGCACCGGCTGCTCACGTCCCTGACCATTTGTCGGCTCAATGCAAACCCACTTCTTGACCATATACTTGTGTTGTCGATCGTTATGTCTTCGAAGCTCGTGCTCACCACGAAACCCGTCAGGGTGTTCGTCGCACAACTTGCAGAACACACGCTCGTGTTTCGGTCGTTGGTAAGTACGTTTTTCGATAGCAACTTTGTCTTGTTGTGACCCATCTTTTGATTCGAGTCGAGTCATTGATTGTGACGAGTTGACTCGAGACATCGAATTATCCTCATAGCCACCTTTGGGCATGAGAGGTCGTGCAGCGGCCATAATGTTACTGACCTGCAGCCGCTGCTTATTTCGAGATGATGATGACATGGTCGATGAAACACTTTCAATCGATTGTGACTTTTCCATCTTTTCACCAAAAGATGCAGGAAACTGAGATTGAGCAAGCGCTTCGGCAGTAGGAAAAGAAAGGGAAAACTGAGAATCATTGCTAACACCACCAGCCCCAACAAGTAGTTGAGTCTGTTCCTCGTCAGATGATTGACGACTATGGTGAGCGGAATATTGAGGAGCAACATGATAAACAGAATCATCAAAGTTATTGATGTCTGTAGAAAAGGAATTGTTCGAATCGAACTTCATCATGTCAATACTTTCCACCAAAGGCTCATTGAAGAGACTATTTTGTCGACTCATGTTACTAGTGAGCGTGGTAGCATCGGTAAGGCTCGTCGTCGTAGGCGTACTTGGTATTTGTAGGTTATTGAATGATTGTCGTGATAGTCGGTGTCGAATGGGCGTGGATGAGTGCATCGCTACAGGTGAGGGTGTAATCGAGATAGGCGTCGTCGTAGCACCTGTGATGCCATTGCGAGAAAGGAAGTCGCCGGGGTTTTCGCCGACCTGTGGGATCTCGAGGACCTGTTCTAATTCAGGTTTGCGTTGCGATAACGATCGTTGAAGTTGTGCGGGCATCTGATGGGAGAAGGTGTAAGAGCTGTATGGTTGATCTTGGTTGACCCAGGCTTCGAAGGCGGGGTTTCCTCGACGTGCGTCTTGTTGCAGTGGTGGGGGCATTGCGCCGGTCTGAGTGAAAGGAAGTTTTCCGGATCGTGTGGAGGTGTTTCCCATGGAATGTGTTCGCATCATGGCCGGTTCCGATTGCTGTGAGAGGGTCCGTGTGGCAGGAGGAGCTTCAATCCAGTCCTAAGTATCATTAGAGCCAGAGCAGGGTGTGGACCAGAAGGGGAGCTCCTACAGAGGATTGCTGGCGGGACATGGGCGCCCCACTACTTGACATACTTCGGGGGACATTGTGTCTTCGGTATGATTGCTGCTTGTAGATTGGCGACCGGTGTTGTGGGAAGGAGGTTGCGGAAGTGGTACTGGATGTGAGCGAAGCGATCTGTGCTTGGATTTGTTCTTGTTGTGCCAAGAGGAACTGCAGTGTTTCTTGATCCGCCGACGAGTTGGTCCGGATGTTAAAAGACATAGCAAGTGTCTATTCGGCTTGTGGTTAGGTAGTCTTGAGATGTCCTCTAGGTGACTGATGCGTAGGATAGTGGGGAACGGAGTTGTTGCTGCAACGTTATCTGTAGCCTCACTCAGTCAGTAAGCGGTATGATCGTCACCATGCGGTAGTACACAATGGTGCGGTGAAGTGAGAAGAGAAGAACAGAACAGCATAAAGGTAAAAAGTGGTATCCATAACTTACGGATGTATGAATTGGTAAAAGGGGACAGTGGTACGAAACGATGTAGGTGATGATGGTTCGCACTCAGTTTGGATGAATTGAAGGTTATCAAAATGAGGATTGGAGTGGCATAAAGTAAGGCGAAAACAAAAGATGGAGGATTATGGAGATGGGAAAGGCGAACTATGTATTGTTTGGACAGCGCGACATCGCAAGATGGGCCTCAGAAAGTTATCTTGTCGGGATATGGCTGACACGGCAGAAACGGATGAAGTGGATTGGGGATATCTACCCTGTCCGGTACAGTACAGTGGTAGGGAATTTTGGGATGACTGGGAGGGTGTGGGTGCGTGTGGGTGCGTGGGGTGGATGGATCGATGGCCAGATGAGTGTATGGGTGGTAGGGTGTGTGGATGGAAGAGTGGAAGGGGAAGGGGTGCATGAATAGTCGATTTTGGGGTGGGATGAGAAGAACAATTTGGGATGACGAGTGAGAGGGCTGAGAGTGAGGTACGACGGAGGTGCTGCTGCTGGCTGTGCTGCTAGTGGTGCTGGTGGTGCTGGTGGTGCTGGTGGTGGTGCTGCTTGCTGGAGGCTAGTTGTTTGGAAAGGTACACAGAAATGGTCCCGACTGTGTATTGGCCCAAGAGATGTGGGGTAGGGGTGTTTGGGAATATTGGATGCGAACCCTTTCTCCTTTGGGAAGAAATGAAGAGGACGAAGTGATTCGTGGTCTTGGACCTGGTCTTGGTCTTGGACGAGGTCTTGGTCGAGGTGGTGTTGTGATTATGGTGGTGGTGGTCGTGGGAAAGCGTGGTCGAAATGTTGTGGAGACAGAGTTTCGGGAATCACAAGCACAAGGCATAGACAAGGCATGGCATGGCGTAGGTAAATTTAGGTAAGGTTAGTCGGAAACATTAGCCTCAGTCACAGCCAATCTTTGCCAGCCCGATGGTTCAACTTAGGTACAACCTCAACTTGGCTTGGTGCGAGCGCGAGGGCGAGGGTGAGGACGAGGGCAAGATATGAGAGTGGCCGCCAGCTATGCGTTACTCATTTCAAGTACAGTACGAAGCTCAAAGCACCAATCACCAAGCACCAAGCACCAAGCACCAACTAAGCACAGACGACCCGACCAAGTACTCTGTAGTATGTACTGTACGAACCACATGAGTTAAATTTTACTTTTTCTTCGGGTGACATAATGCTTCCTTCGACTCTTCGAGAGCTCTGCGAAGGACCGGCACTGTACTGTATCATCGGTATCATCGGTATCATCGGAATCATCGGAATCATCGGTATTGTCCGGATCGTCCGTAGCCTGTAGGTCGACGAAGAACGGTATCCGAGCTGGTTTCCTATCAAATGCGGGAGTCTCATGCTGGATCTATCGTTCTTCCGCTGCCTATCTGAGGCCGTGTCTCGAACATGTCCCAAGTCTATTCAAAGTTAAAAAGTGTTCCTCGCACTTCTGTCACTCATGTAACTATTGAGCAAACAATAATACGACCTCGCAAGCCAAGGCCAGCTCAGGTCGGTACTTGCTTACCTTGCCCATCCACCGGTCCTCGTCGAGGGTTATCATCGGGCAACGCCCTCTCCTTGCAAGCCTAGCATACTGCGTACTGCGCATACTTCGCACAGAGTAATGATATTCCATGCTCTTAACGCGGGAGATATTCATGCCAATTTGGTAACCTTAACAGAATTATGCACCAGGATCAATCGTGCATTAAATTTTATCCCAAGGATGTGCACCAGAGACTGAGCCATTTTCCCGATGCCAAAAAGTGAAGCAACCAATCCCAGGCCGTGTTTCTAGATGCGCTTCGTCCCGACTGGTCAATATTGAGAGAAACAAGTCCACCACTGGCACCCAGATTGGACAAGAAAAGGCAAACACCTCAGTCCGCTAGTTCGCCTCGCAATTCTGCTTGATTTGATTCGAATGCGAACGAAATCGCCCAGCTGGTCATTAACCTGAAGTTTCGAATCCTTCCCTCTTCATTCGCCGACACTGACCTCGTCAAACGTGTTCCACGGCAGATTCGACACGTACCAGCATCTCATACGCTCCAACACATCGTCGAAGCGGAAATGGTTCGCCCAGATTACTACATGTTGCTACTTCAAATAAACCTTGATGTCCACCTCCCTAACCCGCTCTCCGACAAAAGTCATCACGTCCTTCGCTTCTTTTTAAACGGTCGACTCTGCGTTGTAAGCCAACGACAGCGTCCCAAGCCCGGTCAGCTTGGTGATTGGTAAGATTTCGATGTACTTCGTACTCCGTACGGAAAGGGTAGCGCGAGAAGCTGCCTCTTTTCAATCGGGCGCGCCTGCCCCTCTGGAGTCTGCATGTCAGGCATGTCAGGCTTTGGTCAAGGTTGCTTTCCTGCAAACCCCACGAATACGCGGCATTTTCCCATTCCCAATGCTGTCAGACGGAAACTGGTGGTTTATACCAGACCCAGACAGTACAGAGTACATACGTAAGGTACGAGAAGGCTCTGGAGATATCATACCACACCACTTTTCACCAGTGTCACCACACCATCTTCCCCACGAATCTACGAGGCATGTTGGGGGTGCACAACGTCATGATGCCCAATACGCTGCTTCCTCCAATCGACCATGTCCATACTTTACGCCTTCTACCCGATACTTTCGTGGATAGTTTGATTGGTTTCAGCTGGTGAGATGGTTTAGATCCAAAGGGTCTGGACTCTGGACAACGAACTGAATCAGTGACCGGATAAGCATAACTTAATACGCAGCATTTGTGAGAAATGATAAGATCTTGTACTTTGTAATCTTCTGGGGATTGTCATGGAAAGCGCGCCATGTCGATGCCCCATCGGCGATGACCGTCAAACAATGGTGCCGTATCTATGACTCTAAGATTAATCTTATGTCTCACCTTTCCCTCTTCCAGATGAAGTATTGGCAGAGCGAGCTGGTCGTTCTTTGCGGCCTGATGCCTTACCAGATGCGGTTTTCTCACGATATTGCGGACTGGCGGACTCTTCCCAAAGACTAGGGAGGAGGGCTTGGCCAGCCCTGGGCCAATGACTATCGCAATTTGAGTATCAAGCACGTGAACTCGAAGTTGACCATAGCTTCGGCGATCTTCGTATTTTTGTTGCACGTCGTATCGTTGGCCGGTCAAAGTACGATTGTCCCTTTTTCCGGCATTCACAAATAAGGGTTTGCACGTTGATTGAGTAACTGTATCACATTACTGCTGCTATTGTATCATGGCGCATGGGTGTGGCTCAAATGCGAGGTCGATAACCTTATCGGGGGAAACTATCTCCGGTCTCCGCGCGGCGCTTCCATAATGACAGCTTTACCAGTGTGAACTACTAGTTATCCCACAGAGCTTCAATGTTACAAATGATTTTATGATCTTCTGACATTCGCAATTGCCATATGGCATGATGCGTCAATTCATTCCCGCATTACTGGCTACATGTCCAATAGTAATAGCAAGTCAAAGTGTATTCAGTGTGCACGATGATATACTTGCATATCCTCAGGTATGCGCCCAGTAACCAACACGTACAACGACGAAGCCGACTGACAAGATGTAGTATGAGGTAATATTTTCTGATTCGTTTCTCTCGGACACAGAAGCAAATATCCTCTTTCATCGCCCTAAACCATCCATCCATAACCCGACACCTCCCGATACGAAGAGCATCGAATCCCACCAGCATCCACTCCAAGACCCTCTTACCAAAAATGAAGTCGACCCCTCGTCTCAAACCCACGAATTGATGTGGCTACATGGCGACCGCTATCTTTGCACCATTCCTATTGTTACCCTCCCACCCCGCAACGAAACATCCGAAGCAGAAGCTCGTGCCGCCGAACAAAAGGAATTAGCACGAGCTACAGATCGAGGTTGGCAATTACTACAAGATCTGGAGGGGGACTGCCTGTATTTTGTATCTGGCTGGTGGTCCTATTCATTCTGCTATAACAATGCCATCACACAATTCCACTCACTCCCGCCTCAACCGGGCAAGCCACCATTTCCACCACAACCAGATCCATCCGCGCAAGAGTTCGTCCTTGGGAAAGCGACAACCACCAAGAGTAAAGAGCGAGAAGACGAATGGGGCAACCAGATAGAAGCGAAAAAGGCGCCCCGAGCTGGAGAACCGCCAAAGACAGAATTACAAGTCAAGGGCGATACTCGTTATCTTGTGCAGAAAATGGAGGACGGGACGGTCTGCGATCTCACGGGGAAACCAAGACAAGTCGAAGTACAATTCCACTGCAATCCACATGTCACAGATCGCATTGGATATATCAAGGAGATTACGACATGCTCGTACTTAATGGTCGTCTACACCCCCAGACTCTGCAGTGACGTCGCCTTTTTACCACCGAAAGAGAACAAATCCCATTCCATCACATGCCAACCAGTTATACCAGAAGACCAAATTCCTCACCGCTCGGTTCTCAAATCTCTAGAAGCAGAGTTCGACGCCGCTGCCACAGAAGCCGTTAAGAAACCCATCGTCATCGGCGGCATCACAGTTGGCGCCGGGCAATTCATCGGCAAAGAAGGGCAACGAATGCCCGTTCCCGAGAGTTTCGGCTCCAACAACCAAGCCACTACGGAAGTGATAGCGCGCGCAAAGAGTCAAGCCGAGGGCGGAGAAGTCGAGGTTGTGAGCGACGCGAAGCTCGTGAAGATGGATCTAGACCCGAAGATGATTGAAGAATTGAGAAAGGAAATGCAGGAGTTGGCGAAGGAAAAAGGGTGGAAGATTGAAGTTGTCGACGCTCCCGGACAGATTAGAGATATTTTGGGGATAGTCGAGGGGGATGATGATGCGAAGTCAGAGGGCCCGCTGAATCCGCCGAAGGAGGGGGAGGAGGGAGGTGAGGAGGAGAGTGAGGAGGGGAGTGAGGAGATATTCAAGGATGAGTTATGAAGGGAGATTATAGTATCAATCTGATTTTTTGTTTGTCTTGGTTCAGCTCTGTCTTGCTCCACTTCGAGTTGTTCTCGCTTTCGTTCCGCCAAGTAGGTATCCATCACGCGGTTGAAATTCTCAATGCCTTGTGAAGTGACTGGGCTGCTATTGTCGAGGGTTCACTAGATCAAAGCCATGCTTTACAACTGCCGTGACTGGCCTATCCATCATTGAGTCCGCAAGACCAAAAGTCATGCTTGACACCTGGCGTGCAAGTATTGGTTCTAGTTGTCGCGCAGAATTGAAGTCTCATCTCGCCTGCAGCGACAAATTATATATATAATTGAAAAAGGGATGAGTGGTGGTTTTTAACAGGAACGTCCAACGCGATGCATACAATAGACTCAACGCAACGATCTATATATCCCTTCCTTCTCATCCCCTCCGGTGTCAACTTTTTACAACTAAATATACCGTCCCAGGCAAACTTTTCTTTATTTCCCCCGTGATCTCCGAAAGGGCAGACTACTTTATTTTCTTCACACGAAAGGAATTGGGATGCTTTGCTAGGTAGGTATCATTTCAAGAACTTGGAATTTGAGCTGGGGGGATAGGTGGTGGAGGTGGAGATGCACCTGTTTTGTTTTGGAACTGCGGAGGATCGTGTGCCTGTTCTGGTGTCTGGTTTAGTTGTGGGGTTTTGGTGTGGTCGTATGTTTTGGTTTGGATCTGAATCGGGGGAGGAGGATGGTGGAGAAGAGATGTGTTGCATAGGAGATATGTGGATGAATGAATGAGTTGGGTGGGGAAAGGAAAGGAAAGGAAAGGAAAGCGAAGGTGATAGCGAGAACGCGATACTGTGTCGGGAGGTGAGTGAGGGGACGGAGGTTGGGGGTGGTAGCGGGGAGTGCTGGCGTGGGGCGTGATTGGAGGGGAGACGGAGATGGGGGTGAAGTATCAGACGGGAGTATCAGACGGAAGTATCAGACGGAAGTATCGGGTGGAAGCAGCAGGTGGAAGAATCGGAGGGCAGTATCGGAGGGAAGTATCAGAGGAAACTATCGGAGGGAAGTATGGGATGGAAGTAGCATGTGGAAGAACTGGATGGAAATATTGGAGGGAACTATCGGAGGGAAGGAAGAGGGCGTTTGGGTGGGGCTTGGGGCTTGCGAAGAGGGTGGCGAGTGTGTTATGAGTTCGAGTTGAGTTTGAGTTTGTTGCGTATTTCTTATCTGCTACAGAATTACTGTCTGTCTATATGGAATATTCATCCAACTCGAGAAATAGAAATCGAAACCCATGCGACTTTTCTTTCTGATGTCGTCGATAGGGCATGTCGAGATGGCTTTTCGCGTTTTTGGGGAAGTTTAGAGGTGAATCCGGTTAACTGGGAGCTGGATTTGAGTTAGATTGTCCATATCAAGATTTCGATGACGCCGCTTGCTTTCGCTGCTGGGCATGCGGGTGAATGCTTAATTGGGTATATTCATCCGTGGCCGGTCTCTTGGATGGATAATTGACTGCCCTGCGCTCCTCCTCCCTAATTTATTCCTTTCTCTACCGCAGCCGCCCCTCCCATCGAATCTCCGTAGCCGGTTCAATTTCCATCACTGGTATGTATATATGTATTCAGCTTTGAGATTCGGTAGGCTGTCTTCTTACCAGCAAAATTCCAATGGTATTCAATTAGACACGCTAGTATTGAAGATCCATTATAGGAGAGATTATAGATGCTGATGGGCAAAAGGTTGATTATGATCAGGAAGCACTCTGGATTTACATGTCTAGTTCATGTCGTAACACCTTGACTAACCAAGCACCACAACCCGCGTTTCAACACTCATCAGTGTCCTTCTGGGGCCTTTTAAGGGTTCTTGCGGTTCATTAACTATCTTGTAAGTATATCAACACCTTTTTTGCCCAAGATCTTCCTATCAGAACCGTGATTGAGCCTAACGTCCTCTGGTATTAAAGCGGTTCGTAACACTCCTAGACAGACCATGGTTTGTTTTTACCACCCGATATGTTCTTGACCTCTATTGGCCATTGGCCAGTCATCATTCTTACAATTTCGTGATGCCCGTTTTCCTCAGCAATGGATAGAGGAGTATTCCCATAGTTGTCGGCGATCCTATAATCCGCTCCTGCCTGCAGGAGAGACTCGACAATTTCTACGTAGCCTCTTTCTGCAGGCCAAAATAGAGGAGGTTGTCCAGCTATGTTTTTCGAATTGACTTGGACAAGCCCAGTACCAAGTAGTAGTTCAACCACTTCCCAACGACCCTTCTTTGCAGCAATCCACAGTGGAGAAATAAGTTGAGGGTTTTCGAAATCAGGGTTGACCCCCTTCGCTAACAGTTTACCAACTTCGTCCGCGGATCCGTACTTTGCTGCATAAAACAATTTAGCAGTGAACCAATGCTCATTGCGAATAGATATTTTGAGGTGGTGACGCATAAATTCCAAAACATTATATTGGCCGGAAGTCGCAGCTGCCCTTATTACCTCTTCTGTAATCTCAAACTCTTCCTTTCGCTGGCCAAGTAAGAGCTCCATTATGTCATCTCCGAAAGGATGCCCTGCTGCTGCCTTTAGTATCTCTTCCGTGATCACCACCTCTGCTCCTCGCTTCTCGAGTAACAACCACATCAAGTCTGTCCCATCCATATTTCCCGCCACTGCCTTCAGTACCTCCTCCGTAATGACCACCTCCGCTCCTCGTTCCTCGAGTAATATCATCATCGATTCTTTTGCCCACTTCTTTTTTCCCGCTGCTGCCTTTACCACCTCTTCCGTAATAAACACCTCTGCCCCTCGTTTCTGGAGTAATATCGTCATCATCTCTTTTGCATCATTCTTGTTTCCGGCTGCTGCCCTTACTATCTTTTCCGTGATAGCTACATCTTCCCCTCGTTTCTCGAGTAATAACTCCATTACCCCTCCATTGAGTCGACCTGCTATCATCTTCACTACCGCTTCGGTAACGACCACATCTGCCTCTCGTTTCTCGAGTAATAGCTTCATTATCTCGATTCCCGGATAAGGATAGTATGCTACTACCTTCATTATCTCTTCCGTAATGACTATATCTTCATCTCGCTCTTCTAGAAATAGTTCCATCATCTCTCGTCCGGTCCCCCGATCTCGAGCTACTGTTTTGACCATATCTTTTGTAATCCGTACACCTGCTCGTTCTTTGAGCAACAGTATCATTATATTTCTTCCATTAGTACGATTGATAGCTGCGTTTTTTATTATCCCTTCCGAGATTGTATCCGGCGCCTGCTTTTCGAGCAATAGCTTCATCACCTCTTCTCCGTTTGGAGAATGATTCCTAGCAGCTGCCCTTAGCACGTTTTCTGTAACTAAGATGTTGTTCCCATTCAAGCCCAACAAAAGAGCCATTATCTTTCCGTCACATACAGAGATGCAACGTGCACAATATCATCTTCATCAATCTGGATGTTGTCTTCGATACAATTTGTTACTCTGCTCGTCACCCGCAGACTTTCTTCATAGTCGCTCCAACCTTGGCCCATATCGATGCTAGTTTTGCAATACTTTTTCGTGTATCTTGATGGTCTGTCCCTTGAATCCCTTCTCTTATCCGTATTACTTGCGACATGAGATCCTCTGCCTCTGTCCACTGGTTTCGGTTCCTACTTAAATATATCCACGCAAGGCTTTCTTTCAATGCTAGCATGCTTAGATCTTCTTTTCCAAGCATTTATTCATAGTTTTCAATTGCTTCTTGAATCTTCAATTCTGCTTTGTCATAAAATTCCGTATCTCCCAGAGCCAGTGCCGTTTTAATCAACATGTCCGCTTTCTTAGCATCTGTCATCAGATATTCTGGCACCAGAGCATTTATTTCCACTGAACTTTCATCTCCTGCTCGGCCTTGCAAGTTTTCCGGGCCTTTTTCCCAATCCCAGACAAGTAGAAAATCACGGGAGAAGTTCTTGATCGAAGACAAGGCCCGTAGGGGCTCTTGAGGCTCAACATGCCAGTGACCGCTTTCAATTCGTACGCACTGTCGTGGTATAACCGCAATTATAACCAGAGAAAAACAGTCCTTGCATGCTCTAATGATAACTGGCTGGGAAGCCCCTTGTAGAAGGCAAACGAGGTCATCTTGCCGAATATGCTGTGCAGAGGCTTGGAGCGTCCATTTAATACAGTGCCCGTTACTGTACGGCAAAGGACCTGCTGTATTGTAGAAAATGACCTTAACATGCTGTCTGTCAGACCGAGCACTGTCTGCATCTACTGAAGATACATGACCCAGGACACAACCCTTGCTCTCAATTACTGCTATCTCCTTGTTGTCCCAAGTTTCTACAGACACTTCTTTGGAGAGGATAAACTTAATGAGTCGCTTGAAGAGTGTCCTCCATGGAACTGTGTAGTCAGGTGATAGGCCAGCTAGGTTGGGATCATCGGAGCTCATGCTGAGCAAGGCATATACCTTGTCATGGCGCTCAGTAGCCTTGCGGGTATGGTACATATCGACCAGCTCACCTAAGGAGAGCGCTCCTGGTGAACCCATTGCGTAAGTTGGCCGGAAGATTGCTCCTCTCATCAGATAGATAAGTGGACGGACCAGGCTTTGCAAGACCGAATGATCTTTGTAAGAAAGCTGTAGGTTGCTGATACCGGAGCAGAAGGTATATCCATTTATCTTAGCGAAGCCACACATCATCAGGATGCGTCGAGCCAAGGCAGCCTCTTGCACTACCTGTATTCATTTCTTAGTAGGTTTCTGCGTAATTTAGATAGCAAATCAACTTACCCACATACACTGAAACCATGGTCGGTTGAGCAGTTCGAGAACTGCTTCTTGGTCCTTTTCATCAATGGATCGATCTAGATCCACAGGTTCTTCGTCTGCAGCACTACGAATGCATTCAATTGCTTGGTCGCTATTATCTGCTGCTTCGCCAAGATAGACAATCACACGATCTGCTTCACCATAGATCCTCGTCATTAAGTTAATTTGACGGCTTTTCTCCTCTTTATCGTTCTGGTTGATACAAATATAATCCACCCATATAATTCTTGCAAAAGTTCGATCTCGAAGATGTGATAGTGCTGAATAGAGGTTCTTTGTGACTTGTAGAAGTTGCCCGTCTATATAGACAGACTGAGGAGGGTCATCGAAGCCACCACCTACATAGGATAAAGCTTCATACAGGTGAGTTCCCTCGTCGTACTCCGCGAAATCGTAGTTATGAAGTTGACATTGGATGGGAGCTGTGGCAACTTTACTCGGCATCAGAGACAGCAGGCGGATACTATCAGAGCCTAGCAAAGTTAGGGAATAAGTGTACTGAGACATGATGTAAGGTAGAGCTAAGAGTTTGAATTTTTGACTTGTTAGATGATCGTGATAAACGGTATAGCAAGGTCAGTATCGTCTAGTCAACGTCAACTAGGTGTCGATGGAAATTTTTCCATATGCGGGGTAGATGCCTAAATAAATCGGGGACAAGAGGACCAACAGTTGGGACTTGCACCGGGACTTACACTAATTAACGGGGCACTCCTTCAAAATATATCAGAATCTAAACACTTCTGTAGCCTATCGGACTCACAATGACAATAACGATCTTGCTATCGCTCATCAACCTGAGTTCTTCTACGGCTCTCAACGCTGTTATCTCACTTGTAAAGGCTGGATTTTACTGTTCGATCATACTTGCTTGTGTGGTCTTGTTGATCAAGAGATGTGTGACCCCTAAGGTAGAAATGCGGATTACCTATCAACGTTCATTCAGTTGCGTGGACGACGATAGGGTTATTCTTTTTGTTTTGGCCAACGACTTCATCTGTAAATGCGCAAGATATGAATTGGTCTATTCTTATTTATGGATCAGTTTTAATTCTTAGCACGGTCTTCTGGTTTGCCCACATTCGACATATATACACCGGTCCAGTCGTCGAAATCTCATACGAGTAGGGATAAGATCGATCAGTTCTACCAGTCAAAAGCCCAGGCCAGGCCAGGCTAACGATCTCTATTAACTTGTAGTAAAGCAAGCCCGTAGGCACTCTAGAATAGCTATAATCAATACAACTAAGCCTGTTTATTTACAATGGGACGACGCATCAAGTAATATTTTTGCTGGCTTGGAACTTCCCCTTTCATATCGGATGGAGCATCAAATGTATCCAGAATACAAAACCCAAACTTCTCATATACTGGTCGTCCCATTTCTGTAGCTTCTAGATATGTCTGCAAATTAACACGATTAGAGCAATGTCACCCAAGGTTCGTAGAAGATGAAGTTCTGTACCTCGCCGTTCATAGAATCCGCTATATCAACACCCCACTTCACAAGTATGGTCCCCGCACCCCGCCTTTGCGCTTTAGGATCTGTCGCCAAACTATCAAGCACTACATATCAACAACCTGTAAGCTAGGACCCCTAAATGAGCTCTTTCCCATACAAAACCTACACATCAACGGCGCGTTCGTATCTTTAATTGCCTGTCTCCGCCCCGCCTGGAAATCCCCAATCATCTTCCTCGCATACGCTTTCTCCTCCTCCGACTCTCCGTCCACAAAATCAAGATTCATCACATCGCCCACAGACTCGGTAGGATAGTAATGCCATTCGGCTTGGGCGATGATTTCGTTGGTGTCGGTATCCTTTACAACTACATATCGCGAACTTGCAATATTGTTTTTGATGTCTAAAAGACGGTCGCGTGTGAGTAGTCGGCCTTCATGTGTCCAGTGGCGGGGAAATAGCATATCTATATATGCGTGGTCACGGCCGAAGGCTAGAGATCGAATCTCCGTCATACGATAGAACTCGTCGGGGGTTTCTGGGATGTGAATTTCTAGAGGCATGTTAAAGAAGAGAAGAATAATGTTTTAAGATCTTTGTTCTTATGATTGATATTGGTAACTGGTCGTTATAATATGCATTGGAGGGGTACTCACCGGTGGACTGAGCATTTTATATATTGAAAACTAGTTGTGATTGGACAAACGGGATAGTTGGTAGACGTTAACCTCGGTTTATAAGACGTATATTCAGGGTCCATGGAGTACAGGACAAGCCTCGGCGGTACTTCTACTGTAACGGTAGTAAGTGCCATTTCAAATGAGGAAGTTAAGCAGGGTATAAACATTGATGATGCCAAGGATAGATGTGCAGGTGTACATCGGGTTTCGGGTTTACTACCGTATCGGTACCCCTATACTCCTTTCCGCGTTCCGACTGGCTGAACCACGAACCTCCTGTCTGATCTAGGCCTTTTTGCTATGAACATCAGAACACCTCAGAGTTGCAGCCGATTTAAATCATCCTACCATATAAGCTTAAGTTATCTTAGTATAATGACACTACGGCACAACCATTCTGTCGGAATTTAAATCTCGCAATCTGGTGAGTCGGCTGTTTTCTACTCGTACCGATGGGAAATCTGTCCTTCTTCAAAACAAAGAATTAATCATCCAACGCATGCATTGGGTTACCGAACCTCAGGGGGATGACCAGTTATATGGGTGTACGAAACAGATAGACGTTTCCATTCAAAGTTATCGCAAACGTAGAGGATAACCAAACAAGGGGTCTTTGCCCTGTATTCTGCTATGGTATATCGCACCCGAGCCGTTGATGAGATTACTTCGACTAAACGATAGTAACAGTCTCTATACGTGCATTTTCAGACCATACAAGCTCCTCTGATAGGTTGAATTCCCCGACTCGGCGGCATACATTTGTCTTGCCCCCCTCAACTGGCTCAATTACAAGTCCATAACATCGAACTAACAGGGTACATAGAAGGTGCTTACCGTCCCTATCCTCTTTATTGCCATACCAACCCTCCAGATTAAGATCCCACTCAAATGTTGCAAGCGCAAACATGGTCTCGTCGTAACAGGGTGATACATACCAGTTGTACGTACCAGAATCTCGGTTATAATCAAGAAGGCCTATAGATACCACATGCCCTCTTATGACGATATTACCTCCAACTATACGTCCAAAACTGTCTTTTGGGTTGGCTAGATCCACCGAGCACGAAAGGATCGAGGCCTTATGATCCTGCTTTAATAAATTTTGGGGATATTCAATATCTCCATCCATCGATGCCCAAGACCATGTCGGAGCTCGGTAAAAACCAGCAGGAAAGTAGTGCGCGTATCTGTACCTAGGAGGACGCATGCCCTCACACCTCCGTGCCTAGAGTAGGTCCGTGATGAGCGTGTTTTCCTAATTACCTGCGAAACATTTCGCGCCGCTGACTTTTTGATATCTGCGCGCTAGTCCAGAAATAGCTGGCAATTTATCGTGTGGGTTCGTTAGACGTCGTCTACAAAACTTTAAAACAATATCATTCCAGATGAGTGGAAGCTGTGGATCGTCGTGCTGCAGGCTGTTCCAATACGACTCCCTTCTCTTTTCCTGTGGTTGAAAGTCTCCAGAATAGTGATCATTCGCTTTCACTTCATTACACTCCCAAATTGTACTAGTTTGGTGAAGGCAATCATTCTTGGAGGCAGTAAGTGCTCTTGCAAAGTCCATCCCCGGTTCGTGATTGGTGGTCTATCCAAATGTCTTTCCTCTGGCCAAAAAGTTAGAGAAGACACATTGGGGCGTCTTTCAGGATCATCAGCGTCCCCAGTAGTGTAATATATGGTGGCGGTGCGAGCATGCAGCATGCCATCGTCGCAGTGATTTCCGTCCATTGCGGAAAGAAGCAGGTGGGCATTTCCATAATACTAATCCATTCGAGCAGATTCTGTCTCTCAATCAGCCCTTTCAGCGCTGCCCTCTCCTTGCAGAATACAGAGGGCGTCGATCCACAGATAACGAAAGCCTAGTTGACGAGTGACAGTGATTGCGTCAGCAATTGTACGGGGAATACGTTCTGGGTCTAAACCTTCGATATGACTTTCAAGAGTTGTGCTGGTTGTGAGGATAGTCACGCTCGCGCCCCAGCAATAGGATAAGGCTAGATATTTATCCCTCGCTCCGGGCGGTGGCTCGTAAAGTCGTGACTTCGTAGCACTGCCATCACCCACATCGACGACCCGCGTTGGAAGCTCCGCATTCTCGTTTGCACGACAAGAATAGTGGTTTGTAATGCATTCCTCCAAGCATTTTGTCATCCAAGGGAAAAAGCCAACCGCATATGGACTTTTGGGAGGTGTATCATTTGATCGGTAGTCTAGAGATTAGTCAGGAACTTTCAAATCCGTAGAAACTTACAGTGTGGTCTAGTCGTTTTAAAATATCTAGATATAGGCTCGATCCCTTCAGCTGTGCTCAAATTGAGGCATAGTCGGTTCATTCGAATCCCACGTCGTCCATATAGCTTGACAATACTCTCTTATATAGCAGCATTCGTCTGTTCGTAACGTGACAAGTTAAGAGTTATCCTGGATATGGTACAAACGGTGCAACCGTCCCTTGGTTGTTTCAGGACATCTTTTACTGTACCTAATAGGAGCTCCCATGACTCTTCTGGCGACGGGAATGCAAATCCTCGACAGCGTTCGCACACCTCAGTCGGATTTGCGTGGTAAAATCAATCCGACGTTGCTTGATCAGTATCAACCGTATAATTTCTAGAGTAGAGGAGGCTTGTTATCGTGACTGTTCGTGGAAACAGAGCGGTAGTCCCTTGAGAAAGCTGATACGAAGACCCCACACCGGTAATATGGAGGTGGTATCATCGGATGGGGCGATGCGGCTTCAGCGCCATTCCGCATTAGGGTTATTTCCTCAGTAGCTGGCAGGAGCTTTCACCATTGACTGTTAGGAGTTTTTCGCAGTAGATATCGACTTACACATAAATGCTATTAGTTATGAAAAGCTTCCGGCAGCTGTATAGAACGAAAACGTTGTATTTTCAACTTTAAGCAAATTAATGCGGTGTGTTGAGAGGATTTTGGTGTGCCAAGACTAAATGGAGACTTGTGCACCCGTTATGCCCCCTCCACGCGACACGTGTCTGGGTGACTAATCTGTAACCTCCAATTCCCAACTGTCCCAAATTACTTTTTTCTCTATACAACTTGTGGAACAAGGATGAAGATGATGTTCCTTAGGTCGTTGTTACTGGGTATCTTAATTGTATGTGGAGTTGCCGACACTACACCACATCTTCATACATACCATCCCCGAGATCGTGCCAGTCCAAACTGTGACTACATTGTTGTGGGTGGTGGGACTGCCGGTAGGTACGAACTGCGCGGACTTCGAGCAGCACACTAATGCACACCATAGGTCTAACGATAGCTACCCGACTGGCTGAGCCTGGGCACTTTACAGTTTGCATCATCGAGGCCGGAGGGTTTTACGAGCAAGATGCTGACAATAGAACTACCGTCCCTGGCTTCGCAAGTTATGGAAGCAGCAGCGATCCTCTCGCCGCCGGGGACACTCCGGAGATAGACTGGGGATTCGTGACCCAGAAACAGGTGGAGTTGAAGAACAATACATTTCATTATGTGAGAGGTAGAACGCTTGGCGGGAGCTCGGCTAGTAATCTCATGGTGTAAGTTGTGCTCGCTGCACCGACGAATTTTAGAGAACTGACGCGATCAATAAGTTACCACCGTGGAAATGCGCAAGCCTACGACAAGTGGGCCGAAGATGTGGGCGACGATTCGTATAGTTGGGCCAAATTTCTTCCCTATTTCCGCAAAAGTGCGAAGTATACATCGCCGAACATCAATTTGCGTGCTGCAAACGCAACAGTACCAGTACCGAGTACGGAAGCGTATAGTTCCAGTGGAGGACCGTAAGCTTAAATCTCCACTCGAAGTGAGGATGTCAACTAACAACAGCTAGCCTCCAGGTCTCTCATCCAAACTGGGCACTTCCCATTTCTAGCTTTGCTGAAGCAGCGTTCTCGTCCATTGGCATTCCTCCACTTCAGGATGTTAGTTCTGGTAAGATGATTGGAGCACAGTATATCCCATTGACGATCGACCCGTCAGATGAGAAGCGCTCTTCGAGTGAGGCGAGCTATCTTCAATACGCTCTAGCTAGTGGAAGAACTAACCTGCAGGTTTTCACAAAAACGCTCGCAAAGAAAATAGTCTTTGACGGTAAGACGGCTACTGGTGTCATAGTAATGAACAAAAATGGGACAGCATCCACACTCGTCGCCAAGAAAGAGGTTATTCTATCTGCAGGAGCCGTAAGTTAATCTCAAGGTCATACGAAGTGCCACTGAACGCAGTTTCCGTTAACGGACCGGTCCTCTAGTTTCAATCGCCCCAGCTACTCATGGTCTCTGGAATAGGTCCAAGCACTGCCCTCAAGGAGCTCGGAATTGAAGTCCTAGTCGATAGACCTGGAGTTGGCCAAGGGATGTGGGATCATGTTACAATGTCCCTTGTTCAGCAAGTTGACGTCGAGACCCTGAGCGAACTTTCAGACGCCGCGAAAGCACTGAAAGCAGCACAGGACTACAGCAAAACACACTCTGGTCCTTTGACCAATAATGGAGCAGACTACATCGGTACATATCTTCTGCTTCTTCCATAGCCTGCTCTGACTACTGGCACGGTCGAGACTTAATCATCAAATGATCGGTTGGCTGATGTTAGGACTTCAGGATGGGAGAAAGTCCCCCCACCGCAACGCTCAAATCTGACGTCTAACGCGCTTGCGGATCTATCCACTTTTCCAGCCGACTGGCCAGAACTGGAATTGCTGATCGGAGCTCTCCCAATTCCAGGTGTAGTCGGAGCGAATTATGGTTTGATCGCTGGAAATCTTGTCGCGCCTTTGTCCCGCGGATCTGTCGCCATAACTTCGAACGACACCTCTGACCTTCCCTTAATCAACCCCAACTATTTGTCCCATGCGACCGACCAAGAAGTGGCCGTACAGATCTTCAAACGAATGCGACAACTGTTGAATGCCGATGCGTTCAGGTCGATCTTGATTGGAGACGAAATCGCGCCAGGACTCGGTGTCCAGACCGATGAGCAGATATTGGAAAGTTTAAGAGCATCGGCTAGTCCAGCATATCATGCAGCCTGTACTTGTGAGTTTCCGCTGGATATGTATGGATAATGCTAATCGCCTTAGGTAAAATGGGAAAATCAAATGATTCGAGCGCAGTCGTGGATTCGAATGCAAGAGTGATTGGAGTGAAGTCGTTGAGGGTTGTTGACGCGTCCGCGTTTGCCCTGCTACCACCAGGCCATCCGCAAGCCACTATATGTAAGTATCTCAGCCGTAAAACTCACTCTCTTTGCGTCTCTAATGGATTATTTAGACGCCTTTGCGGAGAAGATAGCGGCAGAGATACTACAAGGAAAGTAGGGCTGAGTGTGGGACACAAGCCCCGAGGTAACTATACGCCCGAGACGAAGCTTTCTGTATATAACCCCGCCACATGCCGATGGTTAGACAATGAAAATTCCCCAATCGAAGCCGGAGATGTTCAATTGAATACTCTCATTTTGAGCATGCCAAAGTGTTCCACAAAATCAAAATAAAATGTCTAATTCGGAATAACATTAAACTTAAGCCACAAAGTAACGACTAAACGTAGGCGCGACACCCCGCACACGTCGCTCAATGCCACCTCGCTTGTAGACGGACCGACTAGTGACTTATCTGGTGCTGGAATGTGATTCGGCTTGCCGAGCCTAGTATGGTATGATTCAATATAATTGCTAGATATTTTCCACTTGCACCAACTTTTGTTGCAACATGCAAATAACTTAGGCGAATCATACCGCAGTCACTTTGCGGCGGAGCTCGTGGAGGAGGAGCTCAAGATTTAGCCGAGGTAGGCATGGTTGCATGTGATTGGCTTTGACCCCTACCAGAGCTTGATCAAACGTCTTTGGTTTATTTCGACTCACTCTCATCAACAACCTCCTGTGCAACAACAATGTCGGGCCCCGAACACATAACGTCAAGGTTCTTCGGATATCCCGCTCCTAAGGAGGGTCCCAATGTTCCTTTAGTCAGAAAAGAAGATAAGAATCCTGTCTTCCGAGGATGGCTTTTGGTAGTCTGTGCATGGCTGTAAGTGTCCTGATCTGCCGCTAAACGTGATCCAATTGCTGACAACTTCCATAGAGTATCTCATGTCGAGTTTGTCCAGTTCTCGCTTTGGAAGAATGCTAGATTCAATGGTTTGAGAGGACTATCCGCGCTGGATGAGTACACACCGAGATGGGATGTAAGTTCGACGGTGTTTCACATATGAATGTACTCCCCCTGACTGGAAATAGCCTACAGTTATCCCTCTACCCCAGAGTGATGATGCTTCTGAACCCCAAGAAGAAGAAGTGCAAGATGTCAAAGTAGATCTAGATGACCTCCCTGCACGGTACCGCACAGTTGCAGAATATCACGCGCTCTATCGTTTGGGAAAACTTACCCCGCTTGCTGTCGCTCAATCTCTTCTTCCTTTGATCAGGAGAGACACCACTCCAGCAGGACCTCATTCTGTAGCCTTCACTCATTCCCATCCCGAGGAGATCCTTGAAGCTGCTAAACAATCTACACTTCGATATAAAGCTGGCAAGCCCTTGAGCATTCTAGACGGAGTACCTACCGGTGTTAAGGATGACAGTAATGTCAAAGGTTATCGCAGCACTAAGGGTCGCAAAAGGAACGATGCACTATTTCATGTGGCAGAAGAGTCAACATGGCCAGTACAGAAATGGCAAGCAGCAGGTGTAATCATTATGGGAAAACTCAATATGCATGAAGTTGGCTCCGACACTACAAACAACAATCCCAACTGGGGCACTCCTCGCAATCCACACAATAGTCAATACTATCCCGGTGGGTCGTCAGGAGGACCCGCGTATGCAGTATCATCTGGTCTAATTCCTTTCGCACTTGGATCCGACGGAGGTGGAAGTATCCGCATCCCATCATCATTCTGCGGGATTTACGGACTGAAACCCTCCCACAACCGCACCCAAGACATCGGCAGCACCGTAACCGTCAACGGCCCCCTCGGCGCCACCATGTCCGACGTCGAAATCGCCTACAGAATCATGGCCCAACCGAACCCCTCCGATCCCACCTGCGCTAGCTTCGCTCCTCCTCGCCCCCTCAAAACATCTCGTCCAAAAACCCTCGGTATCTACAAAGACTGGTTCGACCGCGCCGAACCTTCTGTCCGCACTCTTTGCCACAAATTCGTAACCTACTGCGAGAGCTCTCTCGGCTACACCATCGTCCCTATAACCGTCCCCTACTGTCCCGAAGCGCAAACCGCCCACGCCATGACCATCCTCGCCGAAATGGCGACGCGCGCCCGCGCCGAACCATCCTCCACCTCCAACTGGCTCTCGGGCTTCAACCCCGCTAACAAAGTTCTCCTAAGCGTAGGCGCGCAAACGCCCACTCGGGACTACATTCTTGCGCAAAAGCTCCGCCACCTAATAATGCAGCATCTCGCGTTTCTCTTCCAGAAGCACCCTGGGCTGATAATCGTCACACCGACGACGCCCCTGCCAGGTTGGGAGATCGAACATGAAGGCGACTTGGTCCATGGTGTGACGGATGGGAATAAAAGTATTAGGAATATGGAGTATGTGTGGATGGCGAACTTCACGGGCTTGCCGGGGATTAGTTGTCCGGTGGGGTATGCGGAGGAGAAGAAGGGCGTGGGGAGGGTGCCGGTGGGGATTATGGGGTCGGCGGAGTGGGGTGGGGAGGAGGTGTTGATTGAGTGGGGGAAGGAGGCGGAAAAGTGGTTGGGACAGGAGAAGGAGGGTGGTGGGAGGAAGATCCCGGGGAATTGGGTGGATGTGTTTGGATTGGCTGGGGAGACGATGGAGAAAGGGGGCGACGAGTAGTGAATTGATGTCCTGGCACACTGTCTTCGTGAAGTCAAGTTGGACGAACTGTTACACTATCTTCTCAACATCTATTGGCGCAGATATCTTAAGTATTTAAAGAAATTGTATCTTTGATGATCTATCTTACTTCTCACACTACTTAGGTTAGCTCAAGTCAGAAGTAGAAAAATTCATCTATATCATTTCTTATCATTATTAATTCTCTTTTCGAAAACCATTTAATCTCTGATGTGTACACCACATGCCTTCACATTTGTACCGTTTGCATAATCATACACAATATCCTAGCCAACCCTCAGATCAGATGAACTGGTACAATTCGATCACCATGCCGAAACCTCTCCAGGCTTGGGCTTTTCTATCCTTACTACCTTATCTGGGTTTAGTAAACACAAGGGATCAAAAGCAAATTTCAGCTGTAAAACCATTAGTCAAAAGAAACAACCAGTAAGGTGATGGTGATGCAACACTTACTCTTCTCATCGCATCAACCGTAGTCTCCCCCAACTCATGATTCAAATAATCTCTCTTGACCAACCCTACACCATGCTCACCAGTAACCGTACCTTCCATTTCCACCGCCCTCTTAACCATACGATGAACAACCTCCTCCGCCGCTTGTCGTTGCTCGTCGTTGTATAGGAGAATAGCTGTAATCATTAGCACCATTTCTCTTGCGATGAAGAAACACACCACCTACTGTGAAAGTTACCATCCCCCACATGCCCTACAATCGAAGCAAACATCCCACTCCGCGCCAAATCCGCCTTTGTCTCCTCGATGATATCCGGCAGCCTACTCATCGGCACCGCCACATCTCCTGTCCAAACATGATCACCATCATTCTCCCGCATGGCCATAACCGACCACAGCGCTTCTTTCCTGGCGCTCCATAGCTCTGCTTGTTCTTCTTCGCTCTTGGCGAATTCGAAAGTCTTGCTTCCGGATGCTTTAGCAAGTTTCTGCACTATGCCGATTTGCTCTTTTACACCATTGGGTGTGCCTGCGAATTTGAAGAATAATGTGGGTGCTTCGTGCCAGTTTTTGGAGGTCATGCCTGATCGGTTGATGCTGAGCATTTGGTTGTCGTCGAGGATCTCTATAGCGGCGATTGGGACGCCTTCCGTTACAACTCGTCCGACACAGTCAGCTGCTTGCTTGATGCTTCCGAAACTACAGACAGCGACACTGGTGGTGTTTGGTTTTGTGGTGACTTTCAAGGTAGCCTCAGTGACTAAGCCAAGGGTTCCCTCGCTACCAATGAACATTTTGGTGAGATCATATCCTGCACTGCTCTTCCTTGGTCTCTGTCTCGTCTTGATGATTGTTCCATCGGCCAACACGACAGTCAAGTTCATGACCCACTCTCTCATTGTTCCATAACGATATGCATTAGTCCCACTGCATCCGGTCCCTACCATACCACCAATCATAGCACCTGGTCCTGGATCCGGGGGGAAGAACAAATTATCTTTTGCCAGCTCTTCATTCAAGATTTCCCATCCCACAGCCGGTTGAACAACCACATCCATATCCTCCTTGTGCAGCTTCAAAATCTTGTCCATGCGTCCAAAATCTATGCAGATTCCACCTCTTGTCGCGGCATAATGCCCCTCCAAGCTGGTTCCCCCGCTGTATCCCGTTACTGGGATCTTCCTCCTATGGCAGATTTTCATAATCTTGCTAACCTCCTCCGTCGATGATGGGAAAACTACCATAAATGGCACCTCGTTATCCTTTCTTATATGCGTAGACCATTCGCTACCAGAATGGTGCTCTAGATCCGAATCAATGGTAGAGACATGTTCCTTTCCAACGATCTCAACGAAATCCGTCCACGCAGATTCCAGGTTCGCTTTCGAGACATTGTGCCGAAGGGCCTTGGTGGTTACAAGAGGGGTTGTAGAGGTAGTCGGGGCTGGAGGGTTCCTGAAAGATCCCAGATAGTATCCTCCTATACCTGCGGATATAATGACTACATAGTTCAACCGTTAGCTTTGTTCAATGCGCCGCCCTGCTTGTATCGCGGGGTGTTTGCGTACCAAACGTAAGAGCTGGCGCCCTTCCTCCCGAAGCTTCATTTCTATTCTTCGAGTACCGGGCTCTTTCCGCACGCTCACGCTCTACGCGCACCTGTGTACTCTCATACAATTGACCCTTGAAAGACTTCCCCTCTTCTGGCTTTTGCTCTGTGGACAAGCATCTAAATCTGGTGGAGCCGGCGCGGAGACAAAAAGGCGACAAGGATGGAGATGCGCGCAAGCTGGCCAGCAGCGCAGTCGACGGAGCTTGTCTGGGAAATGGCATGATTTAGAGGTATCATGCGGATTGGTATTAATATCAATGTTCAAGTTGAGTGCTGATGTGAGGGGATTTAAGCACGGAAATAATTTATGGGTCTCGGCGAAGATAAAAGCTTTCCCCACATTCTCATGATTACCTGCACGAATTGATTATCTGCAGCAGCACGCAATCGATTTCACCAATTTGCTCAGACCGAACTTCGGAAACCCAATGGAGGGTGATAATATTCTTAAAGATGTATGTCTGATTTAAGGATCATGAGCACACGCCATGTTTTGCTACGAATGATATATAGAAACATTGCAATAATCATGTCGTCGCCATCAACTGCTCAGTACATACTGAGCCCATCAACTGCAGGTTCTCTAACAACTGTTCCTCCAGCGCCAAAACTTAAAAGAGCAATCCACCATAGCCTGTTCCGTCTTTCCTTCCTGTAAAGTCTCATGTCATAAACGCCAGTCCGTGCTTTATAGTACATGCTTCTCGAGAGTCTCACGGATTCTTCCACGAGAGCAATTGAACAGAGAATATCGGCTTAACACCACCTATATCCCTCAAATAAGCTTCTAGCTCTTCATCATAGTCAATTGGGATTGTTAATTCCTGATCTGGGGGACCCATGCAGCCTTCAACGCGGTTGACAAACGTGCCAGGGACCTTCGAAGCTGCTAGTTGGCGTAATACATCCAGAGAGACGGAAGTCAAGGTGCTAACCCACAACCGTGTGCTAGTTTGAACATCCGACGAAGGATGAAGACGGAAGTAGACTGCAATGGACGAAGGAGGCGGTGGAAAGGCTTGAGCAGCTTGAGCCACAAACTGCTGATCTGAGAAGTGCGGTTCGGAAAATGGGCTTTGCATATTACGGTTCATCATTCCAGGATCGGTAGCAGCAGCAAGTAGTAGTGATGGATCAATCTGCATGTCTCCATGGTTTACCATCACTGGTGTATGCGAAGTAGCCTGTACTTGGGCCTGAGCTTGGTTTTGTGCCTGAAGTTGCACCGGGACCTGAGCTTGAACGTGAGCGTGCGCTTGGGCTTGTGCCTGGGCTTGGCGGGCTTGAAATTGCATATTGGACTGGACCTGATTTTGGGAATGAGCCTGTGCATGAGCTGCTGTCTGAATGAGCGCATCATGTGGATCAGTTTGGAATGGTGACGGTGGTTCCTCATTAAACTGGTTAGTTGATTGCTCAGGCTGAGTGAATGGGGCATCCAGGCGTTTCTGCCTTGTTGGATCGCGCTTTGTTTGGTCATCCCGAAGACGCTTCATGACATCTCTACATAAAACTTCCATAGCCTTTACCTTATCGGCATGTTTAGGGTCGGCATCTCCTGGCGCAAGGAGATTCTGCAGCAACTCTGAGCCGCTGATCCATGAGTCTTTAAGTTCTTTCCAATGCTCCGCTCCGGCCTCCAACTTGCTTGTAAAGTGGTCGGCCTTGAGAGTTTGGTAGAAAGCGTTGCGAAGCTGTCTGGCTTCTTCTGGATTGACACCAAGTACATTTTTAGCTTCAGCAATCGTCATTCGGCGCTCCAAGGTTCGCATTCGCTTTGTGACGTCGCCACAGATAACATCTAGCGCCAACTTCTTCTTATCTTGTTCATCCTCGTTGCTCCAAAATACAGACTGAAGATGCTCGCTTTCTTGGATAAGCCGATCCTTGGCAGCTTCCCAACGCTCAGGGCCCGCGATGGTCTTCTTAATGATATTCCCCTCTTCACAGATTCGTTGAAAGCGAGCACGTATATCGCGGTACAGGTTGTTATCCAGGTTCAGTAAAGCCTTGCTCTCATCGATGGTTGTCTCAGAGGGAAACCTGGGAGGTCCCGGTGGATCGGCTGGAAGCCCAGCCCAGCCACGGGTTCGACGTCGACGTTTACGTGATTGCCATCGCTCCGCAGACTCGGCCTGCAGCTTCGCCAGGCGCTCTCGTCTCTTTGCCATAACCTCGGGACTTAGTGGTGGCGATGCAGCTCTACCGGCTCGTTTGGGGGTAGGTAAAGACGTAGGTAGATCATCCATCTGCGGGTCATCGTCTCCTAAGTTTCCGTCTGGATAGAGCGCCTGTTGTAGCTCGTTGAACACATCCTGCTCCAAATCTCTCTTCTTAGTTTTGACTCCATTCGGTACTCTTAGCAGCCATCGATTCTTGGCTCGAACGCGCATGAGCTCGCGCTCCTTGATGTCGAAGCCTTCCTCGTTGAGGATGCGGAGCATCTCTCGCTGTGACGTATTGCAGTCCCATAGCTCCTTGACGCGTTGAACCAAAGCTACATTCTTGTGGGCAGGATTTTGTTTTGAAGGAAAATCCCAACGTTTGAATTGAGTCTGAAATGCGCGTTTGCTTTCCGGTAGTCAGTGCATGAAGTACGGGTGGGCATACTGATATTGATGCGGATGTCTGCTAAGTATATAGTTCTATAGCTGGACTTACGATGGATTAAAGGAATAATGTTCTTTCATATATTCCATAATCTCTTCCAGAGATTTTTTCTCCTCGATGTACATGCGATAGCATATCTCCTCTTTGTTCTCCCAGTCATAGACCATTTTGTTGGTAAGGTCAAGTCAATTATCAATATCAATTTATTGGAATCCCTTACTATTCGAAGGGGTGAGGGGTCTCGATGGTTCTTGAGGGTTGCCGTTGATTGCGTTGATGATGTTTTAGGTCGCCGTTTTTGCTGCAGAAGTGGTTGAGATTCTCCGAGGTTGAGGCTGAGGCTGACTCGGCTGACTCGGCTGAAGGCTGGCTAAATCAAAATATCACGTGCGCTTGCTGAGTAAGTTTTGAGCCTCTGTTCGAGGTTTCGCCCCAGAAAAAGGCTAATCAATTCAGTGAGGGTCAGCCCGCACGAGCAGCTATTGAAACGTACAGGGGGGAAGTCTCCTTGCCAGTGAGATATGCTTAGTGACTCGACAACCAGCGACCTTTTACAATGTGAAGATGTTGGATGTAAGAAATCTATGACTGCTGCGGGCAAGGGAGAAGTTTCTCACCCCCAGCGCACCTACTTCGTATAGCCTGTATAGAAGTGGCATGTACTGATTTTCACTCTCTTTATAACCTATTCTTCATCGCGACCAGGTCTATATCAAGCTTTCTGGCGCCAAAGCTATATTTAACTGGTAGTGATTTGTGCTTCAAGAAATCTACTTCTAGGAAGTTGGTTCTACATACGTCATTTGATCATTTGAAAGATCTTGATTTGATCTGCTTTGGTTCTTGGCTGGCCTTCTGAAGGGCCCCCAAATTCTCTACCATTTTCAGGTGTCCCTTTCTACTGCATGTACACCAACCACAAACACGTCAATATCATCATGTTACAAACATTAAATATCGAGTTGCAAAATCGCACATCCTCCGACGAGGTTTATGCTTATGTTACTGGCCTAGCTTTGAACAACAACAATCGCCCATTTCTTCTCCAGGCCGATGGAAAGTCACCATACTACCCAGAATCACCACCCAGCACGGTTCATCCGCTTTCAGCCGATTGCGCGATCCGACTGGGCAAGCAGGGCAGCACCACGACCGCAACCATTCCTCTCATAGCAGGAGGTAGAATATGGTTTTCAATCGGCAAAAAGCTGACATTCTTCGTCAATCCTGGGCCAGCGTTGGTTGAGCCGTCCGTCACGAACCCTACGGATCCCAATATCGATGTCAACTGGGCATTTTGCGAGTTCACATTTAACCAGACGCAGCTATATGCAAATATCAGGTCATTTTGCCCTCCGATCAGTGATCTCAAGTTTACTAATACATGACAGCTACGTTGACTTCGTTAGTTTGCCGATTTCTATGAAGTTAATTACCGACAAAGGTGAGCCACAAGAGATTCGTGGTTTGAAGCCAGATGGCCTCCAGATCGTCTGTGAAGGCTTGAGAGCTCAAGGTGCTGGGTGGGAGAAATTGGTTGTGGAGTCTGGCGGCCAGAAGGTTAGAGCATTGAGCCCCAACAATGGGATGGTAATGACTGGCGGCGAGGCATTCAAAGGTCATTACGAGCCCTATGTGGACGAGGCATGGGAGAAATATTCCAAGACTCCCCTTACAGTCCACACTCAAGCAGAATGGGGAGAGGTCAAGGGACAGGTAAAAAACGGGGAATTGACGTTCCCTGGTCTTGGTAGCTTTGCCAAACCCTCCACTGCAGACATCTTCAGCTGCAGCACCGGACCATTTGCAAATAACGCAGGAGCAACCGGGCCGCTCACAGCTCGGATCAGCGCCGCGTTGAACAGGTCGACTTTGATATGTAACGACTGTCATCCAACCAATGAGAAGGTCTCTGAGTATTACCAGCACCCGATCACGAATCACTATGCGCGGCTTGTCCATGAAGCAAATCACGATGGTCGAGGATATGCATTCCCTTACGATGATGTATCATCAGGACGCGAAGTTGATCAGTCTGGATTTGTTAGCGGATGGCCGAAAGCGTTTTCGGTGGCTATTGGCTAGATTCTATACTTGCAAACATTTTTCAATTACAATTATTATACCATGTTGCCGTAATTGTGTCTGCGACTCAAATCATGTGGTAGACAAATGGTCACGAGGATTCGGAGTGTAAGTCGAAGCTACGCGCAACAGCGCGCTGTCACTTACTCCATGATTTTGAAAATATGGCGGATAAATGCCCAAAAAATGATATTATGATTAAAACAGTGTTTGAGAAGTTTCCACTATAGTCATACCGTTCTCGTTCGTAAAGGAGCTTCTCAGCGCATCTTCCGGAATGACTGGTATAAAATATGTCGTTCCAGCTACATCCATGCGTATGTAGCATAATGAAAGTAATCTATTTTCCCTGATACGCCAACTCAATCTCCTTCTTGTATCTTTCCAACAACGCCTTTCGATTCAATTTTGTCGTCGCAGTAACCATTTTCTACTTCTAGTCAGTACAATCACGTCCCAAACTTCATCCCAAAAACTTACATTTTGCGGCGTCCATTCCTCGTCGGCAAGCACAACCCCCTGAACAATCTCCAAACCCGCCAACCCGGACTTCTTCCCAATTGCTTGCAACTGCTTCAACACCTCCCGCTGAACAGCCTTGTTGTGTGCAAGATCGCCTATCCCATGACCCTCCACACCAATTGATTCCGCTAGCTTTTTCAATGCTGGTTCGGTTGGTACGATGATTGCGATTGGGTGGGTTTGCGTGATCGATGCGTAGATGCATATATTTGCCACTACTGTCGCAGCTCGGTATACAGATTCCAGCTGTCCGTATATTGTCAGCATCAAGTTACCTTCCGTCTCCGTTTCTCAAAAATCTGGAGTATGTACCTTTTCTAGCGCAATGTACTCTCCATTCAATGTCTTCACTAAATTCTTCTTCCGATCGATCACTCTTAGATGGCCGTTCCGATCCCATTCTCCAATGTCCCCGCTCATGAACCATCCATCGGGGGAGAAAGCTGCACGTGTTTCCTCTTCGTTCTGGTAGTACCCACTCGCTACGCTGGGTCCCCGAATCCAGATCTCGCCCTGTGGAGGGGTGTTTTTGGAGTAGTAGCCGGCATCTGGGAAATCGACGAGTTTAATTTCGATACAGCCGGGAACGTCACCGTGCGCTTCCATCGTCCAGGCGAGAGGATCACAAACGGCTCCCATTCTTGTGGGTCGTTAGTTGGAGATAGTGTTGGGGGGGAAGATGCTTACGCTGCTGTTTCTGTGGAACCATATCCGTTGACCATAGGTGTTATGGCTAGTGAAATGAACTCTTGCGTCTGTTTGGAGATCGGTGCTGCTCCGTTCAAACAAAACCTCAATCTACCACCAGTCGCTTGCTTGACCTTGTTAAATACGATCGCATCCAAGATACCGGAACCAGGCAAGCCCATAGACAACAGAAGTCTCTTTGTATAGAATGCTCCCCAGAATAGAGAACGCAAAATCGGCCCACTTTTCTGCACATTCGCTTCGACGCCTTTCTTCACAGTTTCCCATACTGCGGGAACACCTACCAGGAGAGTAGGTCGTAGTTCAAGAATGTCACCTTTGCAATTCCGCATCGAAGCTTCTGAGAGGGTCTTGGGGTTGCCGTATCCCATTAAACTTCCCCAATACAGACATGCATTCTCAAAGACGAATTCGAAAATATGGGCCAGGGGCAGGTAGGTTAGAAGGATGTCGTCGGGACCGAGATAGTCGCCGACGATACTGTCTGCTCCAGCCACTTGACATACGATTAATATTGCTCTCATGTGCAAACTCTTTCATGGACTTACTTGCTGCCACAACATTCTTGTGTTTCAGCTCCACTCCTTTAGGCATCCCACTAGAACCGGAAGTATACATGATGCAACATAAATCATCGGGACTTGGTGGTACAGCTGGAGTCCTCCTATCACCACTTCCCCTAGATACTAATTCATCGTAACTTAGCAAAGTCAGATGACCATGGCTTTGCTTGAGCTCATTAATCTTTGATTCTGGGAGTTCCGTATCACAATCTGTGTTGTAAATCATGAATTTGACATGTTTCAATTCCCCCAATGAGTCCAATAACGTGGTAAGTAAGTGCGGCTCCAGGAAGATAGCCGTCGCCTTGGTCTGTATAAGTGAATGGCGAAGCCCCTCTACACCAAGAGTATCGTAAGCCGTAACAATTGGCATAGACTGGGACATTGCGCCATGAGCAATCGATAACCAATGAGCACTGATATGACCGTAAGCTATTGAAGTATATCCGGAAGAGCCACAAGCTTACCTTGTAGCCGCGAAAAGATGAACACGATCTTGCTTCGTCATCCCAAGGTCCCTGAACCCTGCTCCTATACTAAGTACCGTTGCTTCATGCTCTTTGAAGCTGACATATTCATAATGGCTCATCTCGAAGTATGTCCATTCTTTATCAACTTCTTTAGGCTGTCCATCGACAACCTTTTTTACCTTTTTGATCTCCTTGTGCTTTCGAATGAGTTTCCTCGAACCCAGCGCACGTGCATCACCATATTTGCGCGAACTGTGCTGCACGATGTCGAAAACTGTCTCGATGCCCGGCTGAGGGGATGACAGAAGTTTTGGATGTCGTATATTACGACGAGGGATGGATTCGCCTTCTAATGCTGGGATTCCTTGAACTTCAGCTGTGAAAGGGGGTTTTCTGGACATGCGAGGTTGAAAGGTAGTGGTTTTGGATGACATGGTGATGATGTGTGTAAATTATGAACAATAACAGATGAAAGAAGAGATATAAATATCACTTACCGCATAACAGCTATTCAGTCGATGGGAGCGTTGATAAACACATGAGGATGCGGTCCGTTGACATTCCGAGATCCCAACGAGCTCAACCATTTCAGCCTTCATGGAGAATGTGACTCCTTGACCGAATCATAACTAGGTAGCATGTGACAACGCTGTTGACGAGCACTGCCTCCCTTTCATTGTATGGATCTTATGCCTCGGCATAGCTCCTGTCAGACCACAGGGCGGTTCGTTTAAAGGAATCTGCACCCCACTATCCTGGCTTGCATTAACACCGATTTTAGTCGCGTTTTGACACAAAAGTTATGTGGTCCTTGCATGACGGCGGTCGTTTCCTGACTACTCATTTCTTACTGTACACTGCGTGACCGTCGCATACAGCGCTCCTTTCTTTTATCTCTCTTTCATTGACTTTGGGAATGGCGAGTTGATCAAATCCCTAGTTGCATCTGCATCAGGGGAAATGAAGGAGGAAATGAAGAAGGAGAACCACTGGGAAACGAGAGTTTATATCCTCGACACTAAAACTCCTGTTGTCACCAGTAGGCACCAGAGACCAGACTCTCCGCGAGAAGCCTGCAGAGAAGACAATGGCATTTTTTTGCTCTAAGTCGATCGATCAATACCTCGATCTTCGACTCTCGCCATCTGGCTCATACTTCGCCGTTTCAAGCCATATCTAAAGCCAGTGGTCGTATCTTCCGATGGGGTCTTGGAAAGACACTTGTGAATATGAATCTGGAGAGTCCTATCTTGCAGCAGGTAATCATAGGGAATGGGATCATAACTCAATCTGATAATATCAACTCCGTGGATGAGATAGACTCGTAGCTCATTGTTACATCTAGAAAAACCGTATAAGCATTCCTAACTCAGCTCAGGAGTCACATGCTTGGAAACGACTTACGCATTCTCAACACTGCAAGTTGCCAACACAACATGATGCCAGGAGGCTGGGCGATCGTCGAATTCTACACAGATACCCCATAGTGCATAGGTTATCCACTGCGTCTCGGGGTTCATACGTCGAAGGCATATCCACACCAATGCTGGTTCGAAGATAGGATACAAATCATACATCCAGCTCATCTAGCAAAGATTCAAGGACACTGTGCACAGGCTCGGTCGGGTGTATGACTTTATAGGCGGTTTGATGGAGTAAGGTGGTTGTTATAGTTTGATACCTGAATAGTATCTGGGTACGATATAGCGTTTCGGAATGTCTTGAATCAAAGACTCACAAATTGAACATTTATCAAAAATACGATGCTGCACTCCGGACGTGGTGTCCTTAGCCGACAAGACGGCTATCTTTTCGCGGGGTAACTGACCAAGCCGACTCGGTGCCGATCGATCGCATTTGCGACTATGGCTTTCCCGGTCAGCCGTATGTACCCTTTTCCCCAAACTTCCCCAGCTGCAGCCCTTCGAGCCATTCGGTTTTCTCTGATACCATGACCATATCCGACGAGCCATATACGACGCATCACTGAAGCATAGCTTCATTATGTCTGCTCGCAAAAGAGTATCGCAAGCCTGCAGGCCGTGCGGGGCCAAAAAGATCAAGGTAGAATCTGTTCTACACGTAAAGAGATGGCTGCAGCCATTGACGGTAAACCCAGTGTGATGGAGGGACTCCAATTTGTGGTCCCTGCCAATTGAGGCACAGCGATTGCTCCTACGGCATTTCACGACGAGGACATTCCGCGCGTAGATTGAACAGTGGAAGGTGAGTTAGACATTGGCTATTGGATGAGAAAAACATTAACGCATTTCAAGTAACAGTCTTCCGGGCACACCTGCGGCAAACTTGCAACCTACTCTATCTCCACTACCACATGCTCCGGCAAACCCTTTTACCATCCCCAATGGCTCAATTCCGCAAACACAACAAGAATCGGGCTCCCGTCTCCAGGCGAATGGCCATGAGCAGATTCGTCTTGCGCCAATAATATACCCTCAAAAAGAACCTGCTCCCAGAATCCCACATGCGCTGGGAGCGGATGTTGCAAAACAATTATTCCAGACTTACTTCGATTGCATCCATCCGCTCTGGCCAATTCTCTACAAACCTATGTATACGTCCTTTGACTACACATATCCGTCGCCTAAAATACCGAATTGCCTAGCGACTGCAATATTTGCTATTGCGTCCTGTGTAGACCTACATCCCTCAAAGCAGAATATTGGGGAACGCCAGATCGGAGTTCCTGCTAAATCTCAATTCTACTTCGAGGAGACCTTAAGTTTCCTACAGAAGAGCGAAGGGAATAACGATAGAACACTGAAAAGTGTTTTTACTCCATCCATTACGACTTGTCAGACTTTGACAATACTTTCCCTACAACAACATGGTGTCGCCGAGTACTCAAGAGCAGCTACTCTTTGTGGACTTGCCTCGTCCATGGCGATTGAGCTACGTTTACATCGTCCTTACGAGACGGACGACCCAACCCAGCGTGAGATTCGGTACCGCTTGTGGTGGAATTTGTTCATACTTGAGAAAATGATATCATGCGAAATGGGCAGACCTGTAATTCTCAGAGCTGAAGAAACGGATACTCCATATCCATCCACTTCAGAAGCTGATGAATTTGAACTCTTTTCCCCACCTGCGAAACGCCAGGAGACATCTGATCCCGTACACATATCTGGTAAATTGCGCACGCTGTCTGTTCTCGGTACGACTATCAGACTTGCTACGATCATGGAAAGGATTTCTAGAGAAGTCTATGGGCTCTCAAATCGGAAATCTATCCGAGATGATCCAGTGGTAGGTGAAGCCAAACGTATGGAGTTGTGGTCTGCTTTGAAACGGTGGGAGGGTGAGGTCGAATCCTCGCCATTGCGACTAGATCTGAGTGAAAGACTCACGTCGGTCCCTAGCCTGATTACTAACTGCGTTGTAAGTATCGGCATGTTCAATTAAATAGCGTTAACTAATCTGGCTAAGATCATGTACTCTGGAACAATCTTGCTGCATCGGCCATTTATAGCGAGATGGATATCTACTTCTGAAGGCAACGATCCTTTAGCGAACCCTTTGCGGGTGTGCCTGGACGCCGCGCAAAGGATATGTGACATCTTGGAGAAATATTTTGACATGTTATATGGTTTACCCTGCGACATGGTTTTCAGCATCTTCACCGCTGCAAGCACCCTTTTATATCAGGTCAAGCAACCTGATGGAGCAGATATGGTCGACTCACAGCGTCGTCTGAGAATGTGCATTCATTGGCTTTCAGTGCTTGGTAAGAGCTGGAAGAGTGCTGGAGCCCGTCAACAGCTATTGGCTGACCGTAAGTTGCCTATTCCCCGGCCAAGGGGGGAATTCTAAGCTAACCCTGAAAGTTTCTGCAATGCCGCAAGATTCGAACGTTAGATCTCCGGTTGGCGCAGCATCTCAACAAGATCTGGCAACAATGCATATGTCTAGCCCTCAAGTTACGCTAGATGGAGCACGGTTGCCAGCAGAAACTCTGTCCAAGGCCGCGAAGGGTCCCTCACCACCAGACGACTGGGAATTTTTGCGAGATTTCGGGGATCCTTCCGACGAATTTTACATTCTGGACGAAGAACTTAGGGGCCTACTCGATGGCGATCATGGATGGAAACTTTAGCTGGTCCTCATGCATAATGTTTATCCAACACCAAAACGGTGGTCCATCTCTAGTTATACCATTTACTTGCACACATCCTACATTTCAATAATTCCAACTGGCCCGTTGTATTCCTTTCTACCGAAGGCGAAGAAGAAGATAGCACCGAAGAACAACCAGCAACCCATAACGACCACACTATAATTCATGTTTTGGGCTGTGACTGGTTGTACGCTTGGGAATGTGCAAAAGACTATTGCTAGGACGAGCCAAGCAACGGCCACAGCATTTACCAACCAACCCAGGCGATCTCCCAGTCGGAATGAACCATATTGATCCTTCCTCAGACTTTTCCTACCGCATGACATCATGTAAATAATTGGCAGAAGATATGAAGCATACATGCCCAGCACAGACATCGATAAGATGGCGTTAAATGCAGTACTGTTTCCAAGATAGATTAATCCAAGAAGCATTTCCACTAATGTCAGAGCGATGATAGCGCGAACAGGCACTTGCAACGTCGGATGTACGTGGGCAAAGTATTTCGAATATGGTGTAGCGGAGTCACGAGCAAAGGCCCAGTATGTTCTTGATGTCGATGTGCAACCAGCAGCATTGGCGGCCACGGCAATAAAGCAGACGACGAGGATTAAAATAGTAGCACCCACCGCGTTGCCTGTGACGTTCAAGTATAGCTGCATGAAGGGGAAGCCGGTAGGAGATGCGAGTAAGTCCTCTAGATTTCCGAGGGAGTATAGGAGGATAATACAATAGCCAAGTCCCATCAATCCGTTGATGGCAACGCTGCCAACCATAGCGATCGGTACATTTCGTGCCGGTCGAGGCATCTCTTCCGCCAGATGACAAGCGGCGTCGTATCTGCGGCCAACGGTCAATACAACGGTAGAAATCTATACAGGGGAATTATGCATACCCAAGAAGCGGATACACTGCGCTAAGAAGGCCTACTAGCCATGAAACTCCATCGTTTTCCCATCCACTAGTATTTGTTACCTGGACGAAGACGAAATGCGCGTCATGTTTGGGTGCCATTACGCCAAGCACTGCCATGATTGCCAGGAAGCCTGCGATGTGGAGCACCCCTGATGGTGTCAATCTATGAAATGGAGTGACATTTTCGACGTCTAGCACATACCGGAAGTAAGATTTGTATGTGGTAGAATCCTTGACCCCCATATATTCACAGCCGCCGAATAGAGAAGAACTAGCCAGTAGAAGAGCATGCCTTGCCATCTTGTGGGGACATAAGTATCGGGATTATTCAGGGTGATGAGACCCTGGAACTGCAGACCAGCAGAGAACGCTGCAGATGCAGTGAGAACTATTTGACCTCCTATAGAGATCCAGCCGGTGAACCAGGACGCGATTTTCATTTGACTTTTCGGGGCTAGTGCTGCGACGAAATGATATTGTCCTACATATTATTGATACATTAGTCTCGGGTCCGATGGGATTGATTCTTTGCTTGCCTCCAGCTGTGGGCCAGATAGATGCTATCTCGGCGAGAGACGATGATATCGCGAGACTCCCTATCAGTGATATGCAACTTCGGCAATATTAGCATGAGGAGGCTTGACTTCGCGGATTTGATCAGCTTACTAGTTGTAAAATAGACACGGAGCTCCCCCATTTGCCAACGCTGCTGCCACAACGCTGGACAATGCTTCCCATGTAGCCATCAAGCAGAGACATAGCGAGCCAAGTGACCAGACGGAGAAGTCTCTTCGTAGTTCTTCTATTTGGCCAGCTGCCACAGTATCGTGTCTTCTATCTCCTGTTTCGGTAGAAGAACATCGAGGTTTCTCTGCCATGAAGTCTTCTCCTGCTTTCTTGCGCTCATCCGAGAAATCCATAATAGTAAAGCACGCTCAATTAATGTTTCAAGAAAATTTTGACGGCACAGCTTCATACAATCGAAAGAAACCTTAGTTGCAGTATAATACAAACTTCTGAATCAATAACTTAGCCTGAGCTGAAGGCCATAGTACGCTATTTACACTTCCAAGATCTCATTGCGGAGCCTTTCCGTTATCACACGTCTTATCTGCATCACATCTATCTTTAATGCTTCTTGGATTCCGAGCGGCATAGATTATGCATACCGTGTGGCAGGCATCATAACTTTCGTTCTATCAAGGTTCGTGGGTATCCTCACTTTCTAGATACCGGTAAGAAGTCCGGGTATCTCTATACCCGGACCCCGCAATTGGTGTTTCCGGAGATACCCGCCCCGGGTATCTCTGAAATCGCAGGTAGTGGCTCGATAAGCTATTAAGCTGTGTTGAGCAGGGGGATTGTTGCTGAAATTGTGCTATGATATACTGGCGAGGGTCATAATGGGCCCGGGTATGTCAGATATCGGCAATGCCTATTCCAATTTCTGTTATGTTATACCCAGTGGTGTGGAATGGTCTGCGATGGATATAAGTAGGCATCAAGCCTTCGAGTCTCTTTGCTGCTCAGTCATTTTCGTCTTTGCATGTAAATTTTTGAATTTCAGATCAAATTTGCAAATTCTTCACATCTTTTGAAGACTCAAGGCCGAAGTAAAAACAAACCCAACACCTTGGGCACTGCTCACCACACTCTCCCTTCGTCTAACATATCCGTCATGGGGCAATTAAACCGGACTCAGAAACCTCATCCCCTCGCCCAGCTTTCAGTCGAAGAAGCACACCGAGCGAGAGATGTCGTCTTACGTCTACACGACAAAGCAATCATAGACTTTCGAACCATCTCCCTTGAAGAACCAGCCAAAGCAGAACTTTCCAATTTTCTTGCGGCCGAACATAACGGCACCCTCACATCTTCGACCCCTCTCCCAAAACGTGTAGCAAGAGTCACTTACGATATCATCGGCAACAACAAGATTCCACAATACTATGAGTCACTCATTGATATCGAAAAAGGTGCTGAGATATCACACGAACTCGTCAGTACTGCGCATCATGCTAGTTTGACTTTGTAAGTTTGACACCTTCGTCTTCATCTGGCTATTTACTTACTTAATTGCAGAGGAGAATTTGACGAACTGGTCAAGGCTACTTGGGGATCTTCCTCCTTCAAAGAAGCAGTTGCAGAACTCAACATCCCGCCAGGTTTTGAGGTAGTTGTTGAGCCATGGCCATATGGAGGCACCATCGAAGCAGAAAACCCACGCTACTTCCAAGGTCTTTGCTTTGCCCAAGACACCCGAAATGGAAATCCCGACTCCAACTTCTACGCATACCCTCTACCAATCATCCCGATCATGGACGCCACAACACGTGAAATCGTTCGTGTAGATAAACTTGCCACCGGTGGAATCGAAGATGGTTTCAAAGTCGGAACACACGCTAAAGATCTTCTGGCGCATTGCAAGTCTGCTGAGTATGTGCCGGAACTGCTCGAACAGGGAGTCCGTCAGGATATGAAGCCAATTAACGTCATTCAACCTGATGGACCTAGTTTCAGCGTTACGGATGAGAGCTTGGTTGAGTGGCAGAAGTGGAGATTCCGTGTCGGATTCAACCATCGCGAAGGAGCGACCATCCATGATGTTTGGTATGATGGAAGAAGTGTGCTTTACAGACTTAGTATCAGCGAGATGGTAAGAATATAAGACTTGGGATCATGGACGTGCATGCTGACAGACTCTCAGACTGTTCCTTACGCAGACGCACGATCTCCATTCTTCCGTAAGCAGGCATTCGATTTTGGAGACGGCGGAGCTGGTAACTGTGCAAACAACCTTGAACTCGGCTGTGACTGTTTAGGCGTAATCAAGGTAAGCATGCCTCACAAGAACCATTCAAAAGCCTCATCTAACATTACCGGAAGTATTTTGATGGAACCAAGACCGAAAGTAATGGAACTGTCTCCGTCAGCCCTAATGTCATTTGTCTCCACGAGCAAGACAATGGTATCGGGTGGAAGCACACGAACTGGCGTACAGGACGTGCTGTAGTAACACGACATCGAGAGCTGGTCGTGCAGTTCATCATCACCCTCGCCAACTACGAGTACATTTTCGCATATAAATTCGATCAATCGGGTGGTATCACGGTCGAGACGCGTGCAACCGGAATCGTCAGCGTCGTCTCTATCGATGCCGGTAAGAAGTCCGAATACGGAAACGTTGTGTCTCCAGGCGTCCTTGCACAAAACCATCAACACGTTTTCTGCGTTAGAATCGACCCTGCGATTGATGGTCATGCCAATTCTGTTTTGGTCGAAGAATCCCATGCCGTGCCAATGTCGGAAGAGAGGAATCCTTACGGCAACTTCTACGAGGTTGTACAGACGCCTATTACAAAGTCTCAATGGATTGATGCAGCGCCTCAGCACAATCGCGTCATCAAAATGGTTAATCCAAACAAGAAGAATGTTATTAGTGGGAAGAGTGTAGGTTACAAGTTCACACCTGCACCTACACAGATGTTACTTGCTCAAAAGGAAAGCATTCAAGCGCAGAGAGCGACATTTGCACAACATCATGTTTGGGTTACAAAATACAAGGATAGCGAGCTGTATGCTGGAGGAAGATACACGCTGCAAAGCCGAAAGGAGATTGATGGAGTGGGCGACGCGGTTGAAAGGGGCGACGAGTTCGTGAAAGAAGGAGACGATGTTGTGGTTTGGAACAGCTTTGGATTAACACATAATCCAAGAGTCGAAGATTGGCCCGTGATGCCGGTGGAGATCCATGAGTTGCACATCAAGCCAGCGGATTTCTTCGAGGCTAATCCGTCGATTGACGTACCGTCCTCGAGGAACTTGGCATCGAAGTTGGTAGAAAAAGAAAAGAATGGCGATGCATCAGGATGTTGCCAGAAGAGTGGAGTTGATGCAAAGTTGTAAGTTTTGTTCTCAATATAGGAGTTTTGTTGGGCTGGGACACAAAATGGTTTTGGAGTAAAAGCTCGGTTTAGGGAAAGATATCATGTTCGCAATGGGACGCCTACATGGTTTCAGCCATGTTCTAGCATTAGAGAGAATTGTAATTCAATGACCGAAAGTCCGTGATCCAATGGCTGATGTGTTGATGCTCGCATCCAAGGTCAAGGATGCCACAGATTCAACAGTCCCACTGGTGTTAGTTGCATCCGCATCTTAGACTTGCACCGCCCTCGGTTGCTTCTGCTACTGAGATGTCGACGACATTGCCCCGATTGGTTTATTTACAAGGAGAATAAGAAGAAGTAGTCGAGATCGTTGCAGGAGGACTGCATAGCCAAGAGCAGCAAGTGCATTAAACTTCTCAGCTCTCAAGACAGACACGCAGACTTCTTCTTGCATGAGAAATACGAGCAAGTAAACGAGCTGATGCTCGAAATGGTAAGTTTAAGTCATTTTAACCTACCGAAAAAAGCTTGTCCAAACGCGAGCCGACCAACGTCACATCATCCACATCCA
The DNA here is from genome assembly GCA_002946415.1 of Rutstroemia sp. NJR-2017a BVV2. NCBI lineage: Eukaryota > Fungi > Ascomycota > Leotiomycetes > Helotiales > Rutstroemiaceae > Rutstroemia > Rutstroemia sp. NJR-2017a BVV2. Next base: position 1,578,436 of record NJPS01000046.1, read on the forward strand.
TCTGGTACATCAGCTTGCTCGCCGCGGAGAAGCATTCTGCGTATGGTAAGGAACGAGAATTTGACTTTCTTGGCAAGAGGCTTGGTGACCAGCAGGTATTTGTTGCACATCGCAGAACGTCGGCGAAGCTGTGAAGATCGCTCAATATGGTATAGATGTTGTGGAGCAAGGGTTCTTTTCTGGAGAAGATTGCGCCGAGGGCAAGGATGGCCTTTCTTCGAGATATTCCAAAGATACTGCATGAAACCATAGCAATTTACTACGTTTTGCTGGCGCACTACGACTACGAGTGAAATCAGCAAAACTTTGTGAAGGAGTTGTTGAAATTGTTCTAGATGTTTTGTTAAAGCGGACGGACGCTGTGGCTTTAGACGTGATGACTAAGCGATAAAGCTATCAGCCACATTGCTAAATACCTTCTATACAATGACGATGCTCATGAACGTCTGGTAGACACAAGACACCTGCGAAACAACATGGCGAGACTCAACTCTTTGCCGGCGCTGGAGCAGAATGCTAGCTTTATGAATTTGGAGCGCATGCTAGCCAGATTGCAAAAGAACTTGATCTCAGCAGATTTATCTGCGAAAGCTGGAAATCATTTCGAGCGGGAGAAAATGGGCACAGTAAGGATATTCTCAGTCTGCCAAAGGAACTATTTCTGATCCAGGATGCCACAGAACCTCGAGTACGCGCGCAATCTATTAATACATGTCGAGCAAGATGCGCAGAACATCAAAGTGCTGTCAAAGAAACAAGAGGTCCAGGCTGATTTAGTGCGAAAGCGGGAGCTGTTACATAGATTGGGCGAACGGCTGCAGGAGTTAAATGAGGTTTGTTGGATCTCTAGCAACTGGCGCAGGAATACCTGCTGATATTTTTAGCTTGGAGACTATGAATCGGACGATGATACATCTGATGGGGAGGATTTATTAGCTCAAGATACTCCGTCAGAAACTACAGACGAAACAGCTACACATGAGGATCGTTCCGCACCTTCACCAACAACTCATACCCCTCCTTTTACAGATATAGACCCCTCGTCACCGCTCTCCAGGTCCCGAACTTCAGTCGCGGAAGAACCATATACTCTCCGCTCTCGGGCCCCCCACCACTCCGACCTCTTCACACAACCACCTTCTACCTCTACCTCCAATGCCGATCATACCACGGCATACACGACTTCAACCTCCACCAGCACCTCACCACCTGCGCCCACCACAGCCACAGCAACTACAGCCGAAACCCTTCTAACCCACAACCGCACCGAACAAGAAGATCTCACTGCATCTCTCCTCAGCATGGCACAGCAACTCAAAGCCTCCTCTCACTCCTTCGCCAACACGCTGGCCTCCGACTCCGCAGTCTTAGACTCTGCGGTCGCAGGCATGGATCGCAATGAGTTGGGTCTAGAAGCAGCTAGTAGACGGATGGGACATCTAAGGTCGATGACGGAGGGGAAAGGTTGGTTGGGTAGGATGATTATGTATGCTTATATTGCGGGTTTGGCTGTCCTGGCATTGGTTATTGTGTTTGTGTTACCGAAATTGAGGTTTTAGTTCGAGCTGACATGCATTCTGGGCGTCTGTTTTGGGTATTGGGGATATATGCATGGATGGATGGATGGACGGGGGGTGTCTAGGTGTTACGTACCGGGGTTACTTCTGGGGAGTTTTGTGTGATACCATGAGTGGCGCTTTGTTTTATATCACTGACGTGGGACTGTGTGGGATTTATCTGAGGAGTGAAAGAAGAAGATGCCATCTTGCTTCTTCATATTCAACTTCTTCTCCAGAGTAGATATTCGAAGAATCTAATCCACACCTACTGGCCTCAAGGCGATACGTCCGGATTCTTCTCATATTCAAGCATCGAGAGTAACTCTAAAGAGCAACTAAACCTATTTTCTCCAATTGCGCGGCGCGAGGCAAGACTATCATCTACCTCAACTCCACCTCTACCCAAGATCATCCTCCTCGCGTTCACCAACGTTCAATCCCCCTTTCAATAGAACTTTGAGATCCTCCCTATAATGCCATGCAAATAAAGGCTGTTGCATAAAGATAAGATAATAACGAGCAGGATAAAATAAAAATAAAATCAATACGATCCTCCCCTCTTGTGCCATTAGATCAAATCATCGAAAGATTAATTGCAATTGCATACTGGACCGAAACGTTGAAAGATGTTTCCAAGGGAAACCGAAAGATGGGAGGAGATCCCGGCGAGTATTGATCGCATGTAATGGTAGATTTGATGCATGGCGAGGTCAATGGAATTAGATCAAACCGTCGTAAAGATATATAAGATAGAAGGCATGGCGTCGACTGTGCTGGGAGAGTAGAAGCAGATCATAAAACCACCATTGGTGAAGCTGCGATTCGAGTTCACGAAAGCGTTGGTCTTCAAAGGTAAGGAAGGTAGGAATAAAGTTGGAGAGGAATCATAGAGTCCCCGCCGTGCTGACTCAATCTCCACCTTCACTCTCTGTGCTCGAATCCAAAATCTCTATAACCTGCGGAACCTTTGGAACCGTCGGAGTAGATGGCGGCGAAGGTAACTGGCGTTTCTTCTTCGCAGCAGTGACAGGCGCATCAATGATCTCCACCTCGCTATCACTGTCATAGTCGCTCTCTTCTACAGTAGTATCCTGTACGACCACACCGCGGTTCTCGTCCTCGCTACTTTCGCTCTCACTAACATGTGGACTCTCACCACAAGAGTCCACCGTCTTCTCCTTATCGCCCCAAGAAGGCGCCTTCCTCCAACTCGGCAGCGCACCAACCGGCTAGCCCAACCTTGGCCTCTGAAAGCGAAAGAATTGCTCATCATGACCCTTCGGTAGAGGCTCGAGACGATCGTCCCATTCTACGCCTGTCTTCTGCTTGAACATGATTTTGAAGTCAGAGAACGCCTCAGCAAACATCTTGGGATAGCATTCTGTTTTCCAATAACTGTTTTTCATGTGAGGAATGGACAGTTTGGCGGCCGCCATGTATGTGCAGGGCTTGGCGTGCGATTCGAATAGGTAGACTGTGTATTTTTGTCTGGTGTGCTTGCCGTTGAGAGTAATTCGGTTGAGAACAACTTTGTACTCGAAGCCAGTGGGGTCGGTATAGACGTGGTGAAATTCTTTATCAATATGTTAGTCTCCAAATGTGAGCTTTGCAAGCGGCGACTGCATGGAGCCGGAGAGAAACACGATGAATAGGTATACATACTATTATCGACAAATTGTTCCGCCGCTCGAACGCCATCTTCGAAACCATTTCTGTAATTCTTTTTCTGCTTATCGGTATAATGAAGGCGTTTCATCACACGGCTGAGAGAGTATCCCTCCGTAGCAAGTTTCTTCTTCTTGCCCGTTTCTCCAATGAGACAATCCTCAATCCAATCGAGTTCGACTATCTTGCACCGCTTGCCCAAAGCTATGGCTTTCTTGACTGTTGAGAATGATGACTGTTAGTAGCTCTAGTAGATGGCATCAATGCAATGAATTGGTGCATACCCTGAGCCGTCTTCTTTTTGTATTCCTCAATGGTAACAATTAGATGCGTGGTTTCCGGAGTGACCTCTCGAGAGCAAGAGCCTCCATGTCCTTGGATCCATTTGATAATATTCTCATATGTGCAATTTGGTGAGTTTCTCGCAGTGACGAAGTCACCTGCAAGCGACATTATGCAACCCGCGAAAATAGATTTCATTGCGCCATTTGAATATCCTTTCGACCGGCCGTTGCTAGAGGTGTTCTTGCCGGGATATGGTTTTCTTTCCGTCTTGGAAGAACTTTGATGCTTGCGAATGGCTGGCATTGCGATGGCTTTCGTAGAAGTCCGAGGCGTCCTAAAAAACTGTTAGAGGAATGACAGAAATTGAAGGCAGTGAAATAAGGATGATGAGCTTGAATTGGGTAGTATACCCCGAGGCATAGATAAATTTCCATGGATGCTAGGTATGTTCAAAAGTAGAAAGGACAGAGCAGCATGCTTTGAATGAAGTGTTTCGAACCAAGCAGAAAATCCTGGCGGATAAGATGAGACGCCGAAGAATCCGAATGATGAACATTTCTATGCTTGATGACACTTGAGATGCCTAACTTCTACCAACATGCCATACGACATCCATCATGGAGTCATGGCGGCCGGTGAAATACGACATGCAGTGGAAAACGAGAGAACGTGAAGGTGACTTGGTCAAGCAAATCCTTGGAAAATGCCTCAACTTAAGCAAGAGATTAAAGAAAATTGAAGAATACCTTGTGATATATCTCGATTGAATCGGAGCTTGACAGGCCAGTCAGTTGTGCCTGCTGGCAATGACCAAGATGATTTCAGTGAATATGCCTGGAAAATGTATCGCAAGGTTCTAAGCAAAGGGTATAGAAAGTAGTAATAAGCAATGGGCCGACGGTAATAAAGAAACAGCCTCTGTAGAAGTTGAGAAGAATCCTAGAAACAACTGAATACTTTCGTGCATATATGGTAGATGTTGGGGACATTGCGTTGAGAATAAAGTGAATCAATCTGGGCACTAGCCTATGGCCCCCGAGGATTCCCAACGGTATATGAGAGAACAAGGTGCATGTAGAATGCTGGAGAGTGAAATAAAGTCCGAGAAAATAAGAGGGAATTGCGAGAGGGTACAAGTGAAGTCGAATGAAAAAGAAACCATGTCCCTACTTGTTAGCATAGATACTTCCAATGGTGAGGCGTTTTCGCCAAAGACCGAGGGAGAAAGGGGGAGAGGCGATTTGCCTTAGATCTTGAAAAACACCTAATGAAGACCAGAATTTTAGGCATATGAAGATGGATGCAAGCGCCGTTTCGTAGAATTTCCGAGGTCTTCCCGTTGTCCAGATTCCTTCTTCTTTTATTTCAGATTTATCCATTGATGATTGATTCGCGCAATATTTGGCAATCATTAGCTATTCATGAGAAACTGGCTATCTAACGCTTTTACCTAACACTTTTAGCCTCCTTTATGAACGCCTGAATTTTCGAAATATTCTGAGCACCATTCTCTTCCACCCCGCTACTCACATCAACGCCAATGATTCTATCGCTTAAATCACCTGCCGCTCGAACAGCGTCGACAACATTTTCAGAGTTCAATCCTCCTGCGAGAAGGATTCTAAGTCCACTATCCTTAGCCAAAGTAGCTTGCACTTCCGACATATCTAACTTCTGTCCAGAGCCTCCAGAAGCTGAATCTAACAGGGGCACGGTGTGATAACCTCTCTTCGCAAGCCCAGGCTGACCAGGTTTGAAGCTGCGAATGACAGGAACTGGTATCGTATTCGCCCATTCTAGAGGCTCACTCCCATGCAGCTGCACAATATCCAAGTCGTAAGCTTTCTGTAGTTCTAGAACCTCTTCTAGTGGTTGGTTTTGAAAGACACCAACCAGAAGTGGCCTATGGCTGGATATGTTCGACGCTGCGTTTGCAAAGAAATCTGTTGCTTGGTTACTAACACGATCACTAACGACCGTCCCAGTAGTTTGCTGTGCACCATGAACGGCTTTCGATATGGCAATCGCGTCTTTGTAGGGAACATGACGACCTCTGCCAGGAACAAGAATCATCCCTATCAAATCGGCACCAGCCTTAATTGCCTCCGTGGCCGCTTCAGCCGTTCGCGTTCCGCAAATTTTGACAAGAAGACTTGGAGAGGCCGATTTCGTTTGAATGACCGCTCCTCCTAACAGTTCGCGGATGAATGCCGCTGTGTCTCTGGCCCGCATCAATGCTTCGCCTACAAGAACTGCTCCCACGCCATTCTTTTGGTATGCCTCGACATCCTTTGGACCAGCGATACCACTCAAAGCACATACGATGGTTTCTTTGGGCACTTGGTCCAGAAGACGACTCGTTGTCTCAAGATCTACCTCAAAACTTGTCAGATTTCGATTGTTTACGCCGATGACTTTGGCGCCAAGCTTGACAGCTACAGACATTTCATCCGCGGTGTTGACCTCCACTAGGGGTTCCATTCCTAGAGATATTGAGTAATGATATAACCTGGTAAGAGTCGCGTCGTCCAGCATCTTAACAATGAGCAAAACTGTGTCAGCACCAGCCAGTCTCGCCTCCAATATTTGATACTCGTCAAAGATAAATTCTTTGCGTAATAAGGCAGGCCTGTTAGGCATACCTTCAAGAGCTTGGCGTACGGATCGTAGATCGTCAATGCTCCCTTTAAACCATTCTGGCTCGGTTAAGACTGATATCACACTTGCGCCAGCTAACGCATATGTCCTAGCCTGTGCTGGAGCACATGCAGATAAAGAGATTATACCTTTAGATGGAGACGCCCGTTTGATTTCGGCCATCAGAGAAAGAGGGTAAGGCGATTTCCGTAAACGTTCCACGAACGGAACGAGAGGAGGTGCTATGTCCATATCGTAAGCCGCTTGTAGGTCAGATGGTCTTTGTGACGGTATCTCCTTCTGCGCCGCTACTGCAGCTTTTCGGTGTGCAAATATTTTCTCGAGGATGTTTTCTTTCTTGGCGCCATTTGTAGCTGGCTTAGTGCTGGCTTCCCGACTTGTGGCCTCTTTCTGCAGCCGCTCATTTTCCGCCCAAGTTCCCCCTTGCATTTTCAAAAAGTTCCTCAGCATAACTCTGCCTTCGGCCGTCAGAATACTCTCTGGATGATATTGAACACCTTCCACCACATATTCTTTGTGTCGAACTCCCATAATAACCCCTTTGCCGCCATCAATGCCTGCTTCGATCCAAGACGATACTTCTAGGCATTCAGGTAAAGTTGGATGTGTTCCAGCAAGGGAGTGATATCGAGTGACGGGAAGGTCCTGTGGTAGATTTGCGTAGACTCCTTTGGAGTCATGTCGTAGTGGAGATGTTTTGCCGTGTAGAATCTCGCCAGCAAATACGACTTCTCCGCCATACAGATCTAGTATGCATTGTCTAACCACCAGGTTAATTTTCTGACTTTGTATCTTCCTATTGATAACTTACTGTCCCATACAGACTCCGAAGATGGGTATCTTGCCGGCGAAATGTTTGATAGCATCTCTACTGACTCCAGAATCGGTTTTCGGATGGCCAGGGCCTGGGCTGATGACCAATTGGGTAGGTTTGAGTGCGGCGAGCTCTTCAACACTGATTTCATTGTTTCGGTAGACTGTTACGTTTGCGCCTTCGAGGACCAAGTATTGGTAGATATTCCATGAGAATGAATCAAAGTTGTCTATCAAGATAACGTTCGAAGCATTCGATAGCGGGGGAGCCGGCTTGGGCTGCTGCGGGGAGTGGTCAATCAGAGCTGTAGCAGGCATAGTCTTCAACGGCTCGTTTTCTCCGGATACCGCAAGGAAAGAAGTACTCAGTTAGAAGCGCACAAAATATGTGCAGTTGGTGTTAGATATATACCAAGCTGTTCTTTGTAAGATTATTTTGTGGTGGTTCGTGAGTCAAACGGGTTGGATGAAAGACGGAGGGGTGGATTAACAAATCTGATGTGGCTCAATGCACCTTAACGATCCCTGCAAAAAAAGCTTCACCTCAAGTTTCGAGGGTCTAGCGCAAGAAGATCGGTCGCGGCAAGGCGCGTCAACCAAAATTTGAATTTACTTGCTTGTACCGGTGCCGTGAAGCAATTGTTAGGAGCTGTGGTTTTCTCATGCTTCGATATACGCTCTACCAAACATCTTTGCTCATTGAGCTTGGGTAGAGATGGTACCAATTCCAGGAGCCAGTTACTTTCCAGATGTAGGCAAATGCCTCAAGGGAGAAGAAATACTGATGTAAGTCTTTCTGTCCGGAGCTTGCTTAAGGATCAAGCCGTCTGTTGTTTACTAAATCGTGTACAGCTCTTGGGAAACTGCATTTTTCGCGCTCGCAGACGCTTGCGAAAATGGAATCCAATCCAGCATCGAGAAGTTTTTCAGCGATCCAAAAGTTCTAGAGCTATTATCACAACCTTGCGATGCGTTCCCAAAGCCCACCGCCGACACGAAAGATGCCTTCGAGCAGAAGTTCAGACCCATTAATGCCGATAATTCCTCCGCCGAGATTCAGACAGCTAAGGAGGATGCTTTATGGTTGAGCAAAGAAGCTGACCTTGATGAGGTCTCGGCTTTGAGGGTAGTAATAGAGGAATATCAGTCTCGAGCTTATGCGCAACTCTTGGGCCCATTCTCAGAAGAGGAAATCATCAGTTTAAACGATGCTATTGGGGATACGAAGTCCACATATGTCGCGCCTACGGGGACTGATGCACAGGCAGAATCTACGCAATCAGAATCTGAAAGTCAGAGTATTCGGCGTGAGCGAATGTTAAGCCTCTATCTAAGAAATCGTCGATGCTTTTACAAATGCGTCGCGTATATATACCAACGAAGCAAACTACAAAATGACAAGAACAGCCCGGCTTGGTACGAACTGCTGCCGTTCGATCTGGTCGAGAGATGGAATGGCTTGAACAAGGCCGAGGTCCGTCTAATACAGTACATCAAAGCCATTCGAACGAAATTCGAGAAGCTATTCCAAGGAGGTGGAAGTGGATGGTTTTCAGCGGAAGGGGGGCGTGAAGCACTTGAGCTCGAATGGGGAAACAACCAAATTTTGGAAGCGACGCATATGATGGAGGTTATTTTCAATCACATATCGTCCTCTAGTGCTCCTGATATATGCCAGACAGGTCCACTTTTGGAATGGTTTCGCTTGCTCGGTGATTTTGGCTTCCTGAATGATTTGGAAATGGTAAGCTCTTCGCATCTATTCTCGAAGATCCTATACTGATGAGCACCCCTAGCCTCATCCTGCGCTTCAAGCTTTTGTCATGCCATTGCAAACACTTAGCACAATAATTTCATCAGCTATATTGACTACGGACAACTGCGTGGCATCTCTGAGTGAAACTTTAGATATGACTGCTGCTAGTTTTGGGAAAGCCCCCGAGACACCTTGGCTATTCAACGAAGACGCAATTCGAAAACTTCACGAGATACTCATGGCAGCAGCGCCCTCTGCCTACATCACTGCCGGTCCAGCACTTCTAGCATGGAGTGTGACATTGAAGCAAATTCGTTCGCGTGTGAACAATAGGAGAGAAGCCCAGAACAGACGGGACGATGGCTTTGATGATAATACCGAACAGGGCAGTGCTGGAGCTCCTGGTGCGGGAGCGCTTATTTTAGCACCCGATGCTTATGAAGGAATTCTAGAAGACATCATGGATAGCACGGAGGATGATCCCATCGACTTTCTCGCCTTGAAAGCAGTCAACGAATGTCGCGTATTTGAGACACTCGAAAATATTTGTCAAAAGCTTGGAGATACTCTCGCAGCCTACTTCGTGCCCGAACTCGGCTTACGCCTGAGGATGTCGATATTGGAACTTATGCGCGCAAGTGCTCCAGACATTGGATACCGGACCGAAACATTTGAGGTTGTAGTGTCTGCTGCTAAAGCCGGACAAGACTATTGGGATCTCATAGACGCACGAGGGGCTCGTGAAGATAACAATCCCGTGAAACTCCTTCTCTCTGATCCTGTGTTATTTCAGACTTTCTGGCAGAATGCCAAATTTCGGTATCCATTCGAATCGGCCCCGTTTTTGAATTTTAGTCATGCTTTGGCAACCTTATGCGTGGTGGAAGGCGGAGAGTTGAAATCCTTTCTCGATTTGCTGGAGCCGTTTCGCACCTGCACATACCCACTGCCGTTCAAGTATGAACACTATGTGACGACCCAGGAAGAAGACAACAATAATACGATTCGACTGACTCGCGATCTTCCCCTATTTGAGCCGCGATGGCGTGGTGCTAATGCAAACCTTCTCACTGGAGGACAAGAGATGGTGTTAGCTGCAGCGAACGGGGATCTCACGATTCGCTCTGGGACCACGGGTCGTATGGTAGTTGAGAATGAACCGAAGGTCGTTTACTTTTTCCACCACTTTAACGGTGTCAAATATTTTGGGAAGTTACTGGAAACGTTCTTGGTCGCCGGTGACACACTCGATGCGACAACTGGCTCGGAAGCCGACCCAGAAGCTGTAGCCGAGATTATTGCCACGTTCGCCGTCATTCTTCACACCATAGCGAACTCGGGTCTCGCTGCAGCCGATATACAAGCTACTGCAAACAGATTCTTTGAGACCGCTAGTTCAGCATTAGGCAGGAGTCGAGATATAACGCTTGTGATATCTGAGGTTTTCGAACAAGAGCTGCAGCGACAATCCAACGAGACAACCTCTGATGCTTCATTGGGCATTCTAACTAGTTGCATACAGTATCTGCATGCTCTTCTACAATTCTCGCCTGGGCGAGTATGGCCTCTTATAGGTCGTAGCGGCCTTCTGGGCTTTGATCGTGGAGCGGGGAAGCTTTCGAGCATAGTTGGAAATGTTGAAGTGATATTGGGCAAGTACCCGTTCCTCATTGCGTGTACCCGACTCTTTGAAGCACTTGTCAACGATTTCACGGTCAACGCCATTGCAAGGAAGCGAAAGACTAACACAGTCCGTCGTCGATTCAGTGACGTGGAGGAACACAATGTCCGCGTTCCTGATCAAGTCCTATCTAAAGTGTTGCTGTCGTTTACTCGTTATCTTACAGAAGTGCTGGAAAGCTCAACCACCTGGAGGTTTATCGACCAAGATGAGCGCCTTCAATTGACGAAAAGTATAATGTTATCATTCGATAGAATGCTTGTCTTTGCCTTCGGAATTCAAGGTGTGCAAGAACCTGGCTCGAAGCCTCCATCGGAAAAAGGAGACGCAGAGCAAGACCCTGATTCCGGAGATGACACAAAGACAAGCACGGAGTCTGCTGTGCAAGTTAATGCCGCTTTGACTCCAGCCGCCACTTACATAGTTGAAAGCTTCCTATCCAAATCCTCGGGACCCTTGAGGTTTAAACCCATCCTTCGGTCATTATACGATGGCTTCAACACACCCGCCTCTACAATTTACCTCAATCGGCAGCGGTTAGTTGCGGGCGATGTCAAAGCAGCACTCGAATTTTCCAAACGGCTGCTCCGAGTAGGCGTAATGCTAGAGAAGACTTCACACCTCGAGGCGCAATTATTCGCAGCCGCACCTCTTATAGCACGCTTATATGCAGTGAACGACTCCTATCGCAATCCCATTATCAAACTATTCGAAGCGTTGATAATAAGCGCTTCTGGCAGTGTTTCTGAACCTCCTTCACTGCTCGGTTATCTTGGCGCAAAAACTTCGAAGAATTTCCTTCATGCTGTGTCACATTTGGACAAACCTTTATCCAGGAGTCAAAACGTTGGAGCCATATGGCATTTCCTTTCCATGGTGATGAGTAGTCGGCAACAATGGTTCGCAAATTATGTTCTGACCGGCAAAACACCAAGAGACGCGTTAAAAAACAAGAAGCCTGCTGGGACTAGGAACACATCATCACCGAAGCCTCTGCTGAATACGGCCATCGACAACCTCTCGCATATCGGGGATATTCCAGATGCAGAGGCTTTGGTAATGTTGGAGTTCGTTGCTCTTGCTCAGAACTTCTGGCCTTGGACCATGCATGATCTGGAAAGTAATACGAGCTTCATCACTTACTTATCTCGCTACATTGAAAGCTTGGGCCCGAACCAGACAACTTCGAGCAGGAACCCAGCCATCAAAGCTTGTCACCGCACACGAATAGCGGCATACATTGCTGAGATCCTAGCTATGCACGTTTTCCACTCCAGGCAAACGGGAAAGCCTTCTATTGTGAAAGAACTCATTCCGAAGTTGGCTTACTATGTAAACTCGGCCACAACAGCACCTAGCTACAATGCATCGCTGCATGGTAATCTCAGGCAAAACTTTGATTCCAGATATGCTGCGTGCACTCTTCAAAGTTTCAGGAGGACGAACCTGGTGGATCGCCAATTCGGTGAAAATTACTTCTATGATCTGGAACTACTCGACAGGATGCTTTATGCTGATGAGGCATGGATGGGACGTCGTAACAATGGATATAAGGTTGAGCTTGCGAATGCCAACGTCAATATGTCTTTAGTTGACGCTCAGGTTGTGAGTAGTAAATCCCAATTGTCGTTCCTAAATCATAACTAACTCGTTATAGGCTCTGTTACACGGCTGGAAACTTCTTGCTGTGGAGCTCAGTGCTAATATCGCCAAAGACGCTGCACATCAAGAGACCTTGGTTACAGCCGCTCTTAGGTGCCTTCATTCAAACACAAGCAGTCAGCGATCAGAAGAAATATTCACACAACTACTACAAGTACGAGCAGACTTTGCTCTTGTGGTGTGTCAGCGATTAATGGAAGTAAATCCTAAAATACCTAAAATGAAGCTGCTGTTGAAAGAGGTATGGGAGACTATCCATAGTCTGGGTAGCAGCTTCGAAATTGCGCTTGCGTCTGGAGATGCATCGTATTACAGGCTTCTCCTGAAACTTCTATTCTTAGGCCTGCGTGTTCATAGCGACGGCAACACTTTCGAACAAGCCGACCAGAGACCATCCAAACGAATGGAAGAATCAACCACAACCGTCCGCCTCGTCGTCGACATCCTCGAACGCGTCGTCGCGCAAGGCTTCCGTGACCTCGCTGGTGTCGTCCATGAGAACCTCGAACAATCATCCCCCGAAGACATCGCCCTCATAACCGGTATCCTGCAAGCCTGTCTCCGCGTGCCCGGTATCGAGTTCTGCCATCCGCAAATCGTAACCATGATGGCCAACTGCGGCACCCCACGCACCGCCACCACGCTCTTCTCCTGGGCCGACCGCCTCGCCATCAACGGGGACCCCATCTTCGGCGAACTCGCCATCATCTTCCTCCTCGAGCTCTCCAGCATGCCCGCAATGGCCGAACAACTCGCCATCGACGGCATTCTCGGCCATCTCAGCTCCGCCGCCATCATCAACTTTCTCCGCCGCAACAACGTCTCGCCATTCGCCGACAGTGCCGGCGTCCAACGCTGCTACAACATCTGGGTCCGCGGCATCCTACCCCTCCTCCTCAACCTCCTGCACTCCGTCGGCGCCTCCATCGCAACCGAAGTCGCGCTCTTCCTCAACCAGTTTCCGCACCTCCTAACACAATCCGCCGCCGCCTTCGACGCGCCCGAACACTCGCGCACGACGCTGCCCGGGCAGATGAAATACATTTCGCTGGCCGTCTGCTCCGAAGTGCATTCGCTAGCCCTGATTGTGTATATCCTGAACGGCTTCCGGGAGCAGTTGCAGGGCATCCAGGTCGTGCCCGACGTGGCGTGGGATTTGGGCGCCGTGGGCGAAAACGTCGAGTTTTGGCTGGGCAGCAGGGTCGTGCTGAGGGAGCGTATTGTGCCGATGGGCGAGAGGGATGTCGAGTGGAAGGGGAGGAAGCTGGATCCGAAGGCGGAGGGGAAGGGTTTGGGGTGTGTGGATCGCTTGGAGGAGAAGTGTGTGTTGGAGATGATGGGCGTGAGGGATGTGGTTAGTGGGGGGGATCCGTGAGTGTGGTGTGTAGATTGTTGGTGGAGCATAGCATGCATGGATGGGGAAGAATTGATGGATAGGATATGATGGATGGGCGTTGTTTCTACTTCTTTTTTTGCTTTATTTTTCCTTGTCTGCAAAAGAAAAGATAAATCAGTCCAATCCAATAGTTATTTAGGGGATGGGGAAGTTAATTTGTCTTGGGTGTATGATTGAGAAAGAATGGGAATGAGATAGAACATGATTGAAATGTACCTTTTGTATTCGACTATGGTAGCCTAGTAGTGAAGGTAATTCTTTAAGTGATATGTTGTGCAATCCTATCAAACCTAGACACACCTTTGCAAAGTAGTTCATCAGACATGATGCAAGTGATTTATGATCTTTGACAGAGTAGAATTCATTCATTCAAGCTATGCTATGCTGCATACATATTATACCATGCATGTCTTCTCATAGAAGAATGTGCATCATATCCACCTTTCTTTCGTCGATATCACGACCATCTCCTTTCATCCGGCACACACATCCACCCTCACATGCTCAAATCCGGGTGCCTATTCGAACCTAGATATGCTTCTACATCCTATCATACAAAAGTCCTCCTACCCTTATCATCTCACCCTATTCGCTTCATCATTCCATCTTATCCCCCCTCCGTCAAACTAGCGAAACGAGCCTACCGCGACCCAGGAGGAGGCTGATTCATCATCTGCGCCTGTTGTTCCTGGAACCTTTGTCCGATTCTTTCACTGCCCGCCATGAATTTCTGTACGCAGCGTGTGACGCAGCCGGTTTCGCGGGCGACGAGGGATTTGGTGGTGAAGTCGTCGACGCAGGAGTCGAAGCAGTGGGTTACTAGGTTGGAGAACATCTGGAGAGAGGGTGGTGGTTAGCTAAGGTAGTGAAGAGGTGAAAGTTGAGTCGATTGGACAGAAGGTAGGGGTGGAGTGGTTGAATGCTTTCGATTGCACGAGGTTGCTTGGGAGGTGCATTGGATTTTAATAGAGTATGAGGATTCAGTATTCGAACACGCTGCCTAGTCAGAAGCACTGAATCGAGTCGCGGGTTTGATATCCGGATGCAGATGCAACTGCAGGTTAAGCGTGTTAGGCATTAAAGATGCCCAAGTAAAAGCTACCCGGAAGATGCCCATGGACAAAACCGCTCACAGACAGCTGTCTTATCTCAAAGCCTCCTGCTGTGATATTCAAAATGTATTGAAGTATTCAAACCAAAGTCTTGGCCCCGTAGACAGTATCCGTGTTGATGTTGCAGCTAGGAGAGGGGCATGCCATTCGCCGGTTCCAGAGCGGGGGAAATTATGCATAAAACGGGATGATGCAGTGGGACGTAGATTGAAAGGCCCAACTCACTCCCATGAATTCCTTCATTTGCTTTCTTTCCATGCGGCTTTGGAACTCTCTTTGCTCTGAAGCTGTGAGTCTGGTTTTGGGGGGGAAGGGTTAGCAAGGTGGGTTTACGGATGGAATAATTTCAAAGAATTGTAGAATACTAACCCTTCCATTTTTGCAATTGATCTATGGGAGTGCAGCTAAAGATTTTTGATATAGAAATATGCTGTATTGACTTGATGGAGAAGTGTCAAGGCTGATGAGGCTGATGATGTCTTTGCTGCAAGCTGGGGAAGCTCAATGAAGTTGATTGCTTTGGAATTTTAGAAGCTAAGAATTATGAGGTGTATGATTGGCTCGGTAGCTGGACTTGGGCCGATCTGGAAATACATTAATCCGGAGGGAACTTTTAGAGTCTTTTACTCGCAAGTTGCCAGGTAAACAGGATCCATTGAAAAAGACCAAATTGTAGCGATGATCCCTCGATGGGACTTGGTGACAAACGTTGTTCAAGTACCGTTGCTCAGTCAAAGTCAAATTTTTAGTTGTTGAAGTTGTTGCCACTTCATATATGGGGAAAGTAGCATGGCCATCTTCCATGACTTTTATGCTGATCGCTGCAACCTAAGCAAGTCAGACGAAGCTTCCCACCGCATCGGCTCTTCTCAAAGCTCTTTTCTGGGGAATCGGGAGAAGAGCTCAGGACCCACTATACCCTTAATATATGAAGCTGCGGAATACCAATCGTATCGGCGAATCGTGAGGAGATGGATGGGTAGACAAGGCGACTAACGTATCAAGGGACCAGCAGGGCCAAAAGGATAAGTACCGGCAACTCATGGAAGTCTACTTGTACTTCGAATACCATACGTAGACACGGTAGTTCTGCATGTTGACGCATTGACGCAAATGGGAGTCTTGATATCCGGATTGAGTCTATTGATCTGAGAGTGACTTGCCAAGTCACCTTACCAGCCTCTTCATACTTCACACTTCACACTTCACACTTCACACTTCACACTTCATCTTGTTTGGAAGGTTGAAGGTTGAAGCTTGAAAAGGGCAAAGGGTTGAAAAAGAGTCGGAAGAGGTCGCCATCACGGTACTAGCATCTAATTATAGCTCCACCACGATCCTCTCTTGCCTTACTTTAGCCGTCTCGTCTGGCCACTCGCACCACTCACACCCATCCACACTCAGCCCTTTCCCCTCTGAGCGATCTGAGCCATCCAAACAGTCCAGATCTTGTTCGCTTGAAATCCTTTTGCCGAATTGGTGCTGGAGTAGCAGACCATATCAAATTCATCGTTAATGCAATATCGAGTCTTCAAGGAATATTGACGGAGAGTCTGTCGATAGGTGGGAGCAATATTGGAATGTTATGTTGGAGGGGGAGGGTTTATGAATCACTCAAACAAATTGTCACATATCCATACTCTGTAAACAAATAACCACATATCCATAAACAAACAACGCTGGTAGCCAACCGTGCCAACCAACAGCAAGGCTACTCAGGAGCCAGGGAGCCAGAACATTGTGCCAGTCCTATTCTGCAGCCATTTGTGGAGAAAATAGCCTTCCACCTGAGTACTCCATAGACGAGCAGCTCGACTGACGTCTACCATGTATTAGGCGTTGTACTTGTCTGTGACCTCTCTGCTCCTGTTTCTCTATGCCCCCTTCGGTCCCCAGCATGGTCAGCAGGGCAGATTTAGGTCGAAGGAAGCAAAAGAAGACTTGTACGTACTGCGTAAAAGTTGCAACACAGTAGACACTTTCCCCATCACTAGTGCACTCGTTAAAGCCCTTCCCAAGCTTTTCATAGCAAGACGATCTTCTTTCATCCATTCACCTGAACAATCAAGGGCCAGTATTATTCCCTCCACGGTGCCAGAAAGCGACAAAGCAGGAAAGCTACATACACATACCTTGACCTGTGCGCTTTGTACTTTTGCACTTTGCGGCACTTCGATTCGACTTGCAAAGACTTCTCCCAGTCCCAATCTCGAGCTTCTCTTTTTTTTTGTTCGTCGAAATATTGGCATCCTCTTGCTCTTTTACGAGCAACAATAATCTCTCCCTAATACACTCTTGTCGCACACACTAAACAACTATTCCTTTGCTCCCAAGGGCCAGGACCATCATCTTAAGCTCTAAAACTTACTAGGTACATCTCGCAGCTCTTGCAACCAATCCTTTACGAAAGTACGAACTGCCTGAAAGTGCTGCGCTCGATTCCAATCCACATTTGGTCGCGTCGCAGTTATAAGCCCCTCGGCGAAAAATTCCCCACAACATTCACGATCGTACCCACCTCGACAATACAAACCATCGCTGTCGCGTGCATTCTAGTTCTTGACACAGACCGAATATCTCTTCGGCAGATACTTCCTATCGCTTCCCTAGCCTCCCTCTTCGATTCAAATACTTCGATTCAGCACAATACTGAAAGCGAAACTTTGCTGCTGCCTGCGATCTTCCACCGAATCGACCGGACCTCTTGGTCCTTTGCGACAACTTCTTATCGCTAGAGATATCGTGTATTCATTATCTCAGCGACTGGCAGAACCCCCCGATCGATCTTCTCAACATGTTGTCCGACCACGGCTCGTCGAGTGCTCACCAAGCTTTCGCGAACCCTCAACCAGCTCCTGTACATGCCTCGCAGACGACATCTCCCCCAACAAAACAAAGTTTGAAGAGCTGGTGGAAAGGATTTAGACCCCCAGCGAGGAATCCGGAACCAACTACTGGTAAAGAACCCCCAATATTATTATTTCATTTGTCAAAATCCAAAAGACCACAGGAACGGTATGCATTGTGTAGGGGAGTTGCTAGCCCGATCTGCTGCGAAACAGATTCTTTTCCTCCTCAATCTGCCAATGGGTAATGGTTGGACTGTCGCTGTGGGGTTATCTTATTCGAAGGCAGAGGCGGTATTCTCATAGGTATAATTCTTGCAGTGTGTCCAGTCTACCATTAACTGGTATGGTGACTGTTCAGCTCGAAAACTAGCCATGTCGCGAGCCAAACTGCCCAATGTCGAAATTCCATGCAGCCGTTTCGTCTTGGAACGGGCCAGTTCTCCAAGAGATGAACAGAGAGTCTCCTTCAGTGGGAAGTGGCCTGGGAATGTAAGAGCTGCAGTATGTCTGGCGCCCTAAGCCCATAACCACAATGGGAAGTTATGGGACATAGTCATATTTTGGGAGATCTCATTACTCTCAGAAATTGCTCTCTCCTGACTTATCAGATTCCAAGTTCAATACACTCTGAACAATTGAAGAAGGCTAACATGCTTATTTCCAGAAACTCAACCAACCGGTATATTCGGCGTGCCTCTTCGCCAGAGCATTGCATACGCAAATGTTGCCATTTCACTCGTCGATGCGGAGGGGAAAAGCTATATCTATGGCTACGTACCAATAGTCGTTGCGAAATGCGGAGTTTATCTAAAAGAGAAAGGTGGGAACCCCAGATTTTACCATAACAATAGTGCTCTCACTAACACGCACAATCACCACAGCGACGACCGTTGAGGGCATCTTTCGTCTGAGCGGTTCAGAAAAACGCATAAAAGAATTAAAGACCATATTCGATTCGCCGGACCGTTACGGGAAAGGTCTTGACTGGGCTGGGTACACGGTGCACGATGCGGCAAACGTCCTGAGAAGGTATCTCAACCTATTACCGGAACCAATTGTCCCTCTTGATCTATATGCCCGATTTCGAGAGCCTTTGAGGGGTCATACAATGGCAGCTGTTGGAGACAGTGATGGGGGGCCGCAATTTTCAGACAACTTTGATGTCAATCAGGCTATCATCACTTACCAGCAACTAATTACAGAACTGCCTCCTCTTAACCGCCAATTACTGCTGTACATTCTTGATTTATTAGCCGTTTTCGCCTCAAAGTCAGACGAAAATCGCATGACCGCCGTGAATCTTGCTGCCATTTTTCAACCTGGTATGCTTTCACATCCGGAGCATGATATGGCACCGGCCGAGTATCGCCTGAGTCAAGACGTTTTGATATTCTTGATTGAGAATCAGGATCATTTCTTAATTGGTATGAGGGGCACCGCTGCGGATGAGAAGACGGTGCATGAGGTTCAAAATGGGGGTACTCCACCACCAGGCACTCCCACTACCCCAGCCAGGTCGAAAACAACGATTGGAAGATCGGCATCAAACGCGAGTGCTGGCGCCGAAAGTATACGGAAATACGGTGGTGTTCGACGTAATGTGTCAGTTTCCTCTCGACACTCGCGCCAATCTAATGGCGCGCCAAGCCCAGCGAGTCCCGCATATGGCGGTAATCTCACTCATTCATCGGGCGGCGGGGTTCATCGAAGCAACACTGTACCATCTAAAAAGTCGCCTGGCCTCCCATCAAACCGCGTGAACAAGAACTCCGGCCCACCTTCGCCAATACCGATGGGTCTGACGACAAACCGACCTAATATCCCTCAAAGTCTCACACCCGGTATCCCGCCTTCTCCAAGTCACTTGTTACCATCATCTCCAGGCCTTGCCCTCAATACGACAACAGGGTCAAGTTTAGCGAATTCGGCACATACTGTGACTAGCGAAGAGCGATTACTACCTGACTCTAATGATAAAGTTCCAGAAGTATCTACGCCCTCAAGGATTGTGTCAAATTTGTTCCAACGATCTCCTCCCGAAAGCGCTGACAGACGGCCACCTAACAAACTAAGAAAGAAGCGCATACCTAGTAGTTCTAATCCTAGTGCTCAGAGTTCGACAAACTCTCTTAATGGGCGATCCTCTTCTGTATCGCCTGGTCTCCGTGCATCTCGTATTGGCTCAGACCCCGGCGAACACCCTCATTTGGAACATTTCTCGCCGTTAAACCCTATTCTATCTAACACTCAACCTACTCCACCCGCAACGGAGACTCCAAGGGCCGAGCAACACCCACAGTTTATCCAGACCCGTCCAGAGGATCCCCGCCATCCTTCAGAAAGGACATTGAAGCCATTGGCATCACCTGTTTCCTCGTTACATTCCCACTCGTCATTCAATGATCAATCAGATCTTGATCATCTCGATGATCTTACTCTCGATGAAGCAAGGGAAAAGCGTTCTAGGTGGCGTCGTTCTACGAGACAAGATGACTCGGCTACGCTCGGGGCGACATTGAGCCCTAGGAAAGGTGAATCAGATAGTGGGGCGGGGGCCAGTTCTAGCTCTGTCGGCAGTTCTCGCCCTCGTAAAAGCTTTACTGGAGATACTGTACCCCTGGGACCAGATTCTGGCCTCCCTCACGCCCATCCATTTTCCAGCAACGAGAGTGGATCTGGAGTTTACGAGGAGAAAAAGGGGCCTTTCGGGTGGATCAAGAATATAATGCGTGAAAAGCGAGAAGAAAGCAGGGAGAAAGGAGACAGCAGAGAACGGAATAAGAGTCCATCGTCTACGGATCGGCCGACAAATATCAGCTCTTCGGCCCTGGCTCCTCGAGGGAAGAGTATCGACATCCCTCGAGAAGGAGGTTCAGCGGAACGGTACAACGAGAAGGACCATCCATTGCCGCATCATTGATTTTGAAATTCTTGGATCGTCAAGCACTGTTTCGAATTTCTTGTTGGTTGATGCTTGCTTTTGGACGATACATTCATTCGGACTTTGGACTGGGCCCTGCTGAACGAGCCTTTCCCCGCCGCAATCTTTCTGTTTGATTTGTGCAAGTCAGATACCCCGTGCCCTTATACTCTATATTCTGCTTCATTTGACGTTATACGCATCACGCCTTTCTTTTCTACCTGCGTCATATAAGGTGCTGTCTTGATGAATTTGGACAAGCTTTCCTGGAGGTGATGGCAGATGAAAAAGAGGATTCTTTTCTGTTTGCCTCAATATAGACCGCATGAAAGACAAATCATAGTTGGCTAGGGAAAGCCCCTTTTTACGATGAGAACAAGATTTCACGAATTCGATGATCTGATGAGCACACTGGGATAGGAGTTATCTTTTTCGAAAATGTTCCCTTTCTATTTTCCTTTTCTATTCACTTTATGGAACTGCCAAAAAAAAATTCCTACCCCTGGGCTCTGGCGAACAATCGGGTGAGACTGGGTGTGGAACGAAAATCAATGGAAAGAGCAAAATTATGATTCTGATGACTGGGATTGGGGTTTTTAGGTTTTTCTCGGGATTTGGAATTGGGATTGGTGGTTTGGTTTGTTTTATTTTGGTTTGGGATGGATGGGCGGGAAGACATGATATGAAATGAACTGATATGAATTGGGATCGGATGGGTGGGTTAGTGGCTGATATGAATGCATGGATGGTCGGATAGGTTGATAGGGGTAGGAAGAGAAACGAAGGGAATCCTTTTATGTTCTACGGATCTTTTTCTCACTTCTTGATTGATAGTGGATAGGGATGGTATGGGAGGAGATGGAATGAAAATAGATGGGACCTGGAGACTAGAGAGGCGATGAGATGAGTTAAGTTGAGAAGGAAGGGATACATTTTCAATTCTTTTGTACCTACTTGTTTCTTTTCCCTTTTTTTATTTATTTATCTTTTGAAGTAATCGTGAATGGGAATGATCGGGGAGACAGACAGACCAGGCCTCCTATCGTTTTATATCTTTTTTTTTTTTTTTTTGCTTGAGTGACGGGACTTGTCTGACTTGTTCGATGATGATGGGATTGAACTGATGGGAGGAGTTGAAAGGTCATCATATATCCTTATTGGTGTTTGTTCGTTCATCGCCAACTCTTGTATACATGTATGACGAAGAACTTGCTAGACGTTTACAAGAATGGATAGACACCATATGTAACTTACAAGGAGAACAAACGTGCTCGCTCGTATTGTATATCATATGTCACATGTAGCGCACGAAGTCAACTCACCGACACGGCAAACACAACTAACCAGCTATCTAACCAACCCATCGACCGACCTAGCGTGCACAGCCTCTCTCTCCCTCTCGCTTTTCTCCACACAATCCCAACACCACACCAGCTCGCTCGGGTCATCACTGTCATCATGGCGTATGGAATACCTTCCGTCGGAAAGAAAAGCACGCACGCACGCATGCACTAATCCTTCTAGTGAATATCACTTGCGCGATATGATTCGTCGGGGCTAGACGAATGAACGGACGGATTGTGTAAGTGTATCGTAGCCTCTTCGACAAATACGAAGAGTACCTGTAAGGTTTATGCAAGATGTTTCATGCGGGAGGTTATTTATGGATTTGTGGTTTGGTGATCAAGTTTCTTTTTCTTTTGGGGTGAGCAAGTGTTGTGGCGAATGCTTGGAGATGGATAATGGAGGGATGATCTTGAGCTGTTATGGATGATGGGTGCTGGTTTGGGGTTGGTGTGAGGGGTTCGTACAGTACTGTACAGTACGGGGGATGCGAGTGGATGGGTCTGAGATGCGTTTTATTATGGTTTGGAGCTGGGCTCGCCCGCGCGAACCATTGTCGTGACTTACTCGACTTCTTGTTGAGGGGTAACTTATTCATTCCAATAACGACAAGGTAGAGGTCGATATGGACAACGAGGCTCGCTCTTACCTATTAGCAGCTGAGATATAAACAGTGACGTCGACAAAATAAGCCGGCCGGCTCTTCTCTCCACTCCGGTCCGAGTCTCCTGCCCGACCTGCCCACTTATTTCAGCTATTCAGCTATTATTACTTACCGTGGCCCCGTAGGTTTAGGGTTGAATGGATACTGTAGCACCATTTCTGGGACAGACAGACGCCTGAAAGACGCCGTGTGGATCTTGAACTTGCTACTAAAGTATTCGGGCCCGTATACTTCGTAAGACGATGTTCGAACTTCGTATGCGTACGGGTCTAAAGAGAATGGTTCTGGTGGGGAATCGCGTCGCTGGGTGGAGTCGTGTTTGGGGTTTGGTTGGGTGCGAGAGAATGAAGAACGAACTGAATGAAGCAAGCTAGCTACTAAAGTAGTTGATTTTTACCAAGATGCGGAAGTTGTGAGATGGGGAGATGGCACGGCGAAGTGTATGGATGTCGATGGTGCGAGAGGCTAGAGACTAGACAGGAAGCGGGCGGGTTTTGCACATGCAAACTAATCTGCATGTACCTCTCACTGGGATGCATCTAGGGAAGGTGGGAAAGCTGTTGCGTTTGATATTGTACATATTCTCCCGGCACATCTTCTCCACTAGTTTCCTCGTGCCAGGAATTGGGCAATTCGAGGGCAACGATTCGTTGGATTTTTATGTATAGAGCAAGAATAGGAAAGACCAAACGATGGGGCAAAGAGCAAAACCTCGTTGATTCCTCTTGATCTCGAGATCTCTTGAACTATTGAACTCATTCTCTCTTATCTGGTTCTCTCTCTTGAAACATCATCACTTCACATCTCACGCATCACATCCTCTCTGTTCGTTTCGTGTGTCTGTGTGCGACTGCCTATCTACTCTTTTACGCCGGCGCTCCTGCTCGATTCCTCTCGGTGTCTGTCTGTGTTGACCTGAAACACTCATTCGTTCAATCGTTTTCGCCCTGCTACACTACCACTACCGCTGCCTTTCACCACCCGCCGCCAGTAACTGTGGTTGATCTGACAGATCCACACGTCAGAGAAACAGCCCGGGTCGACCGAATCAACGAGATCAGAGCGAGACATTCTTCAATTAAGGGTTCGCATTTGATTGGGATAAACGGCCAATATCTCCATCGCTGCTCCAGAAGCAAACTTCCGGTACGTACCGTGGAATACGCGGACACTCCACTTGCTGTCTCTCCCCCAGTTCTGCCCTCACTGCCCTTCACTGCCCGTCACTGCCCTTGGTATTCAGTGGGTTTCTTCTTATGATGATCCCGAATCATGACATTGGTTCATGACGGAGACAGCGAGAAGAATCAGGTTCTCTCTTGTCCCCCTACCCTTGCCGTGCGCAGGCAGTGTTACCCGTCCATCCACCCATCCACCCATCCCAGCCAACTTTCCCATCCTTGCGCTTTACTTTGTCATTCAAGCTCTTCTACACCACACACCAATTGCCCAATGCTTCCTTCCCTTCTCCGCTAAAGGGTAAAAACACAAAACTCGATATTCTCAAGCCAAACTACTGTACCGAGTACGGATTGAGCTTCAACCCAGCCTCCACGCATAAAGGGAAAGAAGGATCTAGTTCGACTACTGTTCTAGAGATTCCCGATTACCGTCCCTGATAATTAGTTCCCTTTCTCTCTTTCCTCTCCTGCCTCTCCTCTAATAAGTTTCTCTTCCGCTTTCACATACTCTCTCACTCTCACTCTCACTCTCATTCTCACTCACATACACTCTTCCTGTCGTTGACTTGTCTTGTCTTGCCTCATCATCCATCTTGTCATACATTCAATTGTCTGACAATTCAACTTCCTCACACTCCAATCATCCCTCGTTTCGTATATTGTGACCTCACTCCATTCGTTGTTACGTCGCTGTGTGACAATACACCCTCTGCTCGCGCTACTTCACCTACCTACATCTCCACAGATAATCGTTCTTCAGTCATCCGCAAAACACATTCGCTGAATCAGATTCTTTGGTCTTCATACTTGATCAAACAATCATGGTTTCTTTCGCTAATAATCAAAAGATCAGCGACGGTGAGCAACGGCTCTTCGAGAAAGAGACGGATCCATCGATGAAAGATTGTCCTTCGTACGATAACGAGAAACGAGATATCGAAGCGGATAGCGCTCGGAAATCAGCAAAGATGCCTTCACTTCGCCACTTCCTCTTCACCCTCATGGTTGTCGCTCTTCTTACTATCACTGTCGTGTCTGCCGCTGCGACAAACAGAATCCCGGAAAATGCAGCTCCTTCGGCGGATGATCGACAAGCTTTCGCAGAACTCCTCGATACTGTCGAGCCTGCCATGTTACATGAGGTTTTGCACCAGCACATGAAGGAGAAATACCAAGATGGCGTATTCGAGGATGACAAGAGAGCTATGGTGGCAGTTCACAACGAGGAACCTGCCGTCGCAAATGCTTTGGTAGAAGCCGCAAAGGTCAATGCTATGATCGAGTTGCTCAAGCGACAATCTTCCAATACGACTACGGCTGCTCCTACAACCAGCGAAGCTTCCTCTACATCTGCCACTAAGGCCACAAGTACAGCATCCACTACCGTTGTAACTACAGCTTCCACCACCGTCATCACCTCAGCTTCGGTCACCACTTCGCCAACTACAACCCCGGTCTCTGTAGACTCGACCTCGACATCTGCTAGGACAACAGCTACTCAAGAGACAACTACTATTGTGTCCACGTCCGCGACCACTTCTCAGACTACCGAAGCTGTTTCTACCTCTGTTTCGACCTCCAACTCTGTAATTGTGCAGACCTCAGTTTCCTCATCCACCCAAGTCATCACTAGCGATGGAACTACATCGACACAAGTCATTCCGGTCACCACTACGAAGCCAATTTCGACGGTTCCAGTTACAAATTCGGGTAAGTTTAAAAGCGTGTCCAGCTCGCATTCCTTTCCTCCAATTTTGTCTAGCGTGCCTTTTGCGAATTCCTCTATGTTTGTCGATCCTATACTCGCTCATGGGTCGACGAGCACGACCTTTTTGAGTTCTCCCCTTCCAACGTCGACTTTGTTGACGTCAAGTTCTTGGGTTTCGTCTGCGGTCTCTTCGTCCGCAAGTTTGACGATATCAAGTGTTTCCCATGGAATTCTTCACGCTATAATTGCTAGTTCTAGTTCTTCTTTTGGATACACCTCTGTGGGGGTCAGTTCTGGTTTTACCACTCTTGGATATCAGGACTCTTCTTTGGTTTCTTCCTCTTTTCTTACCTCAATTGGATACCATTCCCCTGTTTTGGGTTCTTCTGTTTTTACTTCTGTTGGATCCCATGATACCTCCACAATTTTGGCGTCAATCTCAAGCTCTGGAAATCATGATACCTTCTCGATGATGATATCTAGTTCTTTTGGGCCTCAAAATTTGCCAGTGACTTCATCAATTGTGTCCAATCCCGCCGTGGTTCAGGATACGATGATAACGTCTAGTGTTGGCTCTCCCGTTTCCCAAAACTCACCGACAACCTCGTTGTTTGTGACCAGTTCTACTGAGTCTCAAGGCCTGTCTTGTTCCACATCGCCTGGGTTTAGTTCTAGCGTTGGGACTCAGCAAGGCACTTTAACAACTTGGCTGTTTGTTTCGAGCTCTGTTGAGGTTGAGGATGTCGCTACCCTTGTTTCTGTTTTAACTACTTCGGTGTCTATGCATAGCTTTTCAAGGTCATCTGAGATGCCGACGACATTGTTGTCTGTTTCGACTTCTGTGGCATCAAAGGACACTTCTGCAAGCTTGTCCTTAGCCACCAGTTTGCCCATACTAAAAGGGACGTCTGCAGCATCGCTGTCTGTTTCTTCTTCCATAAGATATCATGACAGCTTCACGACGTCAAGTTTCCTAAGTTCTTTTGTTACTTTTCATGCCAATGCTGCGCTTGTTTCTCGTTCTGGATTTGACTTTAACTCTGATTCAGGATCGACCTCTACATCTCCTCAAACTCAGAGCTCTGAGTCAGCTTCAGAAGCCACCGCGTCTCCATCAGAAGCATCAACATCTTCTCGTGGTACTACGGCTGCTCAAATTTCTAGTGCTTCTACAAGTGGGGCTGCAGTTTCATCCGGTGCGTCTAGTTCTCAGGCCACTGTCTCGGGAGCGAGCTCAACTGGAGTGTCAGATTCTTCGTCTCAGACATCAGATTCTTTGTCATTGACTTCTTCTGCGGGCTCTTCCGTTTCTTCTGCTTCTGAAAGTATAACTTCAACATCGACTAACGTGGGTGATTCTACAGCTCCTTCATCGGCTAAAACTACAGCCTCTCTCACCACTCGCCGGACTAGCAGCACTTCCACTCAAGTTTATACTACGACTCTTGCAAATGGTGCTCTTTCCACAGTCACAGCAGTTACTGTTGTTCCCGCCGAGGTTACTGAGGCCGTTTCGGCAACTGGATCATCTACTACAACCGGAAAAGCCTCTTTGCAAACCAATGCTGCAGGAAAGAACATGGGTGTCAACATGATTCTCGGTGCTGTTGGAATGATGGTTGCAGGAGCTCTATAGGTCGGAACGAACAAAACGAATACATCGACTCGAACACTTTTGAAATTTACACATTTGCATAGCGTTGGGGTTAGTCGGGGTTTACGGTCGAAAAAACATCAGCATTTTTTCCATTTTAACTACTAGTCTCTCCTTATTACGACCGTAACGACTTCACGACGATCTATACCATTCCTTTTTTACCCCAGAGGGAGAAACACATACGAAACAAAAATGGGTCTTCGAATTGGCGCTTTAAGAATTGGATCACATGTCCGTCAATTGGACGCTTGCGTTTGCTTACTTGCTTTACATAATTGCTGCAGGCTGGGGGAAGGGGTAGATTGATTAGAGGGGGATGGTTTACAGAACATATGTGAGATGGGTGGAGGGGCATGAGTTGACGAGAGGGGGAGATGGTGATGGCAGTGGTGGGGGACTATGGACATCACCGAGTGAAATATGTATATATGGATCTTGCAGGGAAGGAAAGGAAGAAGATATGGGGAGCAGAAAAGTAATTGTAGTTATGGAGATGCAGATGGATCATGGATTAGAGGAACATATGGTTTACGGAACGGATGGGATGGGATTTTATGGAACAGGAAAGAGATGATGTTAATATTATACATGCATATGGAATAGGTTTTGAGACCCCTTTTTTGAAATGCAGCTTAGTAATTTTGAGATTGGGTTGTGCGGATGGATTTTGATTGTGTGAGGCGAGTGAGAATATGAGTAGATGAACAGATGAGACTTGACATCGGATGGGATGGGGTGGGATGGGATAGATAGAATGGATGAGATGGGATAAAACGAACGAGATTAGCGAAATACACCAGATGAACAGATCGGACGAATATTAGAGAGAAGAGAGAGAATGGAATAGATTAACTTAGATCAGTGAGAATAACTTATGTATGAGAAGTATAAGAACGTACTTATAGACAGAAAGATTGAATATGGCAACAATATGGTTCCAACTTGCGAAGTGAATAGCATAGCACAACATGCTAGAGTTTTATATCCATATGCTTTCCCCTTCCATAGGCAATACAACGAACGGATCAGGGCCAGCAGTCTGCGAACACGAATACGGAGCTCGAGGCGTGAATGGCAGTACTAGCTAGGTAGTTGAGATGCTGCACCTATTCCGAACAGTTCAACGTGTGCGCATTCAGAAATGTGTACTGTTTTCCCATACTTTAGAGCTGGAGAACATTTCCTCGCTTTTTCCTTCCTCCCTCCTATGTCTCCCATTTCAGTTCATTTCAGTCCAATCTTATTAAACATCCAGCAATTTTTCCCTCCCAGAGATGAAATCTCCGCTCATATATCTTCTCCCGTCCATCTCTCCATCCGGAAAACAACAACAGCACACCCAAACAAGAGCAAAACCCTCCTCCACCCGTACAATCTCCCACTTCCAACCTTTCCTTCTCCAATCTCCAACCTCCAATCTCCCACCTCCAATCTCCCACCTCCAATCTCCCACCTCCAACCTCCAACCATGTCCTTCCCCCACCCCTCCAATCCTTATCCCGGCCCAATCCTCGGCATATCATGATGTTCGCTCAACGTGCTCAAATACCGATTCAGCTCCTCCACTCGCTGCTTATGCGTCTTCACGCCTTCGCGCTCTAGTCTCTGGATTAACTATTCGGGGTTCATGGGTTAGTTTTTGGTCTCTGATTGGTCTCCTCTTTGGATCTTGCCGGTGTATTTATTAAGATAAACCCGTTCGTTAGGGAAATCGAAAGGAAAACAGGAAAAGAGAAAGATAAAAATAGAGGAAGGAAGAAAGAAACAGACAAAAAACTCACCCTCCTCCTCCTCATCTCCTCCCTTCGCCTCTCCGCCTCTGTCTTGCCCTCACCATCTCTCTCTTCCAAATCCCTCTTACCATCACCATCACCATCCTCATCTTTACCATCCTCCTCCCTCAACGCCTTCTGCAACCCAGTTTCTCCTTCCACCCCCTCCCCTCCCATTTCCTTCCCCTCCTTCCCCTCTTTCCCCCCAACCCCAGCATCTTTCCCCTCCCCCGTCTCCCCCCCCTTCTTCTTCTTCTTCCTCTTCTTCCCAACCCCCGCCCCCGTCACCCCACCCTTCAATTTCAGTCCTCCGCCCGCAAAAGAATAGTCGTCTGGCATGGCTGTGAGGAGCCAGCGGCCGTGACTGTGCGGTGATAACTGGGGTTGCGCGTTAGGTACGATGGATAGATAGATAGGTGTGGATCAAGTATTAACAAGCGTTTGTACGGTAAATAGGTATCGCAGGTTGGGGATTGGCGATTGGAGATGCGAAGGAGAGATGGATGGATTCGATGTAATGCGATGAGATAAAGTCCGAGGCGGATCGGAAGAATGAAGTGCCGATCAAGAGTATGGGGCATCGCAGATTGGCTTTTTGATACGACCACTCTCATTTAGCAAAACTGCGCCCGGCTTCATGAGGTTCAGCTCATACTCAATCGCTATCCAGATTCGTCGACCTCCTCGTCATCTGACTTGCATCTGGTTGGGACGACGAAATGTCAAGTCTATACGACCTGTATGAGGGTCACCACTTTTATCATGTTGCCGGGCAGCTACAGTCAACAAATGTACCATATCACACGTCTATATTTTATTGGAAAACTATAAAGAATACCCACTTCAACTACGAACATATTTTTCTTCATCACCGATTCTTCATTGCATCCCCATCATTTATCTGTAACCCCAACAAATCTTCTATAATAACCAAAAAAAAAATTCTACCTCTTCTTCCCCGTGACGGAAACTCCATGAAAACTGTTCACAGCATTCCAAGCAATGCCTTAGCACCAGGCTCGCTGGATACATAGATAACATCATGGCTATCAGTGAATCCATTGAACCGGGTAGCGGAGCACTTGGTATATGCACCCATGTTCTCGAAGTAAAGCCAATCTCCGACGTTGAGGTTTTGATCAAAACGAATGCTTGCAGAGATACGATCAATGCCATCACAAGTTGGACCCCAGATAGAATACTCAGTACCGGTGGAAGTCTCATAGCTGGCAGGAGTATCATAGTAGGTGCGATTGCCTGCTCGAAGGACTTGAGCAACAGGGTTCTGGTGATCAAACATGATGCTAGAGAAGTTTCCATAGAGACCATCGTTCAAGTAGAGCATGTAGCTCTTCTCCATGGTGACCGGATCTTCGACAGTGCGTCGTGCGATGATGTTGCACGCAAGTGTGAAGGCAGTGGAAACATAGTAACGTCCAGGCTCGCTGATGATGTTGATATGGCTGGGCATGTATTCGTCAAGTGCCTCACCGAGAGTAGCGGCCATCGTTTCGAAGGTTTCGTCACAGAATCCACCCCCAACGTCAAGGGTGTGCAAGTGGTATCCATAGGTGCGAGCTTGTTCGAAAACAGTGTGAGCGTCTTGAACTGCCTTTCTGAATGCAAGTGGGTCGGAAGCTCCAGAGCCAACGTGAAAGCTAACTCCAACAACGTTGAGGCCCAGTTGTTTAGCGAGAGAAAGGAGGTCATTGGTTGCATCCATAGCTGCACCAAACTTCAAGCTCAATCTGCACAAGCTCGAGGAATCGTCGGTGGAGATACGAAGGAACAATTCGGCATCTGGAAAGAGTTTCTTGATCTTGTGCAATTCATCACCGTTGTCGAAAGTCATCTGCTTGACGCCTTGAGTCGCAGCGTATCGAACATAAGAGTTTGTCTTGCAAGGCTGAGCATAAATGATGCGATTAGGGTCAACACCCAACTTGAGGACTTGCTCAATCTCGCCCTTCGAGGCACAGTCGAAACCTGTGCCAAGCTCTGCCAAGAGTCGAATAATTTGTGGATCCGGGTTGCATTTGACAGCTGTGCCAAGTGTTAGGAAGAAGTCTATTGTTGTTGTAGGAAAATACTAACCGTAGAAAGGCTTAACCCTTGGGAGGTTCCTCTTCCATCTCATATGTTGTCGGTAGACCTCGCCCAGATCAGCTACGAAGAATGTATCTTCATCCCCCGCTTCACAGATATCATTGTCGATATTCTCAACCCTTTGCTTCAAAGCATTTCCGATGATGTTTTTGGGGACATTTGCGCCATTGAGCTCGATGTATGAGCTTTTGTCGTAATAATGATTCAAACTTTCAACACTAGGATTGGTTTCAAGTGTGACAATGGCGGAAGGTGACATATCCTCGCGAAAATGGAGGGTTGTTATTGGTAAATGTAGTTTTCTGGTATCACATCAGTATGCTAGAAACGGAAAGTAGAACAAAGCTGAGCACAGGCGACCAAACGTACTTTGAACTTTGAAGGGGGTGTTAAGGGGGTCTGTATCTGTCTGACCCTGTGCTGATCTGACGAGGTCGGCTCGACTCTTCCTCTACGAGAGGAAGAACCTCTAAACTCGTCCTATGCGGCAGCTGAGAAGTTTCGGACGAAGAAGGGGTGTTGTTAAACAACTCGTCGAAAAGAGAACGCTTAGACTGCGGAGACTGCAGCAGATGGAGGTGGAGTGGTGTTGAGGATGTGCCGGTTAGGACGTTCGGAGAAATCTTGATCAGAAACTAGTCTTGCGGCTGTCGGAGCCGTACTGAATGGTTTGCCTTTGATATGACCAAAGGCAGTCGCGAGGGATTTTTGTGACTTTGAGTCGTTGAAGATCTGCAGGGATAGCATTGCGTCAGTAAAGGTATGAAATGCCTCACGTTGGCAGCTTAGAGCTTCAGAAATCATCTGAGAATGATTCCAATGCCGACCGAATACGAGTCATAGCGAGTATCACAGTCGAAAGCTTGCTGCTTCGAGGAGAGCAGAATTTTCATCCGTGGGGTAGACAACTTACAAGACGGCGGAAGTAAGGCAAGTCGTGTTTTCAGAGCGAAGTTGTAGCTTGATGGTGCTACGTAGCAGGTATGAGGTTGAATCGCTCACGAGAAGAGTAACAGAGCGGCAAGTAGACGGCACACCCTTTTGTTATTTATAAGGTTGTTGGTTGTGATCGGGTCTCGAGTAGAGAGAGGAAAGAAGTTTTGCGGTCAAGTTCGAGCTTTCAACCTCCCGACCTTCGACGACCTGTTAAAAATTCTATGCGCTAAAACATAATAGCCGACAGCCAACCCTGGCCCTGGTACATAAATACCGCATAAGTTCGATTCAACCCCAGAATCCAGATGCCCAAATCCAAAGCCACAGCCAGCGGATACAGTCACTTGTCAATTGAATAATACGAATTATTTAATAGGAAGAGCGACTCCACATATCTGTTGGTATGTGAATATAAAAGAAACACATATGTACCACCTTCTACAATCTCTATTTTCTCCTGTGGCTCATGGCTGCCGTCATTTCTTCTACTATTTATCATGACGTACAAGGTTGGTGAGCGTGAGCGTGAACGTAAAAGGACAGTTCATGCCCCTCTTTTTCAGGGGCCGACCGAGACTCGGATCTCCCGACCATGATAGGGCTCAGAGATCGGCAACAGAGAATAATATTGCGCCTGTTCTCAACGAAGATCAAATTAAAGCCCAATTTCACGTGCATTTAAATCATCGATAATTAACATAATGAATTTGCAAGGCTACAGATGTACAAGTATATACTCGGGCCATGATACTCAGTGACCTCTTATCTTCCTTCAACTCCTGAGCAGTCAGTTAGCTTCGTGCGAGTCAACGTTCGCATGAGGGGCATGCAGAATACGCCCAGGTACCGGAAGTGCCACACCGGTGTCCTGCCCCTTAACAGCACCGGAAGACAGTTCAAAGAATGTACCTGATAGTTAGTCCATGCTAGGCAGCTATTGGTCAAATGTTAAGTATCGTCTTGGGCCAGCTGGCTTAGATCGACCAAATCATGCATCTCGTCCCAACGTGATACACCCCTCGTGTGGTACCTAGCACCGCGTATCCGCAAATGTTGCCCAACTCTCACTGCTCCTTCTTTGCCCCAGTACATCTGATAAAATGTTCTCACATCTTTAGTCCGCCATCCCACAACTCCGGGACAACAGCTCTGAAATAAGATGGAGAAATCAAGCTATAACTCTTGACATTACGCCCGGCTACATACTAGATAATGATCTTGCGCTAGTCCTTTGTAACAAGGACGTGACTTGTGATCTTACAGCCATGGAGTAGAGACTGCAGACGTGATAATCTGTTCGTAGCGCCAAATAATGAGGGGTTCGGAGAGAAAACGAGAGGAATCGTCACCTTGTTCGAGCCCGAAGAGGCAAGCACCAGATGTTGATGTGGTTTTGTCATCGGTCTGATGGTCATAAGTCCCCTACTTCATTCATTTATCGTTTTTGACGTATCGTACATATCATTTTATACATTCGTTGAAGTCGTACACCCGAACGCCAAAGAAATGCTAATGAGTGGAATACTACATGATAGAATACATACCGGTCAAGCTTACGACCCAAATGATGCGTCTTTCACGTCTTCTTCATCCATAACTTGAGGTGGCTCTTGGGACAGTCCAAGTGCTCGTGTTTCCCATGTACCATCGACCCATGGTCTTTTCTCTCCTAAGAAAGCCATTCTTCCCTCACCTTTCTGTAAGGCATCAACGAGGTACTTTTGTGCCACGTCCTGGACTTGTCCCTTGGTTACATCAAGCATACGCTCTCGTCGCTCTTGTACCATCTCTTCCGACACTCCAGACACAAATCGAGTCATTCCTTCTTGGCTAATGGATTTTGGAGCATCAACACTTTGAAAGACGGATAGCTTGGCTTCCTCCAAATCACGTTCAGACCATTCCTTTTGAACTGCCCATTCCCCCACATTCTGCATTATAGACATAGTGTTCTGCGGATTGGGATCGCGGTAGGAATAGAAGCCGAAGACGCCATCGAGGCCTCGAGAATATGCGCCACCACCATATGCGCCGCCCTTTTCACGGATCTCGTGGTGCAAATACTTGTGAGTCAAGAGTTGTGCAAGGATCTGTAGAGGCGCGCCAGCCGGTGATGTGTAGGAGACTGTGGGCAGAGCAAGTGCGCCATAATATACTTGGTAGGGAAGCGGGAAAAATGTCTTCGTGTTTCTAGAGAAATCCGGAAGAGGCAGCTTTGGAGCAGATAGATCTGACTTTGGCAATGAAGATAAGAATCTTTGGAGAGAGGCTTCGTTATTCGAAACACTTTCCGTGCCGCATGTAAGTGCGGTTCTAAATGTCGACGACCCAGAGAATGCCATTCGTTGGATCGTTTTCAGCTTGTCGATAACATCTCCCAAACCCTGCGCTTCTGGTCTAGATGCAAGTGATGTGGTGAGTTTAACCTGTGACAGTCCTCCTACTTGTTCCTTCAGTCGGCCATATTGAGTCAGGCCAGCTTCCGCATACCCTCTAGCATAGACGTGTCCAGAAGAAGCCACATTATTAACAGCGCCATCAGCAGCACCTTGTAGAAGTTGTTTGATGCGAAGCTCAGCATCAGGGCTATCGAAATTTGTCTCGAGGACGAGCTTACGCAACAGCTCGAACATATCAGGCACATTCCGATCCAGTGCAGTTCCTGAAAAGCTCAATCCCTCAGATGCTGACCGGAAGTCAGTTGGCGACGAGGAGGCATGATAACCCACACTGACACCTCCTGTCTTCAATTTCATTAGATCCTCCAATTGCTCCATAGTCATGTCCTTTGTACCAAGTCGCATGATCGCATCAGTGAATAGTGGGATATATCCTCTAAGTTCTTCCGGGAGGTTTTCGAAGGTGTTGATAGCTCGGAAATACGTAAGTCCGTTCGTGGGTGCTTCCCTCCACTGAACACTGACATTGTCCAATTTGCTGTCTCTGACCTCGAGTTTCTCGTTTTGCCTGGGAATGTCTTTGACGTGTACGGTAGGAAGACAGCTAAGATCTTGGGTATTTGATTTCGCTTGCTCTTCCAATAGTTCAAGCTCTCTCTGTTCCAACTGCGCTCGCGCTTCCGCTTCACTACCAGCTTTTTCAGTAACCTCTGCAATTTTTTTCGCAAGGCGAGTGGCTTCCTCAGCTGCTAGTTCATCACCGTAAGTGGCAGATGGAGCCATGGTGAATGTGAGCGTGTTGTCATTCAAAAGATACTTTTTCAGTAGGCCTTCCAGATATCCTCCCTTTTCAAACTCGCGTTCAAATGCCGCGACAGTATCATTCCACGCTAAAGCCTCAAACGGATCAACACCTTCAAACCACTTCGGTTTGATTCTTTGCATCAAAGACATACCAAACTTGGCAGTTTTGTGCTTGAGGCTCAACTCTAATTGGTGAAGGTAACCATCAATTTTCGATTTCTCGAATCCGTTTTTGTGGGCTTCTTCGAAGGTCTTGTGAATTGCTTCTTTGACCTTGGGTACATCGGCTTCTTTGACGCCAGTTAATCCAATAGAGAAGATACCTACCCTACCTGATGGATCGTAGCCACTGTTTGGGCTCCATTCAGTGCCCAAACCGGCTTCGATTAGATTCCTATACAGAGGAGACCCATATCCGTCCATAAGGAGAGCAAACATGATGGAAAGAGAGAATGTTTCCAAAACATCTGCGGTGTCACCTACCAGCCATGAAGTCGACGTCTTGAACTGCATGTTTGGATCAACCAAAGGATCAATAGGACCGAAGACGGTGATTTCTTGCGGGCCACTTGAAAGATCAACTGGCTTTCGAATCTCCATGTCTCCAGAAATCCGCTCAAATGCATTCAACTGAGCGTTGACTTCTTTCAGATGATCTGCCAACGGCATATCACCGTAAGTGAAGACTTTGGCATTACTTGGATGGTAATGCTCCGCATGAAACTTCTTTAGTTGTTCATACGTCAGATCTGTCATTTTTTGCGGATCGCCCCCTGAATTGTTAATAGCAGGGAATATATGGTCCTGAAATCTGATGTAGTAAAGGTATCCAGCATCAGACATCTGACCCTTCATTTCATTATAGACAACGCCCTTGAAAACCAACTTGTTGTCTTTAGCGGTTGAAGCTGTTCCAGCTTTTATAGCTTGTGGATTTTCTGGCCCTATTCTCCATCCCTCTTGTGTAAAGTCACTTTGCTTCAACAACGGATGCAGGGTCGCATCGAGATAAACCGACATCAAATTTTTGAAATCTTGCTCGTTTGTTGTGGCGAATGGATAGAAGGTATGAGAAGATGCCGTGAAAGCATTCATAAAGTTGGAGAGCGTTCGTGGTAGCATTTTGAAGAAGGGATCGCGGATGGGGTACCTACAGTATTCAGCATAAATCCCAACCATGATCTCAGAGACGAATTACTTTTGACTTCCACATAACGTCGTATGTTCCAAGATGTGTGGCACTCCCGTATCGTCAGGTGGATTCGTCTTGAATCCAATAGAGAAGACATTGTTCTTGTCTTCCCGCGCGACGTGTAGATAATCTGCTCCCGTCTTGTCGTGCTTCAGGTGAAGGGCCGTCAACTCGAGTTCCTGTACATGCTTGGATCGTAGAAGGGTAAAGCCATGTAGCTTTTCTCCAGGCTTAGGATATTGTGCGAGCTCTGTGACTCCTTTCTTTGCAGCCTGCCGTAACATATTGCTGGTCAATATGTTGTTGGCAACAGCAGAATGTCGAGATGATGACGATAAAGACTAATTGTGATGGCGCAAAGGAACAGGTGAGCCCTTCGCTTCAGCAAATTTCACGTTTGATTGCCCGATTGTCCGCCACTAATTTATCTTAGCTCGTTCTACAATTAACATCGTAGTTCTTATTTTGTACATGAACGTCAACGTGCAGAAAGGCAATACAGAGAATAACGAAGTCGTATTGCGCCTGGAGCAATATTTTGCTTCTATATTCATATCAGAATTGTCGCGATTTGCACCATGTCGACAGCAGCGAATCCCACCTACGCAACTGGTCCTGCGAGTTCAAGAACTTCCTCAATCAATGCGAATCATACCCATTCCGATTATGCCAATGGACACCACCACCATAATGAAGCTGGAGTCAAGAAGGGGAAGCAGAAGAAAGCGACGGATCCGAGTGAAGCTTCGAAATTGATCGCCGCCAAGATCTCGCAACTTGAGTTAGATGCCGCAGGAGAGAAGGATCAAGAGGCCGAGATTGGTTGGTTATACCCTCTCCAGATTTCCCTTACGCCAAAGCAATATCCTTCTTGAAATATGAAGTTCCTATGTTCTGTCTATCTGTATGGTGTCGCGGCGAAGGAGGGGTAAGCGCTCCGCCACGCTCTACTTGCCGAGTATTGCTCTTCGCCCTTCCTGAAAAGTGAAAAAGCACACACGGCAATCACCAGGCTACGAGAGGTTGTCA
The DNA here is from genome assembly GCA_002946415.1 of Rutstroemia sp. NJR-2017a BVV2. Taxonomy (NCBI): domain Eukaryota; kingdom Fungi; phylum Ascomycota; class Leotiomycetes; order Helotiales; family Rutstroemiaceae; genus Rutstroemia; species Rutstroemia sp. NJR-2017a BVV2. The sequence goes on from NJPS01000046.1 coordinate 1,615,584, forward strand.
GTTGCTACATTCACGTTGATGCAATGGTACCTTCAAACTGCTTTGGGGTTGTTGGGGGCCGCCACTATCACAGCCGGAGAGAGCATTTTGGGGCACATGCTTGTTGGAAAAATTGCTAACAGTTATACACTTAAGAGCGCGAGGTCAAAAAAGCGAATCGAGAATTAAATAGCCTTACGTCAAAGATGGATGACTTGCAAAAGATCGAAACCCTCCAGAAAAGAGTTACCGAACACCTTGCGGACATGAAACGATTAGAGCGAGAGAACCAGAAGAACAAAAAGCGTGGTGATATGCTGCAGAAGGAAAAGGACCATGCGAGAACCGAGCTCAGCAAATCCATAACTCTTCGGGAAAAGCTTGAGAAGCTGTGCAGAGAACTACAGCGGGAAAACAATAGGCTCAAGGTGCGCATGGTGTTGAGTTGATTTTCGGTTTTCGAATGCTAAGCGGGGTTAGGGTGAAAATAAGACACTACAAGATAATGACAAGAAGGCCAAAGAGGAATGGGATCATAAGTGGGATGAGATGCTATGGCAGTTTCAGGACTACCAAGACAAAAAAGACCATCCTCAAACAGTGGTTGTAAATCCGGAAATCGACGAACTGTGAGTGGATTCGTTTCTCGAGCTGAAATATGGTCTAATGATTCCTCCATTTAGTTTCAAAGCGAGGTTCAAGTCTTTGATAGACCAGTACGAGCTGCGAGACCTTCATTTTCATTCTCTGTTGCGGACCAAGGAGCTCGAAGTTCAGTTCAACCTCTCGAGGTTCGAGCGTGAAAGGCGGGCTGCTGAGCAAGAAGTAAACCGGGCAAAGGCGCTGAATCAGCAAGTCCTCACTTTTTCGAAAACGGAGACAGAATTACGGAACCAACTCAACATATACGTAGAAAAGTTCAAGCAGGTATGGTTGCTTCCTTTGGTAAATGATCACCATCGCGGTTCATCTAGCTGATTCAAATCAGGTCGAAGATACGCTCAATAACAGCAATGACCTATTTCTAACCTTTCGAAAGGAAATGGAAGAAATGTCCAAAAAAACGAAGCGACTGGAAAAGGAAAATATGGCTTTAACTCGAAAACATGACGTAACTAGTAAGAATATTCTTACAATGGCCGAGGAACGCAACAAGAACACCCAGGAACTTGAAGCACTCAAAAAGAGGAACGACAAACTAAGAGATATCATCGACCAGATGCAGAAGCAAGGACGGGGTTTGGCCCAAGGCATGGCAGGGGTGGTTGAAGGAGAATACGCTGAGGGTGATTTGGAAGGTACGGAGAGCGAATATGAGTACGAGGAGGAGGGAGAGGACGAAGGAAGTGAAGGTGAGTATGATGAAGATACTGAGGAGGACCTTCATCCGGAGGTTCCAAGACCGTTTGGTCCGGTCCCTCCGCCACCCCCTGCCATGAACGGAATGGCTACCGCGAATGGTGTTCACTGAAAACAGTATTAAGTCCGACCAGCCCTATCACTTTTGTATTACGATCACCGTTAACTGTATTCGCGAGTCTGGTTGTTATGTCTTATGTGTAATCGCAGACGAATCTGGTCTGCACGTGCTCCGACTCTCGAGCCTGGTCACATGTATTAGCAGACAGATCAGTCAAATAGCCAGCCCTATCACTTTTGACATGCAGCTTGCATGGCTCTTGAATCGTGATTAGTTGTACTATCAGAATTTTGGCTTGGCGAAATGTGTGAGTTTGAGGTCTATTCCCTTTCCAGAAAATCTGCCATGTTCACCACATCCAGCTTCTAAAAGGCACTTCTCTGGATCAACAAAGTTGTGACTGTTCATCCCATTTTATACAAAACATCTTTGATTGGATATTCTTGATGATAATGGAGCTTGCTTCGCAACATTGGAATGCCGAGTTCGGTCATACCTATGTTCAAAGTACCGTAACACGTTCTTCACAGACTGAAAACTCAGGCCCAATATCTCAATGGTGTAGTGTTCGCATGAGGACCAAAGGAAGTTCTGTGCATTGTACACCTACCTATTTCTTTCTTTTGTATGTTCTTCTTCTACCAGTGCTACTCGAAGGCCTTGTAAACATAACTACAAGCTCCTTAGGAAAGTGTATATTAACCTTACTAGCTTTTTAGTCCATTCTGTTTAGTTTTCTTCGAAAACAATCCAATCTCGCTAATTCGAGACACCAACAAAGGAGGTTACAAAAACTGTACATTTGTCGTTCGCATTAGAACATTCACTGAACATTTCAGGATATTGCCCCATAAGCAATTCATTTTCTTCTTCTTTAGTAACATTCTCCATCCACTGCTCTTCACCATCTCCAGGACACACATTTCTCAACCTCGTCATTGCTCATCCGACGATTGCATCTGGCGAGACAACGCACAACGCACAGCGCACAAAAGTACGAAGTTACAAATTGAAAATGCCTGATCTCGCTCCTCAAAGACTGCGTCTCGAAAGCGCCAATACTACTACCGTGTTTGTCCCCCTGCATCCGTGGATAGAACTCATTGGTAAGGAGACGCTCAACATCCGTATTCGTCTGCTCTCACGAAGAGAACTTATGGAACTCGTCCCATCCTTTTGCCAAATCTTCACGGCGTTTGCAGGTGTGGATATCACCAAGGTGCGTGTGTCTGTGAAATTGCCAGCACTCTCAAAGACCATTGACCACAAAAAGGAGCTATCTTCGCTCTTTTCCGCACTGGTTAAGGATTTGAACAAGTTTCAGAATCTGACGCAGCTAGATATTGTGTTTCGTCTGCCCGACCGTTCTCGTTCGCAGCATGAGGATGAGAATTATTTCTGGATCCTTGTGAATGCGAACTATTTTTATGACTTGGAGTTCACGGATTGGAAGCTTTTCTATACAGTTGGCGCCATGAAAAGAACAGAGCTTTCGATCGGCTCGCGGTTGGAGCGTAGGATCTATGGCATTTGGATTTTGAGACACCAGCAGGAAGATATTCGACAAGGAGTATTAGCTCAACTTGTGAAGCTTGATCTGAATGCAATGGGACGCCTAGACTTCTAGAAAATGCAAGAAGTACGGCGATGAGAAACCGTCGCCTACATATTACTTCGTAAGTCAAATACGCAGGCTCGAAATCTAAAGCAGGCTGGCCCGGGCGACCCTTAATATAATAGATCAACCTTGATAAATTCACTAATTGAATGAAATAAGTTACAAACTTCGTGATAGATATTATCAGGAGATACATGTAAAATACACATTTGCATTCATGATTGCCACAGTTCAACACGACCTTGCCTGATATGCATCAAGATTCGAGACATGATGGCGAATGTTTCTTGCCTCCAAACTTTGAGGTCAAGTACCATAGACCTGAAATATTGGGTTTAAAGAGAAGAACAATACTAAGAACAGACAGAACGTCCGAACATGAGTGAAATGATAAAGCAATATACTTTGGTCGGCAATCAATCTAGGCCCTGGATATCCACAAAAGCTTGATTGGTACTTTGGTAGTTGGCCGAATAAAGGTTAAATTTATTAAGTACGTGTCCTCCTTCCCAAAAGAACTGATTGCAATAGATAAACACTTTCTCTAGGTAATAAAGTTAATCGCCACCGCAGTGAAGAATTGCTTATCTTCAACGTTTTCTCCGCAATATGCAGCGTTACCCCCTAGATCTCCCTCATCTCTTGGCTTTAAACCCACCAATCTCTTTTGGGTGCATCCCACCTTCACCACCAAAGTACCTGGCAGCGGATGGAGGCGACCCGCGATAGGAAAATTTGTGATTTGATGGATTTAGACAGCTGCCTTTTTCGTGGTAGTGGATGCAGCTGCGAGAAAGTAATTCCAGAGAAATATATTGCTACGATATGCCGGTAGCTACCAGGGCTCCGGATAACCGCGTCATCACATACTGTATATCATATACGGCACGGGAATAAATGCAGATATATAAGTACTGTTGACCAACAGCTTCGCCGCCCTTCGTTCCGTGTGTGTCTGCATCTTTCAAGTCACAGAAGCCATCAATCATGTTGTTCTCCGTCCTCTCCACCTTTGCAGTCCTCCCAATTCTTCCTCTTACCTCTGCACGCCTTCTCCCGCGTAATCCAAACACCAAGATTACCACCACGAAGGCCCCAGCTTTCAAGCGTGCAAGTGATATTGCTGTGTCCGAGAATGTCCTAACTCTGGCAAAGAAATCCTCCGTGGGATCCAACGCTAGAAGTGCAGCTAAATTGCGAGGTATAGAGATTCCCACGGGAAATAGTACCACCTTGATCAGTTTGTTCGAGGGAGAGGAGTTCGCCACGAACATCACATTCGGGTCCCAAACTTTCGAGGTTATGTGAGTAGCAATCGCGCCATCCGCATCATATACAGCGCTTTCTTGGATGTACGTAGAAGCAACTAACGTCTGGAAAGCGTCGATACGGGATCCAGCGACACCTGGTTAGCTGAAACAGGATTCGACTGCGTAGACATCGAAACCAGCGCCCCTCTCAACGAAAGTGATTGTTACTTCGGTCCAACATACACTCCCGGTTCCGAGTTCGTCCAGATTCCAAATGAGAACTTCAATATCACTTACGGGGATGGTGAATTTCTGACTGGTGTTCTTGGGTATGATGAGGTAACATTAGCTGGCATTAAAGTTAACCAGACCGTGGCCCTGGTCAACTATGCTGCATGGAACGGCGATGGAACAACCAGTGGATTGGTGGGTTTGGCATACCCCAACATGTATGTGTTGTCTCGTCCAAGCTTTTCCCTTTTGCCTGATCAAGAATCCATATCTTCAGGAGTTCCAGGCTATATAGACACTAACGACGGCGAACAACAGTACCTCTGCCTACGCTGGTGACAATCCTGAGGCCGACAACAGTGCATCGGGCAAGCAGGTTGTCTACAACCCCATCTTCACGACGATGTACAAGGACGGTCTAGTAGCACCATTATTCAGTCTTGCAATCGAACGTGATGTGTCCGGTCCGGCAGGCTACTTAGCTCTTGGAGGTGTACCACCAGTGAACTTCACCCAAGATTTCGCCAGTACCCCAATTCTGGTCACCAGCATTGAAGGATATCCTCAAACATACGATTTCTATACTATCAACATTGAGGGTGCTTATTTGAACGGAAAAGCCATTTCGGGAGCTGCTGCACCAACTTACATTGTACGTAATTTCCAGTGTCGCCATCCCATTGTGGGACACCCTTTTCATTTGATAGATTGACTGACCAAACGCCGTACTAGGTTGATTCTGGCACGACCCTCAACTACTTCCCAACCAGGGTCGCGAATGCCATCAACAAAGCATTCAAGCCCCCAGCAGTATATTACGAAGACGAAGGTGCGTATGTCGTCTCATGCACGGCAACTCCCCCAGTCCTTGGCATCAAGATTGGCGGAAAGGTCTTCTATACAAACCCTCTTGACATGATCCTGCTTGCCGGTACCGATGATGCTGGGAATGATGTATGCATTTCAGGTATTGATGATGGTGGAAGTGATGCGGAGGAAGATGTTTATATTCTTGGGGACACTTTCCAGAAGAACGTTGTTACCGTCTTTGACATTGGCGCTGGAGAACTGAAATTTGCAGCAAGGGAAAACTATACTAGTAACGATACATATTAAGTGTAAATATCAAGTAAAATAAAGTCCAATAGCCCGCATAAGGCTGTTTGGCTGTTGATGAACCACCATATTTCCTTCTCAACCACTGTGGCCCGATTTCTTTCACGTAATTGATCTTTTGGATTCGATATCACACTTTTTCTGTTTTTCTAAGCCAGGCAACGATGGGATAATTGCAGACTTGTGGTTGACAATAAGGTACGGTAGCAGAGCTGGTAGTGCTGGGTTTGAAATGAAACGGCTGATGTTTATTGCAGCAGTAGTCCAATGTGCAGAGGTTAGGTAAACCATAAACCCTATGTCAAAGCTGCGTGGCTAAAGATTACTCCGAGGGATAGCATTAATGCTGGCAAACAGAAGGGCTTTGAGATTTCGTCCGTCGAGTTGGAGGTCGAAGCATAACGAGAATGATCTCTGCGTGAGAAAAGTGAGGGTCGAGATGTAAGTCCGTGCTCCGAGAGGCCCGGAAGGTAGCCCTTTGCCTCTAGCCAGCATCTATACAACATAATACGACAGCATGACAGCTATGGGGAAGCTGACCCACAACTCATGTACATTTGCTGCAATCTGAAGAATATTTTAGACAGTGTTATGCTTCTTCGCCTCAACCCGAACTTCGTCCCGGTATACAGATGCCGTGTCCGAATAGACGAGAACAACTGGAATGGCAACAGGGAGTCAGTGTAACAGAAATCTGATTGCAATCAACTGCTGTGGAAGGTCGCGTGCAAATTCGGAAGGTTTCTTCTATGGAAGAAATCATGGGATGCCGAAGACACGAGAGCGATATCGAGAATCCCTGCGGATGCAAACTTCCCTAAAATGTTTGAATCTACTGTTGAAAACCCGGCTGGCGTTTGGAGTTCAAGTTTCAAAGGATTACATCATGTCCAGGAGGGGGCCATGTACGCAGGTATATGTGGACCTAATGGACAGCTGGAAGAATAATTTATGTGCAACTTTCTAGCAAAGACAAGAGACATAATTTGAATTGGCAGTACAAAATAAAAGTTATCCCCAGCAACAAAAGTAAAACATCAGCAGGAAATATCTCAACAAAGACTAAGAAACCAGGCAAGCTGCACCTTTTCAAGAGAACGTCGACGCCGCTGCTCCGACGCGTCTTCACGCTACGCCGTAACAGCCACCATTGAAGTACAAATCCTCCAACTAGCAGGATGATCACCAAACTAAAGGCTTCTATGAGAGTATAACATCCCGTGGGGAGGACAAGGACATGGCAGGCACAATTCAATAAATAGTATCTCCTTATGGCCAGTCAAAATAAATGATGCACCAAGTTGATTGACCGAATGATTGGAAGAAACAAGCACTGTGATTAAGTTTTCCAAACACCGATATTCTAGTATTTGATTGCAGCAAATTTGGGGTGCGTGTTGTGACATGGCGATGAGACTTCGGCGTCTTTTTATACGTCGCTGCGCCGTCGTGGCGCCAACGTGTTTTATTTCTCCTCACCGTCCATGCTGCTGAATTCGCCTTGGACAATATATGTCGATTTTCGAAACGACACTCGCCGTTCAGATCTAATCGTGCTTCAGGTGGTATGCTGTTCGTGTCTTGGCATCTCGCCCTTGATATCTGAGACTGACTCTTCGGCGTAGAAAAAACAGGCCGATTTAGGGCAATATATTGCAGCTGATTACTATCATCAGGTAAACATTCTAAACACTCTAAGATATTATAATGTTTTCATTGTCCAAATGTCTTCTGAGTAATATTGTCGGCCTGTCATTTCTGACCCGGAGAGACTGAGTAGGTGAAGGAGGTGGGTACGAGCATTGTTGGTGCCAAAAGTGCAGCAGAACCGTGCATAAGTAAGTGCATAAGTGCATAAGAACAAGATCCAATCATACCACCGTCTGCGCTGGCATTGGATAGATGACATAGTTGATGTAAATAGTGGACTGCAAGCTTTCCAAATGGCGTCTGCGAGTGTTTGAGCGGAATTGTGAATGCGAAGATATTCTTCCAGCCACAAAATTGAACAAACATTGCAGAAGCGAGCGGTGCGCAAATGTCTTGGAATCTGTGTCTTAACCTGAAAACGCAGGTCTCACTGTGCTAATTCGCATCACGTGCCAAGTTAGCTCATGACAACTTGGTAGCGAAGCTTGGGCGCCTCCTCCAACATCTTTACAACCTCGAATTCATCCTACAAACTCACCTCCACCGCTACCTGAAGCTCCAACGTGTTATCGGAAGAGAGTCTAGGGATCGATCCCGAGCTTCTCGCCATGGCACCGGCACAGGATACGATGTTCCGCTCAGCGGACATGAGCATGGTCCAGCTCTACATTTCCAACGAAATAGGCCGCGAAATTGTTAATGCACTGGGAGAGATTGGTCAAATCCAATTCCGAGATGTAGGACTGATCTCTAAAGATAGAAAGCCTTTTCTAATGTGTCTTGTAGCTCAATGCCGACGTAACCGCCTTTCAGCGAACCTTCACTCAGGAGATACGACGACTGGATAATGTCGAACGACAGCTTCGTATGTGCCGATCCGAATCCGCCTTTTAAGGTGGCGTTACTAATTGTTGCACAGGATACTTTCATGGCCAGATGGAAAAGGCTGGAATTCCTCTTCGAAAGCTGGATCTTGATGTCGAAACACTTGCGGCTCCCACCGCCACCGAAATCGACGAATTATCCGATCGCAGCCAAAGCCTCGAACAACGAATCGCGTCTCTAAATGACAGTTACGAAACATTGAAGAAGAGGGAGGTAGAACTTTCGGAATGGAGATGGGTCTTGAGGGAGGCTGGATCTTTCTTTGACCGAGCACATGGCAACGTCGATGAAATTAGAGCTTCGATTGATGAGGATGACGCACCCCTGCTCCAAGACGTGGAGCAACCACACCAGAACGGGGATGCAGAGCGATCATTTTCTGGAATGAATATTGGTTTCGTGGCAGGAGTCATTCCTCGGGATCGCATCGCAGCATTTGAGCGAATCCTGTGGAGAACTTTACGAGGCAACTTGTACATGAACCAGTCGGAAATCCCAGAACCAATCATCGACCCATCGAACAACGAAGCGATCAACAAGAACGTCTTTGTGATTTTTGCACATGGGAAGGAACTTATTGCCAAGATCAGGAAGATTTCCGAATCACTTGGCGCGGACCTTTATGCCGTGGACGAGAATAGCGATCTCCGTCGAGACCAAATTCACGAAGTCAACACTCGGCTGGGTGACCTGAATAGCGTTCTTCGCAACACAAAGCAGACACTCGATGCAGAACTTACTCAAATTGCACGAAGCTTGGCTGCATGGATGGTAATCATTAAGAAGGAGAAGGCCGTTTATCAAACGCTGAACCTGTTCTCTTACGATCATGCGAGAAAAACCTTGATTGCCGAGGCTTGGTGTCCTTCAAACTCCTTGCCCCTTATCAAGTCGACTCTGCACGACGTCAATAACAGAGCCGGTCTTTCTGTTCCCTCTATCATCAACGAGATCAGAACAAATAAAACTCCACCAACGTATCAAAAGACGAACAAGTTCACCGAAGGTTTCCAGACAATTATCAACGCGTACGGTACCGCAAAGTATCAAGAAGTCAATCCTGGTCTTCCCACCATTGTCACCTTTCCCTTCTTGTTTGCAGTCATGTTTGGTGACTTCGGACATGGTTTCCTCATGGTTTGCGCCGCATCGGCTATGATCTACTGGGAAAAATCACTGAAGAAGGTCCGCGACGAACTCTTCGGTATGGCTTTCTACGGTCGTTATATCATGTTGATGATGGGTATCTTCTCCATGTACACTGGTCTTATCTACAATGATGCATTCTCTAAATCATTCGCGTTCTTCCCTAGTGCTTGGGCATGGGCGGAAAACTATCCGGAATCCATCGAAGCTCATCTTAAAGAGCCCTCGGGATATCGTTACCCATTCGGTATGGATTGGATGTGGCACGGTGCTGAGAATGACCTCTTGTTCAGCAACAGTTACAAGATGAAGTTGAGTATCTTGATGGGTTGGTGCCACATGACCTATTCATTGTGTCTCTCCTACATCAATGCTCGTCATTTTAAGACACCCATTGATATCTGGGGTGTTTTCGTCCCGGGCATGATCTTCTTCCAATCAATCTTTGGTTACCTTGTCTTTACCATCGTCTACAAGTGGTCCATTGACTGGTATGCCATTGGTGAATCGCCTCCTGGATTGCTGAATATGCTCATCTATATGTTTTTGGCACCCGGTGAAGTCAATGAAGGTGAGAGTCTGTACCCACATCAAGGTGGTGTTCAGAAGATCCTCGTTATTATTGCTGTTATCCAGGTTCCAATTTTGCTGTTGCTCAAGCCTTTCTATCTCCGATGGGAACACAACCAAGCTCGTGCAAAGGGATACAGAGGAATTGGCGAAACTTCACGAGTTAGCGCCCTGGACGGCGATGATGACGATCATACTCTTGACGGCAGGGCAAGCATGGCCAGTGATGGTGAAGGCGTTGCCATGATTACGCAGGACATTGGTGATGAAGAGCACGAAGAGTTTGAGTTCTCGGAAGTTATGATTCACCAAGTTATTCACACTATTGGTATAGTTCCCTGTTTCTCGCGTTTTCTTCCATCCTTACTAACGTGGCTTAGAATTTTGCTTGAACTGTGTATCTCACACCGCCTCATATCTACGTCTCTGGGCTCTGTCTCTGGCACATCAGCAACTTTCAGTTGTGCTCTGGAACATGACACTTGGCATTGGACTCAGCATGACTGGTCCTTCAGGTATCTTCATGATTGTGGTCACATTTTTCATGTGGTTCTTCCTCACGATTGCAGTCTTGGTTGTGATGGAGGGCACCAGTGCAATGTTGCACAGTCTTCGTTTGCATTGGGTCGAGGCAATGAGTAAGCATTTCTTGGGAGATGGGATACCGTTCGAGCCATTCTCGTTCAAGCAAATGTTGGAGGATGATGCCTCAGCAGCCGATATTTCCTAGGCATCCGTTCCTTGTTTCTAGTTTTCCTTTTTGCGTTCCGTAGATTCAACCTGTACCTGTAGAACCGAAATGTACTTTACTATACCTATATCAACATAAGTTAATGTGGCATATGGGAAGACTGAAAGAGATAATGGCAATTTTTGAGAAAGGCCTGGATCTACCCAAGTAAAGCTGCATAAATGTGGTGGCACCAATGAACGACGTCTACTGCTCCCGTGGAGTCTTCCCGACTTTCTAATGCGGGGGCGACCCTCTTTGTCCCTGGGTCGGAACGGCTGCTGCTTTAGATTCGAGAGCAGACGATCCCTTCGCGACTGACTAGGTGTTGCAGCACATCCCAATGAGCAAATATTGAAGCATGAAGCTCCCTCTTGCGAAGCGGCGTTCAATACGTCCTGTTCTGGTAAGTTTCATCACACCGCGAATTCCAGATGTTGGGAATTTTTCATGATTCAATATTACATGTAAGGTTACGAGTAATAACCTTCCTGGGTGGGGTGCCAGGTGCGTAATCGATAAACGGAAACAAGCTTTCCTTCCGCACGCTTTGCCCCACGACATTTCTTTTTCTGTGTGGGCAATTGGGCTTTGGTCGGTGACAGCAAGTTGGAACGTTGAACCCAATCATAACGTTACTTTTGAGGCCTTTTCAGGTTCTTTTTCTTATTTTTCGTTCTAAAGTTGCTTTGCCCCCACTCCCTTGTCCCGTCTCGTGTTCTGAACTTTGAAGGAGCTTTTTTCGTTCTATAAAAGCGCGGGTGAATCCTTCTTCTCCGGACCCGTTCGTTCTATTCACTTCCCCGCCGTGTACATACCCACCCAATTTTCTGTATAAAGTCGCGGGAGCACTCTCTCTAGGGAGCATCGAATTGCTTAATCTACTATCTCGCATCGAATTCGAGGAAGAAAGGACACGCAGGGAAAGACAAGATGTCGTTCAATCATAGAAAGTTCTCAATGAACAGGTCCACTGGGGCCCCAAGATTGTCAACTAAAATGAATCGGAGATTCAGTACTCATGAACCTTCTGCAAATGGTTTGTCACTTTATTATCATTCTTCTTGAAGGTTTCGTGTGGGTTTGGCCCCTCTGAGATCATCAACGCAGGCTTCTAGAAAGCTTGCTATAGCTCGAGTCAGCATAAGAGATGTCTCCAATACATTCTCTGTTGCTAAATTCGAGCAGAGCAGAGCAGCCCCAGAATGGAATTGCTCATCTGTACTTTGCCCGCTAACGTTCAACCTTAGAGATGGACTCAAAGATCCACAAGCAATTCAGAAATGCCCATGAAGGACACAAATCTCATGCAGGACTGGATCCTACTCGTGCCAGCACTGGTGTAGTCTGGTGTACCGAGCGAGCTTACGAGCATGGTTTTGCTGAAGAGCCTGAGAAATGGGCAAACCTAGGACAGGGAGCTCCAGAAGTCGACGACGAGATCGAGGGCAGTTTCGAACGCCCCCACAACATCGACATTACAATGGCTGGCAGAGAGTATGGACCTACGGCTGGTATTAAGAGCTTGCGGGCGGCAGTTGCAAACTTATACAACGTTCACCACAGAGCCGGTAAACCAAGTCAATATACATGGGAGAATGTCTGCATTGTGCCAGGTGGTCGTGCAGGATTGATCAGAATTGCAGCGGTTTTGAACAATGCCTACTTAGGCTTCTTCATTCCGGATTACACGGCATACAATGAGATGTTGTCGCTTTTCAAGAACGTAGGTTTGGTACATTGTCATTAAGAGACGTTCAGGGCTGACTTCAAACAGTTCGCAGCAATTCCCTCCCCTCTATCCATGGAAGATGAATACCACATCCATCCAAACAAGATTGCTGAGGAAATCGCTCGTGGTACCTCGGTCATTCTGACCTCCAACCCTCGAAACCCCACTGGTAAAGTTGTTAAGAACCCTCAGTTAAATGAGATCCAAGACATTTGCAGAGATCGTGCTACTTTGGTCATGGATGAATTCTACAGTGGTTACAATTATACGTCTGATTGCGATGGTACTACCATCAGTGCTGCCGAGAACGTTGATGATGTTGACGACGACGATGTCTTGATCATTGATGGTCTTACCAAGCGCTTCAGATTACCTGGATGGAGAATCGCGTGGATTCTTGGTCCTAAGGTTAGATTGTGCTTCTACATGCTCAAAGAATCCAACTGACGTTTAACAGGAATTTATTAAAGCCATCGGATCTTGTGGTTCTTACCTTGATGGTGGTGCTAACGTTCCTTTCCAAGAGGCTGCAATCCCTATGCTGGAGCCAGAAAAGGTTCGCAAAGAAATGATTGCCTTACAAAGGCACTTCCGCGTAAGTTGTCGACTAGGATCAGATCTTGTATCTCCCTAACTGGGTATCTAGGACAAGCGTGATTATGTCGTTGGACGTCTTCGGGACATGGGCTTCAAGATTACAAATGTGCCCGACAGCACTTTCTACCTGTGGCTAGGTAAGTGGAGTTAATCTTGTCGCCAACAAAGATGTTTCTAATTAGTCGTTGTAGATCTCGAAGGACTACCAGAAGCAATCTGTGATGGTCTCAACTTCTTCCAAGCTTGTCTTGAGGAACGTGTCATCGTTGTGCCCGGTATCTTCTTTGATTTGAACCCAAGTAAGAGAAGAGACTTGTTCGATAGTCCATGTCACCATTTCGTTCGATTCAGTTATGGTCCTACCATGGAGACTTTGAAGATGGGCTTGGACGGCATCCAAAGAGTTGTCAATAAGTGAGTAACTCGTGCCCGCTTGGTGCTCTCTATCGAGGACATTGCTAACAAATTAATAGATTCGCTGAAGGGGACAAATTAGACCAAAAAGAGACAAATTAGAGCAATAGACGATTTGGATCTTGGGACAGCTTCATCATTTTTGCGATATCGAGGGATTAAAGTTATGAAAGGCGTCTACCTTTATGGAATAGATGAGAAATGAGAAATGATTCGATGTCTGAATATCATATATTGTACTTCTCGTGCTATCCGGTAATGACAAAAAGAATGCTGATCCTGCAGATTCTCACATCTATCAAGTGATCTAGCATGTGTTGCTTGCAATATTTCTTGGAGATTGTCTGTGACTAAAATACTTTTCTCACAACATCTGTGCCAGAAAATAATTATCTTTTCTCCTTCCATCATATCTAATCCAACCCCCTTCACCCGAAATCATACTCGACGCTCATTAAATTACCATTATAAGTTCTTTATTCTCCAACTCCGTTCCGAATAATCTTATCCATTCCATTCCATGCAATTATCTCATTACTATTTCCTCTTCTTCCATTCTCTAATTTAAGAACACGTCCCAAACGCACTCTGACACCCACTCCCACAATACGCGCTCGTGCTCCCACAGTACCCATACTGCGAACAGCAGTTCCCGAACGAGCTCCCCTTACACGTCGTCTTCCCTCCACACGACGCATCTGTGGAAACTTTTAGCGTGGCGGTTGGCTGAGCTGCTGTCGTGGTTGTGCTTGTCGTAGTACTGCCCGAAGAACCAGACCCGGAATCCGTATTCCCAATACTCTGCGGATTCCAGAACACCTGCGCGGCGTCGTACGTCTGCTTGAGGGAAAGCAGCTTGTTGTAGGTCGCGGAGCCGTACCCAGAGACGGCGGCGGAGACGGCGGAGAGGGATGGGTCGACGTAGTTGAGGTAGGTGGAGAAGGCGGTGGAGGTGCTGGTTAGGGCGGCGTTGAGGCTGTCGACGTAGGTGAGGAGGGTGGAGGGGAAGGGGGGGGAGGAGGTGAATGCGTAGTTCTGGGGTGGGTGTTAGTCGGATGGTTTTTGGGGGAGGTGGGGGTGGGGGGTTAGGGGAGGGTGCGATGATATGGAGGGAAAGGGGAAATGGAATCAACTAACCTGGAAAACCCAATGCGTATCACGATCCGAATACGCGCTAGCATCCGCACTCGGCACATTCACCTGGCTCCCCGCGCCACCATACAGATCAATAATCGAGTACCAATCCCCTGGCGCATTGCGCCCCTTATTTATCAAGAAGGAGAAGTAACTCGTCAGCTGCGCGTTAGTCAAAGGCTGCGCGTTCTTCGTCACCACGGACTTCGCGTAGAAGGTGTCGTGCGCATTATACCCCGTCAAGGGCTCAGCAAGCGCCCCGCCGTTATTGACATCGACGAGGGCGTCTGTCCAGCCGAGAGATTTCACGGAGGTGCTCGCGGCGGTGGGGAAGGCGGCGAGGATTTTTTGAAAGGTGGTTGCTTTGAAGGTGTCGATGTTGCAGGAGACGCACCAGCCGGAGAGGGAGAAGGAGCCGTAGTTGTCGGTGTAGATGCCAAGGGTGATGTTGTTGTAGATGGCGGTTTGGTCTAGAGTGAAGGCCTGGAGTTTGGAGAAGGAGGATACGGCTGTGGAGACGGATGAGAGGGTCGAGGGGATGCTGGCTGAGAAGGTCACGACGTTGGAGGGGGCGGCGAAGGTTTGCAGGTAGAAGGTTGTGGCGATGCCGAAGGAGTCGCCGGCGCCGCGCATGGCGTAGAAGAGCTCGGGGTAGGCGGTGCTGGTGGTGTGTACTTGGGTGCCGTTTGCGACGACGACGTCTAGACCGACAATGGTGTCGAGGGCGAGGCCCCAGAGACGAGATGCATAGCCGTAACCGCCGTGCAAGAAGTGACCGCCAATGCCGACACCAGGACAGGTGCCGTGGGGCACGGCGCGTTTGCCTTGGTTGTAGAGGCCAAGGGCGAGATTACCGAGACGGACACCGCCGCCGACGGTGGCGATGTTGGTTTCTGTTTTGGAGGTTAGTTTGAGTGTAGGTGTTGGGGGCAGATCAGGGGGACGTACGGGCATTGACGCTGATGGAGTTGAAATTCTGAAGGTTGACGATCAAACTCCCGTCCTTACCACCAGTGGAAAAACTCGCATAGGAGTGACCACCGGACTTAGCCTGCACCTTGAGGCCTGCTGCTGCTGCACAAGTGACCGAGTCGCTCACGTGCTGGGAGGTGGTCGGGAGAGTGACAATGGCGGGGGTGTAGGGAAGACGGAGATTATACGGTTGGATTAGGCTGGACCATGTTGAGGACGAGCTGTCCTGGAAAGGAACGGAGTGCTGAGTAAGGCAGTCTTGGATGCTCGTTGCTCGAGTCTCGATGCTGGTGTAGGGGAAGGCGGATGACAATGGGACTGCACATAGGATGGCTAGTCGAGAGATTGTCGACCGTAGGCCATGCTGAAGGTGCTGTTAGTAAGATGTATACAAAGACATAGGATTGTAGTTTGAGCCACAGGATCCTTGGCTGAGTGCATAACTCGTCATACTCACTTTATGTCGGTTCGGCTGATGCATGGTTGAATTAACCTTGTACTTTATGTCCGAGCGAGAGAAAGGGGTAAAATTGTGGAGGACGGACACAACCAAACAGGAAGTGTAGTTGCGAATAGTAAAGCAAACGAATGTAGATAACGATTGAAAGAAAGGAAAGACGGTACTTAAATGCAATAGTCCTACCTACATAGTAATGGATTACTCTCGGAATAAGCACGCACCATAACTCACGTGAATACAAAGAGTGGAAAACCCTCGAAATACGAGAAGTTTTCAACACTAAAGTCACTTCTTTGCTGATCACCGTCGCCAAGAGCCCCATACTCTCTGCACCTAAGAACTAGGTAGTTGCGGCATGAAGCACTAAAATTAGAGAACCCAAGATCTCAACGCAAGGAGAAAGTTCCGAGAGCCGTCCCAATTGGATCTTTTCTGCATGTTCGGGTCATTCTTGTTCTGCTGTACGAGTTTGTTGGGTATTTTTGTCGGGTTCGCGTGAGTTCAGCCGCACACAAGCATGCGGGCTGGGTCAGAGTGCATGGCAAGTCACGATTCTTTGACAACAAGGCAGTGTTGTGGTGATATCCACGTGGAAGACACTTAGCCCATGGGGAAATACGAAGAGGAGAAGTGCTTGGATGAAAAAACACTCAGCTTGGTATTTGATATATTTACACCGCTTGTTAGCACCCCGCCTTGTGATATGGTTCAATGTGATGGAATACCGCCATCGTCGTTTACAACGCCTTGCCGTACCCGTTCCGTCTTTACTTGTACAACTGTAGAACTGTGTCTCATATCATAGCCATGTCGAACCTGTCGTGTATTCGCTATAAATTTTCATCTCGTGTATGGACTTATGCGTCTCCTATTTACTCGACGAAGGGTCCGGAATTCCATCCCCGGCTGTGCTCTTATATTGATGTCTCAAGAATTGTTCAATGGGCACATCGTGATCTGGTCGCGTCGGTGGCGCCTTTTCATCCTTCACCGGATTCTCCTCCGGCCCTTGATCGTAAGCATGCTGTTGTAATGCGCTGATACCTGGAATATAAGACATTGCTTTCATGGTCAGCTGGCCGTTACGTGAAGATCGCAGTCAACCAACTCGTTTCTCACAACGAGCGTGAATTGCCTACCTTTTTCCGTGAAGCTTGGTTCTTTCTGCGGTGGTCCACCATGTGCTGCTTCATTCAATTTGTCTTTGAAATCGCCCTTCTTGAACTTATTTCCATGCGAGTCTTTCCCAACTTTGTCTTCTTCCTTCGGGGCTCCATCCCCGGCAGCGGTCGTAGAAACAGCATTGGCTACTGTTTCTATTGTTGAAGAGGCAGTGTCTCTTACACTTTCGAGGGTTGATTGTTGGGACGACATGCTGTATCAAAGATTACTTCGTACAAATACTGGAGTGTGAGGTTAGCAGTGAATGCGGAGGCGGAGGAAGTCCGTTGAAAGGAGGGGTACCTACAGGGCTGATGATGGCCCCTAGCTAGCAGGACAATCTCCCAAGATAGTAGCAATTGAGGTAATTAAGCGCGACTTTGGAGACGGAATATTCGCTGGACTTTGTGACTTTGTAACTCTCACAACTTGTTTGACTGGAATGAATTGGATCGAATTGAGTCGAGTTGAATTGTGGGAAGTTCTCGAATGTACTTGCCAGTCCAATTAGTAGTAATAGTCGATAGTCGCATCTGCCGTACCTGTCCAGGTGGTATTGTCTTGTGCAAAGTGGTGCTATTTCTGCATTCCAGGTTATTTCTCCCCGCTTGACGTCAGAACATGGGCAGGGCATCACAAAGCACTTGGTTGCTTGCTTGGCTGGCTATAACGGCACGTCTTGTTCCGCATTTGTAAATTCGTACATTAGCACTGAATTTTTATAGCGATCAACAGGGTCTGGTCGGAGAGATTGCGAATGGCAGGATTTTGTTCGTCGATTCTTCAGCCCTGTGGCCCTACATATAACCTTATTGCGAGATGCATTTTGCATGCGAACAATTGAATGTTGCGACAGAAGGAGTGAAGAGGAAGTAGAGGAAGAAGAGAAAGAAGAAGGACACGACGGGAACGCGAATGGCATTGAGCTCAATTATCATTAAGTCATCACGGATTGGCGGAAAGGCGATGGTGCATATCGGATGTGATTTTGCGCCGAATTCGCCGACTCGAAGAAAACGCGCCGCATAAGACGCTCGAGGCTGGCCTGAGCCTATTCATATTCAATCTGAAGTATCAAATGGATGCTCTCGTTACGCTTCAAAAGTGCTTGTTTATGTTTATCCCAAGATTTGCATCCAAGCATATGAAGACTGAAGAGTGAGGGACGCATTCACCTCACCCCTTGGCAGATTCCCATTCACCCCTTGCGAGGACATCTTGGCCTACCAAGCCCACCCACATACAGGCCTGTTCAGCCCTCTATGACCACATAAATATGGAACCAGTCACAGCACCCGACAATATGTTTAGTTCGTCTCGTCGGTCGCACCGGAAGACAAGAACTGGATGTAACAATTGTAAGAGAAGGAAGATCAAGGTGAGACAAGATGCCTGCCTGCCTGCCTTTCCTTCTATCGTCGGATATGTAGATGTCATGCTGTCCGAATACGAATACTTCTATCCGAGTTCCTCGAAACTTCTCAAGGGACCAACTCTTTTTCATTCTCTTTCTTTTACCTACTTACTTACTAACATCTATATACTTAGTGCGGAGAAGGCAAACCATCATGTTTAAACTGCATCAAGCACTCCATACCGTGTGACTACACACGTGCCAATGCCCTCGCAGCCAAATCCGCTGCTGCAGCAGCCGGTGCAAGCTCCAGTCTCTCTCCCGGCTCCTCAGCCGATCCAGGCGATGGGATTCCCGCATCCCCAAGCCAACCTGCCCCTCTAAGTCTCATGGACATGGAAGTGTTCCACCACTTCTGCACGCACGCCTCCGTCGACATAAACAGCGACCCCGAAGTGAAATCGCTCTGGCGCACCACCATCCCCTCCCTCGCCTGCGGCTACGAATTCCTCATGCGCTCCCTCCTCGCCTTCTCCTCCCTGCATCTCGCACGCTTGCGGCCCTCGCAGCGCGAGAAATATTACACGTACTCTCTACTCCAACACCAGACAGCCCTCCAGCAAGCAACCCTCGTGCTCCCCAACACCACGTCAGAGACCTGCGCCCCGCTGCACATCTTCACCATTCTCACTGGAATGCACACACTAGGACACCCCAAAAACCTCGGCGAATTCGCCATCGTCGGGGAATCCGGAATCGCGCAATGGCTCGTCCTCTTCCGCGGAACCACCGCCATCATCGAGCAATTCCGTTCCTCCCTCGAAACCGGATGTCTCTCGCCCCTCTTCCGCGCCCGTGCCGAGCGCATCGCCCTCCGCGAATCCTACGCCACATCCTCCCCTACCCAGCACCTCACGCCCCTCCTCCATCTCATCCAGAACCTCTCCCTCCCCCCCTCCGAAACCGGCATCTACATAGAGGCGATCCAGGGACTAGAGCGCACGTACAAATTCATGCACAACTGCCCGGAAGCGCAGTACGAGACGGGGGACATCTTTGTATGGCTGATCCGGCTGTCGGACGCGTATTTGATGCGCCTGCGCGACGGGGCGCAGGAGGCGTTGGTGGTGTTTGCGTTTTCGTGTGTGTTGTTTAAGAAGTTGGAGCGGTTTTGGTGGATCGAGGGGTGGAGTGCGCATGTGATGGGGAGTATTTATGGGTTTTTGGATGAGGAGCATAGGGGGTGGATTGAGGAGCCGATTAGGGAGATTGGGTGGGTGAGGGGGGAGTGAAGGGAGGTTGGGAACAGTGTGGAGAATGAGGAGGGAACTTGGGGGTGATTGAGGGAAGAGTTGGAATGCAGTAGGTATAAGATTCCCTCATTTAGGATGTAAGTGCTGGTGATCAGGCACCTGGTATTCAATATATAGGTCGGATGAATATATAATGTAGATATCTGGGAAAAGGAATTTTACAACACCAGTCGTCTGACTATTGTCTGGCTACATGAAATGATTATGATAAGGAGATCTCAGGAGATCTGATGAAGCGAGCTGTTCAAAATGCCCGTCTATCTCTACAGTCTGCCTCACAGCTTCTAGACATAATGCTGGACAACGCATAACCTTTCCACACCAAAACCTAGTGAATTAGAAAAACAGTTTTCCGGGGCGCGCGGCGTCCACTTCTCATCAATTATATGTCCAATATACAGCCGGCCGCCCAAAAACTTAATACAGGCCTCTTTCCGCCTTCGCATTTTTCTCCTTCCATTCCTTCCGCATTCCCACTTTATCTTTTTCTCGCAAGACCTACGAACTTCTCTTGCCATACGGCTCAAAAGGAAAACAGACCGCCACACCTGCCATCACCGCATACAGCGCCGCACAAACATAGATCGGC
The DNA here is from genome assembly GCA_002946415.1 of Rutstroemia sp. NJR-2017a BVV2. Taxonomy (NCBI): domain Eukaryota; kingdom Fungi; phylum Ascomycota; class Leotiomycetes; order Helotiales; family Rutstroemiaceae; genus Rutstroemia; species Rutstroemia sp. NJR-2017a BVV2. The sequence goes on from NJPS01000046.1 coordinate 1,635,905, forward strand.
ACAGGCGTACTCGTATCCGCAACCGTTGCAATGACCGCGCTCAAGATCCCCATAACTCTATTACAGGCGACGGCGACGCCATTTCCTGTGGCTCGATGCGCAGAGGGAAGGACTTCGGGTGTGTAGGCGTACAGAGTGCCGTAGTAGATGTTCAGGAAGAAGGCGATGCAGCAGGAGAATGCTATGTTCTGGGCTTCGGTTTGCACGTGTGTGTAGGCGAAGAAAAATGACACTGGAGGAAAGTAGGTGGTTAGTTGGGCTTGAAATATGGGAGGGAGCAAAAATAGTTCGGATCTTAGAAGACGGAAGAGAAGGAAGCTAAGAGACATACTGGTTAGCAAGGCGCCAATCGCCATAGTATATTTTCTTCCCAAGAGTTTAATGTTCGCCATATGACCTGCCAGCATGGGACCCTACACCGCATTAGCAAATCCCACCAATTTCCCATCGCGTTCTCCCAGAGAAAACCTACCGGAATTCCACTAATGTTCACCAACGCATAATTCCTCCACGTCTCATATGTCGAAATATTTCCAAACTCCTTTCCCCTAGTTGCAAGATACGTCGACAAGAAGACATAGAACAGCGGATACGCGAGACCGATCAACGTCCAAGACAGCCAAATAAGACAAGTTGACAGTCCAATCTGTTTCGTCGCAAACAAACCCCTGAAGTGAATCGTCAATTCTGATACTGATAGTTTACTACTTCCGTGTGCCGATTGGATGTTTCCGCAGTTCTCGAGCATCTCGACTGTTATCGAACATGGCCTGTTGTATCTTGCCGCCATGGTTTGGAAGCCTGAGACGAGCTCGGCATCTTTGCCTTCTCCGAGGAGGTATTTGGGCGTTTCTTTTAGACGGATGATGGTTATGCGCGCGATACTCATGACGAAGACGAGGGCGCCAGATGTATACATGAGGTATCTCCAGCCCATGTTGTTGCCTTTGGTACAGGTTTCAATGCTCGCGCAATTCCATTTGGTTGGTGCTGCATCGCAATTAGGAAGTGTTAACAAACTTTTTGAACTATCACGTACCCATGAATCCCCAGGCTAAGAAACCAGCCACTGCTTGACCCAGTCCCCACCATGCAGCGAGCCATGCTATCACCGTATTAGCTTTTCTTCTCGCAATGAATAGGAAGTTCATTACTCAAAACCCATTGCTTGTTACTCGGAAGATATTCTAGGAAGACGGTTGTGTCGAGAATCAAATTTCCTCCACCACCAAATCCTACCAAAGCAATGAAGAATGCTAGAGATTCCCAAGAAGGAGCGGCCCCTGCTACAATACAGGCACCAGCGCATATGAAGAGGGATGTATTGAAGGCAATCTTTCGTCCAATCATATCAGCCGTTAACCCCCATAACAGAGCTCCGAGAAGTAGACCAACATAAACGGCGATTGTCAGAGCACGGGAGTATGAAGCATTGAATTCGAGGGCTGCTTGACTGGCGATGATGGATTGGAGTAATGTGAGCATAGAATCGACAGCATATCTGAACCATTGATCAGCATTGGAGGACTTTGGATTGCCGGAAATCGAAAGAAATTGGTGCATAGGGACAGATCTTGCGAGCTATGTCACTTCTTTTCCTGGATGAACAGAGGATATCAAGCGTGAGGTATATTGTTACATGTACGTACCCAAAGCCATTAAGCACGAATAGCTAGAAAGGATCAGTGAATAGTTAATTGGCGCGTTGGAAGGGTACATGCCTTCCAGTGATAGTTTGTCCATCCTATTTCATCAATAGCCTGTCAAAGGCTATTAGTATATGCTACGGGTACGAAAGTTCAAAAGTTCAATTGAAATGCTGGGAAGTTTCATTGGATGACGGTGGTGCTTCTGGGAAACGTCTGTTTTTGGATTCCATCATGCGGACTGGTATGCCGAGAAGGAGGCATTGGATTGAGGCTGGAAGATGGCGCTTTTGGGAATCATTCTCACATTATTGACGAGGTGCATCTTAGCATCTAGAGCAGGGTCGACATTCTGAAGCGTGAGGATATCGTGGCCGACTTCCCCTCGTCTGATGGACGTAGGTTGGGCGCCAGCATCTACTGCTTCCACATCCTTCACACCAAAATCCGTTTTTGGTTCTGACAAAGTCTTCTCCATGACTTTGGGCTACCTGTTGAAACCCGTGTTATCGTGTGCGGTTAAGCAGATTTAGCGGCTATGATAAAGCGAGTTGTAAAGTTGAAACAAATTCTGGTTACATTGCCAGCAGGAATGACGGTTCGCCATAGTATTATATATGCATCTCCATGGACACCACTAGGCGCGATCAGCAAAGTTTGCAGTTCTGCAACTAGCCTCATCGAGAACTGGGCCAGGATGAAGCATCGCAACTGTCAAGGCGTGTAACCCTGATAAGCGCACGTTTTCGAGGAGGTGATCGACTACTGCAATCCCCCACCTTGAGCCGAAGATTAGATAACAGGACCTCCGCATATCACCTCAGCGAAGTATAGACTGAATTGCGCCGAGCCGAATGGTCAGGATATTGTACCCGTTCAAGGCAGGCCATTCCTGGATTTCTTGGGTGGCCCGTAATTCGGCTTTCTCGAGGGGAAAGAGGAATAGCCTTGAGATCCAAGCAGTTCCTTCAAGAATGTTATCACTATCTCTACCTTCGTAGCTATCACAGTAAGCCGAGCCAGGATATTGTAACTCGCCGGACCCAAGAACTCCAAAGCCTGTCGTAAAGATCAATCGACGGTTCTGCAGGCGGGGCCTGTCTTGAGGAGAGCAAACAACACTGAACCAGTGGGAGCACAGCAACAGCATTATTATCTCGTAATCTATTGGTTTGAATGTACCTGGGTACCTCGGTATTGGGCCAAGTGGTAGCAAGAGTAGTAGCAAGACGGGGAAACGGCTCTCAACGGCCAAAGTCGACTGTAATGGTTATTCCCAGTGCTTGGGACCACGTGTAATCATGATTGGCCGTCTCTTGGGGGTGGAGATTCTGTCCAGATAGGCACTGGTCGTTTGTCTTTTTCCTCTCGTCCCCGTGCTCATTGTCCCTTCGGAGAAAGAATGGAATGCAGGGCTCGACCTAGCATGCAGATGTGGTAGAGTGATATACTTCGTAAGTGACACTTCCGTAGAGAGGATCGCATTTCCAATTGCGGGTACCCTGTGGCCACTGGCCAGTGAGTGACAACCAAGTTCCCACTCACTCCTGCGCACGCATATGAAGTATACGATTTGAAAGGTTGAAAGAACTTGGACCTGGCGCAACGTGCTCTCAGTTCTGCAATCTGACGACACAGGCTCGGAGCAAGCCGACCTCGCTGCTGCAGAGAACTGGGAACTGGGAACTGCGAACTGCGAACTGCGAACTGTGAAACCTAGTGGGGGACCGCACTCGCTAATCTACAGAAGGCAAGGGCCCGCACTAGAAGCACAAAGCAATGGCCTGGAGAGCCTGGAAAGCCTGGAAAATTGGAGCCTTCATTTCCAGGTCCCACTTTCATATGAGATTCCGCGTTGCCATTCACATCAACATCATCAACCAGAAAATTCATGCTAATGTTAATTTAATCACTCACCAACAACCTCAATCCTCGCGCGAACGACACTATCATAGCTAGCGCCCGCCCTCCATCCATCCAATACCCTAAACAATCCGAAAATACGTATCGCAATCATCGCGCGCATTGGTAGTGGTTTCATGGAGCAATCTGTATGACCTATACAGAGGTATCTACCCCTTAGAGCAGACCCTCCTGGTCCAGGTGCTCTGAGCTCGCAGCAGTCGCAGATGATGTCGTTATCATGAAGTTCTCGTTCAAACTTCCTATGGGAATCCCTACGGGACTTCCTTTCTTGTTCTGGTTCTTCTACAATGGGCTCTACTGGGTCCTGTTTGTCATAACGCTTGGGCTTATATCCTTTTCACCCATCGATGCCTTCATACAGGCCCGCCAAAACAACCAGCTCTACAATATCTTCGTTATAGCATCCTGCTATGCCGCCACGGCCGCCCTCACAGTCATCATTTATTTCACCAGGATATACATGAACAAGATTGTAGTGAGAGCGATCCCGAAAACATGGATACCCGTCGAAAAAGGAGATGTGAACAAGAAAGTGCGAAAGATGATTGCAGCGAGCTTGGCGCGAAGTGCAGCAGTAGCATGGGATTCAAGGCCTAGAGTCGATCAGCGCACTACTTCGAACAGCGCGGATCAAACGACACAAAATGGGAATGCGTCGACTACTGAAATCAACGGATCTGTCCAGGCAGGACATCCTGAACCTACCGCTGGCGGCGATGCTTCAATTATCCTTCTGCCTGAAAACCCTGTCTGGGGTGAAATTGAGCACAAGGGATGGTCTTCTCCAACATCTAAAGACTTGCCAAACCTACAATATATATCTGTAATTCTCGAATTGCCACATTTAATCGAAGCAAAAGCTGTCTCGCTGGCCCCTGCCGATCCTCAATCGTCATTAGAATCGCCTGTGCCTGATCTTCGAGCAGTCGATATCCTTCAACGACCAGCAGCCATGGGCCTTCGCGATTATCTCACTCACCTCATCACATTTGGGGTCGTTGGCTCTCCCGAAGTGGCTACCTCTTTTTTATCTTCTTACGAATATGCTCGATTCTCCTCTGATGCTCTTACCGAATTGGAATTTCGCGACCTTATGAAACAATTTGCAGAAGTACTCCGCTGTATGGGACCATTAAGCCCCGCCGTCATCACCAGTCTCGACATCGATGGAGAGAGCGACATTGACGGAGACGCCTCATCAAGTACCACCTCTAGCGCGACACCAGTCACTCCGCAAAATCGGTCGGTCGCATCATCTCTTAGGAGTGTTAGTATCCATAGTGGTAGCGAAGGCACTATTCGAACTGCACCCTCTCGGCGACCTGGGACAAATTACACGGCAGCTAGTCAAAACCTGCATGCTGGCACAGAATTCGTCACTCCCAGAAGCCATAAAACAACTGCTTCCCGGCCATCGAGCCAGAATAGGAGATTGTACTCGAGTAGTAGCTCAAGTTCCAGCATGCGATCGATAAGTCAGACGAGCGTAATAAAACTCAACAGAACACACACTGATGGGTCATTACCTTACACACTCCACATACCCGGGATTCGCTAACACGACTGGTCAACCTGTTATACATATTTACTGTTTCTGTCACTATTAGCGTTGGAGTTTCGGTTGGCCATAGACTCTGGGATACGTCTGGGGATATTTTTATAATTTTAAATGATAATGTTCAATAACCGTCTACCTTTATCATCACCATTTCATCTGTCACAGATCGTTTGCGACCTAATGATCGCTCATAACCTTTCCAAATATAGAAAGCCAAGTCCTCAAAATACACAATTTAGACTGACAAAGCTGCATAGCATAATGCGACACAGCAGCCACAATACTTTGCACTCAGCGTACAGCGGAGTTGATCGCCTCGGGATCTTCCGAATGGCTGATACTACAAAATATCCTCTAATGCGACTGGGTATTTTCCGCAAGTCTTTTGCTTTCTCGACATCTCACCCCGGTCGTTGTTCTTTTGGACATCTCACCCCGGTCGTTGTTCGTTTGGACATCTCACCCCGGTCGTTGTTCTTTTTGACATCTACCCCTGGTCGTTGTGCTTTTCGACATCTACCCCCAGTTGTTGCTCTTTCGACAAACCGACCCCAGCTTTGCTCTTTCGACAAACGACCCTAGTCGTCGCTTTTTCGACAAATAACCCCAGCTTTTGCTCTATTTGCTCTATCAAAAAATCACAACGTAACTCGTATTCCACATCACTAGGGGCTTGCGCGCGAATGATTGACTTTTCTCTTGTATGGTCACATAGCACATCATACTTGCAATTCATAGAGATGTCTTTTGGGTTAAACTTGTTATTCCAGGCAGATTTACATATCGTGTATCCCCCTATCCCAGGAAGCCTTGCACGAGAGACAATCATGCACGAAGCCTTTTTATTGAACATTACAAAGCAGCGTTCCATCTTGTCCGCCTTAAGTTATGCCCCAACTTATTTCCCCGTCATCGCGTCCGCCCAATCACCATGCGGCGTTCCAGGCAAGGCAGAATCAGCTGAGCGAACTTGTCCCATCCTAATGGAGACGAGAAACGTGGAAAGTTTGTCATCGTCATGGTAGTTGTGTCATCTTTCTGCACGCAGTACGCCCCAAGCCCGGCATGCATATTTGCTTCCGAAGCTGGTTTCGTGTTGTGGTCGTGAAGAGGCTGGCGTTACATCGCGCTGCACTCATGCCCAAGTATATCCTAGATCGTCGCAGCTGCCATGTGGGATCCAAGCTATGTGTCCTGTCGTGGTAATCGGACCTTTTATGGCTGTCAGCTTTGATTCGAGAGAGTTGCATTGTGTGCACACACTTACGCTTCGCGCCGTTTTACGCCGCTACCCCGCGCCCGACATCCGGGGGTCTTAGGGGGAGATCTTATCCCAATGAGTGTCAAAGTTGCAGATGTATGAGCCCATTTCAGTGCGGTGGGTGTTTATGCATATTTCGTCGCTGCTATATGTGTATTGTGGGTTGGGAGTGGTGGAATCTTGGGCGTAGAATGAGACTCGCTGGAGGGAGTAATCTTCATTGGTGGTTGTAGAGGAGGAATATTGAGTGTAGTCTGAGATAGGCTGGGATGAATAGGCTTCATTCGTGTTTGTTGAAGAGAAATCTTGAGTGCAGTCTGAGATTCGATGGGACGAATAAGCTTCATTCGGGTTTGTAAAAGAAAAGTCTTGAGCATAGTCCGAGATTCGCTGGGACGAATAAGCTTCATTCGTGTTTGTCGAACCGAAATCTTCAGCAACAGCGTCATCAGGTGAGGGGGACTCCGAGTGGGACTTGGACTTGGACTTCGACTTTGATTTAGATCTGGACTTGGCGGAACCTTTGTGATGAGAGTATCTGGAGAGAAGGCTTCAGTCAACAAGTGACATCTTAAGGAACCACTTGGAGTATGGAACAAGATGTTCTCTGAAGGATGACTACTTACTCCTTTACAGACCCGGCATTAGTCTGCGTTGACCATGTATCGGACCGCGCCATTTTGTCAGAGGAATGAATGACTAACGAACTCTTTCTAACTTAGCTCTTGAACAAGTAATGATACCAGGTATTAAACTGATGAAGATCCTTCGATTTCGATATGGACATGTATGTGCTCGGCGGCTTTTCCAACCATCAAATGGGGGGGGGAAAGTGCTCCAACTTATGGAAAGCCGGTTACCTGGAGAACACATGCTTTCCACTCTGTGTTGGAGAGATACCACCTCATCCATACCCTGGGTGGTTTTACCTACATCCCATTAAAATAAGCAAGGGTTGGTAATGCCAGTTCTTCGCAAGATCGCAACTGAATGGATAGGGTCATCGTTGGATACCGTGCTTGGGGTCGGAGTGCGTCAACCACCAGCACGGCCTGCTACGCTGCCGTTACTCATATCCTCGCGGAGGGGAGGGGAGGGGAGGGGGCCACCAGGCTTAGATCCAGTCGGCGGGGTGCCCGTAGCAGTTGCTAGCCGTACACGTACTATATGTACTTCGGGTCTTATACTCAATACGGATCGATTCTCATACTCAAGGCGACAGACGTACAAAGTCCCATAGTCAAGGTGGCAGTATTCATCGGTGATCATACTCAATGTGGCAGTACTTCCGAGTCGCCCTTGACGAAGGCATGGACATATCACCGGCATTTTGTGCATTAGCGGCAAGGTGTGATGGCCCTCCCTCATGGCGACTAGGATCCCATCTCTCGGCCGGCACACTACATCCCTTCTATACTGTACCTCCTTAACGCATCTTCTGGGCTTACTTACTACCACCATACTTCGTCTATACGTACATTAAACCTGGTAGCCATTGAAAGCCTACCGAATCTTTACCCATAAGCCATGTCATTGGCCTTGTTAACTATGCAGCTACCCACCCTTACACCAGAAGCAGTCAAACCGACCCATATGCCTCATCAATTCATCGCAAGTGGAAGGATCCCAACCTTGCCGACCTGATAACTAGCCAATCGGGCGTTGGCTTCATTGTTGGTCGCCGTAAGACATCTACGGATGACCTTCTAGAAGGCTTCGGTGCAGTTACTTTATCCAGCCGCATGCATACAGACCCCGTCGTACGGTTAATGCCCCATGTTCCAACAACAATATTTCCTTTTCCCTTCTCTGTGGTTGGTTACACAGAAACACGGGAAGCCCCAATGCGTTCAATTTCACGCCATAAACCCGTCTCCTGCACAGAAACATTCTACTCCCTTTATGCATGCAAGCCACAGCATGTTGAGTTTTCACGCTACAGACCCCGAGATCCCTCCTGTTCAGCTTGCTCGCATTTCTCAACGGTTTGTGAATATTCCGTTGCTTCTCCCAAACCCCACTCAGATCCTCGATGGCATCACTCACTTGTCATCCGTGCGTGAAGTAATACCTGTCGAGCCCTCCAGTCAGCACGGTATTGTGTTCTTAGAAGTGGTTCGGTGTGCTGAGAAGATGATACATAGAAGAGAAAAGCTAGGAAGCAATGAGCATGGGAGCTCTCGTTCTACACTGCCCCCCGGATTAGAGTCCCCTGCCGCCTCGTGAGAGACCACAAGACGTTGAGCGCTATCATCGCTCATGCCGAAACTCCTTGACGAGGCTTCGAGATAGGCACCTTCTTCTGGTCAACTAGCGCGTTAAGACGTATGCTATCACTCGTGAATAAAGGCGAGCTAAATCCTTAGAAATGGAATCATTCCCAACCTGCGTCGGATTTGCGTAAGCTACGTGAGCTTTTCGTCCGACGTCACATCCCCACAAGTTTTCCAAGATTTCGTGGTCTCACCTCATTGGCATATCTAGGGAATCGGTATCTTGTCTCACATCTTATGTCCCACGCCCCATGCCCCTCTACCATGAACCCGTTATTACCACACCACACGGAGACCAGAGAGGCTTGAACCCGGTCGCTTTCGGAAGGGCGTCCCATATATCACGGCATGACATGCTATTGGAAGCCCTTGAAAGATTTAGTTTTTACTGCCTAGGAGACACGAAACTTTTCTTTATTGGACGGTTTTATTTTCAGTTCCTCATAATTCCCTGCTCGGTGACCGCGTACAGCATCCAAGCCCAGATTCTCCAGCTTGTGCAGGTCGGAGCGGGAGGACAGCCTTTTACCAGTTACGGAATTTATGTCAAGCCTCCTCGGCCATCCCTATGTGAGCGGCAGATCTCAAGCCACGCGTATGCATAATTTCCTGAGGCCAAATGCTTTGTACGAGGTTTCGTTTACTCTATTCTCCATCACCGGATCCATTCATGGCATATTGTCCGAGCGAGTAACCATTGCAGAAGTTTCCCACTCGCCTTCCTCTCGGCGTTTCGTTTCTTTCTGGCCCCCCTTGCATACGAAACGGCCCCGATCTTCCACGCACAGAAATGCAACCTCCTGAAATCATCCAAACCACGAGGATACCAAAAATACCCCAATTGTTCTGCATCCATGCCCGAGGGATCAAAAGGAATTGGTATAAGGGTATTATTCCTCATGTAAGCATCTATGTATCGGTTTGCTAAGTATATAATCGTAGCCTTTAATACGAGGATTTGCGTTGACATGCAAGTCTCAGCCTTACCGCTTATGTATTCCAAATACGTTAAAAGTCCGCTGTTCCATGGCCGATTATGGAAGCATCAAGCGACATGACATGAACCAAGTGCGACACGATGCCTGCGAACACCTTCCACTCCTATTTTTCTCCCTGCAACCCAACAAGACACGTCCCTACATCTCCAACTCCCTCCTTGGCCAGCCCAGAATACGAATCCCGCGTTTTGCGGTACGGCAAGGGCTTTTCTTCTTTGATATCCAATCGCGGGGTTGTAGATTATTGCGGTGGCATCGAACGGGGAAGGAGAGGTGGTCGCGCCGCGGCTCCACATCATCAATATCTTACCATTGATCTCACTATCTGGTTTTGACTTGACGTCGCAGCTCCACAAATGATCCATGTATCTTCTCGTATACGACTAAGTTGGCTAATAATAGTGCGTTCATGTTTGGACTTCATCGTCAAAAGAAGGACGCCGACGTGATCGACATACCCGCACTGTACTGTAGAGTATGTATGGGTTATTCATAGATCCTCGCGACTGTTACATGCGGAGGTGGGGTTTTGCCACTGCGGAAAAGCCCTTTCAATCTGATCCCTTTAGGTAACTGGCGACTTGTTCAAACAACCCCCAAGATATGTTTCCCTTGGGGTTTGGGGTTCGATGTTTGAGCTCCGAGTGTATACGAATGCGAGTGCTATCAACCGTTTCATGTTTCTCAGGTACAGCTACGTCGGCAGTCATCTCCTTAACGGATGCGGGTAGGGTAGAACCAAACGAAAACGTGGCGGATAAGATCTGATAAAAATACAATGTGCGTGCTGACCAAGGTGCGGGATGGATGATAGGGTGATGTTCGTAGGACGGAGGTATTGACGTCAATTGGGTTTGCTTAATCATAGAATCACAGGTGTACAAGCTGCTGACGGGTAAGATGCTTGAGTACCTGAGAGGGATATTTGCAATTATACTATGCTGCTGGTGCTGGGATATATATTAATGTGGGAGCTCTTGTTAAAGGTCCTCTTCCCCTTGATTGCGCATGCTGCAACGTTGCGTGTTCAACTGGAGTGAGGTAGGGCGAAACGTTGCGCGTTCAACTAGAGTGAGGTGGGGCGAAACGTTGCGGGCGCGGGTGTGCTAGGCTGGGGTTTCTGAGTGAAGATCGATTTCGTGCAAGGGAGAGTGAATCTCTCGACTGCAGTAGTCTGAGAGATTAGAGATTCATAAACGTCCAGACAAGGTGGGGTTAGAATAAAGTTGGACTAAACTTTAGAGATCTCCTTGCGCTTCTCGTCTTGCACGACGTGTTTCGTCTATATGAATAGAACGCAGAACGGAATTATGCTTAAAGCACTATGAGATGGGATGATTCTCAAGGTCCAAGGGTTGGAAGTCAAAAAGAAGTGGATCTAGCACTGTAAAAGAAACGCTCGGTCTGTGCACTGGAGATGGAGAACGGAAGAACTGCCAGTGCAGACAGGCATCAAGGAAGACATGACAAATGTGGATATACAAATATGTATTTTGATTTTGTTCTCGCATTCGTATGATGAATGACTCGAACTTATATTTACAAAGAATATAGCGAAGAATGTATACAGCCAACTCCTGCTCTTTCCTTTACTTCCCCCATCATTTTATTATTCTCCTTGAACACCAACACCATCCCATTTTCTCCCCTCTAAGCAGCAATACACTGAGAATAGTAATCATTCGAGTACTTGCACGTCGCACCCGCGGCACAAACCGTCGACCCAGTATAGGTCTTTCCGCCACACTGGCCATAAAGCGGAACAGTCTTACCAGTCGCGGTCGGAGTCGAAGAAGCCTTTGTCGTGGTGCTTGTCTTCAATGTGCTGGTTGCGCTTGCGGTTGTGCTAACAATCGGGGCGCTGCAGCCAGATGGAGCCACGCTGGAGGTAGAGGAGACGGTAGTTGCGGAGCTGGTGACGGGTTTGGCGGTAGCTGCTGCGGCGAGAACGCTCGCGACGCTGTCGTAGGCAGGGTGGTGAGTGAAGTTCGAGAACCAGAGATTGGCGTCGCCTTGTCCGGGGAAGGTGCTAGGGATCCAGGAATATTTGTCGACGAAATCCCAGACGGTAACTCCGATACAGCCGTTCACGGAAAGACAGGCGGAAACAACGCTTGCGTAGTCGGTGGCTTGTTGAGCGAGACCGGCGCTGTCTTCGGGGAGACTGCTGAATCTGATGTCCAGCTCGGTGTAGGCGGCTTCGACACCTTGGGTGGTGTAACTCTTAAGGACGGAGATGAGGTCTGAGTTGCTGGGTGTGCCGCCGACGACGAAATGTGCTTGGAGACCGACACCGTCGATCTTGATGCCGCGGGCCTTGAGGGACGCGACGAGGTTTGCGGCGGCAGTGGATTTGGCACCAGAGTACTCGATGTTGTAGTCGTTGTAGTAGAGCTTGACGTCTGGGTCGTAAAGGGCGGCGGTCTCGAAAGCGATAGGAATGTATTCGGGTCCGATGGTGTTGAGGAACTGAAGAAGCGAGGTTAATTTGAGTCTTTTGCTTGAGGTGAGAAGGCGGGGCACTTACGACATCCTCTCGGTAGGTACCGTCTTCATTCAAGGCTTCGTTCACGACGTCCCAGGCGTAACATTGGCCCTTGTAGTGAGTGACTTCGCCCTGGATGCTAGACAGATTGTAAGTTTTAGTTCCCTCGCAGATGCTTTCTCGTGAGAAAACTTACTGAGCTTTCATAGCAGCAATCAGAGTTGCGTTCGTCCAAGTGCCGCTGGAAACCCAGTCTGGCAACTGCGAGTGCCAGACCAGGTTGTGGCATCTTAACAACTGGCCGTTCTTTTTAGCAAGGTTGGCGATAACATCACCACCGCTGAAGTCAAAGGTGTTTTGGCTAGGCTCGATGAATTGCCATTTCATGGTGTTTCCGGGGGTGATTTGGCCGAATTCACTTGTATTGGAGAGGATGGCAGTATATTGGGTGTCAGTCAGCTCGCCATTGTCAGTGGCCGAACCGAAGTACTTCAGTCCAGCAGCCTTGGCAAGAGTATTGAGCTGTCCGTAAGCTGCGGGCAGAGCAGCAAGAGTAACTAGGCTGGAGTAATGCATTTTGACTGCAATTGGAGGGAACTGAAGTGTAGGACAAAACAAGGAATGACCTGAAGGGACCGGAGTGACCTGAGTTTGAGATAGGACAATGGTGATCAAAAAAACTCGTGGAGAAATCCCAATGGTTAAATATGTTTTTGCAGCAAAAGAAAGGAACCACTATATTCCGGCGGATATATACATAAACGCCCGCCGCCTCCCCCCCTCAAAAAAAGAACCTGGGCGTCGGATTCCAGGCCAGAACGAAATTTGCCTGTTTCGGATAAATGAAGAAAGCCAATGCGGCCATGTTATTCCCCTGAAGCCTCGGCTAGCACTCCATTCGGAATGCGGGGAGCGGAGATGAGCAGTTAGTCGATAATTCCGGGTCAGGCCTTAAGAATAAAGTGCTTGCATGGTGAAAGGAAAAAATGTCTGGTCGGAGTAAGAAACCATTGGCCCAAGTCCAGATCTCGTCTATCGGATCAGTGTGGAGAGCGTTTTGCTTCTTGGCAGGCCCTGAGGGCCGGTATGCTTAATGGTACGTTCAACCTTTGCGTCTGAATGGACAGACGCAGCGGTCCGCTTCCATCCGATAGATGCATTATTGTTTCTTCATGCATATGGAAAACTTGCCACTGGTACGGGTAATATCAATACCCCGCATTTCAAATTGGAGAGTCGAAGCCGCACAGATCTTCGGCACGGATAATCTATCCTGACGTCCTCCATCCTCTGATTCTTGGAACGTGTCTACCAATCGGCATTTCCCTCCGAGAAAGCGGTATCAAGGGTCGGTCTGCGTTGCATTTAGCCGGTTTCCATGGATGTGGTGAGTAACGCGCGTACATGCTCACATCTGACAGTCTTCCTCTTGGCCGGTTGATTTAATAGCATGCTAGTGCTCGACGCGCGAAGAAACTAGGACTTCAGCCGCCAAGGTCTTCAGCTGCGAAAGTCTACATGTGTTTTTTGTCGCGCATAGTCACTCACCAGTACGTAAACAACCTAATCTCCGTGCCCAAGTTCTGTGGCAACGACGGCTTGCTTTCTTGTACATAATGGTTATGAGACACTCCAGATCGGCCACTTCAGCGGCAGATTCTGGTGGATAACTCTGGAGTTTGCCACAGCGAAGGCACTATTCCAGATGCCATTACCGCCAGACCGACGGCTGCAAGCTTTCCCGCTGCGATTAACGTCCCCAAGTTCGATATTCTTGGTTCCTCTATGGGCGGCACGATTGCACAATAGATCATCATGGAGTTCTTCGAAGCGGTGAATAAGTCTCTTTGAGCGGAGAAGCGTTCCCACTACGGACCAGCCATTGACCAAATCGACCCAAGTACTAGCACCGGTTTAGGGATGAGTTTGATTCTCAACCTACGAAGACATACACGCTCTGGTTCTTTTCTCTTCCATCAAGCAGGAACAGGTTGGTAGGCATTTTGTGGTGTAGCCCAGTCTACGCAATGTCCAGGTTACGAACGGAAAGGATTCCTTCTTAGAACCGGTGTCGATGCCCAGTCGATCGCCATCACCAGTCTTGCTTCGGTTCCCCAGGTATACGCTCGACTGGGTAATATCGCTGCACCGGTGTTGGTGAGTTACGAAAAGCACATATTTACGGGAACTTATTGGAAAGCAAGTATGCAAGCATTCATCGAATAACACTTAGCTTCCGATGTTACGCGACGGGGTTGACTGAAATGCCAGCAAGGCAGCAGTCAAAAGCCTCAGTGAACAATTGCGCGAGGGTTCTATCTACACACTTTGCAAAGATGCGATCGAGCCGACGCCGAGCCGTGAAGTCCTTCACAGAATCGATACGGATGTCAATTCATACACTGCCGTGGTTGCGAAGAATGCACCAAAGTCGAAATCCCATGACGAACTTATCGGCTGGGACAAGCTCGTTCCGGATCTGACTCGCTGCTACATTCTCCTGGCATACGGTCTGGGTGGGTAATGCGTATGTATTTCTACCAACTGAATTAGGATCCCGTATTCAAAGGGTGATTTAAACTTATAGAGGTTGCGAAGAGAATGCGAGAGCAGGGGAACGGACAGAGATATCAGAAATGGCTATGTTTCCTTCGTACAACCTTCACGCTGCTGGTTTATGTTTTCTGTGGACCCGACGTGAGGCGCATGACCACGAGATAAGCAACCATTGTGCTGTTTGTAGTACGATGGACGATCTCTTCATGTTTATGGCGCTCACTTTACTGAATGGTATTTGCATGAACACGATAGTATTGAGGAAGAAAGATATAAGATATATCTTGTACGTTGTGGTACCAGTAACTTATCAATTAACTACACTACTAACTAGAATCTTACCATACTTTATCACGTATATACAGACACCATTTCAGCATTCACAGCGGTAGCAGGAGTCTCTCTGCCAATTTCCAACGGCATCTCTGCACGCCATCGACCTACAGAAGGACCTTACTGGCCTACACAATCAGCCAGCCACTCCTGAGTTCCAACATTCCATGAATCCATCAACGAGGTTTTCTTCGGCAACGGTCAGTAAACACAGACCGTATGTCTTTCCCACCGAAGACCATGTCGCATAGAACCCATTCATCCGAGCGGCCAGATAGCAGCCATAAACGCGCTGCTTTTTCGGGGTGGCAAAGTCACTTTCTGTCACATTATCTGTGACAGCCTGTTTGCCGTGGTCCACGTGAAGGTTGAGGAGCTTGCTGTGTCGTTCTGGAGTAGCTAAGTCAGATAGTTAAGAGGTAACTAGGATCTGTTGGTGGTAAAATCCAAAGAAGTAGATACAAGAAACCTCAACTTTGAGGGTGATTCCTTGCTGAACCAAACCATCGTCGAATCATTCTCAAGTTTCTTTCGTTTACCAGCCTCGATGTTAGACGGGGTAGCTCTAAAGTAAAGAACACTTACACCAAGATCGCGAGCTCGAGCTTCTAGCTCCGAGAGCAGAATTAAGAACAAACAACTCCCAATTGCGTCCGGACCAAATCTTCAATTAAATCTCGTGAAAAAGATATTGAGAAAGAGGAACAATGTTCCAGAAATTAGATCCCAGCTTTACGTCATATAATGCCGCTCTCCCGCCTCACGGTGGGAATTTTCCGTGTCGCATTTTAGCCCTTGCGCATCTTCAATTCGAAGTCTTTGATAATCTTCGCGGCATCGGCGCTGCTTTTCGCGGCAGTGATCGGCTCCCTGAAAGCCAAGGGTGGCCGGGTATTGTCGCATGCAAACCGCGTCAAGGTCTCTGCCGGAGGGTGCAGCAAGCGAGAACGACGGGCCGTTGAAGAAGCCGATTCCGAGTAGGTGTTGCCGGATCTGTGAAATGGTTATTGGTATGCGAACGAACCAATGATACCTGACGCCTGCGAGGCAAGCGGATATGACGAATGAAATGCTTGTAGAGATCGTACCTTTGCGATCCGTGATAGCCTTGCAGTGAGGATGACATGGATTGAGGCATTTTTGTCTGTGATTGGGATGTTTGTTTGGCTAGGTTCGAGGTGTAAGGCTGGAGTAGGTGGGTGGGGCAAGGGTAGGCAGGTCTTGATCGAATCAATCGTGAGTCACACAAGAATTTGAACTGGAGCTCTTGCAACGGTACGGTATGTAGACGAAGTGAAACAATCTCTACAGAGAGGGGGGAGGAAGCGATACATATAGACAGCTGTTTGGGCAATGAGGGACTTGGCTGCTGCCCATACAAGAACTCTTTTGGAAGACTCATACACCTAGCGACTGTTCGTAGGAGCAAGTCGGAAGGGCCTGCCGTGCGTCGCCTTGTTCTATCAACTCCGTGGGGGTGATGCGGTTGCTGGCCCCATGGTTATTTTGAGCGATTAATGGGGTTAGCCAGCCAGCAACACAGCCATTGGTTATCCGGGCATTGCGTCGCCGTATGAAAGAACCAACGAAGCGAAAAACTTCGTAATTCGGACCTGGGACGTCTGTATTAGGCTTCGGTGTCTATTTGTGTACTTGAGCTTCATCTGCAGCGTCGTGATTTGATTCGCAAACATTGCGAGCACTCGGGATCTCGTGCGAAGGGGTTGGGCTCGGGCTCCGCGGTCTAGAACCTGTCAGGGAATTTCTTATGCAGATCCCCGCGAACCCTGACGTCGTGGAAGTGTGACCATGTCACCTCCTCGCTCCTGCAACCCGCGCAAAAGGACGATTCGTTGACGGCATTGGCTTGTAGCACAAAACCCTCAGTTCCTAGATATGCCTTGCAGCCTGCCTGCAATAAAGACCAGTCTGGATGTGTATGACAGTCGTCGGCGACGTCGACGATAGAAGAGTCTAGACCACAGTCAAGTTTCTATACGTTGTGATAGGCTGGCGTAAATGGTTCTCTTGTCACTGCAATGCAATGCAGTAAGGTGCATTGCTTGCTGCATTAAGTCAAGTAAAAGCGCCATCGATTGCCATGAAGCAATGCAAATGTACACAGCCACAGCTTACTTAGGTAAGCATACTTGGTTGGATGGGATTGGATTACTAACACTAGAAAGCTGACCGGCAAATGAGTAAATTAAGTACGTGAATTAGACAACCCTCGAGCCCAAACGCCAACCATAAAACTAATGTACAGATCATAAGTTATCCGTCATATCCATCATATCATCCAATCCAATCCAATGAACCCATGCGGCTCATCCCATGACCAATCATGGAATAGCAACACTCTTCTTAGTGTTCTTCCCGCGCTGAACAGGCTTCTGCTTTGCCTCTTGCTTCAAGGCAGGAGCCGGCTTTTTCCATTCTGGTTTGTCCTCTTTCTCTTTTTCCCTTTCGTCTTCAGACGAAAAGACTTCTTCCACTTCGTATCCATCGGTATCATCATCATCATCGGCAGTTTCGGACTCGTCACTGCTCTCTTGAATCTTGGCTGCCTTTGGCTTCTTCTTCGTTCCCTGCTTTCCTTTCTGTTTCGTGGTAGGCGATGTTGTGGCAGCCTTCTTGCCGCTAGTAGTACTCTTCGGTTTGGACTTCTCGACTTTTGGTACTTTGGTTACAGAGCTCTTCTTCTTCGGCTTCTCGTCTACTTCTTCTTCGTCTCCGTCCTCCTCTTCTTCCTCGTCGGCGTCGTCCTCCTCCTCTTCCTCACTCGAATACTCTCCACTAGTGTACTCCTCACTATCATCAGTATACTCATCACTGTCGGTATACTCCTCACTATCCTCCTCGTTGTCGTCCTCCTCTTCCTCCTCCTCATCG
Source organism: Rutstroemia sp. NJR-2017a BVV2 (assembly GCA_002946415.1). Taxonomy (NCBI): domain Eukaryota; kingdom Fungi; phylum Ascomycota; class Leotiomycetes; order Helotiales; family Rutstroemiaceae; genus Rutstroemia; species Rutstroemia sp. NJR-2017a BVV2. The sequence goes on from NJPS01000046.1 coordinate 1,653,833, forward strand.
TCCACCTCCTTTATGATCCTTCCCCTCCCACGGCTCTGAAGCGCATCATTCGCAATCTTCGCCATCAAACCATTAAGGCTTGTACCCCCAATCACCGGCGAACTCTTCGTAAAGGTTTTACTCTTCTCCCACCCATTCGGGCCATATCCTGGACTCCCGTCCAAGACATTCTTGCTCTCATCCGTCGTCATTCCCAGAATAGTGCCTCTCTTCTTCCGTCCGCTTTTGCTTCCGCTCTCCCCAAGCTTGCTCTCATCCGTTGTCATTCCCAAAATGGTACCTCTCTTCTTCCGTCCACTTTTGCTACCACTCTCCACAGGCTTCACAGTTGGGCCTTGCACCTGCTTCCACCCCCTTCCTTTTCCGTTTTTCTCGTACACACTTCCGTCTTCCAAGATCCTCCTCCCCATTCCATCCCATCTCTTGATTTCTTCAACTATTGGTCCGCCATTCTTCTGCGTACGACGGGTGTAGGTAGTTCCGTCCTTGTTTTTAATTGTTTGATAAGAACCAGATCGGTTCCAATCACTGTCTCCAAAAGAGGTGTTGGAAGAGAGGTCGTATGAGGCAGAGGCATTCAACGTGAAAGGCATGATGTGGAAATGCGCTTTGTTGTATTTTGTTTAAGTCGAACTCACTGATCAATTTAATTATTTTTGCTTAGGACTTGTTCGAAATGAAGAGGGGGCTACACCTCTTGAAGTATGCATTAATTGTGCACCAAAACAGGTCTTGCAAGTGCTCGAGGTGGGGAGCGGCTATGTGACGTCATATTGTAATCGTGGGCTGATATGACTTCACGTGTGATAAGGTTCCCTGGACGAGCCTGGATTATGCCATGCTTACCATCTGATGCTTGAGCCTTGCTCTGCTCTGCTTTGCATTTAATTTCCCTGTATATTAGGGTGGGCTATTTCTGGAAGTATACCTGTCAAAATCTAGTCCCGGACACTACCGTTTCTGACCGAGGTACTCTATGTATTTGGTAGCGTAATCGACAGAATAAGGTGCAGGTTTGAGCGGAAAAGTGTGGGGTATATAGGTAGTAAGAGATCTCCTGTGCGATCTTTGCAATGCTTAATATAGACCAAAATTTATTGGCAAACGCACTCCAAACTTCCCTGTTAGCATTGAAGAAAGAAGAGTCCAACTAGGCGACTGCAATAGATAGTTGAGGTTGTCTTCATACCGTTCGATCTAGGGGTATATTACAATACGCTATCTTACAAATGAACTACATGAGATCTCCTCGGCCATCGCAATCAAGTCGTCATGTCTCGATAGGTAACGGAGGGAATAACGAATCCCACGCGCATTTCCCCAGAGGTGCCTGTGCGTCCCCATATGAATCGTCTGCGCCGAGAGTAGCATATGTGTATGTGCGACGGAGGGGAGAAACTCCCAACATATCGAGCAATAGTGCTGCCTTATCTGGCATGAATGGCTGAAGAAGAATCCCTACCATGCGAACAGCTTCAGCAGTATCGTAAATTGTTCTTACGAGCGCAACTTCATCTGCCGGTGAACTGGATCTTGCGAGTTCCCACGGCTTCTGAAGCGATAGGTATTTATTCGTCTAGGGCTACTGTCAGTTCCTTGGTGGGCAAATAAAAACGTGATCGAAATCTCTTACCTCAGATACGACGCTCATGATAGTCATCAAGGCTTCATTAGAGCGAAGTTTGTCCATATGGTGACTCACTTCCTCTCGGAGAGATGTCAAGAGCTCGAAAATACTCTTTGAAGATTCGTCTGGGCGAACCATATCATTGCCCTGGGCACGCTCTACGCATGACTTGACGCTCCAAATTTTTGGCCGTGTTAGTCGACTGACCAGATTGCCTAGGCCTCCCTTAAGATCCTTCTTGTACCTCTCCACTATGTATTTATTACCGTAGTCCGAGTCGTCTCTCAATCTACCTTCATGGATGAGGTAATATCGCATGGTATCAAGTCCCCATCGATCAAGAGCGAAGAATGGATCGACCACATTTCCTATTGATTTGGACATCTTTTGGTTGTCCATGGTCCAGTGCGCATGAGTCAATATTTGTTTGGGGGGCTGTAAGTCTAGCGCGAGGAGGAACGCAGGCCAGTAAATGCAATGAAATCGAACAATATCTTTCCCAATGACCTGAACATCTGCTGGCCAACCTCCAACGGTTTCACTGCCCGGTGTCCATGGATAACCGGCTTTGGTGATATAGTTTATTAGTGCATCGAGCCAAACATAAATGGTTTGAGTGTCGTCGTCTGGAACAGGAATACCCCAGCTCAGCCGAGAGGAAGGACGGGAGATGGATAGATCCTCCAGACCATTGGATACTTGTTGGACGACTTCCTTATGACGACTCACCGGTACAACGAAATCTGGGTTCTTCTCATAGAACTCAAGGAGGTGGTCTTTGAGGGCCGAGAGTCGGAAATGGTAATTTGATTCAGATGTCCATTCAACCTCTTTCCCAGTTTCTTGCGAAGCCATGAATGTTCTGCCAGTAAACGGGTCGAGCCGCTTCTCGATTGCCGACACCGGATAGAACGTCTCATCGCTCACGCAGTACCAACCCTCATGCTTAGATTCGTAGATGTATTCTCGCTCCTTCAGCATATGCCAAAAGTATTGTACTGCATCTTTGTGATCTTCGTCTGTTGTTCGCACGAAGTGATCGTTCAGGAGCCCTGTCCGACGCGCCAATTCCTTAAATATCGCCGCCCCTGTGTCGCAGAATTCCCTTGGTGGTATATTCGCCTTTTCCGCTGCTCGTTGGATTTTCATGCCGTGTTCATCCGTCCCTGTGCACAAGATTGCCTTTTCGCCTTTGAGAAGTTGCCATCGCTTGAGCACGTCCGCAAGAACCATAGTATATAAGTGACCAACATGAGGCGCTATCCAGGAAGGTCAATTGAGAGCACCTTTGAATAACAGGTTGGTCCAGACCCACCAGCGTTCACGTAGAAAATGGGCGTGGTTATATAGTATGGCTTTTTTGGTGTCGCGGAGCTCGAAAGGCTAGCTCTGGGTTGAGCTCTTGCACGACAGGAACCACACACCCAGCCATTGGTCCATGATGCATTGCTCCGGGCCCGTAAAGACCTGAGAAGTAACGAACTTCTATTATACATCAGGACAGAAGGTGTTGACGAAGCTGTGTACCTGCAAAAGAAACCTCGAAGCTCTCGGTCCCCCGCCTTTTGGATCAAAGTTAGCGGGAATTTTCGACCAATGAAATTGCCAGCGCATTTTATTCTGCCGCAAGTGCGGCGAACAGCACGTCAAATAGGAACAAAGAGTGATCCTCTCTACTAAGTTCCTGCTTCAATCAAGACAGCTGCAGTAAACTTTGGACATCATGAATGAACCTACAGAAGAAACCCAAGCTGATGTGGCTGCTAAAGGTATGACCAGATAACTGCTTTCCCCACTTTGTGAACAATTTCTAACCCGATATTAGCTGCGGATGTCTTCGTCGAGAGCTTCTATGATGCTCTGAACAGTCCTAGTGGCCGATCGAGATTGACCTCCTTTTACATCAAACCCTCAGCTCTTGCTCCAGCGGAAGCAACTATCACACTCAATGGAAACATCATACCGACCCCTGCTGCACTCCAAGAAATGTTCGAGAAGAAAATAGAGAAAACGGCATACGATGCGCAAAGCTACGATGCCCATGTTATCAATACAAATTACAATATCGGGGTTGAGGAAGGGAAGCTCGGCAGAGAAAGGGACGGTAGTAAGATGAGTATTGTGGTTATAGTGAATGGAGCAGTCAAGTATACTTCGAAGAACGGGGATGAGGGCGATGAGCGGGCGTTTGTGGAGAACTTCGTATTGGTGCCGAATATGGAGGCGAGGAATCCGAAGGCTCCGAAAGGTATTAGGAAGTGGTTGATTCAGAGTCAGATATTTCGACTGGTGGTATGAAAAGAGATATCCAACCGCGAACACTTTGCAGGACGAATGTTACCTTTGGGCTCCGAGTCTCGAGAAATCTGGCGTTTAGCAGGCATACAGGACGCATATCCTTACCTTCCAAGGCATATTCATGTCAAGAAGGATCCAGCTCATTTGGACGGGATAGGGCTGAGCAGTGCTGAGGTGGAAGCAGCTTCAAGATGAAATGGACCTCCGGAGGAAAGCAGGCAAATCTGTGGTAGAGGACCATCAGATTGAATCGTTAAAACACATTCCAAGGATTTCTTGTTCGTTGTCCTCATTTTGCCATTTCTCTATCCGAAGTTTTCTTGACACGGGTATTCATATTTGCTAGAGAAGCAGGATGCACTCGGCCTAGTTTATGTGGTGACATTCACGACTTCAAGGAGGTCCCTCTGTCTATTAGAAATCGGCCTTGTTCCAGAAACCACAGCTTAGGTAGAGTGAGCTTGTTTACATTACGACTTGAGGCCGAGAATTCTATGAACGATTCGGTAACGATGTGGCTATACCATCAATCTTTCTATCAGAGATAGTCTTAGGAAATCAAAGTCGTTACCTTGTTGTCTAAAAGTTGGTAAATCTATTGATGGGTCGACTATACCTATCTAGCTCATTCCTCAATTCACTTTTCAAGTCAGCAAGGTCTTTTCCCAATCAAGACTTTTAAACCTTCCTCTCTTCCTCTTCTTCACCTCTCTTCTTTTCGTCTTTCTTTCCTCCTCCAAACCATAATCGTTTCCGATCTTACAACTGCCAATTCCTCCTTGCTAAATTTTCTTTCATTTGCCTGGAGCTCAGTACTCGTACAGACACCCACCATTTCTTTAGTCTTTAGCTGTGAAGCCCCGTTTCCCGTTCTTATACCTGAGGTATGATACTTTTCACTATCTCTACACCTACGGTATGCCAGTTTTTGGACTACCTTGAGCCTCTTCACACGAGATTCTAAGCTGCGATCCGCTTCTAGATCATTGTATTATCGATTGAAGAGTGCGCTGTGATCCATGAATTCGGAGCACTCACTGGTGTTATAAATATCATCCCGCAATTATTCAAAGTTTGCCCACTTGATTTACTTCGATCTAGCTGCATACTGACGTATCGAGAACTCGGTTCAGACAACAGACTCGAACCAATTCTTCCAAAGTGGTCGATTCAAAACCAACTTCACCAGAGTTGCTCGATACTGCCACTGTTACAAGGATGAAGGTTCCCGCAGGCTTACTTGGCTTCAATGGAGAAGTTGTCAAAGGAGAGATCTGTTTGAGGGACGGGGACAACAAGTCACTTCTCGAATATGGAGTAGAACAAGTCGGCAATCGCATTACTTGCTACGCCTTGGCCACCGAAGAGGATATCATCATACCATACATCTCTGTCACTTCTGGCACCGAAGAATTTGTTGATATCGTTGCTGACGGTATTCTACGAGCATCGCACAGCAATGATAAAGGCACTAAGAAAACCACTAAGAACTTTGACTGGGTGTGCGGCCACATCAAGCAAGGCAACAGATACGTTAACAAAGCATTCCAGATGCAAGTGACGAAGAGAAACATTGATAAATGTAAGCTATCCCACTGATTCTTAGTATTTGATTGTGTATTAACAGGTATTTAGCACGCCACTATATTGACGGCACACCAAGTTCTGCAGTTGGGAGCGTTGAGTTTCAGATCTTTCGCAGAGATCCAGAAGCCAAGAAATCAAGGAAGCACCGTGGTTCATCGTCCGACACCGACAATGGAGATGAAACTTCTTCCTCTTCTAGTGAAGAAAGCACCGACACAGAATCATTGGGTGATGCAAAGAGAGCTCCTACCTATGAGGAGTACACCGATTGGTGGAAACTCAATTCTTTGGTGGGTGAGACCGGCAAGCCCTCACCTCCCTTCGAAGTCGGCTTAGTCAATCAGAAGAACGTCACCCCAACTGCCAAGGCACGTGTTCTGAAGAAATGGCCAGGAGAGTTTAAGCTTTGGGCTTCCTTCAGATTCATCCTTCTTTCCCCCATAGAGTTACAAAAAGTTGGCTTCGATACCTGCAAATCCTCTCATGACACTCATCGGAATGGAGCCCAATCTAGCTCCGAAAATTCAGGTATAGTCAAGGGTGGCTCAAGCACTACCAAGGAATGGATCAACGATAGCGATCATGAAGATAATCAGAGCTTGGTTGTTTCCGCTTCCGAGGATGATGCTGTCGGATCGAAGACAGGGAAAGCTAAAGCTAAGGAGATAGCTGGGCATGGGCTTCAAGTTACCTCTGATGACCTGGAGAATCAACCCTTGCGAGCAGGTCCATCGTGGTCTCAGCTAAAGGTGGATCCTCTTACGAAAGAAAACCTCCAGATTTTCGACTCTAGTGACGAAGAAATGGGTCATGAAGGTGCGGAGGCCAAAGCTACTGCCACAGCGGTAGTCACGGTCAGGGAATCTCATGAAGTTTCAGTTACGAGCGCCCAGGGTCCTAACGCCGGTGATACGGTACCTGAATTTCCTCAAAATGAATTGTTGTCAAAGACCACCAAGGCAAAGAGCGCCCAGGAACTCAGTTCTGGGGATACAGGAATCTTCGCACACCTCGAAAGAAAGGGCAAACCTACGTCTGTTTCTGAAATTCTCAGTGGTCCTGCAAATAAACCTTCCACTGATCAAAACCGTGGCGAACTTCCGTCTTCCCACCCTGGTACAGGCGCTCCTCTTAAGCTAATGACCACCGGGTTGCAGGAGAATCAAGATTCACCTTCATCAAGCAAAGCTAAACCCGGATTTGACGGCGCTGAAGTATCCAAGGGCGAAGAACCTCTAGAAGAAAGACGTGCGGCACCTGAATTCGAGCTTCTTAGTCCCCAATGGGAGCCCCTGACGCCTCCACAAACAGCAAAGTTGCAAGGACTACAAAAGTTTAACACTTTCACCCAACATAATCAACATCCTGGATATGGCACACTCAATAACACTGATAATCCAGTGGCGAGGCCGGATATGATTCGTGATTCAAGACCAGCGGAAAATAAGTTGGGTGTTAACTATTACATTCAGAATCCGAGCCTCGGGGGAAATTTGCTTGTTGCCAACCAGCACCCAATGAACATTCAAAATGCTCTATTCATTCAAAAACCCATGGACGTCAAATCCAGGAATTTCATCAAAGATTTGGACGCTGATGATGAGCAGATGGTTGATGCCCCAATCCTTCCATCAACCTCTGTAATGAATATGGAAACAGACAAGCCGATGTCTTCTTCCGAATCTACCAACCAGAAAGTTCCAGTCGGTTTCAATGCTTCTCCTCGCAGTTCTATATTGAGATTAGAGGCAAATGTCGTTGCTGAAGTCATGGACCACACGATCAGTACCAGAACACCGCTTCCCTCATCGAAAAAGACTGCCACGCCACCTAAGCCCGTTAAGAAAGAGGGAAAGACGCCGACTCCAGCCAAAAACAGTGCAATGAAAGCAAACAAAGCTTCGTCGACATTGCCGAGCAATACTGAAGCTGAATCTGCACAAGCGAAACCCAAGAAGGCAGCAGCTCCAAAGACCACCAAAACACCTAAAGCAGCAAAGGCAGTTACAGGAACCGATGCTGAGCCTTCAGCTTCAGCTGCAAAGCCCAAGCCCAAGGGTAAGGGCAAAGGCAAGACTGAAGGTTCTCCGACCGCAGCCGGGAAACGTAAAGCTGACCAGATGACACCGGGTTCGAGTGAGGCTGGGCCTAGTAAGACGAACCAATCGCCCGCTTCGAAGCAGATCGCGCTTGTTGAGCGTGAAACCGCGGCTGCTGAGGCTCGCATCCAGGCTGCTGCTGAGAAGAGGAAATTACTGGAGCAGCACTTACAAGCTATGAAGGAAGCGAAAGTGCAGAGGGAGAAGGTGAGCTGTTGTTTTGATACGGTTTGGTGGGAACATACTAACTGGATTTGGGTGGTAGGCGCAAGAAATCAATGATCGAGCTAAGGCATTGGAAGATGAGAATGCTGCATTGGAGGTACGTTTGTTGACGAAAAATCAATTACCCAACTAATACGCGATTTTGCAGGCTGAGATCTTGAGACTTGCTGCTCAGTGTAGTGGTGACGAACCCGCATAAGCATTGCAAATCATTTATATCACGGCTTCTCGATGAACATTCATCATCGATATTACGTTTAAACTTGACATGAAGAGACATTTGAACTATCTCCAAAGGATATGGCGTTTTTGTTATTTTAAGCTCGGTGGGTTACCAGTTCCTTGTTGCGGGAGGGGATGAAAGCCACGTCAGGATGAATTATTATTTTCGAAGGACGTTCGCATATTGGTATTGATACTTTTCTATGGATATGATTTGCGGATGGATTGGTGGATGAATGGAGCCATATTGGGCGGAGAGGATTTCAGCGAGGATTTTCACGGGCTAGCTGGGAGTGCGTGCAGTTCTTCCAGACAGACACAACTAGATTTTCCTCGGTACTTCGGAATTAGATCTATGAATTTGTACACCTACACCACCTCCTTGGTGTGATGAAGAGAGCCGGTTTCTGCTATTGTCGATCTCACATAACCCTTCCGCCCTCCATCTTTAGAAAACCTCACTTCTTGCAGAAACTGAACATAAAACACCAAAACTCTCTGCTAAAGTATCTTGCTTTCTTTTATTCTTCGCATATATATATGCATGCTACTCATAAGATCCGGCCTAAAGATGGGCGATTTTTCTCACCATGCACAGAACGCCTATATACAAATGCTCCGCATCACTCCCGTCATTAAAAACTATGTACGCCCCCATTTATCCACCCTATCTACTCCTGCACACCCGAAACCACAGCAGCTCGATCGAAATCCTCTCTCCTGATGCCACTCCTATCACACATACCCCTAAAGATACCTTCCTGTTCCCACAACTCCACCGGCGGGCCCAACTCAGCAATTGACCCTTTATCCATAACGCAAATACGATCGTAGCCAATAATGGTCTTCAATCTATGCGCAATACACAGCAAAGTTTTCCCTCTGAACCCTTCCTGAATAGTTCGCTGAATCTTCTCATCGGTTTCCATGTCCACAGAACTGGTTGCTTCGTCGCAGACGATGATTTGGGAGCCGCGGACGAGGGCACGTGCTAGGGCCATGAGTTGGCGTTGGCCAAGGGAGTAGTTCAATCCTTCGTCTTCAACTATGGAGTCCAGGTGGATGCGCCCGGTGGTTTCGTCTTCGAGTTTGGAGTCGGAGGCGACGAGGTCGGCTTGGCGGAGGGCGGACCACAGTTCGAGGTCGGTGTGTTCGTTGAAGGGATCAAGGTTGCTGCGGATGGTACCTTTGAAGAGCGTCGGGTCTTGTGGAATAATGGCCAAATGTGATCGTAGATCATGAAGGCCGATCTTACTGATATCGAGACCATCAATGGTGATTGAGCCACCGGAAAGTTCAACAAGGCGGAACAGAGTTGACATGATACTCGACTTTCCAGCACCAGTTCGGCCAACTACTCCGATCCTCTCGCCACCTTTAACATGCATCGAGAAGTCAGACAGCACAAGTGGGAGACCCTCTCTATATCGCATCTGAACATTCTCGAAAACGATTTCACCACGTTCAGGCCATGATTCTCTGACATCGACTGTATGGAGCGGTGCTTCCTCCTCCAAAGAAGTACCGTAATAATGCAATCGCTCAGTAGCATTCATACCGTTTTCAACTTCTGCCAGCTGACGAACCGTGAATTGAATCATCTGCACAATCGAGAGAATGTATGATAAGACCAATCCAGCAGTAGCTGGTCCAACATCGAAACGAGATGTAACGACCAAAATACCCGTAGTAAACACCAAACAATTACCAATTAAGTCCAACCGTGTCGATAACCAGCGCTGGTTGGAGAACGTGAGGAAATAGGCCGAGTCCATCTCATCGATAGATTTTCTCAAATCAGTAATGAATCGATCTTTAAGACCATATGCACGGATTGTTGCCGTTCCAGAAAGACCTTCGCTGAATCTGGCAAAAACAACTGATCTCAAGACTGATTCGAAGCGTTTCATTTCTCGTGCCGATGCTCGATAGTATCCAGCTGCGAAGACAAAAAGGAGGAAAAGAGGTCCGAGGGCAATCGCGAAGTAGTGGAAGTATGCTATGATCAAGGCGAAAACGGAGATAATCATAGCTAATGTCAAGAAATACATTCTGATAGCATCAGTCAAATTATTATCCATGACATCCACATCACGCGAGAAGCGATTAGTGATTCGACCAAGTGGTGTTGTATCGAAGAATGACATAGGTGCTCGAAGTGCTTTCGTGATGGCTCTGCTAAGCATGGTCTTACTAGCGATGGTACCTAGCATCGTGAGAGAAACTAAATAGAAATGTTAGCTTTCTAAAGCCCAATGGTAATAAAAGCGCATAGTATTACTTACCAGCAAATAGGAATAAAAAGATGGCCTGGCTAGCTCCTAGAGCCGCATAAACGCCTATGTAAACACCATTTGAATAACCAAACTCGTTGCTGGTCCACCAAGACAACCACAAATTGGTCGCGATATTTGCGCCCTGAGATAGAAGGAGAAAGAAGAGTATAAGAGGAGCGTTAAGCAATGTGCCAGAAGCACGAATGTAATCCGCATAAACAGACCATGGAACACTCTTGACTCCTTTTTCTTCCGCTTGCATCAGACCTGCTGCTTTTCGTTTCTTTTTCTGGGTCTTTTTCTCGCCTTCGACTTCGTCCTCGTTCGTGTTATCCTCTTCTTCGTTCTTTTCTTCGACGGCGGTAGTTTCCATTAATTGTTGAAATCCAGCGTGCCCCTTCATGAGATTGTCGAAAGTATCGATTGCCTGAATCTTTCCTTCTTCTAACCAAATGATCCTGTCACATCGATGCAGAACCCAAAGTTGATGAGTCGCCAAAATTCTAGATTTGTTCTTCAATAGACCCAGGATAGCATGATCGAAGATATGGCGACCAACATGTGAATCAACAGCACTGAGAGGATCATCCATCAGAATTAGATCGGCGTCGAAATAGATAGCTCGGGCGATATTCATGCGCTGTTTCTGACCTCCCGACACAGTGATACCTCTCTCGCCAATTTCTGTCGCATCACCATTCGGCAGCATGTCCAAATCAGGCTTCAATGCACAGGCATCAATAACCTTGTTGTACCATTCCCTGTTCATTTCCTTGCCGAATAAGATATTGTCTCTCACTGTAGCATTTTGAATCCAAGCGTATTGCGGACAGAAAGCACGATCAGCACCCATCGTCATCTCACCTCTGGTTTTCCGCATATCTCCAGCAAGTGCTGCCAGAAGTGAGCTCTTCCCGGAACCGACACCCCCAATGACCGCGACCAGTTCATTTCTGCCAATCGTGAAGTCCATATTTTGCAGCTTGAACGGTTCTTTGTTCTCGTCGACTGTGCTGGCGTCATCACTAGCCTGCGATGAATCCGGACGAGCTTTCGCAGCTGCCTTCGCATCCTTTACTGCCTGCTTCTTGGCTTGTTTCTCAACCTTAGCTTCTGCTTTCGTTGGCTTCTTTCCGGGAGGACCAGGTTTGTCTGGGTCTTGAGTAGCCGTACGTTCCCAAGTGAAATCTGCCTGCTGTAAAACAACCGCACCATCCAAGTTAGGGTCGGCCTTAACTTCTTCTTCCTGCTCTTCGCTCAGAAGGTATTCTTGAATTCGGATGACAGACGACCAAGCATCAATGACCTGTCCAATGACCATAGGGAGCAAATTGAGTGGCAATCGTAACGAGTTGAAGAGTGCAAGGGAAGAGAAGACTCGTGATGGGTTCAAACCGTGATCCGTCAAGCTGTATGTAATGAAAGCAATCATAGACGCAAAAATAGGTAAAGTCATCGAAACCGCATTAATAGCGTTCCTGATGGCTAACAAGACTTGAATAGCGTGGATCTCTTTGTTTCTGATAGCAGCCAGTCTATCTAAAAAGGCAGTTTCCCAACCGAAAAACTTCACAAACCGTACCGCAGAAAGAATTTCTTGAGTGAGACTGACTCTCTGATCCGTAATTTTGTTAATCGCTTTACGTCTAGCGAACAGACTTTTGACAGCTCTAGTCAAGAGCGGAAGACCGATAACAAGAAGACCGAAACCTGCCAAAGCGCTGTATGTTAGGTTGATTAGAAGAAGGATCAGCGTAATAATGCAAGATATTGGGGCTGTCCAAATCAAGTGAAACATGCCAGACGCTTGATCAATTCTGTAAGTATCAACAGACATGAGATTGACCACGCGTCCATTAGCCCAACCCGTGCCATCGCCCGAAATACCACGACCAGCATCAGGAGTTCCTTGTGGACCCATTCCCTTTCCGTTCTTTTTGTCCTTCTTTCCCTTCGCTTGTTCAACCAGGCGTTGAGCATTCTGAGCATCCTTTTCATTTTCTTGATCCTGGACTGAACGACCTCCAGCTTTCGCTCGCGCGGAAATCTTCATGGACTTTTCGAAAATTGCCGAGATGAGTACAGCTCTCGACTGTCCTCCGACTATCATTCCACGATAGATAAAATGGTTGGTGCCCAGAGATTGAAGCATCTGCATAATAGTGATGCCAAAAACCAATCCCAATCCTCGTCCGATGCTTGGCGCCGGCTGCCCAGTGTGCGCAGCTACGTATGCTTCCGATGCGAATGCAATCAAATAGCGCAAAGTAAAGGGCGATACAACTTGCAGAATATTCGAAATAAATTGACATCCTCCTCCAAACCAAAATTCCTTCTTGAATGTCTCGTGCATTGCCCATATTAGCGGGTATTTGTCTCCATTCGCAACTCGCCTCTTGAAAGATGATTGTAGAACATCCGATAATACATCCACGCCTCGACTTGGGTTGACAGTCCAAATATCATTTTGTTCCAGTGGTCGTCGGTAACCGACCTAGATCTTGTCAGTAAAACATAATCGTGACGGTGCATTGTGGAAAACTCACATTCATGATTGGAGCCATCCATTGAAAATAGACCAGTGAAAGGAACGAAGCCGTATGTTCTCTGCTGGGCGTGCGCACTTCGGGAACGGGCGGTATTTTCCCCCATCGCAAAGGGTTTGGTTGTTTGTACCATGGCTTCTGTACAATTTGATGCGTCAGATTCGACTCTGTCATCGAAAGCGCACTGGTCGTTGTCGCGTAACTCTTCGTTTGCTTCATCTCCGGTCTCTTCTCGCGGTTCAATTCCCCATCTGATGATTGGCTGGACGGGTCCCCCGATATCTCCATGTATTCCTTCTCGCCACCAGCGGTTTCCAGCGAATTGCGATGTGTTGAGAGTTCTCCATGTTTCTCTAAATATTCCTTATCCGAGCCATCTTCATCTTGCGGTTCCTCGTGGTTTGTGTCTTCGAATTCCACGGCGGGATCCTGAGGATGTAAGTCTCTCTCATGGTTCGAAGTATTAGGCGGATCTGCCATTGTAAAGCCTGAACCTCAGAACCTGAGAACTTCCAAGCTTCCTATGGAGAGATGATGGTCGAGAAGAGGTGGAAAGGCGGAAAATGCGAAAATCGGTCAAAAGATATGATAGAGGGGAAGAGCTCCATTTTATTAAAGCCTATCCCCCGGACACCGAGTGATGGAAGGACCAAGTACGGCCACTTTATTGAACCGATTTGCCTCCATTTACGATCAATGAATAGTGCATCTTTTGCGGACAAGGATGAATGACTTATCTTACTTCCCGTAAATATCAACAAGGGAGCTACGAATCTACGAAGACAAGAAACGGTTAAGTGCCCGAGTTTAAGCGAAAATGCTCAAATTCTTAACGAGGTGAAGATAATTGACCAATTGGGCTTTTATCTCAAACATTTGATGGCTACATTTTCCTACATTGGCTACGTCCGGGTCCCGGCCATGTCTGTCCGACTCTGCTCACTGTAAGTAATTTCTCGCAGTCATTCAAGCCAACAGGAACAAGCTTTGCCGAGAAGATTGAAGGCTTGATTGATTGCTCAGACCTTCCTATTTTGACATCGATCCAGATCTCGCGACCGAAAACCAGCCATTTCCTTCATATTACTAATCCGGAGCCTTGCTCGGGACCGATTCGGCCGTTAAGATCCCGTGAGCCATCATATTCCCCCGCAAATAAAGACCAGCCGGACCCGAGCATTTCTACAACGCAGAAAGTGTGCTCATTCTCCCGTAAGCCAAACTCAAAATACAACTCTATTCAGTCGTCTCGTGGTATATACAGACAGATATGACTTCACCGCTTCTTCGCATCAACATCGGTTGACATCATGATATTTGCGATACGCTACACTACTCAAGAAGTCGTCTAGGCAATTAGGTACGTTTACGATACGATACGCGTGCCAAATGGAACGGGGCAGGGAGATTGTTGAAGACCGACTGCCGAGTTGATGACAAACCCATTTCAAATATACTTAATCGGGTATGGTATGGGGAAACATGCAGTAGTTACAGGATTCTCGGATATGACGGCACGTTCTTACGAGGTGGCTGCAAGTCTGCATGGGGATTGAAAATGTAACAAAGAAGAAACCAATTCACCAGAAAGATATGAGATCCTCATGAAACATATCCACAACGACGGGGTCGCTTCGCAACACGTGCAGACCGTTTTAACCTTGAAAAGAGGATCTCGGAGGTTAATTTCCACGTTGCTGCAAAGAGAAATCGGACTGTCCATTCGGAAATTGTGTGAAACTAACCAATTAGACGGCAAGAAATGAACTTGCTCTCCTACTGGATGGATGTTCTAGAACACTGTGAGAATCACCGGTGAGTGCAATCAGATCATGAAAGGTGCAGACGCCGAGTTGCTGTCCCGAAATTGCTATTTCACGCAAGTGCATCGATGAACAACGAGCATGAGACGGAATCCGGGTGCCTGGAGGCATGGATCGTGTCGAGGACCCTTGACTGCCTCATATATACAGAGTATATTATTCTTCAACCATCACATCTACAAGTGTGGTTCCCAACCCCGCCAAAGAGCAATCCGGTCAACACCTATGCATCATCCAAGCCCAAAGCCTCTCTCCTCGACTTAGCTCCCTCTTCATAATACGGTTTCTCCGCCAAACTCGTGACCCTTGTTCCATGTCTTTCTTCCGTGCCCTCATAGTCCCAGCTCGCGTTGTGGATCGTCGCTCGATTGTCCTGTGTTTACCTCGACATTAGCACAACTCATTTTATGCCATCATCCTAGCTCATCCCACTCCACCCGCTCCCCCACAAAAGAACACAAAACTCACCCAAATCGCACTCGTCCCCGGCGTCCAGCTCCACCTAATCTGGATATCGATATTCCTCTCATAGACATCAAACAAATACCCCAAGATCACATCACTCTCCGGCTTATCCAGCCCGACAATTTGCGTTGTGAACGAGCGATTGACCCACAAGATCTTCCACCCGGTAACCGGATGCACACGCACGAGCGGATGGATGCGCTCGATGTGTTTGGGTCCTGCGGTCGGATCGTCGCGGTCGAGATACTTGTGCGCGGAGAGATACACTGCCTCTTTGCCGTCGATGAAGGCGCGGAAGGCGGGCGAGAGCTTGCTGTAGGCGGCGTAGCCGGAGGCCCAGAGTGTGTCGCCGCCGATAGAGGGCACGACGTCGTTGTGCAGGTGGGTGATGCCGGCGGGGTGGAGCTCGTGGACTAGGTCGCTGGGTGGGGGAGTGATGTTAGCATTTGGACATTGTTTGAAATGGGGGGTCTGGTTTTGTTTGATGGGAAAGGTGGGTGACTTACGTATGCCATCTACTCGCTCCTCCAGGGTTCCTGAAATCCGCTTTTCTCTCTGTTGCTTGCAAGGCGGGCCAGATCACCGTAACGCCTGGAAGTCCGGGTACGTGAGGAACTTGAGGCTGTAAAACCACGAGTCAGTATTCATGCATCCACAACCTTTCTTCCTCCTATCTCTTTCCCCCTCGCTTTCCTCTCCCAAACCCAAAAAGAAATCAGCACATACATGAACCTCAACCTCTCCAAACCACTCCCCCAAATCCCTCTGCACCTTCGGACTCAACCCTTCCTGCCCCCTAAAAAACACAACTCCCCGCTCCGCCACCAGCAACGCCAGTTCATCTTTCTGCGCATCCGTCAATTCATCGAGACGTAGCCCCACAACCTCCGTACCGATGTGTTTCGTCAGATCGGTGATTCGTTCGGCTGCGCCAAAAAGATGAGGTTTCTTGGGGTCGGCGCGGAGACCGGCGTCGTGGTGGGGACGGGGAGTAGAGCGGATCTCCAGGACGTCTTGGACTAGGGATGGGGTTAGTTGGAGAAGAATGGTTTGGGAATGGGTGGGAGGTTGTGGGTGGGCAGGTAGAAGTAGGAAAGAGACGGGTGTGGAAGAAAGGGAAACACACGATACAACGGCCTATCAGGACGCGTAGGATATCCCTCTGAGAGATCAATGCCCGCCTTCTCCAGCCGTTTACGCGTCAATTCAGGAAGGGGTAGCGAATCCTTCTTCGGTTTCACAGTCTCTTTGATGTGAGTCGAGGGGTGAATCGAAAGGTCTGTTGTTGCTGAGGGAGCCATTTTCGCTTTCCTATGTTCAGCAGAGGCTGTCTAAGTTTGCGCAGATGAAGGGAGTATTCTTGAATCAAAGATCCGATGTGAAGAGATCTGATGAAAATGGAAATAGGGCAGAAGAAGATATAAACAGCAACAACGCATGTCCATTCTACGTAGCATGCATCAGCTTATCTATACTTCGACCAACCCCTCCAAGACCCCTCCTTCTCATAGAAACCGATTTCTAATCCGGTCCCAAATTAACGATTCGTAGTTGATGATTCGCAATTGGGCATGTGAGGACGAGGGTGAAGGTATAGACAAACATGCGGGGTAAATGTCGTGATTGGGAGTTATCAGCAAGTAGAAGCTGCAGATACGACGATAGAGATAAATGAAATACATTGAATTGGACAAATAGAAGAATGATGACATGTGGTGTGCTTTTTGCTTGGGATTCATAAGACTTGGTTTGCGTGGTTTTGGAGGGGCTTCTTATCTGTGGAGGAGAGTGGAAAGTTAGATGTAGTCGTGGTCAAAATTTCTCAGAGTCCTCACTCAAGTAAGAGTAGCCCGGAAGTATTAGAAGATAAAACGACTGGTTTCCGCAATATCTTTACAGCTTCAAGTTGCATGAATTGGGCCGAAGTATCCGGAAAGTGGATTTGCTTGAGAAAAGTTCGTTGCGTGCTCATCTGCTTGAAAACATGCAACATTCGACACTAATCTTTCGTGCTTCAGATCGTTTTTCTTGCGCTTCACTACAAAGCCGCAATCGAAGGAGTGCGAATTCGGTTAGACACACTTTCACATGGACGCAGTTCACACTTCCACATGTCCTCTCAGGATTCCTCAGTGAATTCAAAGGCTCATCTTCTTCATTCTAACCTAATAGAACAGAAGTGGGATATCACATCACAGCACCATCTTGCCAATGCCATGGCATACCAATTGACACGAATATGCCCGTTTTTAGTTGCGCGATATCGTTTTCATTGACTTTATTTCATCCACTGCCCGATATCTTCACCAATCCACCCGTTGCCCATCACTCATTCGACATTTATGCGGTGTGCTTTCCCTTGGCGTTCTTCTTGGGGATATCGGTGATCGTAAGGTCTTTCGTGATGTTAGTTATGAAATCCTGGTTGGAAGCAGACGCATGTCCGATTTCTTCATGGTGAAAACATACTCGGTGGGAGACTTTGCTTCAACTTCTCGGCCTTGTCTGCATCCTTGACGGAGATGGTGTAAAGGTATCTTTGGCAGCGGACCTTGATCTTGGAGACACCGTTGGGGTTCTTCTTTATGCGGGCAGCTATTTCTTCGTGTCAGTTTTCGTGCTTCCTAATCCTCGTGGTTCCCTTGTGATTGATTCGACTCCATGAATCCTCCATCGCCGTGCCAACTCCAATTCTCCAGTCCATTGTCGGAGGCTCGCCATTCATATGCTCCATGTACTCAACAGGATTCGAAGGAAGATATTCAACGTACACTTAGCATCCTTGCGTCTGCAAATTTCAATGAACTAAATGAGAATATCATATTAGCAATTTATCCTTTCTGTCAAATCCCGTCCCAGTTCCAATTCCCATCAATGTAATCTTCATCTCGCATTCTAAAAATCCCATAAATAGCATTTTCCTTTCCCAGTGCGCCCCGAATCACAGCGGCCAATTCCCCTCCTCGAACATGAACTCAAAACAGAACTTACATTCTTGATATCGGTGACTTCGACAGGCATCTTGGCGGATTTATTCTCACGAGAAATTGGAGAAAAATTTGTGTTGATATTGGGCGATATGGATTAACAGGGAACGGATCGTGATATTTGTGATGAGTTAGAAAATTCGCATTGTGTGGTGATTAGTAAGATGGACTCGGTTATGGGAGGGTTTCACATGCATGGAGACGCAAGGATGATGGACAAAGCCTTTGTGGCTGGGTTGAGTGGCGTCTGGGGAGGACAGCTTACGTATGTATTTAGGCATGCAGACTGGTGAAGATATATATGTTTCGTTGATTCGCAATTTCGATATTTCGGATTTGGTATTCTCACATCTGTTTTGAATATCAAGAACAACCAACAGAGCTGTTGTCGTTCGTCAATCACGAAAATTACTGAGGACATTTAGCGCTCGAGTTGCGCCACCCCCTCTATTGCAAGATGCCTACACCCTTAGATAGAGCTTTGAGCTCAAAGGTATTATGCTCTATGTACTCCATCAAGTTGCTGGTTGCTAACTCTTGTCCATAGAATGCAGTTTTAGGTGACGCCTATCCACATAGCGTGATGATTGTCCTTCTGACTTCCCTTAGCTTTCACTGGTATCGTGACCGCAGCTGCGGCATGGAGTATTTGGGGCGGCGACATGTTCCCAAAGGAGGCCGATCCTACAGGTGGTAAGTTTCTATGCTTCTCGTAACATGATTGCATACTTATCTGCTCATAGATCCGGAGACATGGTCCAGAGAAGAGCTACGAAGATGGTTGGCTGCTGTTCGTATGATCCAATCGTCGATTGCATGAGTACTGACTGTTTCGCAGAGAGATTTGCACCCGAACAGTAAAGATACCAAGGAGCAATTAGTGGAAAGAGTCAAAGCCAATATGCGTATATCAAGGAGCACATAAGGCGCAAATATGTGCGATTGGGGGCTTCAAGCTCGGTTCAGGATACCAGGTTAGGATTCTGTCGAGACGGCATCGTCATTTGATGTTCAGACCAAAGGCGCCGCTGAATTTTCTTCACGAAGTAATAAAGATATTACATATGGTATTGTTCACATATCTGCTGAATCAGGAAATCTGATAATTGCTTGCTACCCGATACTCTCCGCTGTCAACTCCTTCCTGTAATATCTTCGTTCTACCCTCAAAGATCGAGCGAATCGAAAAATGACCCTTAACCATCTGGTCACATGACAGACAAATGCCCGAAAAATCGAATTGCATCCGCCGCGTCCATAGAAACCCACCTGCATATACATAAAAGCAAAACAGGCAAAAATGCTGATTAATGAACACACGGGTAATGTTCCCCAACTGCAGTCTCTGACGATGCTACAGGGGCTTCCTATTTTTGGGTTTGGAAAATTGGTCTAACATGTAATGTGATAGCGATATCGACATCCAAAGTCCTTTTGGTGCCGTATGAGGAGGAACACGTGCCGGTGTATCATGAGTGGATGAAAGATGAGGTAGGTTGACACGCTGATTTTCTGGGGGGTGGTTTTTATGTGGTGTGGTGTTGTGGGGGAGGGGAGGGAGATATGGATTTTGTGAGAAGGTGGTTGTGTCTGTGGTTGGAGGGGTTGAGCTTGCGCGTTGTGTCTCTGCATCCCTTCTTTCATATCATTTTCTCCTATTTCTGCTTTTGTTTAAGATCTGAGCTTATTATCTTGCTGCTATTTATACATAGCCAAGATTTTTTCTCCTAGTATCGTTTTGTCGATGGGGGTTTGAGATATGGAATAGAGCAAAACTAACCAAAGACTCAGGAAATCCAAATCCTAACCGCCTCGGAACCGCTTTCTTTAGAAGAAGAATACGCGATGCAGAGATCGTGGCGGAGAGACCATGATAAATTGACTTTTATCATTTGTGTCCCTCAAGCTTCATCTTCTCCTCTGAAGCTTGCTGAATCTTCCGGTTCTGAGCCACACCAAGATTCTTCGCCCACTTCTCAGAAAGATAAGACCCCGCAACCCCAAATGATAGGCGATATAAACCTCTTCCTCACCCCCGCAGACGAAGACCCGAACGAGGGCTGTATTGGGGAAATAGAGCTGATGATTGCGCCGAAGGAGATGCGGGGGAAGGGGTTCGGACGCGCGGCGGTGCTGGCGTTTATGGGGTATTTGGAGAGGGAGTTGGGGGGGATTTTGGGGGAGTATGGGAGGGGGGTGAGGGGGGAGGAGGAGGGGGAGGGGGGAGAGGAAGGAGAAGGGGAAGTAGAAAGGAATGGGGGCGGAAAGGAGGGTGGGGAAGGAGAAAATGGGAAGAAGATGAAGATGAATCTCCTGCAACTAAGAGTCAAGATTGGAAGTAAGAATGAGAAGAGCATAGGCTTATTTGAAAGTATAGGGTTTGTGAGGGTGGGGGAGGGAGAGAATTATTTTGGGGAGGTGGAGTTGGTTTTTGAGGGGTGGTTGGGGAGGGAGAGGGTAGGGGGGTTGATGGAGAGGTTTGGGGTGGAGGGGTGGAGGGAGGTGGATTGGAGCAAAGGTGGAGCGGTTTGATCGGGGAGGATGGGAGGAGGTGGATATGAAGAGATTGAAGGACAGTGGAGGTGAAGAGGTTGGATAAAGAAGTACCAAGGGAGGTGAGATGGAAGGTGGACAAGAAAGGTTTCTGGCTTTGTGCGTCCACGAAGATTGTGCTTGCCTGAACACATAGACTGATAGATGAGAGGATGTCACGATTAGATGAACTCAAGTCATAAATGGTTTATGACCGATATATTGGCTGGCCGAAAAGCCGAGCTGTTCATAAGACAAGACGTATGATGACTTATGGATCGGCTGACAGAAGAGATGCCCGATAGACAATGCATTCCACCACAGAGAGTTTCGGTGGTTCGTCTTCCAAGGCAGGCACGATCAAGCAAGTGCTTTCCTTAGCCTGTCTTTTCTATGATTTTTCGAAATGATCTTAGAAATTACTTTTCCATCTCATACAAAGAGAAATTTTTCTCTCTTACACCAGTTCGCTCCTGGAGTGATATTCAGAGACGGACGGATCCATCCACATCCGTCGAATGGAAAGGCTAGTTACCGAGCATTCTGTAGAAGGAAACAAATGGTTCCTCAACTTGGCAGGAGCGAAGGGACTCGGTGATCAATAATATTGTCTATTCACAAAATATTCTACATATTATATCCACTCATTCACATACAACGCAATATATTACTTCTCCGTTTATTCTTTTACATGCAGATTATAATCACATACAAGTATGAATTATCAATAACCTCACATTCGTTTGCTACACTCGCTTTCCATTGTATATCAACCAGATCAAACCAAACCAACCAGCCAGCGAAAGCACACGATCAAATCATCACATCACACGAGCAAGAGGATACTACGCACAACAATACGGCAACCACCTATTCATGACCTGAACCCACAAATCTCTCACCAAATCACCCTCTACTCGACTAAGCAGCCCCTGTCTCATATAAAGCATGTCTTCTCATCAACGCCCGCCCTCAGTAAACCCAAGACGGTATACCGTGTTTCCATATAACGGCAATCGCAACCTCAACACCTCATACTTATCCCTGCCTTCTCCCTATGAACTTCGAGAGATGGAGACTCGAACAGATCTCGTGAGCAGTGCACTCCGTGTCTGGCGTCTCGATCGTTCATCTCATTCACATCCGGATCCCGACAATGCTGGTGAGAAGGAAAAGCAAGAGGAGGAAGAGAAATGTCCCATTTGTTTCGATAAACGTAAGTTTCTTCTGTTCTTGATACTATATTCAGCTACGTTCAGTTCTTCTCAGACAGAGAGTATACTCGGCAAAAAGCAACAAATCAAACATAAAGCACAGAATCTAACAACTCTTAGTCCCTCCCCATACACCTCCTCACCCCTCTGCAACCGAAACCCCCATCCGCACACCCTGCGGCCACACCTTCGGACACCACTGCCTCGGTTCCTGGCTCGACCTCAACGATACATGTCCTCTCTGCCGCACACGACTGATATTCATCGACTCCCGACCTGCATCTCCCGCAGCATCTTCACTCCCGCCCTTATCCTTTACTCCATTCCCCGATTCTCTCTCACAGTATGCATCTCCCTCTCAGTCTTCCACTTCACAATCCCACACCCATCGAGCAACCCGACAACAAACCTCCTCCTTCCCACTAATCGCCGACTCACTATTCCAAACCCTGCCTTCCCCTTCTCTCGCTTCCAGTTTCGCCGAATCCGCAGCAGTCGATCCCAGATTCTTCTCCCCATTGCCATATGATAGTTTTTCCAGAACCGGACGCCATCCCCAACATCAAAACGAAAACCAAAGAGCCAGAAGAGCGACCTTGAGACCAAACACAAGACCCCGCGAACACACAAGAGCAAGATCCAACTCCACCACCATCCTGCAGCTCCCCGTCTCCGAACATCCTTCCTTTCCCCGCTTGCAAAACACTGTTTCCTTACATGAGAACTCGGATAGCGATTGGGATGACGGGCTTTATCACGTGGTGGAGCAGGGGCGAAGGAGGGGAGCGGAGAGTTTAGATGAGAGGTTGATTTGGGACGGGGGGTATTATAGGGATTGTGATGTATATCGTCGTGTTGTGGCTCCTTCTGTTGCGGTGCCCGCGCAGTATGATCAGGAGGTGCAGATGCGGGGATTGCAGATTTGGGATTCTGATGATGGTACTTGGGAGTATGGGGATGGAGATGGAGAGGAAGATGATGATGGGGGGCATGCGCATCCTGGTTTCTATCCGCAGCAGAATGGGAATACCGTCTCAGGGAGAGGCGGGATAACTACTGTGGGACGATCGGAAACAGAAACTTACGCCAGAACGGAATATTCGAATGTGGGCATCGTGTCGTATTCACTTAGGAATCGTGATGGGGAACAAAGGAGACGAGTTGATGATGCGATGGCGAGATTGCTGGGGAGAAGGGGTGTTGCGTCTAGGAGTGGTGGGTATGAATATGGATATCACAACGAACTCCCAAGCAACCCTCACCCACGCTCTCGCTCTGCATCACCTAGCGAATATAGGACGGGACAGAACGGGACTAGAGGTATAGGGAGAGGAAGCAATGGAAGGGGGAGATATGGGTACAGGAATCGCACTCGCGGGCGAGGAAGAGCTGGGAGGGAATGGAGTAGTGCTGATATGGGGAGGGGGCCGACGAGACGGGAGGTGGAGGATGAGTTGGCTTGTTTTGGGAGGTTGGAAGATAGTATTTGGGCGGATTGAGGGGGCGGGTGGTTTGTGATTATGGTGGGAGGGGCATTGGGTTTGAGGGAGGGAAAGGAGGAAGCGAGCATTGTGAGATTAGTAACTTACAGTTACTGTAGTAATGTTTATTTGTATAGCGAAGGGGTTAGAAACCAGAGCGAGTGTGGTATAAAGCTAACCAAATACCATGAACTTTACCACAACAACAGTAATGCATACGCAGTTAAGCTGGAGCTGTGGAATCACTTTATATGACCCAAGATTAAGAGGTGCACATCCACATGCATAGTTTACCAGATTAGAATATACAGAGCCAGGATTTTGATGAACGGTTTTTGTGTTTTCAAGTGCAACAATACCTACAACGAACGTCTACTGCATTGCAAATAGGAAAGTTGCACACGAGCGAGCATTGCGCGTAGTTTAGCGGAGGAGCAAGTTTCAGGGAAGAATATTTGTCTTCCAAAGAGACTGGGCTTGGTAATTATTTCTAGAATGCTTGAATGCGTTTATTTATCAGAAGAGAAAGAATTATAATGTTAAGTAAGTAGGTACGTAGGTAGTGGTATCTATCGAAATATCTCATCTCATCTCATGAAAAGAAAGCGCTCACCCATCTCATCCCATGCAAGCCAATAGATACTTAAACAAAATCCCCCCCCAGAGATTTCAGTTCATACAACCGATCATAAAACTCCTCATAGTTCCTTCATACTACTATTCCCTGTAGTTGAAGTCAACCCCTCACTACTCTTTCCATCCATTTCCGTCATCTCAACATCTTTTGCAGCATTTTCGCTACCGCTCGTATCTGCATTCGTCTTCGTATCGGTATTCAGTTTTTCGTGATCATTCGCTTCCCCCTTGTGCTCTTTATGCTCGCCCTTCACAATCCTCTTGATATCCAAACTTCTCCTAATATCCAAACTCCTCCGCAGATCTTTACTCTTCCTGCTTTCTTCTCCTCTGTTTTCCCGCAGCAAGTCAGCCTCGGCTCGATTCTCCGCTTCCAATTCCTCTTCTCTTTCTCTCTCTCTTTCCTTTCTCTTCTCCATCCTGTGGATCGCTTCTTTTGTCAAATCTTGCTTGAACATCTTCTCCAGCACGTCCTTCTTTCTTGTTTTGTGATCTCCGATACTGATTAGGACACCGGCTGTGATGTTTACAGTGATACTGCAGCAGAGAATGACAGTTGTGAGAGCAAATGGACGGACATGGTAGCTGATGGACCAAGTACATGCGCCAAGTGCGATTTGCAGAAGGGAGTGGCAATCGAGGAGAACGACGATGGCGACTAGTAGACGGAGGGGAAATGCGTGATGAGTTGTAGTCTCATGGGGCTTGTAGAAGGTGTGAGAACGATTGAACTTCTTCTGGTGATGTGCTAGCTTCTTCTGTTGAGCAGGAGTGAGGACCGAGACCTCTTCATCGACGATGGTGTCTTCGACGTCTTCGGGCATAGTGGCTGGCAAATCATTGTGATCTTCGAGCTTGGGAAGTGCTTGTTCTTTGCGAAGTCGCCATGTGAGGTGATGGTAATGCGCGATGTATATCATATGGTATGTATCAACAGCTCTGAAAGGAGCAAGACCATCTCCCATGACAGCGAAGAGAGCAACGAGGACGTTGTCAATTACGTTGATCAAATATGACTGTCTACCTTGTATATTGATCCAGCCAATAAGGAAGAGGACCCATGCTAATCCAAAAAGTGTAATTAATGTTGCATATAGGGTAACGAAAAATCCAAGGGCTTGTAAAGTTAGCGATATGAAATTGTTCGAGAATCAGGGGAACATACGTCTTCGAACATATTTGCCAAATCCTTTCATTGCACGCTTGAATCCCTCTCTTCGAGAATGTAACAAATGGCGCACATGGTCATTAAGTTCCTCCTTATCTTCCGACGACCAGCCCTCTAGAGAGATGCCTTCCGGCAGTACTGCATAATGCGGTGTGTCGTCTGGGTTGGATGTAGATCCTGTAAGTGTGAAAGCACCTGTGTCTCTACTTTGAGGTCTGGGTCTGGGCTCAATTGGAAATTCTTGCTTGCGTTCTGCTGCTGGGTCTTCTGGTATTGGTTGCTCTGTAACGTTGGTGGGGCGGCGGGAGAGATTGTAGGTCGGATTACGGTTGAAGAGATTTCCAAGATATGGAATGAATAAGGAATTTTGCATATTCGTAAGACTGGTCAAGGCAGACACTTCAGGATCTGCAAGATTTGTTAATATAGCAACATGAAATAATTGGTGTTCTCCTGTACGTACCAACAAGATCGAGAAAGTCAACGAGGTTGGATTCATATTCATTGCTCGTATTTTGTTGACCGGCAGCAAAAGTTCGAGAATGGCGAGCAAGCTGAGGAGGTTCAAATGATCTCGTATCGGTACCGCCGCCAGCGATCGGAGCAAAATACGACCCTCTTGATTCACCATTAGAAGCAGGAGATGCTTCTTCGATGATACCTGGTATATACGATCCATGTCTGACCCTCGGTGGCCCCTCGTTAGCATTGGCTCCATTAGCCAGCCATACTGGTCGCTGTGGCTCAGAACTACTTCGACGTCTGTTTCCTTGCCAATCATCTGTGTCGGTGGTCGGATTGTTGTTGATACTGATGTGAGGAGTCGAGGTGTTGGCCTGCGGGTTCACGCCGGGAACAGCTGCCGACGACGATAACCGTCTAATTCTAATACTCGGTTGCCATGATTCACGAGGTATCCGTCTGAACGTGGTCTGCCTAGCAGACGGAGTGGGTGCGAGGCTTGGCCGACTGTCCCGCGTCGACGTCTGGGTATTGATCTGGTTTTCTGGTTGGAGGGATGCTGCTGAGGCATTGACGGTTGAAGGTTGTGACCCGACACTTCCTCCTCTTCTGCGCGAATTGCTGTTGCTTCGTTGAGTTTGTGTTGAAGAAGGGTCTGTTGGCGCGTTTGTGGGTATCGATAAGAAATTTGGGTCCCCTTCTTTGGGTGGCTGTTCTGATGACATTGTTGTTCTCGTTTTCTTTTTGTGTTGACTATACAACCGCCGTGCAAAGTTTCCAACACTCTGCTTCCAAATCGTTCTGAACGCTACCAAACAAAATGCAGACACGCACGAAACAAAAGGGACAATGGATGGAATTCAGGGACCGCAATATCATTCTAGTAAAATTGTTGCGATTTGGAACTGCGGAACTTGGCAATTGGTTTGCATGCCAGCCGTGCCAGCCTAGTGTTTTAGTGGTTGGGGGTCGCAAATTTGGAGAAAATTGGGTCTAGAACGGCTCCAAAATACGTCATAAGTTGCTGTTCTGAGACCTGGAGATAAGAGTGTGAATGGTAAAGGGTAAATGGTAAATGGTAAATGGGGAAGTTTACCTCGACCAGAAAACCATCACAAGTCGATGGATATGTATATGTGAGTGCGCTTTTCGCGGATCCTCTTCAGTCGGAGGTAGGGCCATCGACTGAGTGAGGTTTGTCCGTCGCAAGATTCAAGTCCTCCGATTTGCATCATTTAGGTTTGCTACCGTCAGCCACCCGGAGTACCAATATGGCTAGTTCTGCTGATTTCTTCTTCACGCCAATCAAGCCTGCTGAATCATCATTCGACAGCATTTTCATCAGCCCGGTACTAACTAGTTCGTACGAAGTAGGAGAAATCCAACCAAAGCAATAGTTGCATTTATCTCGGAACTTTAACTTGCAGGATCTGCAGGAAACGATTGGTCCATCATGGTCCGGCATTCTCGGAAACAGAGTGCAAGCCGTTTCAAATAGGCAAAGCCATTGTATCTGTATGTACGAAGTGCGAAGTAGCAGACCACCTAGCTAGCCGTAAAATAAGGTTACTTCTACCTCAAACCCTCAAAACCTCAAAGCACTCCCCCCCCGCATTCACGGCACATAACTCGCACGGAGTCGATGTTCATGTATGCGCTTGGAGCAAGGCCTTGGCTTTCGACTGTCCCGGCATTTAAGTATAAGTCTATATGGTATGCAACTGCAGGCAATGCTTCTACCTAGGGCGATCCAATACGGTACAGGAATGCTCGATACAAGGATCTCTTCCGCTTACCTTTCGTTCTTACCTTTCGTTCATACAAGCATTGGTGTATTTCAGGACATCGAGCTTGGACATATTCCTGCTTGACGCCTCAGGACAATAATGATGAAAGTCCGCCGAAGCATTGTCCAACTTTCTTAGAAGGAGTCGGATGGCAGGTTTATCTCGTCACACCCTGACATCAAGGAACAAGGAAAATCAGAATTCCTGGCTGAACATATCGCAGGACTACTTCTGCTGGTGTATCTTGGAAGGCACAAGAGAACAGTAGGAGCGTGTTTCCGCTACGCGTGACTTTCAACTGTGTCATGGCAGATTACGGAGGCGTGGCCTGTGGCATCCATTCGTAATGATGGTTGATGAAAGTCGTATCTGATTAGTCACAAGAGCGTTGAAAACTGCTGAGACCACAGGCGACCCTAAACACAGGACAAGCTTGAAATCCCGGTGCAGATTGATCGTCGATTATCCAAGAAATGGAAGGAAGACTCGATATTGCCATCGCATCTATTCAGCTTTGAGACCATGCCTCAGGGATATAGACAGACAATCATACGTCGAAAGGGGCGTTGGTAATAATGCGTAAGTGCATCACCTTCTCATCGGCATCGTTAGAATAAAGCCGACTATATTCATGGTATAGGATCCTCGAGGCCGATATCATGGCCCGAGATTGACATAGCTGAATATGTGGCAAAGCAGTCCCATATATCGCCGAACCATTTTCGTAACGATTTCTCCTCCTGATCACCTGAGAGAAGCCGACCGAGTCAAATTCTAGGTAGAATTCAAAAGAGATATGTGGAGGGTGATGATCTAGCAGAAGTCACAATCTGGGGTGATGGTTCAAAAATCTAGAACGAAATTTGTACTAACTTCCCCACAGTGGAGACGAGAACAAATCTGCATATCCCCTCATGATTTAAACACTTGTAAAACTCATGACTCGAAGAAAAAAAGAGGCGGCATGATAAACCGCAGATTACCGTTATCCGTCTTCTTAGGTAGGAATGATGAATGTGGGCTCCTAAGATGATGTCAGTAAGACATCTGTTATGAATCATTTTAAGAGAACAATCGTGTCTCCTCGAATGCAAATGTTGCCTCCACCACCCTCATTACTCCTCGAATGAACGTGAAGGTCGCGGCCATTGTGTGGCTGTAGCTTTGAAAGGTATTGGAAGGAAGCTGTGCTTCGAAAATTGTGAAGGCCTACGTGTTCGGCCGGCTGGCAATGATCGATAACCCACTATTTAGTGTAGCATGGCCCAGACCGAATAGGAATGGAGCTCTCAAGACCAATAGACAATAGCGTATGCTGAGTAGGTGAATCGCGTGGGATCAAAAGACGTTTTATGCATACAGAGGTAAGGTTGCTCGACAGCTCTGAAGTCTGAAATCCGAAATCTGAAGGAGGGCTTTCACGAAGAGGAAATAAAAGCCGTTCAAATGAAGCAACTATCGCTTATATACTGTTGAATGTCCAACACAACCTAGCTTTTGCCCAGCCTAGTTCAGGGAACAGGCAACCTGCAACCTGTAACCCTGCTACCGCTGCAAGGCGAAGTACCGTACGTCGATCAGGGTTGAAGTTTGTCTTTTGCCTTTGCTCGCTGAGTTTTGACGCTTGTGGAGAACGTTGGGCCGCACGCATCACCACCCATCACCACCCATCACCATACGATGCGTAGGGCGACCGTGGAAATGAACAGATGAATCATACTTTCCACCAACTCGACCAAGGTTTGATCTCCAACTGTTTTTGTATGTGGCGGCGGTTGGTGGGACGAGGGACCCTTGTGCTGCTTGGATGGTGGTGGTGGTGGATAGGGTGTGGATAGTGAGAAACAGTGGAGAGTTGAGTGTTGATGGTCAACTATTCGCTTATCAGTCCTGTTACTCTATGCGACTTCGTACAGAACAATGCACTAGAAATAGCATCCACCAGCCGGAAGTATATTGATCTCACCTCCTCTCCTCCCTCCGCCTCTGCCTCTCCTCTGCCTTCTCCTCCTCCCAAAAGGCTTGACTTGTCAAGCATATAATAACGACATTTATTGAATCTACGAATATTTCTTTCCATTTGCTCATTTCTACTACACGTCTAAAATCATGGATATCGACACCGGCAAGTTCAGGCGCACCTCGGGGAAATCGACTTATCACACCATTCCGCTTTCCAAGGGTA
Source organism: Rutstroemia sp. NJR-2017a BVV2 (assembly GCA_002946415.1). Classification (NCBI taxonomy): domain Eukaryota; kingdom Fungi; phylum Ascomycota; class Leotiomycetes; order Helotiales; family Rutstroemiaceae; genus Rutstroemia; species Rutstroemia sp. NJR-2017a BVV2. The sequence goes on from NJPS01000046.1 coordinate 1,683,453, forward strand.
AGAGAGATGGTTGTTGGCAGCCTTCAGCTATTACTTGCCTACCGCCGGACGACAGCAGTATACTCTACGATGAAGTCCAATCGAACCTTATGGGAAATGGCATGATCAGCAACTCACGTACGTGCTGTGTTTCCTGTCCCCTCGCGTCCCAGGACGTGTAGCCTCGTCACTAACACTTGGCCCTAGATATCACTAATCTAGCAACTCCACACTCTGCGAAGCCGATAGCGATCCCATATCTTCCCAACGAAATCATTCATAATATCATATACCAGTCGGACGACCTGCGATCTGTAAAGAACTGGGCGCTTGTGAGTCGGGCATACAATAGCATCGCGGAGAGAATACTATGGTCGAACATCACCATTAATACCGCTCAATTTTACGACCCTTCGTGGCCCTACGAGGGACAGGATCCTCTACAAGTCTTTCGCAATGAAGTAAACAATGCGGCGCTACAAAGGTCGCCAGTAAATAGAATACTTCCATTTGACCGAGAGATACCTCCGGTCGTTTCAAGATTACCGCTCGTCAAAAATATCGCTTTCCGAACAGTTTGGGATATCGATTCTCGAGACCTGCCGAACGGTGGAGTTAAAGAGGACGAGAAAATCCTGAAAATCTACGAGGAGATCTGTCCCGCTATGCAAAATCTGACTACTGTACGGATAGATGGTGATGTGACTAAAAAGACATGGAACTTACTTCTTAGACTACCGTCGCTACGCGAACTAAGGATATGGCGAACAACTACAGTCGACTCTCAAGCACTCATTGAGAGGAGTTATCCAGAGGAACAAGTTGCCAATTTTAGCCACGAGACTAAGAAGACTTTGCTTAACGACCTGGTGTTAGACTTTCGAGGTCTTTCAAGGCTGCGCTCGTTTGAAATTGGTCTTCTGTCACCTTTGGAATCTGCTGCGCTCGGCGCTGCGGTTAGAGAAAGCAACATCGAGACCCTTCATATTGCTGTGACCCGCGATAGCAAATCTTTTGACAACCAGGGACCACAAACCTTGGAGAAGTTCTGGCGAGGGCTTGTGCCAGTAGACATTGACGAAACATCACCGATTGTGACGGATGCCAACTATGGCTTTCCAGCTTCCATGCGAGAGATAGTAATTGAAGATGATGCTCACGGGTTAGTCTTTACTCCATTGTGCCAAGTGAACAATCCTAACTTGATTCTGCAGGACTATTGCTCCTCCAAAGATTGTTCGACAGTCTTTCCACAAATGCATAAAAACACTAACAAGATTTTACCTTGACATCCTAGATGAGCCGCTGCTGGCTGCGCTGTTTAAACAATTACATTTCCCCTCTCTAACACACCTTCATTTGCCATGGGTCGAGTCCGAGAGACACGAATTCGATCACCCCCGCACTATGAGCAAAGCCATCGTTGCCTTCATCGAAGGACATTCAGCTACTCTCCAGTCATTCCAGCTTCTCAACGCAGCTGAGGATAATCGACTACTGAAGTACGAAAATCCTATCAACATAGCTATCAGATCATGGATGTCCATCAAAGAGATTCGACTGGACTCAGAACACACCGGAGATCATTATAGCAACGTTCCTCGAGGGCAAGAGTGGACTAGGCCTGCGGACTTCCTTTCGGTAGATGGCGGAGGATATTGGGGAGATGATCTCCGTCGGGCCAGGCTTGATCGATTTGACCTTACAAACTTTGAGTTTGGCTTCAAATCATACCGGGCTTGGCAGAATATCAAGGTTCTAGTCTTGAACCCGCGATTGATGTGGCATTACGGCCTTCTTCCCGACCCTCACGATGGATCTAGTATTCGACTTCGAGCCCTTGATCGACTACATTTGTTGGGTATGAAACACCTGGCGGAATCCGAGTGCGAGAACAAAGATCTTGCCGAAAGGATATCTCGAAAGATGGGACCTAACCTTCGTGTGCTCTCAATACGGGACTGCAGATTCTGGATTGAAGGGTATGGAGGAAAGATTTGGCACTTGAGGGATGCTCTTAGGGATCCGGAACAACGCCGACAAATCCATCATGTCCTTGATGAACGGGATTGGGATTTCCTGTCCGAACGCAATACCACGGACACCCAGGAAGCCGCCAACAGTGCAATATTCTTAAGGAACGATATGTATTCACCTATTCATTACCACTTGGATTCAATCCCTCGCCCTTCTTCACCCTCGATCTTGGACGACGATGATTCCATGTCGGAATCTGCTTCAGAGGATGAAGTAGAAAATAGTGAAACTGAGAATGACGACGAAGACGGCTCCGAAGATGGATCAGAAGTTGATTCAGAGGAGGAAGGCGAGCGAACTATGACTGCTCCTCAAGCGCAAATGACAGCCCCTGGAGCGCTAATGACCATGGAAATCGATGGTCCTCTACAATCTCTTGGAATAACGGCAGATACCCCAATGACGGATTAGGCATTGTGCTGAAATGCATTATTTCCTATCATCGTGTAACCTTATATACCATGACGACGGTCTGTAAAAAAAATAACATCGCCGAGAGCGGATGCACTACTGTTTGCATAGCATAGTAGGTGGACACATCATAGTTTCCACCTTGTTGCTTGGGAGGCGTTAAAAGGTCAGTCCACAATCTGTTGAAGGAAATAGAACACATCGCTGATGATGACCAGATACCCTAAACTATTTGAACTTTTTTTCATGAGGAGTTGCTTGCGGGCTCTGTCGGTTTCATGGACAGCGCGGCGCAATACGTTCACAGCGAAAATCAACTATACGATTCTTGTGCATATTATGTTGAAGTTTGACAGCGTGTAATGATCTACGACCATGGGGCGGTATATCTCTTTTTTTATTCTCTTTTTCGGAGAAGAAATTTCTTTTCTTCCTTTTCATTTCCTTTTCTTTCTGTCATGGTACAATTTTCTTACTTTGTTTCTGGACTTTTCCTTTTTCTACTTTTCGTCTTCGTCTCGTTGTCGCCCCCTCAATATACTCGTATCCAGTCTGTCCAATGTAAGATTACGCATCTTCGACCCAACGTCAAACTTTACCATTAATTCTACACCAAGCATAACCCACCTTGTCAGATTCGAGGGTTATCGACCAGCCTACATACAAAGCGTTTACGCTTGGCTCGTTCATTCCCCCGCTGCATCGTTTAACTCTTCACCCAAAATTTGGTCTCACCCTTCGTCCTGCATCCACCACGCAACTAGCAGTCACGTTTACCCCAGCGTTACAAGTCCAGGATGGATCCTCTCTCTATCTTCGTGATGTCGAAATGCTATGGGACTAACCACGAGATATTACCTCGAGGACGACAACTGCTTATAGCTCTCTCCACTGAGTAACTGCACTAACACGAAACACAAGTCTTCCAGCACCACTAACATCCACTCTTCAGAACTTTTCCCCATCCCTTCTCTCTCCCCTTTGCACACCCCCTAGCTAACCAGTAATCTTCCTGTAGGATATCTCCCTCCTCCCTGCCCCATTCTCGACCCCTTTCTCAACCCAAGATATCATATCAGCAACCTTTATTTCCTTTCCCTATCTATCCTATCTCCATCGGCATCTTCCCAGAAACTATCGTGTGCTGTGAGCTATCTGCTACTTGAAATATGATACCCAACTGGCTCCCAGGCACCTGCTTGCCGTACGAAGCGAGTGAGTGGAAGAAGACCCTCCACCCCTTTCCATGCATTAGCTTGGATTCCATCTCCCTCGCCCCACGACCAAATATGGTTTCCGGACACTACTCATTTGGGCCAAATACCGATATCATTACGCAGCAGATAGGGATGAATCGAAATAGCATGTTCTCCAACCCGTCAAAATGCACTGTATCCCAACGCAGCTATTATTCAGTCATCAGCCTTTCTTTTCCTAGAATTTACTTCATAATTTTACCCACCCTTCATCGACAAATAGCACAAAACACAAAGATATAAAAGTTCCACAAGATACCAAAGAGATAATTTAACATAAAACACAAAAAGTTAATCCCCGCTCCCATCGCCTTCCTTCCTACAACTGCAATAGCAACTTTATAAATTTTGATCAAGATTAAAAAACACAGCACAAAAAACCCCTCAAATAAATAGCTTCTCCAGCTCCGTTCATCCTATTTCTTCCCTTCCACTTCATTGTTTCTCTCCAGCCCCCAAACATCTGAATCACATATACCGCTCCCCGCCATCCACAAGTATGTTCCCAAACACATCCGAGATCTCCCTTCTGGTGGGCGGCATCACGACTTCCGGTCTGGTGGAGAAACCTGCCGCGAGTCTATCCTCCATGAGCTTGATAAGAACGGGTGGTACACTTTCATCCGTTGCGCGGATAGTGAGACGGACCATCTGGGGTTTGCTTATTAGTCATTTCTTTTTTTTAAAACAAAAGTACATTGCAAGTCAATGGACAAGCGGGGAAAGGAGAGACATACCTGAGTCCCATAATTTGGTTCCAACCTCAACAAACACCCAAACTTGCCTCCTTCACCCGAATGCAGCACGCTTGCCCCCACGAAATTCTTCTTATTCGGATCCACGCCGTCGAGAATGCCCCACCTGAATCCATCGATCGTCCTCCTAATAAAATCATGATTGAATTCACGATCACCCGCTTTCCCGCCCTTCACCCCAAAGATGCGCTGAGCCTCCCGCGGCGCCCCCCCAATTTGCTTCCAACGCTTGAAGAAATCGTCTGCCGACAACTCAGCCGGATCCATGAATTTGTGGATGGTGACGGGGAGCTTCAAGGTCAATGCTTGCAAGGCACCAGCCAGGTAGCTGATACGAATAGTCGGGCTCTTCTCGAATACGCGTTTAGATTCAAACATGATCATTTGCTGAGACTGCGCGCCTTCGTGGATGGTGCTTTCGGGTAGACCTTTGATTTCCCAAGATAGGTTCTCCTTTTCGCTTGGTTCGAGATCGAGAGTCGTGGTGAAGGAGCTGATGGATGTCGGGGCTTTGTTGGAGAAGTAGAGGATGACGCAGGCCATTTGTCCGCGGTATTCAGACCGCACTCCAATTTGGATTTGTCCATCTTCGTAGAGGACACCTTCGGCCTTGAGCAAAAGCTTGTTGTAGCCGATTTCCCAGTCGGGTGATAAATGGGCGGCACTTGCTAGGTTTTGGGGCTTCATAGTCTTGGCCTCGGCTGCTCCTGGGTCTAACATGTCCAAGCCAGCAAGATCGGAGCCGTTGCTGTGTCCATTAGTACCGTTAGCTGCTCCGTTGCTACCATTTGTACTGAAGGTACGTTTCAGACCCGGGTTCTTAGTGACGGTGAAATCCTTTTCATTGGCGTTTGCGTCTTTGCCGCCTACAACCCATGTCCGCTTATCACTTGTACCTGCATGTTTTTGATGGAGTCGTGAAAGTAAGGCCGATTGTCGCTCGGGGAAAGGTGGCATCTCATCGCACACAGTCCGTAAAAGATCATCCGTTGGTAAACTCGCCAGGGCCAGATATTCGCAAGCCCTCTGCTGAAGTTCAGAGTCTAGCGTGTGACTATATGCCTGGAAGACGTACATGAGTCGAGGCTTGATTTCCGGGAAAAGATTAACAAATTTGATAAACGATGAGAGGATGATAGCTCTTGTGCTCGAAGAGGATCCTTGCAATTTGCCCTGTAAAGCAAGGTACTGTTCTATCGGGCTGCAGCCTTTGTCTTCTGCGATTAGATGGCCGAATTCCCCGAGAATGTATCCACCTATTTTCACAAGTGTCTCGTGACAATGGTCCGCTTTAACGTATTGCAAAATGTTTTGGGCGGCGTATACTTGAAGCTCTTCATTGTTTGTCACAATCTGAATGACTCGATGCCAAACTTCATCACTGACATGATCTCCAGCCATTGCAATCAGCCGTAAAGATATGTCAACATACCATTGGATGTCTGTTGCGTATTTCTCGGTCAAAATGGCAATTTTCAACACCATTTCTTCCCTGATTGCGAAGTCGGCATTCTGGAGATATTGTAGGAGCTCTCCTACGATGGGCTGTGCGTTCGATTGATCGCACATGCTGTATAATAAATCAAGACCCTTCCTCCGCACACTGATATCACGATCTTTTAATGATCCGACAATGATGGCCTGATGCTGTTTGATAGGATCCAAAACATCGGCTCGCGCTGCCAAATGTGTCATGGCTTCTAGACCAAGGTACCTTACATTAGTCTCCCGCGATTGAATGAATTTTCCGAGACGGGTTGAGATCTGCTTCATCAGATCTACCTCAGTGTCAAGATGAATGACGAGATTGATTGCTTCGAACAAAACGGCGTTTTGCGCGTTGTTCTGCTGGACATTCTTGGGCATATCAGATGCATCATCCAGGATTTTCTGTACGGATTTTCGGATTAAGTCTCTGACATGTACATCATCTACGCAGCATTAGCAAACATCTATGTCACTTTATGGGATCATGCCATACCTGAAGCCGGATAGTATTGCAATAACCTTAATAGCTTGACTTGTAGCCATGGGCAGGGCACTCTGTAGTAAAGATAGTCCTGGCTATACTCCTGGTCCACTACTATTCTCTTAATTCTTGCTGCAGCTTTCACATAGCACCCTTTGTATTGTTCCAGGTCGTCCTGGGCAAGAGCCATCACAAGAGAAGTCACCGAGAGAGCTACCCCTACGTCGACATCGTCCATCAGAGATATAATTCTTTCTGCCCATTGCGGTTGCACGATATCCGGGTGTTTTCGATAGAGTCGGAGGAGAGTCAAAGCTGCTTTCTTCTTCACAAATGACTTGGACGTGCTAGAAAGTACATCAGCTCCCAATCTTAGCAACAAAGCGCGGCTAGCTTACGGTGATATTAGAAGCCTGTGGACTTCATCACTCAACGCCTCTCCCATTTCTCTACCACCAACATTTGCGATGGCGTGTAATGCTAAACAATTGTAGAGCTCATTGTGGTCCATCAAATCCTTCCGTATACTATTCACAACTAGATGTATCAACTCATGCGATTCGTGAAGGAAAAGGGTCATCGCCAGGTATCCAATCTGCTTTTCTGAGTATTTATTGGCAGAAATCAGATTGACTGCTTCGAGATGGCCGAAATCGACGTTCCATCCTAAGATATATATGTACAGAAGCTAAAGAGGACATTCGTTAGGAGAGGAGATCGCTATATGGTCGGATGAAATACCTTGCAGACGTATTTCTTCTTGTGATATCCATTCAGATTACCATCTGCCAGTCCCTGTTAGCTATTATCTCGGCCATGCTCATCAATATCTCGAACCTTTGAACTTTTGCCTGTTATGAGGAGCGAATGTCAGCCTTGCATACAACATTTGGGATGCGCAGCTGAGATGACCAACCTTATATTTGCCAGCTCCTTATTGATTCTCTTTTCTTCCAACTCCCTTGCTCTTGCATTTCTGAGGTCTGCTATGAATTGTACAAGACCCCGCATGTTAGAGTTGTTGCTGGAGCTGCTACGGCTCAGGAAATTGCCTGCGGAGGACGCCATGGTGAAGTCGTTCTGCGGTTGTCGTCTTTTGAAATTAAGTGCGCGCCTCCCCAATGGCAAAGTTGATTGAGATCAAGCTCTGATGAATGTTTAACTCTGAACGGCGGACGACTGAGGGCTTTACCAATCCTGACCGTTCGTCTCTCCACACTGGACCCTGGGATCGTGTTGGCCAATTCGCTGGTTCTTTCGGAATGCGCTTATGGCGAATGGCTACAGAAACTTAGCCTTGTTCCTGACCCTCCATCCGCATGCTATCTTGGCGCAAGGGCCTCGTTTTCTTTCAATAGATGGCTGCAAAAGATGTCTGCCGTTGATCCTTCTTGGTGAGATTGAGATGTATATTTGGAATCTAGAATCGGAGCCATGGGACTTTTAGTTCCGTCCTACGCGACAAAAAGGATACCATCCCATGGAAGGTTTGCAAGGATTAAGGATAGAGGTACAGGACAGCCGGGTCACGGTCTTGGCAATAAGGCTCTACGAATTTTAGCCCAGCCTTGCCATTTGACTTCCACCATCAATAATCTCTAACGTCACCGAACATTGATAGCCTCATCAATTGAACTTCAATTGAGATGGCCTAATCGTTCGTGTACTGGACACCAACGATGATGAAGTCTGCAGTACTACGCCCTTTCCTTTCTCGAACTGGAATAAGACCAAGAGTATGCATTTCGCGACATTATGCTGTACAGTCTCCAGGATCGCCTACATTACAAGTCTTCGATAGACATGTGAAGTTCCTACAAAAGGAACGAGCTGCTTTGGACAAGGAGCAGAGCAGACAAACGGATTATCTAAAAGATGAAGTGGCTATGCGATTGTCGGAAAGGTTGCTTGTAGGCCGCTGCCGAATCAATTGAGATATTAGAGCTAAGGTTGTTGCAGGATATCAATCGCCATTTTAATCATGTCTTAGACCTTGGAGCAAATTCGTGTAATATTGCACGAGCTCTTACGCTTCCAGACCCTGATCCCGATCCTTCCAAGACCAGTTCTCCTCCACTTTCTTCTAGAATATCGCATCTCACAGCTGCCGATTCATCCAGGAATATGTTGTATCGCGACGAAGACCTACCCTTCAACAAGGAAATAAATCTGACCCGCGAGGTACTCGATGATGAAGAAAGAATACCTTACGAGGCGAATACCTTCGACGCCGTGCTTAGCTCTCTAAGCATGCATTGGATTAACGACCTTCCTTCACTTCTCGCACAAATCAACAATGTATTGAAGCCAGATGCACCGTTTATGGCTGCAATGTTTGGTGGTGACACTCTCTTCGAACTGCGCACTTCATTACAGCTGGCAGATACAGAACGAAGAGGAGGAGTATCTCCACACGTTTCACCTCTGGCAGATGTTCGAGATATTGGTGGATTGTTGCAGAAAGCGGGGTTCAAGATGTTGACCGTGGATATCGATGATATCATCATTGATTTCCCAAGTACTTTTGCGTTAATGCAAGACTTGCAACGTATGGGGGAGAGTAATGCAATATTGGGAAGAGAAGCTGGCGCCATCAAGAGGGACGTCCTCCTTGCCAATGAAGGAATATATAGAGAGCTACATGGCAACGAAGATGGTTCCATACCTGCAACATTCAGGATGATCTACATGATTGGCTGGAAAGAGGGGCCCAATCAAGCTCAACCATTGCCCAGAGGCAGTGGTGATATTAGTATCAAAGACATCCTAGGAGGTGGCGACGTCAGATAAAGAATGACGATTAAATCATGAGATGCAAAGTACTGTACACATTAACTCCAAAGGACTCCTACTACATGACCTTGAAGCAGAATATTGTTAACTGCACAGTTGGCTTGATAGGTTTGGCGCAAGTGTGACAAACGAACGTGATGAAATTCAATATGCGCTTCTGACTCAATGGAGCTTCAGTGTGACGATAGTCCAGGTTTATCAGCTTTACTCCGTCGGTATCGAATACGAGTTTGCTTACTGCCTCTCGACGGTCTAGCGACAATTGAGGAGACGATGATTCATACCAGCCGGTACGAAGATAAATTCTCCGTTTATTTTCGGACCTGAGGATGAATGGCTACCGCCTGCCGGGGCGAGCGGTGTTAGTATTTGGAAGCATTACATGCCTATGGAAAGACGAACGACTTCACGACGCAGACCACATCTAAGCTACCGACATTCAGATTCTTCACAAGACTTCGTTTGCAAAATGTTACAACAATGAACTATTCATATTAGCCACAGTCTTGGGAAGTATGAATCTGATACACTGACTATTCGCCTAATCGTACAAGCCCCACACCATAGCACGACAAAAGTTTTCCATGTCTCTAGGGAGACAAAACAGAACAAAGCTCCTGGACCAATTGCATAACAGACATATGCGATGGCAAGAAGGTCAAAAGAAAAAGCAATGCGTTCGCCGGGAATCGAACCCGGGGCCCATCGACGCTGTATTATGTCTCCATTACTGGAGAGCAGTAATAGGATGGCAACGATGGATTTTACCACTAAACCACAAACGCTCACACGGACAGTTTCAATCAATTTTAAAACGGCTTGAGCTGCAAATACTTATATGTCTTTTTATATCTCATGGGAAATGATCCCGTGAGTAGTGGTGCAGGGCATCGCCGTTGTATGTTGGCGACCGCCGCTTTACTCACTAAGTATAGCATATAGGGAGAATAATTCAATCTAACCGAGTAATTTGGCTTTTATTCTCTCCTTGCAGCCAAGCACTCCATTACAAACAGTTGCTGGGCGCCTCAGCTGGAAGGAGGTTAACCAACTGTTATTCAATAATCATACGCCTCTCTATTCACTAACATGATGGAAGTACAGTTTCCAATATACCAATTAAATGTTATTTATAGCTTTATATCTATAACAGTTAGCATCCGTCCTCCTCCCTCGTCCTAATCAAACAAATATCTACGGAGGCAAGACAGGTATCCGAATCTCCAGCTTCCAGATATACTTCTTTCTACACAACATTCAACATCCAGATTGGTCCTTACATCTAAATCACAAAGACTCATTTGAAGATCATTCTCATCGCGGTAAACAATTATGGCGTCCGTTCTTGCTGAACGACCTACCAAGACCGAAATACCTGCAGTTCTTGCCCCGAACGCCACATCTCGCCGAACACGCACCTCCAAACCCCTCCTCGCTATCCTAACTCTCCTCTCCCTCCCCGCCGCCATCTTCCTCCACCGTTGCCTCTACTACACACCCACCAGATCTCCTTCCTGGAATGACGACCTCGAGTGGCTTGATCTCTCCACCCCAATTGAACCATTCGAGCCTCTCAAGCGCTACAGCCTCTCCTACGGCGGAGTCGCTTGCTGGCAGAACAACGGGGTATGGATCAAACATCTCACCTGTTGAGATATCTTCTCTAGGTGTCGACCGCTTTCAGGATTCGGATCGCGCGCTCGAACAGGCGGATGAGGACGCATTCTGCACGAGACTGCGCATGTACGGCGCGAGCTTCTGGGAGCTGCCGCCACGTTGGCCCGAGCACATCAACTGGTGTGAGATGATTGATATTTGTGTGAAGCCGACGAAGGAGGTGGGCTTCGAGGCGTGTTTTCCTTCGAGCGGTGGTGTGTGGATGCTCGATACGAGTCAGGGATGGGATGGGCTGTACCCGAAGAGTGCGGGCCTGCGAAACGCGCTTACGATGGACGAGAGGTGCAACGTTATCAAAGATCTAGGTGGTCGTTTCTGTGAAGATATTCTGTTGTGCCTCAGCCAGTCGCTCTAGCCTGGTAAGCTCTAGGTTACTAGAGCAACTATGTTCTACAACTACCTACAAAAAGTACTTCTATTTTGTATGGTATTTTGCACGAGTTAGTTTCTGAGTTACCACCTCTCTATACAAATCCTTGGCTTACCACATCTCCCAGTACCTTCGGCAGATAATTCGACTACAAGCCACATGTGTGCTCCGCTAGATGTTACTTCCCGATTGTAGCTCTGCTGCCTATATGTATGGTTACACTTACTTCCTATTGGGTTTACAAAAGAACCGTACAGCTCGCTTACAAAAGTGCCATCACTTTGAAAACAAGACTGAGCCTTGAAGCCTTCTTGCAAACTTGACATTTATATTCTACTATTTTCATATCTTAATGCCATTCTAAAGTTCATTGACCTAGAACATGAACCGTCGTGTCACAGTCATCTAATTTTCTCCGCCAATTATGAGCAAAGTTCCAGCACTCCTCCCGAGTCAAACTGGCATGTCAAACATTTCGACGTGCGAGCATTCCTCACAAGAACGGGAGGCCCAGAGAGAGCGGTTTGTACAGCTATACATTGCTGAGTATAGAACTCTTTCAGAAGTAAAGTCAATCATGGCGTCCCAATATAACTTCAACGCTACGTGAGTATCGCTGCAATCACATGCCTCTTAACCACAATAGAATCCTGACAAACATGCAGAGATCGGCAGTACAAGAGGAGGATTGCAGTATGGCAACTCGATAAGAACATCAAGGATGGAGACATGAAGGTGATGCTTCGAAAGGAGCTAAAGCGAAAATGTGACGGAAAAGAAAGCGAATTCCACATACATGGAAAAGCTGTGCCGTCGCAAAAGATCAGGCGATTTGTACAAAGAAAGGGGGTTACGCCTGATGAGATTCTCCAGAAGCAGACGGGTAAGTGCCTGCATGTGACATAGTTCAATGGCTGATACTTGCAATTATGAAGATAAACATGCAACCTATTCTACCCCGATCTCTTACCGACTCGAATATTGAACGACTTCCAGCCAGGATGGAATGTATCTACATGAGCACCAGTCAAAATCACCTCAGTCGGCTCAGATATATGCTTCTCAAGTCTCTCCAAAACATAGAAAGTATGCGAAACGAAACATTGTCAAAGTTTCCTCGTACAACAAGCGTTCCCCGGTTGTTTTCCGAGTGCATGATATTCGCAAGTGTAGAATGATCTGCCATCTTAACATCAAACTTAGTGTTATCCATCACCATATCCGGGATAGTACCAGATATCTCCATATTTGGCCTGCGCACTTTGTCAGAAGTCACCATTTTGTCAGCGATGTACTCGTCAAAACGCTTGAGCATGTCTTGAATCATCGTTTGTGCCACAGTATCCGGTGGGTTTTGTGATTGAATCGTTATCTCAGTGAAGATGTTTCCTCGAACGCTTAGGGTGGATTGGGGAGTTGAAAAGGCATAGTCGCCTACGTCCGTAATCGGCATCACGATGTCGGTGATGTCTCGTTCGTACTTGGTCAGTTCGTATACGAGTGCTTCGTAGGAATTATTAAAATCATCAAAGATGGATATATTTACGCTGAGAGTAGCACTTTTCTCCGCCCCGTTGGTGGGCATATCCGTAAATGTCATAGAGATCAAAGTAGCGCCCACTGTGGTCTTGATTTCAAAAACATCCGCTTGATTTTTCAGAGTTGTTTCTTTGATGAGGAGAGGCACGATACTGGATGTATTGAGCGAGGCATCGTTGTAGACGGCTTATATCACTTGATTGTTGCACCCCGTGGAAATAGCCTTTTCGATCTGCTTGCGCAGTCGAGTTGGAACAGGAATGAAAGGTGCTTGTTTCATACGTGGCCTTAGAATGCCTCTCGTATCGTAAACGCCAATTCTGGCTATATCTGGACCACGGTCTGTTATTTTACCGAATTCATTGTTGGTAACTACACCCAGCTAGAACCGCTTATGAGTATAAATCAGTGGCTGAGTTCTCTTACAGCATTGTGCTTCGGCAAAAGTTCCCCCATCGACATACGAACCGAGATTCTCGGGCGGAAATTTCCCGAAAATATGGGAAGCTCCGTACTCGTCCCGTTTGTGTGTGCGTAACTCAGGCTGACATGTTTGCTGATTTGGTACAGGTATACCCCAAGCAAGATCGACAACTTTTTCGTGATCTTGAAGCCAAGGGACCTCTAACCAAGCTCTGGCATGCATTGGCTGCATCTTATCGGCATCAGTCTCAAACGGCTTCGCTCCTTCCAAAACAAAACAGTCAGTCTAAGTTGCTTTCTACATCTCTCATTTGAGCCCAAAGCAGCTTACCAGTAGCAAAAAACCACGGATTGTTGATTCCCGGCGGACAAGATGCCGCAGGAATGGTCTGATCAGTAATCCCGAATGGCATACCTGGCTGAATCTTGCCAAACGGTGATTTGCATATCCAAATGGTGTCCAAGAGCGCAGTATTCTCCGCATCCACAAGCAACGCACAACCAAGCTGCGTCAGAGCAGCTATATCAAAAGAGTTCACAAGACATTTTTCCAGCGTTGGGGTACCATCAAAGGGCACCAATCGAGCGAAGCGTGACCATGTAAATGATCCTCCGCAGCAGCCCGTCTCAAATGATGATTTTCCAGAGAACAGATTGTACGCGAGCTTCGTGGCGTGCAAACGGGCGTTGATATGCTTGAGCCACCAATCTAGATAATCGCCGGCATATTTGCTCGCGTCTCTAAGTTCTACAGGAGTTGAGAGAAAGAGTCGGAGTAGGTCGATGGGGTATGACCCAGCTAGATCAATCCCAGTTCTGAGGAATGAACCTCCGATTGTATTTGCGCTTGTCAGTGCTGGTCCGTGAAGCCACGCGAATTCTAGTCTGGTTGAAGTGGTGCCGACGATTTCTATGAGAGTTAGTCTCGGGTCGACTTCCAAACATGTTTGAAGAATGATATTACCTTGTTTAGTTACCTCGTGCACAATCTTCCATTCAAAGTCACCCGCAAGGCGGAATGGCAAGGGACACATCTTGTCTGTGAACTGTGCTGGTACGGTGAATTCTTCTGCCGTGAAATGATTTGGTCTCATCTTGAGGTGGGTTCTTGGGCGGAGGTATCTCTGTCCACGCTTTGCTCGAAATAGTACATGTTTTCTCCTGAGTTCCTTTCGGGCAGCCGACTAGTCTATAGATTCCCGGCCCACGAGGTAGTGTTGGAGGATAGGTACAGGTGCCTGAGACTTTAAATTGAGGAATTGGATATTCTGTGGTGGGTTCTGCGGCGATTTTGAGTGCTACTGGATTGATTGAGCCCGAAGGCCCTTCTGGTATGGTGGAAGCATCTGATTCTGTCCAGGCTGTGAATATAACACCAGGTTGATTGATCTGACCCTGTCTCTTCGATATTGCAAGCTGAGAGCTTGCTTCAACCACGAGACTTTTCAGTGGTGCTAACGGATTTGGATTTGCCATTGCTTGACCTTCTTTGATTTCTTCTTAATGGAGAATACCAAGTAAACAAAAGTTACAAAAAGGACTTAGTTACAAGTGTTTGAACTGAATGATGTTGGGGCAGACGCTGCAAGTGCAGCAAGTCTATGATATGATCATATGGAATTCTGCTTACTGCATTATTACCTACGCGGCACATTCACGAATATCAGCATTCATGGAAAACTAAAGTTTGCTATGGAGCACGAAAGGGCAAGTGATCAGATCTGTTAACCTATGGGGCATTCCCGCCAGTGCACATTTCACTTTCGGAGATGACAATTGAATCAATTGAGGGGAAAATCAAGTGTGAAACCCCGTTAGAACTGACAGCTTAAGTCTTCAAGCCTCTATCACACATTCAATGCTGTGTCTACGCTGCGAACCTACCCACCGGGCTGAGTACCAACGGGTGGGTTATTATAACCAGTGGGTACCCATTGGGGTGGGGGTGGACCGTTGGCTGTGCGGGAACTCCGAATCTGGTACGTGCCACCCCTACCTGGGCTGCAGGGCGGGTCGTGGAGGTGGCTTGAAGAGATGGAAGACCCACCCATCGGTACCCATCGAGTAGCCTAGCTGTGTCGATCGATAGATAGACCAGAAAGTAGCGAGCTGTATTGTATCAGAGTCTGGACTCAATGCGGGCTTATTCCTTCTTGGGCCGCCAGCAGGGCGCAGATTATGGCAGCTGAGCAGCCTGAGCCCCAGCGGCTCCCATCTGTTGCGGGGGTGCTAGCGCGGACGTTGATGCCGGCAATGTATGAACGAAGGAACCATTACTACTTCGTAGCAGCGCGAGGCATGCTGTCCACGTCGAAGCGCTGCGAGTGCTGGACTGCAAATCGACCGAGATATCAATCCGCGGAATATAATGCTTATCAACTCGCTATAGGTCAGGATAATTTGTTTTTCATTAAACTACAAGTGAAGGTTTCGGTCGATGAGGGGAAATGTTTAGCGCTTATTTCATCGAATGTCCTGTTTTGAATTAATGATATCATCGATGTACCCTGCGATGTTTAGTTTCGAGTGCATTTGGGCTGTATTCTTGATCTTACTTACAAAAACATATAACGACTAGGTTATAGATAGACAATATAAGGTTTAGTGCATCTACATTCTGCTTACTCTATTTAGGAGTTGATCCCGGTGGCTAGCGACTGTAACCTTAGTTAGCCTGTACTAATAAGCACTATATTCCTCAAGATCTTGACCGCAAATCTAGGACTGCTTAAGCGCTTATTCTACGGAATATCCTGTCTTGAATCAACTATCCCGTAGTCTCTACGACCTAGAACGTTGAATCTCGGATGGAGCGACGTTGTAGTCCTTGCTTCAATTCAAGAGGATATGACGACTAGATTACAGATATGGCTATTGAAATTCAAGCTGAATGGTTTATTGACAGCTGAGAAAGTCATTTCTCTGTCTGTATGCTGCATTGGGTTTCCCAATATCGATCACCGTGTGTAGCTTCTAAGACTCCCAATAGTCTGGTGACTGTGACTCTGTGAGCCAAGTATCTGGAACTTGAAGCAATAGGGGCTGGAACTTTGAAGCTGAGAATACGCTACCAATGAATTTGAAGGATTTTGACACTGCACATCACACGCTTTCGAAATGGAGAACAGGGTTGGTGGACAGGAGTCGAAGACAGTCGACATAGGGACAAGGCTGGTGACTTCCACGAGGTGAACGGTGAACCTATCCATATGAACAAGATCTTGAGAAAGATGAGGATGAGCCAAAAAGTATAAAGAGAGGGTGATTTCCAAACGACAGAAACCAAACTCAAATCCTCAGCATCTCATTCCCACTTCCAACATCTCGCAAAGCAACAAAAGCCACACCATCTTGATCAAAATGGCCCCACTCACTCTGAACCTCAACATCAAGCATCTGATGAATGATAATAAGACATTCTTCATCTTCCAAGAACGCCCCAAGGTCGAGGACGGTCCTTCCAGTGAGATCTTTACCAATGTCTTCTCCGCCAATCCTGCCATCACCGGTGCTCCCGATGGCTCCCGGGTTGTGAGCTTCACGTGGCAGACGCAGTACTACGCCGTGATT
This sequence comes from Rutstroemia sp. NJR-2017a BVV2, assembly GCA_002946415.1. Lineage (NCBI taxonomy): Eukaryota > Fungi > Ascomycota > Leotiomycetes > Helotiales > Rutstroemiaceae > Rutstroemia > Rutstroemia sp. NJR-2017a BVV2. The sequence continues at coordinate 1,700,232 of NJPS01000046.1, forward strand.
GGCACCGTCACGGGTGATGATGGGAATGTTGTTAAGACTGCTGGCTCGAAGAAGGTCACGCTTGGTCCCAAAGGTTCCGTCACTTATATGACGGGGAAAGATGACAGTGCAAACTGGGGACCCGATCCAGACAAGTCTGACTTCAGCGGAAACAATGGGTTTAAGTTCATCACTGATGACTTGTTCGAGGTCAGAGGTAAAAGTAAGTTTTTCCGAAGATACGCGGTTTTATATTCAATCATTTGTTAACACTGAATCCAACAACTAGATAATCCATACATCGGTGTCAGAGCCTATAACCCAAAGCAAAAAGAAATCACCCCATTGCAGACATTCAAAGCCGTGCCGTCTCTGGGAACACGCTTCTATCCAAAATCGACTTATTATGTCACGGTCGGCAAATACGCGGCTGGTCAGTTCGTGGACACGAAGGATGTTGGCAAGTGGATGAAGATCGACTACCAGAACGCTCAGGGTGATAGGACTGCTAACTTGGTCTATGATACTCATGGGAATTGGGCAGAGGATACCGATAAGCCAAGCTCGGATGGTATCACCTTTGAGGCGGGCCCGGTTGCATAAAGGAGTCCTTTGAAGACCACCGCAGAAGGCAACTTCTGTTTCTGGTGTCGATGGAAAGCCTCGCAACAGGTGAACTTGAATTTAGTTGGATTATCTTGGATAAAGCTCTATGGTCATTGGTAAAAAGATAAGGAGTAGATGATTAGTTCTATCGAGTCTGTTTCTTCTCGCCTTCGCATCGAGTCATATATAATATTTGTGAGAATATGGAAGTGAGTCGTGACTGGCTGACTGGTTACGAGTTCATACTTTCAGTATTTGCATACGCCCTCCTATAATGTTACATGTTTGATTGTTGAGGATATACTCGAGTAATGAGTAGCATTGAGTAGGCTACAAGATTCCATACTACAATTTGTCTACAAATTGTATGTAGTTTCAGTTTTAGTACTATCAATATCAGAAATACACAGAAATACTGGAATGTAATATGCTCCTAACAGTTCAAGGATTGGAAGTTCCTCATTGGACAGTTGTGAAGTATAATAATATTCTAGAGCCTGCCGCCTGCGAGTAGCCCTTCGCCCGGCAGACTATAGTCTTCTATCCGTTAGCCCTTTGTCTGATACTAACCTCTTATAGTACTAGTGAAGTTATGGTAGGAGTTAGGGGAGTTTTGAAAAGATAATTGTGGTACATTCCATGGACGCTTTCAATATTTCAGTATATCTTCAATATTACTAATCTTGGGAAGTATCTACGTAGGTGAGTGTCATCGAATTCGGAATTTCTATGTACATATGTCGGTAACTGAACCTCAATATTCAGCCACGGTATCACTGACAGTATACTTAGTTCTACAATGGGAAGTGAAACCCTCTCAATGGGGGGATTCGAACTGTCGGAATTGAGAACCCGTGAAAAAGAAATCTCGATTCTTTACACCATCTGCAAAATCAAGTTTCCCACCTTCTCCAAATTGGATTGGAACATCCGGACCAATAATTTCAGAGGCCTTAGCCACTTTTTGCGCAATACACCACTTGTCTGGGGCCCGAACGTTGATTAATGTCCCTGGTATCGCTCGCCAAACAATGACGGGACAAACTTTGACGTGCGCAGCCTCGAATAATTTATCGGGGAATGCTATCCCAACGAAGGGCACTCCTGTTTGTCTTCAATGTTAGCTTCTCAGAGATGTCAGATGAAAAGACAGAAAAGCCAAGGTTTGTGATATGGAACCGTACTTTGATCTGAAGACTCAAATGATGAATCGACTATGATTCTCACACACCCGTGTGGCACGGGATTAAGAACACCTTTGTATGTTTTATCGATATCGAGCTTCTTGTCGAAGGAAGGCTCTGCATCTTCAGGCATTCTCATTATACAAGTGGAGTACTTCTGTGAAGAGTCGATCCTGGCATTGCTCGCTTGCAAGAGTATCTGATCATTGACGAAATCTCGAAGTAGCAGACCCTTCCGAAGGGGCTCATTGGCGGCACCAGTGACTATCCAGAGATATGTGCTGTCACTCAAGCTCCCCTCCGGTGCTGCATCTTTGATCACGAAGGTGATCGATCCTGACACCTCTGCTACTTTCTGACTAGCCTTGTAGACGCATGTGAAAACTTCTTCCGGCGTCTCGGGTAGCTCGAATGTGGGCTTGTCCGGAAATACCGCAAATCGCACTGGTGAGGGTGCGTAGTTCATCACGTATAGTCGTTTATCGTTGTCGGAGCCTTGCGAAGGAGGTGCTTCTGTGTCAGACATTCTGAATTTCTGATCTAATGGACTCCTCCCACGGACCTTGGCACTCGCAGATGTTGTGATTGAAGATGTGAGGAGACGGGAAAGGAAGGTAGTTCGAACACCAATCCAAGGAGGAGTGATTAGAGTGAACATTTTGAAAGTTGCATGAAGCAGGCTTCAAGCAGCATGGCAATGTTTTGTTCCAGCAAGTTTCTGCATGTAAGCCGTTCAGCTGCCATGCAACGCCATCTCGCTTAGTTGATCTGTCCATGAGGCGCCACAATGCCAAATGCAGCAGATTCGCCGAGACTAGTCAACGTTGGTACATTCTTAGCTCTGTGCGGGGAGGAGCCGAACGAAAGGAGACCCCAGTCTCACTGGTACTAGTTCCGAACGAGGGGTAGTCTTGCCATTTGTGGTACTATCGAGTTTCCCGGTCTACTTCCATCTAGACCACGCCCTCAGCTGCAATACTGTCTCCCGGAACAGTCCATTATCATGACCACTTTAATTTAGCTCCAAAAATGCCAGCTGAAAGTGATGGGATTTGGACAAGTCATGCCGAGTGATGCAGTTCTGCGTTTATTGCACTATGTTTCGGCCATGAGAAACATCTAGAATAGTCGTAAGCTGACAATTCTTTCTGTTTCCTTCTGGTGAGATCACCTTTCCTAAAATAAACCTTCTTCAAAGCATCTGGATGTGTATAAAGTACTCCACTGCCGAAAATTGTTCTAATCACCTTCATCGGAGAAGGTCTATGAAGGAAAGTCACAACCATTCTCAGATCGTCTTATCTTGGGAAGAGCAACTCTGTGCTATATTTATCACCCTTGTGAGCAGCGTAAGCTAAATGAATACAATAGATTCCACGGCCAACAGAGCCACCACGCCGAAAACGCAGAACCATGAAGGGAGCACCTTCCCTGAGCCGTCGGCAATGAACGCATGGTTCCAATCTAGGAGCTACGAAGTCATAGAAACGGCCGCGCCCATGGCGGCTAGGAAATCTAGGCACAAATAGAGCTCTTGAATTGGTAGGGAAGAAGACAATGATGTCAATGAAGGTTAGCAACAAGCGAAAATAAAAGGGGCACCACACCCAGCAAACTGTCGACTTTCTCAGAAGGTCTACCGCACCTCAATTAGCAATCGAAATCAAGTGCAAAAGAGCCAATGAGACCGCCGCTGCGTTTGCCACCCGTTTGGTTTAGGCACAGCGACAAGCCCCTAGAGTTGCCATTGAGAATGATAGCTGCGGGGCTTATGGATTTTACACGCGGGCTGGTGAAGTGGACTTGATCAAGGCATATGATATCATTGTAGCTAAACTTAAAGCTGCAGAATTCACGTCGTTGTATGAAGGTACAATTATTGTACACCCAAGAATCGACCCGACAGAGCATTCCAGGGCTGTCCCATACCCTGAAATGCAAACGCCAGGTTCCTCTGGCGCCCGGGAAGAAAGCTATTAGTGGTGAGGCTCACAGCAGTTGGCAAGCACATCGAAATCGAAACCCCAAGCAAACCGCGAAATATAATGATTTGACCTGCAGAACGACACAGCCCAATGGCCATGCTAAAAATGGCGTAGGGAAACGCTCCTGTGAGCCAGACTTTCTTCGGACCATCGATATCGCCGGCGCTAGCGAAGATTAGAAGCGTACATACGGTAACTCCGTACACTGATGCTGGTCATAAGAGAAGTGATTCATCAAAATGAACGTCATGTACCATCGTTGGAAGTGCTGGCTATAAGTACATCCGAGCCCATGGTGTTGAGGAAATTCACGCCATTAAGAGTTATTACGATGACTGCTTTGTGCGTATGGCTCATTACATGACGGCCATGAGCTGTGGCTACCTATAGTTTCAGCTTTGGAAGAAGCGGGCATTCGTTCTGTTGCTTAAATCCTCCGGTCCCGAACATTCAACCCCCAGGGCCCCAACCATGACCGTCTTTCTCTGCCAACAACCCTACGGTCTATGGGGCATGGTCTGAAGCAACTACGACTCAGAAATTTAAGAGCGCGTTCCGGTGGCATCTTACTTGGCAGCCACTACGCTCAAGCCGTGGGTTACCATCCGGCGTTTGTGTCCCCCCCCCCCCCCCCCCCCTTTTACTAAAAACAACAACTCAGCCGGCCGCTCCGTAACCCGAAAGCACTACGGCTGCTCAACCATTAGATTCAAGAGAATGACAGTCTCTACGACTTCCTAGCCGGTGTCTTCGTTCCCCCTGCGTGTTTTGATAACGAGCTCGAGGAGGAATTTCAGTACCTGAAACACTGGCGGTTCAATGGCGACGTAAACGTGCACCAAGACTTGATATATCAAGAGTATCAAGATGGACGGTGGGACAGAGCCTCGATTTATCTCGGTCAAGTATCACTTGATACACTGTGCCAATACATGGAGGAACTTGCACCTGATCACATTGCGGATTCTAAGCATACCACGTATTGTGGTGAGAGGCTGCACCGTAACAGAAATTATACCCCCGACCAATCGGTGCATTTTTGCACCATTACACCACATGTGTAGCGTAGCATAGGAAACGAGTACGATGAAACCATGGTGCTCGAATCCTTTCGCTATTTGGAAATACTGCGAGAGATATACTGCCTGGAACTTCCCAGTGACCTATATAAAGGTATATATAGCTAGCATCCGATTCGAATACAGAGCTCCGATAGACTTATCGTAAATATAAGCCACTCGGAGGTTGTAGCTCTCGCGGATATCCTGCAGCAGTATACATTCCATACGCCCATCGGACTCCGATCCATGTCTTCCCCTCCGGACTTCGTCTTCTATGCCTTCGGCGCTTCGTACACAAACTGCAACTCATCTCCTCCAACATCTTACCCGCTGTCCCAGATACTTGAAAAAATCTCGAATTATAACATATGTATAAAAAATGGTGTACAAAATCATAACCAGTTTCCAACCACTATTTTGCAAAGCAGGAAGGATAAATAGACTAATAGCGAATTGAACGGCCAGTTAGCGATCGACCCGAGTGCTATTCTTACTCTGGACCCCGCACCCCGCATCCCGTACCGCGCCCGGTCTTAGTACCCCTACACCCCCACCAGTTCTCTTTCTGTTCTTCACTTCAGCCACCTTCGGCCCCGCACTACCACTTTCAATATTGTTGTCATGCTCTGGGATTATCGTTCTCCGCAAAACACGGAGGACTCGATGTGACACTGGGAAAATATCTTGAGTAAGAATTCCTCTGATCCCTATATCAACCGCAACTAAAAGATAAATATCTCAATTCCCAGCACCAATTGACCCCGTGCTTACCACACCTCTGAAAATGCAGTCCTGGACCCACGCCATTCGATTTATCGCGAAGGAGGACCATCAAATCCACATCGGCCAGCTCGTCGACACCAGTCAAGATGTCGGCATTGCTACATTCGAAGGAAAAGAAGTGAAAGCATACGAGATAAACGGAACTCTCTTCAACGGCAAGATAACCAAGACCGTGTTAACCGTACAACAAGTCAGTGTGAATCCAAGGCTTAGAAAAGCAAAATGTGAATTTACAGAAAAACTAACTCTTCATACACCTACAGCTACTCTCCCCAATCGATCGCAGCGAGTGCAACTTCATCCGATGCCTAGGCCTCAACTACCGTGACCACGCGACCGAAGCCAACCTCCCGCTGCCCAAAGCTCCGATCCTGTTCACGAAACCACGCACTGCGCTCGCAGGCCCGTATCCTGCAACCATCAACGTCCCGAAGGCAGCACAGGATGGGTCGAGCGATTATGAAGCGGAGCTTTGCCTTGTCATAGGGAAGACGGGACGAGATATTTCGGAGGAAGATGCGTTGGATTATGTCTTGGGATATACGGCGAGTAATGATGTGTCGGCACGGGTGATGCAGTTGCTCACTTCGCAATGGTCGTTCTCCAAGGGCTTGGATTCGAGTTGCCCGATTGGTAGATATACCTTCCTATTTCAAAGAGCAGAACATTGACAATCCCACACAGGTCCTGTTCTCGTATCACCATCTGTAATTCCGGATCCACAAGCATTAAAGATCAAGGCAATCTACGACGGGCAGACTGTCCAAGATGGCCACACAAAGTATGACAATCATCGTCGCCGTATGAGAAACCTGCTTGCTAACAATACAAGGGACATGATCTTCAACATTCGCCAACAAATTTCCTACCTTTCTCAAGGCACAACCCTTGAAGCGGGCTCCATTTTCTTGACCGGCACGCCTGCTGGTATTGGCTATTTCAGGGACCCAAAGGTGGTTCTGAAGGACGGTGGGGATATCAGGATCGAGATTGAGAAGATTGGAACATTGATCAATAAAGTCAGGTATGAGGGGTAGAGGAAAGTAGTGTTGTGCCGCCGATATTTGCTTAGATATAGCAAAAACAAAACAGTTTCATGTTATTATCACAAGTAACTTTATGGGAAAGTTGATCTGAAATGAATGTTCATGGTTTAGATGAGGTACAACGTGACTGTCCAGATCCCCATGTATCAAGCATCCTAGTATGCGAGCAAATCGCCACGTCGAGTCCTCGATATCCCCCATTGTCCCGGTACGATGCGGCATTTTATTTAATCCACACGGCATAGTAACCTCACTGATCTTGGGCATACCCGTCACGCCCGTCTTGAAAACGCTTGTCTCACATAGCAAGAGACTCGACTGCTTTGCTCATGTTGGTCGATATGCATGTGGGAGCTTATTATTCCCGTCGCTGTTGGTTCTGTGGACGACTGGACGGGATTCACCCATTAGGCTATGGTGGGGTCCTCAAATGCGGGGGAATTTAGTTATGTGGGGGTGGGTCACTTATTCCAATTGCCGGCGAGAGGGACTACGGCAATGTGCTCCGGCAATGTGCTCCGGCAATAGAAGATCAATTCGTCATCAAGGGCATCCCTAAAATATTTTTCAACATGCTCTGGACTGTTCCCAACGCTCTTCCAACGATTACTCCCAAATGTATTCTAGTCCAAAAATGTTGCAGGTACCTCTGGTCCCCAAACAGCAAGGCTCTCGTCCCCCGCTGGTCCTCTCCCAATCGGTGTCTTATGATTTATCTGATCACCGTCTGCATAATGCTGATACCGGCGACATATATGTTAGCTAAATTCTTACCAAGTAATGTCTTCAAGGCATGTAGGTATCTAGGTAACACACCTCAATCATGAACCCCGAAGTGTCCCACCAATAATCAAATATCTGCGACCCAAGAATATGTCTCCCAACACCCCACACAGACTTATATCCACGCTTCGCCAGCCACCTAGTGCAAAATAGTTAGACAAATATCTTCACTAGAAGGGGGGATGAGAAGGGCCGGCTCTCTTACTTATGGCCGAGAAGCTGCGTATCGAAATCATGAACTTCAAACGAGCAATGATGCACATGAGAGCTTTTATTCGTGCTCAGGAAAAAGGTGTGATGGTCAACATAATCCTCGCCTCGGTCAATGTGCGCAAAAAGAGCAACATCTCTCTTATTTCCATCCGGTTCGTCTATATAAAGCCAATCCGTAGGCACGAGATTGAAGTTATTCACGTAGAACTTCCATTGCGTGACAAAGTCTCTGACACAGAGTCCATAGTGACCAAGCTGAAGAAAGCACAATGTAAGTCACCGTCATGTCATGTGTGGGGTGGGGTACTACCTTATGCACAGCAGCAGGTCCTTCTTTGAATCTCTGGAATTTGTTGATTCTCTTCTTCTCGTCCTCGAAATTGTAAACCAGCTTTTCGGGTATATGAAGCTGGCTTGCGGGGACGGGATCTTGGCCGAAGATTAAATTGACGGGAAATCCTTCGGGGTCTAAGACGGTGACTAGTCGACCTCGTCCTGGAGCGTCATTGAGATCTTCTATCGCGCTTGCACCGGAAATTTGTGATGCTCTGGAAGATTATTAGTACTTTGCATTATTCCAACATTTGATAGGGATAGGGGAAACACTTTTCCAAATCCGCTTCACTCTCTACCAAATAAACACCCCCAAGAAACTTGTCTTCCGTCCCTCTCTCAACAACGTAAACATAATGGTCCTCTCCATATCCACCGAACCATATTTTCTCATCTGTTTTCTTTACGATCCTCATTCCGAAATCTACACAAAACTTTAAGTGACCGAAGACATTTGGCGGACACTCAAGTTACACACCATGCATGAAAACCGCGATCTTCTCCATATCTTTGTGCTGATACCGCATATGCGACAACTTGACCAATCGTACTTGCTTCGAAACATCGATTCCCATTTCTTTCCTCCATTGTTCCAAGGTTTCCTGGTTTTCCACTGCAAGGTCTGCAGCAATTCCAGAGCCTCGGTTTGGTGAGGGTGGTCGTGACGGGATGCTAGATGGCATTTTGAATTGAAGTAAATGCGAGAGTTTTGCAAGATTAAGGGGAGGCTTATGTTTGTATCCCCTATGAGTGGTATTTAAACTGCCGACGAGCATATGACTTGTGGAAGTGGAACATTGTGGCACTGTGGCGGGGAAGTTGTGGGGGAACAGCGGCGGGGTTGGGACTACCAACTCACCCGGTGGGGTTTAGTCATCGTACATCTAGATCTTGTTCTGATATTCTTCAACTACTTAAAAAACGATATAATGAGATATTAGTATTTAGTTAACTTGGATCTATTTAGCTGCCTTGAAAGTACTTTGAGATATTTTTATAACTATTTGAAATAGGAGTATTTAGGTTCAGTTATTAACAGAAATAAAAAGACTCTCAAATCGGGTGTAGTTAAACCCCACCCGGGTGCTACTTCTCCACGTCCCCCCGCAACGTCACAACTTAATGTCCGGTGCCAACAACCTCCATATGACTGACTCCGTGTCTCAGATCTCACTAGCAAGTGTAGATTTCGATCCCATCTTCGGGGAGTTCCTGTTTGCTTCAGTGGGCACACTTCCAGGTGCTACTCTACCATACCGATAAATTGCTCTCAATGATTTCAGATCTGAGGGAGCACTTCTAATCCTGGCTTTATGTGCATCCGGGACGTCATCTTCTAACAGCCATCATGCAACAACCGATCTACTAGATCATGCAGTTGGCAAGGAATATATAATAGCTGAGCCTTCAGAGATTCCCCTCTCATACTCTCAGCGCTGCTGACTCTGTTCATAGCGGGAAGTATATCAGGGAGCATTACCGGGCGAAAGACTTGCGATAAAGACAGCATTATCCCTAAACGACTTACTGCTACCCTTTTTACAACAAGTACGTTGGTTCTGCAGTTCTCCTCAAGGTCCTCCCGGCACAATTGAATTCGCGTACTGAATTGACTGTCTCAAACCCTCTCTTTCATCGTCTCATTCTGTTCCATGAAGTTCTGAGGCCAGAGAGTCGGTAACACCCTCAGCGGGCCATCAAATAACTGCAACACGAGTTCAGAAATCCGTAATAGTTCCCTCCAAACATTTCAACTCTATATCCCGACGATTTCCGAGTTCTCCATTACGAATGACACCTCTGGTCCAAATGAAGTCGAGAAGAACGTCAAAATCGCGCTGCAACTGGAACACTGTCACACTGACTGTGCTCTGATTTACTACTGAAACGGGGTCGGTCGAGATAGGCTTTAGTTGTGTCGTTCCGGTTTGCTGAGGCATCCTAGAAAATACATGTGGTCGACTGGAGTCTCCTCACAGTCAACAGAGTCACACAATACAAGCTTGCAAGTGATCGTGCTGCTCGGTAAATTGCAGAGTCTCCAGAGCGCGCCTGCTGAACTCATATTGAGTGAGGTTATGTGGAGGGATACAAGGACACGGCCGTCGAATGTGAACCATGTACCGTTCCCTCTACATCTAGCGACAACGCTAGCAGAACTGTATCTCTTCCTGATTCCAAGTTCTACTATAATGCTAATTCTCGTGCAGGCGTCCGTTCGAAATCGCAAACGAAGCCAACCGCAAAACCCCGAACACCCCCAAGCCTCCTCTAATATTCCCTTTTCCAAGCGACAACGAACAAATCACCCAATTGTTCACAGAAAGAAGCAAAGAAGTATGATCGAACATTGGAGAAGGGAGCTGCAGTGGCCCAAGGACTTTTTTATGCCGGACGCTATGAGCTATATACTTGCCAGAAAAAGATCCCCGTCGCCCGATCGTGGCGAGCAAAGGGAGACCGGTCTTTCTGAGCCTAGTTATGTTACGCCTAGCGACCAGAAGCCAAGAGAATGGAAAATTGCCCCGTATAGTAGTCGAGATTATTCATATATTCTTCAGATAAAAGGAAGTTTTCAGTTCAGTGTCGACGAAGGGATTACGGATGCAAGCGAAGAACTCTGCAAACTTCTCCTAGAGAGAGAGCAAACGGTGCCCGCTGAATCTATCTTCCGTGACGATATATTTGGGAAAGCATGCCAAAAGCTAAGCTACGGGAATGAAGCAAGGGTAATCCAGGATATCGCTCGATTAATTGTTCCCTCTGCAGAAACTTTGGCCACCTTTGGATCAATTCATTTGGATGTTTTGGTTGAAAGCGTCAACGAAGGCTGGAATAGTATCATACCATTCTACGTTCCTCGTCCCCAACCGGACTATGCTGTCGGCTTCAAGCGAACTGCGTTCACAAACGAGCAATTAGACAAAATCAAACCTTTCGTTGGCGACCCTGCTGGATTTGATGTAGAAACATATTTCATGGCCACTGTGCGAATGTACTTTCCCTTCTTAACTTCCGAAGTGTGCGAGGCTGGGTCACTCACTATTGCTGATCGCAAAAATGCTCATAGTATGACAGTTGCATTGCGAGGTATAGTTGACATCTTTAGGCTTGTAAAGCGGGAACATGAAGTTCATCGGCAGATTCTGGCATTCTCGGTTTCGCATAATGAGAGGGATGTTAACCTTTATGGCCATTATCCTATTATTGATAAGGAGAAGACTACCTTTTACCGCCATCCTATCCACGCATTCAGCATTATCGCACTGGACGGCAAGGAGAAATGGACAGCATACAAATTCATTAAAAATATCTATGATATATGGATGCCAATCCATCTGAAAAGGCTCTGTTCGGTCATCGACAGCTTGCCGTCTGATCTGAACTTTGAGATGTCCAAGCTAGGAGAGTCTGTACGATCTGGATTCTCACAGGGATTGGAGAGCCATCATCTCTCTGATGGAGAAACAGCTGGTGCTGTGTTTGCTGCCAACAATGACCAATCAGCCTTGTAGATCGGCTGCATTCTACCTCCTTCCTTCTTCTCGGAGCGTTTCCCGTGACGGCGACCGTTTCAGAAAGCCGAATAAAAGGAGTCAATAGTGATATTGCCGGCTTGTAGCTATACTCATTTTCAATTTTCTGCTTAGTTCTGCACATCGAAACCTTTTGAGGTATCGAGCAGTTGGAAGGCACGCCTTTTGGCGCATCGAGACATTTTGGGACATCGAGAAGCTTTGGGGCATCGAAAAACTTGGGAACATTGCGACGCGTTGGAAAATTAAATCGGTTCGAACACTGGAGCACTCCGGGACTCTGTCGTACTTTGATAGATTAGGGACTCGGGCTTTCTAGCAAGCAGAAATGCATCGCAGATTGTGCTGGTACCCGTCACATGTCACGTTCAGCAGCTTGATAGAGTATTCAGACACTTGCCGTCCACCCAAATTCGTTCTATTGTATGTCATACAGGCTCTGCTATGATGCACAAAAACGATGAACCCACACCCGTGTGATTCGCATTACATTGTTTACATCTTGCTCCATGTTCGAACATCAGATGTCAAGACAACACAACACGGTCAGTTGTAGAGGGGAGAAATCATTCTACTCGCCCCGACTCGACAGATCATATGCATTAGTTATCCACAATCTGATGAAGCACACGCTCTTCACTTACCTAATGACATTTCCTGGGAGCCTGGTCCGCGAATGCCAAGCATCGCTTGGTTTCTGCAGGAAATCCAACGTGCTCCTCAGTTATCCCACGTGCTCCCCATGCTGGATCCAGCAATACCTATTTTTAACCTACGCACCTCAACGCGATGCGCCGTTTCGGCTTTCAAAATCAAACCACACAAATGATCCAGCAGGCCAAAATCCTCCGCTTAAGCGACGCATTAGCGTAACCCGTTGTATCGGGTTTCGGGAATCATGGGTCGCAAGCCACAATGCACGACTGCGGCTGCAGCTGCAGTCAGATCATCGAGCGTCATCAGATCTTTTTTTCAGCTTAAGGGGGGCCACGATATCTGCGTTTCAGCCCATGAGGATCTAATCTAGCTTGTAACTTTCAGTTACTCACTGTCCATGATGTGAGTCTTCCAAATGCATTACAAGGGAAGCACTGATGTAATAGAAAGTAGTGGTGTTGTAAATGGGGCCTCCGGTAAGTTTACCTAGTGGTGCCTCAGAGAACATGTCGCGGTAGGCTATAATGGAGTTGAAAGGGGCATGACCGTTAGCGACGATAGCATCAAATTAGGCGAGTCTCTCCGAATATACCCAGAAGACGTGCGATGCGGGAAGTCATAACTTATTATCTTATCTCTTGGGAGACTTCTGAAAAGATATCGTAGAGTTATTGAGAAGTTAAAATGCAACCTCACGTTGATTTATCTCTAGACTGTTGAAAAAGTATGTTTAATATTTTCCATGAAGTTTACTGCTCTATGCCGAATGTAAAGAACTAGGGAGGTCTTTTGAAGACAACCACCCGAATTCAAACCAGAGACACAACATCCACAGGTGCCAGTTTTGCAGTGGAATTTACATGGTAATTCATTTTTATAACTCTAGGATGGATTTCTAACTTCTTGAATCGTTGTAAACGTGTACTTGAAAACCTGATATCGGGAGACAGTGTAGTGATTCATTGTCAGTCTGCTCTCCATTCTCATCTCCACCCTTTTTCTACTTTCCTCAAACCTCACTTCCCAGAAACCATCTTCCACCGTACCACTAAATATCAAAAAGCGCAAAGTCAGTCCCAGAATCAAAATCAAACTCACTCCAAGTGCCAAAACAATCACCTTGACCCTCGGGATCGTTGACTGATGTTTCGAAGAACTGGCCGTTGAAGACTAGCTGATTTGATACGCCAAATGGTGGTGTAGTCGCATTGCTTGCTGTGGAAGTGGTGATGATTGGAGACATGAGTGAAGTGGATGAGACTGAGGAAAGGGGAGCGGCAACAATGACATCATTCTCTCGTGCTTCAGTAAAGATAACCGCGGCTTTTTCTTTGTGCTGAAGTTCTGGTTTCTCCATGCTGAGCCTGGCGTTTATTTCTTGTAGCTCAACCATCTCCTTCTCGAAATTGTTCTTGAGCGTAATGGAGTCGGCATCATGAGCATTTACTTGTTGCTGTTGCTGTTGCTGCTTCATAACTGTCATCAATTCGCTAATATCCGAAGAAGATACAGGCGTCTGGATGGAATTTGAGGAAGGTCGCACTCCGCTTGGGTAGTCATAGCTCAGAGAGGGTGAACTGGTGGCAAGCTTTGATAGAAAATTTTCGGCAGATGACTCGAGGATGAGAGGTTCTATGTTGGTGGTTGAATCCTCTGAATCGAAAGGCAGAGGAGGCAAGTCAGTTGTTCCGTCTATGCTATTCCAACTGCTGGCACTAGTCTCCGGGTTCATAGCCTCGTGAGACTCGAAGTATTTCTCAAAGTCAAAATCTTCAGACAACTCCAGGTCAGCAGCAGTCAATTGCGTGTTCGATGAGACGTTTGGGATATAAACTGGAAGTGGTGGAAGTGGCTGGTAAGGTGAGACGTAAGCTCCGTTTGATGGCACGAACTGGTTGAATTCGACTTTCAGCGGGCCTAAATTGTGTTCGTTCATGGTTGTTGTCGGTTTCGCGCTATTAGCAGAAGGCTCGAGTTCAATGATTTGGGAGATGTTGTGGGCATCAATCATTGGGAATGTGCTGTCCAAGTCGCTTCTCGGAATGACCTTGTTATTTGAAAAAGGACCATTGGTGTTCACCCTTGACTGGAAACCACTGCGCTTTCGGCCGATAGTCGGAGGAGAGGGAGAGTGGAAAGGAACAACCGGAGTTCGAACAACGTTAAAAGCGCTTGTAACCACGTCCGTATCAATTGCAAGTGTATTTCTTGGACCATTCGGACGACGTGAATTTGAAGTATTCTTGCGAACGCCGGAAATTTTGCGTGCTGAAGCAGGCTTGGTGTTAGAGCGAGCCTTTGAACTCGAAATCTGCGGCATCCCAGCTGCAGCATAATTCTTGGCCGTTAACGGAATGCCCATTGTTCCATTGTTTCGATGTTTGCGCGGGATTCCTGCAGCTTGTTGAGCACGAGATCGCGCAAGTCGGGCTTCACCTGCAGCAAGAATAGCGTCTCCGCCTGCGGATATTGCGGACTCAAATTGGGGGTTCTCGCTCAAGCGCTGACGTTGAAATAGATCGGTAGACGGGTAGGTTGTGACTGAAGAAGATCGAGGCAATGAATGGTGGTCATATACTGGCTCAATGCGGGGCGTTCTCTGTATGAACATAGCATCCGACGTTGATGAAGACGATGATTGATGGATGAGTTTAGTCGACAAGTCCCTTTGGTACCCGCCAATTGGTGGAGAACTGAATGAGAGGCCAGAGTAAGCGCTCGTTGGTGAGTTGCTCATTGCAGGTGTATTGTCATCGGTCAAGAACTCTGTCGTCGGAGAACCAGACGTATCAGGAGTGAAATTGGAAAACCCATTGAATGAGGGTATTCTTAGAAATTGGCCGCCAGGTTGAAAGCTACCAATCTTGAGAGAATCAGAATCATCGGTACCGAGCCGATAATTATTTGAGAAAGAACTACCAATATAATTGTAGTGACCAGTTTGTTCGATTGGGAAACCGCATGTTTCTTGTCCGCCTACTGCATCAAAGTATGATGTAGAAGGATTACTCGGACTAAGAGAGTTCGACTCGAGAAACCAATTACTCATCTGATGATCTCTCAGGAAGGCCACTTGGCTGTTCAGATGGGCAGGATCGGCAGACATAACATCCATCTGAGCGGCGCCACTAAGTTGAGAATGATCAAATGGGTAATAAACACCATTAGAAACAGGCGCAGTCATCTGAGAATCATAAATGAACTCATCAGCGTCAACTGGCAAAGTAGTTGATCGAGAAGAAGTGAAGAAGTCAGAATCTAGCATTAGATCATTTTCGTCATGGCTGTTGACACTCTCCTCCTCCTCGTCGTCGTTCATAGCCTGGTTATCTCCCTGAATGTTGGTGCTTTGATTCTTGGGCGTGGAAGCAGCAGTTCCATCCACGGCGACATTCCTCCGACGAGTATACTTGCGCTTCGGAACGCCGACGCCTGCTTGGCCATTATGAGGGGTTTTCTTCGGTGCACCGAGCATGAAATGGGTCTCCAAGAATGAAGTATGGACTATTTGCAGGTTAGCGCAGTCCATTCAAACGAAACGATTCCAATATACCAAATTCACCAAGAATCTTGCCTGTGAGGTTGTGAACTTGCTCGCCGTGGTTCTTGCATTCCTCAGAGTCCATGAAGGTGTAGTTGGTGGTATCTAGCTCACGCTTTGGAACGCAGAGGCTGCAAATGTAGTTGGTATGGCCGGAATTTTGAGGGAGGCTCATCTGAGAGCTCTCAAGAGCCTTGGGAGACTTGTTGGGAGCCATGGAGAAGATTTGTAATGGTATTGAAAGGTAGTTAAATTGACATAAAAGCTCTATCGAGCAACTGGGTGGGGTGGTGAACAAGCTGGAGTACATTAACGAGTGTCTAGAAGTTTTAAAAATTCGAACTGACCTCGAGGGCGAAGTCGGTTTGAAGTAACGAACAAAATCGAACAGGCGATGTGCTCGGACTTTCAACTACCCAGGTACAAAGTTGCTTTGTAAATGCTGTGAAGCAAACCGAGGAAGTAATCAACGCTGGTATGAACGCAAAAGGTCTAGAGTCTGTATGATAATCAGCCTCACCAAGTTCATGTGCTTGGATGGCTGCCATCTGACCTACTTGCGAATTTCTTCCCTGAGAGACGAGTGCAAGATATTTGAACCCAATTCCAGCTCTAGAGTGGAATCTAGCAACTTATGATAGGTCAGGCAGAAATAGAGCTGCGGTATGAGCTGATGTGCAGAAAGCGCGGGCGCCTGCGAGGAATGAAGATCAGTAGTAATAGAACCAGGTGGCTCCTTAAGACGTAGTCGTTTCTTCGAATATCAACCAGCACTTAGGTGAGGCCTGCAGAAAAGACTGCTGTAAGAAAGTCGAGGTAAAGGTGAAAGGTAGAAAAGTACAAGTAGCCAAAGAGGCAGAAAGTTGTAGTAGAGACAAGAAGTGTTCAAAGAAGGCTGATCTTCGAGTAATTTACAAGAGACCGGCTCTTGAGAGTTGTTTTCGTATCGTGAGAATTGAGATGTGGAATTGGTACAAAGATCAACGTCGCCGTCTTCAGTAAGTGGTTGGAAAAGAAAAGGTGACAGGATCAGAAAATCGAAAGCAATTTGGCGTTAGTGAAGTAACCGAATATTTAATTTCCTTGGAAAAGTCGAATGTGTGCGCCGGCAAAGCTACCATACCGAAAAAGAGGTGGTTGGGTGGGCGTGAATTTCTGATGAATGTTGAAAGGTGAGGTTGCGAAGTGAAGTTATCCTATTTTGTTAGAGGATAGGGCGGAAGGAAGTTCGGGGGCTGGAAATTAGATACCACCTTCACCGCGAATAAGCATCTCTACAAGCAGGACAGTAGGCGTCCATATTTGGATTCATTGAAGCCATCTAGAATGCAATGTCGTCGCCGTGATAGCGGTTATCTTGGTAGTAAGTTCCCCCTTTTGCTGTCGTGTTGTAGGAGCACGATCTCGAGCACGAAAGAAGCCAACCGTGAATGAGAGTCCATCCTCCAAGTAGACTGCACGAGTGTACACTTCTACCAATGGAGACGTCAAGACAGCTAATCATCTGGAAGTTCAGCTACCCCTTACCACGTGACTCACCTCGCAAACACTTAAAGGGGGAATCTTGGCATGATTGGTATTAAAATGTAGGGAAGTGTGCTTCTTAACTTACTGCTCAGTTTATCAACACGTTATACCAGTCATATCTCAACTTATTCCTAGTTTCTAAATCTGACTTCTCGTGAGCTTTACCTACTGTATATTGAAGTATAAATTCACTTTTCCTGACCTTCCGCGAAAATCGCTGAGACAGTGAATTCTGGACTCGCTACCTCGACTATGGACAATAGGAAAGAATTGAAGTGGCTGGTGGGATGAATTCCCGCAAGTAGGCTCATTATTCATGATATGAATTGCCTTCGAACAAACTTTATACTATGAATCTCGCTATGTGATACTAGGTAAATAAAAGTCAGAAGTAGATAATTTGGCAAAGATATAGAAGCTAGACTCTCGTGCCATTCCCATCAAGGAGTCGTGACCTTCAGGTCCAAGTATTGATCAAGTCGGAAATTACCGTTGCAGAGTAGGAGAGACGAACGACAACGATTCCTGGGAAGCGTTACCCCAATTTTGGTATGAAAGGAAGTAGGCGTTCCGAATGCTGGATGGAGTACTGGCGTGGAGCAAAATCAGTAGACATGCAGAGTTGCGAAGGTAGAATTAGAGACCTGAAGAAAATGAATAATCGAGAACGGCGCCGTAAATTGTGGGCGAATAGATGTGAGCGTAATCCTGCAACGACTTCGTATCTTTTACGACTCCCAGCACAAGCCCTTTTCGATGATCTTTTCGTCTGCGTCCATGAATCGGCACCAGCCCCCTCCTACCGCATTCTCGTCATTTTTAAAGATACCCTCGAATCGTTCCTTCAGAACCGCTAGCTCTTCTATTGCCTTTGCTTCTCTAGCCAATCTCGGCTCCAAACAGGAAGGATCTCTAGCAAACCAGCTTGGATCGTCATTTTGAGTCTCTATCTTCCGGCTCAACATCACGTATCTTAGGTCCACTTCCATTAGCACCCTCCTCCTATTCCCTTTCTTCACTACCACCCTCAGGGTCTTGCACCTCAGCTCCATTATTGCCTTCATAATGCCTCCATCCAACCAGAAAAAGTCCGCGAAAGTGATCGGATTGGCCTCCAAACCTAGAGCAGTAGAGGTCATTCCAACTCTCTGTGGGCTGACGACAATAGTCAAAGATTCCAGCATCGGTTTTGCCATTCCCAGTGATTCTAAACTTCTAGCCACTTCCCCGTACCACGCACTATGGAAATTGGTCGCGGGGCACTCTAAGAGCACGTTTTTAAATAGGTGCAGACTTTGAGGGGAGATCAAGAGTGGGTCGAAAGAAAACATGTTATATCTAGAGCTGCGGCGTAGAACTGCGTGGAATATGTTGATTCTGTAGAGGAACGGTGTGGCCTCGGCGGTGATTTGTCTACAAACTCGAAGAATTCCGAGATAAAGCGAAGGACTTCTCTCCACCTTCTCCCAGTCGTAACCAAGAAGAATAGAGCTCGATGAACGGAGAAGAATGGCGTAGATTTTCTCGCGGACTTCGAGGGGGTAGCGGAGAAACAAAGACCGAGTTGGGCTGTTAGGTTCTCTGCTAGCGGACTCAATTTCTGGCTCTTGCCAATCTGCAATCAGTTCGGAGAAGCAAGTAACAGTGTGTTTCTGCTTGGAAGATTTCTGGCCTCTGAATATGGACTTTCTTACTGAGCCAACGGTACCGACAATAGGACCAGAGGATAGTGTACCCCATGTGCTGGCAGAATGAGATCCTGGCGCAAAGACTCCAGCGAACTGGCGAAGGTCGTCGTTCTCATCATCCATTGCCAACAATGCCCTTGTAATTCGATGGCCCCGACGCTTGCGTGATGCTAGGGACGATGGCTCACCTGTTGCATTGCGAGCTTTCGGAACTCTGGGCTTCTTTGGAGCTGCGGTCTTCCGAGGCTTTGGGACCGTGGCCTTCTTGACTTTGTTAGAAGTAGGTGCTTTCGCGCCTGCTCTTGCCATCTTGACTATTGTATTGCCGCTGTCGAAAAAGAAGATGGCTGTCACCTTTCGAAGTTCGTTCAACTTATCGAAAGTCACTTGCTCCAGAAGGATTTGGTGGCAGCGCTGGCTGGGGAATTTGTGTCTTTCTTTTTCAATTAAGTAAGTGTTTATACGAGAAATGCGCAGTAGTGATAGCAATGGGAAAGATAGAACGGTAAGAATATGGTGCTGCGAACTGTGAAATAAATGCGAGATTGAACAGAGAGCAGCTGCCTTCCACTCACTCTCCGCTGATTCAATTATCAGAAGAAGTATGAGGCAGATGGAAAGAGGTGTGAAATGAGAGAATAGAAGGTTGTGCAAGGCCTGGTCTTGGTGGTAAGTTGTGTATGACGGGGAAGGTGCGGTCGAGGCGTATGCTTAATCACGCAACCCAGCCATACAGCCTGAGGCACTACATTCCTGTCCAACCTCGGGACTAGGGATAATACGCCTACCATATTTGGCAAACATGAAGATATACTTCTTCACCTGGAGGCAAAGTGAGGGAGTGAGGAAGTGAATGTGGGAGAATGACGGGTCCACCAGGTCGCACGGAAAACATTAGTAATTGAATGAATATCGATTGGTCGCCGTTCGCGTCCATGCACAGCCCCGGCTTGTCAGGGGCTCGCGTCTGTCATTGGATGGGGACGTTTTAGTGCTGCAATCATCAACTCCTCATCCTTACTGTGCCGTGTGTGCCCATTGCTGCAATTAGAAGTGCACCCCCTGTTTCCCAACCCCAGCTCTAACTCCTTCCAGAACTTTTATAAACGTGGGAGTCAGCTTGGTCACTGGTGCTCGGTGCAAGGTACGGAAAGCCGGTACGGTACTCGAGTCCATCAGGTAAACACACACGATAACCTCCCTTACCCTCTCCCAAAATATCAGGAATTCGTTGCTGAGACCCGATCGGCCCCCATTCACCACCGTCTGTCTATATATCGTGGGAAAGCAGCGCCCCATCTCACATCTCACTGGCTTTCTGGTCTTATGTCACAATCTCTCAACAATTTTGCCCAGGCACGAAAGCATTTTGCTCATAATTAACCTTTACGCGGCAGCCTTCCCCGAAATCAATCCGAACAAAGGAGATCCGACCACATATTGTCCTGTGCCACGGACTCATGCACTGCAATGACAAGCAAAACTGCCAGGAGGTCATTTGGTGAACCATTCCAGCCAAAAACTCATACTCGATCAAGCTCCAGCACCACGGCCGATTCCGTCCCTATAATCACCCCTTCCGACAGTACGCGTAGTCCTTCCGCCTCTCCAACCTTCCATATGCCACCGCGCAACATGACGATAAAGAATGAAGATCGCGTTAGCATAGTCGCCGACGAATTGGAGATAGCGAGCATCAATGGCTCTGCGAAGCCGAAAAGGAAAACTCCCTTGGACAGGAAACAGTCTACTCCGATGATGCCGGCCTTTATGGTATCTGCACCAGGGAAAGTCATTGTCTTTGGCGAACACGCGGTAGTGCATGGAAAGGTGCGTGCAATCATCCCAAAAACGATGCCGGCGGTCTAACAATTAGCACAGGCGGCGATTTCGGCCTCCATTTCGCTTCGATCATACCTCCTCGTTACGGCTCTGTCGAAGTCGAAGCGGACGATATCCTTACGATTCCCAGACATCAACCTTTCCCATACCTGGAACATTGACGATTTACCATGGAGTACATTCTCACATCCCTCGAAAAAGAAGTATTATTACGACTTAGTTACGTCTCTCGACCCTGAGTTGGTAGAAGCCATGAAGCCGCACCTCGAGAACATCTCCCCTGACCAACCAGAAGATATCCGAAAGATCCATCAGAGCTCGGCTTCTTCGTTTCTCTACATATTTCTCTCACTTGGATCGCAATCTTTCCCTGGATGTTTGTATACCTTACGTTCAACAATCCCAATCGCTGCTGGGCTGGGTAGCAGCGCTTCTATATCGGTGTGTCTTTCTGCTGCTCTACTGTTGCAAATAAGGACACTTTCCGGCCCACATCCAGATCAGCCTTCCGTGGAAGGCCGACTACAGATTGAGAGGATAAATCGATGGGCGTTTGTTGGAGAAATGTGCATACACGGGAACCCATCCGGGGTAGATAATACAGTGGCTACGCAAGGAAAAGCCGTACGATTTCAAAGATCGGACTACTCGAAGCCCCCAACTGTAAAGCCACTGTGGAATTTCCCAGAGCTTCCTCTCCTTATCGTGGACACACAGCAAGCAAAGTCGACAGCTGCAGAAGTAGCAAAAGTAGCACTTCTGAAGGAACAGCATCCCGAAATCACCGATTCGATTTTAAATGCCATTGATAAGGTCACTGAGGGTGCAGCCATCATGATCGGCGATCCAGAATTTGACAGTGAATCAGTAAAAAGTGTAGAAGGCCTAGGAAAGTTAATGACAATCAATCACGGACTTCTCGTGTCCTTGGGAGTCTCTCATCCTCGTTTGGAACGCATTCGGGAGCTCGTTGACCATGAAGGAATTGGGTGGACAAAGCTTACTGGTGCTGGAGGAGGGGGTTGTGCGATTACGTTACTGAGACCAGATACTACACCCGAGAGGATGGCACGCTTGGAAAGTACATTGGCATTGGAGGGTTACAGGCAGTTCAAGACAACCCTTGGCTGTGATGGTGTGGGTGTTCTATGGCCTGCGGTCATTAAGCACGGCGATGATGACCCTTACGGAGAGGAGATTGACCAAGAAAAGTTCCTCAATGCAGACGGGATAGAAGGTGTAGAAGAACTTGTTGGAGTTCATGGGTCAAGTGGAGGAGAGGACTGGAAATTTTGGAGAGTAGAAGATTGAGTGCTGGCCACGGCTGTGATTTATTTTTACTGTATATTATGTTCACAACGGTTACCCCTTTTTATGATCAATATTGATGGGAAACTTTGTATAATCCTTCCTCCCAACGGCAAATATAGTTTTTAGTATTGTTCGTTACATTGTTGATGGTTCTTTCTCCAGCCTGGTCACTGTCCCTCACAAGGCTGACGCTAGCTTGACCCGGACCTCGAAGCCCTGCGATGGCCCCACGGGAGGTTTTGCATTCGACAACTTTACAAAGGGCATATCGAATCTGCATTACGTCCTTTGCGTCACTTCGATCTGCATGCTATATAAGTTATTGTTATTTTCCTTCAAAGTTGGGGTGATTGCTCTGGTCAAACTGCTGAGCTTCCTTCATACTCGTCTCGAGCTCTCGCAACGAAACATTCCAGCAGTGTTGCAGGACAGACCCGGAGGAGTATTGTCTGGACGACGCGCTGAGCTGAAGATTGAGTTCTAATTTCAGTACGCACAGCTACAGTCTGCGGGTGTTAAGACTCGAAGAGCCATACACAAACGAATACGTTGCTGGACATTGTAGAGTCCTCGACGCATTTCACTACGCAAGGACAATACACGCGGTTCAGGGAGTGCGATTTAGAAACAATACCGAATAGCCATGGGAGACTACGAAGGCAATCCTATATGGGACGATGTGATCCCGATACCACAAGATGACGGAGAGAATGCTCTAGCAGCGATCGCATACACAGACGAATATGCAGAAGGTAGATCTCCAACTTCCTGCAATCTAGTACTTACTTACCTGTGATTTCCTTCTAGCAATGGGATATCTGCGCGCAGTAATGGCCAGCAGAGAATACTCTCCTCGAGTTCTTGACCTCACCGCACATATCATAAGCCTCAACGCTGCACACTATACCGTATGGCTCTACCGAGCCACAACCCTTTTCGCACTCTCCTCTTCGATTCCAGACGAACTAGAGTTCGTGAACGAAGTCGCTTTACAAAACCAAAAGAACTACCAAATATGGCACCACCGCCAAACCCTCATCGACAACCTCTACCCCTCGATTGCCTCCTCCCCGTCCTCAATCAAAGCCCTAGCAGACTCCGAAACCGAGTTCATGACGCAAATGTTCTCCGAGGATGCGAAGAACTACCACGTTTGGAGCTACAGACAATACCTGGTGCGGAAACTAGACATGTTCAACGAGAACGAATTGGAGTCTATAGAAGCGTTAATAAGGCGAGACGTAAGGAATAACAGCCCGTGGTCTCATCGATTTTTCCTCGTATTTTCAGATCCTAAATATGCGACGCCGGACTCTAAAGCGAATGAATATGACGAAAATATTCCGAAGGAAATCGTGGATAGAGAGATCGAGTATGCGAAAACAGCAACGTTCGAGGCGCCGCAGAATCAGAGTCCGTGGAACTATCTTAGGGGAGTGTTGAAGAAAGGTGGAAGGAAGTTTGCAGAAGTCGAAAGTTTCGCATCAGAGTTTGTGAAGCTAGGGGATGAGAATGGAGAAGGGGAAGATGTGAGGAGTAGCCACGGATTAGACTTCTTGGCAGATATTTGGTCTGAGAAAGGAGAGTGGGAAAAGGCTGATAGAGCTTTGAGTTTACTGGGTGATAAGTATGATAGAGTTAGGAAGAACTATTGGGAGTGGAAGAGAGGACTGGTGAAGGAGTTGAAAGCTAGGGGGTAGAGAAAATGGGAATAGGATTGGATATGGCGTTACTGTGAAAAGTGTGTACTAGACCATCACTACCGCCCAAGATGAGTCTAATCTACATCGGTGTTTCTTGTTCACCGCAAATGTCTATATGCCAAAGTCGTCAGATGCTCATGCTCATATGAGCATTTTGCATCAATCCAGACCTCTACCCATTCCCCATCCACGAGACATGCCAACGAGGTAGTGTGTCTCTCCTCAGCTCGAGCTTCATTCCTCCGATGCCGGGTGGTTTCATCCCCGGATTTCATCGTCAATCTTATTCAACTGCCCCCTAGTTACCCCGCAATGCACCTCCTTCCCTACCAGTAGCTACTGTATTCCATGCACTCCTCCCAGACCGACCCTTTCTCATCATGTAAAACAAACCTCCATATTCATCGTATCCAGAACCAAGCTAAGCCAAACCACCCCACCGCTTATCATCGGCCGACCAACCCCTTACTCTGGAGAACCGAGAGTTCCGCACTGCTATCCACAATAAGAAGTTCCACGCAATGCGCCCTTCACTTGACCAAGATTCTAGTGCCCTATCACACCCCGCCGCATTAGTCATGCATAACTTTTATATCTTTCGAACCCGACTTCTTCCTTCGTGTTGTATATCCTAACCGCTTTTGAGGTTTCTATTAGACATGTTATCAGGATAGATTGGGATTTGTTGAGATATTGTTTGCGTTCGTTTAGACAAAAGAGAGGGAATTGGGTGACGTGTACGAGTATATATTCTCTGCCGTCTCGTATATATTGTCTGCTGCTTAGAACTGATTTCGAGGAAGAAGTGGAAAAGTTTTCATTGCCTCATCAGATACATATCTTGCAGTTACTTGTACCCAGTACGTACACATACAGCTTCTACTTCGACAAACGGAAGGAAAAGAAAAGAAGAAACAGAAACGAAAATGGGATCATTAGGTTCGGAGACTGAGTTGCCACGCCCATGGATCAGAACGCCGTTGGTGAGGTCGGCTGCTCTGTCACGGGCTGCGGGTTGGTAAGTTGAGATCTTGCGGGCGTTGTTGGGAATGAATTGTACTGAGAGTATTGGCTGATTTGGAATGGGATAGCAATGTTTTTCTCAAACTTGAGAATTTACGTATGTTCTCTTATTCATCCCCTCAACCATCTCAAGAGGATTGGCTTGCCCTCATTCAAAGGCACCCCTACCACCAACCAGCACACTCCTCCTTCTCTCACTTCTCCCCACTAACCTTCCCCAGAACCCTCCGGCTCCTTCAAATCCCGCGGCGTCGGCGCCCTCCTCCTCTCCTCCATCGTCGCCCACGGGCCCTCCAAACCCATCCACTTCTACTGTTCATCCGGGGGCAACGCCGGACTCGCGTGCGCGCACGCAGCATACTCGCTCCGTCGACCCTGCACCATCGTCGTCCCGAAATCCACTTCTCAGATGATGATTGCCAAGATCAAGCTACTTGAGGCGGAGGTGGTGCAGGTGGGCGAGCATTGGAGTGAGGCGGATGGGCATTTGAGGAATGTGTTGTTGAAGGCGGATCCAAACGGCGTCTATGTGCCGCCTTTTGATCATCCTGATATTGTGAGTTTGGCTGGCTTTCTTGCTTGCTCTGATCTTTTTCCTGATGTTCTGCTTTCAACTGTTGTGCTTTCTGAGTCTCTTATCACATCCGAAGTCAAACTATCTTCAATGTTTAACTTGGAAATGGAAATCCTTTGACACAAGTATACAAAACTAACAGAAACCCCATCATCCAGTGGCGAGGCAACAGCACCATGATCCCCGAAATCCTCGAGCAGCTCCAAGACCACCGCACCGGCAACCCCTCTTTTACCGGCGATCTCGACGCCATCGTATGCAGTGTCGGCGGGGGCGGACTTCTCTGCGGAATCATGCAAGGTCTAGAAGAAGCATCACTTCTCCCCTCCTCCAAATCCCCCTCCCCAACCCCCCAAATCTTCGCCCTCGAAACCACCGGCGCCTCCTCCCTCTCCCTCTCCCTCACCTCCCACCAACTCTCCACCCTCCCCGCCATAACCAGCATCGCGACCTCCCTCGGCGCAACCACCGTCGCCAAGCGTGTATACGAGTACGCGACGCAGTACCGCGACAACGTGCACAGTATCGTGCTGGACGATGCGGAGGCCGTGCGCGGGATGGTGTGGATGGCGGACGAGGAGCGGATTTTGGTGGAGGCGGCGTGTGGGGTGAGTGTGGTTGTGGGGTTTAATGGGGGGGTGGGGGATGTGCTGAGGAAGGTGGAGAAGGGAGGTGATGCGGAGAAGGGGATTGAGGGGAAGAATGTGGTGATTGTGGTTTGTGGGGGGAGTAATGTGACGTTAGGGGTATTGGCGGAGTATAGGGAGAGGTTTGGGGTTTAGATGTTTGGGTGTGTATGATGGGTATCTCAAGGAGTTGGATGGGCGAGTCCGTGGATGAAGGGTAGCTGGATATTATACGGGACTTGGAGACATCTATTTTTTTTTTTGATTTTTTTTTGGCGTTGTGCGTTTTTGTTCTTATGTATACAACCACTTCGACCAATATGCCGCAAATGGTGGCGGACTCCAAGAACACAGCTCCGCTGATCCGATATGTGTTCAAGAGGCGATAAATTGAACTGATCTAATAAAAAGCCACAACAATTTGTTCTTGCTGTCATTCTAGAGATTCCGCTCCATGCCAAAGCTCAGTATGACTACAAGGAAGGTTGCATTATCATTTAAGTAATTACTTATTAAGTACTTAGGTACAGTTATTTGCTCTCAGTATACCCAACACCACCTAGAACCGCACCCATCCATATTTCATACACCAATTCTAAGTTCCCACAACGACAACGCTAACCCACCCGCAAAAATGCCCGAGATATAACACCAAAAATAATATATTCAGATAAAATTCCCCTTGGCTCAGTTCCACGAAGCCGCACCAAAGAGTAAAGGATATATATCTCTCAAATCGCCCCTCCACTCAGAACCTCCCTACCCAGTAGCTCCACTTCTCCACTCTCCGCCGTCCGTCTCCTCTCCAGCACCCATCTCTCCCCCCTCACCGGATCTTCTTCTTTTGAATAACTGATACTCTCCGAGCTCCCCGTATATTTATGTAGTTTCGGGAAACCATTTTCCGCCTCTCTCGGACTTTTAACTTCCGTATCTTTCTTCGGCACTTCCGGCGACGATCTACTCGTACCACCATTAACCACCGGGCTTGAAGCCTCGCCATCGACCTCACACTCCACCTCCTCACTAACAAGACTGAACGCGCTTCCCTTCCTCCTATGCCCCCCAGCACCTAGCACCCCACCCCAAGGCGGCGCATTAAACCCCGCCGCAACCGGACTCCCCGAGCCCCCATCCACGCTTCCCGGGCTCGCATTCCCTGCACTCCCAGCACTCTTCAAACTCGCCTGACTGCCACCCCAAGCGCGACTCCTTAGCTTCAACAGCGCTTCCAGCGTCATATCCGACGGGCCGCCATAATCCTGCGCTATCATCAGCTGCGCCAACCCGGGACTGCCTACTACGCTCGCGCTGTGCTGGCCATGGACTTGCGACATGAACGAGTTGCGGTTCGAGTATTCCGAACGCTCGGTGATGGGTGTCAGGTTTGGTTCGCGGGAGACGACGCGCCCGCTCTGGCTGCGGTTGATGCCTTCCATGCCGCGCGGACCGAAATAACCGCCATTGGCATATTCGGCAGAACTGGCTGCGGGCTGGGAGTAGAAGCCGAATTCTTGGCCGTAGAAACCGTCTTGGTCGTTAGCGAGGGCTTCTGCGTTGGCGGCAGCGATGAATTCGTCGTCTTCGAGGGCATCGTCGTAATCGAAGTCATCGTCGTATGATGGGGAGAGGTGATCGTAGTGGGTAGATGCATGACCGGAGTCTTCAATCATTCCAGGTTGCGTTTCCTCGGCTTCGGATGCAGGTGGAAATAAACTTTGTGTGCTATCTCGCCGAAATTTACCATTTGCTGCAGCACTCATTGCTGCTGCTGCTAGAGCAGATTGGTAAGCAGCGAGCGTGTCTTGTGTTAGTCCATGAGTGACCTGGGGAGCCGGAATTACGGGCGCAGCGACCTCAGCGACCTTAGAAGTGTTCTCGGAAAATGAGGGTTGAGGTGCTAATCTTCCAAGTGGCTTATCGCTGGTCAGACTTGTCGGTGACTGTTCTACCGTTGAAAGTGTTTCTGCAATTGTATTCAATTTCTCTGCAGTAATCGCGGGTGGTTTAGCGTTGAGTTGTGCCAGAGAGAATTGCTGAAGTGGTCGGCCATATTGATCAGTATCATTATTGTCAAACACAGATTCATCAAAGTTGCCAGGTTCCCCGCCATCTTCAAGCCCTATCATACCATCATCGAAGTACAAATCATCGTCATCGAGTCCTGGAATTTGAGGAAATGATGTAGGCACCGAGAGTTGATTGTTTGGCTCGAGGGTTGGCTCATGTAGTGTTTCAGCATCTGCACCCAGGGGTTCCAGCTTCGAGTCTTGGATAATTTGTGGCTCAAGAAGCTGATCATACTCAGGAGAGAGATTTGGAGCAGGTGATACTGGTGTGAAAACAGAATGGGGAGGATCTGTCGTGAGGAAGGGAGAATTTTTAGTTAAAGCAAATCCAATGACTTCGCCGTTGGAATCACGAGGGGTTGTCGTTGTTCCAGGAGTATATGGACTCATCGGGCTAGGCATAGCATAGGGTTGAAAGCTGAAGGCTGCAACGTTCCCATCTAGTAGGCCTTGGTCTTTTGCTTCCCTGACAGGAACTGCCTCCTCGGCTTCTTGGTGCTCCTCTGCCTCCTCAATTTCCTCTAGGGTTGTGTTATTCATTGCGGGCATTTCTTCGTCAAAACCACCGAATCCGTCATCATCGTAATCGGCATTAACACCCGGTATCCTTTCCTCAAAGCCATCGTCATCCATCATGTCATCGTAGTTGAAGTCATCATCCTCGTCATAGACGTGTTGGTCGTCATCACCATCAGGATCGTTCTTCTTTGCTAATGCCCTTTGACGATGTCTATCTTCGAGCAAGCGTTCCTGTTCAGCAGCCCCTATCATGTCAAAGCTGAATCGAGACGATGTACTCTTCATGTGTCTTGGTAATCCCGCAAGGTCCTTAGCTGAGACTTCCGACACATTGCGTGATCGCCCCTTTCTTGATGATGGATAGGCTTTCGGTGGTGTAGACGCCGGATCAATCGATATACGTCTTGGCTCTGAAGGGGGCGTTCCTTGCGGTTTTGTTGGGACTGGCGGTCCAAAATCTGAAGGGGATTTCTCCGCGCTTATTCTCCGTGAGTCCAAAGTCTGCACTTGAGATTCTTCATTGCCGTTTGAACTCGAATGCGGCTCTAATGATCTTTGTGCATCTTTAGCATAGGGAAGTTTCGGTAAAGTAAGATCAGATAGGTCATTGGCTTTCCTGACATGCGGTCCAGCAAGAGGATATTGCTCTTCCTCAAAATTCTCAGTGAACACTGGTGTATGATTGCCCGCGGGTCTTGTTGCATCATCTGTAGTAGGCGGTTCAGGAAGAGGACTTCGCTGGAATGTTTTGGACACCTCCGCGGACTTGACATCGTTGTACGACATGTTCCTCCGTGGTCTCGGAGCGCTGAAGTCATGGACCACAGTTCCTTTTATTCGTGGATCGAAGCTATCGTTCGAGCTGAGGTTTGATATTAATGATTCCGGCGCCAACTGAGGTATAGCTTGAGATGTTCTCCGCCGAGCCAGCAAAGCCATTGGATTCAACATTTTCAGCCTCGTCTTCCCCGACTGCGGAGGGGCAGGTTGCTCGGAAGAAGAGGTAGATTGGTTTTGCGTAGGTGAGGGCAATCGAGCGCCAGCCGGCCGCCGCCCATTAGCTTTACTTTCCTGCTCTGACTGCGAGCCAAAGAATCTTGAATCAGGCCTTCGCGATTTCATGTTTGATTCCTGGCTACTGTTCGATTGCGATTTCATGTTATCATAGCTCGTCTGTTTCGAAGAGGCCGATCCTGCATTTTCAGCAGGATCAGATCGTTGTGACCCGGTATATGATTGTAATCTCTGATCTGCATCCCTTTGCCCATTGTTCAGTTTCGTACCATCCCAAGCCTGCCCCCTCGGATCATGGCCGTGTGTCGTTATCTTAGAATTAAGAGTCAGATTCTCAAAAGAATTTGCATAGCCAGACGAGACCCGTGAAATCGGTGGTAGCAGAGGTGGGGTGGCAGCCCCCGAGGGTTTCTCGTCGCCTTTTCCATAGAATCGCGCAGGGTGGCCGTGGTCGACCGAATGCAAGGGACCTTCAAAAGAATGCTGTTCCGGATTGGGAGACGAAGGCGTAGAGGGAGTGCGACGATGAGGTCGTAGATAGTGAAACATGCTTTCCTATGAGCTTTTCTGGGGCAATTCTTCCTGCGAGCGAATTCTTGAAGATTCCCTGGAGAATTGTCGCTCAATTTATCCTTCGCTCAATCATCATCATACGCGACGGTTTCAAGGTGAAGTTGGCGATGGCGAATCTTATCTTTCTTAAGCAGTATCGTTATCGCAAAAGCATGTAGGCTGTCGCATTAGAAATTGTCGACTGGGCGGGAGTGGGATTCGAGCATGAATTTGGCGCTGGATGGAGAAATAATTAATGGGTGGAGTCCGCGCCGTGACGTAAAGTCGACCGCCCAGGATCCGAAGAACATTCTATAAGGTTAAATTCGGCCACGCCGGAATTGCCTTGAGGGGCCGGCTGATTGTCAATCTACGTCGTAGTAATTGCACAAAACCAAGTATAATATCTTCAGGACGACCTCCCAAGCAAAAGTTCTGCAATAATCTTATCGATTCGATTTCGCAATTCTGTGAAAGCCATTCTAAAAATAACTGCCGCGTGCCAAGGTCGCAATGGACCCTGAAGTCAAAACGTACGAACGGCAAGCCGTGCTGAAGACAGTGTACGAGTAGCATGAAGTTTAAACCTCATTTTCCTTAGTAACTTCCACGACGATTTCTGTGGTTCTCGCGGCGGCAGAACTACTCTGTTGTCAAAACCATCCTACGGATAGTTTCCAACAATACTTACTAATAAAGGGGTAGCTAATTCTGGTAAAGGGGGTAGGCTACAAGCACCATTTCAACAAGGACCAATTTAAGGATAAAAATCTTTTATATCGCTACGGCCAGCTATCCTAGGACAGAGAGCCTCAAGTTCATATCCATCCATCATGTCGTTCCTCCTCCATTCATTTAAACACCAAGGAAATAATGCTATGACAGCCTCTCTCTATGAGAGCCCGTCGTCTTTAAGATGCATAAATTTTAGCTAATACTCAAACAACACATCCTCATGTGTAACCATCCTCACCAGAACGCCTTTCCGATGAGTAGAGTGAATCATTTTCCCGTCCCTGCCTCTTATGCAAGTGCGCCCCCTTCCGGTGGACTTTTACCTCCCTTGTCCTCAGGTGGTTGGCTCCCTGGAATGGGAGTAATTGGAGTTATAGCACCAGCCGGACCCATACCCTCCGGTATCTTTATGTTACCTGCGGGAAGCACTGTTCTTCCCTCTAATTTCTCCCCCTTAATAACCTTGAAAGCTTCTACTCGGTCCAAGGTTTCATAGTCGATTAGAGCCTGAGCTAGAAGATCCAATTCTTTGCGCTTGGACTCGATCAAATTGACAGCACGAACCCGAGCTTCTTCGATGACACGACGAACTTCCGCTTCGATAAGTTGCTTGGTTCCTGATGAGAGGTTCTCATAGTTGGAGCCCAGGTCCACATTGCCTAATTGAGGCGACATACCGAATCTGGTAACCATGGCGTACGCAACCTGAGTAGCATTTTGGAGATCCTAAATGCGAAGTCAGAATTATGTTCATGCAAAAAAAAAAACCACAGCTAAATGGAGAACGGAAGAACTTACACTAGCAACACCACTGGTGACCTTTGTCGGGCCATATTTGATCTCCTCCGCTACCTTACCTCCCATACAGACATCAAGTCTACCTTCATATTCATCCAAGGTCGTCGAGTACTTGTCCATTTCAGGAAGATGGAATGTAACACCAAGCGCATTGCCACGAGGCATGATCGTAACCTTGTGCAATGGATCAGTTCCTGGGGTAAACATGAGCACAAGTGCGTGGCCAGCTTCATGGTAGGCAGTCATTTCCTTCTCTTTTGGACTGATAACCATGCTCTTCTTCTCTGCGCCCATCATAACCTTGTCTCTAGCCCATTCGAAGTCCAGCATGCCCACAGCCTTGGCCTTAGCTTTGCTTGCATGAACAGCAGCCTGGTTGATAACATTTTCAAGTTCAGCACCAGAGAAACCTGGGGTAGCGGAGGCAATGGTTTCGAGGTTGACATCAGGAGCAGCAACGATCTTTTGCATGTGGTGCTTCAAGATCGCCAATCGACCGCGAACATCCGGGAGGCCGACAACAACATTTCGATCAAATCTACCAGGACGGGTAAGAGCCTTGTCGAGCAATTCGGGGAAATTGGTAGCAGCCAGAATGATGACGCCACTGTTCTGTTCGAACCCGTCCAGTTCCGTAAGCAATTGGTTCAGAGTCTGTTTAACATAGGCAGCGTCGCGAGCGTTTCGTTTGCCTCCAATAGCGTCGAGTTCATCGATGAAGACAATAGCGGGTGATTTGCCCTTGGCGGCGGCGAAGAGCTCACGAACTCTCTTTGCACCGACACCGACATAGACCTCATCGAATTCACTTCCAGACATAAAGAAGAAAGGTACACCAGCTTCACCAGCAACAGCACGAGCCAACAATGTTTTACCGGTACCTGGTGGTCCAACCAGCAAGACACCCTTTGGAAGTTTACCACCGAGAGTAGAAAACTTTTCCGGGTTCTTCAAGAAGTCAACAAGTTCCTGGAGTTCTTCCTTTGCCTCGTCACAGCCATGGACATCAGTGAATCTAACGTTTTGATGTTCTGCCTTAGCCTCGTTGTCCGCTTTTCCACCAACCTTCTTGAAGGAGTTCAAGCCTTCAATAATCATGGTGACGAAAACCAAGCTGAGGTAGGTGAAAAGAGAGAAGTAAAGTAAGAACTTGACCCATTTGAAGATAGTACCACCGATTGTTTCCTCGACGACAACGTGCAAAGGTGCATCCTTGGCGCCTGAACCAGTACCTTGGCCACGAGCAACAGCAACGTTACCGCCACGAGAAGAGGCTGCAACAGCTTGACCGATTGCCTGCAACTGAGCGTTGTTGAATCCAGCCGGTTGTCCGAAATTATTTGTCATGCCACCATCAGTTTGTCCGATAAGTCCCAAAGCCTTCTGATATGCGCTTTCACAAGCAGCGTTCGATGCGAATTGACCAGTTTGATGTCTTTCGATGATGATAGCAGGCATATTGGCTTTCAGGAGCGCTTGGTAAAAAGCGTTCTGAGCAGTAGCGCTTGTAGGGTTCTTGTTTGCAGTTTCTTCCATATGAGCGAGTAGATTTCGAGACGTGCTAGCACCGAAGAGTGACCTCTTTTGCGTTGCGATGACCTTGGTGAACGGTTGATACGATTGTTGACGATTCAGAGACGAGAAAGTGGACATTTGGCGGCCATGCGCGGCAGAGAAGGCATTTACCTGGCTAGCTGTTGATGCACTCTTGAAGGCCGAAATACCAGCGGATTGAATGATCGATGAGTTTGAACAAGATTGGGTTGAGACGGACGGCGTAGAAGATGTGCTTGTAGACAACTGTCGTGGCATCAGCGGGACGATTCGACATGAACAGAACAATGTCTTGATATTACTTACCATTCGCAAAGACGGAATAAACGGCTTCGCACACTGAGCCTCTTGCGCATTCCGCACAAGAAGCCTCAGAGGCATTACCATCTTGGATAAACCGAAAGATGGTGTTGCCATGATGCCGATAAAATCCAGACAGATTCAGGCGTTTACTCCTCCTTCCAACCACCACCCAGTAAAACGTGTATCGTATATCTGGCAGCTCAGATGGTAACTGTATTTGCAGCCAAATTATGTATTTGACGGAGAGATCGCAAGACCTCGATGCTGAGGTTGGTTGATTGTCGATGTCGGAGGGGGAATATAGAAGGCGAATTATGCTGATGTTGATGGGTCTTGCCCGACATTAATAATGAATGTGCATTATACCAGATAGGGACTAGCGCAATCTTTCACATCTCGACCCGGCCAGACTTTCTTCCAACCACAACTTTCTAGAAACACCGATACCGATACCGGTTACCAGTGCCATTCGGCCACCAAATTGGCATCTGCTAGGCCAATGGACGGCGAGGCTGATGGGACCCCTGGTTATCGTGGATCACAGCTTATCTCTTTGGGTTCCTGCCGACATCAATCTGCTTGAGGTGAAAGTGCATTCATTATATTGGAGACGGTGATATGACGCACGCGGTGGGTCTGGTAACAATCAACACTTAATAGCACTTCTTGACTTTGTAGGCTGCTTTTTATTTACTACCCCTATAGATACAATTGTTTCCCCTTTCCCAAATCCAATACCGTAACCAAGACTGATAAAATTTTCGGAGATATTGATACAATGGCATGTCCGGCCTTAACGTCCCATTACTGTAACTAAACATCGACGATATCATCCTCGCCCGCTCCCCCTCCCCTCCCCCTTTCTTCCATGCCCTAGAAATAATATATATCATAAAACGGAAGACTTCGTTATCCTCGTGGCGCCATTATACAACCGCATTAATATGTACCCCTCATTTCCCCTCCTCCTATCCACAATTCCTCTCCACCCAAATTCAATTCCAAAATTAGATCCAAATACAAATGCCACCAGTATGATATACTATTACACACATGCGAGAAATCAAGTACAATTCTGGGTCGAGTAATTCGCAAAGCATAGCAAACGAAAAGCTCAAAATCGCCTAAGCAGATCATTTGACTGCTGAATGACCACAGGCCGGTATGCTCGTAGGAATTCGTGCTGGTTGATATGTTTGTGCATGACCAGATTCGCGAGTAGCGTAAAACGGGGTTTGTGAATTGAACTCGAGTTTGATATGACTCTTTCTGGCTAGAAAAATTAAATAAAGTCGTAGTTCTGTTGCTCCTCAGTCGTTGGGGTATAACCGTGAGTTAGTTGTACAATCGCTAAAAGAAAGGTTGTAAATGAGCGTGGTGTTTTAAACTTGGCCGAGTTCTCCTGGAAGGATCATTGGCCGTGGCGCTTCGGTGACATTTATAGGTTTGCAATGCGATCGCTGGGCATCTGCAAAGATGGATCATCGTAAGTCTCGAGCTTAGGCCATGGATCACTGAACACGGTTACTTGAGGATACGCCGACACATGGCTAATGACCTCAGGTGCCTGATAAGGAGCGTTGTCATACCAATGACCATGTTGCTCGGCAGGTGGGGCGTATTCCTGGATATGGGAGACTTGTGGCACCTGGCCTGGCATTGAATGAGGATTTTGATGTGGCATGTGTGGTTGATATTGGATCATCGGTGGTTGATCAATGGGAGATTGGCCGTGCAGCGCGTATGTCGCAGCTTGAGTTGGATGAGGGTTGTGGGTATAGTATGGCTCTTGGGAGACGGGACTGGCTCTCGACTGTGATGAGTAACTGCTTGGGCTGCTTTGAAGGATCTCTTGTGAATGTCGCTCCATTTGCTGGCGAGGTATGTGATATGTCTGAATAGGGGCGGGATTGGTGTTTAGCGTGGCTACTCCTGGGTTGTTCTGTTCGGGAATGTAATACGAAGCATGTTGAAGACTCGGTGCTCTCTGCATCATAGGATGATGGGGATGGTGTTGCTCTGGGATGGGACCATAGTTCTGTGCGCCACCTGATAGACTATGCCTGTGGCTATATCCGTGCTGCATGGGAAATCCTTCTGTGATCTGCTGCTGTCCAAAGTCGGCAAAGGAATGTGCTCGATGCATGTGATGACCTTGTGGAACCACACCGCCCGGTACAGTCAAGTTTTGAGGCCATTGCATTTGTCCTGAATGTTGAGGGGTAGTAGGCGACTCTCCCATATCTGAATCAGAAGTCTCGCCATCGTCGAGTTCAGAAGAGTGGATTCCTCGTTGGTGTGAGCGGCGCTGATGTTTAACCATGGTTGTCTTCCTGCAAAAGCTATTTATTGTAAGCACAAATCGTGTTGATCGCAGCTGATAGGACAAACCTCTTCAAGCACCCTTCGTGTGCACATTTGTAAGGTCTCTTGCCTGTGTGGATACGTCTATGACGCGCAAGACTGGACGACTATATTTGACGTTAGGATTGATACGTCCCGAGCAACGTTCTGTTTAGATTCTTACATCAGAAAATCTCTTCCCGCAACCAATGTGTTGGCATTGATGAGGTTTTTCGCCTGTGTGCGTACGAATGTGAACTGTCAATGCACTTCTCTGGATGAAGCTTTTGCCACATCCGGGAGTCAAGCATGAATAGGGTCTTTCGTTTGTGTGAATACGATAGTGACGCTGAAGATCAGACTTTCGATTGAAACTCTACAAGTCACCGTCAGCTGACATAACAGTTAACGTATGAAAGAGTTCGTACCTTGCTGCAAGTCTTCCAATCGCACTGGAATGGGCGTGCATTTTGCTCGTTCTCAACCAGCTCCATAACGTCCATCCTGACTTGACGATATATATAGTTTAATTGGAGTTATACAAGTTTCGACAGAAGATGACCAAGTTCGATAGGCTCTGTCGAAGCTGTGTCCAAGTTGTTTGAAAAAGATAGCTTGAGCGTGATAAGGTTGTGTAAAGAGATAGTGTAAACCGGTATCTTGAATATTCGAGAACGTGATATCAATATTGAGTAAATTGAAAGACCGTGAGAAGGAGAAAGCGTCCAGCGCAGAAGCTGTGAAGCAAGTTTGAGAGTGGCGACTTGTAGAAGTAACAACTCAAGGAAGAAAGGTAATGGGACAAGAGTTGATTACTCAAGGTAAACTTGATGATTCTTGAGGCCTGTTCACAAGAATTGACAAACACGCAAGGAGATCTGAGGTAGTCAGAGAAGTGAAAACTGGATGATAGGGTGAAGTATAATTGTGGGAGAAGAGGTCATATACATACTCTGGAGAACCAGTTTGTGCCTGGAGCTTCTTGGGGGTCAAACCAAACACGGAAAGGCGGGGCGCACGAGCAACAGAGAGAAACTCCCACGTTAAGTGACTAAAGAAGATGTTCCTGGATCAAGGGCGTAATGCTTCCGGGTGATGCGAGTGGCTGGGGCGAGAATGAAAAGAAGGGTTCTCGGCAGGGAATCTAGGGTGGTTGCTCAAGAGTGTCTGGTTGTTTCGACGTCAAAGTGTTCGTGAAGTAGCGTGAACGTATTAAGGTTGCGAAACAAGGACCATTCTTGAAGTAGAACAGTTCGGAAAATTTGGACGGGAGTAGATCGTCGCGACTCTTCAACGCAAGGACGTCGAGAGTGCTGCGAGACTTTTGGTAGGATGATGGCTGAATAATGGAAAACTGAACGGAGTCGCAAGATATTGTATCTAGGTCTTCCTAGTGGGGGTATGCTTGAACGTTGAAAGGTTTGACAACATGCGGATAGGTATGCGCCTTGACAATATGTATGTGACGAGATAGTTGAAGAGTAGAAATGTGATCCAATGTAGATATTAGGTTCTGGCTGACTCGTACTTCTGGTCAGTCAGAACGAGTTTGCCGGTTGGGGAATCTCGTGAGTATATACCTTTTCCCTCACAGGAAAAGAAAATATGTACAAGGTAACAAAATACCCTGGCAAATATGCGAGTATAATATTGTACAAGCAATTAACAGTGACAAGCAACAACGTATGCAAAACCTTAGAAACAAGCTCGCATGCAATTGAAGGAGGTGTAATGGGGCAGGTGCACTCTGTAGACAGATGGAAATAGATGGATAGGATAGGACAGGACAGGATAGAATAGGATCAGATACAAAGTAGGTGGATGGAAATGGTAGATTATGGATCTCGGCGGAGAATGAAGTGGAGTATTATCGCGTCTGAGAACTTTCTTTGCTTGGGTGGTGCCTCTCTACTTTTGTTAATGATGGTCCGGTAGTCGAGGAAAAGAATGGGTGATGTGGAGTCGAAAAAGGCAAGAGAAAAATATCAGCGAGTCAAATCAATTTATTGCTTATTTCTAACACCGACACCATTTGCGACAAGAATACTACCCCTCTGGGTTAGCTGGCCATTTACCTGCTTCAGCCAGGTCTAGCACAATTGTATACGACTACTTGTCGGTAGATACTGTGTTACTCTACAGAGCATGTACTGGACTAGCTAGATACGATGGGTGGGCGTAGGCAGAGGCAGATTCCTAGACGAATAAGAAAGCAGTAGCTTCTTGCCTTGCACCTTCCTCTCCAATGTGAGCACTGCGCAGACCCAGCAGAGTTTACCATCGAGGAGCAATTAACATCAATGACACTTTTCTCTCTCCGTCGTTCCTTTTTCTGCTTTCTTCTTTTATCTCATCGGTGGAGGTGGCGCGGTGCGGTAGGTAGGTAGAGCACGATACCTCGCAGCTAGCTACTTGTACCTAATCAGAGAGCGGAAGCAACCAAACGTATCGAGAGTCGGCCGTGTCTGGGCGTACAGGACTTTGTACAGATGCAAGCCATCACTGAAAAGCGAGGATTCAGTGCAAAAAGACTATGCTGATTAGAGGCAGAACTCTATATTAGCCGTTCACCTACAAGGATCCCGCATTTCCATGCTCTTGGGCTGATCCAGGACCGGCTGGACTAGGGACGCTTGCTTAAAAGTTGGAGATATAGGGTAAACGACCAGGGAGCATAGATGATGGAAGTTGGGCCAGGATGAAGAGTGGGTTATTCTTTTTCCGTACCACACTGACCTGAGTAAGAGTACAGAGTCAAGTACTTCGTACACCTCCCTCGAGACCTCCGTCGTACCCCTCTGCATATTCTAGCCTTCCAGGTCGTGCCGAAAGGTACGTACTTGCTTTACTCCACCACCTGCACACCACTATAAGCTACTGTATCACCAACTTTTGTGGCTTACCATGTCGATTGAGTCGCAGACCATGCCCGCCCTTGTCTTGCCAGGTCTCAGGAGCCAGGAGCCAGGAGGCGAGTACGGAGATGGAGATAGAAGATGGCGAAATCATTAGTGTGGAAGCTTTGATAACGGAGGTACTACAGTTTGAGAAAAGGGCAAGTTATTTTCAGAAATCATGAATAGTTGCAAATGCAAATTTGAGGTACCCAGCTGCAAATCCAGCAGTACCGATAGTACCGATAGTACCGATGTATCATTTCGTTCCTGCCTTGTCCTTGTAAGTAAACCGTGGGGTGTTTGTATTGGGAATTGATATGCGTGCAGTTGAAGAGAGGGGAGGAGAAACCATGGAGAAAACGGCAAAACGTTGTGCGAAACCAGCCAGCGAGGAGAAAAGCAAATAGTAGCCGTTCTTTTTGTGACGAATTGCATTGCATCGACACATGAGACTCACACCGAAATGTCAGTCAGCACTGGACCGTGGCTGTCAGTTCAACTCATACATATCAAGTCACTGTCAAGTATCGTCGTGTACGACTAGGAGCTTCGGATCCAAAGCGACTTGACTGGACCACCCCGTACCAATCGTTCTTGCGTAAAGACCAAATGCAGCGAGACCTACCCTGTATCTGTATTTCAGCACTCCCACATGGCCCTGTCAGATAGTGTAGCCCTTGACATTATCTCACGGTGCACTGAACTTAACACCTAGGTACAGCCGTACCAGGATGGAAAAGTAAGAATTCAGGTTGCTCCTTGAAGCACATGGGTAGTGCGGAAGTAGGCCTAGCATGAATGATAGAGTAATGAGCTGTCGTCACGTTTCGATTAGTATCCGCCCAAGAGGAAATCGAGCGTGCCGGATCTCGCAACTGGCCCGATTCAGATATATTATTCAGGGTGGATAGGCTCTTCCGATTTGTCATCACATTCGAAGGTGGTTCTGATGGTTCGTTCGTAGGCTTACGTTATCGTACTATCGACTTTCCAATACAGTTCGGGTGTGGACATTATACTCAGTACTTTGGTCTTCATATAGCATTACTCACTGCCAGTGCTCGAGGCCAGACAGTCCGCTTAACACCGTGAGCGTATACCGGCGTGGGGTTATGCTCGACTTGTTTCACAAACATGATTATGCCGTGAATTATATACTGTTAATGCCCCGGATCGGGTTCGATATTGGTGACCAGTAGGCCTGCTGCACTCGTATCAAGCGGATGTATAACATATATGTTATGAGTATCCCGGAGCACCCCGAAAGGAGAGCAACAACTCTTTTAGAGAGATATTGATCGGTATGATGTTGAGGACCAAAAGGAATGTTTCCGAGACATGTAATCAAGTCTACCTGAGTCGGTAGTAATCACCGAATCTCGATATCGAAAATAAGATGACATAGTAAATGCAAGTACTTTTGCAGTCTTGTTTATCCATCCGTCAACCTAAATGAGTATCTAGTGGCTGATCGAAGATGGCCGGCGGACTTCTTGTATTGAACTTTATTTTCCATATTTAAGAATGGTAGAAGACTGAGACACGACTTATGGATGATGAGCCGCATCTTGGAGGGGCTGAAGATTGATGATGGTTGAAAGGCAATGAAGGGGCATGGAAATATTCGACATCGCTTAAAGTTGGTTTTCCTTACTTTCAGAATCGAAAAATGTTTCTAGGTTGAAAAATTCTGACCATTCGGCATCTTTCAATCTCCCTTGTCTCGCGGATGCGTGCCGCCGAGAGAGGAGTCGTCCAACGGAATAAGAACCTGGTTCCCTCGAGGCCACAAGCGTGTTAGTGGGGGAGCGAACTTAATTTGGCGTAGCACAAGCACACAAAGGGGCTGGCCAGCTGGGGAGTGTTCCGCAGAAGGTTAGAACTGGAGTTTCGAAAATATCACAATCTTCCGCGTTGCTAATGTTGATGCCGTTTTAAGTGATGACCAGCATGGCTGTATGGAAGTAGATAGATACTATCTAGAACGTGCGAAATACACACCAAGATAAAGATGCGTTAAGGAGCAGGGAATACTTGTTTTTGAGGAACAAACTAACAGTCCCGTCCGTCTACCAAAGCAAACAGAAGACAGATAGATGAGTCGCCAGCGTCAGACAGATTTGATATCATTAGGGTAATGCATCCGCGATCAGTCCATAACCCACTGTTCCAGTCTGGCGGGATCGTGGCAAGATACGCCAAGTGTAGTACAGCAATACTTCGTATGGAACAGAAAGTGGACGCCCCAGCTGAAGGAAACGGAAGGCTTCGGGAAAAAGAAATGTTTCAAGCAGCTAAGGTAGCGCACAGGTTTGTGACGACATTTTCCCTACTGTACTACCTCACGCCTGCTCTCCATGCAGATGTATGATGTAGGTATGAATGGTAGTCTCTACAAAATCAGGAAATGTAAACAAACGAGGTTCAGGATGATTCCGAATCCCGAGATCTTCCTCCCGAGATTACATCGCTTCTGCTTGGGAACAAACACCTGGGCACGCTGGGCAAGAGCAGCCGTTAGTGGGCGGGAAAGCCCTTCCATCTAAAAATCCACTCCCAAGCGAGGCGCAGCAAGAAAATTCCTACGGAAGTATAGGTATGGAAATTCTCCTATGCACCGAGCCTGCCATTTACTGCTGCAGGAACCATTCCGAATCCATAGAGAACGTCTGGAGATTTCTCCTGTCTCCACTCATGGGCCATATATTCACATCATAACCTCGTGGCATCCAAGTCCTTTGTATCCACCACTCCCCACCATTATTGCGTTTTCCTACTCTAATGATCTTGGTCAACACCGGCTTTCTATCTAAGAATCTACTAGCTGCGAATATCGCTATGAATGCGATACTCCGAACCGCATAATGGAAGTCTCAAATGGGGAAGAGAATAGAGTTACTTTGACTGAACCAGGAACCCAATTACCGTGGAGTTGGATTGTTCATGCAACGCCATCAGTGCCTTTGGAACGGGTTGCTAGTAGGAACCATACACGTACAGCCCAATACCTTTAGGGAGTTACACCCTGGGCGCTTCGAATATCATAAGTCCTGTACCTGAGTGCAGCTCTGAAGCACCATACATATGTATCAGAACTCAAAGTAACCAACTGTCAGCGAGCAGTTTCTTGTCTCCATCCGCCCCAACAGTTGGTACTTACAAAATTATATTTCTACATTAGGTGCTAGGGGTTTCGGTCGTGCTCGAGGAAAGCCATATATGAAACCGAGTCTAAACTTTGGTCTATTTATTCCATACTGCAGCGGATATATATCTCTATGGGGGACGACAGAGCCACACATGAGTTACAAATTGGGAGTTCCTCCGTCCACTAGGCCGGCTACCTACCGTAGACGGAAATACCACCTTAGCGAGATCATCGTAAGTAGATAGTAACTGACTCCTGAGACGATGGGAAGCGAAAGGGTCTCCTTCTTCCGTAGGGAGAGACGTACATTGCTTCACTGTTAGGGAAATAGATTCGGAAGTGCTCGGCATCCAACTAAGAGTTTCCATCTCCACGTAAATATCTAACCACACTAACGCTACTTCGATAATATGAATTTCAGTATAGCTTAACAATATCTCTGTCACACTGCGATTAAAACCAAAATGCGACACAAGTCTTTGAGAGCCCTTGAGGCAAACAACCGTCCGAATTATTCCATCTCTGCATAACACGGGCCAAGTGTTCAGGTGTGGCGCCTTTCAGTGGGTACAGAGATTCTCAAACGAAGGTCAAACATCGCCAAACGTTAGTATCAATAACATATACGAGACTTTTTTCCTGCAGAGTTTTGATTACTATATGCAAGATATTTGGGCAATCACATTTTCGACCAACTTTTTACAATTAGCCTGGATATAGACATGCTAGTCCACACTCCATCGAACAGGTGGCGGGAGGGGGTTCCCTAAGGGACCTGCAATGGCTGGACTCATGACAGCTTCTTGCAAAAATCTATAACTCAACCGGCTTATAGAAGTTACCCTTCAGGATCGACATGATAAAGCTTGTTCTCCACAGCGGCTTGAATTAGTTTTGCCTTGACCCTGATGAGAGTAAGCTTTACTCCAACTCAGCACTTAAACACCCCATCACGCGTATCCAAACGCAACTCGATTCTACTGATCTTGCCTTAGGTTCCTGCACGTGAAAAGTGCTTTGACAGTCTCGTCACGAACATGCAGGCATCGGTTACCTTTCACATCACGAATTATCTGTGTTTCGGCTCTCAAGGCAAGTACTTTTTAGGGCATCCTTCACTATCAGACTCGGCTCGGGATATTGTTCTTGCTCATGCATGCAGAGGATCTTTCTGCACAGCTTACGACCAATTCACCCCAACACACGCACATGCATAGCGTCCCACTTAAGGCTTCACGGTGCAGAAACAAGGCAACTCGGTGATTCCAATCCGTTCGGACGTGATTGAATGACCTAAATGTTATGATTTCTGATCTTCAACGGGCATGGCGTATATGTTTCAAGAAAGCCCCTGTCCTGGAGGAACTCTTCATAACCTGTCTTTGAGGCGGGGGGACTCAGTAGCTGATGTCGATCAAGAACAGTGCATCGCTTAGCTTGGTAAGCGTACGGGTAAAGAAGAGGCTAGGATCCAATTATTCTCTTGAGCATCACGGAATCGCAATATCATCACACTCAGTTTGTACCTTCCTCATCACGAAAACCAGTCTATCGGCAAATCTTATCTCTCATTAAGCCAACCCACTGTCTGTGAGCGGTGCTAGACCTTATGATTAACAGCATGTATTGTAAGACAAATGCATCTGCCGAGTGCCAGGTACCGATGCGGGGCAGACCACGGAATACCAGAATTGGCTGTTGAATCAATACTGCGACATTTTTCCTTGCCCTGTTCGTTTCAATCTGCTTTCCCTGGGGGAAATTACATTCGAAAGCCTCGCGATTGACTAATTTTCACACTCGTCGTGCTGCATAGCTACCTAATAGGCACCTAGTGTAGACAAATCCAACTACGCATCGCATCGCATTGTTGGAAGACACGCGGGATCTTCTCTGTTAGAGCTGCTCGGAAACATGCGACTTTAGGTTTCACAAATATCAAGATTCTGAGACGGAATAGATGAACATCCTCCCCGGTCAGAATCCAAACTGTATGCTTATTCTAGTATCGATATAACGGTCGCTTCACTTCACATTACACAAGGTGTGGGGTAATGACTCGTTATCCAACAAACCAAGTCCTCCGCGTCAGGATGTAACAAGAACAAGGAAATTATCGGAACATATCCACGTGAGGATGCTTAAGGAGGTCATTCCGCTATATCCCTTACATGTGTCAATAGATTTCCCAATTCCGGTCTGCGCCACTACCTGTCAGACCATTTTCCACCTCCACGGCCGGTCATCTTGTCAAAAGCGTACCTGTACCGGCGGCACCGTTCGGACCGCGTGCAATTTCCTAGCGCTAATCGCTCAATATGGCATACCATTCCGATATTCTACCTCAAATCCGGTCATGTATCTTCAGTGCAGGAAAGATCTGGATCGGCCTGACTGCCGTACCTTGCAGAATACCCCGATGCTTACTTGGGTTTATTATAGCCTAATTTCCGGGTTGCGTCAAGAGTTGCCCTCAACGTCTCTCCTTTCACATCCCCTTCTCACAAACATTCCAAAGGAGTCGAGGATGCGCACGCGCTCGTCAAACTCTGGTGGCTATACTACCTAAGTACAAGAGTACTACACCATTCGTGGACACGGCATATGCAGTGCACGATCTTGGGAAACATCAAAGCCTCGCCCATACGGTCTGCTATCTGCTTGA
The DNA here is from genome assembly GCA_002946415.1 of Rutstroemia sp. NJR-2017a BVV2. NCBI lineage: Eukaryota > Fungi > Ascomycota > Leotiomycetes > Helotiales > Rutstroemiaceae > Rutstroemia > Rutstroemia sp. NJR-2017a BVV2. The sequence goes on from NJPS01000046.1 coordinate 1,744,830, forward strand.
TCCATAATTGGGCCGGTGAAGACGTCCAAAAAAGTACTGATATCGCCAATTTGGTGTGCGTTGGTCTTCATGTATCAGAAAGTATGGGCTTCCGTTGACGGCAAGGAACTGAAAGCTGGAGGAAAGCAAGAAGTTTCTTGATACACACAACTGCTGCGGTGCGGTTTAGAGCTCCTGTCTAGATCTGAAAATGGGCATCTTGATATCAATGAAATTCCAACCATAAAGGGGTGAAACTTCTCGGCGTTGCCTGGGTAGACGTATTCCCCTTGCTGCAGTGCGACGCACATGTCGAACTCCAGTTTGCTTCACGTAATTATTGTTAGAAAATCAAGTGATAACAATTTCGAGTGGTTTCTCTGAATACAAGGTATCTCTTCACTGTAAGGGTGCCGTACAGTATCATCTTTTACCACTCAAATGATGACATCCATCCAACCTCCTTTTGAAAATGGTTCACTGATTAAGCCATTATAAAATCTTCGTAATGTAATTGGCCAATTAGACACCTTTTCAATTTTCTGAGGGGCTATACTACATTTAGGCGACTATTCATCCCGCGCCCCGGCTAATCCGAGCCTTGTGTTTGCTGCATCCAACAAAAGTTCTTCACAAATGACAACGACTGGACGTTACAGTACAGTACGCCGGACGACCACAATGGAGTTCGTATCTCACACCGCTAGACTATATCACAACCATCATGCAGTTTCTCCTCTTTCACAACATGTCTGTAGGGTTTCACTGCTACAGCAATCCCTGCATTGTCCACTTCAAAACAACCCGTCAATACACGAAATGTTCGTCTGAGGTCTCGACTACATTCCGCCCCATAGCGCAGAGCATACGATACTATTGTTACACGGATTTGGTTCCTCCACCCGCCTTGTTCACGTACCTGGAGTTCGAAATCTGGTAGCGAATCTTGTGCGACGCGGCACAGCAAACCGCTTTTTTTGTACGCTACTTTCTTATCTGTTGATCGTGCTGCAGGAAGCAAATGAAACGAAGTCCTCGCGGCTTTTTAGTCAATAAAACCCATATATGCTTGTGGAGGCACAAGTAGCTGAATTTACAGTTGCAAGCATTCCCCGCACTCGACCGCTACTCGGAGTAAATCAGATATGGGCGATAAAAAGTGGTGTATGTCGAGGCTACCGATAAGGGCCGAAGATCGTTCTACCACCTCTGCTGTCATATTTTGATGGCCGTAGGGACGAAGAAAGACTACATTTAAAAAGCTGCTCTCCATGTAGGACTTTTAAGCTCATAGTTAGGAAAGTTCCCAGCTAAAATCCAAGTGGCTTAAAGTTTCGTGTTGGTCTGGTTTCAGCACAAGTTTCAAGTATCACATGATCTTCCCTCATCTTTCTCGAGGTAGCTCCTCTTAGGTTCCTAGAAGCAAGGGCTGCGCACCCGCTGGTGACATCAGTCTCATCGTCAGTTGCAGTAAGAGGCTCGCTGCCTTCCTCATCATCGAGCTCTCCGGTCATCCCGCCCGAGCGTACATTACCCTTTCTTCATCGCAATTCTCCGTACTCGTCCCTGCATCTCTGTTCCCCGATTCACGTAGCTGCTTCCGATTGATTTTCCTTTCTGATACGTCGACTACTCGTCATACGTCTATGCAGAGAAAAGACCCTTTCTTAGTCCCTTCTGCCGCTGTTGAGTGAGTAATTTGCATCTTAGTTTCTACCTACGCCTCTGAATGTAAGACTATGAAGAAGGGTGAAGCTTCACGGCAGAAGCAGGACTAAGAGCAGCGCGTTCCAGGCGCGTTCTAGCCTCTCTAATTGTTGTTACTGTTGTTCTACATTGAATTTTATATCGCGTTCCTCTTCAACTTGCAGGTATATTCTCATTAAAGGGAGCAGCTAATAGACAGACCTAGCCTGAGGACTGAAGCACCATCCTCCAACTCTATCATGCACGCACATAGTAGTGTTTTCTGCTTATCTCGTGGCTAGTTTTTGACGGCGTAGCTACAGTAGTAGGTTGAAAAGGTCAACTTAGACAAAATTAGCACTCCATGTACACACAGACATTTAAGATAGTGCTTTCTGTCGGCACGCTCACTTTCAACCTCACAGACGTTCTCTATATCGACCTAGCCACTGCACTGACACACAATAAGTCGAATCAGGCCATCACTCCCCTCAAATTTCGTTTTCGTTCTTGACACTATTCCAAGTTACTGCATAATCATCGGCATCACCGTCCACGACGACTCGATCTGCCCCCTCATACTCGGAATAGTATCCGCGTGAGGGTGCTTCCACGCACATTTTCTTAATTCCCTCACTTAAACATTCTTGTGGGATAGTTTATTGATGATCAAATAGTATCAGCTTCTCCAAGTCAAGGGTCACTGCTCTGCATTGCATTACACTGCAGTCGATCTCAATCTTCCGAATCTGCCGGAAAGACGCCAAGTGAGGACCTCGATACTATGGAGATGTTTGCTCGGAGAATTTCTTTGGTACCTGCGCCGTGTGACTACCCATTCCATGCGTCGAGCATCTGACTTACGGCCTCAGTAGTATCTAAATGGAGTTTTATTAGTCGGATGCAGGCACATTGCCTGGAAGACATTGCCATGGGTAGCACTACGCTACAGCTCGGATTATTAACGGCATCTATATCAGGGCCAAGCAAACAATACTCCGGCTGTATTATACCTGTTCATGATAGAGAGCTGAAACTGCGTCCTTCCTCGCTCTCTGTGGCGCGTTGGGTCTCGTATTCCTCACGGTGCATTGTATCCTGGTAGTATCGGTATCCTCTTAGGTGGCGGACGAGTTCGGAGGAAACAACCCATGCGATCGCTACATCATACCTAAAATATACTCAGGCATTGACCTTATTGATAGGATTTATTCATTCCTCTAGCACTATTCCAGATCGCAATATTGTCCACTCCATTCTACTCTATCTCCTCTCCACCCACACCAACCCACGAGCCTTATCGTGCAAGAACCAGGAATCGTCGTCTGAATCCCCGGCACCGATCACTTTCTCCTCAACACCTTCATGAATATCGCAATCTAGATACCATTCCTTAGTTCCAAATCTCCATTTAGACCCAGTCTAATCTAATTCCCCCAAAGCCCGACCAATGACTCGTCATCTCTTGGTGATGACCTCGTCTTCCCTACTATACACTACAGCAAGACTAATCAGCCACATACTACAGCAAACGAAGTCCACCAACCGGGGATATCATACCTCTGTATCCGTACCACTAAAATAGGCTACCTACCTACAGTAGTGTCTCCCAAAACTCTAATTCCAGGCGTCTCTTTTCCTTGTTGCGCTGCTGTGTTGTGTTGTACAAAGAAAAAAGAAAATATACTCATCCTAGTATTCGTTTCACGACCTTCGCGCTTGCGTAGTACTTGGAAAAAGGAACTATCAGCTAGGTGAAAAGATGTACAAGGCTAGAAGCAAGCTAACGATAGCTGGGTGGATTGGACATCTAGTCATTTAGAATTTATTTGTTTTAGAAAGTAGGAATAAATTAGCGACTAAATTACACTGCCGTCGATGCCATCGAAAAACATAAGTCACTTACAACTCCACAAATCTAGCCCAGCCCAGCCCAGCTCGACCCATGACTTTCCTTACAGCTGCGAAAGGATCTAGCCATCGGCATACACCCAGATCTCACCAAGAGTTCCCACACATATCCAATCTCCCCTCTCTTCTCTCTAAAAGAAAGTGTTTCCCCACCACACCTCACCACAACCCTCCGAGACACATCACCCAATTACAATGCCCATCGTCTCTTTCCTCCCTCCACCAAAACCCACCTATCCACACATCTGCACAAATAAAGGTAATGTTACACAAGTCTAAAGAACCCAAAAAAGCAGAAACCTGCCCCAATAACTTCCCTTACCGGTCTTCCAGCATCTTCCCCGTACGTCTCCCTCTCCACAGCCAACAGTACTTTTCAGCCCCTACGCCTGTCCCAGTAGTGCTGAGGGTGTGATTTCCATGCTGTGTGACTTGACTACCCGGAAAATCCTGGAGTAACTTCCCGAAGCTACTCCAGCCAGCTAGTGCCATCCCAGCCGACGATCGCGGTGTGATTGAATGAGCCGCTTTTTACGTGCGATGGATTATGCACGATATCGCATCCCGTTGTGTATGTACTGAGGGATAAAGATGTAATGCATGGAATTATGACTAAAGGGCAAGAAGGAAAGGCCGATGCCGAATGGCGATGATGCGACGTGCGTCGCATTCCAAGCTTGTTCTTTGGGTGGATAATGCGAATGCAGCATCGTCATACCATACCCCAATTCTTGTTCCTGTATTGATGCGATTGATGGGTATTTTTACTGCTCTGCCGTTGTTCTATCTACGTATCATCGATGACAAACCGGCATAGTCGATGTCTACCTTGACGTGCCTTACTTAGCAAGGAAGAAAATCTACGATTCGAGTTCAGCATAACAGTGGCGGAAGTAGTTATCGAATCAGAATGCGTTACACCCAAGTGCCAGCCACTCTCCACATGTTTAGACCCTTCCCTTCGCCATCTTCCATGTAGTAGTCGTCTCTCTGTCTACCATGTTCCATGTCCACACTGTAAGTGTCTGCTGTGCCTGCAAAAATCAGGATGATACCTGCAACGACGCGAATACTCCCTACTTCTCTTCCCCAACCAAACCCACCCGTCCAACGTCCGTTTTCCCGTTTCTCCTTGGCTTGGCTCAAGTCCCTGGTGCTGTTTTATCACATTTCCTGGGTCTCTGTCATGTTAGCTTTAGCTTCAATATTTCCCGCACACGCACTGCGCTCATGCCGTATTCTCCCGTGCCTGGGAACAGAAACAAGAGAAACGCTGCTCCCTCCTCCCTCCTGTATCAAGATCAAAGGGTCATCAGCATCTCCACTCAGCTTCCTCCCTCGAACTACCTAACCTACACAGTGGTGCAGTCGGGAGGACTCCGTCTCCACACTCCGTTCATTAGGAATCATCCGACAAAGCTCTGTTCCTGAACCAGGTCGGTGCAGATTTTGGTAACCTGTAAAACTTAAGTTTGGTACGCTAGGAGATAAGCATAGGGACTATTTGGGATGGATATGAAGAGAAAGTGAGGAAATTCTCCGCACAAAGCACCGGAGATTTTACTCGTATAGGCAATGTGGGATGGGAATGGTAATCTCATCACGTAGCTAGGTGAAATGATGGTCTGGCTTACGTGCGTGCAGTTTCTGTTCCTCGATTTTTGTCGTTGATCGGAGGCAATGGTCCTCGTGATGCTCGTTGGCGCGCCAGTGAAGTGGATACCTGCGACGAACGGCAGGAGACGAGCTTCGGTCCGAGGTCGTGCTATCTTCTTTTGCAACAGAATCACTGGATCCCGTCGGCCGCCCGTGCCAGCGACATCGTTGACATGTTACAAGACGGCCCCTCGTCTTCTCGTCAAGTGACTTGAGCTGCGTTAAGGGGAAGGCGAGATGATCGGCCCCACGACCCTTATCTGGATAAGATGTGACCATTTCGGCCGGATTCCGAGGCGGGATAACGCGCTTTTTCAACGGCCTTATTGCCTCAAGAGGACGAGGCTTATGAGCGTGTTACGCACTGCTACCAGCTGTCCACCTCATCACGACGGAACCAGCTCAGATCAGGGAGAAAAAATCCCCAAGGTGGGGGCTTGCCGTCCGCCAGACTCCGAAACGCTTTCTCCATTCTGTATAGAGGAAAGCTCCGTGATCTGCTTGCTTCGACCCAACCCTAAAATTTGCCTTTCTTTCCTGTTCCTTGGGGTATACCCATGCTTGCATTGCCTCGCCTCATTTCACAGCGAAGCCCTTGTGTAGGGGAAAGAGGGGCAGATATTACAGGAATCGCATATGGGGCGACAGATTGCCATTAAAGAGACGCTTTGACATCATATCTCAGCTATCGCGACCTTGAGGGATAAGTATATGTGTCAGATGACCATCACGCAGATCGTAGAGTAGCTGCTATGGAGCACAATTGCTGCAAATGGAAGTCCACTGTGACAAAACAAAGCATACTATCATCGTCCACTCAGAGCGCAAGATACGTAAGATTACAATCTCTTTTCTCTAGACTCAACAGTCCTAGCCTATATAACGTATGTAATATGTGTTGTTATGTTCGAGACTGCTGTTGACATGACATGCACCCCCATAAAAACTCTCCCCACAAGAAAATCTTAGGCAATAGATCGAGCGGACATGCATAACAAGCCTGAGGATTTATGAATGGGCTTCCACGTGCGATGTCCACAAAGCTACTGTAACACGGAGTATTTGACTATCCAATTCTAGGACTTGCAATATGCGGAAATCGTACGATGTATTTCAAAAGGGGCATTTAATCGACGACAAGTCAAACAGAAGAAGCAAACGCAACGCAGAGCAAAGCAAGCAAGCAGAATCGCACCGGTTAGCCGTGGCGCCGGCAGCGGCATTGTTGGAAAATACAAAATCGGGAAATCGGGAAGAGATTCTGTCTTGTCTGCTTTTTCTTTTTCTTTGATTTGATCATGACTCAACGAAAAGCGCAAGAACTGGAATCGCGATGGAAAAAGCAAAATACATCTCGCATCTCCAGTCTGCGCAAACCAGCATATACGAAGCCGGAAGCGGGCAGGCACTGCAACGGCGCCTGCACCCAGTTGATCGTGCATCTTACATACAAGGCTCTGCAGCATCGTGGCAAAGAATGGCGGTTCTAGTGAAACCGTGCGGCTTTAGTAAATGCAGAGTGTCGCCGTAGCCAACTCAATCAATCAAATCTTGCAGTCGTCTGAAAGTCATATTTTTTGCTTCTTTCGGTCCGGAAATATGACACCGGGAAATATGCTCCCCTCTCTCGGTCTGCGAGCCGAAGATGAGTATGTCATGTTAGTCATAGATTGTTATTGGCGGCCTGTTTCAGAGAAATGAGGCGTGTGGCAGTGTGGGAATCCCGTCCATCCATCCATCCATCGGTAACGGTGACAAGGTGCTGGAACCGGGACTAAAGGCAGTTACCGACATACCAGGGGCGAAATCCTTCAATGTGATCGTAAAATCCCAGCGCATTGAGCAATATGTCGGTGTCGTGCGAACGTTGCAGTGTCGCTGAAATTACAAAATAATTCTTGGCGAGGTCTGGCCAGCGTAAGAGATCTCGCATGCGTTTTCGTAGCTGTTTCATTCATGGCATGTCAAGTCGTAGTATGGGGAGATTTCGATGAGGGGTTGCAATTTGCAAGTGCAATTGAGGGGTCGTTTGTGTGCCGCTCTGGAACTGTGGAACGGTGGAACGGTGGAACGGTGGAACTGTTGACATCTGCAAGTTCGAGGATCTAAATGGACCTTGGAATGGAGCTGTCCAAAGCAAGAAGAGCTTGCGACTATAACCAAGGAATAAAAAACAACTCATGCTAGCTGGCGATGATGATCAAAACGCTTTGAAGGTGGTTCGATCGTGGGGGTACAAATGCAGTGTTATGCTGCATGGAATGCGCGATGCATTATCGGAACAACCATATAAGAGTTGTCGTAAAATGATCATAGCAAGATGTGTGATTGACATGCACGTAATCTGATAAGGCAATATATTTGATTAGTAGTGAACCCACAAAAGTCGTGATGCTAGATATGTCAATCAAACATACTTCACTAATTATTTTACACCTGCCAAAAATGACAATGAATGCTGGTTGCTAAGTGGACACACCTACACGGCAGTTACTCTCACGGAACGAGCATCTTCTTGCTTCAAAGTCGGTGAAGCTGTACATCTTTCGTCAGAATCTATCCCTTGAACGACGCGATACCCCCTGTGTGCAGTTAGAATCCCGTCACATATGGCCAAAGTCGCTATGCCAGCCAAGCAGAGGCTGTAGTATCAGCACCACTATCTCGTTGTTTTCCAAGTTTGGACGGTAGAAAGTATGTGTTGCCTCACTTTGACTTTGTACGAAGTCCAGACCATGAGACGCTCTCGGTACTTCATTCTTGACATCCATGATGATGATCCGTGACGCCATGCCGGCCCTTTCACGCATCATTTCTTGCTGCAGGCACTGTATCTGAAGCGTCAGACAGCAGCCATATCCTGGAGTATGAAAAGAAGCGGTGAGATAGGGGTGCAAGACTCTATCGAGCACTATGTAAAGCCGTTGTCTGCAAAGTTTCGGACTTGTATGCCTCGTAGACAGGTTACGACTGGCATTTGATGGATCTTCTCGCCGATGGGGCAGATAGGATGAAGAGAACGTGCCTCTTCAATGAGGGACAAAGTTGTCACTACACGCGGGGTGGTCGAATTTGGAAGGAGTAAAGACAGCCGTCTCAAAGGAGACTACTACATGCTCAAGATACTTCATACATGAGTCTCACATGAGTAGGAACAGAGTTGATGGCATAAATTTTGTGATGCTATCTAAAATCATGGGGGGTACCTAGTGCACCGTCCCTTCTAACTAAGTTGTCTTTTCAAGTATAAATGCCGGAGATGTATACAGAGTAGTTCATAGTATCTATCCGTACTTTACTCTGAATGTATACAGACAATCCAAAAATCTTTTGAACCAGAAAGAGAATTTTCTACAGATCCTTTCCATTGGAAGAGCGATACCGCACTCAACACCTTCCCATGCCCGCCTTTAGAACACCATTAGTGAGGATCCCGCCTGCTATGTGCCGGTGTATGATGATGAAGTTTTTTCGTATTTAATTAAACAAAGTCGAAACGAGGTCCGAGATAGACATACGGAAGGAGACGTCTATTTCTGGAGCAAGGCCGATGAATGCGTTTTCCCGAGTCGTGTAAATGATGCATCGTGATAGAATGAACCCCGTTTAGCATGGGTGAATTTCATCATGGAGGTCGGGATCATGTCATCTTCCACGAGCACCAAAGACGGTCTGATACCTAGGGGTTTTCGGGAGCCGTAACAGCAGCAGTGATTGTTCTAGCAGTAGCACCTGACATGGAGGCGGTGGCTGTCGTGTAAGAGGTGTTGCTATCAGGCGAATCTGTAGTGGTAGACTCTTCATTTGTACGTTTCTTAGGGCTCTTCCTTAAACGTCCCAGGCACCATTTCTTGAGTGATTTAGACCAATCGTCAACAATTGCCTGATCCCAATTTGCTTCCAAATCAGGTATGGGTGGTTGGGAAGTACTAGCTTGCATTTGAGACCGTATCGTTTCAAGAACCTCCAATATGAAGAAACCGAGAGCGATGGAGAGCAATGCCGTGACGTAAATGCTTGGACTACTGTTGGTTGTTTGTTGCCAGAAGTCCGTACATAATTTCGACGTGTGAAACGATACCCCTATAGCAATGCTGGCTACAAGACCAAGGAAGGCATAACTATCCGCTGGTTAGTCCATATGTTATTTCGTATTGGGAATAAACTTAGAGAGTTATACATCTTCCCTCCTTTCAATTCCACGGCACCTTGGTAGCAAAACATGATTGTATAAATCAACCATGACATCTGGGTTCTACCTCTAACGTTAGCCAGCATCATTACATTTTAAAACACAGACCTACCCAAATATGAGCCCAGGATGGTCTTCCAGGTCCTCCGAATCCTTGATCAGAATATACACCGCGCCGAAGAAAAAGAGGAAGAAGACAACAAGTATTCGTCTATTTAGCAGGTAGGAAACCAAGCATATAAGCATGGCAACAACGATGAGGATCAATCCTTCACCAAATTTCAACAGTGCGCGTGCCCAGTTCTCGATTTGAGACTTGAGCTCATCCCAAATGGTGCCAGCGCCGGGCAAAATTTCCGAAGCAATATTCACCGCATCTAGATGTGAAGTAGCGGAAGTTATGACAGTGCTGGTCGTACTAGTTATCGTAAGGAGTGTTGTGGTTGGTGAAATTCCATTTGAGGAGTCTACAGAGACGGCGCCGGTCTCTGCGATGATGACTTTACCACCTACAGGCGTGATGAGGTTTCCAATCATGGTCCCGTAGATCCACAACCGCATGACGCTCTTTGCGGCAGAATGAATATGTTTTGTTGTCGTCTTTTTAGGTTCTAGAGCCGCAAGGCATCAGCATAATCCCACGCTGGCTTTGTACTCGTAGCAACTGAAGCTCTCATACTCTGGAGAAGAGGATGAATGCTTGCGACACTTACTGATACATAGCCTGTCTCCCTTGTTCCCTTGTGACTGCATTCTTGGTGGAGTTACAAACTTCTGGAGAGCACCGGTGGCATTTTTTAATTGTCTAGCGAAACGTCAACAAATGAGGAAATAAATGGCATCTACTTGAATGGGAACTCACCTAATAGCCCTGATAAGGATTGCACCGAGTCTCTTTTCCAACGCTGATGCAAACTCGGTGACACCGAATAAGATTAAAGATCTCTTTGGCTTGTATTCAATAGTTTCAATGAATTGTAGACGGGCAGCCTTGGGAGATCCCATGCTACTCTCGCGGCCCTCATCCATCTGAATGGCCGCCATGATTTCAATAAACGGACGAGACGTAGCTGCCGAGTCCGCGAGGGTCGTTGACCTTTTGGGAGTTGTAGTATTAGTCGTGCCGTCTGCTGCTATTGTATGTAGGTTAATACGGCATTTCAGAGTTTACAAGAGGAAGATATGACAGATTTTGATTTATGCCGGCAGACTTACCACCTTGGCAGAATATATCCACCGATTCTAAGCTTCCTCTGTGACGATTTGATGAATAGGGTTAGATGCGGCAGTGTATTGTGCCAAATTCTTCTATCGACTCAGCCGTTAGTTTCTAGACGTCAGCGTCTCGAGGTTAGTATCTCGGCGTCGGTCGGTGTTTTGACGTCGGTGTTTTGACGTCGGCGTCTCGACGTCGGTGTCTCGTAGTCAGTGTCTCGTCGTGAGCTTTCCGTCGTGGGCTTCTCGTCGTGAGTTTCTTGTCCTCGGTGTTTTTTCTGTCCTTGCTCTGCTGGTTGCCTGTACTTTCCTCTAGGTCTTCTTAACGATAGACTGTAAGTAGAACGTGATTGGAGTAAGAGATGGGAGATATTTGAAGAATGATGTGCCCCCACGCAACTGGAGACGGAAGAAGTCGTTTATGATGAAGTTAGAGCTAGCTCAGCCCGCCTCTGCTGGTAATACAAGCACGTGTCTGTCAAGCCACAAAAGTCGTGGATCCTGCTCCGACGAAGACTCAGCTCGACGCGAATTGTTTGCAAGGCTATTGCACAATTATCCAGTGAAGACAATATTTGTAGCGGCCAGACTGGAGTAAGACTCCTCATCATGCTTCATCTACTACACTAACTGTTCTGTAGGTTGTCATCCCGAAACCAGTACCTGTCGATAGCTGAACCCAGCATCTATATACCTAACTTCCACCGGTGAACTACGATGGACCCCGTAAGCATTGCAGCGGCCGGCCACGACCAGATAAAAATAGTGTCATATCCGCGACCAGAGGTTGATATCATTGCAGTATACGGACTGGCCTCCCGAGTACTTGAATGGTGCACAAAATATTTGAGCATGGAAAAGCGTACCATGAATGTGCGCACAATGATGTGTTGCTTGGATATAGGCTCTGACTCCAATGGGATATCCAAACGCTTTTATGAGACGATATCCAGGGAGAGACAAACATCTGAGGAGAAGAAGAGACCGATTGTATTCGTGGCCCACAGCTTCGGGGGTGATATTGTTCATAAAGCTCTCCAAAGATCGCGCAGATGCAACCCTGAAGCAATGTTCGATTCTACGTCAGGAATCTTTCTGTTGGACACTGGCCCAACTATCATGTGGATACGAAAAGGAGAGATATCGCGATTCTTGGACACTCCAATAGATCACTACAAGGAGCACTGGCTCTCCAAGTTTATGAGACCAGGCCGAGGCGTGCGCTCTTTGTGCGAGCTTTGTCTTCCTTTGGGACAAGTTATTTGCATAATTCCCATGAATACGTTTAAACCCACAAACACACTGCGAAACTTATCTCTCACAACGAGTATCTGTTCCGGTGCTATAAGCAAAATATGCGAAGCAACAATGAAGCACCTCAAGAGTACGCTGTTAAGCGCAAAGTCGGTGACAGCCTCGCTAGGATTCAACATATGGCTGGTAAGTCTAATATCCAGGTCAACTTTGACACCAGAGATGCTCATATGTACCAAGAAACAGGAAACCGGATATGAGATTGAGCTACCCCTCTTTCTCACCAAACCAGGTCCCGTGGTCTTCGTCTACGCTACGATGATGTATAGTATCTTTGTCATGGTCTACTGCACTCTCCACCATCATCATAGATACCAGCATGTATTCATCAATTTGGGCATCATAGCTGGTGCCATCTTTTCGTTCTGGTTCCAGCCACAAAATGGTGCCATTGGTGCCATCACGACGATCATGCCGATGTTCCTGAGCTTTGCCTTGGGGTTCAGCAACGGGATGCACTCACTCGTAGGCCCCAGGTCATATACTGAAGAGGAGAAGATCTTTCGTGCTTTGAATCTCTGGGCTTCCGAAATAGCGAATGTAAACACATCCGCTGTCGACGAAAAGGATAGCAGGGAAAAGAATCGCTTCTCTCATTCTGTATCAGTCTGACATCGAGAAGACCATCTCCCTGACGGAGCGCTATACTGCGCTGTGCTTTGGGTGTGAGCCTCCGAATCTTGATTTCCTTCGTATCCGGCGTCTCGTGTTATTCAATTTGCAGTTATCCTCGATCGCTCTCGCTTTATTCCCATTGCTCAGTATCTGGAGCTATTCTCGTAAGCTGGTTGTATGTTATTTGTTAAAATGATTAGAAATATATCTGTTGTTGAGGTCAAGTGGAAAATATGATGATAGTGCGGAGACAATAGTGACCGAAACTTTATTCACTGTGTTTACGTCAAATTTGCGGACAGAGCCAATTGACCATTGGTAGGAACTAAAATCGGTAATCACATGCTTATCCAGAAGAGTACGATCTTCACTCCTCCATTCTTGCTTTGCTATCCATCACATGCAGGTGGATGAAACGTCGACGCCGCATTGACATTCATCTCTACGCAATCCTTGCGGCACCAGATACGCACATTTTGCCTGCAAGGTTTTGAGACAGTTTATAGTCATGTATATGCTAGATAAATGGAGAAGTTTTACTACTCATGATGTCTTCAATCTTCCTAGATTAAAGACGAAAATACCCCACCGCTAAGTCCGAATACACGCTGCGTATGATACACCAGCTCCCCATCAATAATACCGCCCAAAAGCAAATCTGCCATAGCAACTCCGCTAGAACCCCTACTAGATGGCGCCGCATATCAATCCGCAGTTCTTGCCTCGGCCGCCTGCGCCGCAAGATCTCTACGTACTACTTCATCCTCCATGATATTTTCGCGACTGAGATTCGTCGCATTGCGTTTTGCTCTTCCTCCAAATAGACATTCCCATAAATCATCTTCGCCAACAGCTTCTCCACCACTTGCGCCTTTAGCTAGCAGATCCGCCAACTTCACATCTTGCAATTCCATACTATTCGCCTCTTCCAAGCCGCCCGCCACTAACTCATCCTCCGTAAGTTCCCTGCCCTTGCCTTTCTTCGACCCAACGGCATGACCCAGGTGTTCCAGTCGTCTCTTCACGGATAGTTCATAGATGGACTCTTCTACCGTGTCGCCAACAAGGTACAACCAGACGCTTGTCCCAACAGTCTGCCCGATCCGGTCTACTCTAGCAATCGCTTGTAACTCCAGTGCAGTGTTCAGGAGGGGTTCAGATAAAAACACATGGCTGGCATTGACCAGTGTTAGTCCGGCACTATGTGCACGGGCATGCAGCAAGAATACTTCTATGCCTGCATCATTCTTGAATTTCTCGATTCCATCAGGCTTATCGATTGACGTGAAGCCAATGCGATACCGTTGGAAAGCCCGGGAGAGAACCGAGAGAAAATCCTTGAACTGGGAGAAGACGATTGATTTCGCACCGGGGTCTGATTCACGAAGATAGAGGAGATGGCGTGCCAGTGTGTCGATTTTCGTACCGAAGGAGAAGTTGCCCGGTAACTCGATATTCTTGATTTGAGCAAGTGTGGCCTTGCTGACATCAGAATATATTTTTGACTTGCGGGAAATGGAAGACGATGGCGAACGTGCCTGCACTGGCTCGTGCAGCTCCTCTGCTTGTATGGAAAGTTCTTGAGGTTTGTACGTGATTTCATGAAGATCTGCTTGGATTAATTTGCGCTTGCAAACTGGGCAATTGTGATGCGCTTGGAGATGTTAACAAAACAGAACAAGTATAGGAGGGACGGGAAACAGCTTACTGCTCCACCATAACTTAATACAGTCATGGCAATATTGATGCCCGCATACTGTAAGAGCACCAACCTCAAACTCGTCTCTACAAATAACACATATCCGTTTCTCGTCCGGATTCGTAGCTTCCAATTTTAGATGAAGAAGGTATCTCCTCTTGGCCTTGGCGGCAGCAAGCTTCTGGTATAACTTTTCCTCATCTTGAATCATCTTTGCGTTGACCTTGTCATTTTTGGGTCCCTCATATGGACGTAAACCGTCACTAATGGCCTGTAATTGCCGGTAATATTCCAGTCGTGAATTCATGATGCTGGTGAAAAGTTCTATCTCTTTTTCTAGAGCTGTGATAACTTTGCTTTGCTCGGTAAGATGTCGGTGAATGCTGAGTTGCCCTTCGACAATGGAAAGCTCATGTTGAGCCCGCACATTTCCATCCTCCGCAGCAGATCTTAGAGACGATGCGACAGTTCTCAGTTCTGACACAATTTCTCGCAGCGTACTTTGATCTCTGTGAACATGCTCCTCTCTAATATGGAAGAGTTCAAGAGTCTTCTCCGGGTAAGGCCCTTTGCCCGCCTTAGCTTCGCGTACAGCAGCTTTCGCCTCTATTTCAGCAAGATTGTTGGTACTAGTAAATTCAAGCGTCAGTATACACCACATAGAAGACATAGCGAACGCTCCTCGTTTTGATGGAAGGTGGAAACATGCGAAGAAGATCGAAGGAGCAAAAATATGTTACGAACGGATCGTACTTACAAGCCAGTCAGAAATTTGTGCCTATCGGTGATCATAGTTCGTAGCACATGTACGTATACCATAACCTCATCTTGCAGTTTGGTAGATTCTTCATACTCATCTCCATTGACCTCCAGCCCGTCATCTTCGTCTACCAAAGGGCGCAATAGAATCCGAATTAGATGTTCTCTCCATTCATCAATCTGATTTGCTTGTGCATCTAAGCAGCTACCTAGGATATCAAGACTATGCAATTGTCAGTTTGGGTGCAAAAAATATGTATGATCGTAAGAGCTGGAGGAGCGTGTTCCCAAAATGGGTAGAAAGAAAAGCGACACATACTTTTCAACAATACGGCGGCTTTCGAGACCACCCTTCGTGATGTTCGAGGGGATCCCTGGTATTTCTACAAAGCTTTGTGATTCTGCTCGGCCTGCGATGGTCTGCATAAGTGTGTTGGTTTTGCTATATACCTATGAATATGTTAGGGAAGCGCTCATCATAGACGAATTAGGGATATGCTAGAAGTCAAATCACTCTAACGAAATTTGGAATATGCATACCTCCTGCAATATCTCGCGCCGGAGCTTTTTTGCTGCTTCGTAACCTTCAGTTTCTAATTTTTCTAGTTCTTGAAACTCTGCAGAATTAGGCTTGGTCATTTCCTCATTAGTTTTGATCTGGAAGTATGCATTTGCACGGAAAAATAGTGCCATATGCTCAATCTCCAGAGCACCTCTCAAGCGAGTGCGAAGCGTTCCCATGCGCGACATGGGATCGGATCTAGCATCTAAAGTTAGAATTTTCCAAATCGATCTTTAAAATTCACTTACTCATCTTGATCTTTGGCATCTGCATCTGATCCAGAGCGGTGACTTCTTGCCTCGATTTCACCGTTCCTAGACTTCTCCAACTCGATGCGTAGTTGCTCGCGACATTCCTGGACCATTGATGCAGCCTCGATGACCACTGCTTCCCAGATATTCAGAGCTTCCCGTACTCGAGCCGAATTTTCGAACAACTGTCCTCGTTTCAAGCGACATTGTAGGAGCGACCGATGGTCTGTTCTAATTGCTACGTCTGCTTGCTCAATCATGAAATCAAGGACCTGGTCCACAGTTCGCAACGGCGAATCTTTGTTCTGTCCGAGTGCCCGCCGATTTCGGCCCCCAACTTCTGGATGGAGTGCGGTCTGCCTAAGTCTGACAAGCCAGCGCCGCATGACTTCAGTATAATCCTGCGAGTTCCAGTCTTCAGTAATTGGATCTCCGTCTACATTCAAATTTGCCTCTTCGCACATCTGCTCGAATAGTTCCTGGTAGCATTGCTCTTCAATCGGTGTGAAAGGCATAGTGATAACAAAACGTCGCTGTTGAGGTAGCTTCAACTCATCACGGACATCCCGTTTGCTGTGGCGTAAAGCTACCGTTCCGAAAAGCCTCTGAAATTCCGCCTTGTGGGAAGATATAAGCGATAGGAATATGTGCTGCGAAGAGGCGTACGGCTCATATCTCAAGAAAATTAACAATCCTTGTAGGTCGCTGATATTCTTTCTCACCTACAGGAGTTTAGCAAGATGTGAGAAGTAGTTACTGGTTGCCAAAATAAGAAGTGCATCGGGAGGGGCAGATTTGTAGCAATGCATGTACTTCGCAGAAACAGTGTGGAAGGTACTTACTGGCGTGCCTGTGATTGCCCAAGCATTAATGCGAGGTATCATTTTGGCCACAGTTGCTGCTTTGCTAACACCACTCTCCACCATTTGTGCTTCGTCCAGGCATACTCGCCACCATGAGAATTGCATTAGAGGCGATTTCCGTCGCGGATACTTCGATTCATGGCGTAATTTCTTTTCGGGGTTTAATTTGGTGAAGTTGATCTCAGCAGAAAGCACCGCATAGGTTGTAATGACAACATCGGAATTCGCAAAGCTATCCAATATCTCCTCTTGTTCAATGCGCCGGTTTTTAATGCCCTGATAATGCATGACTGTGAGATGCGGAGCATGCTTCTGAATCTCGGCTATCCATTGTTCTAAAGTTTGTCAGTGACTGTCAAGGAAAGGGTAGGAAAATTGACATGAAAAGACATTCTTAGATTTCTTACTTGAAATGGACGGTGGAGAAATTATCAGTGTAGCACCAGTTGGCCGCAAATCTTCGTCAGTATACGCATCGAACACCAGCGACCTCTCGGCTAAACGCTTATGAAGTGTCATTAAAGCGATCATTTCGACAGTCTTCCCCAGCCCCATTTCCTCTGCCAAAATGCCCCCCTTAATCCTTGTTTCCAGTGCAAAGAATGGCTCGAGGTTAAAGGTGACTATGCCAAATAAGTGGCTCACATAAAAAGTCTGACCATGGATGTCTGTAACAGCTCTAAATGTATTCGGCAGTTCACTCATGGGTACATCCTTCACGGGTTGAATACCATGGGCCGTGCCAGCCCATTCCATGCCCTCCCGCCGAAGTAACCATTGCACTGCGCGCTTTTGGAACGGGTAAAGATCCGTGTTTAAGTCGGTTTCTATTGATGCCGCGACATCATCTTCCTTTTCAGAGGAATGGACACAATTATAAAATTCCTGGGCTGAGAAAGTGTCTGTCTTAGAAAATGTCGGATTTGGAAAATAGGTTTCGAGGACTTTTATAAGTTCCCGCGTCTTTTTCTTTTGAATAACATATTCTGGTGAAGTGGTGACGTTCCATTTCAGTGTGAAGAATATTTGTATGTAGTCAGATTCGTCCTTCCCTAGTAGCATAATATCAACCTCAGTCCATAATCTGCCTTGATCATAAGGCGAGTTTCCAGAATTTCTGTTAACAGCCAATGAAGTGAAGATATCGTCGAGGTTATCAATTGTTTCATCAGTTTGGTTGTTAATGCCGGGGGGGTCCATCGACAATGGCACGGAGAGTAGACTGTTTCCGGCTTCATCATATATGTCCAAATTATGAACCGCGTAACCAGAGGCGTGCCGATTCCAAGGACTGGAGTAAGAGATATTGTTCTTCCTAAGAGCCATATCGAAGCCAGACAACTTCGAACCAGCGCATTTGATTTCTAGAACGCTTTCCTTGACAACGATATGCTGATATTGCGGTCCAGCCTGATTTCTATCTTGATGTTCAACTGCTCGGTTCCCAATCACCGTTTTCCGCCGCTTTCGGGGAGGTTCCACTTGCGCGTTCTGGAAATTTTTGTGGTCAGCCTTGAGATCTAGTCTAATCTGTGCTCATCGTCATTGATGAAGACACAGATACTTCTGTTTAGAACAGTCCACCTAAGTTGAGACTGTTGTCGAAACTTCTCATTTCTACCCGAAGGTCTTTCACAGCGACTTCGAAATATGCATCATGCTGAGCAGGGCATACGTAGACTTATCTTTAAACTCATCCTAGTTATACTACCAAAAAAGAAATTTTGCGAAGGGGAAAGGAACAAACCTCATTCTGAGAAAGAAAGTCTATAAGAGCATCTGGGATCTCCCTCACAGTGGGTGGTGGCGATATCCCTTCCTGCATGGAATCCGACTTCACTGGTTTATAGATTCTGATAATATCCTCTGCACCGTCGTTCGATGGCGACAAGCCAGAAGGCGACCGACGTCTAGCGATTTGTTTTGTTCGAGCCATCGGGTTGCGCAAACGAGATTGAAACAGTACAGTCCTATCGGCGAAACCGCTTTTCAGCTGCTGCGGCTTATGACAACAAATAAAAACCGAGCAACCGCGTCAGACTAACATTTTCTGATAGAATAAATATAAAAATACGCAGCGCGCTGATGAATCTCAGAAGGTTGACAGCATTGCCAGAGGTGTTCATGAAGCGCCAGAATGTCAACAATGATGAATCCGATAACGATAAGAAATTAAAATGCGGGCAGCTAGTAGCTAGAGCTACTTTAGCTTCGCGGACAAAGCTTAATCCTGACCCGTGCTATTTGGCTACATTGTATTACATAAATGTATCGGTCATGTGATCTCAGAATTTCTAAATCAACGCTAAGCAAAATCGCGAAGTTGACGTGAATATTTTGGGGTATTTCGGCGTTGACTTCGTCATTCCAACAAGGACCTTCTCTGATCTGCTGAAACAAGGTATCTCTTCCTATTTCTCTATCCTGTTACATGATAGCTGTATCTTCAAATCACATTGTGTTGACCTTGCATACAGTCCGCCCAACATGATCCTTAAACCTCACCAATTGCGGCCGATACCGTCCTTTTTGCTCCCATTCGCAGAATCGACAAGTTCTACCCAAATACGAAGTCTCCATTATCGCATGAAAGCGCCGCCTGTACCTCGTCCTACAGCTTTTGTGCCAGATGCCCCGACATTTCTCACACTCATTGGACGAAATCTGAGCCAGCATGCGACTAAAATAAAGTCTTGGAATGCATTGTTTACCTTGACATCTGATGAATTACGGGAACTAGGCGTTGAACCCCCCCGCACCCGTCGTTATCTTTTACGTTGGAGAGAAAAGTTTCGAAATGGACAGTACGGCATCGGAGGAGATTTCACACACATTGACAATGGGTCTGCGGAACTCCGGGTGGTAGAAGTGCCAGCATCTGATAAAGTCCCAGCTACAGCAACTTTGTCCCCAGGGAAACGGAAGATTGTGGTCAATGTGCCTGCAGGAGGCTTTGCAGAGGACGAGTTGCCTGAGCAAATGGTTCCAGTCAAGGGCATACGCATCAAGGGTGCAAATACCATCATCGGACCTCATATACTGCCTATGAAAGGAGGAGAGGGAGCGAGGATTGTGGTGAAGGAAGGATTGTGGGAAGACCGCAGAGGACACAAGATCGACGGCGGCGAGAGAAGACAGGCAGAAGTTCGAGCAAAGAAGAGGGGAGAGGAAAAGCGTGCGCGATAAGGGTACGAGGTGATGGTTGATGTAAGATAATGTTGTGAGGCTGTGCATGGGCATGCCTCTGTACATAGGGAGGAGGTGGCTGTCTGCGGTACTTGCATTGGAGGTATTCATCGCAATATTGCAGGTCAATGGGATGTTGCGATTGGTCTCATTCCACGGCTGTGGTCAATCAGCTGGGTCACCCGAGATAGGAAGATCGGTGGCAAATAGCTTAAGTCGAAAGCCTTTCCCGTGTGAGGCCGAAATACCTCATAACTATACCCAGAAAGCATCATGTCTTTCCTTATCGTAATGATTAGTTCCTTTCGAGATCACCCGAGATTCGTCTTGTCTCATGCGGGAATCGGGACATTGTTTGTGCTAACATGGTTGCAATTCTACCGGCTCCCTGGCTCCTTCACAACCCTAGACTTTCCAACGTTCTGTGCATCCTCGCCCTACCCTTCCTCGTAAAATAACCATATGTAGCAATCGCGGTGGACTACCTACCTGATATGTACATTTTTCATCACATTTTCCGATTCGATGATTCCACTGAATGATTCGTTTAGATTTGACAGAGATATGAGCTGATTTGGTAGTTGATGATGGATTGCGCCAGCCCTGGCTGTGCTTGAAGAGGCAAACGGGCAAACTTTATCCCACGATTACTTTCTTATTAAATTGTCAGTCTAATCCGGCCAACCTGCCAATCCATCGCGTTTCCGCCCACATCCCACGCAAGAAGGACTGCACACCAGTCACTAGATATTAGTATGGAGCAACAGCAAGCCGAAGCAGCGAACCAACTCTTGCAGCGCAACAATTCGTCACCAGCAAGCTTACGGGACTATCACTCTCAGGTCTGCTTTAAGGCTGCCCAGGCGCTTTCAGGTCGTTCAGGTCATTCAGGCCACTATTGTCCAATGTGGAATGGGTCATTGAAATTCCTCGAAGGAAGGGAGGCAAATGGCTCCAAGATGTGGTTTAAGGCACAGCAAGGCATACCTGTCGCTAGCTAGGTCTGTTCTTCGTCCTATGGTTGGTCTCTCCCGACACTAATTGAAGTTTTCACTCATCTCTTCCACAGAACCAGTTGAGGTAGCTATTTGCAGTCGCACAGCATGAGCCGTCGACCGCGAGATATCCATTCACATAGTGGACGGGTGCGTCATATACTTCGTAGAACAGATGGCCAGAATCGTACTTCCGTAAGTGTCTCCACGGCGCAATGCCATCCCCTCTAGTTCTAGCTCTATGCAAGTCAAAGGCTCAAGCATGTGAGGTGCATGACAGCTTCCAGCGGGCGGGTACTTACTACTAAGGTACTTCGAAGGTGAAAAATTGGGACTTTCATGAAGGAGTATGACACATCTTTCAATTGACAGCCTAAACCCCGAGGAGCTCCTATCTTAGGGCTTTTTCTGCCTATTTTTTGGGCTGCTCTAACCTTAATTAAGCACGGCACTCGCTGAACATCCTTGTTTGGCCATAGCTAAAACGCAGGAACCCTCGATGCCAACTCCATCTGCCTGGACGGCATATGTATTTCTCTGCTATATTCGCTACCACCTATACATCGGCTTTAAATGCTTCCTGCTGCTTGGAATCCCATATCGTTCCTAATGACAAGCCCCAGACTGATTATAACACACACTGCCAAACCGCAACGAAAGGATTTTACTTATTTTCCCCATTTCCGTAGGAAATGGCCCCCAGCACGGTGCAAAACCGTCCTCTCGTTGATTTGGGCTCCACTATCATCCTGGCTATCTGGGGACCACGATTCTACATCCATCCTGCACTCATTCCGTATTGAAGGAGCTCCTTGGTAGGTCACATGTGTGGATAGTTCCATCACTCCATAGTCCGAACTAGAGCAAGGCTGCCTCGACAATGGAGCGCCATATCAAGCAGTTACTCTCCCTGCTTGGGTCACGTTTTTATCAGTGGCGGACATATACCTAATCCATACAGAGGCAGTGCTTCTACTCGCGTGTCATCCACTCTTGAGTCTCGTTTCATTGGATTTCCTTAATAGGTTCTTAATATATATCTTCTCTCATCACATTGCTTCTGTGCCGCGGTTCCATCTTTATAAAATAGGGAAGTCCCCTCGAGGTGAAACTCATTCTACTCACCATCTTCTTCACACAGCTCTTCAGTCAAAGCATCATCCAACCACAAAACAGACTCAGTCCATCCATCGCTCGATTGCACTTCAAAACTAGTTTATCGAACCCACTCGACTACAGGCAGTACTTTCTTGCCTCTTCCTTGCCGCCAATCTTGAAGTCCACTCAAGAGTGATCACGCGAAGTTAAAGCTCTCCGGTCAATGTTAGTAAACATTCTCTCGAGCATTTGAGCATCATCTGAAACCTAAAAGGGCTTCCGGCAACGAACAGAAAACCTTTGAACCAACCACCGAACAGTTCAGTGCATCTAATCTTGCCTGTATCGCTGTTGAAGACTCTGATAACGACCGCCAAGCCAAATTTGAACCAGAGCCTACGGCCGCCCCTACCGAAACCGAAACCGACACCGACACCGAAACCGACACCGAAACAGAGATCAGAATGTCTTCTTCTCACCGCTCCTCAACCAGCAAGGGGAAACACTCTTCTTCATCGAAATCGTCGAAGACAAAGCAGGATGATTGGTCTGGCATTACAGATCCCGAAGAAAGAAGACGAGTGCAAAACAGACTTGCACAGAGAAAATTTCGTAAGTCATAACTGTTGGAAAGTTATGCTACAAGGAAACTCACACACTACAGGAGACAAGACGAAGGCGGACAAAGAACGCCAAGATCGTGAGGCCGAAAATCAAGCTCACGCAGGTCATGCATATCACACTCCTGACCCGAATGAGATTTACAACGACAGAGAGGCCTCCGCGACACCATGGGGATCTATGTCGATGACACATGTGGTTTCAAGAGGAAGAGCTCAGGACAGCACCTATAGGCATGAGACTCGACCAGACGAGGGAGCAAGTCACTACGGAAACGCCGAAGCTACCTACGAAGGCGAAGCTTACTACGACGGTGAAGCTCCAGTCTACGAAGAGGATCGACCATACTATGAGTATGGAAGTGCAGCCGGTAGCAGCGGGACGTCAGGATATTGAGCATGACTGGATTGATGATCTATGAGAAAGCGCTACGATGAGATGACGGAGGAACAACATCTAATTTTACTTCTACGACCTCGAAACGGCCTTCCAAGTCGGCACGAGTTTTACTGCTCTTTCTTACTACCCAGAATTTTCGATCAACACATTATTTACTGATATAGACGGTGCACACGCATGGAAAAAGGAGGACAGGTTTTAACGATACCAAGCCCCCTATCCCAAGCAACCATTTTTATTTCTTTCTCTTGCCTAGTTTCAGCCCTCTTTCCAGCAAGAAATGTTTAATTGCTGCCTGCTTCATGTAACACTAGAAATTTTCTTTATATTTTCTATTTGCCGCTTACTGTACTATCTCGTTTCTTAGATATCTAGATTTCAGCTCATGATGTACTTTTAGAATTTCAATAGAATATCGTCCAATTGCAAAGACGTCACGACGAATTCTCCCCGGAAATATGGCATATGCGGGCTTGATGGGCGCCCAACCTTTCTCGTGTTACTTCGTTAACCCCTACCCTCGGGAAAAGCTACCTCTAGGCTCCATGGGGTTCTAACATTCGGCGACTTGGTGAGATGCCCGAAATTGTGTTTCTTTGCGAACCTGATAATGCTATTCTGCAAATGCCGCACACCAGCGAGACAACCTGTCGTACCCGTTACGGACTTCCTTGTCGTCGTCTTCCCAAAAGTGGAAGAATTTAGCGAACACTTGCCAAGCCCATCATCTAACCTCACCCAAGGATTGGGGAAGTTTCGCGCCTCGTAAGGCTGTGTGGTTATTTTCTGCAGTCGTCGTTCTTTAGGACTAGCTCGATGGATTAATACCACATGATTTTATGCATATGGGATTGACCCACTCATCTCTTTACTGCTGATTCACAAATTCGCAAGTTCAACCGACTCCTCTGGTGATCACTCAGCTCGGAAACTCAATCTAATTCTAACAGCCGGCCGTTCTTGAGGTCAAATTAAGAAACGATTCAATCCGCAGCGGAACGGCACTTAAATTCGTATTATGTGACGAAGGGGGGTTGAGGATCCGGTATGCCTTGAATCATCAGGATTGTGTTAGAAAATGGACTAGGATGGGATGGTATTTGGGAATGGAATAGATGTTAAGGTGGTGTCGACAGGGTACGACTCCGTGGGAGAGGAACGACAAACGAGGCGCATGTCGACATTTAAGCTCCCAGGCTTCTTGGGATAGTGATGGGATGTGATGGAATAGCATAAGTAGCATAGCATGAGAGAAAAGGGAAGGGATCGTGAGTGGGACGAGGCACTTCGCGTTCGGTACCGAGCCAGGAAGGGGTATGTGTTTTGCTGTGTAGGTGGTAAGTTGTAAGGCCAAATGGTACATCGTATCCATTCCAGTTGTACATTTACGTTGTACGTTGTACGTCGTAAGTTACATTTACGAGCCATTGTATGTCAATGTCGACATGTACCGAGACCGAGGGATTGTTCCTAATTGCTCCCTTGGACGGCGGCGGGACCTCTAGCTGGATGCCGTCCCGAGCTTGGAAGCGAGAAGCGAAGAGGAGAGCGAGCGAACCGGATGCAGATGCGCTTGGTTGGATCTTGTCGGCCTGAGGTATCAGGTTACGCGTGCCAGATAGCTTCCCAAGCTTCCCACAGCTTCCTTACCGAAGACGGTAGCCAGAAATGCATACCCACTCCCAACTCCCACTGCCTGCCAGCTAAACTAAGCCTTGGGAAGCTTCAAATAGACTAATTACTGATGCGACTTTTATTACGACAATCTTGATCCTAATCCTCACTTCCTCCTAATTTCAATTTTCTCTCTCTTTTCACTGTTTTTATCGCATCTTGGATAACCCAATCATATCTCTTGCTCCCAATTGACAGAAATGAATGGTTTTTGAATACAATTGAACCTACATGCCGATTCCGCATCCTATTCGCTGTTGCAGGTAGTTACTCGGTACGGTTGCAATGACGGCAGAGATGGCCGATTCAGTTCTCACTGTCGCTTCCGATACTGAGGACGTATCACCAACTCAGGCAAACTCTAAAGCCTCGCCTTCAAAGAATGTCGTAACCAACGTCGACTCCGCCCGAAACACCCCTTCCATCACCAAACCACCCACAGACGAAGATCGCAGAACGCCTGCGTCGGAAAATCCTACCACCACTTCTAACACTTCACGGTCGCGCAAAGCAATAAAGGAACAACCCATTACGACAAGCATGCAGGCAAACATAGGGGTTGGTCCCAACAAGATCCGTCATCTGAAGAAGGATGACGGCGAGCCTCTCTGGAGAAAGGATATTCAATACGACTTTTTGAAACTCATTTTCGAAAACGATAATGCGCAGTTCACCAACAGCTACGATCCGACCCTGCCTAAGCAGACCTTCGCAGATCTCTACATTGATGCAATGGCCAGGAGTAGCAAAACGAGTAAAATCTTGAGGGACAAGCTATTGAGTGAACATGAACCTGCGAAAAATATGGCAATGGTTTGCTTGCTGGTCAATCTGGGTCGCATGAATACCACTCTGAATTGTGAGGTTTTCCACTTCGCATCATCCACCTCAAACTAACACGGTCGCAGTCTTCCCCGAAATGCGAGCACAACTACGAACTTATCATGCAATTCCATCTCTGCAAGCACGCCAAGATCCAAATTCCTACAAGCAACTTCAGGATGCACCCCGGCTGAAATCCATATTAAAGGGCGCATCGGAAGATCGACCTGAGCCAAGCTCGCTCGACAAGATCAAGTTCAAACCATTGCCACGTACCAATCCAGTGAACCTCATATTTGTCCTCGCGACATATGCTGCCAAAGTGACGGAACTGCATTTCCCCCCTGGCCGAGAATTTTTTGATCTCATTATGAACACTTCGATCACTAGCGAGTCGAGAGCAAGGGCTTTCTTATGGTTGATGTGGTTCTACCTTGAGTCGGATTTCACGGAAGAGGGTGCAGAAGAAAATCCCTTTGGCGCTGGTGTCGATTATGATACTGACGTGAGAAATCAAGGTGTTCCACGATTGGTTGATATGACCGAAGAAGAAGAGGCGCAAGAGAATGTCGATACACCAGAAGAACTAGAATATGGGCAGACGAAGATGCGCGACCGCAGACGTATCATCGAACTCGACCAAATAGCTTTTCAGGCCGAGAACGGTCCTCCAAAGCGTGGTCCCAAGCCAAAACTCTTCCTGCCTCCCGATGAGGGTGGATCTGCAGTAGCTGGACTTACTAGTCGTATTAGACCCCGTTTTGAAGATGGCTATGGTACTCCGGGGGGCTTGATGGGTAAGGTTCGCCCAAGATATGACTCTGATATCGAAAGTTCGCGCTCCACCCCACCTCCTCGAACCCTTCATGCCAGCAACATTCGTATTAATAACTTGCTTAATACAGGTGCGAGGAGTCGAGGCGGTAAGCACCTTATGCCAGAAGGTTCTTCCCCAGTGCCTGAGACTGTCACTACACTAAGACGTCCCCGACCCTTAACGGCGCATCAATTAGCCGTTGAGCGTAACCGAAATCAGCGCGTCGATTATATTCTAAGTCGCGGAATTAGAAAGAAGCATCACTGGGCAAGAAAGCAACGAAAGCAGGAAGGAGCTTTCATTCGTGCCAGTAACAGGATCAAGCAAATGGCCAACCCCTTTAGTGATAGCGAGGATGACAGCTACAGGAGAAATCCTTACCCATTCAGAGATCGAGGATTTGGTGGTTTAGTCCAGCTTGAGTCGGAAGAAGATGATTTCGGAGAAGAAATGTCTGCATATGCCGCCGCGTTCCGTCGCGCGGGCAGAAGATTAGATCGCTGGGAGGGCCGAACGGATCTGATCGGCGTCATGGGCACGAATCGCGTCCTTCATGGCAATGGTGTCAATGGCCATGATCTCCAAGACGACGACGAGACCGAAGATGAGCAAGAGCCGCAATATCATGGGTCGAAACCCAACGGCACCACAGCGGATGCTCAAGACGACGATCTGGATGATATGGAGAAGGAGCTCCTAGGTTTGGGCACAGATAATGATGATGATGATGATGAGCTTGATGTAATGGAGCGATCGCTGTTGGGCCTGGCGGGCGACGATACTGAGGCGGATATTAGTGATATGGGCATGGATATTGATTAGTTTATTAGGGTGCGAGTTCTTGGGTTATCCGTTTGTATTGCTAGGATTTGGTATGGG
Organism: Rutstroemia sp. NJR-2017a BVV2; assembly: GCA_002946415.1. Taxonomy (NCBI): domain Eukaryota; kingdom Fungi; phylum Ascomycota; class Leotiomycetes; order Helotiales; family Rutstroemiaceae; genus Rutstroemia; species Rutstroemia sp. NJR-2017a BVV2. The sequence goes on from NJPS01000046.1 coordinate 1,772,023, forward strand.
GGAGCTTTCGATGGGCTTATCGAAACATATTAGGGGCGTTTAGGAGGGATATATTATTTAATCGATACCGAGTACAACAGATGTTTGGCTGCGTCGATTCATTAGGTGGGAGGATGGAAAGAAGAAAGCGAAAATGTCACTTTTGGCGCGGACGCGGTGTCGTCTTGATGGGTGATAGATGGACAGTGGTGAGGATTATAGGGAGAGAAAAAATGCGTGTATGATCATTGAAAGGAGGGCCTGCCATGGCTCGCTCTAACTATCTGTTTTAATGGTTCCCTGGTTTGCAGAGCGTGTTATTGGGATTAGAGAAAATGTGCAGGGACAATAGAACTGGTCGTTTTGTGGTGGACGTTTCATCTGTTTCTTCGTGGTTCTACTTCCGTTGTGATGGTTGGCTATCATGACGCTGGTCTCTAGTCAGACGTCCGGCTTGAGGTGTTCGTAAGAGAGGTAGTGCTGCAAACAAATGGTAGAAGAGCGCCAGCACGCATCACCTCCGGGCTCTCGTCGGACACTAGGATCTCCATGTAGCTTACGAAGAGGGGTAGGTTTAATCCCACTATACATGTACAACAGCTCAAGAAGTCCGATAATGAAACAGCCAATACGGCTAAGAAAATAGATGTATATTTCGAGGAGCTCATGGATTATGTTTGCAGCTTTACTGGTACTCTTTAACTCAACTTCTCCTGACAATTTAGCACATGATGATGTAGGGAATGCAACCCCATACTTCATCAAAGCACAACTGAGGCAAAGACTTTCAGGTGAATGAATACTTTTCTGGGCAATTCATATATCGAGCCGTATTGTAGTTATGCATGAAAAAAAGTAGTAGATGATAAATTTCGAAATTGCATAATGTTGTCTTCATCTTGGGTTGGGCTTGGCCTCGGCTAAACACGCTGTACAAACAGTCTTGATTCGCTCAACAGCACCTCATGCCTACCTACTCCTTAGGTACTATCAACATAGTAACTTAGTATTGTACAACTACCGAAAGAGCGCCAGGGTAAAAAGCAGCGCGCAGCGGTGAATCGAAACGGCGAACAATTGAAAAATGCGAATCCGGTAATAGCATAATTTTCTACCCCTCATCACCATCGACATCCTTCGCAAAGCAGACAATCAATCCCCCGCCCGCATACAGACGCACGATGTCGAACTTCAAACGCGCCTACCCAGCTGCTGCCGTCGGCAGCAGCACGCGAGCCAGTATTCTCAGCTCCCTCAAAGCCACCGAAATGATCGGCAGCGACCACAGCAGTAAAGCAGTCCTCCCCGCCGAAATCATCTCGACGATCCTCGACTACCTGCCAATTCCCGACCAGCTGAGTTTCGCGCGCACATCCAAACGCATGCAGGAGATGGTGTATGAGGATTCGAGATGGGTGTCGAGGTTACGCTCGATGGGCGTGTGGAATGAGGGAGAGGCGCGGAAGAGGTTCGAAGAGGTGTTGAGGAAGAAGAGAGAGATGGTAAGGGTTAGGGCGGAGGAGGATGTGAAGAGAACGGGAATTGGTGTTAATGGTGGTGTGGGTATGGGTATGGGTGCGGGTGCGGGAGGGGTGAGGAAAGTTAGCACGACGCTTTTTGATGCGGGGGAGGAGGAGCAGAAACAGCAGCAGAGACGGTCGGCGGATATGGCGGCTTCGAAGAGTCCGAAGGGGTTGGCGGATGGGTTCGAAACGCTCACGATTTCCGGGATGGGACATATGAGTTTGCCGCCTCCGCCGCGGATACGAACGCCGATGCAGGATCCGGAAACACTATTGAACGTCTTTGCGGAGGTGAGGTCGATACGAGGGTCGGCTAGACAGGAATATGGGAAGATATATGCGGCATTGGGTCCGTTTTATTATGATTTGGCGAGATCGAGGAGTCATGTTGATCCGGTTCTGTTTCGGGTCTATCGGACGCCAGAACAACAGGCGCAGATGCTGGCTAATCTGCAGATTTTTGCGCGCAGTGATTGGGCTCAGGGATGGAGGCAGCGGGAAGAGAGACTTGTTACTATGACGGGGATCTTCGAGACTGCAGTATTACGAGAGTTCGAACAGGGGTATGAGGCTTGGGATATTGATGGGAGGATGCGACGGTATGCTCATGTTTTGGGAGTACTGAATGGTGGCCATGCTGGGATAGAGCTGTTTGTTCAGAAACATCCCCTATTTTCTGATCGAGACATTCTTGGGCATTCAATGGATTGCCTCAATCAAGCTCTTTCAGAAGGTATCACACTTGAACCATCACGCGAGTTCTTGGAAAATTTATCGAAGAAAGTCAATGAGCAGTCGGACATCATTGATCGAGTGTTTCCTGCTGGCGAGGATGTTTTACAAATTTTCCTGGACAAGATCGCTGAAGATATTCTCATGGAATATGTCACGCCTCTGTTCGATGAAGCGCATGAACGGAGTATAGCATCATACGTACAGGCCGTGTCTGGTATCTTTGAGCAAAGTATGCAATTTGCATTAACAATCCGACCGACGAAGAACTCAGGGGATGCCTATTTCGAGAAGTTCAAATCTATTATAGCAAAAGTTTTCGAGCCTCACGTGGATCTATATCTATCAGAAGAGCTTGATTTCTTCAAGAGACACGCAGAGCAGGAGGTGGCGGAGTGGGAATCGAAATTATCGGCTCAAGATGCATCGCAGGAGTCATTCTATATGGCCAATGTGAACCGTGTGGCGGACAAGAAGGATTTCATGAGTTCTTTCAAGAAGGTCGTCATGATGCCCGTCAATGTCTTGCCTAGCTTGCCAATATCACCATTCGCCGCAAGCAAACCGGCTGTGACGCCAACTTTACCCGATCATCGATCGAGTTTGCAGGTCCTAAGCGCGACACAATCGCCCGTTCCAACACGCTCTCCGACGCCTTCATTACCAGCTGGCGCGATATCGGTTCCTTTACCTGCCGAGGCCCCCACTGATGAACTTGCGGCAAAGGCAGCCTTAATGGCTTCGAGATTAGAAGGCATTCGTTCGCTCTTCAGTATCGAAGTTGCGTTAGATTTGACACATGCTGCAAAAGCTAGCATCGAACGAGCAGCTTTATTCGTCCGGCTTGGGGGGCAGACAGGTGAAGAAGCCCGTGAACAGTGCGAAGCAATTTTCGTCGTCCTTCTCCAGATTCTTGGGACAATGCACGTGAAGACCGGATTCGATAAAGCTGTGGATCATCTTTCCAAATACAACCCTCGCGAAATCAGCGAGCACCAAAAGGGCGTTGTAGTTCCTCTAATGACCTTCCTCGAACTTGTCAACGTAGGCGATCTCATCTCCCAAATGATCGACGTCTTCTACGAGCAGCAACTCGCCACCACCAAACTCGCCGACCGCAACGACTTCCTTGACCCCGCCGTCAAAGCCAAGAAGAAATTCGAACAAATGCTCGACGAGCGTGTCGCCGCCGGTCTCAACAAAGGCATCGATGTCCTCATGGACGAAGTCGAATACATCTGCGGCTCCACCCAACAAGCCACCGACTACAATCCGCCGGAATTCGACGCCAACGGCGCAAATCAGGATATCGACATCGGCCCGACCAATACCGCGCAGCAAGTCGTCGAGCTCGTCGAATCCCACACCAAGATGCTGACCGGCAGCACCGATAAAACCATGCTCGACGTCTTCAACCAGGAAGTCGGCCTGCGGCTTTTCACAGCCATCTGCAAACACCTCAAGCGCCAACGCATTTCGACCGCGGGAGCCATCAAGTTGATCTCGGATATGAATCTGTATTTTGGGTATATCAAGACGCTGCGGAATGCGGATCTGTTGCAGTATTTTAGAGCGTTGAGGGAGTTGAGTCAGATTTATTTGATAGGCGAGAATCATGCGAAGGAGATGGCCACGGTGATTGCGGATGGGGATCGCTTTGGGGGCGTGTTTAGGGCCGAGGAGGTCTATGAGTTTGCGGAGAGGAGGGCCGATTGGTATACGGTGAAGAGGGATGTCGAGAAGGCGATGTATGGGTTTGGGTGTGGGGTTATGTGAGGGGAGGGAGGCGGATTAGAAGGGATACAGGGGGTATATAGGAGTTGGATGGAAGTGCGTTCGTGCATTGCGGGGATAGATGCGTACGGGTAGATAAAATAGGATCATGAGTTATGAACTAAATATATAATGTGTCTTTGAGAGACACATTGGATGAATCTAAGATTTCCAATTGAATTCTCCATCATTGCAAATGCGAAAGACCTCCATAAACAACCAGTCCGTAATCCCCATCCATGCATGTCCTGGACGCCAAATGACACCTATATCCTAGTAACCAGCAGAACTCCTCTACCTCATCGACCCAAAATCTAACTTCCTGGCCACCTTACTAAGTCTATCATCCTCAACCATCCCCGCCCTCCTCTTCAAATCATCCACCAACCTCGCCTGCCCTCCTCCCTTCTTCGGTAAATCCTCATTCCGCGTCGGCTTTGGATCCGATGCCCACCAACTATGCTGCAGCACCTCTCTCGCGGTAATCCTCTTCCTGGGATCCAGAACCAGCATCTTCATCAAAAGATCCACGCCTTCGTGTCCGGCGGTTCCAAACGTGCCTAGATAGTGTTCTTTCGGCCGCACGGGGTTCGGTGGGTCCGGCACTGTGTATTCGGGCAGTTTGGACACGCCGGGCCAGTTCTCTTCCGTGGGCGTCCCGATCGCTTGGCAGATGAGCGAGACCTGCTGGACCTCTGTATCGCCGGGTATATACGGAGCGCGAATAATCAGTTCTGCGAACACGAGCCCCACGGACCAGATATCCACTGCGCCGGAATAATGTCTTGCGCCGAAAAGCAGCTCGGGCGGTCTGTACCAGCGTGTAATGACATTGGAAGTCATCATGCGATAAGGATCGGCAAAGTTCCTCGCCAAACCGAAATCAGCAAGCTTGACAACGCCGTCCGCTGCGATCAGTAAGTTGTTTGGCTTGATGTCCCGGTGCAGGATGAAGTTTTCGTGGCAGAACCAAATGGCCCGACTGAGCATGCCCATCCAGGCTTTGATGTCGGCGGCGCCGTAGCGCACGCCGTCGACGTCTTTGATGAGCATTTCAAGATCGCCTAGAGGCAGGTATTCGAGGACTAGGTTGAGATTCTGGTCTTTTGAGGAGAAGACCGCCAGGAGAGAGATTATGTTGGGGTGGGAAATTTCTTGGAGATGTTTGAGCTCGCGCACGGCGTCGGGCGCCATCCCTTCGGTGTATTCTTTTTGGATCTTGATCTTTTTGATGGCGACGAGAACTGAGGGATCGGTGCGCAGGTGCCCAAGATAGACGTTGGCGTATGTCCCTTCTCCGAGCTTTTTACCTGGAATGCTGTTAGCAAGATATAGTTGAAGGGTGGGAAAGGCGGGGATTGTAAAACCTTTGACGTATTTCTGCTTCTCTTCATCGTTCATCTGCTCTGCTAGATCGTGGCTACTGCCATTGCCGGTGGAGTTCCCTTCAGCTGGCGTGCCGTTGGAGCTGGGAATGGCACTCGAGAGCTTCGATTTGCTTGCGCTTCTGTCGCCCGCATTTGCAGGCGGAACGATGAGGGGCGAAACTGCCATTGTGAGGTGCGGCAGTGGGTATTAAACTAATTCAACATAATCTTGAGGGCTTAGAGGAAGCTGAAAGTATTTATAACTTCCCTCGAGCTTCACTGATTCTGACTGAAAGTATTCAATCTGAAGGCATTGATGAGGCTGCGAGGTTGACAAGGCTGTTGTCCCCTCGAATTGGTGGTGCTCGGCTTAGTCAGCGAGCCGAGCTTGGGATTTTGATTAGCTCCAGAGGTCTTTTCACGTCCATCTGTTTCATGCTTCCATCGTGGGTGTGCAAATTCGATATCTAAAGAGATGTCTCTGATATCCTTTCTTACTTTACGAAAATACTCAAATTGTGCAAACATAGCATGGCGCTGGACTGGACTTTGATGGATTTTGAAATTGTGCGCATCGCGCTCGAAGATTTCCCTTCGTGAAATTGGTTATATTGCCATGTATCTATCTATCGGCAAGAACTTGTTTCCCGCGAGTGCCCAAATTGGCAAGAAAAGCAATGTGTCGTTCAAGCATAACAACGCCCAGCTCCTACCTCAAGTGTGTAGCAGTTGCCGTGTATTCTATCTTCTTGATATAATCTGTGAACTCTGATACCATGTTTTCATATTCAGTGCTGCATCAATGGAAGTGTGCCCAATGCATACATCCATTATCACGATCATTTACACTTAATTTGGCGAAGACAAGTACTAAAAGAAGTTTCTCTTCTTTACTTCGTCTTGGACTTCATCTGTATTTCTATCCAGATAGCTATCTGCAGGATATCCTTCTCTTCGCATCATCAATCCATTCGCTATCACGATGTTACAGATATTCTCTTACTGGGTTTGCCTCTACCTGCTCACACGACACTATTCCAAAAGTCTAATCATACCTAGATGCTTCCCACAAGCGCCGCTCTCATCTGGCTCACCCTACTCACTTCGTTGCTGATATGCTGGGCCGAATTTCCACCACGAAATCCCAAAGATCCGGCTATTCTTGCTGATCCTCCCTATCCCTCGATGTTCCGCGACTCCCAACGCGTGCCTTACATATCCGACGTCGCCGCTTCTCCAGAAATCAAACCATACTTCATCGTCGGCTGTATTATGACTACCTTTGTTCTTGATGCATCACTGATCGCCGATCGCTGGCTTCGTCACAGAGGTCGTCTTGCTAAGAATACTGATAGTGTTGAGAAAGTGTTGGCATGCTGTGGAATAGGTGGCGCCATGATCGGGACTATGGGCTTGGTTTTCCTTGGTATTTTCGATGTCCAGAACTACAGAGTCATACACCATACAATGCTCGGGTTCTTTATCGGAGGCTATAGTCTCACTGCGCTTTTCACATGCTTGGAATATTATCGGATGGGTCGAAGTATATTTTCCACTGCGCTTCCTCATGATGATTTTCTGTTTGTTAACACTTTACAGAGTATCGAGGTATGCAACCAAACCTCCTCCTATCCTCACAAATCAAGCTCGTCTTTATGTTCATCGAAGCTGTGCTAGGGGTCGCGTTCTGGTTTGTTCTGCTTACAGGGAACTGGGACGCCTGTGCATCTATCGAGTGGACTGTTTCCTACGTCTTCAGCCTTTACATTCTTTCTTACCTCTTCGACTTTCTGCCGGCGCTGAACACGAAAAGCAAGGACCACAGGTTTGGTAGCTATGTGGAAGGTGATGTTGAAGTGTGTGGTCATGGGCGACGATTACAGACGGTTCAAATACGCGGAATTAACATTGGAAGTGAAATTTCAACTGGTGTTACAAGAGGAGCGTGAAAAGTTGGGAAAGATGCAGTGTGTGTATGGTATCCTAAACATTATTTTCGAATAAAGAGTCCCCTGCAACATCCAACAGACATTACAAGAAATGCTAATCAAACGCTTTAACCATGTTGACCCAAAGATTAACCATCAAACCAGTCGGTCCAGACCCACCCTTAAACGCCAGACGCCGTCCCATGTACAACTATCTACTCAAAAATTTCCTGCTCATTTAGGACCCCCCAAACTCACACCCCCCTTCGCAGAGGGACTCGTCCCATTATAGCTCGCCGGTTTATTCTTCCTAACAGTCTGCCTCGCCGCCTGAAACCTCACAAAACACCCTGCCACCACTTCCTCTTTCTTCTTCCCCGTATCCACCAGCCCCGTCTCAATCAGCTCCCTCACATACATCTCCACATCCTCAAACTCATTCCAATCATTCCAGAACCGATCCGGCATCCCTGTATTATTAAACAGCGCAATCAACCCCGCATTGACCGTATTCGCCGCCGCGAGTATCGTAATCGCCAGCCCGTTCTTGTTGCTAGAGGACCCGAGCGCGGTCAGCACGGCGCCGAACAGCAACTGCAGCACTAGCGCTGCGCTGTAGAGTATGCTGGATATGTAGTAGCTGAGTTGGGATTGGCGGCGCGCGAGAACGATGTCGCGGTAGAGACCGTGCGGGAGGTGTCGGTGCGGGAAGTAGGGAGATGAAGAGGCGACTTCGACGGGCTGGGAGGGGTCGTCGGGTCGAATCGCACCGATCGAGCGGAGGATGGAGAGGTACTCGCGCTCGCTGAGCGTGGACAGTGGGGGGAGAACGAACCGGCTTTCGTCCATGCCGAGGGCGTCGAGGTCGCGGGGGGTAGGCGTAGGTGTGGTGTTGCGGGAGGGTTGAGGTTCGGGCTCGAGGGTGGTGGATGTTATGGTTGAGGCCATGGTTGGGTTGGGTAGAGGGACGGACGGGTATTAGTAAGAGGTTTTGGCAGAGGGATCTTGGGTTTTATGCTTAATATGAATTCATTAGGGATGAATGGCAAGGAAAGGCATCCTCCACTGGAGGGCATGTCCTCTTTATATCTCGGCCCATACCCATTTGTTTCCTTTCTCGGCGCTGCCGTACGAATGGCACTGCGGCCGAGTTCCATTAAGTCAAGTGTGACAGATGGACTCTCACTCATCCATCCATCCTATCCACCTCGTACACCGAGAATAGGCATCTTTGCTCAACTTACTCACCTACTCATTTTAAATCCGTTCATAGCCGCACCCAAAACCTAACACTTGATAGGTGGGTGACACGAGAACGTAAAATCAGAAACGAGCAAGCCACCCCACAGTCACACAACCCATCCCTTGTCCTCGCGGCTGAGGCTAAGTATCCTGGGTGCGATCCCATTGTGGTTTTAGGATCCCTGAAACATCAACTCATTTTCTCATTCACTGTCTATTGCTCTATTACTAGCGGCTAAGCCATCATTAGATGACTCCAATATAGACAGACAGACCACGAGGTGGCGTCTCGTACCTTGCATATCATATGATATGCTCAGATCGGATATCATCTCATCCCATCTCACTTATTCATCTGAGATGGTGGATCTCCACTCCCTGCATGGGATGGTGCAGTGCAAGCTTTCAGCATCGACTGCTTGGATTGGGGGGATGAGGGGTGAGAGCGGCTATGGCGCTGTAAGACTGGGTTTCTTATTTGTGTCGTGCAGATGGGGTCCAGAATAGATATATGCATGCGATTAAGGGGCGGAAAATGAAGGTTGCACTTGGTCATGATTAGGGTCAAAGGCAAGGCGTCAAAAAGAGAAAGAGGAGGGAAGAGTAGGAGTAGGGGTATGGATAGAATAAGCGATAGGGCTGGGCTATGTATGTACGTGATTGGCCGTGTAGTACGACCATGAGGCTCATTTTCTGGAGTTTGTTTCCTTTTTCGTACAGTGCTTGTATGGGAATTAGGCAGGTAGGTTTCTGTAATGGTTGTACTGAGGTGAGAAATGGGACTAAACTGTAAGCCTGGACTTGAGGGTCGTAGGTAGGTAGGGTCGCACATCCAAGTCCTCGTACATAGAAGACGCGATACAACACAGCCCTGATCAGGTGAGGAGATGGGAGTTTGATGTTGCTTACTTCCTTACACAATGAGATGCAGATTTATGTTCCTGCCTTCTATTGAAAATGCATGTTTCGATTTACCTTTCCTCATACATATGCTATGCAAGGTACCACGAACTCTCCTCTTCACTAGCTCAAACTTTCCTCGAAATTCTCCTCTCAAGTCTGACACACGTTACGCCAAGGCCATGGAAGATTTCCAGTTTGGGATACTCAAGGATAGGGAAGCGGCTCCTTCAGCCTTGTCCTGCGTCTCGTGCGAGGGCTAGGGTACTACATTGGGTACGAGATTGAGAGCGAGCGTATGGATTTCTCCTCCCCCGGTTCGGGTTAAAGAAAGAGTGTGTATTTGTTGGGAAGTTGTTGGTGTAGATAATTTGGACCCGGGAGATTCCCAGACAGTCGGGTTGTGAGGGGGAGAGGAGGGGAAGTTAAGCGCGAGGAATACTAACAGTTGGGGATGTGGAACAGACAGCGAGGAGTGGTGTAGGTTTGGAGATACAAACTTCTGTGGTTTACTGATGAAGAGGATGAGGTGTGTAAGTCGGCCGATGCTTCTATTGCTTTGTATTTTTGTTTTTCAGCTCGTAATTTTACATGAAGAAGTAATTGATAATAGAAAATGAGAAACTGGCCCGAAAGATGTTCGTTCTTACATTTTTTACATGATAGGGTAAGGGTATTTGACGTCAGCATGTCGTAAAATTGATTTTTGTTGGAGGCCGGAATAATATTATCTGAGTAAGGTAAGTAATTAATATGTGAACGAAGACGTCCCTTTCCGAATACAGCGATGGCGAGGATTTTAAACGCGAATGATGAGAATACCCCCTATTTAAGAGAGACCCTGTGACTCAGAAAGTGTGCCGCATAGCGGGAAAATTCTAGTCGTATATGTAATTGTCCAGCACTTTGTGAGAATGTAATAAAAGAGTTCTCCTCGTACGTAAAATCCTGTGGAACTCCATCAGGTGATATATACTTCTCGTATTCCGTGTTCTATGTAGTCAATCAATCCAATGTAGGAAGTCTATCAAGCTTTCATCGCCTTCACCAGCGCCGCTCTATCACTTTCCGAAAACCCAATTGATGTTAGATACTCCCCAACACCCCCATAGTCTTTAATAAGATGTTCATGTATCCTTTGGATAAAGTCTGCTGGACATGAAGCAAAATCATCACTGAGACCAATCTCGTTGATCTCCTTCAGTCGATTCTCCCGCTCGGGCAGAAGCTTCTCCTCGCTCATGCAGTAATCATATGAGATTGCATCTAGTGGGATATCAAGGATGAACAATATCAGCGCGATTGTAAGACCGGTTCTGTCTTTTCCTTGAGTACAGTGAGCGAGGATGGGATAATTCGACTGGGACGAATACGTTCTAAGTACCTGAGATTGATAAGCTTGATGTACAGTAGGAGTTGACCATCAGTTGAACTTACTTGTGCGATTTCTGGCCCACAGTGGTGAATGGTGTCAAGTCCCAGCCCTATCAGGCCTCGAGGTTGCATGACTTCACGACCTAAGATACTGATGGCTTCTAGCCGGTACCCCATGGCCATCAAGCCAACTAATTTTCTACGTGCGATTATTAACTATGTAACAGCAGCAGGGTGATATAAGGTTACCTACAAGAGACTATATGGAGATAACTGCCATATCAGACTTCTCTCGAACCCCTTTCCATTCACGTTGATCTCGAGATATTCAATCCCGGGAATTTTCATCGGCTCAGTGAGCGCTCTGTTCGATTCCACGAGTTGCGGGTTTCGAATATCGTTTTCACGCTTCTTGGTTTGTTTGGTGTGTTCGGTTCTTGGAAGGTCAGTATTCTGGGGTGTTATCAGGGTTATCATACTTCTTACACGGTCCGTAAGTCCAGGATAGTCTTGATGCCATAGTACTCTTTCAGTTTCTTTCTATCCGATTGCGTAGCGTCATCTTGAATGATATATGTTAACCCACGAAGTCATTTCATCTATGTAGGAGAAAGCATGACCGCCACCTTGTGGATGAAGTGAGGACCAACAAAGCGTAGTATGAAGTGGTACAATTGCATACCTGGTCTAGCTGAACGATATATTCGTCCCTCCTTCAAACGCCTGGGAAGGAAGTTAGCAAATATGTTCTTGGCAATAGTCGAGAAGATAGGAACAGTTTCGCGTACTTCTCCCCCAAGAAATCGTTGATGGCCTTTCCCACATCACGAAAGTTCAAGATGTTGTCAAACCGACCGTCCAGCGGTTCTTCTTTATGAGAGGCCATCACTTGGCGAGTTTGTCAGCCGTATTACGGCCCGAAAAGGTATTTCAATTGACAGACAGGGCGATGATAGCTTGTTACAAGCACAAGGAAGGAGCAAGAAGACGTCTTAAGAATCTTAGAATGGGTAAGCCCTCGCTCCTATGTTGAGTTTCACGCCCTTGAAACCAAGCGAGCAAAGGCGGAGAAAAGGCCTTGCGAAAGTCTAAATGTTCCCTGCGAAGCTATTCCGAATCTTGGTTGAGTTAAGGAGTTCGAGTTCAAAGCGAGTTTTCGTCGCGGTCGCGATACGTCAGGGCGCAAAACCGAAAACAGGGAAGAGAATGGGATGTTGCCGCAATTTCGAATCCTTGCCGCCGATCAATATCCATGATATGATTCTCTGGGGTAGCAAATTGAGGGTCGCGAGGGTACTAGACCTGGCTGTCGAAATCTAGAATTTGATGCGCAATACTCGTATAACATCAGTTGCAGCTGCAATATATTATTAACTGGTATGTTTCCAGTATCAGTATCACCACTTTCTTCTTCCTGTACTCCCACCTCCCACCTCCCACCACGACGGTAAGACTTGTAGATTGGCTATTGTTGGAGGCAACGGCAACGCAGCTTCTGCTGTGGCACAGTAAGTTTATTTTGCGCAAAGCTCGGCACCAGCACTGTGGCTTGCACACCCAACTACGTCATTATTTTGCTTCTGATCCTCAAACTCTCTCCAGATCTGGTTCAGAGATCAGTGTTGGCCATAGAAATGCAAGCATGTAAGGAACTATCAGCAAAACTATGCGCAACACAGTTAGTCATTATCAGAAAGTATTGATCTCCCAGCTGCAATTGAAATGTTACCTATGATGTTGATACACGAAGACTCCACCATCACCTCTCAAGTTATCGTAGACTGACTACTTTCGTACCCATATCTTGTTGATACAAACACAAACACCAATACATATACAACACACTCTACAACAAAAACCTTTCTTTGCGAGCATAAGATAGACAAAGCATTGTTGCAAGCTCAATATCTGACTTTCGAGTGTGTTGCGACAGATCAACTTCTTAATAAACTGCTTTGTTGGTTACGCCAATTCGCGGCGAGCGCTGCAGACGTCATTGCTTGTCCCTTCGCTTTCAAGGACTCACAAGCAAAAGATTGAAAGAGATCCGCGATTTTATGATCATGGCAACAACAAGCACCAACCATAGTGAGCACATTCATTCCGCGGAAATTTGCGCAACTACTCATACTAATATGTTTTCGCAGTTGTAGGTGGTGGGAATGCGGCTCTAAACAATACACAGCATACTTCATCCAACAAATTGGAAGATCAAGCTGCGACAGCGGCTTTGTATGTCACAAACCAGAACAATCGGAAGTCCAAGCAGGGACTTGAATATCTCGACGGTGACAACAGATTATCCTCTGCTGGTGAGTACTCCTCTGAATATTGGTTGAGAAAATCTTCGACGGTCGCTAATTATCATTTGTTATAGGCGCAGCAGCATCTCTCAAATACGCCAGACCCCAAGACTTACCAAGTTTCCCTTCGGTTGGATTGAAAAGAGAATCCGCGGCAGGAGCTGCGGCATCCATAGGGTGGCAGAATCAGAAACCCTTCGAACATTGGAAACCCGGCCCGTCCGCATCAGCATCCACTGCTGCCATGTTAGCGAAGGATTACAAAATGGCACCTCTTTGGCAGCCACAAGCAAGCTCGCATGGCGCAAAGGCAGCTCTCCTCGCCCATAAAACTGGTGGAAAGGTTGATCTCTGGCAGCCACAACCTACAGCGTGGGGCAACTCCGCGGCAACACAAGCGATGCAGAAAGGAAACACACTTTCACCACAGCTTGACTACGGCCATACCGACCTTGGTCGCAAAGGATCTCTTCTCGCCGCAACTGGCGCGATGTCGAAAAGCAGAAAACGATCAGATTCGACACCAGTCCCTATGGTAAGACCCGAACTGTACCCCGACGAGGCCAATGCCGCGAGTAATGCTTTGAAAGCCGCCATCTCCGTCTCGAACAAGAATAGAACCCGCGTCACTGCAGAGAAGGGTGGAGCAAGCCCTGTCGTATCAATGCCACGGGAAATGTTTACATCCCACCCACCCGTGCGACCGGAAATGGAAGATCAAAACCGGAATGATGTATTGAAAGCATCAGCAGTGGCAATGGCAAAGAAGATGTATAACCAACAACAAAAACAGTTGGACGATTACACCAAAGCACAAGCGGCTGCAGCTCAAGCGCATGGCCGACGTCTGTCCGTAGATAGCGACGACGAGCCTGTTCCAATGCGCCTCAATAATCTTCAAGAAGCGGCGCAGAAACTTGCTCAGCAAAGGCTATCCAAGTTACATGACGAGCATGCTCAAGCCCGCGAATATCGGGATTATTATGCCAGTCCTTCCCAACCAGCCTCAAAACTCTCCATCAGAGGCCGAACTCGAGTGCGAGCTTCCAGCTATGGTAGCGAGGACCAAGAGCAGTCGAATAGAATCCGAGCTCAAATGTCTATGTTCTCAAGCAATATCTCTCAGATTGATGATAAGAAGCGCCAACGGGATCGAGAGGCTTTACTTGCTGCAGCGCAGCGCAACGTCAACAAAAGTTTGCATGGTATGGATGAAAGAGTCTTTGCTGAGACCGGAAAAGTAGCTCCATCACTTCTTGACGAATGGGAACTCAAGGCACATGCTGCTGCGCAAGCAAAGAGTGAGGCCAGGATGGAAAACTACGGCAAGGTTGACATTGGTGGTGGGAAATTTGTTGATCGAAGCATTGTCGAAGCCGCCGCAGCCAAGAACGTGCAACCTGTGTTGGACGAGCTCAACGAAAAGGCCGAAGTAGAAAGAGAACGTCAAGCAGCTTTGCAACTTGAGAGAGAAACTCAAAGACGAAAGGCCGAACAGACGAAAGCAAGAGAGAAGGAGTCAAAGGAAATCGCCAAGAAGTTGAAACGTAGGTTTACTTTTATGCATTGTTACCTTTAGATCAATAACTAACACCTCACATCACAGAACAAGAAAAAGACGAGGAAAAGATGCGCAGAGCCGACGAAAAAGCCGCTCAAAAAGAACAGCGCAAATCAACGGACAAACGCAAATCCCTCACCACCAAATCCGAGCCCGGCGAACCCCTCACCGAAGACTCCGCCGCCGCAGCAGTATCCCCCACCTCCCAAGAATCCAGACGCCCCACCACCGCTCCCGCCGAGGCCTCCTCCATCCCCCCTCTCCGCACCTCAATGGAAGACCAAGCCTCTCTCCGCATGCGCGAAACCGCCCTGGAAGCCAACGCCGGCGAACCCACTCCTCTGTTCCCCTCCCCAACGTCCCCAGAAAGCACGTCTAAGGTGCGCAACTGGCTGAAAAATAAACTGCACAAGCGCTCCAGTCGTCAGAAATCAGTCACAGATGCGGGGAGGGAGGAAAAGGGGTTTGTGGGCGGGGCGGCGCTGACGGGCGCGAGTGCGAATAATAGTACGACGTCGTTGGGGCGGGGA
This sequence comes from Rutstroemia sp. NJR-2017a BVV2, assembly GCA_002946415.1. Taxonomy (NCBI): domain Eukaryota; kingdom Fungi; phylum Ascomycota; class Leotiomycetes; order Helotiales; family Rutstroemiaceae; genus Rutstroemia; species Rutstroemia sp. NJR-2017a BVV2. Next base: position 1,787,235 of record NJPS01000046.1, read on the forward strand.
AGGCCGGGGGAGGGGGAGGTTAGTAGTGTGAGTGAGATGAGTGAGGATGGGGAGAGGGATGTGGTGAGGGATGTGGTGAGGAGTGGCGAAGAAGAGTTTCAGGAGGCAAGGGATAATTTCGACGAGGATTTGGCGCCGCCGCCGACGTTTGCGGTGCAGAAGAGTAGTAGTCCTGTTAGGGTGCCGAAGTTTCATGAGGAGATTTAGGGGGGTGCGGGGGGATATATGAGGAGAATGTAATTATGATGGGTGGGTTTGATGGAACGGATAGGGAAAATGGGATACACAACATAGGTAACAAAATTGGGGGTATGTAATGAAGGTGAGGACGGAGATGGAAGGAAGGAAGGAACTCCTCGATCACGACGTTACGACATGATTTTTCTTTGACTATCTGATCTGCTTTGTTATTTATGAGTTTTCTTTTGTGGCTTTCCTGCTTTCGAGTCTGAGTTTGTTGTGTATGTATGTATGTATGTATGTATAGTATTGTACTGTGTGCAGCTGTGGGAGGATATGGATGAATTGGACGGTCACTACCTACATTGCTATCCTGTTATGGCTAGCTATGCAGATATGGAAGGCAGAGAACCGTTGTTTGTAATTTAATGAATATATGCTATGTTATGTGGCTTTTATAAGTTATCTGCTATATATAAAAGGAAGCTTTTGCTGTGGATCGTGACAGTGAGACAGACTACAATATATCCAAGTCAAATAAGTGATGAGTTGACGTGTTGAAAGACAATACAACCTTTGCAAGGGCTTCTTTGCATACGTTAACTATATGATATGATGTGCACCGTATGAACTAGGTTACCAGTATATAGTCACTTTCTAGGTCTAGTTGTGTATCGATCGACGCATATTACATGCTCGTCTAGCACAAATCATGTGTATATCTACACGAAGAGTTATCTTTTTCATTACTTCCCCAGTCAAATCCACCCATACACGCGGTCTTCTTTCCCCTCTCACTCCCTCCCCCCATCCTCCCCTCCCCCTCCCCCTCCCCCCTCAACTCTAATCCTCACCCTCTCACACTCCCTCGTCTCCACATCCATCAACACCAGCTCCCCCGTCTCCGCAAACGCCGGCACCGCCACCAACCTCACCGACTGCCCCTCCGGGCCCTCAATAACCGCAGTATCGAACTCCGGCTGGTTGCCCACGATGAAGATATGCGGGCACTTATGCATCACAAACGGATCGTCGTCTTGGAACGGATACGACCACAGTGTGTCTGGAGCCGTGGGTGCGATACATCGCCATCGACATAGCGCTTCCATGATCTCGAGACGGTCGTCCGAGGCGATGTATTTGTAGACGTCGGAGACGTTTTGTCCGGAGGTGATGAGGGTGGACCAGCCGTCAAGGAGGCAGGAGTGAGGGTTTGTGGCCGGGGAGAGCCAGGAGGGTTCGGAGGATGAGGATGAGGACTCCTCGCCCGGGCGGGGTCCGGTTACGTAGGCGCGGGATTGAGGGAACATGGCTGGGTGGATGGGTTGTTGGGGGAAGGATGCGTTGGCGGGGTCGGTTTCGCCGGGGAGGAGAGTGATCGGGAGACTGGGGAGGAGCTCGGCGAGGAAACTGTCGAAATGGGCGGTCGGGGCGGGGTTGTATGCTGAGGCGTCGTAGCCGTATTTCTTCTGGGTTTTGCGGGCGGAGGAGGTGGTTGCGGCGGAGGTGTCTAGGGGAGGAAGAACGTCTTGATCTAAGGCGATGCTGTTGCCAGCTATTATCAAGCGTGATATCTCGTGCGCGGAGGAGGATGTTTCGCCAAGTAGGTATTCGGTAAGGAGGCTTTTCTCGAGCGAGTGGTCAGATATTGTGCCGGAGAACGACAGGCCTGATACTATCGCGATCTTCTTGCGAGGTTGTGAATCGTCTATTTCCATTTCTTCCTCATCTTTCTGGGTATCTGGTTTCCCTTCCGGACCCCATCGTTCGTCCTGCGGTGGCAGATCAGGTACTTCGATGCCCACTACTTCGAAATCTCCATCTGCATTCTCTGTTCCCATCACCGCAACTATGCAGCCCGTTACCAGCATTTCTTTGCTTAACACTCCGCCAGTCAACCGTAACCGACCCGATTCATCTTCAAGCATTATGGAATCTTCTCCATCAGGTGATCGGTATTTCCTCCTAGGAGGAGGCGCAGATATCCAATGCTATTCTCAGTCAGTACCAAGCCCAGAATCCGCCAGCCTCAGGCTCGAAGAATTATGCGTACATCTTTGCTAATATCCTCCAAAATATTCGGCTTCAGTGGCATCTCCATATATATCGTGCCAGCCACCCAGCATAATTCTCCCTGCCTTACATCCAGCACTCTTTCTACTTTGTGTACTGTTTCGCCAGCGATTTGAAACCCATCCCAGGCTGCACTTGCAATAGCTTCGACGGACTTCTTGAGTGTCGTAAGACGAAGAAAATACATGTCGCCATATTGCTGTTGATATTGCTTCGCTTTGGACAGTGTGAAAGTCGAATCGGGTATGTATGAGGAAGGCAGTCGAGGTGGAGGAAGATCATGAGAGGTTCTATTTTCTATAGATTAGCCCTCTGTCAATATTAATGAATAAAGCAATTGAATAACTTACGAAGGCCCCCGCAGGAAATTACCCTCTTCTGACGGTATCATCATCTTAATTGTTGAGTGCGCAATTTCTGTATCAAGTCGCAATGATACTGTAGAAGCTTGACGCGCTCACCAAAATTCACACGCGTTTCGTGAAATCTCGTGTAAATTACTCGGCACGTGCTTCACCCCCACCACCGACGAATCGCAACTCAAATTTATTCTGATGGCAGAGTAACGGAATGGCACGGATTATTGAGAATGTAGGGCTGTGGTTGCTCTCTCAAAACTAGAATATTTCGAACAGCCGCCGCATTATCACTCCAAAAATATACATGTCAATCCATTCTTATCCGAGGCGCTTTTCGCCATCCGTTGGAATGTACCGGCCATGCGTATCGCACCGGCAACCAAAGAGGCTGGTTTACAGTATATATAACGACTGATAGAGTTCTGGATACCAGGACTCATCAGACAACCAAGCTCATCCACAACACACTCTAAGAGCTCCGAAGAAGAAAATCCTGATCCATACCCACCAATTTTCAAAGTCTCCAGAACTCCACTACCGCAGCCATGGCCTTCACCCAGACTCCCCTCCTCTTCCTCTTCGGAGCTCTCACTATCCTCATGCTCACTCTTGAGGTACAAGCAATTACCGGTACGGGGATTGCCTCGATTGCTACTGCCAATGGGACATTGTACGTCTACCCTTTCCTCTTCTCTCCTTGTCTCTTCTTCTGAAAGTACCATGCTAACGCTCTGCGTCTCAGCACACCTACCAAGCCAACCTCAACTCGTGGCCACGGCGGGAGTGGTGGTAGTGGAGCAAGCTCAACTGCTGGTCAGGCCACCGGCAGCAGCGTTGCTCAAGGTCCAGGTGCCACTACCGCACCACAGCTTGCGGTGGGGGTCTTGGCTATGTTTGTGGGATATGTTTTCGCTTTGTGAAAGTCGGGACGATCAAGCGATATTGGTTGGGATATGTTGATGGAAAAACGGGGTTGGGTGTTGGGCTGACGGGAAAGAATCTGGGAAGGGAATAAGAATGGACAAGAGGTCGGGCGGGAAGTATAATGGGTTGGCTGTTGCGATTGGGGACAGTCGGGTCGCGAATAGGTAGATTAATAGATAGACACTGTGCTTTTAATATTTCAGAGTTGAGCAGAATTGGCGACCTTCTAAGTGAACTTGTCGGGAGGAGTTTACAAGTATCACCTAGCCCCCGTGGAGTAAACACTAGTTTTACGCAAGAAGCAGTCCTACACTCCGTAAAGAATTGGACTCCCTCCTATCATTCTATCGAATTCACCCTCTTCCTCACTCCCTCTTACCCCGCCTCGGCAACCCAGCCAGCCTCCTCATTTCCACATCCCCTTCCGCCAACCACCTCGAAGCATTCACAAGTTGCAAAACGTTGATCACCTGCTTTGCGAACATAATTGGCGAACTGGCTATTGCAAACAGCCGCGGCCAGAACGGACTGATCTTATTCGCCCTCGCGACCTCTAACGCTGCTGCTCCGTGGGAATTGTTGGAGATAAGAAGACCGAGAGGCCCAGATTGTGGTGTAGTGATGGAGGGAGAGCTGAAAGAGAGTAGATAGATGGATATGAAGAACATTTCGTTAAGGGCGCAAAAGAGGAAGAGGACTGTCTGTGGGGGGATTAGCACTTTTTTTCTTGAAGGTGTATTATAAAGGTAGGTAGTATGTAATAATCTTTTTTCCTGAATGAAAAAGAGTGAAACCTACTTTATTCTCATAATACAAATTCAACCACCAACTCCTCTCCTTCCCCACCACCTTATGACTCCCCCCATTCCCCATCACGAGCGAAGTATACATATGCGTATAATGACTCGCCAAATCCAAACTTATCAGTCCCTGAAACACCAACATCCAACGCGGCCACGCCGCCGACAAGAACACGAGTAAGCAGGTAGTGGTGCACCGATCCGTGACCATATCCAGCATGGCTCCGAACCTGGACGACTGATCAAAGTATCGGGCAACATACCCGTCGAGTGCGTCGAGTAGACAGGAGATGCTGTATATGGTGGTACAGGTAAGGGGGTGGAGCGGCATGTAGTAGAGGGAGATGAAGGTGAGGAATATGCGGGTGTAGCCTGTGGTGTGTTTAGTAGTTTACGGGGATCGTTAGATGGGATGAGTGGGATGCCTTACCGATTATGTTGGGCCAGAGGAGAAATATGTTCTCATTGGATTGTTCGGTCCGGTTGATTTGGTGGTCCGACATTGGAGTGGAAAAGTATGCGTGGGTAGTTAACTGTACTTTAGAGGTGGATTGTATAGATTCGGTTGCCTGAGTAGGCTATGCAAGTATCTTGTTTTGACAGAATGTAGGGTGAGAAAGCTATTCAATGATGTAAAGAGATTATTTAGTCAAAGATTCATTAGCAATTTTATGTGACGAACTGAACAAGTAAATTAAGAAGGACTCAAAGGGCTTGAGGGCTTGAGGGCTTGAGGGCTTGAGGGCTTGAGGGCTTGAGGGCTTGAGGGCTTGAGGTTATATTATGCACAACCTTGGTGGACAGGGCTACATACTAACGGTTAGTTACAGTTGGCCCCTAGCCCTAGCCTGTAAGTCGCTTTACAAGCCCGTAATGGCTATCACGGCCGTGACGGCCTCCACTCCTAGGCACCCGCCAGGGGCTAGGTGAGATGCGGGACGAAATGTCACAGTGAAACTTTGAAGAATGTAAGACTGATATTATAAATAATATAATAGTTGAAATAACCAAGGGAATCAGCATTATTGAAGAACTAAGATATCTTCTTATTATCTAACTCTCAACGACAACGTTCAATTTCGCCTATCAACATATCCTACAATTCCCAACCTATCCTATATACAATTTTCCTTACAAACTAACCGTCACCGTCATACTATTACTATGCACCAACAACACCGGCGGCAGCCCCTGACACAGCACCTCCAAATCCCCCAGATAACTCTTACTATTCTCCTCACTCATCCCCGTCCCCTCCACCGGACTCGGCAGCGTCGTAAAAATAACCGCCGTCTCCGCACTCTGCGATCGTATCAATTGATTAAGAATCAAATGCTGAGCTCGACATGGTAGATCATTGAACGATATCGGAACCGATTGCAGCGAGTATGAAGAGGACCGGCGTGAGAGCTCCGGCGACTCGGGGATGTGAGAGAATGTGGATGAAGACTGATACGCGGAGGGGATGCGGGATTGGGATGTTTTCCGCGTGGTGGGCGGAGAGGGAGTGTCGGCGAACATGATGCTGGGACCGGGGCCGTCTTCGGTGGCTACGCGGGTTATGGGAACAGGTTTTGAGGAGAATTTTGGGGTGGATGTGTGACGGGAGAGTGGCGGGCGGACGGATCGTGAAGGTGGTACTGGACGTTGGGACGACGTCCCCTTTGTGAGTGAATCAGCCATCGCCTTTTGACTATCTTTGAGAGCTTGAAGCGTTGTAGTAAGATTAGAGATGGAATCCCTCTTCGTTGGACTACGCGGTCGTGGGTGTGGTGGTGATACTGGTGATACTGGAGCAGAAGGGCTAGGTCCTGACACAGTTTCTGGCTTGTTAAAACCATCCGGTAAGGGAGGTCGTTTTGTTGAACGTGTAGGCACAACGGGCTCTTTCTCACCTGCGGCCCGTTTTGAAATTGGCGGACCACGCATGCTATCTCCATGACTTCTCCTTCGTACGAGTCGACCAGGCCCGTTGAAGATAGACTCTGTATCTGATTCGAAATCATCAAGGTCGCCTTCACTTGCAGCACTTTCATCATCGGCTTCAGATTCAGTGTCATATTCCGAATCACTGCCAGAATCTTCACTAGCGCTTGCCGCGTGCCGACTTATGACATCAGGCTCTAGTCGTTGAGATCTCATACCAAAGCTTACCCCCAACTTCTTTAGATTGCTCATGTTATGCCGCTTTCTAGACTTCCTCAGGAGTCGTTTCAGGCCAAGGAAACGTTGAGCCTGTTTAAGCATTAATTTGCGACTCGATACAACACAACACACACGATGACAACTATGAATCAAGAAAACTCACCCGTTCACCTCTTGGACCCTGTTGGAAAGATGCTTCGGGCCAAGTAGGGGAGGCTTGAAAGATATTGGCAATTTGAGCCAGGTCCACGGCAGCAGAAGTTGTTCCTCCTCGATTTCCGCGCAACTGCTGTATTTCGTCCCACCATTCTTGAGCCTTAAGGCATTCTTCTACTTCTGCGACTTTTTCTGAATCTGCATTCGCTCCATTGATAATGACCTCGTAAGACGGAATATCTCCTGAGGCAAGCCAGAAAACGAGGATCTCTGCTTCGATGCGAAGATTCTCGAGCAATGATCTCACCCTACCACGTTCCTCTTCCACATCTGTTTCGTATTCAACAAAGACAGCAACACGCAACTTGTATGCTTTTTTCCAAGCAGGCACTGTATTCAATATTGCGCCAAGCTGAAGAATCAATGTATCTATGTTATCGTCAGCAAGCTCTGTATATCTCAATAGGCTCTAAATAGGATATCCTTCGTAGCAACGACTCTTTCTTTGCTAGTGCGTAACTTACAAGTATCAAAATTTGTAGTCAGAACGTTCTGCTTTCTGTCTCCTTCAGCAGCAATCTCTGCAGACATCTGAATCGGCCAGAGATCGATGTACTTTTTGGTATTTTCCGAGCCAGGCAGTTCCAGATCTCGGAATCCTTTTGCAACCGCAACGTTAATCTGTAGCTTGAAGAGCAGATCTTCTAAAATTGTTACGTAGCTAGTGACACTCATCATGCCTTCGGTGCGACACAAGTCCGTTGGAAGTACACCTTCCATTTTCTTCTCTCTACTATTCTGACGTTTGTTCGAAGGTGGCTGCTTCTGTGACTGTGGTGATTGTGGCTGGGAGCCTTCTGCGAGATCTATCAGCGGTTGCGAATTTTTCAGGTCGTCCAAGTTATAGAATCCCATGACAGCAATGTTGGGTCTCATCCCCCCTAATCCAGCATTAAGGATGAGATTGCGAGCACCCCATTCTACGGCTGGAGAAATGGCGATGTTCACAAAAGCTTTGATTTTTGAGAAATCAATGTATTTTGTCCAAGCAGCTTGTTGACGACGCTGTTTAGGTAGTCAGCACATCTCTAGTCCAAAATCATTCGACTGATCCACTTACGGCTTCTGGGATTGCCTGGCTGAAGTCTTCCGTTACAATGATATGTCCGAGGATATATAAGGCACCCTTTTTCATAGAATTGCAAAACTGTATAAGCTTATATTGCCGGCGAGGATCATTCACAAGCAAGATGACTTGAGGGCGCCAAAACTTAACATGTTCCTGCCTAAGCTTAAGAAGATATTTCCTGATCTGGTGATATATCAAACTCTGGGATACGTCACCCCAGCTTTTTGGCTCAACAGAGTAATGGATGAGTAGAAAAATTAGCAGAAGAATTCCCACACAGCCGGTAGCATAGGATCCATCAACGAAGAACATGGCAGCTCCTGAAGATATGGCGCCGGCGAAAGCAGTCTGCCAGTTGAAGAAATGGAAACTTGGACGCCAATTGGGAGCGGATCCGACAGAAAGGAGGAAGCAAGCTAAGTTCATAACCAGGAAAGTCATCTAGACATAATTAGCACGTACTACGGTACAAAAAAATTGAATGGAAGGTGATTTTAGACTGAGCATGATGCAGACAGAAGATGGGTACACTTCAAGCATATATCACTTACAAGATAGGTCATAGTGACGAAACTAGCAATTTGATTGAGATCTCCAAGCATCGCCAATTGAGTGATAATGAATGTGAAGAAGATGGCGAAAGTTGGTTCATCGGCCTTCTTCGTCCCTTGCGCGAAAACGGAAAACCCTGGCAACAAGCTATCTCTTGCAATGGCTTGAAGAAGCTTTGCTGAACCAATGATACCCATTAGAACGGAGAACAGACTGGTACATACTTCTCCAGCAAGAATCAAGAGACCAGACATGTTGACCTCCTGGATGATGTTGGCATTTCTTAGGAATGACGCTCGGGTAACTGAAGAAGCCATGGATAGTATGACCAGGGAATACAGAACAAAGGTAGTAATAAGCCCATAGAGAGTGCCCTTGGGTATTGACCTGCTCGGATTCTTCAGATCTCCAGACATACTTGCGCCAGCAAAGATGCCACCTGTCGCTGGAAACAAAATTCCAAACAAGTCTTGGAACGTCTCCTTACCATTGATCTGACTGCCCGCAGCTCCTTTGGTTAGGCGAGGCATCAAATTATCGGCAAGGGTTCGTATGCTGAGACCCGTGTATTCAATTCCAAGTTTTCGGCTTTCAAATGGACCAACAACCAGCGCAGATAATGGAATGCTCAATGTTGAAATAAAGATAATGACTAGAAGTCCATTGCTAGCGCGGGCAAATATCCCAGACCCAGCGAAACAGACCAGCGTACATAAGACCATTATGATCGTAGCCCATAGGTAACAATACCATTGGGTCTCCGGAATGATTTGAGACCAGTTGCCATCATCTGCACCAAAGTTCAAGGTTATACAGTCGATTAAGCCAACAGCATTCATTCCCGTGTTGAAGACGAATCCCATGTAAAAAACAATCCCAATCGATCCGCCGAATTCGGGTCCCAAAGATCTTGATATCAGATAATAAGCCCCGCCGCCGCGCACAGTGCCATTCGAAGCGATCGCAGAGAGGGAGAATGTAGTGATAAAGTTAACGACATAGGCAGCGAGGAGCATACCTAAGACTGGTCAGCACAAGTCTTAATGTTGATATGCAAGGACAAACCCATCATTCCCAGTATTCCGCCCTGCCCTAGGATAAACCCAAATCGAAGGAACATTAGAATGCTCAAAACATTGAGGCACGTCGGCACATAGACGCCGGAGAACATTCCTAGCTTTCCCTGCCCACCAATAGGTCGCGGACCTAACCCCGCTCTTGGAATCGCTGCACCATGTTTCCTCCTCTCCGCTTCATTGTGCATTTGCACGGTTAGGGAGTTATCCGCCATAGTGCCCGCAGAGTATGGATCTTGCCGTTGCTCTTCCCTGGAGTCTCCATTGTCGACATTCTCGGGATTATCGCGTGAGAATAAATGTAGGACTCGGTCCGTCCATGAGCTATTGTGGGCGGTCCCTCGCGCATCAGGCGGCCCTTCTGTCGTTGGTCCATGTCCATTGCGACTGGTGCTAGATGCGCCAGATGCGCCGGTGTTGTCAATGTTCTGCCCTGCAATGGGCATTCTCAATGTAAATTGTAGCAATAGCAAAACCTACCCCGAAATAGGACGTTATTTGACCCAAATATGTTGATATTCATATAGGTAACGAGATGTAGGTAGGATTTTGAAAGTCAAGCATAGTTCTGAGGAGCAAAGGATTATTGTCGTCCGGGATCTCCTCGCGACTAAACGTGCCGAATAAACGTCATGGGGCAGGTTTCGGTTACAAACCTTCCAAACCTTCCAAACCTTCCAAACCTTAGGTAGTATCACGTCACTGCATCTAGTTATCTGAAGTGACAATTCGTATATCGTTCTGACTCTACTTGGCGAACGCGCGTGTGCGAAGTACCTGTACTGGAATCTACATCTACAGTTTAGGCAACAAGAGCTTGAGCATAACTTCCTTCATGTTGAACACGGCGGAAATCCCGTTAGTTTCCAAGGGGTGTTCCGGTTCCTGTTGGATTTTAGCTCATTGTCCAGTCCGCGCGAATGGGTACTGTTTGGGTCTCAGCTGATCTACCATATGACCGGAAAGGTCCCACGGATGGAATACCCAAGCCAGCTCTCTGACGGCTCTTTATTTTGCGGTACAGTATGAGTCGCGTAATAAGTAGTAAAGTTTTAGGTTGTCAAGTTTCCTTTGTTAGTTTCGAAAGTATCAACGCTAATGTGTAAGGGAGACTACGGTATGAATGGTGTTATCGCTGATCACCGTACTCTATTGCTTGACTTCCTCCGCCCTCTGGTAAACGATCACTGGAGTCAGTTTCGTTTCTCACAACCGAAATCTCCAGTTCTGAGTCTTTCTTGCCAATCGGAATCGGATCTCATGGTATAAGTGGCCAACAAAACTATCCATATATTCGGAGCCAATGGCTCTGCTCCAGTGTAGCGTAGTGTTTGCAAAAGACGACACTTTATCCTCATAGCTCTGCAGGTCTATTTCGCCGGCAATGAATTTCGCAAGGAAAAGACAGTGCATCGCGCATTGATTTGTGCTCTGTGCCGCGTGCGGTCGAAAGAGTGCGAATGCATCCCCTACTAAGAAAAGCTTGCCATCAAAGTGAGATGCTCTCGGCGAAACACAATCATATATTCCCGTGACGAATGGTGTGTCGATCTTGTTGACCAACTCCTTGATCGGGGCAGGAAAATGTTCATTGCCGTAAGCCTGCTTCTTTGCCCAAACCTCGGGACGGACCTTACCAAATGGCACAGTTCTCTGGTGTTGCAGGCCATCAATATCAGTCATTATGGACAAATACTCAGGAGAATCCTTTCCACAAGTATCATACCAGACAAGGTTGACATGTCGTTCCCCAGGTTTGACACTCCCATCCCCCCCAGGAATGAGATAGCTGTTCATCGTCAGTGTATTTCTAGTACCCAAAAGTTCTGCAATCACATACACTGCAATGTAGTAGCGATCGCCGTAGTAACGGATGCATCTGTCCAAGAGAAAATCCAAGGTCTGCCGCGAGACCATATGCTCAGGCACAACACCGCGCCAGGTCAAAATCCCTGCGTATGGAATTTGCATATTTGGATAGAGTAGTTTCCTGATAGATGATCCTGCACCATCCGCAGCGATTACTAGATCACAATGAAGAACGTCCTCTATTCCACTTTCAATGTCTTCATAGGTTACTGTAACACCTTTCTCTTTTACATAAGAAACAGTTTTGACTCGTTTCCCTACATCATACGTAACGGAGCCGTCTTCTGGAGAATCAGGTGGTGGGACAGGGACGTAATCGCTCTTGAGTCCATCGAAATTTGCTCTCAATCGATAATAGAATGTCTTCCAGGTTGTCAGCTTGAATGGAACCGGCCGACTCTCAGTTATATTAAGATTGGTATCAACGACCTCCAGCTTAGAGGCAGTAACAAATTGCGGGCGACCTTGGATCCTGTCATGTTTGTGTAAAAGTTCCTGGCCATAGGCACCTATGCTCATTCCGGCAGCCTGTCCCTCTCGAATGGAGGTTGAATACTGTTCGAAGATGTGGATATTGTGCCCAAGCTGTTTGAGCATAACACCATGCATCAAGCCTGCTAGGGAGCCACCAATCTAAGCAATGCAATATCAGACAACGCACCAGTCAATTGTAGATCTCTTGTATCACTCACAATAACCACGTTCAAAGGGCTTTTGGCCATTTTCATAATACTGGAATCAGACGGCGAATTTGGATTGTTGGCGTCAGCGCAGAAACGTATTCAGCAAGAACTAAGTTGAGCTCAAAGTCCAACCAGAGTAGCAGTAACAGAAAATGCAGCATAGATGAAACGCCAGTCTCTCTCAACGTAAGTAGAAATAAATGATGATCAAATGTGTAAAGCACCAAGCAGTCACTTTGTGTGATTGAATGCTCAGATTGGAGAAGAAAGACATCGCTCGAATTAAGGATCTAAGAGAAAGTCGGGATATATAGAGACGCTGTTTGTCTAACTGTTGGTTTCTTACTCTTCCCGAGTCCCTTCTCCATGGGGTTTGGATCCCAAGTGAATGAATGATATGCATACTTTCAGTAATTCAGAGGAGACCGTCATAGAGGTAACGGAGATGATTGGAAGTGCAAGGATGGTAAATAAATGGCCCATCGAGCATAGTGCAGACTCTGCATACTTCTACTGCTGACATGATGTTGACGTGAATGGAAGGTTGACTGTACAGTACATTCGGATCAGATGTCATCTCGGCTTAAGAAGGTCTTTGCTGTAGGTGGACCGATTCAGTATTCCGCGATAAGCCAATCAGAAAATAGAAAATGCGAAGATCATTGGCCAAGTTTTTTGCTTCTTCTTTTCGGGGTCTTCCATATTGGCATGGACCACTTTATGATTGAGATCTAAGTGACCTTACGAACATCAACAAGGCAGGTGACAGCCATTCCACCATAGGACCATTCATTTCTTCCGAAGCAGAAAAGCTATTTAGCGATCTGTTTTGAATACTCCCAAAGGTATATTCATCCGTTGCATCTGTTACCTATTCACGTGGAGGCTGATGATCCAGGCTGGAAAGGATTTGTTCTTCCGCATATTCATCGTGCTACTGGGATTATTACCACACGGTCATTACCACGAGATAAGGGACAGCGAATAAGTGCCCTCAAACCAAGACATACCTATTGCCTATCTCACCGACTTCATCTCATATCATCATGTCGAGTCCTTCCTCATCTCGGCCTGTGCCAGTCTCAATGTCTTCTTCGCCATCACCAGGTTCTTTTCGAGGGCGGTCGGGGAGCCCAGTATCCAGAGATAAATCAACAGCACGGTTAGCTTCGCCGGTACCTTCGCATCAAGGCACTCCATCTGTCAGACAAATACCTACACCAAGTCAGATCGGCGCAACAGAAGAGCCCGGAAACATCACTCCTCTCGCAGGTCCAGCATCGTATGCGCCAGGGCCCGGTATCAGCGCGTTAGCCGCTGCTTTGTCGAACTCTCTCGGGCAAACACCATCAACTTTCGGGACTCCTCCCATCCGACCATTATCCCCCGCGACCGCTGGCAAGCATCTACAAGCATCCGGTGTGCAAAGCACTTATGGCTCTATCGATGGGCCAAGATCGTTACACGGAGGGCAAGGATGGACTGGGGCGACTGCATATGAAGACCCGGAAATTGTCAAGAGACATTTAGTACAACCAGGACCGTCACAAGCCGGCGATGGGGCTATAGATGGGATTTTCGGACCCAGTGGACAGTCACCTTCGTTCCGAGCAGGATCTCCAGCTAGTGCAGCAAATAAAGCGATTGACAATATAGCACCTGGACTAGACGATGATGAATTCTCGAGTCTGCGATTACAAGGTGGAGATGTTACTCGACCGATCTACAGGTGGACAGAAGAGACCTCCGGCAAAGGCCGAACGCAACGGAGTAAGAGTTTTCATGTTTCGCGACCGGAGCCGGAGAACGAAGTCCTTGATATTGGCACAATCAAAGTGCCTGGTGGATTTCGTCGAAATTACCTTCGAAGAGCTGTAGGCAGCCCATCTCCAGACGGTATGGATGAAGAGCAAGGCGGAGGAATCGCGCGACGACGCGGTGTCGCCCAACCGAAGATATTCACCAACAACTTCCTGGAATTCTTGACACTTTATGGCCACTTTGCTGGAGAAGAGCTAGAGGAGGACGATGAAGTTCTGGCGCCCAACGAATACTTCTCATCGGATGCGGTTGATGACGAATATGGCGAGGGAAGCGATGAAGATAGAGAACCCATGGAAGATAGTGCTCTGCTCACACCCGGTCGAAGAAAGAGGAAGCGCAAGGAGCGTGCCCCGGTTGGCACAAACACTCCATTCGGAGCTTCCCTTTTACTTCTCAAATCCTTCGTTGGTACCGGTGTTTTGTTCTTACCGAAAGCATACCTAAACGGTGGCATGCTCTTCAGTAACCTCATTCTCCTCTTTGTCGCGGCTTTGAGTTACTACTGCTTCGTTTTGCTCGTCAACACGCGATTGAAGGTTGAGGCCTCATTCGGTGACATGGGAGGTGTACTATACGGAAAATGGATGCGAACCCTCATCCTCAGCTCGATCGTTATCAGTCAAATCGGATTTGTAGCTGCATATATTGTGTTCACGTCCGAGAATCTGCAAGCTTTCATCTCAGCCGTAACGAATTGCCAGACGCATTGGGAGGTTTCATGGTTGATTCTGCTCCAGATGGCTATCTTCCTACCATTCTCCTTACTCCGCGACATAAGCAAACTCGGAATTACTGCCTTGATAGCAGATGCGTTCATTCTTGTTGGTCTGATTTACCTCTACTACTTCGACATCTTCACAATCGTGAAACAAGGTGGTATTGCAGACATCGTCAACTTCAACTCTCAAGACTGGACCCTCTTCATCGGCACTGCTATCTTCACATTCGAGGGAATCGGTCTTATCATCCCCATCCAAGAATCCATGGCCAACCCCAAGAAATTCCCTCCTGTTCTTGGTGGTGTCATGATCATCATTTCCGTAGTCTTCGTCTCCATGGGCGCTCTATCATATGCCGCCTACGGATCTGCCACCGAAACCGTTGTCCTTCTCAATCTCCCCCAAGACGACAAAATGGTCAACGGCGTCCAATTCCTTTACTCGTGCGCAATTCTTCTGTCCACTCCTTTGCAAATCTTCCCAGCCATCAGGATCACAGAAAACGAACTCTTCACCAAGAGCGGAAAGTACAACCCATACATCAAATGGCAGAAAAACGTCTTCCGATTCTTCGTCGTCATGCTCTGTGCTGCCATCGCTTGGGTTGGTGCTAATGATCTGGATAAATTCGTGTCCATAGTTGGAAGTTTCGCTTGTATCCCACTGGTCTACATCTACCCTGTGAGTATCCTATTCCCCTACACATCTATACAGGCCATCAACTGACAGATTTCCTTCTAGCCAATGCTTCATTATCGCGCTGTGGCAAAAACACGCTTCCGCAAGACGTGCGATGTCCTCCTCTGTGTCTTCGGTTTCATCGTCATGGTCTACACTACCGGATTAACAGTCATCAGCTGGGCCGGTAGCGGTGACGAAGCGCCAAATCTAGGGTACTGTGATAGAAAGAGGGGAGGGGATTTGCCTGCGTTTTAGATGGGTGAGATCAGGGCGGACGTCGTGTGTGCAGATTTACATACATATTCCGAGAACATACACATGATATGATACCCATCTCTGGTCCAGCGCTGTGTCTGTTTTGTTGCTTATTTCTTTTTGTCTTCTTTCTTACCCTGTCTTGTTTTATACTAGATTTCCTCGTGATGGATCGGTAGATGCATAGCGATGCGTTGGAATATTCACTCTTTTTCATGGCTTGTTGTGCTGGACGGACGTGTTGGTCTGTCCCTCTCTATCGTTGTTCTTATTACATGCGTCACGGGTTGCTTGTTGTGTGTGTGCATATTGTGTATCTATCACTTAGGATGGCATGGATATTGGCGTTTGAGGTTTCTTGATATTGCTGTTAATGTTGTTGTTGCGTCAGAGATACAAATTGGAAACATATGCCATTCGTAGGAATATTTTTTTAAATATACAATTTATAGTGATTGGGTACATTTGCGATACTGCTGCAGCATTCCAATTCATTAAACCCTACTACAAACGACTCCCTCCACTTCTCAATAGTTTCTTCGACCCCTCTCTCACCTCCGCCACAACTTCTCCGGCCGGCATAACTTTCCTAATCAACCCCACCCCAGTCCCCGCATATGTAGTCATCCTCCCCTGTACACCCCACCCCTCATCCCCCTTCTTCATCTCCGCTTCATACAACTTCCTATTCTCGTCTATCCCAAGCCCCTCCTTCTCATCCCACCAACTCTTATTCAACACCCCCCTCCCATTATATATCCCAGGCCAACCAGTCGTCCCCCTCAACTGATCATACAAACTCGTCCTCGCAGTCGTCACCCCGCCGTCAGAAGCAGCTAACACGGCGTTTCTGTACCCCTGTGTGATCACCGCTTCGGGACATGCAAGGAACCGCGTCCCCATACATATCCCACTCGCGCCGAGCATAAGTGCCGCTGCGGCGCTGCGCGCCTCAACTATACCGCCCGCGGCAATGAGTGGGATGGCGCCGTATCCAGTGGCCTGCAATGCATCTGCGCATTCGGGCAGAAGAGAGATGAGGGACGAGGACTGCGCGAGACCGTGGCCGCCGGCGTCAGAGGATTGGATGATGAGGACGTCGGGGGAGCAGGTTTGGGCGGTGGAGAGGGCGGAGGCTACGGTGCCGACTTGGATCCAGATTTTGGTAAGGTTGGAGGTGGCTTTGCGGATGGAGGCGGTCCAGTTGGGAAGGTCGGAGGGGGAGTGAGGAGCGAAGAGCCAGATTGCTGCGGGGGGGAGGGGGAGTTGAGATAGAGTTTCTGTTACGTGGGCGAGGTCGAGTCCCCAGACTATGAAGCCGATTCCTATAGGGAGGATGTTGGGTGGGGCGTTGGTGATTGGATTGCTGGTGAGGGAATTTTGAATCTCGGATACGTCTGAGGCGAGGTCGGAGATACTGGAGATGAAGGTCAGTTTTTCAAATGCAGAGTACTGAAGACGCTGGACATGCTGAAGCTGGGCATGCTGAGAACGTGTATCTGGGTTTTGCGTATGAGCACAAGGAAACACCTGTACACTCTAACCACTTGTATAGAAATTGTGGAATTATACTCATAATTCCCTCAGCGGTCCCAAACGCATAGCACCACCCAAGAACAGAAGAATATCCTTAGCTCACTCAGTGCCTGCACCAAGAAACCCTATACCTCCAGCTCGAGAAACGGCCAGAACGAGAGCTGATTTCGCTATCAAGCGCATGGGTGCCGCGACAATCAGGGGAGTTGTTGTCCACGGGTAGTCACTCTGAAGCGTTTCCTTATGGGAGGTAGTGGACATGATGACAAGATGTAGATTTCCCTCGATGGGAGATTTTTCCGAATAATGGTCTAGACTTTTCGGTGAGTTGCTACTAGCAAATACCGTCAGAAATGGATGGATTCTTCGAGTAAGCTTCCTATGTGGGAAGTATATGATTGAGCAAGAAATTAGACATACAAAAGAGATAAAAGAGAAGAAAGAATGATTTTGAATGTCAGAGAACTTTATAATCAACCACTTAGTTCAATTTAATAAGTAATAAATGCATTTCTTTCCACAACGGTACTTGACCCGGTAACTTAATACCTTTTCCCCGCGGAGAAAAGGCTCGAAAAGAAGCTCATAGCCTCAAGCGGCCCCACTAAGAATAGTTATCCATCATTCCGGATCTAGTTAGACTCATATTCTCACGGCGACGACGCAGCCTCGCCAAAAGTTTATTAAGCTCTTTCATACAACCAGATATTATCTTCATCTCTGCCAACCTCCGGAACCGCCATTATACTTCCTCAATACCAGTTTTCGCTAACAATTATCGCCTACCCTATTCATACCAGCTTGTAGATTCTCTAGGCGCATCTTTCCATATATCAACCATGTCGAACGCGCCAGAAAGGTAGGTCGAACTTCTTTCTTTGAAGCCTTGCAGTGCATGAAGTACTGCTTGACATAGCTGACGCGTACGGACAGATTCGAGCTCTTTATTCTTGGTGAAGGGGAGAAGAAGTGCACTGAGGCAGCTGATACTCGTATGTTCATATGGTTCCTTCTTTACGAGCTTTTGCCTGGGAGGCATGCTAATGTATTTGTTAACAGGCACACCTAATTCGTCGATATTTACTTTCAACAAAGAAGACCATACAGTGGCCAATCTCTTACGCGCATACCTTCTCAAAGACCCGCATGTACTGTTCTCCGGTTATAAGAGTATGGTTTTCCGCATTTACAATCCTCGCATCTAAGGAATACTTTTGATGGCATTTTGCGCATTCAAGCTAACTTCCGGAACAGTTCCTCATCCCTTGTTCTCTAAATTCGAGCTCCGCATCCAGACCGATGGCGAAATAACTCCTAAGGAAGCCCTTGTAACCTGCTGTCGCAACCTAGTCTCCGAGCTCGAAGTGTTCAGTCGCGAATTCACCAAGGAGTTTGAGTTGCGCAAGATGGTCAGTGGCGATGGGGCAGCTGCAGCCGAACAGTAAATAAGGGTATGATTTTTGGTGGACTGGTGTTTAAATTGGGATACAATCTCACGGACATGGGATAGCATGGATATTGGAGTTTTGAACTGGAATGATTTATCGCAAACGAAATTGGATTGGTTGAGCTTTGGTTCCCATGAACATTTTCTGCAAAGCTATATTGGTGACCATAATTCAGCAGTCATGAGTTGACTGCTACGCCATACACCAGTGTATCTCGCGTGTGGCATTTGAGAAGCCAGCAGTATGGTATCAGCAAGATTAGGCAAAGCACCAAAGATCATTCATTCGACAAGGCCGTTGAATGGTAACTACGTCAAGGGAAAGCAGGGTCCAGTAGCTTGGATCTGTTGATTCCTCGACCACATCCGCTCCTGACCTTCGAGGCAGAATATCATTCCTATGAGCCTTGTCTCTCGGGCGTAGTAGCAGGTGGATTAAAGCTAGAATGGTCTCTCATGAGATCCATACATGCCTTCATAGCTGCTTTACTTTTTGCAACATATAGAGTATCCGACGCTTGATATTGATGCTGTCAACGGTTTCCGGCGCAGAGAATTTGGTCTTTCACTGTCTTCAAATGTGATTAAACAAGTATTGAACCACAAAACTCCTACTCATTGTCCTCAATCTTTCGCATGCAAGTGGTTGCTATATCTTGAGCCCAGGTACACGGTACACTTATGCCTAGATTTTCTTCGTAGGAATGCAAAGAATACCAAGCAGTACCGGTATGCTCGGTCTCGTTCACAACGAGCGATCTGGTGAAGATCCAAGAAAACCATGGCCATTCTCAGCATACCATCTACGATATACATTCCAGGTTCACGTCATGCAATTAAACATCAAAATTTGATGTTGATTTGTCTCCTTTCTTTCGACATTCAGATCCCATCGCCCTCAATTAAGAAGACACACGAAAACCGAACTTCCTATCAAGGATAATTATTCCTCTACAGAGCCTCACACTCAAAAGAGTGCTGGCAACACACCACTGTTTCGAAGTCGAGGTGGAGGTCGTGGCTGGCTCTGATACTTTTTGATGAAGAAGAAAAGTTTTCTTGTTGCGCAAAAATTCGGATATTTGTATGGTCGATTGTGCCTGGCGCTAATGACTAAGCGATGAAGAGCTTTGTGGGCTAAACTGATTACGGAATAATGCGCTCGTGATCAGCTGTCTTAACTCCAATTTCAACTTCTTGTGAATTCTCAATGACGATTTCCACATTCCGCCGCCGGTCCAACCGAAGTTATTTCAGACCCTACATTCCGATCTACTGCAAGGAGAGGGACCTTGTTGATATCATCGCTAATCGTCGTCATCCAAGTGGATGTGATACGATGCTTCAACCAGTGTTTATATCTTCTCAAAACCCAATCGTCTGGTAGCGAAGACTTGTCCCAAATACCTTGGCGTTTCTGTGCAATTTGCATTGCTCTCACAGTGTCACTACTTTGAACTTCAAGGACACATCCTACAAAGTTAGATACGATAAAAACCTCCTCTTAAGACTCTTAAGAGCCAGCAGCCACTTGCATGGTCGCGCTCAGAAAAGCCCATTACAAGTCTAGATGCGTTAGAACTTCATGAATTGTAGCCCAGACTGCCCGGCGCCTTATTGATATGGTTTCTTCTATCGCTCTTCTTTCCTTCTACGCCACCTTTCTGGAGAATCTCCTCGGAACAATCCATCCGCAGAGATCTGAACCACATTATGTTGTGCATTTAAGAAATTTGATGATGTGGCTGTCGAAGATGAGTGTCTTGACCAGGATCTTGGCGTTAGTCTTCCCGCGTTGAAATATGTAGCACACTGGGAATGCCACAGGAGTGAAACATCATAGATAAATATACTTTATAGTCGTGCCGTTTTGCCACATCCGTTGGGGACGCGACTCTCCTAGGGTCCGGACTTCGACGATGTTTGCGTTTTGTCGGCTTCTTCTTTTGGCTGCCCTGGGGTATTCGGCGGCTGTCAGCCATCAGTTACAGCTGAACGAGAGCGGTACGATAATACAAAACCGTATGGTGAGTGCGGGTGTATATCAGATGGGTGTTACGAAATTGTCAGCGGTGGGAAATGTGCGGAAACGGGAGCCTGCTTCGAAGCTACAAAATCCTGTGATAGGAGACATTTATATGGTCAGCAGTACGTTATATATACAACCTATTTGTACCAGACCCTGACCAGAACAGTGCAAATTGGTACCCCGCCTCAACCGATCACTCTCAGTGTCGACACGGGGAGCAGTGATATTTGGGTCAATCCGACGTGTTCTACCTCGGGATGGAACACGTTCTGCGTCAAATATCCTCGCTTCGATCGAACCAAATCTTCCACCTTCCAGCCCACAACCCAGGCTTTAAATTTGGCATATGGTATTGGTCAAGTTACTGGTGCATACGGGATAGATAACTTCCTGTTAGGGAATATGCCCCTTTGGATATCCATGAGCTGATGATGATCCTAGGATGGCTCCTGGCCCTACGATTAAGCACCTCCAATTTGGAGTTGCAACCTCGAGCAAATCATTGTTCGCGGGTATAATGGGCATGTCATGGGGCCTAGGCCTTGGAACAGGTTACTACAATATAGTCGACCAGCTTGCCTTACAAGGCATTACAAAAACACGTGCATTCAGTATGGATCTGGGCAACGTTGATACAGCTTCAGGTACGTTTGGGGATAGTCTGTGAATATAAATCCTTGTAACTAAAATCCTCAGGATCCATTATTTTTGGGGGAGTAGATACGAAGAAGTACTATGGTTCATTTTCTAAGAACGCTATCATACCATTCTATAACAGTCCTGATGGATTTCCCAGGTAGTTATGACAACATTAACTATGCTCGAGGGTCTTACTAAAAAGTGGCTCCAGATATTGGATCAACATGACCTCTGTCAGCGTTCGACTTGACGGACAAACCCAAGATTCTGCCATTACATCTCCCAGTTTCTCATTGGCTATCATTATGGATTCTGGCAGCACACTGAGTTACTTTCCCCCATCCCTCGTCAATGCCATGCTCGCCTATTTTCCCGGCTACGTTGCTAAGGGGGGCGGCTTGTACACCGTGCCCTGCAGCTTCAAAACTGGCATGGGAACAATGAACTTTGGTTTTAACGGTCAAATCATTCGGATTCCACTTGCTCAATTCGTCTGGTTCAACGGTGCAACATGCTACGGACCGGTCGCAAATCCGTCCGAAAAGACGGATGCTATTCTTGGTGATACTTTCATGAGAGGTGCGTATGTGGTGTTCGATCAGGACAATGCAAATGTGCATATAGCTCAAGCGGCGGATTGTGGGACGAATATTGTGCCTATTACGAAGGGCGTTAATGGTGTGCCGTCAGGTGTGGGAGATTGTCCAGTTCCGGTGGCGACACGGTCGTCTTAGACCCTGACAGTTCTCGAGCTTTTCCTCTTCTCAATATGTCATTTAAGATATTTCTCATTGTATCATATTCCATTCTGGGAGGATTCTTCATGGAGGATATTTGCATATTTGCCGGAGTAGATTTTAACTAATAATGCGCTCGCATTTCTGCTGTATACGATTGCAGGATTTTTCTATTCATCACATGCATTACATTTCACCTCCTGATATTAGGAGCTCCTTGCTGCTACAGTGGTCAGAAATTCGTTTCCCATATGTAAGATAGAAGAATGCCCTGCACTCAGCACGCACTTTTGGTGGAGGTTCAAGTATCTGCTGAAAATCTCGAATATTTGGCGTGAGAATTCTCTCGCCAGGAGCAGACAAATAGGATCAATGCGAAGAAAGGACACCTAGGCGAGGGGGCACCACAATTCCCAAGAGAAATACATGCAAATCGCAGGCGTCCTGTGCGAAACTAATCAATCCGAAGATGTGAAGATCGAGGAGATTCGCATAAAAAAAACCAAACTGAAGATGGCCAGTTTGAGGTGCTGCAACTCAAGAACAGCCAGATTGAGGATTTCCTGACCCAGGTATGATGGAATCAGAGACACATCCCGCCCGTCCAACCATTATTCAAGGGGAAGAATCACAATCCAAGGATAGATCGGTCCGGGGGCGCAGACTGAAGGTGTCCCGGCCGAAGACGACGCAGCAAAAAATACCGAAGCGCGTTCTGGCGAGCACACGGAACTAAGCCGGAGGAGGATAAGATATTTGATGCGGATGATGACTGTGGCTAGACCTTTAAGATCTTACGGTCCCTGGAGTCTCACGTAGACTTTTAGTCAAATCTCGGGAAGCGAACCGGTGTCGGCTGTCAGCATCCAACCTCCGTGGGGTTTCATATATGAATCGTTTATTTCTAAACAATCTTTTACTCGTCTTGATAGATCCATCCACGATTGTTGTCATCGATACTTTTAGGAGTTACTTATTTATCAGTTACTTAATACTTTCAATCAACATGAAGCCAATTTTCCCTTATCTCTGTACATTGTCTCTTTCCATATACGTTACCGGTACATTGGGGCATGACCATTCTCAGGTGCCTCTTGCGACTACGACACCAGATTACATAGCTATCGATGGAACTACCGAGCTACTGGAGCTACACAAGAATCTTGTCGAGATTGAGTCTGTCGTTGGCAATGAGTATGAAGTCGGTCAATATCTTATCAGATATCTTTCGGCTCACAACTTCACTGTTGAGACTCAAAAGTTACCTCCTCTTGAAACAAATC
Source organism: Rutstroemia sp. NJR-2017a BVV2 (assembly GCA_002946415.1). NCBI lineage: Eukaryota > Fungi > Ascomycota > Leotiomycetes > Helotiales > Rutstroemiaceae > Rutstroemia > Rutstroemia sp. NJR-2017a BVV2. The sequence goes on from NJPS01000046.1 coordinate 1,810,331, forward strand.
CCAACAAGCCAAATGAGCCACGGCTCAACGTCTTCGCGTATAAAGGAGATTTAAAGAACACCCGATTGTTGGTTACAAGTCACATGGATACTGTAACCCCGTTCTTTCCTTACCAAAGACCGGACGACGAGCAAATTTGTGGTCGGGGAAGCAATGATGCGAAGGGTAGTATTGCATCTCAGATCAGAGCCGTAGAGGAGCTACATGCCAGTGGAAATTTGAAGGAAGGCGACGTTGGGTTACTTTACGTAGTAGGCGAGGAAGTCAACGGAGGCGGCATGAAAAAGGCCAACGACTTGTTCCATGGCCACGCTTGGGAAGCCGTGATTTTTGGAGAACCATCAGACAACAAGCTTGTCTTGGGGCATAAGGGCGCGTTGATTTACGAAATTAAGGCACATGGCAAAGCGGCTCATAGTTCACGCCCAGATCTGGGTATTAATGCTAACAGTATGCTTATCCGAGCATTGACTGCCATTGACGCGATGGAACTACCTGGTTCGGAAAGATTGGGGAACACAACGACGAATATTGGTGTCATGCAAGGCGGGGTGGCGATGAATATCATTCCTGCAGAAGCATCGGCTACGGTGTTGACGAGAATAGCGGCGGGGACTCCTCAGCAAGCGATGGATGAGATTGAGAAGGTTCTTAAGGATCTTGGGGAAGAGCGTCTTAGTGTCTCTTTTGGGCACAATCTTCCCCCTGTGGTCTGTGATGTTGATATTGATGGTATGTACAAATCAATACGGAAATAGGAAACAGGTACTGATGAAATAGGTTTCGAGACCATCGTCTTAGCCGCGGGCACGGATATTCCGTTTTTGAAGGGCGATCATAAACGGTATATGTATGGTCCTGGGTCTGTATTTTCAGCACATTCTGATCATGAATGCCTCACAGTTGGGGACCTGACCAAAGCAGTGGATGATTACAAGATAATTATAAATGATTTGCTGGCAAGATAGAGACATTCGTCTTTTAAAAGACGCTCAAGATAATATATGGTTGCAATTGCGAATGTCTGAGCAAGCCTGCATTCACGTTTTATTCTTCATTTGGGGGTCATGCCTAACGAGATAGTCGGATTCTTTGGAACGACTTGAGATAGTCGAAAGCTATCTCATCATCCTAATGGAATCTACTTTCTGATAGCTGAAGGTCGTGTTCCGCAGCCTAGTCATCCGATAGAACCACTACGAGGGGCTGATATCTAATACTCATAAAGCTCGTCGGCTCAATCTGGTGTCTTTCACCCCAATTCTACTCGAGTACCCCCACGGAAAGGGCTCTGGGGCATTGTTTGAAACAAACACTACATACCTAAGTAGGCAGTGGGGATGGGTCTATTTGCAGATAGGTCCAAAATAATTCACACGGCCTGCATGTGAAGGCAGAAACCACAACCAAAGCAATATCCTTTGAGCAACTATTTTACAATGTGCCTCATTGAAAATTACACTAAGCTAGGATTGTAGCATGTCCTAAATCGCTTCTGCTTCTGATCCTGGCAATGAAAGTGTTGGTGACAGGTCGCGCAGATCCGGAGACTGTGCCGCAATCTTCAATTGTATAACTAACAATACTGATGTTGGTGGCATAGATAATCTAGTATATTAATTGATGTATGGTATGTTCGGAGGACACGCCAACTTCGGTTAGATACGGGTGCATGAGCCCGATTCGAATAGGGCATCGATGTGCTGTACCTGATAGATGTACAGAGAAAATATCCTTTTCCAAATACCTACAGTTGGTAGTATTTCCGTCCGCTGCAAATACTGTCATACTTTTGGTAACAATGATGAGAACAATTGCCAGAAAGGACCGCTCCAGCAGCATATGTTGACAAGATGCTGGATATTGGCAAGATTTCATTCAGTGATCCAGGAGCCGAAGACGAGTTTCCGGTAACATTTGGCGGCGTTGACGACATGAATGATCCTGCAAATTGATCTTCGCTTTAAAAATGGTCCCTTGAAACCAACAACCGGTAAGCTGCAGATACAGCCCAATTGGTCTATAAGTAGAGTATCGCCGCATCAATACCCATCACTTACTCATGCATTCACAGCCATTCTATTCTTTCAATGGCCGCACCAGTCAATTCAACAGAACGAAGTCCGTTACTCGACCCAACTTTGGCGCACGCTGAGGATGGCACTACTAGCAGAGAAGTCCCCGCAAATGGGGAGGCTGTCTTTTCCAAAGAGCCTTCGACATTTGAGATGACCAAAGCCACAAGCGGTGTATTTCTAGGTATCATCTTTGTCGCTGTTGATTCTTCTATGATTGCCACTTTATCGGCACCCATCTCATCGACTTTTGGTTCATTATCGCGGCTTCCGTGGCTTGTATCGACCTTTTTCATTGCCAATGCCGCTATCCAACCTCTCTGCGGAAAACTCACAGATATATATGGCCGGAGAGACGGACTTATATTGTCGAATATTATATTCTCCCTTGGGAACCTCATGTGAGCTCTAGCACAATCAGAATGGGTTCTAATCTGTGGCCGGCTGGTTGCTGGTATCGGAGGGGGCGGTATTGCTGCCATTTCCACCTTCGTTCTATCAGATCTGGTTCCAGTGCGACGACGTGGGGTCTGGCAGGGGATTGGGAATATCTTTTTCGGTGCTGGTTCTGGCCTCGGCGGCTACTTCGGTGGATGGCTAAACGATTATATCAATTGGAGAGCAGCATTTTGGATACAGATTCCTTTCACTGTTCTGGCGACTATTCTCATCTTCTTCACAGTGAATATCCCAATCACAAACAGCGACACTACCAAAAGATCCAAAATACGGCAGATCGATTTCCTTGGAGCTTCAACCCTTTTCGCGGCGCTGACGCTACTGTTGTTGGCTTTGAGCTCAGGAGGCAACATCGTACCGTGGCTTCACCCTCTCGTGCTTACTAGTCTTCCGCTCTCGCTTCTTTTCCTCTTGGCGTTTGTGTTGATAGAACTCAAAGTCGCTGCACAGCCAATCCTTCCCGTCAATCTATTATGGGACTGGACTATCGCTGGGGCATGTCTCACGAATTTCTTCTCCTCCATGTCGCGGTATGCCCTTCTATTCTACTTGCCAGTCTATCTTCAGGTCCAAGGCTATTCTCCCAGCGAAACAGGGCTTCGTCTTGTCCCAGGCTCCTTTGCAGCAGCTTTGGCATCCCTTGTATCCGGTGTGATCATACGTTCAACGGGACGATATTACAAACTCGGAGTATCTTCACAGGTTATCTATTTTGTAGGGATGGGAACAATAGTTGCATTCAATGTCAAGACGCCTGCTTGGGTTCCTTTCGTCTCGTTTTCCGTTACGAATATTGGCTTCGGGGCAATGGTTAGCGCGACCATAGTCGCGATCCTCGCAGTTGCAGATCAAAAAAACCAAGCCGTGTTAACGTCAGCGCTGCTTGCTTTTCGCAGTACCGGAACAGTGATTGGGATCACTCTTGCTGGGTTAACATTCCAAAACGTCTTGAGGAGTGAGCTATGGAATCGAATTGGAGATATAGACCATGCGGACGAACAAATCAAGAGGATCATTGCTGACCTAGATGTAATCTGGGACTTTCCAACGGCTTTGAAAGAGCAAATACTCCAAGCTCATATGAGTGCACTCACGGCAGTGTTTGCGGTTATCCTTGGAATGGGTGGGCTGGGAATTCTTACCAGTTTCTTCGTCAAGGACATTGCATTACCGAGTAAGGCTAAGCCAAGTGATTCCAACCGTTGAGGTATTTCATGTTGGGGGAGTGGGTGATAATGCTGTCTTTGGCGAGGTCTATGGGTCTAGAAATTTAGTTGTCATATCAAAATCTCTTCAGAAAATTAATAACCACATCTCGACTCTCGAGCGATTGCACAGTTACTGTAGCCCTGAGCTAGCACAGCCTTAAGCGATCACGCGTAGCCCACTAAGATAGGAGATTCAAGCCGGAAATCCTTATGGTTCAAATATAAGGTTGAGGTGGATGTATAAGCTTCTGGTATTATCTTGTTCGTTTACCGCGGAGTTCAATTTCAGCATGTTCCACGCTAAAACCGACTACTGAGCACAGAAGCTTCAATGAAACTGAAACAACTAGTAGCTGACATCTTCTAAAGGCAATTTACTTTGACTTTACTTTTAGCTCCCGTATTGAAGTACGGTGCGGTAGCAACTCTTGATGGGCAGCGTGTGGGTCAGCGACAACAATGATCAACGCAAGGCGTATGATCTGGCCGAAGACTTAGGCCGGGCTATCAAGGCTCCGAACGGCGAAGATCCTGCTTCGTATATGTACGAAGATCGCATGATTCCAGTCTGATTTCGGAGGATGCTCTCTCGACAAGACTTGGAAGGGTGCTTTTGTCCATAACTTCCTCCTTTAATCTGCAATGCGTTGTTTTATCCCATTAGACCGCATCCTGGCGATCACATGTCTTCAGCAAATGAGTACCGAAGTGTGCGTACCTAGTCCTCGATGTCTCTCACCCTCTCCAGCCGCAGTCGGCGTGTTGAGAAACCGAAGAGCTCAGCAACCAGCTTTCTATTCTGGGCGTTCCTGAGCAAGTAACCGCCCCAATCGTGATTCGGGATTCCGCAAACATGTGCCTGTGATGCTCCACACAACAGTCAAGCTTTTCTGTTAACGGCAGTTTTAATTCCCCGATGATCTTCGTTTCCACACCACGGAAGGAAGGGCCTCCCGCAAAGTGCTAACGTTTTTGAGAGATTCGGAGTGCTACACTCCGTTGGAGAGGTCCTGAATTAATTTAGGTAATGAGGAGGTATTGCGGGGTGTGCTTCGCTTAATTTGCCCCGCAACCCCTCAGATGCTGAGGAGGTGGATGGGATGGTGGTTCGATAGCCTCGATATTCAAGACTAACGTTAGGTAATGCAGAATATGGCATTGCCGCAAATAGAAATCAATTATGCAACGGTATTTTTTGTTGACAGGTATTGCACTCTCTCGATAAAAGGAACTACGTCCTCCTGTTTTGCTCTGACTTTCTTTCCTCTGTACATACTCCAGTCTTTCATTTTCAGTTTACATCGGACGTGTTTTCATCATGTATCTATCACTTGATATCCTGTTCTTGGCAGGAATTGCATATGGTGCTCCAGTAGAGCTCTCGAAACGGCTCAACAATGGAGTAGGAGTTACCCCCGCGATGGGTTTCAACAACTGGAATTCGGGTCTGCGTAAGTTAACTCGTGTCTACCTCGATTCTACCTCCTCACTAAACTCCCCTCAGCATCCTCAGCCGCCACAGCTCTAGCAGCAGCAAAAGCGTTCGTCAGCCTGGGACTCAAAGACGCTGGGTATATATACATCAACACCGATGATGCCTGGTCAACTCAATCGAGGGCATCTAATGGTTCACTCGTAGCTGATCCCAACAAATGGCCAAATGGAATTGCTGCTGTAGCAACACAGCTCCACAGCATGGGTCTTAAGATGGGTTAGTAGTATGAGCATCCAATACTTTGGCACAATCTCACTGAATCTTGCTGCAGGACTTTATGGGGACTCTGGAACGGCTACTTGCGCAGGGTATCCCGGATCACAAGGCTACGAAAAGCAAGATGCAAAGACGCTAGCTAGCTGGGGTGTTGACTTGTGGAAATACGACAACGTGAATACTGACCTTTCTCCTCCCATGTTTACGATATCCATAACCCGAGACTGACTAATCTTCCCCAGTGCGCCACCCCCAGCACCGGCACCTCCCAGACCCGCTACACAACCATGAGAGACGCGCTCGCATCCTCCGGCCGCCAGATCTACTACGCCATGTGCAACTGGGGCGCCGATTCCGTCTGGACCTGGGGCCTGCAAACCGGCAACTCCTGGCGCGTGTCAGGCGACGTGACGGACACGTGGTCCTCGATCGTGGGTATTGCATCGAATGCCCAGGGTCTCGCACAATATGCCGGTCCTGGGGGCTTCAACGATTTCGACATGTTAGAGATTGGCAACGGCGGCTTGACAGCGGCGGAAGAGAGGGCGCATTTTGGGATTTGGGCAATTGCTAAAAGCCCATTGCTAATCGGGACGGATTTGTCGAAGATTAGCAAAGCGAGTTTGGCGGTGCTGTTGAATAAGGTGCGTTTTTTCAGTTTCTCTGCTAGATTATCAGTCTGGGGAGAGAATTAAATGCAAGAACTGAGTGAGCTAACTGAGAACACAGGAAGTCATCTCAATCAATCAAGACTCCCTAGGCATACCCGCGAAATACTTCACCCCATCAGGCAAATCCGCACCGGTTTCCGGGCAACTGTATCCCTACTGGTCTGGCAAGATCAGCACCGGCTACGTGATCGGTCTCGTGGCATCAAACGGTGCAGCAACGCTGTCTGTCAATTTCTCAGACGTTCCTGGTCTGGGGGCCGGTACATATTCGTGGAAGGAATTGTACACGAATACCTCGGGTACGGGGTCATCTGTCTCGGCAACACTGGCTGCACACGATATGGCGATCTTTAAAGTTCATAAGAGCTGAGCAGGAGGATTTGGGATTAGTCGAGGGGGTTGCTGTAGCAGAGGGTTTGAGAACAAAATGTTTGATATGAGATTGGCAATGTCATGTATTTGATTCATATTACTTAGATAGGTCTAGGAATGCGAAGTTGACATTGCACCTCTGCCTTCCATTACCTTGAGTCAAGATTCTTGACATGTGACACATACACTAATGTTTGGACAGAAGTCATAGAAAATCATTCGTTGAACTCCCATATTCACCTCGTCTACATGCTCCAAACCGGGTCCTTTCCATGACCATGTCATATGCAATTGGAACGATATCGATCCTTGCACTTGCATAGTGGTTTCCCGAACCATTGGGTTTCGCAAGTTTGAGTGTGGAGGGAATACTAGAGAGAGCTTAGGTGGCTAGCGCGCTGATCGAAGTGCTGATGATGGCTGTCCAGAGAAAGACGCGAGTTCAAAGCTTCGCTGAATATTAGACTTTAAGGGAGACGGGTCTGGGGATGGGGGAGAACCTTTGTATTGTTGCGGGGAGAAAAGCCTCATTAAGGGCATTGCCACGAGCGACAAGAGCTTAATTCGGTGTATCATCAAACACATAGAATTCGGCCTACAACTTAAATACAAGAAAAGTACACAATCCATTACTCAACTTCTCCACCACTCAACCTTTCTCCCCAGCAAATATCCCATGCCCCCCATCTCATCTCCCCTCGTCACAACCCCACCAAAGCAGCCACCCCCTGGGCAACCAACTTATGAATCGCCTGCCCCGGATGATAATCATTCCACCACAAACACGACACCCCATCACTATTATAGCAAGTCGCATCCTTCGCCCCGTAGCTTGTCGGATTATTCAGCGCAGTATTAAACGGAACCGTGGTATCATACAACCACGTCGTAACCCCACTATAATTCCCCTTAAAAGCCGTGACCGCCTGACCCAGCAGCTGATTGTACCTCACAACAGCGGCGCCTTCTTGCTGCTGCGTGCTCGCACTCTGCTGCAGCACGCTCGGCGTCCTCTGGATAGGCGGGACGGTGAGGAAGAGGAAATTCCTGGCTCCTCCTGCGTACAGGGTTGCGGCTTCTTGTATGTACCTGTTGATGATTGATTGGGAGAGAGTGGACCAGTTTGAGGCGGACCACGCGTTTCCGACGTCGTTGACGCCGATCCAGATGGCGAAGAGGGTGTTGGATGAGGAAAGGGGGGAGGGCAGGGGAGAGAGGTTTTGCGTGAAGAGGGAGACTTGGTCTACGAGGGAGAGGACGGTAGACTGGTAGGGGCGCACAAGGTTGGCGTCTGTAGTGGCGCCGCCGGAGGCGAAGTTGTAGTTTAGCAGGGTTGTGGAGGTGGAGGGGTGGAGGAGGTTGGTTATCCACTGGGAGTATTAGTGTGAGAAGGGGACCAGCGATAGGAAGGGATGGAAAGGTAAGGCGGAAATAGGACTTACGTTGTTGCCTCCGGATGTGGTCCAGCCTGGGAAGGTGGGGTTGCCGATTGGATTTGAGGTTGAGGGCTTGGTGCCTGTAATTGAGAAGCCGGTCTGAGAATAAGAATCACCGCTTTTATGTTTGTTAGATATTGAGAGAAGTTCAAGAATTGGAGAACTGACAATGTGATTAGGTATTTGAAGGGGCTGGCCCTGCTTGCGATGGAATTAGGGGCTCCAATCACCACGGAGGCGCACGCCAAAAAGTTGAGGAATTGAAGAGTGAACATCTTTGATACAATTATCGCTATGTCTGATGGAAGGATGTTTTCTCCACGAAGACATCGAGACTATATATTCCACTCGGAAGAAGTCTGTCCCAGCGATTTTAGTTACATCAACCCCACTTCCGTCACTCTGTAAGGACGGATAGAATTGGTAAGAACGAAATGCATATGCCACCCCAGAGTTCATGTGGCCTTGGTACAAACGAAGAGACTCTATGGGGAGAAATAGATTGTCTCGCGGGGTCATGGACTGAACAAAGCTGCCGGTCGTATAGTGTTGATTAACTTAAATTATCCGAGGCGGCCAGGGGTTCGTTATTCTCCGCTAATCTCAGAATCGTCAATGCAACCATCAGCAGATCAAAAGAGTAGATGTGGCCTTCTGACGACATTCTGTTAGGATTGCAGCACGACTTTCGATCGGTGACGGTCTCGCTACTTTGGTATGCTTGTGCTTGAATGGCATCTTGAACGACACGGACCGTCTGAGATTCCAACTCGTCGGCTGTTTCAATGATCGGCCTGAGAGCCGTGTAACTCCCCAGATCCCTGCGTACTTCATCCCATTCCATCCTTCAAAATCTAAAGTAGCTGGAATATGTCGTTCGATCCTCCTATTGCTAAATGCCGATACACTGGTTCGATGATACCAACCATTGAGTTGAGATGTGATCCTTGGTTCGTGAACACTTTCCCCTTATTTTAATTTCCAACAAACCGACATAACTTACGGTACGGAAGGAAGCAAGCCGTTTCGAATGGGGTTAGGATAAGTGCACGTGACAGCAGCGAGTAAGGTATCCTTCGAGGCATTTCATACTAGTGAAAACGTTCCTTGCAGCCCTTCTGGCGAAATTGCAGCAACATGCGAGTAGAACGTGATTGTATAAAATTATCAACGGCCCGTAGGTCCTCGGTAAAAAATGCCAGCCAATCGCCGAATAAAGGGGTATATAGATTAGCGTGCTCAGGTAGATCAACAAGGTCAATGAAACCTCTTATAGGTGGAAGTAAACTCTTTTAGTAGGAGAAACGCCTCACATCCGTCCCCGCTGCGGGGTAGAAAAGTCAAATATAGCCTGGCATGTCATATTTATAGGTTCTTTACTTCCGTACGTCCTTCGTCTCTTTGAAGATGCGAATACGAGGGACTATAACCACTCGCCTTTTACGATATAGGGAGAAACCATACAACAATAAGGGCGCTTCTAAGAGTGAATCGACTACTGAACCGCTCCGTGTCAAATACACTTGCTCTGACTGTCTGAGCTCAACAACCTATCAGTACAGGATTCAGACGTTTTCTTCAGCTAGCCTCCGGTACTGCTGTGATGACAGCGGTAAAAGCTCTTGTACTTGCACTTACTTGGAAACGGTGAATGCTGAATTCCAGTCTATATCACTAAAAACCGCGCTGACTGGACAACCCACCTGTTTTGCTGGTGAATCACATCGACTAAGCATCTATGCATGCTTAGCATTGATCGATTTGGGAGCTCCCACGATGTACGGAGCATGTTCTTCGGCAGCCTGCTAAGATGCTTTAGTTAAACATATGAAGTTTGCGTTGCAAGAAAGGGTGGTGGTTTCCTCTTGACAAGTTCGAGAACTAAATGCATTGACAGATCTCTGGATAAAAAGAGTCCATTCCTGGCCATGTGCCTTGCACATAACTGATGAGCTTAAGGCTATACGAGAGCCGTACGAGGCCACTAGAAACTTGGTCACTCGTAGCTCAATTTCACTGCCATTACCCCAAGCATCAAGATTCAACACTCAAAGTTTATGTCGCATGTAGGTCATATTGTGAGGGAGCTTGCAGTTTGATCCATTCTCATGAGCTTTTCAACCACTCACCTGCTTGCCTTCCTTCACCTGCTTTCTTTCCCTCACCTGCTTGCCCTTCTTCCATTTCCAAGCCTGCTAGACCTTATAATTTGTTGGATGGAGAAGGAGTGTCTCCCTAACAGCTGGTTGTCGTTTTTTCTAGGTAGATGGTTGTCGCCGCTCCTTGGATGCCGCTTTCGGCTTGAATTCACCCATTCTCGGACACGCGTTCTCAGCTTCAGTGTCCTCCATATATCTAGCTATTAATTCCACCAAGTGCATTCTCCTTCGGACTTAGGGACTATTTTCGGGATGTCAAGGGACCTTCCCTTTCCCACCCATCTTCAAGCGGGAATTCGTACGGAGGAGTCATACTGATCGTCTATCGGGTGACTCGCCCAGTACTCAGTGAGTAGTTGATGAATTGACTCATCTCGTTCCTTATCGACAGTCTCGGCTCGTACACTTAGAGCGACAGAAGATCGATGATTCGCTAACCACTTTTCATCCAGCTCATTCCTCAACTTCTCTGATGTTTCTTCGACATCATCCTGTAGATTTCTCAACCGTCGTCGGCTTTTCTTGAAATCCTCATAACTTGATATGAGGAAAGAGCTGGAGGTAGGATATTGATGGTATTTGATTTGACCTTCGCATTTAGATGAATAGTGCGCATAAGTATTAAGGGTCAGGCGGGCACGTATTAGAGGTCTTTCGGCACTGGTTTCAATGAACTTGTCAAGGCTTCGTTTCCGAGTCTGGTGGTCTAGTATAACATGTAGGTATTAGCACAATACTTGTCGAGAAGAATGATCATAACCAACATTGAAGTAGTTCTTCTGAAGGTACTGGCTTTGGAATTTGAAGATCTTCCGTTCGTTCTTCAAGGGGGTTTTGGGATTCGTGATAAGATCCTAGGGACTGAGGAATTGACACCAAACGCTGCTTTGATCCTATGCGGGAGCTTCGTCTCCGTGATACTATCCAATATCAATATCTTCATAATCATCGTATAGGGAAGAGATTGTGCCTACCTGAAGAAGTTTGAGGTGGATCTAGCAGCGGTCGCTGACCTTCACGAATCCGTGCGGATGGCGGATTCATGGGGGACGTTAGTAATTATGCGTAAAACGCGATATTGATGATTGATACTAGGTGAGGAGGGTCGGGCAAGCTGAAGACCCAAATCTTAGAGAAATGTGCGTCGCATCCAACGCATAGTGACTGTTCTGGTTTGCTCTCGCGCGGTGATTATATGCTCGCTCTTGCATGGCACAGTTTTTGGCAGCGCACATATACTCGGAATCCAATCAATCAATGGGGAAGGTGGTCGGTCGTGGCATCATGATGATGTTTTTGCTAGACGACTGGTCTGAAGCAACCTCACTCAAGGCTAAGCGCCGTTAGCTTTTGGCGCAATGGGTGGCGGTTTGCGACACCAAATTCGCTACGGTGTACCAGTTGGAGAACACCAGAAATCACAGGCCGACAACAATGCCCAAAAGATATTTGGACAATGAAAGCATTCCATGTCTTAGATTCTTAAGCAGCTACAATTTGTTGTCTCAAATCGGCCTGTTTTTTCTGTCCCCGCACCCGGTGGAGTTTAGTCTCTGCATACCTAAATTTCTACCCCGAGAATCTTCACTTATTTAAAAGTCAGCAATTGAGATATTAGAATTCCGTTATATAGACCTATTAGGCTACTTATATTTAAATAGAGAGATTTAAGACTCTCAAATCAGATTTTGGTATTAGTATATAGAGATTGAACTTCACCATATGCCCCGATATATACAATACCCCGCGTTTTTAGCAACCTAGAAATGCTCTTTAGCGGGGTCTCCCTTTCTCAATCAATTCTCCGTCCACCCAAAATCTTACTCCAAAACTCATCCTCTACTCAAAAATCAGCAAACTAGAATCTCAGTACAAAGTTGACTTTGATCTGCTTTAAGAGATATTCCAAACCATTCCAAGACGCATTTAAGCTTATTTATCCACAGAAATAAAAATAAAAGTCTCCAATCGGATTTTGGTATTAGTACGGAAGTATGCAGAGACCAAACTCCACCAAGTACCGTTCATCCACACATCATCATCGACATGAACATTCGAATACGAAGAGCTAAGTTAGACCTTTTACATGACGACGACAATGACGATGACCATTACGAAAGGGCAAGAAAAAGATGTTTCTGCAACGCAAAAGGGAACCTGGAATTAGCATCCGTCGTTTCACTCACTAGTAGTTAGTATCTTACGGTGACAGTTCTGAAGTACCTAAATACAAAGTGTACTTGTACGACGAAGTAAGAAAACAAGCTTATTTTCTTCCCAGTTTGCAATCTTGTACTTACCGATTTTTCTACTGCAGTCTTTCTCACACCACGCGATCTTGTATCTTCTTCCCACTCTTCTCGACGTTTGTACTCTGCAGTGTCTAGCTCGCAACTCCTAGCTCACAGCTCCTAGCTGTAACAGAATTAAACTTTTCCTAGTACAGTAGCGGCTTTTACTTCGGGCGAACTTCGCGCATGCAAATGTTGAGGTGGAATGCGGCAGTTCAGCTATGCAAGGAAGACTCCCAGAGCTGTATTTGTGTTCGCGAACGCGCGGGGGGTTTTGTGCTTCTAGACCTACCTATATGTTTGCTAGCCTAGACGGCCGAAGGGAAAGCCACCCATCTTACAGTACTTGTGGCTGCTCTTCTCGCCTACCTACTAATAGCCGTAGTGATAGCTTACCAGTTCCCGAAGTCTAGATGCACAAAAGCTTATCGAGGCTTGAATTTTGGGGGGCTCGCCGCTCGGGGTCCTACCTTTTACTGTAGCACTCCTAGGTACAGCCTGGTAAAGTTATGGTATCGCAGTTTTGCCAACTTCCCACCTGTACCCTCCAAACCTCCATCTCAATCAGGAAGAGAATCGAAGTGGATATATAGAGAAAAGAACCCCGCGTCTGAGCGAAAGGGGAAAACAGCATCATGTATATATACAGAAGTCCCTCATACTGTGCAGCGCAGAAGAAATCAAGAATCCGTTCAACCATAATACAGCCAGAGACTTCGAAAGAGAGTAAGTAGTGTTCTGCCGAAAAGAGAACCAGGGCTACACACCAAAACAGACAAGCGCGAATATACCCTTACTGCGTATGCATATGCATATCCCAAGTTAGCGACACTTACTACCATGCATGAGCCTATCTAGGAGCAGATGCATGGTGAGCGAGCGAGCGTGCGTGCGCGGTGAAATTAGCTGCGTTATGCTTGCTTGCTTCAGTGAGAAGATGCAGATGGATATGTAGTTCTGGACTCCCTTTGCGACCTACTGTACTGCAGAGAGACGAAGTGCTGTCTGTCTGTATGTATGTAGGTATGAACTTCTTCCGATTTTCTGGGGCGACTTCGGGGTAGGCGATAGGGATGGGGATGTAATGGATAGTGATAGTGGGGGATAAGTCAACAGATAGAGATAACTTAGAGATAGGGAAAAAAAAGAAAGAAACGAATAAGTTAGGTTAGTTGTTGTACAGTGCAGTATCTTGCTTGCTTGCACTAGGAGAATTAAAACTGTGCTGTGCTGTACGGTTCGGTTACTAGCTTGTGCACACAGCGTCGTGATCTGGTGAGGTCTACTTACTTTATCTCTTCACCCGCGCATCACCATAAGCACTACACCATGCAGATGGGGAGTCCAACTTACACGCGTACGCGGAAACATGCAGATACGGTAATTCGCCCCCGTCGCACTGCTATTTTCGTGATACTTACCTACTTCACTCCCACCGTATCCAGCGTATTCGTTCTTCGTACTTTCGTACAGAATTTCGGATTGCCCTTGCACTGCCCGGAATATGGTACGACTTACGATTACGATAATGGCGGATGATTCGTTTATCCGATATTCAGCGCAGACAATGTTCCGAGTGACATCCATCCATCCATCCAGGGGGCACCGGTACGTATCAATTAAGCTTATCAGTCCACATCGCCACCCACGCGGCGCTGACACCGTAATTGGATTGGGACCAAAAAACCACAAAGCAGGTGTCGAGTATCAAGCCCCGTAGGAATATTGATTGGGTAATATGTCAGAATGGTATAGAGGCTGCAGGATGTGTATATTCGCGACAATGGGGCGTTTGTTGCAAAAGAGTGGAAAATTGGAGGGAAAAGAGGCAGTCATGGGTGTAGAATAGAGTTTAGTTGTTGTGATTGTTCTAGTTGAATGGTTAGGTGCTATGATATACCACGCTATACTATACTCCACTATGTTTTGTTCTAGAGGAGTTGAGGTAAGGTACGTTGTAAGTTGTAACAGACCTCTTCGAAGTTGGAAGTTGGCAGTGGAAGGCTAGAAAGAAGTTGAAATGACATATCCATCATCATCATCCATACAACCAACGATATCGACATCGATGTCATGCATTGCGTTTTCTCCCATCATCTCCTGAAGTTCCCTCCCTCATCACCAAACCAATACTCCCATCCCCATCCCCATCCCGCAACCCGTCTCCACCAAACCCAATTTATTTTTCTTTTCCATTTACGCGTATTGTACAGTACACTGCGACCCATGCACACTCTAACCCGCATGCACATAGCTTCCGCGCTTGGCATCAAGATTGGGTCAGGAACAGGGAGGGATCAGCGTGCGTAGCGAAATGAGCACTGGGATGGGAGGGCTAGTGGGTGGGTTTGTTTTACGGGTTAGTGGAGGTACATGGAGGTACATGGACGGAGAGGAGGTGTTTTTGGGGATGGAACGGTTTGGTTTTTGGATAGAGAAGGGGAAGGGGAAGGGGAATTTCAGGTAGAGTGAAGAAGGGGAAATGGAAACGGAAATGGAAGACGTTATGGGATTTTTAGCCACGCATTTACTATTTAACTGCTCTCGGTATAGAGACACAAATATGGAGCTTGCAGCGTCACCCAGAAGCTTGGACATCCAGCAAGTAGATACAATACTTGATTCACCCGACCCAGAGGCACATACTTCGTACTATCCAATCCAATCCAGTCCAATCCAGACGTAGACAGAACTAGCCCGATACCGTAGTAGCCACCAGACCAGAGCCACCAGAGCCACCAGAGCCAGAGTCAGGCCCACGCTATCTTCTCTTCACCACGCACTGCACAGAGCAGAACAGCACAGTCTGGATAAGACTTCAAATCCTCAACCCTCCCCCTTTTTCCCATCACTCACTTACTTACTCACTCACTTCTTTTCTGCCCCTCTCTATCCCAGAGAAAAATCAGTAGATCTAATTGTCACATCTTTTTTCATTCATTTGCATCTCCACACAACGACTGCATACATAAGATTACTTTACCTTGCTATTCCGTTATCGTCCGTCCGTCTCACATACACGAAGAAACGCAACGCAACGCAACGCAAAAGGCTAAATTTCAACGAACCCCCAATTTGCGCAAAACCGTTCAACCGATTCCAATCGTTACGACACGAAAATAAAAGTGATCATCCACAATAAAGTGCGCGAGAGGTTTTTTTGATTCACTCTCTCTCTGTTTGGTTTTAATTGGACCGGTTTTATCAATTGTCAATTGTTCCTTTCACAATCAATTCTGAAGAATCGAATCCTTCGCTCTTACCTTGTGGAAAAAAGAATACGCTATCGCGACTGCTAGAGCTTCTTCCTTGAACCTTACGAACGATCGAACGACGTATAGGATAGGATAGAACGATAAACATTAATCAATCCACTTACCTGGTACAACAAACAACAACAACACAATCCTCATATTCTCAAAGGAAGACACGCCAAAACCCGTCCACAAGGTCATCAACCCTCAACCACCATGTCGACCACATCACCCGTCCCCTCCGACGAAAAGTCGGCCCCAACAACAACCAGCACCAACATTCTCAGCATCACCCGCCCCACCCCCTCCCGCCAACCCTCCTCCCAATCCATCCTCAGCACCATCGAAGACGTCTCAATCTGCTCGACGCACACCCTCAGCCCATCCGCAACCCACACCGCCGACGAAAAGATGTCCCCGTCCGCATCCTCCCCCTTCTACAACCCCTCCCCAACCCGCTACTCCCTGGAAGCGCAAAAATCCTCCTCAAAACAGCACATCGCGATCTCCTCCTACGAAACCGACGTCGAAGCCTGTCTCACCCCACAACAAACCACCAACTTGTCGAAAAACCGCACCGGTGTGTCGTCGAATACGCTGTCGAAAGAATGCACCGTGTGGCCCGGACAGAAGCAAATGAAGCGCAAGAAGAAGGCGATGAAGTTCGAGCGCGGGCGACAGGGCGTGTGTGGGTGTATGGCGGGGCTGGATCGCAAGACGAAGATTTGGGTGAAGGTGTTGATGGCGATGGTGGTGATTGGGTTGGCGGTCGGGGTCGGGGTGGGGATCTCGAAGGCGGTAGGGGGAGGGATCTGGAAGAGTGATAAGAGTACGAATACGGCGTTGCCGATATAGGTGGGGAGAGGGTTTTGGGTTTTGTTTGGTGTTTTTTGGCGGAGTTGGGAGGAGTTGGGTGGGATGAGATGAGGTATGTGCGCTTGAGGATGTGTGGATGGTTGCGTTGAGATGCTAATGATTGCGGGTTTAGTTATGATGTAATCGATACGCCTGGTTCGGATGATGAGAGTTGAGCTGAGCTGTGTTGTTGTTCGTCTGTGATACATACCTACCTATCTGCCTACCTACTACGACTAATATCAACCTCACCTCACCATGACCGCATACCTTGTCCGCTCTGTACATATGCTATCCTCTCTTTTGGTGTCCTTAACCATCAACACACAACCCGCATGACACATTTTTGGCGTTCCGGAACAAACATCTTCGACTCGATTTCGATCCTTCTTCGTCTGTTTTCTGACTTGCGTGTTCTGTTATTCGTTTTTGCTTTTTTGTCTTATTTCTTTCCTAGTGCAGGGTGAAATAAGTTGGGTGTGAATGAGATCATATTTTTGTTTCTTGGGGGAGATGAAGAGAGAGTTAGAGGGGGGAGGAGAGGTGAGAGAATATGGAGGAAGGCGGAGAGGAGAGATGGAGGAAGGGAGGAATGTATGTATGTATAGATGAGATGAAGGGGGGTAATCGAATCATAGCATAGCGTGGGATAGGATGGAGTTGAGTGTGAGGGGAGGGGGGCAAAGATAGACGGACAGGGAGGAGAGGACGTGGAGGGAGGGAGGGAGTATTTGGAGTATTTGGAATCCAAGCCAACGAAATGGTATTGGAATGGAATGTGGGAGAGGGATAGGGATAATGCTATGATATATATGATCAACTAAGATTAACCAACTATGAGTGATGAATGGGGGGAGTGCTGAGTGAGTGAAATGAAGAAATGAAAAAAAGGGTGACTGAAATGCTCTCTTCGCATACTTTGAAGAGTTGAAGTAGTTTTTGTAGTGGGGAAAAGGTGGTGGAAGAAGAGGAGGTGGAGAGAGAGGCAGAGGCAGAAGAAGTTATTCCTCACTTGATAGTGCTGTGTGCCAGACTAGACGGAATCTTCTACTCACCCACTCACTCACTCACTTGACTCACTCTGCGCGTTTGCGTTTGCGTTTGCGTTTCCGCTTGCCTCGTCCCTTTATTTATTTGTAACTTGGTATAATAACAAAAGCCAAGTTTTAAAAATAAAAATAAAAATAGCAAAACATTCAGAAAAAACAAACAGAAGAAAATAAACCAAACAAAGTAAGTAGAAGAAGGAAGAGAGAGAAAAGAATAAAAAAGGTATTATAAATCCAGCCAGCCAGCCAGCGCTGATTAATATCTTTTTCTTTTCTTTTCTTTTTTTTTGAAACTCGGCCGGTACGGATCGGATCTCGGATCTCGGATCTCGGAATCCCCCGGTCGGTCGGCGGATGGGGCGGAGAAAGGGACGGAGCGGAGTTAAGGAAGGTGGGAGGATGGAGGGGAGGGGGGGAAGGGAGGGGGTGTTGAGAAAGAGGGGAGGGGTTGGAGGTTAGAGAGGTTGTGTTTTGGGAGGGGGGTTAAAGAGGTTGGTTTTGGGGAGGGGTGGAGGGGTTAAGAAAAAGGTTCGGTTTAGAGGGGAAAGGAAGGAAGTTTGGACTAGAGGGATGGATGGGATGGGAGAGAGTATGTTATATTAGGGTGCCAAAATTGATGGCTGGTTGCCGTTTGGTTTGGGGTGTTTGAGTGCTTGGGGTGATGCTGTTGGGGGTTAGTTGGTGGTTGGTACTTGGTTGGAGGGGGGAAAAGTTGGTTGGAGGGAGGGAGAAAAAGTTTCGTGTATCTATGTTTGTAGGGAAGGTTTATTTATTTATTTATTTATTTCTTCATCCACAGGAAGCAGCCTATCTGTCTGTCTACCTATTCCTCACTTGCTAACAAACATGTTACTTTCTAAGCTCAGGCACATCGAAACGAGGATAATTAGATCGGTCGAGTTGAGTTGAGTTGAGTTGTATAAGGGGGAAATTATGGAGGTGAAAGGAGTGGGGACAGAAAAAAGATGGGAGGGGAGAGGAGAGAAAGAACATTTACAGTTTATAGTGCAGTATAGTATAGTATTGAATATCCTCGGGATTGAACAGAGTTATAATAGCAGGTTGATCAGTTAGGTAGATAGTAGCTGCACATCATATATAGGGAGTTGAGAGGAGTAGAACGATGTTTCTTTGAATTTTTAACATGTTGAATAAGTAGCCTATATCCATCCTATCCTCATAAATCACATCATATTACATGAACGATCGTCCAACTAACTGATCCTATCCTATCATGTAGAAGAAGCAATTACAAGTCATAAGAATCAGACCAGCCCCTCCTTGATCAACCTTACAGTCAGAAATCAACAACCTAATGAGCCGCAACCCCATTCCCATTCGCATGCCCATTCCCATTCACACCATTCTCTACCCCCTGCCCATGACTCCCCCTAACCGGCGCCCCATTATTCTCACTCCGCGCCAACGCCACCCCCTTCATGCCATTCGCCAACCTCTTCTCCCTATTCTTCGCCATCCCATTATGCGTGCCATTAAAGCTCAACTCACTAATCCCATCATACCCCTTCACCCCCGTGGCCTTCTCCAATCTCGTCGCCAAATCCTCCGACACCTCGCGGAAAATGGCGATCTGCCGCTTGATGATTTCCTCCTTGCGGCAATTCTTCATATGCCCTGATACATTGCTGATAAAGCGGTCCTTGGCTTTCGCATCGAAGACATTCTCCCACAATGCGCGAGGGGCTTTGAAGTCCTCTTCGCGGATCTCGGACAGGAAGGTGATGGCATTGCCGGTGAAGTGCCCGTGCAGTTTGTCGAGATTGACGGTGCGCTCGCGGAAGTGGATCGGCTCGATCGAGGAGATGTAGTTGGGGCGGGAGCCCTGGTTGAAGAAGGCCATGGAGCCGTCGCGCTGGAAGTTGGCCATGCGGTAGCTGGTGCGCGGGGCGTTGACGGGGAGTTGTTGGTAGTTGACGCCGACGCGGTGGCGGTGGGCGTCGGGGTAGGAGAAGAGACGGGATTGGAGGACGGGGTCGGCGGAGGGTTCGATACCGGGGACCATGTGCGCGGGGTTGAATGCAATTTGTTCGATTTCGGCAAAGTAGTTCTCGGCGTTCTCGGTGAGAGTGAGTTCTCCGACCTTGCGGAGAGGGAAGTCCTTGTGAGGCCAGACGTGGGTAAGATCGAAGACATTGATCTTTTCCTTCTCCCATAGATCTTCAGCCTCCTTGGCAGTCATGGTTTGAACTTCGAGAGACCACTTGGGGTAGTCACCCTTTTCGATGGCTTCGTACAGATCCTTTTGTGCGTAATCTGGTGATTTGGTGGCAGATTCTTCCTGAGTGAGGAACTTAGTTCCCTGCTGTGAGATCATGTGGAATTGACAGTAGACCCAGTCGCCATTCTTATTGACGAGCTTGACCGTGTGTCCAAGGTAACCATGCATGAAACGCCATCCATCTGGAATACCTCGATCACCCATAAGCACCATAACTTGATGAATGGACTCCGGGTTCTGAGAAAGATAATCCCAGAACTGAGTAGAATCATCAGCACCCGTAAGATGAGTAGCTGGATCTCTCTTCTGGGTGTGAATGAAATGCGGGAACTTTGCCGGATCTCTCAAGAAGAAGACTGGAGTATTATTCGCAACGAGATCCCAATTCCCCTCATCAGTTCTGAACTTGACAGAGAACCCTCGTGGATCACGAGCACAGTCATGCGAACCCGACTCGCCACCAACAGTCGAGAATCTGATTGAAATCGGGCATTCCTTTCCTTCCTGGAACATGTCCGCAAGACATAAGTCATCCAACGCATTTGTAGTTTTGTATGTGCCGTGAGCTCCACCACCCTTTGCATGCACAACGCGCTCTGGGATTCTCTCTCGGTCGAAATGTGAGATGAGATCAATCAAGTGGAAGTCTTGAAGAAGTAGCGGTCCATTCTCTCCCATACGTTGGGTTTCGTATGGGTGAGGCATGGGAACGCCATTGGAGGTTGTGTAGACGGTGTCGCCTGATTTGGCGCCTTTATCATCGAGATAGTTGCGGAAGTGATCGCCGGCTTTATGTTGAGTGGACATTGTGGTGTATGTGAAATGAGGCAAATGTAGTAAATGTAGGAAAGTAAACAATCGATTGTTTTGGAAAGATGAGGATCAATGAAGCACATACAGCTTGGGGAGGTCAATAATATATGCTCTATTCCCCGCACTTGGCTTTGTCCCCTAATGACGGCATTGATAGGCAATAAGTATTCTTTCATTGGTTGTGGGCGCAAAGGAGGGTTTCATTACAAACATATTGTGTGAGCTAGCGTTGAAAGTATGAATCGGATCTAAGCACGGCTGTTGGAAGTTGGAAGATGGATGAATGGATGGGAGATCGAGAACTTCTCGATGTGTAATCTTACTTAATCCACGAGAAGGCAAAACGCCACACACGATCTAGAAGGCATAATCATCGAAAAGACGATTTGAAATGCATAAATGAGAATGCGTTCATGATCCACTCAGATTCGTGTACATCTCTTTCTGTCTCGTTGATCTCGGCACTTGTAGAGATGAGAGTTTTGCTGACACCAAGCTAATCCAGCCTTCAGACCTTGATTGTGGCATATTTCTGCAGAGAGCTTTTATTGTTTGGACGAAAGAAAGAAAGAAAGGCAAAGCATTGTCTTCATTCCTCCCTCGCACTCACCTCCCCTCCATCCTAACAAAACCACTCACTTCAAACCGACGCACCATCCCATTCCTATATCCATCCCCATCTATTCACCGTACTCGTATCTCTACTCCCCCAGCAACACACAACACAACCTTGGCTTCCATATACATAGTACATCTCGAACGCTCGAATGCATCCCATCTTCGCACCCCAGCAGACATCTCAAGACGTTGCAATAAATCAAGGAACCTCAGGGTCCTGCAGCCGCTTACCTAATGCACAGGGATGTTGATCTCGACCCTGGCGCGCTGATTGGGTGCCCCACAGATGCGACCAGGATCGCAAGGTTTTGTTGCACATCTTGTCGAGCAGGCCCTTATTTTTATTTTGAAAATCGGCAAGCGAAGTGTCCACCTGAGATTTGTTGTGAAGGACAGATAGATTTCGATTATGAGTTAACAGGTACAAGTATGTATATCTTCGACTTGTGTTTGAGATAGGTGGATATCTATTTTAGATAGACATAGATGACTTTGAGGACATTTGCAAACTCATATCTATTTTCAACGTTGGTTGGTTAACTTGCTCATTCTACTAACTGTGAAAAGAAAGTGTCAGAAATGAGGGTATTCCCAGACCACAAAGTACTACTCTCCTCGATATCAAAGAATCACCTCATCACCAAGAAAACCTCATAAGTATATACAATCAAAATCATATTTTTTGGTCTTCCATCAACGCTATGCTATGTACTGAATTTTTCTTGCCCTTTAATATAAATGCACCTGGTATTCCCCCCAAAAAGCCAACAACGCTAATGATATGAGTATTCCCATCCTCCATGCATACATTTGCCCACCCGCAATTCAACAACCCCAAAATACATACGCCACGGCCAGCCCCATAATAACAATGCCCTTAACGCCTTGCATATATGCCATGCCACAGCTATCCAAAAAAGAGAAGAGATATTTCTTCTTCCACCAATACAGCTTCTAACGCTTAAACATATAATGCCCATACATACCACCAACCTCCGCCCTCGCAACCGGTATCTTCCTCATGCCCCAGTAATTTGCTCCCCATTTCCAGTCGCGTCCTCCACTATCCGCATTATCTGCATTTCGAACCAACCAGTATCGTCGACCTGCTTCTTTAACGCACCAGCCCGCGCGCTTGACGAGTGTGCTGTTCGACATCAACTTGTACACCTCGGCATTGATTTCGAGGACTTCGAGCGGCAGAGTATCGTTTCGTAGGACTGGGCAGCTGGATCCGAATAAGGTGGATAGATCGAGTTGGCGATAGGTGAGATCGGATACGTCGATGTAGTGGAGGGTGTGAGGGATCCATTCGAGTTGTTCTTCAATGCTAGCTTCTTGATTGGGGACGAAGAGCTTTCGGATATCGTCTAGAACTAGGCCATGACCGAGACCTAATTCCTCGAGATGTTTGGTGAGTGGCAGAAGAAGTGGGATGTGCGATTTATCCATTTCACTACCTTTGAGACTCAAGGATCGAAGAGATCCTGGGAGGACTGGCAGTAAAGCTGTAACTTCCGAGCGGTTGAACATTTCGTGAGACTTTATATCGGAGCCAAGATTGAGATAAACCAATGTTTTAGCAGCTGGGTGGTTGCTCAAGAACTCTACGACCCTTGCACCAGAGAGGTAGGAGCATTTGCTCAGGTTCAAATGAGTAAGTCGGGCCGTGTGCGGAATGGAGAAGAGGATATCATCAGTGATACGGGTGTGTGCGACATCGAGATGAGTCAACCGCTGAAGACGTGGGAGGATGGCTTCGAAGACAGAGGAAGGAAGACTGGTACATTCGTGGAAGCTCAACCTAGTCATCGGCAGAGCATCAGGTAACTCGCAAGTACTGATAACAGTGGTGATAGCATCGCGGAATAAGGCGGAAGAACAAGCGCAGAAGTCCAGGCCTTGCAAATTCGGTAGTTCGCACAGAAGCTTCTTGATGACGTTCGCATCCATATCGTCATCAATGTGCTCCTGGCTCAAGAACTCTCTCAGATTGGGTGTGAGGTTTAGACATTCAAGTAGTGTTACCGGGATCAGATTCAGAGTCTCTGCACGTTGCCTTGCTGTGAGACCAATGCCAGTTGGGTTGAAGTGAGAGAAGTCCAGTCGTCGTACAATCGTGCCCAGGGCATTATATTCTCTAATGTGACTGAGGAACTTGCGGAACACGCGGGAGTGAGGAATCGTAATCTTCTTGTAGAGAGTGCCCAGAGTAACTGAATGCATCGTGCGTGAGGTAAGAAGTAGAGACATCAAATCAACGTTTCGCGGAGTGATTCCCCCAGGAGGGATATCCGTAACGAGCTGGTCGATGATGGAGCCTATTTTAATTAGCACAATCCCATGCAAAAATGTAGACAATACGCTAGACCTCAAGCTCCCTGGGAGTCCGTAGGACCTTCGGTGAAATGTAGCTAATGTTCTTTGTTTTCCAACGCCTCATGAGGAACTACAGTCATGTGACTACTTCATTCACTAGAATCCAAAGGGTCGATATCCCGGAGCCGGTCCTGCCGAAGAGAAATGGTGGCGAAAATGAGTTTTCAATGGTCCAGATGGTAAGATACCTCATAAATGGAAATAGCTTACCAAGTAATTCCGTGGGCAGAGTCTCGATGGGAGATTTTCCAGGAATAGATGCACCGTCCTTGACTGTGGCCTTCTCCGTCGAGAGCTGCGACTGACTTTCAACCTTGCACTCCTCCCTGCTATCCCATCCCCATCCCATCCCAAGGCTTTTCAGATCACCGTAGCTCTTGCTTGCAATCTTGCCTCGCACAGCAATCTGCTTCCATCCCCGGAAACCCTCACAAGGGCAAACAAACCCATGAAGCGCGCTGTGAGGATTCGTCAATGGTCCCATTCTCTGGTGGTCAATAACATCGGTTCCCGGAGGAGTCAAAGAGCCTCCACTGTCGCCTTCATCAATGGCGGTCTCATTCCCATCCACCTCATACCTCAGGTAAGAGCTGATCTTGTTGTCCGTGAACGACTGTACAATTCCGGCCGTGTTTTCCTTCACACTAGAAAAACTGGTACGATCCGCACGATCAGATTTGGGTGGCGTAATTGAAAGTTTGTGAGAAGCCAAAGCAGGAGCTGCTTTCAATGGCCTCGAGGGCATAGGGATGTTTGTGTTTGCCACTGCCATATTGAAGTATTTTATCGTTTTTGGATGTGACCCCCCAGTAAAGAAAAGAGATTCCGGAAAGGAGGGTGACTTTTATATCCTGATCCGGTGGGTGGTCCAGGTGGTTGAGACCCCGTACAGGAAGGACGAATAGACGGTGAGGATCCAGAAGGATTCCAATGGCGTTTATGAATATGGAGAAGGATAGGAGTTGGGAAAAAAGTGATGTGGTCGCACTCGCACAGAACGGAGGTTGATCAAAGAACTTGCGGATATTGAAAAAGGGTTCGGGAAGAAATTCTCTTAGTCAACGATTTCGTAAGAAAATTCCCAAGCACAAATTTTCAATATGCGGGGAAGGAGGGGATCTGTCAATTTATGACAAAGGATGAAATGATGAGATGGAAGAATCGAGTAGCATACAAAGTGGTCGAATGGGAAATAGGAAAATTGATGCAGATTGTTGCGTTATTGTTGAAATTGTTTTACTAAAGTAGGTTGCCCGTGTGAGTTGATGGTTTGCCGTTAGTAGCCTTACGTCGTGGATAGGCGGCGGATTCTGTCATGCAACTCTCTTTGATATTTGTGGAAAGAAGAAAAATAGTAACTTCACAGCCGTACTTCATAGCAAGATGTTTCACATATTTCCAAGGAATTCCATCAGTGCAAAAACGAGATACAATAAAATAGCTACTTACAGTCTTACCTACCTACGGATCTACGCCCCAGTGTGCGCAGGTGATTCGCCCCTGATTCATTGAGTAATAAGTACTATGAAGAAGCGTGCTGCAATTCTGATATTCACGATCCCGGACATTTCATTCATGGATCGCGCAAGTCGTCGATAGTCGCAGCGCGCATGGGTCGAGCTAACGGTTATAAAAAGAAAGCTTAGAGTAGAACCCTGCTGTATCTCCATCTGGCTAGCCCCGTACGTTGGAACCAATCCGACAGGCCGCTAGAAGGATGTCTTTGTCAATGAATCTCTCGAAAACGAGGCTCGTGACGAAATATCGCGTCAAGCAGTCTGCCTCCTCAGACTCTGCGCTCACGGTCACTCTCTCCGGTGCAGCACGCTCTCCAGGTACTTGGGCAGCGGAGAAGCTAGAATCAGGAGACTTGGCAAGATGCAAAACATGCAACTATTACGTGTGATGTATTGGATGAAGGAGGAGAGTCATCTCAGTCACCCAGCAGAGCATATCTATGAAGTAATGAAAAGAAGGCATTCGATGGGAAGAAAAGTAGCGAGCATTAACCATGCCTCATCCTGCTCTGGGAAAGACCCTGACTCTGTTTTACTATGTACGCCGCCAACTCCACACACGGAAGTAAGGAAGGACGTCTGACGCATTTTCGGAGCCTTCTTGCGCAAAAGGAAGATGCCATTTGCAGCGAATCATCACCATCCTAAAGTCCATCCACTCTGTACGGGCAGATGGCGTGCGCGAAATGCAGGCCGAAGTCGGTGGTGGCCATCGCTTACATTCGGTTACCTCAGGAAGACGCAGTAGCGATTCCCCAGCCCAGAGAGAGTAGGACTGTACGGAGTAGAAACACCGACCCATGGAGCCTTTTCACTGCCGGATAACCCAACAGCTCGGTTCCGACGATGGAACAGTTGCTCCCTCGAGCTCGTACTCCTCCAGTGTTGGTATTGGTGTCACCCGACATGTACAACCCCCGACCCAACAGTAGTGTGAAAAATGCATATCCTCTCCCCGACCTCGAGTTCCTTTAGCTGGGCCTCCTAAAGTGCGGAGAAACCACGTGTATGTACTAAAGTATTAGGAGGTTGTTAGCAGTCGGTGAGCCTCATTTTCCAGACAGGATAGGCAAGTGCCAAGGCAAAGTATGGGGTAATAGTTTCGTCCCGTCTGCTCTAGGGTGCAGGACGAGGCGCCGGAGTGGGAACCTTTCCCCTACCCTCCACAATGTCTGGGCGCCAAAACAGCAAAGAAAGGGTTGTTGTTGATCGTTCTCTCCTTAACCTTGCTCGGAGAGGGGAGATCGACGCCACCGGACACTCTAATAATATCCAGCATCTTAAGTGTTTTGCCTGCAGAGATTCGAACATTTCAAGCCATCACGTGGAACACAGACTCATTTCATTCGAGCTCTTTCTCATCTCGCCAAGGTTCGCGCGTTTCGTTCGACAAGCACAGTACCGTTGCACGGCTGAAGAAAGCTTGCTTTTGATCGGCGCCCGACAACACGAAAAATAACCCGAGTCTCACCAACGAAATAAGCCTCGCCTCATACAACCAAAAGTCAAGTGAACTTGCAAAAACCAGTCGAGATGAGATCCACTCTCACTTTTATCTTGCAGTACAGCTCTTTCTTATTCTATCTTCACATTTCACAATTTCAAACGACCCAACAAACAACCAACGCCTTGCCATCCCATCCCATCCATCCCATATCATATCCAGGAGCTTGTTTGTACACTAAATGCGGCCAAGCTACGAGGAAGAGATTAAAAACCGCCAACCTTAGGTATCAAAACAGTGCCGAGAAACTCCGTGGTGTGCCTACTGCTTGCTGTAGCTTGCTGATTCCTGCCTATTTTCTCCATCTATCGACTATTGTTGAAGCGTTTCGGTTTCATCCTTTCTTTACATTCGTCACAGTACCATTTTGCTATATCGAGTCAGTTTTCTTGATTTTTAAATACCGCAGAGAAAGATCAACTCACCATTACCCTTTGGAGCGACCCGCAGGCCAACGCATTCGAGATGGAACCATTCTTTCTTGCAACCGGAATGATCGCACGCGACCATCTCACCATAGCTGACTCCGTTGCAATAGCAGTAAGTCGGTTCATCTGGGCCAGGTTCATGGTCCTCTTCATCATCTTGCGCACTACCTGTCGCATCTTCCATTTCTGAAGTTTGCTGGGCGATAAGTTGAGCAGCTGCACCAGCCCCTTTCTTGTGGCTTCTCTTGACTGTCGAGGGCGTATCGGCAAAACTGCGCGATGACCTTGATCGAACTGGCTCAATAAAAGTTGGCATTGCTGGAGTTGACGGTTTGCTTGCCCTCCCACTTTTGGTAGTTGTTATCGTGGTTGTCTTGATGGCTTGCAAAGCATCTCCGTTTGGTTCACTAGTCTCTTCTCTCTTCAATGGCTCCTTGGTAGTTCCGACAATGATGCCACCCATCATCTCTGGATTTTGAGGCATTGCATCCTCAATCATATGCTCGCCTTTTGTATTTGTGCTACTTTCCTTCATCGTCGCTTTAACTTCCGGGATACTCTTCGCTGTTAGAACTGCAACAGGCGCAAGATCAGGTGTGCCTGGTGTATTGCCGTTTGGTTTGATTGATGCTGAAGATGGCCGTCGTGCCGTGTCGGCGAGTGATTGTACCGAATTCTGTCTGGCCCTGACGGAGGCTGGTCTGGTAGCAATTCCGGGTGCAGGAGAACCGCGCCCTGGTGGCTTTATAATATCGGGAAATGTACTTCGAATCGGGGAGGATGCTAATGATGGGGACATCGCCGTCGAGGTCACTGTATTATTCCTATGAAATCCTGGTTAGTAAGAGAATGAGGCTTCATCCAAGATCATCAACGTACCTTTTTCTTGCTTGCCCGTTGGGTGCAGCTCTTGGTCGTTTCTTTGGTCCTTCTGGCGCCGGAGTACCTCTTGGGCTTCCTGCCTTACTCTTCGTAGTCGTCCCGTTGCTGCCAAACACCCCGCTTAGAGCCCGCTCCATTGGAGCCCCGACAGGCGGGGCTTTCTCAACCTTCCGTCTTTTCGAAGGAGGATTCACATTTGTTCCAGCGCCATTTGTAATTCCTAGGCCCACGCTAACGGAAGGTTCTGCAGCCGCAGCTTTCCTAACTTTGCTGTTACCGTGGGGCTTCTTATTCGAATCGACTTTTCTGCCGTCGTGAGTATCGTCGAAATCCGAATCCGCGTGTTGTTGTGTTTTCCCTTTCTTAGCAAGCATAGCTTGCTTCCTCGCATCGCTTCGGGCAGCGGCCTCTTCTGCGAGCTGCTGTGCTGCAGCAGAGAGGTTATTGACCGACGCTACATCCCTTCTAGAATTTCCGCCTGCCGCTGTCTTGGGTGCCCGATTTTCCGGGTATGCCCAATGCGTAAGACTACCGTATCGTGCCTCTTCGCTCACTTCGTTCTCGATGTGGGGGAAAATGTGATCCAAACGCGAAAGCTGTTTGTTGAGTGCTTCGCCAGCTGTAGAAATGACGTGGTTCTTTTCATCGAGCGAAACTAGCATATTCTGCATTGTCATAGCGCATGCCTGAAAGTGTCGTCGTCGGGGCATGTTGGGTGCGTGATAGACGGCGTAAGCTGGGTTGACCGGTATGAAAGGGTCCATGTCCAACAGAGGCGAAGCCGGACCGCCATTACCATTTGTTGTGCCATTGATATTGTTCTGTGGAGCCACGGGGGCAGATCTGGGATCGGCAGGATAATTGAGTGTCGTTGACGGAGGTGGGGTGTTCAGCGCGACGTCGATCAGTCTAGCCAGCTCTTCTTCAGGGCCGAAGATTTTCGCATCTACTTCTTTGAGTAAAGTAAAGTGTCGCACGAGTTCTTTCGGCAAGGCAGAGATGGCGTCTGCGAACTGGGTTATTGCAGGAAATATTTCGATCGGTTGCTCAGGATTCGGCAATGCATCAACACCGCCGATAGAACCTCTGGGGCCAAGAGGACGAGAGTTCGAGAGAGAGGCTCTTGGTGGATTGTTTCGTGTTTGGCGCAAAGGCTGAGCTCTGCGGCTCGAAGATGGGTCGGAAGGAGGAGGTTTTGCTGTTTTCATCGTGAGTGCGGAGGTGATTTTCAATTACAAGGAGTCGAATTATGAAGAGAAAGCTGTGCGACACGCGCAAAAGAAGTTTAAAGAGTGCGTAAATGTAAGTTTTAACTCTTGAAGTCCATTGAGATTTGACACCGGTCTCTAGGAAGGTCTTTGGAACTCCGAATTTATTCAGGTGTATTCTGGCTTGGTAATGGCCGAAGAGCTGCTCAAGAGGTGGGTGACTTAAAATGCGCCATTCAAAATACCGGGAGTAGGACTGTGATCGTTCGGTATATAATTTTTCCGGCCGATACTAACCTGATGTAATGACTTGGACCGAGATATATTTTTAGTGGACGGAGCACAAATCAAGCCTCTTTTTGGATCCCGTCCGGGGTACTCTCATCAGATCATGCACAAATATATGGTCACAACATTCACGAACATTTCTATCCTACCGTCTGATATTCTCTATATATTTTGGATATCCACTTTCTATTCATTACTCAAGCGGAATCCTGCTGCACATTCTGATGCCGCTATCGACATGCTATCTCTAAATACCCGTCTGGAAGCAATTATGCTTAAACCCCCAAAATATGCGCTCAATACTCTTTTCAAACTCCGAATAGCACTTGGTACTTAACGCACCTTTGATTTGGCCGTCCTGGATCCATTGGCCAAAGCTCTCTCTTCTACATGTTTCTGTTTCCATTGCCATTCAACTAATACTGGCAAGAACTGCCAGAGGTCGAACTCGGGCCATAAGCAGTCTAAGAATACAATCTCTGTCTCTTCATGGCATTGCCATAACATAAAGTCGCTCAATCGATTGACCCCACTGGTTCGAACCAAAAGATCTAGCGGTGGATCTCCGGCAGTGAATAGGTTTTCTTCAATTGTCTCCGTGCTTATGGTTTCTGGATCTGGAAACACTGGAGTGTCCTGGCTTTGCGTCGGTGGTGACTCGGGGTTGAGTGTTGTGGAGGAGGACACAGATTCGTCTGCTTCGGATGTTGTCGAGGGGGTGGGGGAGCTTGCGCGTAAGTGAGTATTTGATATCGAAGTAGCATTCCTCGACTTGATCTTTTGTGAGATTCGCGTTTGGGAGAAAGGTCGCTGGTGGGTATGTATCGGTTTCGAGTATTCCTCGACAGTACTCTTGATAGCGGTTGTGATTTCGTCTCGGGAAGTATAAGGGAAGCAAATATTAAGAGCGCAGCTGAAAAAAGGTTAGCACAAAGGATTCCTGGAAGCGGCGGTTCTACTCACTCTCCGTTGTTCTTCGTCATCTCGACTGTTCTATCAATAGCTTCCAGCACATCATTCTTGACCAGATTTCTCTGCCCAAGAATCCGCACACTGGCACCATATCTGTCCAGCAAGTCTCCATGCTGCGAAAGTTGTAACAGCTTAACCTTAGCCATCTCCATAAGCGCATCGACCTCGTATTTGGACCTTTTGAAATTCTCTATGCTAAATGCATAAACCGTAACCACCTTCACTCCCGCCTTGTAGCAAACTTCCAAGATCTGCGAAAAATGTCAGCACATGCACAACAAACCACATTTTGAAATACCACAAACCCTTGCTAATGCCTCAAATCCCAAATTATGTCCTTCCACTGTTTCAATCTTGTGGCTCCTAGCAAACCTTCGGTTCCCATCCATCACAAACGCTACATGCTGAGGTATAGGGCCTTGCTGTAATGCGCCAATAAGTAATTCTCTCAATTTCTCAATACTCCATTCGACTGGCGGCGACGACAGCATCCATTTCCGGAGCTGAGAGACGTGTCTGGAGGACATGCGAACGGGATAGCTGGATCAAAGATTGAGAGTGATCTATAAGTCTCGTTGGTGGTGGGAGCAGTCTATTCACTTTGAATGACTACGGGATAATAGACCTACGAGCACAATGTTTTCTAGACCGTATTTATTTAATAATGAAAGTACAATAATTCAACACGAGGTCGGATTGCTGCAGGAATGCCGCAGCACATGCAAACTCAACATACAGGCCGATTTAAACCAGCAAGGTACAAGGGTTAAATTCCCGAGCCTCGCGGGATTACCTTCAGGCCACGTCCACATCCGCTTTCCGCATCATAGAAAGGCTGCAAACCCATCCACCACCTAACTATTTCACATCAATCGCATTCTAATTTCCAGAATCCAGACCAGCTCATCCACCAATTACTATCACCAATGGTCACAACCCACTCTCGTTACGAATAGTTCTACGTCCGCAAAAATGATATCCACAGGTTTCGCCGACGTCCCCGTAACCCGCAGCCTTGTCTACACCATCATCCTCACCTCCATCCTCGTCAGCGTCACGGATAGCAAACACTTATTCTACATCCAGCTCGATCCGCACTTGTTGCGCTATCACCAATTATGGCGCATGTGCGTCTACCAATTGTGCTATACCAATTCGACTGAGGTTTTCTTTGGCGCTATGACTTGGTATAATATGAGGGTTGTCGAAAGGCTTTGGGGGAGTAGGAGGTTTGCTGTGAGTTACTATTTCTCTATTTTCTTTCTGGGATAGGTTGCTAATGGAAAGGGATAATAGTCGTTCTTGTTACTGTGCTTCGCATTCACGTCCTTCGCTGCGCCAATCCTCCTCCTGATCCTGCGCCCGCTCTCCCTCTATACAATCAACTACCTCCCCGCGGGGCCGACCTCGCTCATCTTTGCTGTCCTGGCGCAATACCACGCGATTATCCCGCACCAATACAAGTACAAAGTGGCGGCGACAGCGAACCCGTCCATGACGGAGGAAAACTTCGTCGGCATTACCTTTTCCGATAAATCGTACATCTACCTTCCAGCAGTGCAATTGTGTCTCTCGCAGTTCCCAGGCTCACTGATTTCAGCGGTGGTTGGGTGGGTGGTGGGGTATCTTTGGAGGAACGATGTGCTGCCGGCGGTGGTTACGAGGTGGAGGCTGCCAGGGTGGATGGTGGGGGTGAGGGGGAGGAAGAGAGGGGAGGGGTTTGAGGGGATGAGGAGGAGGTTGGAGGGGGAGAATTCGAGTGCGGTGGGGACGGGGGTGGAGGGACAGGTTGAGGGTGAAGGGGGAAGGAGGAGGACGCTGGCGAGACAGTTTTTAGATCAGTTTAGTGGTCCCTAGGGGATGTGTAAGTACTTTTAATCTTGTTACTCGTGTGCTGGTCGACCAATGTGCGCGTCATTCGAAACTTGTGTCGTGATGAACTTTTGGAACACCAACGGATTGCTCGCCGTTGTGCAGAGACAAGCCGGGACGTCCAGGAAACCTCACGAAGCGCGGCCCTCTCCAGCAGCGTAGACAATTCCTTCAATTATCATCCCATTTCTCAACTAATTCATCCTTCCTCCTCAGTCATCGCTCTCTTACACTTCTCCTTTATTCACCAACACAATAAAGGAAGCTCAATTTCCCGAACTCATCATAAAAAGCACATACAACAGATAAATAATTTATTATTTTCTCTCAAAGATCCAAGAACCTAGACACCCATCAATGCAAATCGAATCGCTCAACGACTAGACCACTAATACTATATATATGCCCTTTCCTATGCAACCGCTCACCCCCACCCGCTAAATAATGCATCATTATCCATCCATCCATCAAACCATCAAACCATCAACAGAAAGCAGTCACAAAAATTATCAAGTATTCCTAAATCTTCTTCCCAACATCAAAATTACTACGCTGCATCTCCGTGAGCTTCAACCTCTGCATCGCCCGTTTTTATCCTACTCCATCTTGCGCTGCGTTGTCTTCCAAAAGACGATCGTCAATTAGGTGCTTGAGAATAGCCAACAAGATGTAAACCAAGCATTCACGAGCCAAGGGTATCAACAGGCTTTCCCAAGATCCCTAGATCCAAAGGTCTTGCAGAGCATCCAAAGAAGCGCATCCCAATCAAAATCAAGATCCAACACTCTGGCTCAACCTCGATTTGCCCGGTCCCTGCTGCCGCTTCAGCGTCCTCAACTCCTCTTCCACCCTTCTCCTTTCCGCTTGCTCGGCCTATTATTCGTATGTTAGCTTCGATCTACACAACAACATCCCTCACTCCATCAACAGGAACAGAAGAAGAGGAAATCTTACCCTCAAAGCCCTGGCATTTTCCGCCCTCGTATCCCTCATCATCTTCTTAAACTCATTCTTCAACACCGTCGTACTAGTATTCTGACTCACGCCCGCCGAAGCCGGCATCCCGTCCCCGCCAGGACTCTTCAGCCCCATCCATCTAACCTTCTCGTCACTCAACTGCGTTTCCAAACCCTCCCTCTCATCTCTCAGCTTATCGATTTCGCCTTCCAACTTCTCACGCTCGCGCTCCCATTCTATCGATGCTTTTGTCATGAGCTCGTACTCTTCGATTGTTTCCTCCAGCTCTCTCTTCAGTTCTTTCAGTTTAGCTTCTTGTTCTGCGCTGGCGGGGCTGGGACCCTGGCGGACTGCTTGTAAGGTGGCGATTTCGCCTTGAAGAGTGAAGTTCTTGCTGTGTAAGGCGTCGATCTGTTCTTGCAAGGCAACGTTTTTGTTAGTAAGAGCGTCGATTTCTCTCTGAATGAGGGGGTTGGAAGCGACTTCTGCAGCACGTTGTGCTCGGGAACCATATGCGCCGTCAAGTTCGGCTCTTGCTATCACCACTTCGGTTTGGAGCTCTGCAATCTTCATGCTGATTTCCTCGACCTCCTTTTCTTTGCTTAGAAGTAGCTTATCCTTCTCCCTGATGGATGCTTCATATGCTACTCGAGTTGTGGCCGCCGCCGCCAACGCAGTTGACAATTCCGCGATTCTAGCTTCATGATCGGTCATCTTGCCTGTGTACTCAGCATTATTGATGCCGTGGCCATCTTTCATGTCTTGAAGTTCTGCTTCTAGCTCAGAGATCTTCTTGTTTGCGGCTTCGAGCTGATTCTCCAGATTGCGATTATTCGTTGCAAGGTTGGCAATCCGTTCTTGCGAATCACGAGTTGTGGCTACGAGTTGCTCTTCCACTTTACGGTTTGCATCACTGAGACTGGCTATCCTCTCCGCAGCCTCGCGGTTAGCATTGGTAAGCTCTTCTTCATGCATCCGGCGGGAATTTGTAAGTCGTTCCTGTATCTCACGCATTGCGGTCGACTCAGTATTCGCCCGAGACTCTGAATCCATCTTCTCTGCCTGTCTTGCTTTTGCGAGTTGGCCCATCACAGTGCTGAGCTGTTCTTGGAGGTCGTTCGCACTGCGCTCAGTCTTTTCAAGTAGATCTCGGGTTTGCTCGAGCTCTTCTTGCCTAGCCAACAACTCTGCATCCTTGGTTGACTCGGATTTGTTGTTCAATTCTCGCTGCTGTTTGATTTGTCGTTGGAGGACCTTCTTATGCTCTTTTAGTTGTGTAGCCGAAGAATACAGGAATTGGACCTTGGCGGAAAATGCTTGTAATGTAAATGGCTCATTGGGGTCACCCATTTCAGAACCGGTATCGGACTCATCGACAACCCTGCCGCTTGCCGCTCGTTGTTGTCGCCGTTCCTGCTTTTGCTTCCGAATTTCTTCTTCGCCAGACTGTATGATTTCCCAAAGCCCTGTAAGAACCGTTTCCATCTGATCATTCTGCTCCTTTTGCTCTGATTTCTCGCTGCTTACAGGTGGGTTTGCGATGATTTCTGCAGCTTTTGAGAGCTCCTCTTCCACTGAGGCAATGATATCCTGGAAATAATACAGTTGGTCCCTCAACCCAGTCTGTTGCCCAGTAAGCGCAGGAGGCTCTTGCAGTTCTGGATGCGTCGGAGAGAGAAGACCCATGACCTCGCGATTCAGTTCCTCCAGCGTATCTTCCATCGAGGCATTCAACTCATCGGCTTGCCGCTTCGCTGCGCTATGTTCTTGGTCTAGTGTAGCAATACCTTGCTCCAAGTAGTCCAAATGGCTTTGAAGAGTTTCTCCAGGAACAGTCGGCCTCCCTTGTGCATTTGTTCTCGCAAGCGGTACTGGACTGTAGCTTGCATCACGTTCAGGATTAGCCTTAATAATAACCTCCCTTAAAGCAGAATTGAGATCCTCCAACTTTTGCTCTGTACTGGAAATGAGCTGAAGATGTTCCTTGGATACTTCGGTTGAAGGGGTCTCTAGCTCTTGATGCATACCGAATGCGCCAAACGATATATCCAATGGGTCGACTGGACGATAAAAGCTCCGCTCATCGAAGTTGGGCTCTTCATCATCGATTTCATCGATACTATTCCTATCATTATGGTACGTGTACATACTCTCTGGACTTCCAGGTGGTATGCCATTTGGCTGCGCTTCCGCTGGACTTTTTTGATCTCTTTTAGGGCCCCTATGTGTCATTTGTAATATACCCGCAGTATGCTTGAGGAGTCGGTTCTCAGGTTCCATGAGTCTCCTTTCCAAAGACCATAACTCAATCGCCAAATCTTCACATTTCTTTTCGCAGGTTGCACGTTCCAGATCTGCTTCCCGGATTTGATCGCTGTTTCTCCTGCCTCCAAAAAGACCACGCTTCGATTTGCTGTTGTCGTTCAAATCTGCGCCCTTCTTTTTATCTGGGTATAATTTGGATACCGACCGGGTTGCATCTCGATATTTCGATTGAACAATAAGGTTCTGCCGCGCGGTTTGAATGCGTTGGTTAAGAGATTGACATTGTTTCTTGAGCTGGTCAACTTCCTCCGAGGACAGAATTTCGTACTCTTTCGCATCCCATAACGCTGTTTCGACTAGCAAATGTACTTGTATAGGATCGTTGATATTAAGAAGCATAGAGCTCTGCGGGTGGGCTTTGTTCAACTGTAGCCAAAACATCAGTTCGATTTCGAAGGGAAACCAAAAAAAATGCATGAATAAACTTGTCACTCACAGGATTGTACCGCGGTTGTGGCTCTTCAAACCCATTCAAAATGTCCCCTCTATATCCCTCCAAAACTATTGACCCATTAGGTGCCTGGACATCATATCTCTCCCTGTCCGCCCGCCTCCCTTCGTTCACTGATCCATTCCTTGACACAGACCTTGATCCGTGATCATGATGCGATCTTCCGTCCTTCTCCTTCCTTCCACCCTCTCGCGCATGTCCATGGTCCTCTCCATGATCATCCCGCCGCCGCTCTTCATACTCCAAATCCCGACTCGACCTACTCCTATGCTCTCGCTCCCCTCTGCTAGGCATCCTCCCCTCTCCAGACTCTTAATTCCCCACGAGTAGTTCAGCTCTTTGTCTTTCCAAAATTGTCTTTGCGCGGGCCAGCACAGAGGTAGAGATCCAACCTCTTCGTTATCGCATTATCGCAGACCAAAAGCTTTTTTCTGCCAAATCCTAAAAGCGGAATCCAAAGTAGTAGCAAAGTAAAAGTAAAGGTACGCGTGTGCAAAACTTCGTGTCGTCGGTCGTGGGAACTTGTAGAATTAAATTTGAGAGATACAGATATTATTTTGAGGAAGGACGCACTCCTGGTAGATCGCAATCCCCCTTTCGGTTCCTGGCTAAACTCTATTCGCCAGCACGATTTCCGAATGCAATTATGCGATAATCTTCTACGGGCACTTTCCTTGCGAGCGTTCTCCAGTTCTTTCCGCGCTATATTAATCCTTGTTTTCCCCGTGGTCGTCGCGATGAAATGCTCCCGAATCCTTGCGTGTTGAAGATGAAGATCTACGGAAGATCTACTCGAATTTTCCTTGTCGTTTTGTTGTGAAGTTGGAAATAAACGGGTTTTTCGAGTTTTTTTGTGATGTCTCACTCTCAAACGTTGTTGTTGTTGGTGGTGCTGACGGGAAGAAAGCTCAGCTCCAGCAGTCCTTGGGGAATCTGCAAAGGCTCTGGATGGCCCTGTTATCCATGGAAGGAGGCCGATTGATTACGAAAATAGAGTAATTTAGTGGCTTAGTAGGTCGCCAGTGCGAAGTCCACACCACCCACCACCAACCTGCGGCTTGCGGCTTGCGGCTTGCGTTGGCACAGTTCTGCTTGGTGTCTGAGGGTCGCTGGCCGATGACAGTTAACGGTTCTTGGTATTCCTAACGTGATGTGATCTTCTTGGGTTGGCACATTTAACATCTACCAAAGAAATCCTGGACCTATACTTGTATAGGGGAAAGACTGACCAAGTCCCAATGCTTTATTCACAAATGGAAGCATAGCACGAGGGATTCAACGTTTACGACGATGTGTCAGAAAAAAAAACTCGGATCCTACAAGCCATGACACCGAGATTGGTCTTAGTTTTGAAGGCCGTAAAGCTGTCCTTCACCAACTCTACCACGACACGACTACTATCATTTCGAATGATCCAGAACGCGTGGCCCAGAAGGCCGACTGACCTCGACCACCTTATGGCCACGAGGAGTTTCCCGAGATGAACTCACCATCATAATCGATGAGCTCATTGTCTAAAAAGAAGCCTTGAAGCGGATTGGGCTCCGTCACTGATTGATGATTATTGGGTTCGAGGAAGTTCTCCACATCAATTTGACATGCTTCAATGACATGCATTTAAATTTCTTTCTACACGGTTAGAATTCAAATCTGGAAGTGCCCAGTCTACACTGAGAGATCTTCAGCTTGGGAGCACTGTAATAACTTTTCATTTCAATTAGCATTAATTGTATGGTTCTTTAGGCTTTCGTACAGATCATCTATATATACATCTATCTCAGAACTAGGCTTCCACATATGCCAAGCAGCAGCACACTCCACCATCTAATACCAGGCGAATGCGACACCACACCATCATTACTGAAGAGTTCCACTGTTGTTGCCGTGGGGTTCGGAGAGGACGATGGATTTGAACCCGTACCGTTGGAGAGTATGTTTGCGGTGGGCGCTGATTGATTCGAAAAAGGAATCTTGACATCACCAGTTTTCGATGTCTGTCCATTGTCTGAAGCCTGTTGTCCACTACCTGAAGCATGTTTATTGTCTGGAGCCGACATAGGCATTGCGATTGTGGTGGCTTTTCCATTGGAGCCTTGCACAACTACTCCGCTTACTCCTAGACTGACGACATTGCCTCCAGATATTGTTGCAACGGGTCCTCCAGATGTCAGCGTCTGACCAGCTATGATAGCAACTGAATTACCCTCAATGGCCGAGACAGTCATCGTCTGTCCAAACACCACAGCGGCACTAGTGAAAGTACTAGCAGGTGGCTGAGCATTGTATGTAGGAACAGGAATAGTGGTGATAGTTCCTCCGGCTGCTTGTACTACTACTCCACTGGACCCAAGACTGGCAATTTCTCCGCCGGAGAGTGTCGCCACAGGGCCTCCAGCAGTGAGTGTGTGACCCGCTACTACAGCTATTGGTGTATTTGGACTGCTTGGACTTCCTGCTGCTATGGATACTGTCTGACCGTTGATTACACCCACATTCGCCAAGTTCGTGGCTTCTGGTGCCATCGCGATGGTCGTAATTGTGCTCCCAGAAGCTTGCACAACTATGCCACTGGATCCTAAACTAACAACGTACCCTCCTGAAATTGTCGCAGCTGGTGCTCCAATACTAAGTGACTGGCCATCTACCACGGCCGCAGACAAGCTTTGGCCCATGACCGGAGCAACAGATATTGACTGGCCGTTCACAACCGCGATATTTGTTGAAATCGGCGTGCCTGATGGGACAGGGATTGTTATGGTCCCGGAAGGAGCTTGAATAACTACACCACTCGAGCCTAGACTGGCAACATTGACTCCCCCTGAGATTGTCGCTGCTAAACCGCCGAGACTGATAGTCTGGTCGCCAAGTACAGCTATTGAGGGATTTTGAGCAGACGCGGGAGCCACCGATATCGATTGACCATTGACGATACCCACATTCACCGGCATCGAGCTCTGTGGTGATGCTGCTGGAATAGAATATGTGGATACGGCATTGTTGTCAGTGTCTCCAACTTCGACTCCTGATGGTGTGAGCTTCACAATATTCCCTCCTTCAGTAACTGCCGCACCCCCGATCGATGCGATCTGAGTACCTACAACAACAGATGACGCTCCTGGTAAAGCAGATATGACTGAATCGCCGCTAAGAGTTGCGATAGCCACAGGAGTGGTTGGCTGAGTCTGCTTCGACTCAACGGGGGCATTGGTTGGTAGAACGTATGACTCTGATCCGACCACAAGATTGCTACTGCCTACAGACACAACTATCGGGCTGCTCAATGCATCAGCGAGTGTGGTTACTTGTCCTGCAGACGCTGTAAAGCCATCGGGCAAAATTACACCAGAAGATGCTGGGACTGCCGAGAAAGTGTTGCTTCCTACGGCAGCTACGACGGTTGGTGATGGCGAGCTGTTTTGAGGAGGTGGATCTTGTACAATTGATGTAGCACCGGATTGGGGGTCATTCTGGTCTGTTGATTGCACATCTGGCTCTCCAGTCGACTGGGGCGGTGCCGCGGAATGCCCCAAACCAGGCTCGGAAACAGCAGAACCCGTAGCAGCAGGACCTGATCCATCGGTAGAATGCGTAGCAGACGCGGAACTAGACGATAAAGCAAGCGAAGATCTCGCCGATGTAATAAAGTTCAAGAAGTCCGAATTACCAGTGTTGGACGGCCCGGCAGCAACAGTAGGCGAAGGAGTAGCTGGTGTCGTTGAGACTTGGTCTGCAAGTGCTGTAGCCGGGCCATTCGAACTAGTGGTGCTAGCCATAACTGCAGTCGATGTCTTTTTACTTCCGTAAAGACATTCCGCTGCATCTCCAGTACAGGCCGTCACTGGGACTGGAGGATCGAAAACTCCGAGCTTACCTCCCCAGTGTCTTCCGCATTTCGTCCAGAAATCACTACGCTCTAGTCAGGAATATTTCAAATACCAGGATATTAGATTAGCGGCTTACCCGGCAGCGTGTCTCAAGTCCGTTGGCCACGACAAAATAGGATTACATTCGCTATCTTCGCCCTTAACCAAATGATTCGTTCCTTGGTAGTCAAAATAATCTTCAGGTAAGATCGTTGTCTTGGGACAATCTGTTCTCAAATCGGATAATTCCAACTGCCGTGGCGGACCCATTCTTGTCGTTGCTTTGGCGTTCTTGAATGGCTGCATAGTGGATACATCCGTGATATCATAACCTACAGCAAAGTTTTTGAGGGTGGGACCGACTTGCTGTCCGCAGAGGCCAGTGGCTTTCATGGTGTTGATTGCGAAGTATACGGAGGGAGATGTCCTGTTCGAGTGAGTGGGGTCAGAAGGGAGGTTTCAACTGCAAGAAAAGGAAGGGGATACAAACATGGTTATGTCATATTTGGAGAGGTAGATGGTCGAAGGAAAGGTCTTGTTCAGGGCTGCGGTACCAGTGGGCCAATAGTGTAGTTGCACTGTTCCGATTAGGCTGTTTTAGTGTTATCAGGGTAGTTCTTTTCGTTTTGGTTCTTACTCAAGGTTGAGGATAACTTACAGCCTACAATAATCTGCGGCAGATTGACCTAAAGT
Source organism: Rutstroemia sp. NJR-2017a BVV2 (assembly GCA_002946415.1). NCBI lineage: Eukaryota > Fungi > Ascomycota > Leotiomycetes > Helotiales > Rutstroemiaceae > Rutstroemia > Rutstroemia sp. NJR-2017a BVV2. The sequence goes on from NJPS01000046.1 coordinate 1,850,880, forward strand.
CGATGAAGCGCACGATGCCTGGGTTATAGTTTGACCGTCCCAAACCGTGTAACTTGCCTTGGTTGTGACATTATGGGATGTCGTCGTCTTCATCTTTTTTGTGGTCGTGCTATTCGTATTTGTGGATGTGATGAGAGAGAGATGAGATGCGGTTGTCTTGGTGGTTGAATTGTATGAACTTGACTTTGAGAATGATGTTTTGGAGGTGGACTTGGAACCATGTTTCGATGATGACCCAGTGCCATGTACAGTGGCGTTGCTTGATGTTTGAGAGGCAAAATATGAGGACTTCACGGAAGTATGAGAGCTTTTGGGAGTCGTATGGGTTCCATTGATACCTGGAGTCAGGCCCGTATAGACACCTGAGGCGGATTTCGCCTTGGAAGAAGCTGTGACTGAGGTGGAGGTGCTGTTCGAGCTTTTTGTCACTTTGACTTTGGTTTCCACGCTCGAGTGAGAAGTAATGTTTGGGGCTGCAATCGCTTCATTATATGGCAATGCACTTGATAGAGTGGATACTGCAGATCCTCCACTTGAGGGTAAGATACTGCTATTTTCAGAAGTAGCAGCAGTCTTCGAGGACGTTGAGTCGATCCTTGATAGCACGCCAGAGGCACTGATTATAGTAGAAGATGAGGTAAACGAATGACTTGTGAGCGAAACGAATGAAGAAGACGAGGATGGGGAGAAGGAGAGCGTTGATAAGTAGCTCGACGATGATGTCAAGTTGCCAACTTTTGAAGTAATGGAAGATGAGTTGGTGTACAATGCTCTCTCCAAACCGCCCCGCGGCAATATAGCTAATTAGTTGTTAGTAGAGTTACAGTAGTGGAACTTGCATCATAACTCACCTGACACGACGACCAAATGACAGAACAAAATTACTTGTTGGATCCCCGACAAGAACAACATTGTGGAATACGACGACAGCTATTTTAAGCTGACAAAGCGGTATCGACAGAAATGACAGTGAAGGTTTTGTATGCGAGGAAGAAAAAATCTGGAAGGAAGCAAGTATATCAACATGAAGTGGACTACTGTTCAATTAGCCTCATCTTGCTCAACCAAATAAGAACCAAACGTGCTTGGACAAAGGACAGTGGGAGCCGATAATTCACCACCCTATCTGTGGAGCCAAAGGTTCTACGACAAGGCCCATCTCGATATACGAGTAGTTACACCAAACTATACCAATATCCCCTTCGAGGCATGATCGCACGGCATCAGGGATCCAAAGGGGCTCAATCCTGTTTGTAAGCTGAATAATCACTTCCCTGATACAAAATACTGACGGCATCTTGGCAACCGCCCCCATATCTCACAGTGGAGATCCGGTAATTTGCTTGTCAGCCTGCGGGCGCAGAAAACCTCATGCAGCATGGACAGTACACAAAAACGTGTCACCAAGGTTTCCGACCATGCAAGATTACTCTTCTAGGTAAGAAGACGAGATTTTAGCCCCCTTGGACGACTCGTTTGACGCCGAGGATTTAAATCGCATAAATGGCGATGTTCATCGCCCAGACTTTTGGAGCCAAGAGTAGTCTTACTTTTGACATCAACGCAGGCATCTCTAGGGCCCAAAATATAGGTCGCTGCACTCGAGGCAACAGGAAGCAATTTGGAAACAATTTATCGGATTCTGTCACATCCCAGATAAACGTTGTCACTTGCGAGGTGGAGTGAGGGCTGAAGATTAAGCTTCAATCGAAGGCTAAATAAAGATATAAAAACGGCCCCCAAACAGGGGGCGTGGCGGCGATAAACCCATTTTGCGATTAGCGTGGCGGGTGATCCACTCTGCGATCGAAGCCGAACTCTTCTTTCAGCCTCCTCTCTAAAATATCCATGCTGCGGTTCGCGCTTCGCGGTTCATCGTTTGATGATCTAGCACACCCCCGCTTACAAGTTCTGTCTTGTGGAGGAGATGCATTTCACAATGTGTCTCAAGTCATCTTCATACATGTTGAATAATCAGACATCTGCCTTCCCGCTCGGTCTGTTAGATTGCTAAGTTGTGCAATCCTATTTCATATATCTCACACAATTGTCTTTCATTTCCCTTGTGCGACAGGTACGCATTCCCTCGTCAGCACTTAAAATCCTTTGAGCTATCTGAGGCCCCATGTCCACATCAAGCAATGCAGCCTCATCTCCATCAGTTCAACAAAACCAAATTGGCATCATCCGACTTCGTCTGGTTTAGACCCTTTCCAACCCCTAGTGCTAGTGTTGCTACCTTAACATGGTATACCGGTCTCGATTAGAGCCATGCATACTATGCATACATGAGAACCATGTCACCGAAGTTGATACCCAAAACTGACGTTCCATTTCGCCCACTTTGGGAAAAGTGTTAATGTCGCTGGATGCACTTCCAGAAGGATGGCTTTCACACTCTTTTCTCTACCACGGAGCAGACGATTGTTGATTCAGTTTTGTTGTATTCATAGAACTATCCCAATCCACGCGATAGGCATGCCCCTCCGCCGTGATGCGCAACATTCGCAGCAATGTAGGGTTTCTGGTCTTGATTACCGTGGCAAGAATCTCCGCAAAGGCTATTGTTCACAGCGATGTCAGTTCATACCAGACGGCGCGTTCAGTTGTTCCTGCGCCAATTGTCGTTCCACCCAGCCAGTATTTGTAAGTCTACCCTACGTCTGGAACATATTCTCGGCGTCGAATGCTCACCAGAATCCTAGTGAGGGAGTCGACGGGGAGTGGAGTACTTTTAATCTAAGAATTGGAACGCCGGCGCAAAGCGTAAGAGTAATTGCATCGACGAATTCTCCGGCTACTCTGGTAGTACTGCCTGGAGGCTGCACCACGAATGCGATTGATCCTGTCCCGTCCGATTGCGCCAGTTCTAGAGGCGGCACTTTCAACAATGAATTGTCGACGTCGTGGGATAATCAGGGCATATTCGGCATCAATGGTGTGAGCTATGGGTTCGAGGCGAATCTGGGATATGACTTTGACGCACAGTATGGGTTGGATACCCTGGGTTTGGGATATGCCGATGGTGCGGATTCCCCTGTGTTGAAGAACCAAACGGTTGCAGCCTATGGAATGGCTTCACCACTATACACGTATGTGCTTCCGCTAATTTGGCGATTGAACTCATTGACTAACATTTGGAAGCGGTATATTTGGTCTAGGGACACAGCCTGTTATTTACCAGACGTTCGGAAACATCTCCGTGCCTTCCTTTTTCAGAAGTCTTAGAGATCAAAAGCTCATACCAAGTCTGAGCTGGAGCTATACTGCAGGAGCAAAATACCGTAAGGATATAATGAGATAGAAGTTTATTCTTCCTGCTAACTCCATGCAGGACTAAAGGCCGGCCAATTTGCACAGCTCATATTCGGAGGCTATGATACCTCCCGATTCCAACCCAACTCAGTATCTTTTTCGATCAACGCAGACGTTACACGAGATCTTCTCGTCGGAATTCAATCCATCATCTACCAGGGAGAAACCTCAACTGCGCTCCTTCCCTCTCCAATCTATGCATTTGTAGAATCTACCGATCCCAACATATGGCTTCCCAAAAGCGCTTGTCTGCTGTTTGAGAAAGCTTTCGGTCTAACCTGGAACGACACCCTGTCCATGTACCTCTTAAACTCCACCCAACACACCTTGCTTTCCGGTTCCAATCCCACCGTAACCTTTTCTCTTGCAAATACCATATCCGGTGGCTCTACAGTAAACATCCAACTTCCATTTAGTGCCTTCGCCCTCCGCGCATCCTATCCCTTCGTCTCCAACGACACATACTACTTCCCCTTGAAGCGCGCTTCAAATGAGACTCAATACACCCTCGGCCGAACTTTCCTCCAAGAAGCCTACCTGACTGTCGACTACGACCGCGGTAACTTCTCCATCCACCAATGCAGCTGGATAGACGGCGCCGCATCCACCATCATTCCCATAGAATCCCCAAGCAGCACCTCCAGGAACGGTACTTCCGACACCGATCACACCCATTCCAGCACTTCAGTAAAACCCGGCCTCATAATCGGTATCGTATTCGGTGTCCTGGCATTTTTAGGACTCGTCCTAGCACTCATCCTCTTCCTCCTCCGACGGCAAAGGCTCACCCGTCATAAACGCCATTCACAACTATTGGCTAGCCATCACGCACTCACTAATATGCAAACTCGAAATGATGACAAGGGTCTCGATACCAAACACAGCTCTATAAATACTAATATCTCATCCACAATAAAATCGACCAACTCTCACTACGATCAGCAACAACAATCACCCAATCCTTCCACCTTCCCTGACAAACTCTCCCCTCATATACAGCAACAACAATCTCCCTCTCTCTATCCCCACTCCTCCTTCTACCCCCAAACCCCCACCCCCAGCGAACTCGATAGCCACGAAAAGCAAATCCATCAACTCCCCGGCGAGAGTCGGAAATGGGAATTAGGCAATACAGATACCGGATACCGGTACGAACTCGAATCCAAACGATCCGGTGTCGAAGAAGTATTACCCGCCGAACTCCCCGCTGAAGAACCCAGCCCGCCCGAGAATGCGCTTACGAGAGCGATGCGAATGTCCGAGCTAGTCTCGCCGACGCTAGGACCCGACGAGAGGTACATCCGGCTTGGATCTGAACCTCGACCGGGATTATTAGGACCAGGACCGCATGTGCAAATCCGCGTCGATGGCCCGCAGAGTTATCAGGAGAGATTCCCTGATGCAACACCCACGACGATGTCAACAGCACCGAGTTTCTTGAACCATGACTATAACCAAAATAACACTTTCTACAATGGACAACGCGAAAGCCAAAGTACGCGCCGCACGAGCGGTTGGCGCGCGTCATCTTTTCTTAGGGGAAGGGATAGTTCGAGTATGAGTCCTGGGGGGTGGACGTGGAGTGCGGAGACGCCGAGACCGGTGTCTGAGAGCGAGACGACGTTGACGGTGTCGACGCCGGCGACGGCGAGGAGGTGGAGGGCTGCGGGATTTATATGATGAAGTGTTGTGGTGAAGTTCTGTATATATACCCACAAGGAAGATCAGTAAAGCTCAAGGAGCAGATGGAAGTTTCATTTATCTTGTACAGCACACTATATCAGGGAACAGGAATGGATATTCAAGAGCTAGTAATACGACATACGTATTGCAACTAATATTTGCATCATTAGCGTTAGGAATAGATAGCAAGACTTTCTTTTTCTTTTGTAAGGAAGGGATTTTTCATCAATTAGAAATTATGATATGAAATAGTATACGAACTGGCACCGATCACTCGGCTCAAAATTACTGAGCGTGCTCTCTCAACTTGATATGCAAATCCAAGCTCTTTGGTGAAGAACTAACGGGCTGATGATATTACTCGAAAGTTGTCTGGATAATATCTTCGAATCTTCAGAATATCCACCTAACAATCATACCCAACTCCACCAAATCATGCTATCATTTCTCCCCATCCCCTTCCCCACCGCCCCTCCTCATTTCCATCCCCTCCGGCCACACTCTAATCTTCCTCGCATTCCGCCTCACAAACTCCCTGCGCGCCTCCCTCCCCTCTATATTCCTACACCTCCGCTCCAGCTCCGTCTCCCTCCCATCCACGTCTTCTGCTAAGAACATATGTTCCACGCAGCCGTCGAGCACGAAGCGCCAGGCGCCGGCGTCGGGATACATGATGCGGGACGCGGGCTGGGGTTTGGGGGTGGGGGTGCCGTGGGTGAGGAGGGTGTGGAGGAGGGGCGTGGTGTAGGGGGAGAGGTTGGGGGGGTGTGTGGGGTGGGATATTGGGGTGGTGCTGGTGGGGTGAGATGGGGATGGGGATGGGGATAGAGATAGGGATGCGTTTTGGAGGGATTGGAGGAAGGGGCTGCTGAGGGTGAGGGTGTATCGGAGGGTGGTGGTTTCATAGATGTAGGTTTCATAAAGGGAGGAGGGGGTGGAGGTTGGGGAAGGAGGAGAAGCGAGGGCGGGGGTTTGTGGTGGTGGTGTTGTGGTCATGATGGAGGAAGTCTTCAAGGGTGTTGTGATTTCATGTGGAATAAGTCAAGTCCACCAAAACCTTGTCTTAACTCAAGCTCGAAATATCTGCGTAATGGAAATAAGAACTAGAGACAGATATACTAATCAAAGTGGCGAAATGCAGGTGTATATACGTATGCTTATTACAATAGGCAACAAGATGTGTGACTGCGGGGTAAGACAATCTACGTTGTAATATATATCTACGCATCGATGATTGGACTCAAGGGGTGAAGGCTCGAAGGGATCAGCTTCTTTCTTCATTACAGTATTAAAAAGACAGGTGAACTAACCATAATTGATGCGGCCAGGTCGTTGGCCAATGTCAGAGGTGTGTTGAGGAAGGTGTCGATGATTTACCCTTGTAATCTTACGGACAGTGCTGTCAGCTACTTACTGAGAAAGATGTATAGCACAGCCGGCTGGTTGACCTTTTCCTTCTTGTTTGAACATAATATAATTAATTAATCGTCGCAGCAATACCTAAATGACGATGATTACAACAATGATAGTGTACCTAATAATACCAATGATAGTGAAATCCTTCCACCAATCCTCCCCTCCTTCCATTCCCCAGATATACACAAATTCCCTTAGCCTAAAGCTATACCCCGTAGACGATACCATTCCATCCATCCCATCCCTATGTATGCAATTTGATAAAAGAAGCCTAACATGACCCAACTCCCATCCCTAATAAAATCAATACCATCCGGATCCCACCTCCCCCACCTCCCCCCTCCATACCTGCCTAACACTACCACAACTCACAAACCGGTTCTTTCTCCTCACAACCAAACGCTCCCTTAAACTCCCTACTATTGGCCATCGTCCCCAAAACCCTCGCCCATTTCGGAGCATGTGGATCCGTAAAGACCCTTCTCACTGCTTCTTCCCTATAAAAAAAATATCATTAGCCATCTCAAATCACACAATCCAAACCAGGGACAGGGACAAAACTTACTTCCTACTCTTCCCACACCACCAATTCGCGTAACTGACAAAGAAAAGCTGATCCTGGGTAAAGTCGCCCAAACCCGGTAAATCCTCATTAGCGTGCTCAGCCTGTCTCTTTTTCCAAGCCTGGAATGCCGCCGACAATCCCCCAGCATCCGCGATATTCTCGCCTAGAGTAAGTCTACCATTAACATGTAATGGTTTATCATCTGTGCCCGGGATAGTGTAATTGGCGTATTGGTCCACGAAACAATCTGCGCGTTTCTCGAACGCTGCTACAGTCTCTGGTGTCCACCAGTCGGTGAAGTTACCGTTTTGGTCATAGTGGCGACCAGTGGAGTCGAAAGCGTGAGAGAGCTCGTGGCCGGAGACTGCACCGAAGGCTCCGTAGCTGATGTATTGGGGGACGTTTACATCGAAGACGGGGAATTGCATTATACCAGCTGGGAAGACGATTTCGTTACCAGGAGGGTTGTAGTATGCGTTGACGGTTGGGACAGTCATGCCCCATGCGTCGCGATCGACAGGGCGGCCGACGCTGGACCATTCATGAGCCACGTCGAATCTTCTCATATTCAGAGTGTTAGAGAAGAAGCCTGTTGGAGAGATCTTCACAGATTGATAGTAGTTGAATAAGGTTGGTGGATCCATAATGTCCGGGCTCTTTGGATAATTAGTACGTTGGGGTTGGATCTTTTAAGGTATCAGAACTTACCTTTGTTGGGTACCCAATCTTTTGGACAATCTTGTGAACCTTTTCAATGCCGAGCTTAACCACACTTTGGTCCATCCAGGTCGTTGCCTTTAGTTTGTCTACGAAGACATCCTTGATATCCGAGACGATTTGGTCACCAAAGTCCTTGGCTTCAGCAGAGAATGACTTCTCCACGAAGAAACGGCTCAAGATCCAACCAAGTCCATCATCAACATGAGACACGCAGGTCCTCCAGCGTTCGGGTTCTGAATCAGGATCCTGAGAAATGTTAGCAACTACAAGAATCGAAAGCCAATAAAAATCTGCTGTTCCATACCTTTCCTTGAAGCTCGTTCATGAATCTTGTGTAAGGTTTCAATTCATCTGCTTTGATTGCTGACGCGAATGATTGTATGAGCTTCCACTTGAAGTACGCCTCCAGGGTTTCTTTAGAGGTACTGTCTAGAACCTCTGCCAGGGCTTTCATATAAGATGGTGATGCGACAATCAAACGATTAACTTCAACATCTGCAGGAACCAAGCTGCGGACTATTTTTGAAAGTTGGATTTGTGGAGCAAGTTTATTGGCGTCGTCCAATGACATAGGATTGTAGTATTTCTGAAATCTCTGGTTAGCCTTGGTCTTCAAAGTCATCGACATTGCTTACGGTGACGTCCTCCATGTCCTCTGCGTCCGGCGAAGCAGCAGCCAACTTCTTTTCGAAATCGACTAGATCGCTAGCAACGTTCTCGGCAAGTCTATCAGTGTGTGTATGTTCAGCATTTCCTGATGCTGCCTGGAACTTAGGGAGAATTTGAGCAATGGTATTGATGTAGCTTGCGACCACTTTTTCGTCTTTGTAATATTCCTTGGAGGGCAAACCAATCCTATAAGGTGAAGATACTTGGATAACCACTGCATCTGGGTTCTTGTCATCTGGCCCAGCACCCAATGAAATCAATGCTGAGGATTCTAGTTTAGTCATGTATAAAATGGTGTTTGTCAAATTATCGTGATCTCCCTCCTGCAGAGTTGGGTGATCATTGCTGGCTGGAGAGAAAAAATCCAACACTTGATGCATTATCTCGACTAAGGGTTTTATCCCAACATCTTTAATGGCACTCTCATTCATGCATGCATTGTACCCGGCCTTGAGCTTTTCGAAGTTTTCTTGGTCGAGAGAAGCAACGTTGGATTGCAGCTTCATAGGAGAGAAGTATGAATGCTGCGAAGATTGTTAGTGATACTGCACGCACCAATAGTAGCATTGCTAACCTTTGATTCCCCCGGATATTCTCCTTCCAATATGTGCCTCAGCAGCGTTTGCGAGTTCTCGCTCATGATGGTTCCAGTAAAGGCATCTCCTTGATCCGGTCTCAAGTCATGGAGGTCTCTCCATCCTCCGCACACGAGCTCTTCGAAGTTTGAGCATGCGTCGATCTTTTTGTAATCTGGGGAAAGATTGTACAGGATTTGTGAGGAGGCATGAATGCATGCTGGTGTTTGACAGGTTGTGGCTCTGGCGGTTGGCTTCTTGGACGAATACACTATCGTTGATGCATTAACATTTTGCACTTGCCATATTCAATCAAACAGAAAGGCATATGGGTACGGCATATCAAAAAAGATATGTACGTACCGGTAAAGAACATGCAAAAGAGAACGACCAGAGCGGTAAGCACCAAGGCCAAAACCACAATAGCAATGCTCTCCGCAAATCGTCTGAAGATTGCGAACTTGCGCCTGCGTGAGCGAGAACCGCGCTTCGCCTTACGAAGAAGTGGCGTCCGATCGGACTCTTCATCATCGGTGAGCCTGGTGGAAGTGGTACAAATATTCAATACTTGATCTGTCAAACTCGGATGCTTCCGTTCTTCCCAGCCCCCTTTAGGAGCACCCATATCGAACAATCGCGATGCAATTAGAGTCAGGAACCCTGCAAGAGGGATAACGAAGTTTGAAAAGGTCTGCTCGTCGTCTGTCGTTGGTCGTGTCCTTGATCGTGGACGCGATGTTGATCGCGTTGGTAATCTCGTTCTGTCTCTTGATCTGGACCTCGATAGGGGCGGCACAGTTCCTTTTTTCCGTATGGGCGCCAGATTAGCGAAATTAACCAAAAATTGTCCAAAATCAAACCGAAAACAAGTCGGCTTGGAATGAATGGGGATAGTTGATTGCGTTCAGCAAGTTCTAAAACTCGATGGTGGTCTGACGCGGAATAAAGGTAGGTTGTACTGGAAAGCGGGGAGAGCTTCTTTCCTAATGTGGACAGTCACAGCGAAAGCGCACTAGGACCTGAGGTTGGTGGCTCGGGCGGTTCATTGGAGTGACGCAAACCACACCAGCTAGAAGCTTTAGAAGCTTTAGAAGCATAGAAGCATTCAAGCAACTCGGATTCTATTGTCACCTGCTTGCATCTGAATTGCCGGTCGTCTCTCCCGGAATCCATTACTATTCTTCTAATGTCCTTCATTTTACCTTGAAGACCGCGCCTAATGCGTGTCGTGCGTGTCCATACTTCGTAGAGAGCGTCCAGGAAAGGGAGCTGGGGAAATTCCGGCTCGGATGCTGTCGGTAAGATTATACAACATTTAAGACATCGCAATCGCAGGTTGCTGGGCGACATCAGAAAGATAAAGTAACTTTCTACTAAAGTAGAATACGAAAGATATCGTCATAGGATACCGACTTGGTGGGACAGTCATGCCAACCCAGCTCGTCCATGCAATTAGTTCTATGGGTATGGTGGTGATTATGGTTATGGTTCTGGCATGCATGGCTGAACCTCGCAAACGTTGATGATGGGTCAAAAGTCTGTTCACCACCAAACAAGCGCCGACTGGCCCATACTGTCCTGTCCTGTACTCCGTAGGTAGGGTTTAGACAGGAGATAGGGCTATACGTAACTTGAGCCGGAGAGTGGAACTGTATAAGCAGAAGTCTCACAATTTCTTAGACAAGTGTTCAGATATAAACACCAAACGAGCAATTCATCTTCATCGCACTTCACATACTAACTACTTTAACCATATCCGAGTGCCGTGGCCGTCACGAGATGCCGTGGTTGTCAACTTGCCATATCCAGGAGGATGGGTCGTGTTTACTTGCTACTTTTGTAGATTGTAAGGTTCTACCGGCGGAAGAACCGGTATATGCTAACATACATTGGATTCTTTTGTATTCGTGGTCCAATCTGTCACTTCTGCCCCGTACCTTGTCTTACCCGAGCTGGTTTTATCCAGGTCAAGGTTGTGGGAGAAGTCCTTCTTGCAGCTTTAATCGTACGACATGAAGATGAAATTTCGAAAGCCTCATTCTCCTAATCTGAGTTTTCGTGAATTCTGATGGAATTTATGGAGCTTTGAATGGATAACCTTGCCACTACCGACTAGACAGGAAGGACTTTTCTGTGTTTTGCACATTGTCCCCAAAGGAGCTGTTGACCCCTGAATCCGATTTCTTGTTGCTGACAGCGAAATTTTCATACCAGGGTTTCACTTGAGTCAGTTCGCATGTTGCATGTTATGTTTATTCTCACGATATGGTTGGCTACAAAACACAGTCCAAGGGATCTCGAAGGTATGAAGTCATAGGAGGAACCTCCGCTTCCGCCGCAAATGTGGGTACGTTGGGTACTCTTGGGTTCTTTTGGCCAAACTTTTCCAAGGGTCCTTTTGCTCTCCAGTGTCTCCACGACCTGTTCTGGTCGTTTCAAGAACCCTTTCAACGATTTACCACCCGTTGAGTTATGACTACTTCGTACTTCGTACAGCCCACAATTGAAGCTTTAACTTTTCTTCTCCTCAGCAACGACCTTAGTTACTACCTTGTCCCTTCGTTGAAGTTCGTTCTCGTTACCTGTCAGGCTGTCAGGTTGCCGCCGTTGATCATATCCCCCTACGATCTTGATAGTCATTGTTGAGCTGGTTCTAAAGACGTCTAGAACTTTTGGTTAAGGGTAACTTATGTTCTTATGTGGTTGCTGCAATGACCAGTGACGACATCTTTAGTGATGTAGATCTTCGATAGCTAGGTACGAACCGTACTTGTACGATACAACCTGCCCATCTTTGCCACATCCGGACGCTGTAACGTGCGCACTGCACACTGCACACTGCACACATAAGACTCTGTTTAGTAATCTGCTCTAGGAAGGTACCGGTACCTCTTTCACTGAGTAGTGCGACTGGGAAAATGAGGCTCTCGTCGTTCAGACATATTGCCTGTCGCTGTTGTTGTCGTTGCGTTGGGATGCACCGACCGCAAACAACAGAACAACAATGCAGATGACAAGATTGGAGACAATAAGATTCGGTAGGGAAAATATGCCATGTGGAAATGTGCCCTAGGAATGGTCCACAAATATATCCGCAAATCTGTGCTGTACTGTGTAGCTTTCATACCTCGAACCCTCAACCCTACAAGCAGAGTGCCGACTTCCTGCGTTCCCTGTCGCTTTGAAATCGAACTGCATGTGTGAAGTAGATGTGTTGTTGCCGTTACTACGGCCTCGCTATGCCTCGTACATCTACCAAGTACATTCTGTTTCCTACGGAGGCGCTGGAGGCAGCGCTTCGCATCATAAGACAGGGCGCGCTAAATGCCAAGGAGCAGGGATAGAAATAGGGAATAGTGGTGTTATGCTGATGTCAAAGGATGCTCACCTCAAGCAGCATGGTGGTGTGGTGGGGGTAAAAAGAGGAAAAACGACTCCTGAACTTGGTTGAATGGAGCAGTGGAATCCCCAATCCGACAGATTCCAAGGAGACTGACTTCCAAGATCTTGATTTCAAGCGCACCAAACACACCCCAAACACACACCAAATACACACAAAATACGCGCCAGTACTTTTCCTGTACAAACTTCACATAAAAGTAAGATGTACTCTCCAGATATGTCATAGAATGCAAGCAAAGCCTGGAAAAGGGTATCCATCAGGTTTGGAGCACATAATACCGGCTTTCCTTGTGTCCCAATGTTTGATCTTTCATCATTCTGGAAGTCCCCTCCAAAGCGCTTCCAAGTTTGTGTGACAGGTGATGATCTTGGGAAAAAGGCCGGAAGAGGGGCAGCGAGTATTAAAGTAATAAATGGTCCGTTGTATGAATATGAAAACAATATGAAGAGGAACAGGAATACTGTAGCAGAAGTGATGGCAGTGAGTATGATACGAGTAACGGTTAGGTACTGGGAGTTTGGGAGTTTGGTATTAACCCGTCAATCCACTCTTGTGCCACCGGCCACTCCATACCACCACACTACCACTGCCTGCACCACGACCGAAAAAGAGCTGGGTTCTTTTCTCACTCTCTACATGACACTAGTAAAGTATTATTGTCCAGATCAGATCAATCAATCCCTTTTCACCGATCTACCTTGTCAACGTACCTTTTTCCCCTTCCAACCTACTAGGTACAAGTACAGTATACCCAAAAAATTTCACAACAAAGGCAGGCAAACAAACCAATCTTGGCTAGCAATCGGAGGGCAGTTCAACGTTCAGAGTTCCAACGTCCCAAGTTCTCGTTCTCCAGCTTTTATCCCAGACACCCTTACACATATCCTACTACAGACCGAAGTACACACGACTCTTTCTTTTGCATAGGAAGCGAACACTCAACCCTCCCCGACCCTCGTTACTGTCCACAATCTATCGAAATCCCGGTATACGACTTGATGAATTACCTATATGCGCTCTCTATTCGCTGCTGCTCCTCCCATTGTTACTGCTGATATTCATTCGAGCATGAGTCTTTGACGTCTCGTACAAAGTCAGTTGTCCTGAAAGTCGTTTATTTGCCGGATTGCCTTAAAAGCCTCCCTCTACGTCATTTCCACCAAAAGCTTTCATCTTACCTGCTCTCCAAACTCATACCAAATCAACCCATAACCACCCCAAAGGTCCCACGAATGAAGCACCTGGCTGTGGCGATTACAATAGCGATCGCGATTTTATTTGTTCTGCGTTCAAAATAACGCCAGGTTTCCGTGGGTGGCTTGCCAAGGGAGGACGGCATGCCCCCTCCAAAATCTCCTCTCGATAAACCATCTTCGTCCCAGTCCAGGAGGTCGTCAGAGTCGCGGCGTTCTAGTACGGACAAAGGAGGAGGAGATGGCTCGTCAGTACATTCACATCCCTCCCCATCGAGCAGCCGGCATGGAATGAAATCACCTCGGTCGTCGTTTTCGAAGGCGAAAGACTCAATGCCAGACTCTCCAGGTGGTGCAAGGGCACCTTCGAACCACAGCGACGTGGAAAAGTTTAGCGACGTGGAGGACTCGGATGCCGGATCATTCAGAAACCCTAGAAATGAGGTCGATCATGCAGAAGAGAGAAGGAAGTCAATACACAGTCTGAAGGAAAGCATCAGCTCAGGAGTGATACCGCAATATGACATGGCCGAGGAAGTGGAGCGGCTTCGTGCTATGAATGCTCAATTACAACTAAGTCAGCATCGGCAGAGATTGGCGAAGCAGCTGGAGGATAAAGAGGGACGAGCAAATAATGCGCCTGCGAGCACCAGTGCCAAGACTCGGATCTCTCCGATACACGAGGAATCGATATCGCCATCTTTAGAGGCAGCCTTCATCAGCCCTATGCCATCTAGCTTAGAGACGGCATCAACGGAATCAGCAAGGACTATTCGAGGAGGAGAGACTCCTGCTGCGCTCAGTGCAAGAACGCCATCATATCCGTTTCCACCAATGAGAACCCCTCGGCAACTTAGTTATTCTGGCCACCGTCCCTTCACAGCTTTATCACCCACAGTTAATCCATCGAATTTTGCTGGCGGCTTCTTTCATGACGGCCCACACGATCATGTAGTATCTGGTCCAATAACGCCAGCTTCGACATTAAACTTCCAGCCTGCAGGTTCTCAGCATTCAAGAGATGATCCAAACTTTGAGACGCCGAATCTCTATGATCTGAGTCTCATGCTTTCCGCCGAGCCAGGCCTGGATCCATGGTGGTCTACTGTTGTGCAAATAATGCGAGATGTGTACAAGGCTGACCGAGTAACCTTATCTGTGCCCGCAGATTCGACTGATGTAGAGAATGTCCCCTGGGGTCAAAAAGCAACTTTCAACGCCGCAGAGGAGGATGATTTAAGTCTTGCATATTTACAGCAGGGGAGTGGGCGTTTTCCCAGCAGTGGTGACACGAATGAGACCTCTAATTCAGAAGGCACTGCAGCTGGTGACTCTCCGCCAATACCGGCACAGCCGCGTCCAGGGCTCACCACCCGGCACTCTTTTACTTCCTATGAAGTCACGACAAAAGAGCCAACGTCGTTCTCAGAGGCCTCTAGGAATACTGTCACAAGACCTCCCACTCTCACTCGTGCTAAAAGTTATGCTGTTACGCGACCCGACCCACCACCACGGACTGCAACGTTGAAAAATGCGCAGTTGAGCTTGCAAGCTCTACAAGAACACATGGCACAAGAAGAGGCAAAACCTGCAAGCTGGGAAGACGTAGAGACTTCGTCCAGAGATGTCCGAGGAAGAGTCTTTCCCGTTTTACAAGCTTTAGACTTTGAGGCTGATCCATTAATCGATAATAGCGGGATCCTAAGAGTTCTTGAGCGGGGAAAGGTCATTGCTCTGACACGCGACTATCCGTACTTGAGTGATCCAGTAACCGAGGACAAGAGCACGGCAAGCAAGGTCGCGATCCGTTCGCTGAAAAAAGATTCACCTGAGAGATCCAAAAAGACCAGGCCACCGGAACTCACCTCGCGATCATCCATGTTTGGCAACAAACATGCGAAACGACCAAGCCGAAGCATTCGTGGCCATACAGGGGAAAAGTGGAAGCTCGCTACGCAGCTTGAGGATGAACTGCCCCTACCATTTCCTAAATATGAGGAATACGAACAAGCCCCGCCATCGCCATGGTCACAGTCACCGGCTCCTTCACCAGCTGTGCGCGCAGAAACCACAGAGAACCCTTTCTTTGCAGACCCGACGATCGACGAAGAGACTTTCAACCCAAACCAAGCGCCAGAAGATTACTCTAAAATGCAGCCGGTTGAAGCCATCGGAATTGATAGGTCTTGGACAGTTTTACACATACCTTTGGCGCATCCCCTCCTATCCAAGCCGGTACAGTCATTTCGATTGGATGCAGCAGTGATGGAATCGAAGTCGGCGGGCCGAGCAAGAGGTGTTCCCCAACTGCCAAAATATCCTGACCCCTCCAAACCGCAGGCAATCGAGCAAGCCAAAGAGAAGCAAACCCCCATTGCAATCTTGTCGATCTTAAGTTCAGTTATTCCTTATCCTTCTAATCTTAGACATTCTCTAGAAAATCTCTCACCGCATATGGCCACTTCCTTCTCTCTATGTCGACACTATTCGAACTTGGAGACGGAAGTCGCTGGCTTATCTCGAAAGCGTCCACACACTACAGGATTTGGTGCCATTGCTCCTGCGGGGCGACCTGGACATGAGCAACCTACAACCATGAGCGGTAATATATCTTATTCACCATCTGAAGAAGGATTCACTCATCAATCAACAGGCGGAAGCATTACAAGCCCTAGCGATTATTCGGGAGTATCCAGGAGCGCTAACGCATCCCCAAGCGGCACGCCTGGCTGGGATCCTGGAAGTGTTGGCCTTACTATGGATAGGAAGTCTGCCGGCGGAAGCCCGGGCTATATCACTACGGAAGGTTATTTTGGCTCAAGGACACGACCAGGCATTTCGCGCATGGATACTGGATCGGGTAGCAGCATCACTGGCGTACGAAGATCTTCAAAAGAAAACTCTCCTGCCGAAACGCGACCTCCCGCTGCCCGAAGCTCCGCAGAAGATCGGTCCTCTGCAGTAGAGCCATCATCGGCGGGATCCACTGAAGACCCAGCTAAAATCAAAACAGATGTTGAGGGCTCGCAATCCACTACCACAGTGGCCAAACAAGAAAATCGCGCTCATCGATCCTCCAAGGAACCTGCCGAGTCATCCGAACCTCGAGAACCAAGTCCATCCCATCACAACCCTCATGAATCACCCCGAAGACAAGCAATGCGAGGAGCTTCGCATGGTGCTGCGAAGTCCGAGCGCCAACATACCCTGCTGCACTCATATGGCGCAGATTTTGGAGCTACCTTTCAATCTTTGCCAACAACTTCAGCTCCATCAATTAAGGCTCCTGCTGCCCCAAAAGCCCAATCTCGGCAAGGCAGCATGGCAGTTCCTACAGACATGCCGCCTCCATCCGATCGACTCAAAGGTCTAATGCTCGATTCGTTACCCGCCCATGTGTTTGTGGCACTGCCGCAGACAGGAGAGATAGTTTGGGTCAACAGTCGATATTTGACATACCGAGGTCAAACGGTGTCTGAACTATATCAAGATCCTTGGGGCAGCATTCACCCCGATGAACGAGAAGACTATCTCAAGGCTTGGACGCATGCGGTGAAAACAGGGGAACAATTCTCAATGCAAGTGCGCATCCGACGATTCGACGGAAGCTATCGATGGTTCTACACCAGGGCAGTGGGCTCTCGAGATATAAGGGGTGTTATTGTGCAATGGTATGGTTCGCACATGGATATACACGATCAACATATCGCAGAAGTCAAGGCCGCTCGGCAGGAGGAAATAGAAGCTTCGGAAGCTAAACATCGACAACTGGCGAACTTAATTCCGCAGATTATTTTTGCAGCCACTGAAGATGAAGGCGTAACATTTGCCAACGAACAATGGTTGTCATATACCGGGCAGGATTTTAACGATGCGCTGGGGTTGGGCTTTATGGACTATGTGCATCCGGACGATCTTGCGAGATGCCAAATACCAATTGATCGACCACCGACTCCCTTACCACACAAATCGAAGAAACCGGGCGAGCCAATAAGAAATCCTTCTCAAACGTCCTCCGGTGGCAAATCAGGGCAATCAGGGCAATCGTCAAATGTTTCGGAAGTCCCTACCGAAACGACCGTCAAAGGAATTCATCAAAGTCTTTCGAGGAATAATAGTTCTAGCAGCAGCTCCGTCTACGAGTTTGCTACCGCAGATCTATCGGAACTGGCAAGGAGTGGAGTAATCAAGATAACAACTGATAGCAACGGCAGACTCTCTTATACGACTGAGGTTAGACTAAGATCGAAGACCGGAGAGTATCGATGGCACCTGGTGAGGTGTGTAGAGGTAGACAACATCAATCTTGGTAGCGGAGATGGCTCGTGGTTTGGCGCTTGTACAGATATCAACGATCACAAGCTGCTTGAGACGAAGCTCAAAGAGGCTATGGAGTCCAAGGGCAAGTTCCTTAGCAACATGTCTCACGAGATCCGTACGCCCTTGATAGGCATTTCCGGCATGGTAAGCTTTCTCCAGGATACTGTGCTCAATGACGAACAGCTCGATTATACCAATACGATTCAGTCGAGTGCAAGCAGCCTCCTCAACATCATCAACGACATCTTAGACCTCTCCAAGGTTGACGCAGGTATGATGAAGCTGTCTTATGAATGGTTCCATACTCGTTCTCTTGTCGAAGAGGTTAACGAAATGGTATCGACCATGGCTATCACAAAACGCTTGGAACTGAACTATGTCGTCGAGGTTGACGTTCCCGAGATGGTGAAAGGAGATAAGTTCCGCATTCGACAAGTATTACTGAACGTTATCGGTAATGCCATCAAGTTCACAACAGTTGGAGAAGTATTTAGTCGATGCCGTGTTTACAACGAGCCGGATTCTACAGCAGGCGAGAACGAAGTCATGTTAGAGTACTCCATTGTTGATACTGGAAGAGGATTTACTAAAGAAGAAGCGGAGCTAATATTCAAGCCATTCAGTCAGATTGATGGAAGCAGCACCAGACAGCACGGTGGCAGCGGCTTGGGACTGGTCATTTCTAGGCAGCTCGTTGAACTCCATGGAGGGAAGATGCAAGGCACAGCAATACCTGGAAAAGGCTCTACATTCACGTTCACCGCCAAGTTTGGTTTGCCAACTTCCGAAGACCACCCAGAGCCACTAGCAACGCCTGCACTAACCAGAGTCTCATCAGACAAGCCTGCGGCGACTACTGAGATATCTACAATGCCTAAGCATGTTACGAATAATCCGATATTGGCTAGTAGGTTGTTGCACTCGCCTGCTATTGCGGAAAGCCCCAAAACCGAATCAAGTATAGACTCCCCGGCTGTTACATCATCAGATAGTTCAGAGCCCTCCCTCCGCTCCATGCGTTCCCATCTAACAGAGAGGTCGTCAGGGTCTTCCATTGCGCAAAGTTTGCATCATTTCAGCGAAGCAGCTCGGGCTAGCAATCCGGATTTATCGCAAATGAAGTTGGAGCTCCCAGAGAAGCACGCAGCCTTGTCTCCAACCGCTATAACGTCTCCGACAAACTTGACTCTGTCTACGCCAACGCCAACGCTCTCGACGCCGAACCCAACATCTCTACCACGCAAGAATAACTCACCACCAAACAGCTCTATTGCAGATCTCAAGAATTTCCGGCCTCCGATGTACTCTATCTTGCTCATTTGTCCGCAAACACATAGTCGGGAGGCGACCACTCAACACATCGAAATAACCTTACCGAAGGACGTGCCGCACCAGATCACCCCACTTGCCAGCGTGGAGGAAGCTCGAAGGCTTATCAGTGGAGAGGATCCTGTCATATTCACACATATCGTGCTAAATCTAGGATCAGCCGAGGAGATTGTCCAGTTGATTGATCAGATAGTCATGTCTGTCATGCTCCCACAAATTTCAATCGTCGTTCTGTCGGATCCAGTACAGCGACAAGAGGTAATCAAGATGGCCACAGCGTACGATTACGACCAACTCGCCAAAGACAATCGCGTAACATTCATCTACAAGCCCGTCAAACCGTCTAGATTTGCTGTAATTTTTGATCCAGATAAGGAGAGGGATCTTAGCACAGATCGCAATCGCTCCAGTGCTCAGCAACAAGTCGCAAGCCAGAAACAGCATTATTTGGACGTTGGCCAACGTCTCGGAAATAAAGGTCTTAAGGTGCTTCTTGTTGAGGATAACCAGGTCAATCAGAAAGTGCTTTTGAAATTCTTGAGCAAAGTCGGTATTGCGGTTGAGCTAGCTTTGGATGGTATGGAATGCACGGAAAGAGTATTTGCTAAGCCTCACGGAACTTATTCTTTGATACTGGTAAGCTCAAGATGCGTCACCATGCTCACTTCCTTCAACTGACATTACGACAGTGCGATCTTCACATGCCTCGCAAAGACGGCTACCAAACCTGCCGAGAAATTCGAGAATGGGAAGAGAAGGGGTCTTACCCCAAGATGCCAATCATCGCACTTTCAGCCAACGTTATGGCTGATGTTCTAGATAAGTGCATCCAGGCAGGCTTCAATAGCTACGTCACCAAGCCTGTCGACTTCAAACTACTGAGCAAAGCCATGAGCAACCTACTGGATCCAGGCTCGTCCGCAAATCCCGAAGATTTTCCTGGTACCCTGATGAAGCCGCCATCATAAAATTTACTTATTCTCACTAACACTTTTTTTCCTCTTGCATTGTATGGCGTTTTACCACTATTTAAGCTTCTTTTTTCGACTCTGCGAGCCACTTAATGTGTATGAGCATGGCATGGCGCCGTTCCTATTCTCCTGTCTCATGGACGGGATGTAAATTATGGACAAAGAATGGCTGGCCTCTGGTTCTATCTTCTTCCGTAATTGTTTTTCATTTCGATGGGGCCTAGCATGGCATGGCATATCATATACGATACACCTCTTCGCAAAGAGTCTTCCGTTGCAGTACTCATTTTCTCGATTTTTCGTTACGCACTAGCAGATGTCATGAAGGATGCCTCTGTTCAGGAACGGACTGCATGGAGGGTCTAAGGATGGGAGGGCGGATAGACGGGTGAATATGCATCCCTGATCCTTGGCTTCCTCTTCCATTTTCTTTTGGCTATTCGGTCAGATAGGGAAGAAGCTGGGCAGGACTGATTGATTGATACTGGTCATGGTGATTCTAATGGAAAATTTTACACAAGAGATCGAGCGATACCTCTCAACGTTTCTGAACTCTTGGTTGTTTTGATGCACTGCGTGGAAAACGTCCGGCGTGGCGTGGAGTGGTTAGGTCGTGGAAGGGGAGGAGAAGGAGGACCCAATAATCGAAGCGGGTGTCGGTGCAGGGAGCATACGTTTTATCTTTGTTGTGGGTAGATATCGGGATGTGGGTATTTGGGAAGAAGATAAAGCGGGGAGAAAGAGTCAAGGAGGGAATGGAACTGGGTTGAGCGATTATCTATTTATTATTTAGATTACAGCCAAGTGAGTTTTAGTTTGGCAGGTCTTGGTTTGTTATGAAGAGAGGATGGAAAGGGAAACGGAATCGGAAACGGAGATGAAGATAAAAGATGAAATGTGAACGGAAAATGGCCACGGGATAGGAGTGGAATGATCTGACATGATGGGGAAGGAATAGGAAAGAAGGGACATGGGCAAGAAGACATCATATATTTTAGATTCCTTAAAACTGAGGACTTTTAAATGTTGAGAGCTGCGTAGAATGTGTGAGTGCCGATTTGCGTATTTCGCGTGGCATTTCTTGAAAACGTTTGGTGGGAGTTACTACGGTATGATGTACGAGATAGGAAAGACTCGCATGCACGATGTTGACAACTATGATGATGCAATGCGATGCGCAACTCATACGGTATACCGTAGCTTTCCTCTTGCAGCGTCCTGACTCGCGAAAGCCTTGCTAGCACGGCTGCAGCCTTGTTCTGGCAAACTCTGCGTGCAGTGAATAGAGAAGCGGTCAATAAGAAGACGTTGAGAGTGAGGGAAATTACAATACGAAAGAAGCAGAAATTCACTTATTGCAATTTCATTGTCTGCTGACAATCTCTCTGTTCAACGACACCTTCACTGTGCTGTACGGAGCAAACGAGAATCATACAGAGCTAAGCTGTTTTGGGATGTCGACTTTTGCAACCATGGCCAAAAGGGTTATTTTTGGTACCTGAGGTTGTCGTTTTCAATAACACGAAGTTGACTCCTCTTCTCCCGTTTACCAATTCAATCCATCACTCCCGTACGAACTCGACGACGTCCATCTACATCGCCGCGCCAACTGTGTGACGCGTCTCTCTTGTTTGTATTGATGTTAAACGGTGTTGAACAGTTTTCATACTGTACGGGAGCACACTTGTTGTCAGATTTTAAGAACCCTTCTCGCCCTTCTCGCCCTTCTCGCCGTCGATTGCTGTCCGCTTGGACGCTTTCTGGAGATCATCCCCAACCAACCCTCGAAACTTCCCCACACCAATTCACTCATCAAGGAGCGAGGCTGAGGCTGACCACTGGCTGACCTTGCAAAAGTGGTCATTGCTCGGTACCCACAACAAAAGGACGCTAATTGTGCACTTTTTTTGCTAAGCGACCACGATTTGTCTCTTAAAGTAGCCAATTCTTGTTGTCGACCTTGATCTTCTTTTCTGTTTCCCCGTTTTCCGTTTTCCACCCACGAAATTGAACAACGTCGACAACAACTCGACAACAACACCATAACTCGACCTTACGCGACTTCGCGTGACTTCGCATCCTGCCAGGCGCTATTAACTGCGATACAGGAATAATTAACAACACCCAAACAACGGAAAACCGCCGTCACTCTTACAATTCATCGCGTCATTCACCGAAATGCCGCGCCGCACACGCGCTAACCCCAGCCCGGGAGGCTTAAAGTCCCTCGACGACGTTGTTCCCAAGAGAAGAGGAAGAAAAGCTGCCGTAAAGATCGAACAGTCCATCGAGTCTGTCGAGACAACTATCACCAATACCACTACAGCTGAGGCGTCTGTCGATGTCGCGTTCACCCAATCTCAATCACCACCCCCTACCAATACCTCCCGATCTTATTCACCTGAATCACGATCTCAATCCCCTCTCCCTATCGAGTCTCGATCTACCTCTCCTCCTGTAGTTACTACCGCGACCTCCAACGATGCGTCATCAGATAACGATGTTACCACTCCAAAGCGACAGTCGCAGCGCCTTAGTCCTCTTACTTCCGGCAGAAAAAGAGCGCGAGTCGAAGAAGATCCTGTTACCCCTGCTGTCGGCACTCCTGAAGGAAAAGAGGAAGTTGAGGAACAAAGATCGAACAAGCGCGCACGAAAGTCTCCAGGTGATTCGCTTGATTCGCCCAGCAAGTCTGATAGATCGTACGTCGTCCATGTATAAGCCCCTGCTTCACTTTTTCTTTTTGCTAACGCGGTATTGGTTTAGGGAACGCGAACCTCAAGAGAAAGGCTCAGGTCGCCGATCAGCTCGCAAGACAGAGCGCCAAACACTATCAAGAAAATCAACTCCCACTAAGTCACAACCTCGTGGCCGCAGACAACCAGACACACAGGTCAACCCAGGGAGCAGCTCAGATGAAGTCACTGAGAAGCAGCCGTCTCCTGTACGCGTTCGATCTAAGTCCACGTCCAGACCCAATAATGTCGCTTCCTCTCGCTCTCCACGACAAGTGGTACAAGAGAACACTGCCATAGAGTCTAAGCAATCAACACAGCCAGAGCACGTCAGCGCTGGCCCATCTCAACCTACTCGCGCCGCCCCTAAGCTTACACTTCCTGCTCCCTCCTTACAACCCGCTCCGCAACAAATTTCAACCCTTCCGCCACTAAAAGCATCAGACATACCTACCGATCCTGATGAGCGCATGGAGTTTGCCGCAAAGCGATTCGGCTTTCAACCAGTTACATTCGGCGCGAATTTAAAACCCTACCCACCACCAAGAGCTACACCTAGATCAAAGAGTGACTGGATTCGCGCGAGGTTCGTAAACCGCGGGGTCCTTCCTAAGGAAGCGTTCTCAATTGATACGGTTGAGGTAAGTTTGCCCTTTTATCACGTCCCTTGTGTATATACTGACCGTTTCCAGGAGGCTCAACCCGAGCAAACGAAGACAGCTGCGGCTTCTTCCAGTGAGACTCTTTTCACATCTGATATTAATTCTGCCGCGCGTCGATCCGAAGATGGACTCTTATTAACAGATCCCTATCTAGTAACAGTGGCTCAAGCTTTCACTACTCACAAAGATCAGTCAAAGCAGTTACCCACAATTGAAGAGATTCAAGCATTCCTTGCGTCATATTCATCACAAGACGCTGCAGGGAAGGCGAACTCTCAAAGCATTGTCAAATCCTCTCAACAACCCTCATCATCAAAAGCCACCAGACGACAATCCCTGGAAATGAAGGTCATTAAGCAGGACTCTTTGTTTGACAGCGATGATAACATGTCTGAAGAAGAAGAGCTCAATGAACCAAAAACACCTGAGCCAGAGCAGTCCCCTGTTCCGCCGCCCACTCCTTCATCTGTATGGAGACCCTTCACCTTTGTCGCCAGCATTTCAAACATTATCACCAGCCCCTTCCGCAGCAAAGCTTCTATCGTCCCTGTTGAACCATACATCTTCAACCAACCTGCCGCAAGCCGGGTAATTGGACCAAAGCGTATGCCCCAAACAGAGCGAAAGCGTATCGTCCGCGATAACGGAAAGGGCCGCGCAGTTCCACGCACTGAACGCCCAAAGCGCAACCGTGATTACACTCAAATTCCAATCCAAAACCGAGGCATCCTTACACCAGCCGAAGTTGCTGAGATCCACCGAGCTCAAGACGAGTATGCACGCAAGATGGGTCATCCTAACGCGGACCTCCAATCGAGCGCTAGAGAAAAGCGCAGGGCGGTAAACTTCGAACGGGACGAGAGCAGCTCCCTCACCAGCGCTCAGCTTGCTACACCGGCCAAGACCGGAGAGAAGCGCGGCGTTCATGGCGAGGTGAAATCTGCTAAGAAGCCATGGAACGCTGTTCATGATCTTCCTTCCTCCGACGAGGATGAGGATGACAAAATCAACTCGCCAACCCCCCGTCCTTCGGCCAGTGCTGCAAAATTTGTCCCGCAGGACCTTGGGTTTACCAGCATCTACCGACCAGCTGGTCCTACAAATCGCCTATCACCTCGACAACTACAACAACAAAAAGATGAACGTGACAGTGGCAACCTGGCCATTCCGCTGGAGGAGTTGAACAATCTCGATTATTTGAAAGCCCCAGGCGGTTACTATGACGGCCCAACAATATCCGACCCCACAGACTGGAAGAAGCTTGAAGAGCAGAGGGAACAGACTAAAAGAGAAGCACTCGATCCCAACTGGTGGTGGGAGACCAACCCATTCAAAAACTGTGGGCCTGCGGCAAAGAAGAAGAACCTCTTCGCTCAGCAGGAGGAGCAAAGAAAGGCAGAGGAGTCAGGTTCTCAGTCGCAGAAAACACCCGTTCGCAGAGGCGGCTATCAAGTACCCGATTACAGCAGTGATGAAAGTGACGAAGAAGAAGAGACTGCCAGTGAAGTTGCGCAAGGCAGCAGAATCCTTGAGCCAAAACAGTGGACTCAAGTTCCTCCCCCAAAGCCTAGACCTGGTAATGCGCAGTTGCCACAAACCGATCTCAACAAAACTACCTCGGCAGATCCTAACCAGAAAGAAGCCATTCAGCACGCGATCCAAAACGCAAACAGACATGCACCAAGGAAGCCAAGCAACTTACGTAACATGTCAACTCTTTCTCCACTCCAGGTTGAGCAGCAAGAGCGCGATAAGCAATTGTCCAAGGGCAAGGGAAAGGAGACGGAGAAATATCCATGGTCATTTGCGTCATATGAGTTCAATCTCGAGGTCCTTCCAGAAGTATTGGCAGCAATAAATGAGGCAGAGGCCGACAGATTCCTTCCCATGACGCCTATTCCTGAGGATATCTGGAATGCTGTATATGAAGAAGCGCCCAAGAAGCTGGAGCCTGTTATGGCCGCTGAACGCATCTTTGACGAAATTGAATCACGCAAGGCATCCGAGCCTATAATTGCATGGGACAAACCTGCGCCTTGGACCCAGCCAAAGTCCAAGCCAACCCCTTACTTTACTTAATCTCCAAATCTAACTGAGAAAACATGGTGGCACGCGTGCTCACTATACCGGATCGAACACCAATCCTACTGTACAATTATTGAGGAGTAATTTTCTTTTTCCTTTTCATTCAATGCTCGATTTCGGACTGCACTTTACTTTACAAACGGCGTTTCATCTGAGATTGGTTCCAGCATTTCATTGCATTGCATGGAGTTTGGCATACGAGGATGAACACTATGAACGAACGCACACACATTATCATCGCCTCACAAAAAATAGTCGTCAGGTAGTGGCGACTTACTCACATACGGAAGACCTTGTCACCTCGTTGACTGGATATACTTGGCGTTTTATATACACCAACTCACCATGACCACTCCTTACGACAACTCGATTCTTACGATTACTCACCCACCCTGACCTTCTTATGCGAATTCTTCGCCACTATGCACATCCGGATGTGCAATTACAACGGCGAAAACTCTCCTACTTTGGATGAGGGGATACTTCCTCGATGGAGTCGCGACCCATCGAGCATGTAAGCTTCCCAGAGCCCGCGTTCTTGTGCCTGGATATCCAGTGGCGGAATTAGCATTATCGGAGTTCAGCATCTTTCCGCGACATGTTCGTACGACAAACAACACAAGCCCGCCTACTTTGGTTGGGTGGTTTTTTCCTTGGTGCCGTCAAATGCACCAGGCATGTAAAAAGCCCTGCGTTGTTGGGTTGTACCTATCGTGGATGTTAACTGGATGAGTAGTCGCCTTTCCGCGACGTGTTCGTACAACGAACAACATACACCCGCCTACTTTGGTTGGGAGGTTTTTCCTTGGTGCCGTCAAATGCACCAGGCATGTAAAAAGCCTGTGTTGTTGAGTTGTACCTATCGTGGATGTCAATCGAATCAGTTGTCGAATCGTTCGAAGGGTCGATACTTGGTACTTTTTATGGTCTTTGTCTTACTTGTTTTTTGTTTTCTGGTGTGCATACAACGGAGTTTGAAGTGTCCCAAGGGAATACACGTACATACCATGAGTCATTGTAGGAGTTGGCCTTAGGGGTTATTTTTTGTAATGAGTTTTTTGCCCATCAGCAATATGGGTTTCTTGGCTATTGAGACCACGTGTAGATATTGAAGGAATGCATAGAAATGGAATGGGGAACAATGGATGGATGGGGCTTACATAGCAACATGGGACCTGGGCATCATGGGAATGTATGAGTTGTCTGTAGAGATAAATTAAAAAAAATTAAAAAAGCCTGTGTCTGTCTTTGTGTGGTGATAATGTGCTTTGTTTGCTCTATTTTTGGTTGCAGACATGTTTGGTAAACAGTCAATAGATGCTCTATGGGCTATGGCGAGTGCCATGGTATTACCATAGTGATGCACTGATGCTAGTCATCGTGATTCTCTGTCTCAATACAAGTCTTCACTGTCTCCTGTTCATTCATCTCTCAGTCGTATGAATCTTATCTTTTCTCATATGACCGCACACCACTTTACTACTTCTCCATGATTAAACAAGCAGCACCTACTAATCATCACGTTGGCGCCTCCGAGGCGAAGTGCATTGCCTGAATCACTTCTCCAAACATGATATCTCATATTTAATAATCAAATCATCCCCTCTCCTTCAACAGCGGAACCATCAACACCATCCCCCGACGCAGATCTTTGATCAATCATACCGGCAGCGAGTTTCGGCAATATCACAATATCCCCAACAAAGAAACTGCCCCTCATGTGATGTGGGAGAACAAAGACCCCTGGGACAAAGAACTTGCCGGTGGGAGTGACGTGCGGGCTGGGAGATAAAGACTTCGCAGGCGGAATTACCATAGACTGGAGGCGGAATGGGTTGTGTGGATATTAATAGCTTGGTTTTTACGAGCGTGGGTGAAAGAGACAAAGAGCATGAGAATGGGAGAGGCAAACGGGGAATAAGGATCTCTTTGCTGAGCTGTGACTGACGCAAAAGATGCGGATTCAGAGAAGGGTAAAAATAGTCGCTCGCTCGCATCATTCGGAGAGGGAAACGAAACAAACAAAGTTGTTGTCTATGAATAGATAGGTATAAGGAAAGGGAAGGGAAGGGGGAAAAGAGAATACGTCGATGGCTGAGAGTTCTCATTCAGGGCTCTTTAAAACCAAGTCTGACCTTTTTTTTACCCAGACATCTTTTCGAACTTGCGCATATACACGATTTCGTTCGTGTGTTATGTTGTGTTGTTGGTCATATTTCCAGTCCTTCGTCCCCACAAGCACGGATAGAAAAGCGCAATATATCACATCCCGCGCTCGCTGCCAGAGACATATATTTCCGCATTCGGAATGACGATAAGATATCATATCATGGTTAAAATAGAACACACAACCTACGACTCCGTCCGGGAGCAGCATCCCTTTTCCTCTCCTTCTTCCCTGTCATCCTCGCCCCCTCCTCGAAAACAATCCCCTCACCCCCTCCTCGAGACCACACACCGCATCAAAGAATTCCTCAAAGCGAAATCAAAAGACATCCGCGCCTTCTCGCTGTCTACTCCGTCCCCAACTCCAACCCAAACCAGCCAGCCGAATTTCCATGATCTGGATGCAGGGCTGCATACGCAGCTCGGGAAGAATTACCCCGCGGGGAGTGTGAGTTTGTCGCGGATTGCGGTGTTGAGGGAGAGGGAGAGGGAGAGGGAAAAGAATTGGGAGAGGGAGAGAGAAAGGAGATATAAACAGAAGAAGAAGAATAATAATAAAAAAGTCCCCCGAGAACCGAGCATACGCACGAGCACGGGAGGGAGCAGTAGTCAAGTTGCCTTAGACATCGAACCCGATTCCGAAATCGAAAACTGGAAAAAGACGCAGAGGGGACTGGAGCGAGATTTCGCGAAACGGGGAGTCGGGAGCGCAAGTCCGAGTTGGAGTTGGAGTTTGAGTTTGAGTGGTACGGATAGCTCGGGGTCGGGAAGGGGGAGGGGCAGCGCGCAGATGGGACTGAGGAAGGAGGTGCCGAGGGCGAGGGGGAGAAGAGAGTTGACGCATATGCAGGGGTGGGTGGGGGGGTTGGGTAATGAGGATGAGGGGTTTGGTGTTAGGACGTCGGTTTCGAGCGGGAGTGTGAGTGAGAGTAGGACGGGGAGTAGCGGGAGCGGGAGCGGGGTTCGGAGTGCGAGTGCTGGGGATGCGGCGGTATCGTGGAATCGGAATGATTGGGAGGTGATGCGGAAGGGGATGAAAGAGGGGAATCTAGAGCGCGTGGTCCCGCCGAAAGCGGAAGTTCCGAAATATAGGGATGTTTTGGGGTTGGGGGGAGATTCGCCTGTTAGGGAGAGAGAAAAAGAGAGAGAAAAAGAGAGAGAAAAAGAGAGAGAAAAAGAAAAAGAAAAAGCACCACGTCCCGCGAAAAGCAAAGCCGGCCCAGCTCCGGTTCCGGCTGCGGGTCTGGATGTCGGGAGATTCAAGGAATATATCGGACAAACAGGACTCCCTGCCACAAGTCCTCCTACTTCTAATCATGAGCAGGAAGAGAGAAATCATGTACTCTCTCCCCCAGTGGCACAAACTACACAAACAAGTAAATTCCCCTCCCCCTTCGAATACCTCCCGTACCCGAACTCGAACTCCAAAGGCCAAGGGAAAGCTCCAGCTGCGACCGACGGATCGACGGATAGCGATGAGGGATTCTGGTGCGTGGGCGTCCCGGACGAATATCTAGCCCCCGCACCTGCGAGATGTAGCTTATGCCACCAAAGAGAAATCGCCCATCATCCGGGAAGCGCAAATGGCGGGCACGAAGGCTGGTGCGCTACCTGCGCGGAAGAATTCGCTCGTTCGCAAACTTTTGAACCTGGATTGCATGAACGAACAGCTGAGACCCCGCGTATGGTTGATGTGCGCGAGGTGCGGGCTTCGACGCCTCCGCTGAGGAATGAGAGGAGTGAAGGTGTGGTTGCGGGGCCGAGTGCAGAGATGCTGCGGGAATGGGAGTGGAAACCTCCGGTGCCGCCGAAGGATGATGCGAATGGGATGGGGACGGAGCAGGATTACTTTTCGCAGAAGCCGGATGTGCCGCTTAAGGAGGGGGAGGGGGAGGTGAAAGAGGGGAGGGTGAGGGTGGGGTTGAGGGTGGTGGAGGGGGGGAGGTGGGGGAGTTTGAGGGGGGTGGTGGAGGGTGGGGGGGTGGATGATAGTGGGGAGGAGGAGGAGGAGGAGGAGGAGGATGCGGCGTCGAGGGAGTATCATGATTGGGTTGTGGAGGGGGCGAGGGAGGAGTCGAGGGAGAGGTTTGGGGTGGAGAAGATGAGGGAGAAGGAGAGGCTGAGCGGGGTGGAGATACAGAGGGAGAGGGAGAGGGAGGAGAGGCTGGGGAGGGAGAATAGGGAGACGGGGTTGTTTACTTTTTTTAAGGCGGGAGATAGTGAGGACGGGAGAGGGAGTAAGTTGTTTACTTTCTTTAATGATAGTAGTGATGATGAGGGAGGGAAGAGGAAGGATAGAAAGGGTAGTGCGAAAGGGAGTCCAAAGGGGAAAGGGAGGGCTTGATATGATGGCGGCGTTGGGGGGAGGATTGCGTTCTTGAACTTTTGGGAAAAGTTCCGTTATAGACGGTTTAAAGGGTTTATTTATCATTTTTTGTATATAGATTTGCGTGGTTTTGGAGTTTGGGTTTTGTATTATAGATGGCGCGATTTGTATGATGCTCGGGTCTCGGACTCAACATGGGGAGTTTGGTATTTTGTGAAGAATTCAGTCTATGCTGGTGTTATGGATTGCGACTAAAATACTACAATTGCAATCTATTATCATGAAAAGTCATATAACAAAAGGGATGGTAGTTATATCCACTGTAATGGAGTGAGTGCCGTGAGTGCATTGTGATATTTAGTCATCTTAGAGATAATCTATACTACTCAACTCCCTGAACCCCACGAACCCATATTCACCTCCCAACAACAAAGGTGCTCGCTTTTACGATCCGCCAACTGGTCCTTCTCCACCGGGTACTAACTGTGTAGGAATTCTTGTGAGCATGTCTCTTCTATTCCCTTCTTCATCATCATCTTCTTTTGAAGAACGCAAACGGAAGAAAGGTAACTTACCATAGCAATGCCATTCCCGTTCAATAGAATCTTTGGAAGTTTGGTTTGGTTTCCTAGGTAGTCGCTAGAGCGGGAAAATGGTTAGTGGTGATGGGATGGAGGGATGCGTGGGACGTACAATTCGGTGACGTCTTCTAGGACCATGTCTGCGGTGGGGTGTTAGATGTATGTATTGTGAAGAAGGTATGAGGAATGGGGGAGAGGAGTAGAGTGATGGGAAGAGTAGGGATAGAAAGGTATGGGATTTCGATAGAGGCAAGAGAGGGGATGGAAAGTCGTTGGATTTGACAGAGATAGGAAAGGGAGAGCCGAGGTAGGATGTAGACTGGTAGGTGGAAGATACTTACTGACGTAGTCATCAAAACCCATAAGCGTGCCGGTGAACTCTGAGGCGTTGGTTAGTTGAGAAGTTGGAGACAAGCATCAAGCTCAATGTTCGGGTAACAGGTCAAAGGAAGGTCTCCGATTCTACATGCCTTTATCACCTTTCATCACAACCCAGATTTTAGAACCGACACATTTGTCGATGAGTTCTGTTTGCAGTTAGGAATAGCTGCTATATGGTAAAGGTAGAGAAACAAACCGAGGGGTAGTAATTGTGAAGCCATTTTGAGGTTGTGTGTGAAGAAGCAGTGACCGAAGTGTCTGAGGTAGAATGTGTTAGTGTTTTCCTGAAGACAGGCTGTTTCTTAACCAAAACTGTCTTGGATCCTTTAACCCGTCAACTGTAGTCTCAAATTCACCTACAATCACCTACAACCACCTGTAAGGAAGTAACAAACAAGGGTACGCTGATGGTTGGGTGCACGTGAAGATGACTGAGGTGAGAAATTTCCACTCACAAAGAGAGACTTGTAGATCAGTCAAAGCCAACAAAGAAGATTCCCGTTAGATCTTTGCTATTTCTTGCGTTGTTTGATGTCTCGTTGCCCGACCACAATATCTAAATGCTTCTCGTGATTCACAGGAATCAACTTCTCATCGTTCGTTGACCTTTTCCTAACGTTAAGGCCTCAGGCATAAATATCATTGTTTCCTCCCATCAACCTCCAGACAGAACGATTGGTGATCGATCGTCCAAACCTCCACTCCTCAACAGGACCACATAATACTCACATACATGCTCGTGTCATGCTCCTTAGCAATCATGGAGCATCAAAACTGGGCAAGTCACTTCAAAGTCCCATTATGACGAGTATAGGTTCACTTCACGGAACTGCAATGAAATCTACTATTGCAGCTATTCGAGGAAAAAGACCTGGGTATGTATATGTCCTTTGCGGAGGGGCAGTAGTGCGGAGATATCTCTGAAGCTAATGCGCTCCACTGCAGTCCCTCAGTCATTCGATCAATGAGTATGAACTCACCGAATTTATGGCATCCATGCCATGGTATTGTGTTTAAAGATGCGACGGGAGCGGGGCAGTCGAGAGTATTGAGCACGGTGGCTGTGGCGGCGGCTCATGATCAGGAACTCGCTTTCCAGTCGAATGCGGAGGACAATTACGTGCTGGCGAGCTCGAGTTTCGAAGTTCTTACTACAACAGAGACTGCTGCAACTTCTGTCGAGAAAGACGCGAAGGCGGAAGCGTCTGCGGAAGCGGAAGAGATCGCAGAGGATCCAGAACTGAATGAACTTCCCTACTCCGAATCGAATTTCAAGATGACTGAGGAGCTCTTTCGAAAAGCGAAGGATGCGGTACCAGAGACGCCCGAGTCTTACTGGTCTTACAATTTATACCGCGGTCCCGTACTTGATGGCACGCCACAGAAAGTCAAGGTACATTATTGTCAATCCAAGAGCACCACCGAGCGCGTCATAAAAGAATACTTTTTGGACAAGAAAGTTGTGGGATTCGACATAGAATGGAAGGCGGAAGCACGCGCAGGCGATGGAATAAAGAAGAACGTTTCCCTGATCCAATTGGCTACAGAGGAACGTATTGGTCTTTTCCACATTGCGTTATTCCCAAACGACGGCCGCGCCAACCTTGTTGCGCCGAGTTTGAAGAAGATAATGGAGGATCCAGAAGTCACCAAGGTTGGGGTATCTATAAGAGCAGACTGCACACGGCTTCGAAATCATCTTGGCATCAATTCTGTGTCTCTCTTCGAGCTCAGTCACTTGTACCGACTGGTTAAGTTTTTACCGTCCAAGGAGTACAAGATGATCAACAAGCGGTTGGTATCCTTAGCAACACAGGTTCAAGAACACTTGCATCTACCTATGTTCAAGGGAGATGTGAGACAGAGTGATTGGAGTCAAGCATTGCGAATGGATCAAATCATATATGCGGCATCCGATTCATACGCTGGGGTTCATTTATTCAATACACTCGAGAGCAAACGTCAAGCTCTAGATCCCACACCACCTCGACCCTATCACGTCGACGAAGAAAAACCTATCCGTCTTGCAGAAAATGTTGTCGCTCCTTCAGAAGACACACCCGAGGATGTGGAACTCGACCCCGAAGAATTAACCACACCAAAGCGAAAATATACCCGCCGCAAACCTATCATCCCTCAACCTCTCGCCCTCGATCCAGATTTCTCCCTAGAAGACTCCGACGACTCCGAAAAAGCCTCTCCACCATCCTCCAAACCCACTCAGTCACCCATCGTCCTCTCAGCCGAAGTTCTCGCCGCCCTACATCGGGGCGTCCACGCCACCTCCAAAACCCCTCCCGCTTGCCTACGCGCGTATTTCATCTGGTATCACAATCCCTCTCTTTCGCTCGCGGAAATCGCTGCTCTGTTACGTGATCCGCCGTTGCAGATGAGTACTGTGGTTAATTATATAATGGAGGCGGTGAGGAGAGAGGGCTTGGACTTTGAGAAAGACAGGTTGAGAGAGATCATGGGAATGATGTCGAAGGATGCACTTTGGAGTCGGTATAGGAGTTTGGCGAAGATGGTTGATGGGGTAAGGGGTTGATTTTGGATGGGTGCGATGGGATAGGATGGAATGGTATAGGACAGGATATAGGAATGCACCAATGGCGTTTTAGAGGATGGTTTTGGAATTACTCGGTGTAGAGCATCATGAGGCGATGAGCAGATACCATGGAGAATGGGATATGGTTACGGATATGGTTACGGATATGGTTACGGTCATGGTTTTGGGCATTGGGTTAAAGGAAATTGGAACAATCCATGCCAAATATAAGGCCGGGTCTTATATATTGCAATATAGAGATATGGTGCTGGAGGAACTTTGTCGACCTGGTGCAATATTATTTGGGCAGGCTGGAGGTGTGCAGGATTGCTGGAAGGCGTTGGCTTTTCTTGCAATACATGTCATAGATTTGCTTCTCTCTTTTAACAATGTTTTCCAGAGAAAGGCCTTGCTGTCTCTGATGCTCCTTTACTGCAGAAGTAAACAGGCGACAAGTATGGGTCTGTTGCGAGAGATGAAGCGAGATAGTACGAAAAGAGACGAAATAAAAAGATATGGAATTAGTGCTCACAGATATGCAAATTCGACCAGAATGACAAACAGAAATAGGATTGTAATTTCTATAGGAGAGTAACAAACACGCAAGATTCTCGATAATTTGAAAGTGGTGATTAGCTAGCTAACCAAGAGAACATCCAGCCGGACGCCAGAAACTCCCTGCTCATGAATTGTATACTAGGAAAAATCACGCTACGTTGAGATACCAATACTTCCGCTAAATCGCACTAACTACCCCGTTGAATCGTAGGATAGCTGAAGTTTCCTCTAGAGTCTAGACTGCCCCCTAGATTTGCTACGAATCAAAGTTCAGAGTTCCGCATCATCTCCCTCTCACACACCCCACTAACACTTCATTTCAAGCCAAACTTCTGCTTCTTGATCCTAGGCACCACACCCAAGAGGATCAAAACCGAAGACACAATCACAGCCCAGCTCTTGATCTTCAACACCTTCACATTAAACGTAGTCCACGTAGCAGCGCAGATGGTAGCGAGCATCAGCACCGCAATCACGTAGCCCAGCGCGCGGTGGTATTTGTAGATAGATTTCGCGTTAGCGACGGACCCGTACAGCGAGGGGGTGAAGTATTGCGTGAAGCCGATTATGGATTGGATGAGCAGGAGGATGTAGGTTATGAGACCGACTGTAAAGGGGATTGTTAGATTAGATTAAATCGATGGGATGGGAGCAATGTGGGAACTTACGAATCGCATGCCCGGACTCGAAATGTGTGCCGTTGTGGGCGAATTTATTGACTTCGATGACGACGAGCCCGGCGATGAAGATAGATGCTGCGACGCTGTTGAGACTGGCGTGCACGAGTGTGCCGTTGCGTTTTTGGGTCGCGGTGTGTGTGGGTTGGAGGATGAGCGCGGATTGTAGGAGGACGAGCACACCGGCGGAGTTGAGGAGGGGGTGCGCGGAGAAGAGCATGAGGGGTGACAGGAATATCGAGGCCCAGATTTGGCCGGCGAGGAGGACGGCGCCGACTTGGGCGATGGGGGCGGTGCCTGGGAGAGGTGTCAGTTGCGGGGGAGGAGATGGAAATGGAGGGATTGGAATATGGTCTTACCGATTCCGAGATTGTAATAGAGAGGTAGCCCGTCTTGCTGCGAAGCATCTCCTGCTCTTCCGAGCAAGGGCTCGTCTTCCCCGTAGCTTGGGTCGTGGGGGTTGTTCTGCGGTATACCGGTAGCAGAAGCCATTGTGCGATCAAGACTTGAAGTTAACGCGAAGAGCTTGGTTGTGCGTCACTAGGAGAGCAGTCCAAAAGAAAGAAAATGTAGAATCGAAATGTAGAGGATTGGAGAACAGGCGGGTGAGCATCGAGCTTGTATATGAACAGTATTACGAAGTACCGGCCAGCCTAGTAGCACAATCCAACATATATGACGCAAAGACTGCGGGGAATACAAGCCAATCAGCGCGCTCGGTTCTGTAAGCAAGATTGGGGAAATCACGGATTTAGGAGTGTTATGGCACAATGCAATCCATGCGGCTTATTATTGGTTGTATTTATAGAATGGGGTGCAATGCAAATGCACTTGGATCAAGATTGAAGGATTTTTGGCTGAGCTTGAACTTGTTCAGCAGGTTGCAATACTTCCTATTCCGCTAGTGCCGTGCTCGAGTAGATTTACTGCACAGAGAGAGGAGGGACGATAAAGCTCAGACCATCCAGGATCAGATTCATGCCTGAGGGACAAAATCTGTGCTGCGGGGCAATCTTATCGGCATCGTTATCGGAGGTGCCCGAGAAGAAAGTTAGTTGCACGCTGGCATTACTCGATAGAAATTGGAAATTGCAAAGTCTTCCACAAATTCACTTTACTTGCAGTGATACCAATTTTCCTTTCTAGTTTTCCTTTCTTCTTCTCTCCCCAACCTCCATTCATTCAATTACTTCTGTACAACGCAGCAAGATGGCGTTCGAGACTGAATATAAGACAGAGGATGTTGTGGTCACACGAGTGCCAGCGGACAAGATTGACACCACTTTTCGCTCTTCTACTATTGGTAAGTGCTTCTGAAACATCGTGTAGCAAAGCTGGAAGAAAGTCCCCGGGTAGCCTCGGATGCTGTTCTGTAGATCTAATTGTGCCCATATCTTCGTGGACACTGAAAGAGTGTGTCTCAACATATTGAGGGCATTGCTAGGGAACACCAGCTGTAGCAGGAGAGAAACAGAAGTCAAGGTCTTGCAGCATGCAGATGGCTGACACTTTCATTAGATCTAATTTCGGGAACTCTTGGCGGAAAAGTCCTTTCCTTTTCCGATGAATGGTTTGCGGAAGCAAATAACCTCATCACTCCTACCCCGCCCATTAGACAACCAGGTAAAATGGTTTTCACTGGAGCCTGGTACGATGGATGGGAAACACGCAGACACAATACTGAGCCTTTTGATTATGTTGTCATTCGTCTCGGTGTAGCCTCTGGGACGGTTGAAGGTGTAGAAGTTGACACTGCCTTCTTCAGCGGTAACCATGCACCAGCTATCTCAGTAGAGGGTGTTTTCAGTGACAATGACGAGGAAGTCGTCAGCTGGAAGGGAGGTCGGGGAAAATGGGAGACTATTGTTGGCCTACAAGAATGTGGTCCTTCTCAGCGGTTTGGTTGGAAGCTAAATGTCCCAACCACGAAGGCATACACACACGTGAGGTTGAATATGTACCCAGATGGTGGTATTGCTAGATTCAGGCTCTTTGGTCATGCCGTGCCAGTTTTCCCAGAAGACAAGAATGCTATCTTTGATTTAGCTGCCGCTCAAAATGGAGGTGTTGCTATCTCTTGCAGCGATCAACACTTCGGTGTCATCGCAAATCTGATACTTCCCGGCCGCGGAAAGGATATGGGTGATGGATGGGAGACGTCGAGATCTCGGGAAAAGGGCCATGTGGACTGGGCTATCATACGCCTTGGGGCACCAGGCACCATTGACAACTTGATTGTCGATACAGCTTTCTTTAGAGGAAACTTCCCACAAAAGGTGAAGGTTGAAGCTATCAACTGGAGTGGAGAGGGCGAGCCAGGGGTATCAGCCGAGGGATGGACTGAGGTTGTTGAAGCCAGTAAGACGAGTGCTGACAAGGAGCACGAGTTCGATTCATTGGTGAAGGATAAAACTTTTACCCACGTTAAGTTGGTTATGATTCCAGATGGTGGAGTGAAGAGGATTCGTGTTTTAGGAAGGAGAAGCGTTTAAAAGCCAGGCAAGGAGCATGGGCCTTGGCTGGCGCATCTGTGTTGTAACTCATTCAGAAAGACGATGCCCTTCTCGGTCATGTAAAGTACCTTGAGTGGCACCTTTGAAATCAACATGAAGCCACCCATTTCATCTATCCGCAGAGATTTTGTTCAATTAATGGTGATGTGTGGTGATGTGCATAAGGATAATTAAACTGATTCCAAGAGGAACATAGCAAGGCTGAATTTAGACGGCACAGCCCGTTGCTTTTGCTGGTGAAACCTTGCATCGCACGGACCACTCTTGGTGACTTTCAATGCGCAACATTGCATTGTGCGGCGTCATTCAAAAGTCCAGGTCACCCATCAGAGCGGCTTCCGTGTGAAACAACTCGACTTTCCCAATTATTGGTACGCTCACCAGCTCCTGGTCTACATATCAGCATCTGCAGCCTGGGAACTACAGCCAATTAGAGTGCAGCAAATGTTTGCGGAGTACATGTGGTCTCCTAGCTGTTGTGATGGACATCGGGGACAATAATGGAGATCTCGGTGGTGGTTTTGGAGAGGAAGTGAAGACGCCACGAGCACTACCCGATGATTTGCCAAAGTCACTGGACGATCGAAAGAATGTGTCTGCGGAGTATGCACCCGAGACGGAGATGTACGATGCCTGGCAGGGTAGGACAGTCCCGGTCACAAATGCAAATCATGGTTCTAACATAATTAGGACAATCACAATTCCTGACGACGCCCGTCCTGGCCAAACCACTAGAATTCAAGAGCTTGTCGCTGGATAACGACGACTTCGACGACGATATCACAAAACAAAAAATAGGAGACAGCGATACTAGATTGATGGAGATGTTGGCTGCCCAAGCGGCTCACAGAGATGGCTCGGCGAGCGAGGACGAAGATGCGGTAGCGACAGACGCAAACCTTTCGATCGAAGAGAAGAAGGATATACTACAGAAGGCATTGAATATGGCAGCCAGCAATGGCGATATGGATCGCATAGAAAGGATACTGAATGGAAAGGCGAAGGATCTGGTGGATGTGAATGCGCCGGATGAAGAGGGCACGGCGCCAATTATATACGCCAGCTGTTTTGTGAGGATATTGCTAAATTTGGTCGAACCCTACTAATATCTTCTAGGGGCACGAAGCAGTTGTGACTGCACTTCTAGATGCGGGCGCGGATGTTGACAAGCAGGATCGGAATCAATGGAGCGCTCTAATGTGGGCAATGACAAATAGACACAAGGGAATTGCCAAAGCGCTTCTTGATCGGGGTGCATCTGTCGATGTCAAATCTTCAACCGGGAGAACTGCATTCGATTTTGTCGCTCCTGAAAGCGAAATTGCTGATTATCTACATGATAGCGGGTATAACATTGGAAACGCAGGCGTCACAGATGATTTTTACAACCCAGGATTTTCGCAAGATCGATTCGAGGAAGAAATGGCCGAGAATGAAATGCGAAGACGAATGATGATGGAAAGTGCTAGGGATCTGGAAGTTGACCTTGGGAATGTGGGGATTGACGACCAACCAGAATCGCCGGAAGAGTTGGAAGAAGAAGCTCAAGAGTTTGATTGGACCCGTTGTTTGCATGATCAGATGTTTGTCTTTCAGGAGAGCGAACTAGGACGAATTCTTGATATTATCATCACGAATATGTCACCACAAAGATCGCCTTCTCAGAAGCCAGTACCAGCGAACATGATCTTTCTCAGTGCAAGGTATGCTCACTATCATGCAAGCCATGATCTTCTGGCGAAACTACTTATTAGTGCGATGGATAAGATCAACGATGTAGTGGAGGCTCATCAATGGGATATGACCATTCTGGCTTTTTGGATTTCCAATGCCACATTGCTGTTACATTATCTGAAGAAGGACGCTGGACTTTCTGAATCAACATCGGAGTTTCAGCTTCAGCTTGCGGAGTTGATTAACGAGATTTTCATCTTGATCATTCGGGACGCTGAAAGAAGAATGGATAAAGTTCTTGACTCAGCCATGTTAGAGCATGAGACTATTCCCGGGTTCGAGGACGTTACCTTCCAGCATGAATGGAAAATCTTCAAGAGGAAAGCTGCCGTCAAGGAAGTGCCAATTGAGAAACGATTCCGACCTCCCTCGCCAAAGCAGAGAGCCAAGCCCTCGCCCCGCAATGTAACATCATTATTATCTTCAACCCTCTTCGTCTTAGATTTATACGATATACATTCTGTTATCACATCTCAGATATTAGCTCAATTGCTATACTGGCTTGGCGCCGAGCTTTTCAACAGAATCATGTCTAACAGGAAATACTTGGCCCGCACCAAGGCTATGCAAATACGCATGAATATATCCAGTTTAGAGGAATGGGCGCGAACGAACAATCGACAACCGGAACATTATGAGCACGGCTCTATGACCTCGAGCGGAGAGATGACGATCGAAGCCGCCCGGAGGCATCTTGCACCCGTGGTTCAATTACTACAGTGGTTGCAGTGTTTCTCGTCACTGGGACAAGATGACCTTGAGGCTTTGGTTGGAACCTTACAGCAACTCACGCGCCTAACGCCACAACAACTAATCCACTCGGTAAAACACTATCGAGCCGAAGTCGGAGAAAAAGGTCTCCCCAAAAGCGCCATGAACTACCTCATCAACCTGCAAGAAGAAGCCCGCCTCCGCAAAGAACGCCAACGCCACTCCCAAAACGCGCGCAATATCAGCGCACCCTCGACCCCCGCCAAAAAAGGCACCAACAGCGTGCCCGCAACCCCTGAATCCAACGGCAAAGAAGCAAAACCACAGTCGCCATACGAAGAAGACCCTCTGGACGACGACGACGATTTACCCGGAAACTTGCTCCTGGATCCGGCGCTCATGTTGCCGTTTTCCCTCCCCTCGAGCACGGATATGCTGGTTAGTTATGGGGCGGGCTTTGGTGGCATGAATAGAGAGAGGGAGAGAAAGTATATTCCTACGGTGCCGCCGGAGTTTTTGGCGAAGTTGGATTTGAGTGGCGGGAGGGCGCAATCGACGTTTCAGGAGAGGGATTGGGAGAATGAGGAGTTGTGAGGGAGGGGTGGGTGGGGAAGTGTGAAAAGATGGAGGGAAATGGGAAAGTTGGGGAAAGCATTGGCATGGGTGGCGTTTAGAGGCGTTTTTTGTCATCGTCGTATCTTATAGGAGAGAGAGGAAACAATGGTGAGAAGAAGGGACGAGACGCGATGACAGTATGCTGTCTTTCTATGTGCCGTGTTGTTGTCTGACGTAGCATCGATGGAAGAGAGGTATATCTAGAAGCCCGGACTTTTTTGAAAGCATAAATCAGGAATATTCAGTATAACTGATTAGCTAGGTGTGGAGAATAGATAGAGAAACAGAATCAGATATTGTTGTCGTATACCCCCGGGCCTGTCTTATGCTGGAGTTGCAGATGTTAGTCTGTTCGATTGTGATCCACGAACACACGGAATTTCGTTCATGAGATTGCGGGTGGCTGGTGTTGTACTTGTACGGAGTTCGGTAATGGTTGTGGGTGTACATATGTGTAAGACTGAGTTACCGATACTGAGAGAGGAGTCTTACATGGTGAGATTATGGAAGGGAAGTGGATACCCGAGACGGAGAGATCGTGTAAGATTACAGAGACGGCTTTTGTACGAGTGGATATACAGCTAGGCGTAAGGGGATGGGATTCCGAGGGCGAAGGGCAGATTTGGAGGGACGTGTGGTTACTGGAAGGGGAGCTTGGGGAAGGTGTTCGGGGGATGGATATGCTGTGAATGATGGGTGTTAGGTGAGTGCTGGGCGTGGTATAAAAGCTTTGTCTCGTGTTCTGGTTTATTGTACTGTGCTGTGCTACTTTTTATGCTGTTCTTATTGTTCGGACTAGTCTCCGATCATTTGGTTATTAAGCATTGCCGATGAATTTACTAGAAGTACGTATGCTCTGGTATATCTACAGACTTAAGATAATGCTAAGGATAGGAACTTTGGTTTGATTTATCTATATCTGCGATCGCTAGCATCCCAGCACTTTCTTCATGCATTCCCCAGTTCAATCCCATAATCCGATCCTTTCACAGTGAACGTGATCTCATTAGACGCTGGAAGTATGATCTTGGGACGCAGTGTGTGACTCTCGCTTCCGAACTGGATCTTCGTATGTTTATGATCCTACATTCAGTCAGCAGATATTCCATGCGCAAGCAAGACCTATTACCTCGAATGTCCCCCAATCCCACCATGGAACAGCACCTCCGTCAACGTGATACGTACATGTATCTTCAACAACGAACTTCTCTGCAGTCGAGAAGAAGATATCGGCGTTCATTGATGAAGTGACACTCTGGCCAGGCAAGAGACTTACGAAAGTATGATGGTTTTTTCTAACAATGGTATCTTGTGTCGCCCAGTCAATCGGAAACCCGCACTCCTCGTCACTGTCATCACCACGCATACCACTCCCTTCGGCTGATTCGCCATAAATCATCATTGGCTCTACGCCTCTAGAAGTATTATGGAGTAGGCTTAAGGCGGTTGGATCTGTTGCGGTGTAGTTCTTATTGAAGATTATAGGACGACCTGGTCCTGAGAAGAGTGGTGAGCTTTCACCAATATATGTAATCGTAGTTTCGAGCTTGAACTCGCTCTTCTTAGTAAGTATATCGGCACCCGACAGCGATATTGAGAAGATTGGAGTAGAAGCACTGCAGCAGATTGTTAGTGAGCATAACGCAGTTTTGTAAGATGTTACTGTTCTAACATCTTTGTATTTTCAAGAAGCTCTGGTGTTTGAGGTTGCATTTTGCCAACGGCATCTTCTGAGAGTTCGGATGCCATATCGCCGAATACCACTAATAATAATCTTAGGTCTATATCGAACCCTCAGAGACATACTGGTTAGCCGCCATGGCTTTCTAGAGCAGGTGACATCTGTGTCCACTGTTCATGTCCAAAGTCCCAGAAAGCTGCAACTATATGTTAGTGCACTATATTTCACGTCAGCAACAGCACGAAGGATTCTCGATCTACTATTCGAAGATGTGGTCACAAAAGATAACCAATTGTCTTTCTGGTCATCAAGGAAGATGTGGATAAATCAACTGTGCCGCCGGAGTTTTTGCAAAATACAGTAAGCGTTTGTTGTTGTTTTGTGGTCCAAACTGTTGGTATGCAATGAACCGGGTAGTGAAAACAGGGTACAGACAACAGTTGGGGGCCTTTAGTATCGTCGTTTGCCAAATTGCTTGATATGGACCTCTACGTACTGGAAATATCCTTACGTTAAATGCCAATAATCACCAACTTTTGTATTGGATACGTGGGTCTAAGGCATTAATGGCCGCAGAAGGCACAGTAAAGAATTCCTCAAGGATGTGACAGGAGGTATAAAATGTGGTTGACTCTCCCCAAACCTCTTTCAATTGATCAATTTTTCAAAATACTGTTTGTCCCAAAATATCACAATCAAACTTTCAATTATGCCTCGTCCCGCCTCCAAGACGGTTTTCGTTCTGGTGCCAGGCGCTTCTCAAAGCCCTGCACACTATGGCTATCTGCTTCATCTCCTCCTTACACGCGGTCACCCTGTATACTCCGCTATACTCCCAAGCACAGGAAGTAACAAGAACGTCACAGTACAAGATGACGCAGACTATGTGCGTGAACAAATGCTTCTTCCAATTCTGGACATTGAACAACACAATGTGATCATGATCATGCACTCCTACAGGTGGGAATCTCCTGTCTGTTTTGATATGTTTTACTAACTGTACAAATTGTGTAGTGGCGTTCCGGGTAGTGCTGCCGCTTTAGGCTTGGGTAAGAAAGAGCGTGCGGCCGCTGGCAAGAGTACTTCTGTCTTAGGACAGATTTACATCGCCTCGCTCTTGATCAAAGGAGGTGACGGCGGGGACATTGTTGCAGCTCTCGGTGGCCA
This sequence comes from Rutstroemia sp. NJR-2017a BVV2, assembly GCA_002946415.1. Taxonomy (NCBI): domain Eukaryota; kingdom Fungi; phylum Ascomycota; class Leotiomycetes; order Helotiales; family Rutstroemiaceae; genus Rutstroemia; species Rutstroemia sp. NJR-2017a BVV2. Next base: position 1,894,179 of record NJPS01000046.1, read on the forward strand.
GCTCCCACCTCATATTTCTCCTAATGTAAGTGTTATTTTACTACACCACATCATTGTTCGTATCTTATTTGGTTCTAACAAGCTGCTTAGAAAGCTGCTGGTATCCTTACCTGTGACGACCCTGCTCCACCATTGTACGGCGACGTCACCCCGAAGGAGTTCCAAGATGCTGTTGTGCTATCTACTTTGTGTCCTAGCTATGCTGCATGGCATAGTCCGTGCCCACGAGCATCTTGGGACTCGGAGGCGTTCAAGAGCAGGATTGCCTTTGTTCGTACTCTGAAAGACAAAGGTGTCCCTCTTGAGATCCAAGATATGATAATCAAGGGGACAGGAGAGGAATGGATCATCAAGGATATAGATACTGGTCATAGCCCGAACTTATCAGCACCAGAAAAACTCTTCGATATTTTGGAAGAGCTCGGAAAGCACTTTGAGAGTTTGTAGTCGGTTCATAAGAGGGATCAGGACTGGTCAATTCTTGAAGTCGTCGAGGGTGTCTTGGGAACTGGTAATGGGTATATAAAGCCCAAAGCTAGACTCTACATATTAACTTGAAAAGCGTGGCCAAGACTCGATAATTAAAGACGTTCTCAATTTATCATACATTCAGAGAGAAAGCAAAAAGGAATAGTAGTGATTGGTTGATATCTAACTAAAATTTGTACTATTCAGCCCTGAATGAACTTCTTCAACTTGGTGATACTCTTAAAATTCCTCATCAACAAAACCCAGCACGAATCGAAAAAAACAGAAGACAGATGAGCTACCCAGCCTCCAACCATATCAACAACGTGCCGGGTATAACTTCCCAACCTAACCCTCGTGTTCGTAAGTACCAAAGGCCGTGTTAACAACAGCGTTCTCAGGGGTAGCTGCACGAGGTCCGTTGCCATTGTGGTCGTAAGTGCCAAACGCCGTGTTAACTACAGCATTATCGGGAGCAGCTGCATGGGGTCCGTTGCCGTGGTCGTAGGTGCCAAAGGCGGTGTTAACTACAGCACTGCCGGGGGCAGCTGCGCGAGCCTCGTTGCCGTGAGGATCAAATCGGGTGTTGAGAACGGCCCCAGTGCTAGTTGTGATTGGAGCAGCAGCGGCAGCGCTCACCATGGAGGCTATGAGGAGGGCCTTGAGTTGCATGATGGAAGCGAGCAATGAAGTAGACTATAAGTAGTTTTGGCTGAGTAGAGAGATTGAAACTTGAATCCTTGATTGGAATTTGATTTAGATGTTAGATGAAGATTTCAGGTCCGTAAAAGAAAAGGAGAAAATTCCTCTGTTATATATAGTAGGTGGATCATATTCAAGTCAAACGGGATTGGTCTGGTATTCGCAGTTTTGCACTACGGAGGTTGTTAGATGATAGTTACGCTGCGGTGTATATAGGTGAATAGTTCCAAGGAAATCTTGATTTGCATGTTTGACTACTGGTATTATTGATCACGCAACTGCTGTCCTATTCACCATGCTGTCAGCACCTGGTCACCGATACAATAATTCTTTAGTGAATTATACTAAGATCAAATACGACATTCATGTCTGTGTTTATTAGATAATAGCTAGGTTGTGTTGAATACAGTTCCAAGAAAAACTTGATTTGTAAGTTGCCAGTGGCAATTGCTAATACTCTCAACACCGAGTCCCCGAGATAAGGGTTCTTTAGTGAATCATGCTGAGATCATCAACTGTAAAGGTCGCATCATCCGAAATTGGGGCAGACTGGCAGGAAGGATTTACCCAGAATACCCTGATCATCTGACTGGAAAGCGGCTTGATGGATAAGTCTGAATAAAACACACTTCCCACTAAACATCCTTCTCAGAAATAACCACTCACTTGTCACCCCTTTTCGAACGGCGGAGAATATCATCTTAGTACCTTTCAAGCACAATCAAGACTACTTCTGTTCTTTCAGGCGTTCAATACCGACCATGTATTCCGAAGATAAGCTTTCCGAACAAAACCTCCTTGGAGGCGATGACAGTGTAAAAGAGAAAGACGAAGAAAGTAACCAGCCTATTTCAAGACTTGCTTTATCTCAAAACTATGGAGTTCCAGCATTTATTTGGGGCTTACAATTGATATTCTTCCTCATCTCTTTGTCCCTTCTACTCAGTTCTTTCTCGCATTGCAATTCTCAGGCGGGCGTTTGTAAAGACCATATGCCAATGTACTCCCCTGCTTTGGAGGGTGTAAAGGACACAGGCTTCTATAGACGCTTCGATGGGAGCTTTTCGAAGCCCAACAGTTTCAAAGGACCGCCTAGCCCATCTATCAACGAACATTGGCATAACATTACTTATTCTACTGGTATAATACTCTTCCCATTTATGTATTATGATACTAACACTCGCAGGCGGTGTGATCAGCATTTCCGAAGAGACCTTACATGCAGTCAATGCTTCGGCTGAGTATTCCGTCAAGTTAGCTCCAGAACTTGGCGGGGGCTACATGGCTACTGTTGAATCGCTACACCAGTTACATTGTCTGGATTTTCTACGACAAGCGACCTACGAAGATTACTACAAAGACACATGGGAGGATAGTCCGGAGATGATACGTTATCATCTTGGTAACTTCCCCCCTTGAATGGCGTAAGGTCAAGAAATGATCACTAATGACTTCAACAGATCACTGTATAGATAATCTACGACAGAAGGCAAGCTACTTCTTCAACTCAACTCAGATTCCTCAGGACAGAGAGGCTAACAAGTTCTAGTTGATGTGCGATGCAGATGCTGGAATCCTGACCTATGTTTGGGTCAAGGGCTGGCAAACCCCCCTTCCAGACTTCAGCGTGTATGTACCCCCTACACAACTTCAATCCAAGATACTCACAGAAGCACGTGTGAACACTGAACATACAATCTTAAACTAACATTGTTTTACTTTCACAGTCAGCACAAATGTCGCGATTTTTATGCGTTGAAGGACTGGGTCACTAAGAATCAGCTATTTTTCGCTACAGGACAGAGTATCGAGCGTATACCTGGAGCGTCGGAACTTGACAGCCGACCTTAATACAATGAAATGGACAGTAGTCAAACTCACGGGGCCGTTTTGTAGGGTGTGACAGGAGAAGCGGGGAGTTTGCATCGGAATATGGGAAAGGACTCAGAGGAGGAACGGATCAACTGAGAGTGAATTCATTGAGAAGACGAAAGCGTACACAATCGAGGTTGAAACAAGAACTTGTACTGTAGTAATTCAGACCATCATCTAAAAGTTTTCCTACTTCTTTGCAATCAATTGCGGGAAAAGCCCAATCAGCTTTCATATACCAACCATATGGCTCCGTTTCGTGGGGATATCGCCAGTGATTCACCACTAGTCACGCTTTCACTGCTTTGTGACTTCAGCAAGGCAGCATGCAAGAGAATTCTGACTGTCTCCGTAGGGATATTATGAGTGAATCGGCTGGGCTTCCTATTCGAGAACGGGTAAACCACTAGTTTACTCACTGTCTACGACTCCAGATATAAATATAAGAAATCTCAGTCACTTTGCCCCTCCTTAGTACGTATTCCTGACTTTAGTATGACCCAGCCTTGTTAACTCAGATTGGGCATCGTGAAACAAAAAATCCAACATAGCTGCCGGTGGGTTGACCGCGTCACTTCTCCGCATGAGGATTTGAAAAGTAATGCCAGACATAAGTACATAATCCTCGACGGACCAACAAAAGAAAGCAGTAAGAGTTGATAGTCATATTCTTACAAACCTGTCATCACAAGAAAATATCTGCGATATTTAGAAGAGCTTGGAAACGAGTTTGAGAGTTTGTAGTTTGGTATCCAAAAATCAGAACTAGTCGATCTTTTCACGCATTGAGTGTCTTAAGAATTGGTGACAGCTGGTGAATTGTGCTATCGGCCCATCAATTTTTAAGTTTTTCAGTACGCAACAGGGTAATTCAATAGAATTCTACCTTAATGCTTGAAACTCCTCTATGCGAGACTATCCCCTTCAGCGTGTCACTCGAAGACCAACAGATCGCCTCTGGAAGATTCTAGCTGCCTGTACAAACTTCCAGCAGTCCATTTCTAAAATCTGATGAACAACAGCCACGATATTAAAAGCCCCTAAAAGTACCGTTTACAATTCACATGACTTACATATAACTATAAAACATCCAACTCCAGTATACTATCTTGTTCCCATTCTAAACCGTGGTCTTGTACAGGCACGTACAGAGGCACAGCGGGTAAATTTAGGCTTATAGGACGTCAGTTTGAAGGTGCTGGATGCTTAACTTGATTGAACTGATGGGTTATCTACAGTGGGAAGGACTAGCTATATTTATAGGCCTTTCAGGCCCATTGCCTTAGGCCTCTCAGGCCTATTTGCCACAGGCGTCGTAAGCCTGAACCACAGGCTTTATAAGCCTGAATCATAGGCTTCGTAAGCCTAATCGATCACTACGACGTTCAGTTTAAGGTGGTGGGTACCTGCCCCACCTACCCCACTTCAGTGGTTCCAATAGCCCCCTTCCTGAGTACTGTAGATGCCCCCTAGCACCTTATTTCAGGCTCATTAGCCCTTGAATACATCTTTTATAAGCTGGCAATGGCAAGGGCTTAGTTAGCACATCTGCCAGCGTATTCTCGGTACTACAGTATGCTATAGTTGCCTTCCCATAAGCTACTAAGTCTCGAATATAGTGGTACCGAACCTCTATATGCTTAGTCCTGCTGTGAGCTACAGGGTCCTTAGATAGTACAACACAGCCCTGATTGCCACTGAATATAGGCACCTCTAGGTGCTCTCCCAGATAATTAGGCCTTTCTAGCTCCTTAATCAATGCTCTAAGCCATTGCCCCTGCTTACTAGCCTCAGATAGGGCTATGTATTCGGCCTCAGTAGTTGACAGGCTAACACAGCGCTGTGTTACTGAATTCCAGGTGACAGACCCACCTAATAATAGGTACAAATACCCTGAAATTGACCTTCGATCAGTAGTATCGCCAGCATAGTCGGTGTCACAGTACCCCTGTAATATAGGCTTCCCTTGGCCTATATTGCCGTACTCTAGGCAGTATCCCTGGATGCCAATTAGGTACTTCAGCACCCGTAGGATAGCATTTCAGTGCCTGATTACTGGCGTGCTACAGTGCTGGCTTAGTTGCCCTGCCGTATAGGTAATATCAGGCCTAGTACCCTTAGTACACCATAGAAGGCCCCCTACAGCGCTCTGATATAGGGCTTGATCAGCCGGAGGCTCATTCTCAACCCCTTTAATTAGGGTGTCCCGATCTGCCATAGGGAGGTTTATAGGTTTAGCTTCCCTGAGCTTGAACCTGGAGATTAGGTCCTTGATATAAGCCCCTTGAGCCAGCCTTAAGGTTCTTGCTTCTCTGTTTCGGGTCACTTGTAGGCCTAAAATCATCCCTACATCTCCTAGGTCCTTAATTTGCCATAGGCTTGAAATGCCCTCAATCACTTCCTGTACCTCCTGCAGTACAGGGCCTAATATGAGCATATCATCGATATATAAGCCTATTAGTACGCCTGTTTCAGGGTTCCTGAACATGCTCGGATCACTATATAGGGGCTGGAAACCTAGCTTCTTAAGCCCACTACAGGCTTCGATATACCATTCTCTGCCTGACTGCTTGAGCCCATATAAGGGTGCTTTTAGCTATAGCACCTTTCCTTCAGGGCATCCTTCTAGGCCTAAGGGAACCTTGGCATATATAGTGGCATGCAGTTTAGCCCTTGGGTAGGCGCTAACTATATCCACTTGCTTGATTTCTAGGTCCTTATATGCCCCTATAGCTAGTAATACTCTTAGGCTCTCTTGTCTGACTGTAGGGCTGAAGGTCTCTAAAAAGTTATCTCCAGGCACCTGGCTAAAGCCTTGTGCAACTAGCCTAGCCTTAAAGCGATCGATTAGGCCTGTAGGGGTGCACTTGACTGTAAATACCCATTTAGTGCCTACAGGCTTCTTTCCTTCAGGGAGTACAGCGTATTCCCCGGTACCTAAGGCCTGTAATTTCGCTAGTTCATCCTTAATTGCCTCCTTCTAGTAGGCTCCCCATATAGGGTCATTTATTGCCTCAGTATAGCTCTGGGGTATATTAACCTTTTCGGGTGCTAGTAAGGCATAATTCCTAGGTTCTCTAGCCCGTAGTACCCTTCCTTAAGGGAGTTCTTGGGCCTGTAGAGGTTCCTGAGCCTGGGGGGGTTCCTGGTGATCTTGAGCTTCAATGCCATCTAGGGTATTATCCCCCCTAGCTCAAGATTATCAGGCCCTTCAGGCTCACTTAGCTCACTTAACCCTTCCGGCTCATCTGGTTCAGTCAACTCAGAGCTTTCTAAGCCCCCTGGGCCAGCCATTTCTAGGCTCTCTAGGTGGCTAGTATCCACTATAATGGTATCTCCTTCAGGCAATTCAGCCTCTTCAGGGCTGCTTATTTGCTGGGTTTCGGGGGTTTCCAGCTTAAATGGCTGATTCTCGACGAATCTAGGTGCTGTAGCTAGCACCACTTTATTCGATTCATAGTCGTACAGTCTATATTGCCTATCTGTGGGTATGTAGCCTATAAATACCATTTTCCTAGTATTTGGCTCGAGCTGGACATCGAGATACATATGGTTTGTGTTGTTTGGGCCGATCTCTGAGTTTGATGAAAACTGTCAGTTAGCTAGCCTCTGACACAACTTATTAAAAACGAGGGAGCATATGGATCAATAATTGTGAGGTTCTAAGACTGAAAGGAAAACACTTACATATTGGACCCCAGCGAAATCATGCGCGTTGCAGAGTCGCTCCTCTCCACGACTGGGGACTGCACCAAACTCATGAGTCATGACTTTTATAACTGGTATTATAGTAGTTGCTACTATTTACCGATGACATGAATGTATTAGCTGCGGTTTTGATCATGCCGTTAAGTGTAATCGGGTCATCGTAAAAACTTGACTCTATTTCGACACCGAGCTCGCGTTTGACTAAGCCCTCTTCATCTGCCACCCACTCGACGTCCTTGATGTATGCTTTTCCCGTGTTGCAGGAAGTATATGTGGATGCCAGTGACACCGGAGTAGTGGATGGTGAAGCGATAGCATTGGACAGCGAAGTGTAAACGGGCTCCAGTAAGTTGTCCCAGGTTTACGCTGTTCTGATCCTTTTCTGCCGAGAGCGTCTGAGGAGTTGAAATTATCATTGAGTCGCAACGCACACTCTATGATGGTCTGCGTGCCAATTTTGAAGGCCACGGTCATGTGAGGTTGGTGTTCGGGGCCTGGAACCTGGAAAGTTTGCGAGCGCCGATCTGCCGTTGCGGTTGTAGGCTGTGGTCAGACAATAGAGAGCGTACACCAGCCTTCCTCGTCCCGAGACTCAAATTCCAACCAATCTTCGTTCTTGATCTGCCAGAAGTCCTCGTAGACAGACTCTCCCAGCCCTAGGCTGTTTCGAGAGATCGTCACTGTGCCATACCTGCTGAACTGCCCTTTCTGAGTCCCAGTTGGAAGAAGTAGTAGACAGATCATGGAGTGACTTGGGACGACCATGGGAAGGCAGTGAAACTTCAACGATGGCGGCTTGCAGTCCAGCGTAATCTCAATGCTGTTCCCAGAGCTTGTCGTGCCGTCCAACTGGTAGCTCCAAGTAGAGCCATTGCAGAAAACACTGTAGTGGTCGTCTTTCCACTCTGGTAATATCTCCAGTGTCGCAAGTCTGCCAATGACTCGTAGCGTGCCTCCTGTCAAGGCACCCATCTTGTCGTCGGTTACACTGTCGACGCGGCAGTCTATGATGCCTACAACCGCGCGGCTGGCGGCATAGTCGTCCTCTGTATCACTTTCGCTTTCTGTATCGGAGTCGATAATGTTAGAAAATACGGGCGGCAACCTCTTCCGTATATCGTAAGACGTATCAAACGTTGTTTTGGAGACAACGGGCTCCTCCAGACAAGCCCACGACCACGATGGCGCACGATAGGGGCTGGGGCGAGGAGGCAAGTCCTCAGGCCTGATGTCATAAAACTGTCTTGCGACGTTCCAGCAGAGGTCCGAGATCATCCATCTCCCCCAGATGCCAGCAAAGTAGTCGGATCCCAGAGCCCCAGCCATGAACTTGGAAACCCCGGACAGGGCCACCAACTTGTCCGTGTGGAAGGTGAAGGCCTTTCCGGTATAGTCTCGGAGAATCCTGGACCAGAACTGAATGTACCTGCGCTCCTCTTGCTTGCTAATTTTCCTTCTTCCGGCTTCGTGGTTCGCTTCGGCGTCTGTGCTGGCATCTACTCCCTTGCTGCGGCCAAAGGCCCTCCACTTCGCGGCAGGCGGGTACTCGAACGGAGAGCTTGGGACGCCAAATGCGGCCTCTTCACACGCATCTACGGTGCGGCACTGCCAAAGCACCTGTTTTCCGGCAAGATGAAGCATTCTCGGTGCCAGTAGCGTCTCCTGGAGTACCCAGCCTCTCGATAACAGAGGCAGGTTTGTAGCATATGGCCTGAGGATGTCCCAAATGTCCTTGGAATATATCCCGAAAGTGCTGTTCTCGAAGTTGTCCCAAGCCGTTTGGACCACGCACGACTGCGAAGGAGGAAGCTCCCTTGGAGGAAAGCAGCCAGCGAGGCTGTCTGGGGCCGCTGTCGCGGCTATATTGATGGTGCTGTTCATGTACACGCTGCTCATGAGTGTCGACTCTGCAAACTAGTCGTCTTTCGAGTCCTGGATGATGCATAATGAATCGATCTAGATATAGCCAATGCCGAGGTATCGTGCGGCCAGGATCACGTCCTGAAAGGTCTGTCCGAGATCCGAGATATCGATGCCCTGCTGGAGATCGAATGCAGACTTTGAGGTTAACTGCATTGTATGAGATGCTTTCTTGCCCCAACAGTGACTGATGGTGGCATATCGTGAGGCGTCGGTTTCCTGCTTCGGGTTCACCAAAAGCCGGATCTTTTTTGGAGAGGGGGATCCAATCTGTAGAAGCCGACTCGGGATGACTTTCATATCCTGGGCCGACTTCGATGGCTTGCATCTTTCGTGCTTTGTCAAACATCGGTGTAGCCATTCTTGTGCAGTCTTCATGCTAGGAGTCCAGGCCCCGAGATCGGGCAGACTTTCAGAGGGACCACCATCCGGGATGTCGTCTTTCTCATCAACCGGAATGCGAGTGAGACGGAACTCCTCAAAGGTATAACTGTGGTACGCCTCAGCCGGCTCTCTAGGCTCAGGCCGGTCCCGGCCGAACATGACCATGAAGTTCAGCGTTGCCGGGCCGGAATGATTTCCAAGGAACAAATGATACCTCGTGGAGTACTGCGGTGATACATAGCCGGGGTCGACACGCGGGACATTTTCGAGCCATGTGATATCGCCCTGATCACTAGGCGGGTTGCGACAAGAGATTGCCCACAGCTTGCGGCAGATAGGACAGTTTTCAAAAGCCGCTTTCTCAAGTTGCTCGCGATAGCTGTGGTGCGGAAATGGCGGGTAGACAACGCCTTGGGCAGATAACTGTTTTACGTTGGTATGTCCTTCGAAGATGCGCCGACACGCTTTGCACAGAGCCATCGTGACTGCCAGAGGGAGACTGCGGCTGGCTATTGGGCACCTGGGCTCTGCACGAGGACTCAGGTCGTCTCGGGCAGAAGAATGAGGTGCGAGTCGTGATCTATTATAACAACGACGGACAAACGGACTAGCTGGATCCCGGATTTGATACCGTCTGCGTTGGGTAAAGTATTAGGAAGTCGAAGAAGTGAAGTTCTTCAGCCCATATCGCCCAATGCCCGAAACGAATATGGTGGCTAAAGTTCCCGGGTGCGGGGCGTGGAACAGCACAAGCCAATCGCTTGACGCACAAATTAGCAACACCCATAAGAATCATGGCAGCCTACTTAGTATCCGGGATAAATAAACCCTCACCCTGTATTTTCAGTAGATTCTCCTCCAAAAAATTGAACATATCTGCTATTTCATTCCAACCGCCAAGTACGAAAGAGGGTTGACAGGGGGCCTCATCTATAGCTGGAGGCAATATTTCTATAGAATAGACTGATAGTTTCGAATACTTTGACTTTCCCAAAAACTTCCTGGATCTGTGAGGTTGGTTAGATTTGCAATCATCAATGACTACGCTAAGGATAAGTCAGCTCATGGTATAGTCTCATGCCTAGTTTGCCTAGGGGTAAGAAATAAATGAGACCCCGACAGTTGTACCTTGTTTGCTTGACGCAGCGCTCGTCCTAGAAAAACGGGTATATGGTCAGCTTTCCACTTCCATCATTCATTTTGGCTGCAAATTTTGGTTGCTTCTGGCCGTCTAGATCGTTGCACTTGATTTCACCTCCCCGTCTCTCGAGTGCCGAGGGAATCTGTGCCCCTTCCTCGGGACACACGACGTGAATGTTGTACATTCCATTACTATAATCTGATATCAAGTACATCTGCCTAAATCTGGTAGCCACGGTGTCTGAGAAGCTGGGTTTTTTGCGAGAACTTTCACCGAAAAAAGATGTAAAGTAGTCGGCGTCGACCAGGTGCTGACTTGCATATAAGGCCATAGCCCGCGCGATGTTGAAGTCCTTATTGATGGAATCGTGCTGCTCCTGAGTACAGGTCGAATCGAACAGATAGTTTCTTTGTTAGATACTAACAGTTCGTTAGTAAAGGGGTCGATGGCAAGGCCGCAAGAGGCCGGCACTACTTTGCTACTGAATTGACCATGTTTTCTCCTCAGAGTCCTCACTGTCGAGTCAACCCTTCACTCCGTGGATACTTACTTGGCTGAACAAATTTTGAAAACAAACAGACATCATACTTAGAAGATAACGAGACAATGCATTTTGTTCTTTAGTGGCCAAAGGTCCTCGCCGAGTACTAGCTCCCGAGCATCGAGTCCATGAGGCATATTTATCCTACCAGCATACAACGTATTAGTAGCACATTGTGCTTATTGTGCTATCAGTTTGAGGCAGAAGGATCGAGACCAATCTGATTGTTTAAGACTGCATATTACTCTCAGTAGTAATGTAGTGACGAGTCCAACTGTTGAAAGGAGCAATGTGCCTGTATCACCAGTGTTATTGATTATGAACATGATGTCTAAATCGGTAAGAAATCAGCACCCGGTACTGATACTGTAGCTGATACTGAGGTGATCAGCATGCTAGTATTCTCGATACAATATACTCCAATTACCTGATTAGGATCTAGAAAGAAAATTCACTTGAAGTTCAAATTCCCGAAATGTCAAGAATATACTATATTTTAATATTTGAGTACACAGTCAATATAAGTAGGATAACAACCCATCAATACTTATTGAAATATATCATGGATCTATGATCCAGTACGTCTCACTAGAGGGGGCATATGATATCATATCCAAGATACTCAAAAGGCACTCCCAACACTGGTCTACGTTTATGTATAGATGGAGGACATGCTTGACCTCGTACCTTGATGTTGTTGCTTCAGGGTTATGTCACAAACGCGGGATGTTTGGCAGAAGCTGTGAAATCAGGACATGTGAGTAGGTAAAGTGCTCTCTCTACTAACTAACTGGGTCATAAGGACCATTATTTATACCCAAAATATGACCATTTATCGGTCCCTTTAATGAGCGCAGCACAACTAATTAAATGGGCTTCTGTACATATGAAACGTTCCGGACAAGTGGAAATGAAGGCATTCGCATAAAGTGAATCTCTCCTGTAGGCTGTAGTCCGTATTCTCACAGGACAATGAGGGCATTGCTCATAGATCAAATTTACCGAATCCTATGACAAAGTCACTCAATCTCAACCACCCACCGTTGGTAGATACTCAGACAATGATATATCTAGTTCCTGCATATGCCTCTTGGAGGATTCGTACTTCATCTTTCACCAACACTTCCTGGAGATATTTCATATTCAAGATATCGCTCGCTCAGGGCAGCCTTTTTCGGTAGCAGGTTCCATGATGCAGTCCAGCGAACAAAAAAAAAATTCGAACTCTGAACAAAGGTGAGATTACTGATCCCTTCTCTTAGCAGTTTTGCTGATGAGATAAGAAACAATCATGACTTCACACCACGGATAAGACTCGATATCAAGACCGACAATTTTCTTGTTCGAGATTTGCCTTTCTATATTCACTTCTGGTTCACTTCTGGTTCACTCTCTTGTCCCCCACACCGAACTCCGATCTTAAATCTATTCTAGTAAATAAAGCGCCGCTTTCTTCACTTGCTCGCGGCCAACTACGACTTGCCCACTCGAATCATGGCTCCGAGTTTATTGATATCGCAGAAGATTTGATCTTTTACGCTCCTCGAACTCGTACCACAATTGGCAGTGATTTCAGGATCACGGATGAAGACATCACTGAGATTCCCTTCGATTGGCCATTATTGGTGCGAGTAGAATTGTCAGAACTGTGCCGTTACCGACTAAAAGCAGGAATGAGCTACAATCTAGTCTGGCTTGGTGGTGATGAAATCGAATGGTGGGGGTGGGGGACGTTGCTAAAGCGCTGTGGAGAACATGTGCATATTGAGGCATCCGATGCAGATTCACACGCGACACTGATTGTGTCTAACGATACGGCTTTTAGGATTGCGGAGGATACAGATGACAACCAGCTGCAACCCACGTCAAAGGGTCCTTGAGTGTGAACGGATGTAAGAGCAGCAATTAACCCCCAAGGCTATGAAACAGACTCGCTGACAATACACCCCAGCCTTAGTTCTCCGATTGTTTCAGTATCGCTTTCGGGTCCCGACGTTATTCCTGGTAGGAACGACAGCAAAACCAAAAAGACAATCACCTATCATGGAGAAAGCCCACTTTTCTCATCGAGCCGTCCCATCACCCTTACTGCAATACTCCTGGGCAATCGTCGAAGGATATATAGCCTATACCGTCACACCTCTAAAGGTCTCGAGCTTATGGAACCTGTCTTCGAAAAAACATTCCTTACATGTTCGAATGCTTTCTCAAGCGATGAGGAGCACGAGGAACCAGACGAAGATGCTGCTGCTGAGGGAAATGATGTTGCCGATGGGAATGATGCTCGGGGAAATGATGCAGCTGCTGCGGAAAGTGATGCTGCAGGCGAAATCGGAATTGAGCCCGGAAAAGATAATGACGCACAATCTTTGCAAGTTCAGGATCCCACATTCATCGATACCGCACAGTCCTCGCAAGACAATGGCGCTACATCAACCAAGAATGAACTGCCCTTACAAAATGATGGCTCTACACACATCCACGGTGATCAGCCTCAACGTGAGGGAGATGGATCGGGCGACGAGAACGAGGTAAGCGACGAGGAAGAGGAGGACGACGAAAACGAATTCCTAATGACCTGATCCGACTACGAATACAATGTTGGAGACAACCCATTCGGCACCTACGCGACTCTATGGCCCGGCCAAAGTCTTACCTTCGACGTGGGCCCCGAACGTCTAAGATGCACCGATGAACTAAAGGATGGTGAGACGTATACTTTTCGCTACGATGGAGGAACTGTTCACTGGTAGGGTTTGGGCACGTTAGAGGTACGATCTCCTACTCGGATGCGAATTATCTTCTAACTCTATCCTACAGGATCACAAGAGAACCAGAATCTTTGGCGATACCGATGACAGCCACAGAGTGCGTCCGAGGACCCCAGTTCCAGCGTCGAATGAGATCCAGTTCACCGTTCAGCGATAAAATGAATCATGCCATTGAATCGGTTGTTGAGTAAGGAAAATCTTGGGAAACGGAGTAACTTATAGATAGATGAATTAGCAACATTGTTATCACCACCATCATCATACTACATCAGGATTACTGGTCTAACTCATGTGCTCACACTTATGGCTGTACCTTTCTAGAGCGAGCTATCACTCATAAGACGTACAGATTTGCGGCCTTAACGAAAATGAAGGTGCCTTTTGTCACATACCGCTAGGTATCAAGTGCAGATCTGAGGACCGTCACTTCTGACATCGACTTCAGACTCGAGGACTGTCGCCTCTGGTATCAACTTCAAATCCGAGTACCGCCATCCCTACACGTGCCCACTTCACGCATCAACAAACCGAACTGTGGCTGATACCTTGGCCCTAGTTTGAACTACAATGTACCGTTATTAGAACTGCCTTTCATTCGACACAGCGCCGCACATCAACCCGGGAATCAAGATGATGAGAAAGAACTCCTTCCCAAGGCGATCTCGACGAAGCTTTTCAGTCATTCATTCATCCGCGCTATGATAAACAAACATAGGAGGCAAACTACCCTCAGACTCTCACTCAATATCCAAGGGACCATCATCCCCGTACTTATTCTAAGGGTACTTATTCCAACCATGCCTATCTATCTACCACTACCGAACCTCGCGTCGTCGCGTCGGCTCCCACATCTCCAACTCCACAAGTAATTCATTTAAAATTAACCTCCCAGAAAAACAAGGATGACACAGCCCCCTATCCGCACCGTTCCTTCTTGCGATTCCTTTCTTGGGCTAGCAGTGCTGCAAATAGAAGCGGCCGTGAAACGAAAGGGACGTTATGGGAAATAAGGTTTTGCGGGGCGAATGGGTGGATTGGGTTAGTTTTTGGTTGGGTCTTGCTAGATGGGAAATGGGTTATGGGAAATGGGATGTGGAGAATTGGGTAAGTGATTTCCGAGGGGTTTGCCGAGTAGATTGGAGATTGGAGATGGTGATGGCGATGGTGATGGGGATGGCGATGGTGAATGGGATGGCGATGGTGATGGGGATGGTGAGTAAGGATGGATGGGAGACTTTTCCTTCTTCTGGAGAGTGGTGCGCGTGTTGTGGTTGTGTACGTATGTGCACTATCCTAAAGGTTATGCAGTGCTTATGCAAGGCAGGACGAAAGGTACTTGTACTTCGTATATCCTCAACGCAAGCGTACCGCTTCTGCGGCCAACTGACTCTTGCCCGCCGTGTAAAGCATTCCGGCTTCCAGATTTGTTTACTCTGTACAGTAAAGTCCATCTCGGAATCGGCTCGAGAAGGAAACGTTTGTCCTTCCTAAACGGCGCTTGCAATCTCCTCTTATCTTACTTTTCTGCTGTGAGCAATTCCTAATTTGTAGATCATCATCCCGTCCGGTGCCTTGCATTGACATGTTGCGCTTTGCTACTCACGCAACCAGAACCGAACTTGCAGGCCGTAAGATTGATAATAAGCTTTCGCATTGCATCAGCGCTGTCTATGATGATTACCCGGTGACGGTGTTGCGCTATTGCTTGACGCAATTCCGCCTGTTGCGAATGTGTGAATCTGTGAATGTGTGAATAAAGAAGAGAAAATCTTCACAACTCTGTAACCTTACGCGACTCGGCTCAACTGCAACAGCATTTTTGGAGAACAGATATCGTACCACGTCGTGCACGTTTCACACCTTGAAAGAGGAACCCTTGAGAGGAACATGGGAACAAGCACAGCACCGACCGTCACCGATTATATCCCGACCACTCGATTGGTGCGCTCTGTTTGTTCCTTTCCATCAAGCCACAAAGGGCCAAGGTTAGAGCATCAAGCGTTTTCAGAGAAAAAGCTACACAGCATTGATATGCGCGACCAAAGCGTGCTGGGTGTACTGAGTACATATTGACAAGGGAAGGGGAAAAAGGGAAGGGAAAAAAGGAAAGAAAAAAATACAAGAAAGAAGGGATCTGCCCATAGCAAGAACGAACAATCGAATGATTGAACCTTGAAGAGAGATAGATAATCCTTCTCTTCTTCCCGAATCAATATGCTTTGAGATTGAACTCTTCCCCTTCTCGACACAATACTTGGGTACCCCAGAGATTACGTCCCATTTCATTCTATTTCCTCTCCCTTTCCCTTTACTATCACGAAAGTTCACGATCAATTAAAGCAATCAAATCAATCAATTGAGATCCAATTCCCGAGATAATGAAATTATGGCACCCGAAAAGCTTGGAAGTCTTAGAACTTCTCTCAGGATGAAATCCTCATCTGCTGGATCTGGCGCTGGCACTGGCACTGGCATTGGCATTCACAATACTCACGCTCACTCGCATACTCATAGCATCGGCACCCCACAAGTTACGTGTCCGGTGACCGAGGAGGGGCTAATTGCACTGCGATACGAGGAACTTCTCCCTGCAAAACCTCCGATTCCAGTAACCGTTGCGCCTCCACTCTCTCCACCTACCGATACACATCCTGCTTTTCGACCGCGACAACTTGCGCTTGCCTTGGATCCGAAGAAAGATGACACCAAGAGAGATTCCGGTCTTGCACCTACCACCAGTACTGCCGCTGCTGCTCACGAAGGCTCTGTGAAAACGACCGATGACAATGCCTTGGGCATAAAGTTTAATTCCAATTTGTCTACGAATACGGCGCCTCCTACAGGCACCGCCTTGGATTCGGATTCAGCTGCAGCTTCAGCCCCAGCTACAGCGCAACATTTACCATCGAGCCATGTACAGTCGCCCACGTCGCCGCCCACTTCGCCCACGACACCAAAACCTGTAAGACCTGAGAGCATTGGTTCTGGCGGATCTATAAGACGTTGGAAGAATCGCAATAGCAATCCCAGAGCATCTACCGCAAAATCAACGACAAATTCAGAGGAGGAATTTTCGCCCATCACAACTCCCATACCTAGCGAAAGCTTGTTAGAGGAGGATTTTATGCAGTCGATGTCTTTCTCGAAACGAGGTAGTATGATGCTCGGTGGCAGAAAAGCAGTAAATAATCAAACGCGTCCTAATGCGTCGCGAAGGTGGGTGGGATCCGCTCCCCCCTCCCCTTTGGGGGTCCCTGCTTATTGCTTGCTGACAACAATGTTTCAGACAACCCAGCATTTCTATGTTGGTAACACCGTCGCCCTCGATCAGAGTATTGTCAACAGATCTCGAAATGGAGTCGCAGAAGGTTCGATCAATGTACGAGTCGGGGTCGGCGTTGGACTGGAGGGATGGGAAAGATGACAAGGCTGAGAATCGTTTGAGCGCAAACGGGCAACCACTCCCTGATCGACCCGTTACGTGAGTTGCTGATCAGCTTTCGTTATGATGGATGTCTTTCACTAACGGGTATTTAGAGCGAATAGCTACTTGACTCCAAACGGCACGGGCGTACCTCAGAGATCGACGAGCGCACTTTCGAACAGGAGGGCAGGAGAATTGGCAGGGGGAATTGAGGATTGGGAGGATGTTAATGGGAAAGATGTTGACAGATATGGGTTTATCAATGCGAAACGTAGTCCTTCGAGGCCTGGCACACCGGAACCCAGACCACCGCAGCGCGTCTCGACGGTACTTCAACTGGCGTCGGAAGCGCCGCGGAGAAGGCGAACATTTGGACGGACACCATCGACAGCGACTGCGAGGAGGAGCTTTAGTCGACAGCCTACTCGAAAATTATCTACGAGATCTTTACGAATGAGTGGGGACGCGGCCTCAATACGGAGTACAAGGAGTTCACAATTTAGAGCGGCAGCGAATCGATTGCCGGGTAATAAGGATAGAAGATGGATGGATGAAGCGGGTGATATGCTTACTTTACCTCCTGGTCTGTCGGATATTGCAGAAGAAACAGAGGGTGGGAAAGGGGTAGAAATGATGAAAAAGAAGGAATCGCAACGAACTGAGAAATGGAGAAAGATGGCGAAAATTGTCAAAACGGGCAAAGATGGTGAAGGGATGGAATTCGAATTCGACACAAAAAGTTCCAAATTAATAGAGAGGACATGGAAAGGAATTCCTGATCGATGGCGTTCTGCAGCATGGTATTCGTTTTTGGCAAGTTCTGCGCGGAAGAGGACAGACAGTGCTTCGGATAAAGATATCATTAGAGCTTTCCATAATCTGCAGGATCAAAGCTCTGGAGACGATGTCCAGATCGATGTGGACGTTCCGAGGACAATCAACAGTCATATTATGTTTCGACGGAGATATCGAGGTGGCCAGAGATTGCTGTTTAGAGTCTTGCATGCGCTGTCGTTGTATTTTCCCACGACGGGTTATGTACAGGGTATGGCGTCTTTGGCAGCCACGCTTCTGTGCTATTATGATGAAGAGAAGTGCTTTGTCATGCTGGTGCGGATGTGGACCTTACGCGGGTTGGAGAAATTATACGAGCCGGGCTTTGGAGGCCTAATGGCGGCATTGGATGAATTTTCCACAAAATGGCTCGACAGCGGCGAGGTCTCTGCTAAACTGGTAAGCTGACCATTTCATCCACCTTCAAGCATCCCCTCCTACCTCAACCACACTAACACCCTCCCCCCTCTAGACCGACCTCGGCATCGAACCCACCGCCTATGGCACCCGCTGGTACCTCACGCTCTTCAACTACTCGATTCCATTCCCCGCCCAACTGCGCGTCTGGGACGTCTTCATGCTGCTCGGCGACGCGGATCCCGCTCTGGAGAAGTGCCGCGATGAGAAGAGACCGTTTGCGGGCGGGCTGGATATCATTCATGCGACGAGTGCGGCGCTGATTGATGGCACTAGGGATATTTTGCTGGATAGCGATTTTGAAAATGCGATGAAGGTGTTGACAAGTTGGATTCCGGTCAAGGATGAGGAGTTGTTGATGAAGGTTGCAAGGGCGGAGTGGAAGTTGAATAGGAAGGGGAGGGGGAGGGGGAGGAGGAGGTGACTATTTTGGGGTGAGGGATGAGGGATGAGATGGGAGGGGTGTGGAATTGAGTTGGATGAAGGAAGGATGGATACCTACACTACAGCACTGCCGTAGCTCTTTTTTGTCTTTTTGTTTACTTACGCACACACGGCTGCTATGATGGAAAGGAGGTCATCTCATTCGGACCTCCTTTACTCTCGTTTTCTGATTTTTGGTTTCCTTGGGTCATATATTCGTCTGTTTGAGTTGGGTCTTTACTGCATTATACCACAGTCGCATGGGAGTTGGGTTGGGGATGGAAAGGGTCTTTCCATCACCGTTATTGATGGATAGAAGAAAGAATGGACGGAATAATTACTTATTTAATACTTTTTTAATATGTGTTTTGTGTTTTGGTGTGGCGCCTTGACTTGATCTTTGTGTTTCTTTTTGGGTTCCTGAGGCACTGAGGGTGGTGGGGAATGGGGTGGATAAAGTGGAGCGGGATGGAGGGGATGGATGGGAGTGGAGGGGGGAGCAATTATTTATTTGTATATTATTCATGATGTGATAGGCATGGGGGTTTCCTATATATCTTATTCCATTTCATTTATTTGGAGCGTGCTTTTGGGTTTGTCTGGTTGCTTGTTTGGTTTACCTTTTGAGAGAGGGGACAGACAGAGGATATGGTTGGGGTGTGAAACGGGGGTTTGAGAGGGATTTGAATGATTTTAATTTGTGGAAGGGGAGGGGATAAGGATAGGGGTGGAAGAGGAGAGGAGAGAGGGATTAGAAAGAAGGAGGGGGAGAGTGAGGAGGGGGGACGATGAGATGTGGGATGGAATGGATGGGGAAATTGAGACAGGAGTCAGAGATGCAGGGGATATATATGGTGAGGTGAGGCGGATTTTGAGTTGGAAAGGGAGCAGTGGATTGGAATATCATACAGACGGAAACAGAAATATTTAAGGTGTACTGGAGAGTAGATGGATGCATGGATGCACAGATTCATTCAGTCGTTGGTGAAAGGCTGGATGAGTGGGTAGGAATTGGATACATGTGTGTGGTGTGGAATGAAAAGAGATGGTGCTAATATATAGATAGATGTATAGATACAGAGATAGATAGATGAATCGAACCTCTTCCATGAGTTACCCCTGGGTATTATTATATGGGTATCGAGGTAGGAAGAGGATATTATTAGGTTCATGGTTAGCGTTTTGTAGCCGACTGACTTTCCACCTATAAAGTAGTTGTTGACCAAAGTAGGATGAGGAAGTCTTTTGGTGTAGGACTTCTTTTCGCCATGGCGTGTATGTATATGAACGAGGGGCTATTTTCAAGAGCGGCTGATACATGTTGCAGAGTAGTCTCTTTCGCTCATGACTTCAACAGCTGAAGATTTTACTTATAAGATACGATGTTTATAATATTCGTATATCTTTACATTATCTGTAGAAGTTCCAGACTTTCAAAAGCCGTCTTTATGTATATTGTAGTCTTTGGTCAAAATGGGTTACACCAATCTCCAATCCATTCACAACCATGTCTCTATGGGTCATCTTCCAAGCCTGATATCATCCGCAATCTTCTCCGCAATCATATAAACGGACGCCTGTATATGTCCCGGCAGCGCAAACGGAAAAATCGACGCATCCACAACCCGCAGCCCTTCCACGCCATATACCTTCGCCTGCGGATCCACCACCGCAAACTTCGACCCTTTTTTACCCATCCCACATGTTGCACTTGCGTGGAACTCCGGGAGTAAGTTGGGAGTCAGATATGCCAAGATCTCCTCATCCGTCTGCACCGCTGCGCCGGGGAGTAGCTCCGGCCCAATCGTGATAGCCCGCCCAATATCCGTATTCCAAATCTCCCGCACGCGCTTGAAAATCGCAACCATGATCTCTCGATCAGCCGGGTGGCTAAACCAGCCAAGATCAATGACTGGCGGATCCGAGATGCTTGCGCTGGATATCGATACACTCCCGCGCGAGAACGTCGAAATGAGAGCTCCGGCAACGATTCCCTGCGTGGTGAAATTCTGCCCCCCTATCCCCGCGCCGCGATATTCAGCTTCGGGCCAATCGGCGGGTAGGGTATCGAGCAGCGCGAGCGTCGCGTTGGAGAGGGTTTTGCGGAGATGCGCGGGCAGTTTCTCGAATGTTAGGTAGCCGGCTACGGCGCTGTATGGGCCTGCTGCATCGTCGAGGTATTGATCGAGAATCGTTTCGGTGTTGGCTGGGTTGGCGACTATGCTCCCGGCGCTGGGGGTGCGGACTTGCTTAGTGATGAAGAAGGAGTTTTGATCGGAGAGGTTCTTGCCCACGCCTGGGAGGTCGGATATTACGGGGATGTTGAGTGATTCGAGGGTGGAGCGAGGTCCGATACCTGGGTGGGTTCTTAGTGGTACTGCTGATACGTGCAATGGGTGATATAAAGCAATGACTTACCGGAAACCATGAGAAGCTGCGGAGAATGGAAAGTACCTGCGGATAAAATCACCTCCTTCTTCGCCTGGATGGTATATTCGACACCGCCTGTGTTAACCACAACAGAAGTAGCTTTCCTTGGCGAACCCTCACTGAAAAGAATCTTCATCGCTTGAGAATGGATATGCACCATGATATCCGTGCTCAATATCGCATCATCCAAGTATGCAGTCTTCGACGACGATCTAGTAGCATGTTTTGGATCTATCGTAGACGGCACCCATGCCCCATAACCCGCAAGTGACCCACTGCTGAAGCCAACTGGACTCAGGGGTATCCCAAGCGACTGTATCGCATGCGCCATCCAGTTAATCGTCGGATCAACCCAATTATTCCAGGATACTTGCAACGGGCCTTTTTTCGAGCTAAAAACCGTTGGATCGTATATCACCGTCGCATTCGGTGTATTCCTCTTCTTCAAATCCGGCGGGGTCAGCTGACACGATTTCTTAAAGTACGGAAGCAGGTTCTCAAAAGTATAGTTATCGTCGCCTGCGATATCAGCCCATTTTTGATACGCCCCAGCAGTAGAACGATGATAGGCCAGTGTGTTGAGTGCGGAGGAACCGCCGAGTGTCTTCCCGCGCGCATAATGGTATCGGACGTTTCCTGCACTAGGCTGAGGTATGGAAACCAAGTCCCAGTCCATGAGAGGATATCGGGGGTAGTCTTCTCCCGAGGAAATTACTGCCATGCGGATTGAGTTCAAGGGTACGACGCTGTAGTTGCCGTTGTCTTGTTCGTAGTCACCGCCGGCTTCGATCACGCCTACCGAGGCGAATTCTGCGAGCCGTGATGCGATGGCTAGGCCGGCTGTGCCGCCGCCAATTACTTGGTTTGTTCAGCTATGACACTTGCTGTGTTGGAGGAGAATGAGGAGTTGAACTTACTGACATAGTCGTAAGTAGCATTGCCTGGAACAGCAAAAGCACTTGATTTAAGTCGTCGTTGAGCAGGTGACGCACCAACCACACCTGCGAGAAAAAGTACATTCAAAAGATAGTTGAGATACATTGTTGCAGGTCTACTGTATGTTCATAGAATATACTTACAGCGGGATAGAATCATTTATACATTGGTAAGTTACGCCAAATCAATAAATCCCTAGCCATGTATCGCGGAACCGGGCTTTGCTGACATGCATGATGAGGGGTAAATGTAACAATGAGGGTATATCAGAACCACGTTAAGAATTTCTTCTGCCAACCGATATTTTGGAAGAATTTGGCGATTGGCCATTGCTGAAGTAAGAGTTTGCTTTTATTATATGCGGATATTAATTGGAACTGTATATGCCGCGTTCTGGGATGGTTGAAGCCCGTTTTTACCTAATTTGGCTCTGCCGTACATGATCGTGTCGATCGATTAACACTACAGCCTTGTCGTATAGTCTTTATTCGTCAAGTATACCTTCCCGCTGACTCCTCGTGGAGCAAGGGAAAATTTACTCCAATGCAGCTGCTGCCAGTCGAAGCAAGCTATGTTCTTGCTAGACAGAGCAGCAATTTATAAAACTGAACCGCTAAAATCACGTTCAGACCGGCAACTGTAGCGAGCATCGTGGGATCTTTACAGAAACTGCTGTCATCAGCAAGCTTATTGTAAGAAGCAACAGCCCTATTCGTGCCTCTAGAAGCCACCGATACCTGCAGGGTTTATCAGTCAGCAGTATTGCATCGGGATGTGTGGGCCGACACGTGGGTCAGGGACCCTCCATTTCTCCATTTGGACGGATCGAGCCGAAAGATCTTGAATTCGAGGTACTTCGTAGGTAGGCTTTGTGTGCTTGATAGTTGTACAACAAGGGTGAGCGCCAGGTACTGTACTAGCCTTGACGCAGGGTACGCAAGTACGTGAAAATGAGCTGAGCTTGCCCCGCTGTGCCTACAGGGAGTTAAGTCCATTCCAGATAAAATACCTGGCGTGATCTTCAGCTTCACATCCTTCATACGTCTCTCCTTCTAAGATATCAATAGTAATCGCATCGTATCATATTATTTCGTATTTTATGTAAGCAGTACAAGTAATCCGAAGTTGCGCGCCGATTTTTAAATGCCTCCAATGCGGACGAATGCAGTAAGGTCAGTAGTAAAGTGTCGCGAAAATACCAAGGCGACAAGACAGGGCTGCGAAGGATTCAATGATGGGTTGGCGTATGAGCGCTTGGCCAATGAGAACCTTCGTCTCGACAAACTCGAGATTAAAGCACTTGGTACAGTTAGTTCCATTAACTGCAGTTGACCAAGTGCAGTTGGTAAATTACCCAGAGATGGAAAGCTCGTACTCGTACGAAGATTGGATGCAATTCGATTCTTCCTCACCGTACCTTTCCGGAAGCTATGCTGAGGATTTAAATTCCTCAAGAACCCTCACCCTAACTTTTGTTGTTAGAGATCAAGAGTTGAGCATCGTTCTTATGAAGCACTAGTAAGCAACCAATCTTTAATGCGATTTGTATGCTACAATTTGACTAAGGAGTTAGGTATAGCTAATATGAGTATGACTACGGAAAACGCGAAGACCGAGACCCGGCTGCGAGGGAAGGGTAACTTCGTGAAAATCGCGAAGGAGCTTGCGAACGGACACCTCGATGATTTCGCGCAGGTGCAGAAAAGTGGAGGATGGAAACCTGGGATGGACCCCAAGGTCGATTACTCAGGGCATTTCGAATTCGGCGGTTCACTTGGAACTCTAGCTCTCATGACCAGTTTTCCTCTACTCATGTATTATATGTGGATTGGTGCAACATACTACGATGGCCAACTCCCTTTACCACAAGGAGGACAATCCTGGACCGACTTCGGTAGACACATGTTCCGACTTGTCTACACCGGGGCATTCCCGCATCTAAGAGCTTGGAAAATATACTGGGCATACTACATATTCGAAGTTGCGTGCTACCTGTTTATGCCCGGCTTTACGTGTTATGGCAAGCCATTGCCACATGAAGGTGGCAAAAAGCTGAAATACTACTGTTCAGCCTATTCCAGCTTCTATCTTACCATTCTCATAGCCGCTGTGTTGCATGGAACCGGCTTTTTTCGACTTCAAACGATTCTGGATGAATTTGGCCCGATCATGTCTGTAGCCATCATTTCCGGATTTCTCATGAGCTTCTATGCCTACTTTTCTGCTTTCGCTCGTGGATCTCAACACCGTATAACTGGCTATCCAATCTACGATTTTTTCATGGGGGCTGAGCTCAATCCCCGTCTCTTCGGCATTCTCGATTTCAAGATGTTTTATGAAGTTCGGATCCCCTGGTTTATCTTATTCGGGTTGAGTTGCGCAGCCGCTGCACGCCAATATGAGCAATACGGATACGTCTCGGGAGAAGTTCTGTTCCTTGTAATGGCTCATTTCATTTACGCCAATGCATGTGCTAAGGCTGAACATCTGATCACTACAACTTGGGACATGTATCAGGAAAAGATGGGGTTCATGCTGACTTTTTGGAACATGGCAGGTGTGCCTATGTCGTACTGTCACTGTACACTGTACCTCGCTAACCATGATCCATCTACATATGCATGGAACAAATACGCCTTGGCTGTATTGACCGTAGCCTACCTTTTCGTATACTGGGTTTGGGATACGGCGAATGCCCAGAAGAATTCATTCCGTATGATGGAACGTGGTACATTTGCGAAGCGCAAGACTTTCCCGCAGCTTCCCTGGCAAGAAGTTTACAATCCCAAAACCATCGAAACCGATACTGGGGATAAGATTCTAGCAGATGGATGGTACGGTTTGGCGCGCAAGGTCCACTACAGTTGTGATGCTTTCTTTGCTCTCTCATGGGGCCTCATAACTGGCTTCAACAGTCCATTCCCATGGTTTTACTCCGTGTTCTTCATGGTAATGATAGCACACCGGGCTAGGAGAGACATTATGAAGTGCAGGCAAAAGTACGGCGATGCGTGGAAGGAATATGAGAAACAAGTGCCTTACCTCTTCATTCCCGTGAGTACCCTCCAGCTGTTACGGCACGTAAAGTCCTTTTCTAACTGTGACAGTATGTCATCTAATCTTGTCCTTGTTTGAAATTCGTTATACGAGTATCATCGCCTTGGTGCACCACTTCGATTTACGCTACTCTCTCTCTAAATCTGGCTAGCAAGTAGTTAATCTTCTTGTTCGCTGAAATTACGAAATGCAGGTATCTTGTATAGCAATCACACTCACTGCCTTGTGAATCTTTCATTTAGCACTGTGCTTGGCAGGAAAATTAGTTGACTGCCTTGCTTGTTTGCAATAATACTGAACCTTTTCCTTTAGCACTGTGCGACACGCACTTACCAATTCATGTCGTGATGCCTGCTATCAACCGTGTTGGGCCATTTTCATCTGCCGGGTGTAATTACCGATTAGAAAGCGTGCTGGCCAGTGGCGACTTACCATGGCGTGCTGCTTAGGTACGGGAATGTTTCTATTATTGATTAGATTCTAGAATTTTAGTATTCTTGCATTATAGAAGGATTGAAAATGCTCGACAATTGCATATACCCCAACGATGGTACTGAATGCCTAGAGAAAAATGTTGTATGAGCAGATCAATTCAGAATAATGGACAGTCTAATTCAATCATCGTGAGCCAACAACAGAAACCAAATAGCACGTCCGCAAGACTTAAGAAACTCTTATCAAATAGCCAAGAGAAGAGAGGCTCTGGAGCTCTGGGCATTGGCTCGATGGCGATTGCTATTATAGAACATTCTGGGCGGGATTGCAAGCTAAAATAGCTTAGAGCCACTTCCCAGTTGCCTGACTGTTAGCATATACTCCCAGGAGTTGTGTTTTATGAATCGTACTGCACGATTGCATGATAAACCAATATAGAACATCGTGAACGTGCCAAGGACCACCAAACTCCAGGGAAGCTTTACCGCTCGCTTACAACAGCCGCTCTCGGAAGCCGCCTTTAGCTTCGGGACGATCAAATGCTTAATCTTAAAAGTCAGGGGTAGGGCAGGGGCCACCCGCGATGGAAAAACGGACAGACTGAGCCCTTGTGGTCCCGTTAGTAATTGTAGGATCAATAAGGTTAGCTTGGAAAGCTTTGTCCGAGACATATAGTCAAGTGGCACCTCGAAGATACACGCTGTAATCTTGTTCTCACTTATGTTTTGAAGGTCACTCACATACTTCCGCTCTCCAACCTACAGTACATCAAATACATGAGAGAAGGAGAATTGTCGTTGATTGCCCACCAGATTGACATCATGATTAGAAAATTTCGCGATTGGTTGGAAAATGTTAGTCACCCCAGAATTATGCAATAGACTCGTTGTTCTGACAATCTAAAGCTTTCGCTGCGCAGGGAAACGCGTGCAGCCCCACCTGTACGGTCACCACACCGGCAACGGCGTCTCACAATCCCTCTGCCCGTCGACCAGGCGGGACCAAAACAAACAACGGCGTCTCAAGAACAGAGCAGCTTTTTCTCGAAGCTCCCGTTTGAGATACGGCTCATGATTTATCGAGAGATTTTTGGCGACCGAGTAATTCATATTGCTTACGAGTACTCGGAAACCAAAAGGAAATGGGAACTATGGAGCATTCAATGTATCTGTCCGTTCTTTCTAGGCCAAGGAGATATATGTCGTGAACGCTGGGGGGAGCAGCGAAAGTTATCACCACGAGACTACAGTTTTGGGGAAAGGCTGTCATGGGCTAAAATCGAGTTTTCTCTGTTGCGGAGTTGCCGCCAAGCGTAAGGAGCCTATCCACCATTTAATAATTGTCGCTTCTCATTTCACACTCTCTTTGAATCTGATGGAACACTGATTTAATGATTGCCAGATATTCTGAGGGAATCGACTTACTCTACAGCACTAACGTCTTCCGTATCGATGATACTCTTACCCTGCGTTACTTGCCCTCTCTCGTGCTCCCCCAACGCCTGGCTTGCATCCAAGCGATTGCTATGAATTGGGCACTCCCTCCATCTATGCAACCTAATTCATCTGTTCACGCACAAAAAGAATACGATTTGGCATGGGAACTATTAGCCTCTAAATATAATGGGCTATGCAACCTTCGCGTCGCGCTCATGGCCTTTCGCATCCCGTGGAGAGGAGAGAAATCTCTGGACGAGGTTAGTCAAATGTGGCTGAGACCTATAGATAGACTGATGTCTCAGCACCTCAAAATGTTTACCGTTCATGTCCCGGAGTCACTATACGACCAGTTCAAAAATTTTCCAATGGTAGAAAGGTGGTACTCTCTTGTCCATATGAGAGATATAGACTTTCCCTGTGGAATATTTGAAGGAAATGGCTGGTGATTCATTACTAACTTATCGAGATATTTGTTCTGTATTTAGCCTATTATCGTCTTAACTTTTCTCTAGACTGCTTGTATTCACGTAAAAGCTTAGAATTGTTAGAGCAACTTTGACTGCCGCCTCTATTTGCGTGATTTTTGTTAAACTCGTGTGAGTCCAGTCATACCTGAGGCCGAACGGGACCGTACATAGACCTCAATTCACAACCAATAGACTTGCCAGGAACAGGAACATCATCTTCTAAATATAATTATTTGCATATTCTTCCTCCATTAGTGCAAAATAACTCCCGTCTGGATTAAAAGCTGACTCGCAGGAATAATATTCAATGTGTTTCGCTCTCACGACGCTGTAGTGGCCGCTGGAACTGGAGACCCGCTTGTAATTGTGGTTGCTTGCCCAGATATCCCAATACAAACATAAACCGCGGCTTGCAACCCAGCACAATTAGAGCCAATAGCAGGGTTCCACCCGTAGAAGTCACTGCCAATATGTCAGTCAACTTAGTGTTGAGCCTTGCTGGATTATTTTTCTGTCCCCAAAAGAAAACGTACCTCAAAGATATGCCAGCGTCAAGGGCAATGTCGGAACAGCTATCCCCTGACTGAACATCATAAAATCTTAAGCATCCGCTCACCATTCCGGTCTATTGTTCAACGTTAGCTACGTTTTTGACCACCTTTCAATTGTTTCGGCTCACTTGTGTTGGAGATGGAGTTGCAGGCACTGGATTTCCACTTGTGATAGTTGTCGCCGGCCCTGTGGTGCCAACGCAAACATAAACATTGGCCTGAAGCCCAGAGCAGTCGCCATTAAGGGCAGGATTCCACCCATAGAAGGTAGAGATAGCAATGTTAGAGTCCAGAGCAATATCGGTACAATCATTGCCACTTTCCACGAGATAAAATCTATCACAGTTGCTCACCATGCCAGCCTAAGAGAGAAGTCAGTGATTGGAGCGTTAAGAGTCTCAAACTTTGGCACTAATGCATAGTTCCAATAAAGAAAAGGATGACAAAGAAACGAAAGCGCAGGGGTATCAAAATCTTCGAGATTCGGAGCATTGGCTCCCAAGAAGGAGGAGGATTTTGCTTACCTGAACTGGTGTTGGAGTGCCCATTGATGATCCAGAAGTGGTAGATGGTACCGTGGTGCTGGGAGCTATACCGGTGGAACCTGTTGTAGTTGCTGATGTTGTTATTTCGTTAGGCAGACCAACGCAGATAAAGTAATTTGGTGCGAGACCGGAGCAATCTGATCCAAGTGCCGGGTTCCAGTCGGCGAGTTGAGTCAAAGTAACGCCGTTAGCGGCCGCGATTGATGTGCAGTTATCAGTTCTGTGGGTCATATTACAAATTGTTACGTCTTACAGAATTCGAGGGAACTTACTCGCCAACAAACCAATAGGAGATACAACTGCTTGGGATTCCAGGCTGCTCTGGTTGAGGTCCCACACCGTTTGTAGGTAAGGGAGTGGCGGAGAAGGTGGTTGTGGGGTTAGTGGGAGTGCCTGGAACGGCGACGCAGTAATAATCTCCCACAACCAAGCCCGAGCAATCCGACCCCAGCGCTGGGTTCCAAGCGAGAAGATCTGCAGTAGTGAAGGTCTGGAAGTACTGCGGTATGAAATCACAGTCATCCCCAATTGTAGCTTTATACCAAGAAGTACAACTTGGGGCGATACCAGACTGAACAGGTGATGG
Organism: Rutstroemia sp. NJR-2017a BVV2; assembly: GCA_002946415.1. NCBI lineage: Eukaryota > Fungi > Ascomycota > Leotiomycetes > Helotiales > Rutstroemiaceae > Rutstroemia > Rutstroemia sp. NJR-2017a BVV2. The sequence continues at coordinate 1,923,230 of NJPS01000046.1, forward strand.
AAGAACGGAGGCTGTGGATGGAAGGGGTAGACTGGTAAAGTTGGCTACACAGTAATAGGCGTTTTCTAAATTAGTGCAATCGACGCCCGAGTTCCATTCTTCGAATTGCGCAACTTCCAGGTAACCCAAGGTTGAAGTCACGTTGCTACACGTATCACCCTATCCGAAAGTTAGTGGGTTATATGGTGCACAGAATCTATAATATTCACCTGGTTTGCTTCGTAGTACGATTGACACGTAGAGATTGTACCGTTAGCAACTGGTTCTGGAGGATAAGCTATACTGATCTGTGGAATGCTGGCCGGCGTCCACGCAGGATAGTATTGACTAGTCGCATTGGGAAGGCTAGATTGATCCATCGGGGCATCTACGCAGTAGTACCAATTAACGTATAGTCCACTACAATCTGTGCCTACACTTGGGTTCCAAGACAAACTATGGATGTGAATGTCAGCAGATTGATCCGCAGGATTGTTCGATGAATGAAGGTTAATTTCTTACAAGTCAGACATGGTAATCAAGTTCGAGTAGCGGTTGACAATAGTCTGACAATTGTCTTGTGATGTTGCTTGATAGTAACGAAGACCTGAAGAGTGTTAGAAGTACGAAGTGAAATTTATGGCTGTTTATCTGAATTCTTACACGGTGAAAGGATGCCAGATTGTGTCGGTGTTGGAGGCCAAGCTGTTGCAGTAGGAATAGGAACAAGCACGGCAGAAGTCTCGTTGCCAATGATTGAATATGTCCCTACCGCCGACTTACTTGTCGACGTTGACGTAGTGGAACTTGTCGATATTGTTGTATTGGAAGTCAAGTTGGGATTTATACCCACGCAGTATGAGTAACCAACTTGGAAACCCGACTCACAGTCGACTGAGATCACAGGATTCCATTCCAAGAACTGAGAAGACGAGATGTGAAATGCAGCTTCCACTGAAGAGCCTGGAAGGAAGTTAGCTCGAAAATGCCAATAATTCTGTTTCTTTTTCACTACTGACATGAATCTCCAGATTCAGCATCGTACCAAGCATCACAGTTGTACGGCTGTCCACTCTGTGTAGGCTTTGCAGGTCCAGTAGTCTCTGCCGTTATTGTTGAGGAAAAGGAAGAAATTGTGGTCGTTGATCCAACGGCTGATGATCCAACCGTGTCCGCAACACCGACACAGTACGAGTCTCCTACCCAGAAATTTGTTTTGCAATCGGAGGACACAGCTGGATTCCAAGCAAGAAATTCAGATGATGTTATGCCAAATGCCTCTTCTATGGATTCACCTATACAACCATCATTAGCTACGATAGAAATTCAATGGTTAGGAATTCTCACATGAATCGTTCTCTACAACATCATACCAGAGATTGCAGGTTGCAATAGTTCCCGTCTGAGTTGGATCATCGGGAGCGGTGTGGGATGTAACTCTTCGAACAATACGACTTGCTGGAAGACCTGCAATGCTTCCACAAACATTCAGACCCAAGACGCAGACAGCAAATAGAAGAGAGCTAGATTGCATTTTCAAGAGTCACGACAGCCTGTCCAATACAGAAGCTCCAGCTCAAAAAATCGAGGGAAGTGAATGAGAAAGATCAGGATTGGAAAAGAAGGTGGGCAACCCAAGAATCATCACGAAAGACCAAAAGAAAAAAGGAAGAAAATTTCCCACCGGAAATACGCAATGAATCAAAACGGTATACTGGATTGAAATGAAACCAACAGAGCAGGAAGGGGGCGGTCAGCTGCACCTCCATAATACACCCTGCATTACCAAACGTTCCGATCCGAGTCGGTTTTCAAATCTCAAATTTGCTCCTCTGTCGGACTTTACGGTGGAGAACTTTCCCCAGCAACTCCATTGCATATCACCCAATGGCCATCGCCTCCGTCAGTCCATCAAAATACCGTTGCAATTACCGAAATGCTTCTTACCGCCGAGCGCTTTTATTGCTGTGGTGCTCGTGGGTCGGCAAAAAAAAAAGGTTAAGTGTAAGCTTGTAGGCTTGCGACCCTGCCGTGCCTGCCGTACCCTGTAGCGTCGGATGTAAGCGCGACCGATTGTGAAATAAGCATTGTGCCGAGTGCCCGTGCTTGCATATCAGTAGCGTCTTTCAGGGGGCGGGCCAGAGAGGGTACTTGCAGGGGTTTCACTCCGGTAAATAATTCAGGGACCTGCAGCACCTAGACAATTTGACAGCCATGGACCATCGGAAATACAAGCGATTCTAGCGCTAAGATTCACGAGCACCATGTTCCTTGTCATGGCTCGTACAATGACTTCAATTGCAGAGCCATTGATAATCTAACGCACCCTTGGTTGCCTTATCTGTGCTATCTCTAGTCCAACCTTGGATGACAAACTAACAACCAACACATTTCACTCACTTGTACTCTCCGTGATCCCCATTCCCATGCAAACTTCAGATTCTTTCTTCAAGACGGAATCGTTGTATGAGCCAGCAAGTTTCTTTCTATCAATCTACGCAAGAGCACCGCGATGGCGTTCTCCTATCTGCAGCAAGCGTTTTTGTTCTTTGTGTTTGTTCTGGCCCAGAACGTCGTGAGTCAGAGTTGTAGTTCAACTAATCTCTGCGCGGTTGGATGTTGCGGGAATGGTGGGATCGATGGGAACGAGTGAGTTGATTCCAGCCCTGCTGCCTCATTGACGATATTAGGGTCCGAGTGCTGACAAATTTTGAGCAGTTTTATTTGCGGAACAGGTAATTAGAGGCGTGTAACTTTGAGATGCTTTCTAACAGTATCAGGGCCTACATTTTGCGGAGCAGGAAACTGCACTTCAACCTGTGACTACAAAGCCGAGTGTAATCCAGGAGACTGGTCTTCCGAATATTATAATGCCACAGTTTGTCCGCTCAATGTTTGTTGTAGCGCATTTGGATTCTGCGGTATTTCAGCTCTTGTAGTATCTTTGATGCCCTACTGATATCTTGCAGGGACCACAGCAGAATTCTGCGGCGACGCAACCGTTCCTCAACCTATTTGTAGTGGAAGTAGTTCAGACTCGCGAACTATTGGGTACTATGAAGGATGGAGTCTAGAGAGACCTTGTCAATGTAGGCTTCGCTTTCGACATATATGCACATTTATTAACTGTCACAGCGATGTCGCCCGACGAGATTCCGCTGGGTTATTACACGCATCTCAATTATGCATTTGCATACATCGACCCAATTACATTTAGAGTCGCTAAAATGGATTCAACTGTGGGCTCGCTCTATCAGAATGTCACCGGGCTCAAGGCCAAACAGCCAGGGCTAGAGGTATGGCTCACTATTGGCGGGTGGTCATTCAATGATCCCGGCCCAACAGCAACAACTTTCTCGCACTTAATTGCGTCTGAACTTGCTCAGATGGAATTTTTTGCGTCGCTGATTTCCGTCCTGACTGTCAACAACTTTGATGGAGTCGACATTGACTGGTACGTATATTTGATTGCAGGTCAATGGTTATAAGACATACTAAGCTTAAAAATAACAGGGAGTATCCAGCGACTTCAGATCGGTCAGGTTCTCCTGCTGACCTCAAGAACTACGTTACATTTTTGAAGAAGCTACGTCAGGCTCTCAATTCTAGTGGTTATCTGCTTGGTCTTTCAATCACCTTGCCATCATCCTACTGGTACATGCAAGATTTCGATATTGTGTCTATTGACCCTATAGTTGATTGGTTTAACGTGATGACTTACGATCTCCATGGAACCTGGGATAGTGACGATCCATTTATTGGAGCAGTCGCACTGGCTCACACAAATTTGACTGAGATAAAACAAAGCCTTGATCTCCTCTGGCGAAACAACATCGATCCAGCACGAGTCAATCTAGGTCTCGGATTCTACGGACGCAGTACGAATCCAACTCTCTTTCTCTTCTTTACACGGCTTCTGACAATTCTTTAATAGGCTTCACAATGAGCGACCCTGGATGTTTATCCGCAGGTTGCCCGTTTTCGGCCGGCGGAAAAGCCGGCTCCTGTACGCAAACTGCTGGCATCCTATCAGACATTGAGATTCGTGATATTATCGCTAGTGGAGCTACTGTCACTCTTGATTCTGCAGCTGCAGTACAAATCGTGACCTGGGAGACTGATCAGTGGGTATCTTATGATGACGCGACTACAATGAAGATGAAGCTTGATTACGTTAATTCAGTTTGTCTGGGAGGGTGAGTAGCTTAAGTTTCTTCTTTGCTGACTTGGCTGACATTCATTTTCTATACAGAACTGTCGTTTGGGCTGTCGATCTTGACGATCATAACGGAACATCTATCAATGCGCTTGGCTCGAGTCTAAATAGAGCTCCTAGTCCTGTTTACAATGATACTAATCCAACTGATAGCGGTCCTGATCTCGGAACACTAGCTGATGACTCTGCAGGTCAAGAGACGATTCAGTTGAGTGGGAAGCTAAGAAGATATCTTCATTGATTCTATTCAAGATTAGATGCCTCATATTACATGATGGCTTTTAGTGTCGTAGACTATAATAGATGTTGTCATTGATCCCTGCCGCGTTTTTGTAATCAGTCCTCAATCTCAGAAAAAAGTAGTGATGTGTGATAATCAAACGGGATGACCAAATACGTGATAGAACATCTATTGGCATACAGACGGTCCTAATGTTCGCGTGAGTCTCAGTAAGATTTTTCAAATCAAATCTTTGCGTATGTAAGATGAAACATTTCCTAGATTTTACAGATCCCCGCGCTGCGAACCTGCCCGCCAAATCGATAGGGTACCCGTCAAGTTAGGGAGCTATAGGTGCATTATACTGACAAATGAATATCCATTTGGTGGGTTGATGGGTATGTTGACTATCCATCGGCCGTGTCTCACATATGGCACCCATGCTTGGGTTGTTAGGTGGGTTAAGGGTAGGTTGAGGATCCGAGTGGGTACCCATCTCGCGACCTTACAAAACCCCGCCTAGAGTCTACAGCCTAAATCTGTAGTCGGCATTATTCCGGATTCTACGAGTACGTCCCAGATGTAAGATTATTTTCCACGGAAGCCTATCACTATTAAGCTCGGTCCGTTTCAGCAAGTCATCACCTCGGACACCTCTGTTCGCGCTTAGATGTTCGACTATAGCATATTAAATCATGCAGGCCGGAAATTTGATAAGTTGACTCCAGGGATCGTACATGTACCGCTCTTTCGGAGTATCTTATCATGATCCGACACTTTCTGGTGAACCCATTTGCTCAAAATAGGGAAAGACTACATCCTAGAGTTAACGCAGCATATGCCTTCTTTTCCATCAGCTTGTCTTTTCTTCGCCCGATAAATTTTTTTACTTTTGTTTTTATATTTTTATATTTTTTGGAGATTTGCTTTATCTTCTTACCACTGGCGAAATCTTCCAAAAAGCTGAGTCGAAATTCATTCGAAGGCCATCAGGAGTATCACTTTGACCACGCGCAGCTACGATTTTCTACATTACAATGCTCGGCAGAATTCTTCTGGTGATGGGCAGTCTGCCATTAGGCCTATTTGCTTGCCCTCCACCAGGACAATCTATAGTCCTACCAGGGGAGGACCCAGCACCACATTTTGAAATACTTCCAGAGCTGCACCTTAACTCTACGCACCATCTAGAACGTCGTTTTATGTACCAGGAGGGGAGTACATGGCCTGACAATACCCTCACATACTGCTTTGAAAATTCTGATGCGGAGAAAACGCTTAGCAATGATCTCGTGTCAGCTTGGGGTTTATGGCAAGCAGCAGGGCTGGATAGCCGTATAAAGTTTGTTCAGGGATCCTCATCGTATTGTAAAAAAAAAGACGTTGGTGATTATCTTGTGAGTACACAAGCTCCCCAATTCCAAGTAGTCATTGGAGAGTTTCTTCAAGACAGATTTTGGCTCCTAGTTCTCTCGTATCAAAGGTTTCTGACATTATCGATGATAGAAAATCATTCTTGCACCGACTGCTCAATTGCTCACAACCTTGGGCAAACAGCCAAAAGATAAAAATGGCAATGGCCCACGTATGATACTGAATCCAAGTGAGGATATGTGAGTCAAATTTCCGCCGGATTCTCGTTCTCGGTGGCTTCATTAGAAGAAAGACTTCGAATAATTTACTGACAGACAACTATGCAGTGGAATGGAAGATACAATTTCGAATTATGCGCACGAAATCGGCCACGCTTTTGGGCTCTTGCACGAACAGCAGCGTGCGGACTTATGGACTGGTAGTTTCATGGGCAACGGAAGGACTAACAAGTTCATCTTCAATTGCAAGAACCTCGCCGACTACGAGGAAAAAGTGGCACCACTGGAAGAATCCAAACGGGATGTGGTGTGCAAAGCGCGAGCATCAGCAGAATCCATCGGCTTCAGCGCTATGGAATTCTTACCTCTCCCGGCTCGAACGATATACGGCGGCCAGTCAGAAGACAATCCTGATATGGATACTAAATCTATCATGATGTACCCTTCCAATGCCGGAGGTATTGGCACCGGCAAGGACCGCGCGGTTGTCTATACGCTACAGAATGGAGACAGGATAGACTATAATACACAGCCAAGTCCAATTGATATAGACACAGTGAGTGCCCTTAAACATCTTCTTCCGTGTTGCAGTCAGAACTCGGAGACTTGTTCGAGCACAAAGAGAAATCATTTTTCGTTGAATTGGTTAATTATTTCTATGGAGGCAATTCGCTGACCTGCACTTCTGTAGATGAACAGGTTATATCCTGCCACTGCCGTCCGAGAAACACCTTGCTTTTTCTGGCAGGATTGCAGTGCATTTAAATCTAAATTCTCCAGTATGACTGGTTGCTTCACCGGTAGTAATTAGCAGCACAGTCGGTGCAGCAATTCATTAACCACCCACGAACTCCAATAATTCAATGAAAATTTAAATTTTGAGATACTCAAATAAACATTGGTTTATAAGATTCCTTTCGTCAGGTTCGCTGAACACCCTACTTTATAGAGTATATGAAGTTGTTGCGAAGTGATTATGTTTGGGTGGTGATTCTGTGGGGGTTAATGAATTACTGCACCCACTGTGCTGCTGAAATACATGCACTTCCTGTTATCACGAAGGATAAAGAATACGCTGGATAGGAAGGAATCGTAAATGTACAATTTATCAAATCACATGAAGACTTGACCATTCAAGATGATTATTCAGGAGCTTGTGATTTGTGCTTGAAAGATGTCAGTGCCAGGCCCTCGCGTAGCTGCTGCGTTTGGCCTAGGATGCCAGAACTTTTACTTGAGTGGGTTGACAGAAAGTCGACAGAACAGCTATGCAACATCATATCAAATGAAATTTGACCTCAGAAGGCTGCAGGTAGAATAGTCGTCTGGTCAACCAAAAGCTATCTCGGAGATGAACCTCGGCAAACCAATTCGGTACAGTACCGCGGAACACAAACCCACAGTCTATTCTGCAGCCTAGTAACCATCCTGTACAAAAAGAGTGATTTACAGCCGTTTCCTTTGTACCTGCAGGACGCCACCAACGTAAACCCAACGCCCTTCAATAGTACAGTATTTTAGCTTCATGCATGAAAACTCTTTGCGGGCCGCCATCCAGGGATCCCGCCACTACTGTATACTTTTGGCGCCCGGGTAAATTAAGCTTTGCGGTACCCCTAGCCGGCTATCTACCGCGCCGCCACTAGTCGCAACTGTTCCCTGTAGTAGTAATGTCGGTACCGACTGCTTGGGTCACCACCCCCGTTTTTTCTCATACTTCACGGAGCTGTATGCTATATACGTTATTTTTCGCCGATAAAGGTGTGACTATGGACTTATCGAGTTTATTACTTCGGCCGATTGGTTGGCACTTACGACGGAAGTATTCAAGCACTATAGGTCTTCCCAATAATGAGGACCTAGTGATTCGGTGAGAGATGTTTCAGTTACTGCGCAATCTGCAGAATATGCATGAAAGTGGAATGTAATCCAACTTTGAATTTTGTGGGTCTGATATTTGGTGTTGCTCAAGGATAAGGGTTCAGACTATATCTCTACGACCGTGGGTAGGGGTGAACCACGACAAGGCTCGACCTCCAGTGCAAACCGCTTTTCCGTGCCGAACTATAGGGCCTCGGAAGATGGAAATGAAGACGCATGTGGCGCCAATAAGTTCACCGTCTACGGATAATCCACCCCGAAATGGGCAGTCTAGTCATTTTTACTGCTTATACTCGTCCTCTTCAAATTCCCAGCTTTCTCCATTCTAGTTCTCATATTCGTCTGTCCTTATTATCTTTTCGTTTCGATTAGGTTCATTTGGGTGACCGATGATCACAAGCAGAATGCTGCACAAAGTTCTGCTACCGTCGATTTTAGTTTTGCTGCAAGCAAATGCGGTGTATTCTCAGAGCTATGATGACTTTACTTGGATCAAAGTTGGTTATAGTATCTCACTTTTATCTCAGTGCTGACATTAATTAGAAATGGGCAGCTATTGGCGACTCATTCACGGCGGCTATCGGTTCTGGAAGCTTGTACAGCAAAAGTAAGAGCGACGTAAAATGTTCAAGGTACGACTACGGGTATCCTGCCATCATGAACCGATTCTTTGGCCTTAGCGTTGAAACTTTCTCCTACTTGGCCTGTTCTGGGGACACTTCTACGGATATCGCGGGCCAAATTGAAGCTCTTGATGCAGGTCAGGATCTTGTCGTGATGACTGCTGGGGGAAATGATCTTTGTTTGGTAAGGAGAAGCACATTTGAGATTTCCAATGCGTTTGATACTGATATTTTATCCTTTTTCAGTCGAGCATTATAGCCAACTGCGTTGTTTCACCGACGGGATCCCAAAGCAATTGCCAAAGCATGATAAGTTCTGCTCAGACGGGTATCGACACTTATCTCGTGGAAAACATAAAGTCTCTACTAGAATCATTGGATGAGAAGATTAATGATGGGGGAGTGGTTGTGTTCAACTATTATGCCAAGTATTTCAATGTCGACAACGAAGATTGTGCTATGGAATGGTGGAATTGGCCATTTTCCGCAAACGGTTCTCCATTGACCACAGATCTTCGGAAACAGCTCAATACCTTGGTTGACAACACGAATGCTGCTTTGAAAAAGGCAGTTGAAGCCGCAAATGTTTCAAAGATGACTTTGGTCGCAGCGAACTGGGACCCTTGGGTCTCTGAGATGAAGGGGCAATTTTGCCAGCCTGGTGCCTCACCAGATCCGAATGATCCTTCAAATGATAATGTAATGTTCTTTAAGCTCAACACAAGGGCGCCAATTTCCACCCTCTTCGAGAGAGATGGCTGGAATGTTATGCAGAATCGGACGGCATATGATATCTCTGCGGCCGAGGAAGCTTTGTGGAAGGGGACGGAAATGGGCCTTGAAATGCAATCGCGGGACATCACGGCACCCCACTGTTCTTCATCAGCGTTTGCAAATTTTATTCTAACCAGATTTGGTGGAGATGGGATCGGAAAGATCTTCCATCCAAACGAGCTGGGTCACGAGGTCATAGCTTCTTTCGCCTTGAATGCTGTTCGTGAAGGTCGCTCCAAAGTTCTTGGAATATCTGCTCCCACCTGTGCGGTATCAACGGGTCCCACCTGCTACCAAACGAAGGGATCAACGGCATACGCTAGTTCTTATGCACTATACTCGAACACCGCAGCATTTTGCAGCGAAGTTAAGTCGAAACACCCCACCAATACTAAGAACTGGGAGTACTCCACGACGTACAACAAGGGAACTGTCGACGAGAATACATTTAAGATTTCGCTTTCCAATGATGCAACGGCATTCAACGAAGATCAGTGCAACAAAGCTGTCAATGTCATTCTCGATGGATGTGACGGCAACGACCCCGGAAATCCAATGAATTGGAAGTTTGGAGGTGAACTTGTGGAAGGCAGCTACACTTACAGCATCTCGATAACAAGAACGAATCGGCCTTTCCCAGTTATAACATACCCTGATCAGAAATGTGAAAGCTGGTATAAAGGTATTTGGGATCAATATGATATTTATGGCGCGGGTTGGGCAACATGGGATTCCGGTCAATCATCCCTGCGACCAAATTCTACAAGCTGTTTCGGGCTTGGACTCACGGGGTGGAACTTTGAGTATTATGATAAGCCGGATAAGGATGGTTATGAATGGCATGCCTGGTAAGATTTATACCCATGAGGCTTCACTAGTATCCACTGACAGGAAATTAGGTTCAAGTCACCTATTTGGACTCGAGCAAGGTGTTATAACAACAACAAGGTGCAGAGCCGCTCCGGAGGGCCTTCGCATGGGGGTTGTCGTGGGAATGGATAATGAAGTGAATCAGAAGCCGTGAGCTATCGGTAGATGGGAACCAAGGGAGGCCCCTTAGGAAGTCGAGAGGAGCGTTATACAAACCGTCGTCGAATGGAGTCTCTCTTTCGGTAGAAAACCAACATATTTGCAAGAATTAAAATTACTTAGAAGTTTACGGGAAGCATTTGTGATTTAAAATGACATAAGTCACCGATATCAACCACTATGTGCGCGTGGAAACCGTCAATCCTATCGTTCACTCTGTCTTGTCGGAAGATATATAACATGAGATAGAATGTGAACTATTGCAAACGCATCTATGCATAACTACTAGTAAGCTAGTGGCTACCTTATTCCGATGACGAAAATGGTGGAGCAGTATGCTTGATGAATGTACCAGTGTCTGGACACTCATGATCTAGACCGTCAACTTCGCCCCTAGAATATTCGCACCAATTTGGATACAATTCTGAACTTGATAGCCAATATATGGATAGTGGGCTCGCGATTTCTATACTTCAGTCGCGCTCAAACGAATTCAAAGTTTTCAATCCGAATTATTAGTCCAATATTCCAGTTACAACATAAAGTACCCCTGGATGCCAATCGATGCCAGTAATTTGGAGCAACGCCCTTCACTAGCAGCCAAGCTTGATCTAAAGCATGAACGACTTCCTCTGGCAATTGGCGTTTCTCTAAATCTACTAAATTCTCTTCAAGCTGAGTGGTACTCGTTGCCCCAACAATAATGGCATCACCCTGCTCTTTCCTAAGCTGGGAATGATGCTTCAACCAACGCAATGCACACTCCGCCTCTGTAAGTCCATGTTTCTTTGCGGCTGTTCGGATGATATCCAACGCATCGAAATAGGCATCGTTCCAGTAGCGCCCACGGTGTAATGCACCCTTGCTAGGATCGAACCGCGATCCTGTGTCAAAGTCTGCTTGATCGCTCTGGTAGCGGCTAGTCAGGAAGCCACCAGCTAGTGGCTGGAAAGCATAGAGAGATATTCCATAGCAGCGAAGGCAAGGAAATGGTTCAGGCTCAATTGTGCGATGAAGCGCATTATAGATGCCCTGGTAGACCGTTGGTTTAATCCAGCCATGTTTATCGCAGATCTCGCATATTTGTGCCACTTCCCATGACATGTAGTTGCTGATGCCAAAGCGAGCGAAATAACCCTCCTTGTGCAGCTTATCTACCTCGCCTAGTGTAACTTCGTAGGATGTCTTTCGATCGGGTCCATGTAGGTAGAACAGGTCAATCTTAGATGCTTTGAGCGCCTTGAGACTGCGCATGAGGCCCCTGCGTACGTCCGCTGCCTGGTGGGTGTATTGATCAACTGCGGTTGTGGCGATGCCAAAGTTTGGGTACAGTTTTGTACCCATTATGAGACCTCGCTCTTCCCAATGGAGATCTCCAAGGAATTCCTCGGTTGTTCCATTACCGTAACCACGGACACTATCGACTTCGGTGTGACCATGTTTCTGAAAAACGTCGATGATCGCGGCTGCGTCTTTGATTTGATGAACACGAGCGGCCAATTTTCCCTTTAAAGATTGTTAGTTCTTGAAAGCATTAATGGTGTTGAGGCTATTGACTTACCCGGGAGGCCAAATGTCATGGAACCAAAAACGACCTTGAGGTCGTTATTTTGCGAGGCGTTCATATTGTCAAAAGTGTTGGAGTCCAGGTAACGAATGGGTGCAGAGAGATGTGTTAGTTGCCAGGCTCTGTGAGAACTTAAGAAGGCTTCAATTCTCAGTTCCACTTCGGGGACAAGTTAAGTCCGGTCTTGAGGCTACAAAGCGCGAACAGGTTTAAACTCCGTCCTGAATGTAGGCGACGCTTGTAGTCTCTCACCTTATATTCGAGCAGCACTAAGTAGATAGCATTACGGTGCAGGGTGGCAGTAGAACTACATGAGATAAATTCCACGCAAAACATACATAATATGATTGGTGGCTTGGTCTCTCCTGAACTAGTACGTACGCTTCCAGAGATGCTGTTCTTGAGGCCTCCGATGAACTCACGGCACTTATGCTTGGTCCAGCAGAGTCACTGGTTCCACCTGTACGATCTTTCCAAACACTTCATCAAAAAACTCAATGCTGATAGATTTATTTTACAGCCTAATTCTTGGATAAGCGTGACAGCACTCCAACGTTTCCACATGTAAGCAGTAACATCCTGCGACCTTGTGTACCAGATATCCAGTAAGGAGGAGTCTATTTCATCAAAAACATACTGCGCAGTGAATGAATGGCTGACATACAAACACCAGCGCAAAATCGTTCCCTCCGAACAGCACCTCCACCTTTAGCAAGATCGCTGAAGCATGTTCAATTCCTGAGTCTGACGCCCGGAGCCTAATCCGTCATGCAATGAGCTTCTATATTTTCCACGAACCATCCCCGGGCGTGGTTGCACACACGGCTTCGTCCCGAGCACTTGCCAGGATTCCTCCCGTCGAAGACTTCATCGGGTTCATAAGTGAAGAAATGCTCCCAGCATCAACTCGACTTGTGGACGCGATGATCAAGTGGCTCGGCTCTCAGGAGTCCAATGAGACGGGATATGCGCTCGCGAATGGGACTGATGTTCCCATGATGAAGTATATCTCGAAAGATGCGCGACGGGCACAGCAGATGGGAAGAGCAATGAGCTTTTTGAAATCAAGACCGAGTGAAAGTGTGCAACGCGTCTTGGAAAGCTTTGCTTGGGGTAATGCTGCTGAGGGGCTTTTGGTTGATGTTGGTGGTGCTAAGGGCACTGTCGCTTTTGAACTACTACGATTCCTACCTAAGATCAAGTGTATAGTGCAGGATCAGACCGAGGTAGTAAAAGACACAGAAACACCTGATGATCTGCAAGAAAGATTGAGCTTCATGGCGCATGACTTCTTCCAGGAGCAGCCTGTTAAGGGAGCAGATACTTATCTCCTTTCTAATGTGTTGCACGATTGGTCGGACAAGCACGCAGCCCAAATCATCGGTAATTTGGTTCCGGCGTTGAAGAAGGGGGCGAGAGTAGTTGTCTGTGATAGGTGTCTTCCCGCGCCTTGCAAGTTGTCGCCGTATCAGGAAAGAAAGCAGAGGTAGGTTTGGAGATCCGCGAAGCAGTAAGATATTCGTTGACTAATGATTGTTATGGCGGATGACCTTTACATGAAGGGCATTCAGAATGCTAAGGGTCGCGATCCCAGTGATTGGGAACAACTTTTTGACTCTGTTGATTCGAGATTTAAGTCGTTTACGGTGGGCACAGTCAAGGGCTCGGAGCTATTAACAATCAGTGTTACATGGGAGGGTCATGCCACATTTAGAGAAGTGATATCTAGATATGGTTTTCTAAATAGTATATTATAATGTGGTTATCAAATAGATGTCTGCTGAGCAACTTCACTCCATCCCCGTAGATCAAACAAACTCTTGTGTTCTTCTATTGTGGCATTGACTTCAGTTGTCAAGAAAGTTCCCATATCCATGATGAAAGGATAACATGAGCCTTGATTGATCGCCTTTTTTGTTCGTCATAAAGAATAAATGTATTACCCTCGACAACTTGCTGGCCGAGCCCTTAACTTTTCAATGTGAATGCAGGACTACTATAATCACAGATACAGCGGTAGGCATGCAAGCCAGTTCATCTATGAAAGGGTGGGAAAATGGATTATCATGATTGCGGGCAAGCGACATCGCGGGAGTGCCTGCATCATTTCCCTCTCCATTGGAGTTTGGTCGGCCCGCTCGTGTAGCCTACGCTGCTGCACATAGAAAATCAGTCGTGAGGAAAATCTCGCTCTCATAAAAGAGTGCTTAGCCAAGAAGCAATCGGGGACGCAGTGTCAGTTCAAACCACGCAACGAATCCGAAAGGATCGGAGAGATTCTAGGGGAAAATATTACACTCATGTCTAGAATAGTCTACTCAGCGTCAAATTAGATGCCAAGAACGCGTGTAGGCTGGTGACAGTACGTCTCGTGGCCCGGAAATTTCATTTTTGCCTCTGAGGCCTAGGTGACCAAACCATGACCAATATCAGTTCACAGAAATGATTTCTTTAGAGTCCAGGGCTTGAGTATCTAAGATACCACCCGGTCCACATATGAGAGCATCAGTTCCCAACTCCGTACTCCATTTGTCATCTATCTACTTTCGTTCAACATAATTTGGGAAACTTTAACTAAACATCGAGTTGGCCCCGTGCCGTTCAACGACGAGAACCTGCGATAGTGTTTCTGAGACCATTTCTTTACAACAAATACCTGGCATGTAGACATTAGGGAAGTCTAGGAATAGACCGCGGCGCAGAGCAACGACGCTGAACCTACTCGCAGAGGCTGTTGCAGTGATCTCACAGGCAATAAAGGCCATTCATCCAGAAAGGTGACGAACAACAGAGAGCACGAAACCGAGCCAGCTCCTCTAGTCTAGATCTCGATCTCGCAAAATAGAACTTCCTTTCTCTAGGGAGCACAAGCAATGGGATTGCAGAAAGCATTGTTATATCGGGTACAGATCCGACGATCCTGAAGTGAAGGACAGGCTCATCAACGAACTGGAAAGAAACTTTGACCCAGACTTCGAATTGTGGCAGATTAAGACAAATGGAAAATCGGGATATATTCTTGAGATAACACTGCCGGGATAGACTATAGTGCACGATGGAGCACCTGAAGGATGTTTCACTGGGTTCACTGGAAGACCCTACGTATAGTTGGTCGCCAATCAGTTCGTATCTGAACATCAAGACAGTGGCTTTCGAGAACTGCCTAATCCATTTGTGACTATATTGAAAACACCCTTGTGGGGGATTTGTAGCTGATCGCCGGGATGTTTGGGTAGAAGACTGGATGAGGGGGTATGAATAGGTTGCGATACATAGATCTCTGAATACATAGCATTTTTGTTGTCATGCTAGGAACATATCAACAAGGCGTCTGGGGATGTAATTTCCAATGTACAGATGATCAGTAAGACATAGATTGTAAGTAGATGTGTTGAAAAATCTCGCACGCGGAATCCGCCGCGATATCATAGACTGGCTCTCGCACACTGATCTGTTCGTAGAAGAAACTGGGTAGCACTCAGCTGCGTGCGACCTGCTCACATGCAAACATGTCTACATCTACTCCACACAAGCGAGTTAGGGGGCGATATGAAGAAGGCAAAGAAGGTCGAGGAGGCAGCGAAAGTCATAACAGGTTCTGCGTTGGATGGAGCCTCTACCCACAGCTCTACCGTCCAGGGTACAGTCGTAGACAATGGGTGTGTGCCTGTGTGTGTGTGTGCAGAATGGGACAGGTCCGGAGTTTATAGTTATGTTCTCTATACTATACAGAAGATTGAGGATGACGGGAACTCGGGGGAAGTGTAACCACTGGCGGAAAAATTGTCTTGATATTCAGAGAAAATAGGAGCAGCAAGAGTGTGAGTGAAAAGGAGTGCCGAAAGGAAGGATTAAAACCTTCGCGCGAAAGAGTTTTAGGGATCTGACACACGCAATTATGGGAATTCGATGGTACAGATAGCAAACCTGATTCAAACCGATATAGCATATGTGAAGACGAAGACCCGCTTTGAAGCCGAAGAGAACCTTGGGCAGAAGGCAATCTCATATATCTGGTATGATGAAAAATGCGAGTGCATTGGTGTCCGTCCACATTTGCCAATTCTCAGGCAATGCTTCTAGATCCCGAAAAGTATACCAACACACGTGTTCGATCCATAGAACAGATGTATAAATATTGATTCTTTAACCTGAAGCCGATTCGAATTCTACTCAGGCCCATGATAAGGCCTGTAAAATTCTCTCTACATTTATTACATGGTCGTCTCGCTGTAGCCACCTCAAGGTGGGATTAGACGCCAAAATTTCGCTCAGGATGATAGACGAAGATTTGGTCGTCCCAAGAGGTCATTCCTTTACGTACTGAGAAAATCTCAACCGGAGACACCGAGGAAACCACAAACCCAGAAGCTCTAGACTGGCCCCCGCAAAGTGCGGGTTTTTAATATAAAATACTTTCTCGATGCTGTAATCCTAGCGTCATCAGTTCATTCACTTTCATTTCTTTGTCTTCCAAATAGTCCAAAGCAGAGATTCAGTTCGCCGTCTATCCATCAAGGAGAACCCCAATATCAGGATTCGGAATCCGCGAATCATTTGCAATTTCCAACACGCCTTTGGAATTGAGATTTCGCGAACCTCCGATGTCGTCCCAACGCGCAAGTACAGGTCGTGGAACCAAAGAGAAACCCCGCCACAAGCCCACTGGCCAAGGACTTGATGGTGATATCTCCGCTAGAATTCGTCCTCATGAGCCTGAGAACCATCACAGATCCAACCCCCAGACCGGAAACAGTAGGCAATCTAGAAGTCATTCTCGTGGACCCAGCGGCGGTGAGAAGCGTCCAGGATCCAAGTCTCGGACCAGTAGTCAGCACAGGTCCAAGCACCCGGCGAACGAGGTCGTCGAGCCAGCATCTCAAACTTCAAGTAGCATTCCCAGCCGCTGGGAACCTTACGCTAGGGACGACCCCAGATGGAGACCCCATTCAAAATTCTATGTCGGACACACCTTTAAAACTATTGAAGTAAAAGGGAAATTCGTCAGGTACCTTATAGAAAATACTAAAGAAGGTGAATATGAAATTGTAGAAGACGATTCTAAAAAATATGCAATCAGACTGGCACCTAGCGCAAAATATGGGCTAATTGGGGGAATCCCCCAATTGTGGTCGCATCTTAATACCTGGGTATGTGATTATCGAAGGCACAATGGCGATGACAGCATTGGGGACCTAGGAAATCCATATCGAATGTCTTACGAAGAATGGATAAAGATAAAAACGTCTCAGGATTAGGTGCAAAGATGGCGGACAGCTAGGATGGAAACACGACCCGTTCTACTCGTGCGGGCCAGCGAGAACTGAGAAGCTGGTGCTTCGATTTCCACATCTTGGAGTTCTCGGAAATGCGATAGTAGTAGCTTCAAAGGACAGGGACATGTGCATGCAAAATGGAGTTCTGAGTGTCTGTTTCTGCATTTTGGATTTCTGTTTTTGGGATAATTTTGGCGTACGGGACTCCAGACTAGACACTACTTAAATTGGAAAATCGCACCATAATATTGAATAAGCTGATAAGATTTATGCGCTTAATGCTTCCAAGGATATTTATTGAATTGAGTATTGAAGGAGTTCGCTGGATCGATGCTGCTGAAAGTTCCCCGAGTTGCACCCTTGAGGAGGTTTCTCAGACGCGGGGTCGACAATGGTGGTTTTTAGCTACTGGGACAATATTGAAACAAGATATGCTCAATCCTACAGTCTAGTAGCGCCTCGCATCTCTTAATGATGAATCGATAATCTACTAATGGATGTGATCTGACTTGATCTGATTTAACCCATGTGCCTCTTTGAATACTTCAGACGACTCAGGCTGAATGATGGCTTCGCCCAACATAGCAGGGAGGAGAAAATGCGAAAACAGATAGAGCAAGGCAAGTTAAGTCCACTGGAGAAGACGTGGAAGTAGGGAAGGCAAGATAAAACACACAGGAAACAAAGCACCGAAATGAGGATGCGGACATTTCGTGGACGGAGGAAATCAGAAATCGAAGCATTGAAGAGATTCGAGACAGACCGAATGAAAGAATTGTAAGTCTACCTCCTAGAAGATATGTATACTCCCCTATTTTCTTATCAAGACGGCTTTCTGCTTTCCAGACTGGAAATTTGGAATTCGTGGATGGTGACCTAGAAGCACTTCAACTGCTCATGTATCTCGGCAGACCAACAGGAGATGCGAGTCTGGTGTCCAAGTATGAAAAATCGTAGTCCTTTCCGGGATGACAACGGCTCGATGACTGTCGGTGAACGGTTTCTAATTAAGGTATATCATTTTATCTCTATTGTTTATCCTGAATTCTGGTCTATGTTGCTTGAGCGTCTAAGGAGCCTCTATATATCGTTTCGTATCTACAAGGCACACTGCTGACGATGTGCTGAAAGATTTGCTGAAGGGGTTGGTTGCCGGTTAGAAGGACGTCGGATCAGCGTACCGTTAGTTGGGTTGGTTGATAAAAGTCATCGATGTCGTTCCGGCGTGTTTTACAGCTTAGCCATCGGCTTCACTTCCTTCAAAATAATGAACAATGCATCTCCCGTGGCCAGAATCGTCCCATTGCCATCCTCAATTGTCGCTTTCCCAAACAGCTTCCGTCCCTCTTTCCTCTCTATCCAACTCTTCCCCAACACGATCGACGGTGTCCGAATCGGCTTCTTATACGTAATATTAAGATACGCCGTCATCGTCGTCTTGTCCCTTGGTCTCGCGCTCTCCGCCGCACACCCTATCATATCGTCCAACATCACACCGACGAATCCGCCATGGCAGGTATCGATATGGCCATTTACATGTGAACCCAGGCTGATTAGTTGGAGAATTTCACCGAAAGGGCGGGTGCTAGAAGGCGGCGAGTAGAGCTGTTGCAATTCTTTGATCGTCTCGGCGGTGTTCAGCGCGATGCTCGTTAATGTGTCACCAGTATGGGGTTTGAGGATTCGCTGGCGAGCTTCGAATGGGCGGAGTGTGGGGTCGGAAAGGATGGCTTGACACCATGGTAGCGAGGAGAAGTGCGCTGCTGTCGTGGCTGGGATTGGGGCGAAGGTATACAGCTCTTTGCTGACGGTCATGGCGGGAATTGATAATAATTCTCCATGTTAACTTAGGGGAAACGCGAGGTTATTCACGACTTTCATAAACCTCGGCTCCGATAGTAGTTCGGAATCGACAACCGCGATAGACCCATAGACCTCGGCTCCGGCTGTACTATTGCCAGCTATTGATAGCCGCGATGGACCCATCAATCATGACGGATAATAGTGACGCCAATCTCCGAGAAGGTTTAGTGGTTGAGGCAGAAAGTGGCCCCTGTTCTCAAGTTGAAACGATGAAACGACGGAAACGTCGGAAGATCATAACGGGATGAAACATGAGAGACACGGACGGGAGTCTGGAAGAGAGCGATAGGGCTTGGATGCTGGAAAGAGAGTTCAGAAGTGAGTGTACGGAAGTACTTACGTTTGCATTGCATGACTGTCTCCAAGGTAAGGCAAGGGAGAAGGGGAAAAGCGAATGAATATTGAAGGATGGATTGATGGGTTGATAGAAGTATTGGAAATAATGTTAATCATCCTTCCCATCCTCCAATAGCTTCCTCATATCACATACTTCGTACAGCAATGGCCCCCCTTTCCTAACTTTGCATGGCGAGAGTACGGACCGGTGGACACAGGTGGGGTGATATCGGCGATGGTCAAAGAGCTGCATGGACCTCTTTTGGAGATGAATACTTCGTACTTATATGAGGTTCATATATGAGGGTTCGTTGCACCTGCAGACGCGCAGACTCGCATGTGAAAGGTTCCGCCGTCAGCAAATCAGCGGGCACACAGCGGAGAAGCGATCTACAATAACGGTTAGCATACCCCAGTGTTATAGGCTATTCTCCACTACCTTAGCACCCTAAGACGATGAAACGAGCCTACTTTAAAGTACTTTACGCATCTATTTTAGAGCTCAGATGCCCCTGTAATCTATCAACACAGTACTCGCAGTCCTCACAGTACTTCGTACTCACAGTACGTTGCCGGTAAGTTACATGAAGGCCAGCAAAAAGAAAAGACTGGACGCGCCGCACAGTGTAGTATCCAACTGTTTTCTTCTTGCGCTCAGCATTGGTTGATGTGAGCTTTTGAAGTGGAATAATATGTGTTGGTTTCTCAGAGCAGCTTAAATAGATCTTGTCCATCCTGCCCTGCCCTGGCCCAGCCAGCCCACTTTCTAATTCTGAACTTCTCCATTCTTTCTCATCGAAGCATTTCATCCCTCCCTGGACATAGCTCCAGAGCTTCATTTCGAACTCCTTGTGGTTCCGTCCATTCATTGGCTGTCAGCAACACGCTCATTCTTTCTTGGTTATCTTTTGAGCAAGCCACTCACTCACTCTTTGCGAATTGTTTCACTCTACGAAGTACCGACGCAAAGTTGTCGACAACAGCAACCTCCAATGCGACCATAATATCCATTCACTCATTCCCCGACTCATTCGACTTTGTCCAGACTTCCCTTCATAATCGCACTGCTTTCTACAGTTTTCCAGTCATCTTGATTCACTTCTACAAAAGCGTATTGATATTATTTGTTTACTTCCAATACCCATACACCCTTTTTCTCACAAGTCGCGCAATTAAAACACCACCACCATCATCACCTACCACATATAGCTTACACAGCCCTCCGCCATCCTCTTACAATCCTTCCAATAATTACGAGAACACGAGATACATACCGATTTCAGTGTGGAAGACACTCTGGATATATCTTAGCTACAAAAGTCTAGATCCCCCGAATCTTTCGAGAATACAGATCTACCCTCGGCTCAGGACCTTGAAGGACCTTGAAGGACCTTGAAAATAATCTTGCGACACTACCCCGAAGATCGCCTCCATTAATATCACGGACCCTAGCGACGATCATACTATTCTGGCACAAAGGGAGGCATAATGTGGAAGCGTTTGAACGCTCCGAAAAATGGCGGCGCACGTCAATCTAGCATCAGCGAGCCGGTACTGGTCGAGACGACGATCTATGAGAAATCCTATGGGGCTGCGGGGGGAATAAATGTCGATATGGATATCCCGCATTCTGGTCCCCCTCCGCCAAGACCCAAGAGAGACGATGCGCCAAAGGGACTACCACTTCTCCCATTGTAAGTCTTGTGACTTTCCTATCGTGAGGTTGGCTTGGGAGTTTGCGGGCAAAAGGAAATTGGGAGGGAGTCATGGTTGTTCAGCTTATGCTTCAGCTCCATGATTTCTCGACTAATCGATGTCTCACCCCGGGAAACATATACTGATGTTACTACAGTACTGTAGTTCCTCCTATGCATTCGCGCCAGAATTCTCACAACGATAGACCGGTATCTTCAGTATACTCACAGCAATCTCCAAGTGCTTTTCATGACCAATTCCCTTACAATACATACGCGAAACCCATGACTCCTGATACAGCAGATGTCTCTCCGCCGAGTTCTCCCGAACTTGATGGCCATCGAAGGTATGTTGTGCGATTTATTTGGATACTGAGAGACTTTTGGTTGTACGGCAGATACCAGTCGGGAACTGCTATGTGTTGTGTGCGGACCATACGTCAACTGCGCTAGTTCGCACGGCGTTCATTCTTTTTTCTACTTGTTGTCTGCGTGGTGGAAACTAACTTCTAGCAAACAGTAATGCAAATCGATACCAAGATCATGAAGTCTCACCAATCGACGAGATACCGGATGTCTCACGACTCGGATTTGGAAAGACGAGGGAAAATGAGAACTCCGACTCTAGATTGAAGCCGCCATCGAGCAGCATTCCAGTCATGAGAAGAGAGAAAAGACGTAATCAAGTTGCCGCCGCCGCTGCAAACCTACTGGCCCGGAAAGATGCTGGCGATGGGCCGAAGGGTAGAAAGACTGCCGATGTCAGATGGGATCCATATTCTGGCGAACAAACTACAAGTGAAAAGGGAAAACCGCAATCCGTCAAACCTGGAGAGTTTTCAACACCGGGACATCCGCCAATCGCAAAAATGGGCAACACGTCCATAATAAGCGCAGCTCCAAAACCTCAGATGTCGTTTGGCGAGCGAGTTCGCAAATTGAAGAATAATTCCCCGATAGAGAAACCGGAGTGGAAAGGAGCAACAGGACGCACCGCAATTGTGCCTACACCTACAGACAACTACGATATGCCACCCCTTAAAATACCGCCAAGAAGCGAAAAGCGCATTACCTCGCGCACCAACACCCCTGCATCATCCGTCCAAAGTCCTGCTAGTGAAACAAAATCGGCATCATCTTACCTGGATCTACCTGGGACACTCTCTGTCAATGCAGGACAATCATCAGGCGGCCGAAACAGCCCGCAGACCTTTATTGAACCATCTCAACTATCTCAATCAGATTATGTATCTCAGGACTTCCAAGACTACACTTCCACGGAGAACCACTACAAACATGCACAGAAGGACTCCACTGGTACTATCGAGCGCAATTTCCGCGAAGCTCTCAAGAATTCCTTCCCACCGATCGATCCCAATGAACCTTATGTGCAACCTCCCTCGCGATTCAGCATTTCAACTAGAGCGACATCTGAAGCCACACAATCTACACGGGCTCCATCCCTGGACCTGACGAATCCAGAAGCCATGCATCCACCCATGCCGATCCAAGCCTACACCATGACCACACAAGGCCCCTCCTCAATCCTAAACCGCAAGCGTCCAAAGGTCGCCCCCGACTCTCCCACTCCCTCTTCCAACTCCAAATCTGTCACCAGAAAAGCAGTCAATTCTTCCAGCCCCATCACCATCAGCATGACCTCCTCGATTGCACCCCCGCCACGCACCACCTCGTTCACATCCACCACCTACAAGAACGCAAAGTCCCTCCCGAACACCCCTGCCGAAGCGCAGTCCCACGATCTCATCAGTACCCTGGAAGCGAAACTCGAGGCCCTGGCGCATCGGAGACAGAATATCGAGAGGAGCATCAAGGCGATGACGGAGCTGATGCCCGCGGATAAGATTATTATGACAGAGGAGGTGCGCAGGAAGAGAGAGGTTGAGAAAAAACAGATTGAGGGGTTGAGAGAGGAGGAGGCGGAGATTAGGAAGGAGGAACATGAGTTGGGGTTGAAGTTGCATAGGGCGTGGAAGAGGAAGGATAAGGATACGGTGTATGAGCCGACGGGGCTGTGGGTTAGGAGAGTGACGGGATGAGTTTGAGATTGGGAGGAGATTGGGAGAGGCTTTTGTGTGTGTAGGATAGTGCTTTTGGGACATGATAGATAGTGAAGTTGAACTGAAAAGGGAGTGGGGAGTTCTTGGATTCTTTTCATCGCATGCGGGCAGCGAGCGCCATATTCTTTTCTTCATTCGTCGCATAGTATAGGGACGGGACGGGATGGGATACTCGGATAATCAGGGATGTGTGCTGGGTGTATAGGGGATGTAGGAAGATCTGATTAAAATAGAAGAAAGGATATGTTTCTGTATAAAGTTTTTCTAATTTTCATGTATATGTAGGTATATGTATGCACTTTTTTGATTTTATCACTTGATTTCTGTGCGAGGATGTACTTGTACGTGTATGTATGTGTATGTATGGATGTGATTATGTATCTACTTGTGATATTGTGATATGATGGGGTAGGGTATGGTGTGTTTGTCTTGCGGTGGTGAGAGAGTGAGAGAGTGAGAGGGGGGGTGGGGGTATGACAATTTTGCCGTGGGACTTGAGGTTGTATTGTGTGCTGTTTCGACCTGTGGACGTGTGATGAAATTGATGGCGGGGTTCCGGGGAACGAGAGGGTATGGGGGGAGGTGAAGGGGATGGATGAATAGGTGGATGGATGGCTTTGGGAGAGGAGTTCGCGGAAGGGTTCATGGAATGGTGGTCGACGAATTGTGCTGTCATATCATATTATCATTACTAAAGGGGAATGAAGTATCCCAAATAAGTGGTGACAATGTGTGAACAATAGGATTGAAAGAAGCAAAACAAGGAAGGTCATGAGGAGGGGGAACCAATGACTGAGTGGTTTTCGTCGGAGTCCAGGATGAAGAATGGAGAGGCTAGACTCAGTGAGAAAAGTGCTGCTGCTGTTGTGATGAATTGGGTTGCTTTGATTCCCTAAAGAGCGTGGGTGCTTTAGTTGTCTTCTTCATCTGTATCATGAGGTTGCGGACAATTCGATCTAAATATATCCCTACTCCGATTCCACTTCCGCGGTGGAAGAACTCCTTTCCCCTCCTTCCCCTCTTTCGTATTTCCCCCCTCCATAACCATCTCACCCCCTCCCCAATCCGGAATATTCGCCATTCACCCACCTACTCCTTCTTCCCCTCCCCCTTCTCCCTCTCCAACCTCTCCATCTCCCGCACACTAACCAGCTTCCCCACCACCAAATACTTCTCCTCAAACCTCTCCTCCCACCCCTTCAGCGCCTCCAATTCCTCCCCGTTCAAATCCTCCAGCGAATCCAGCTCAGCCTGCAGATCCTCCGTCAGCATCTCCGGATCAAAACTCCCCTTCGCCAGCCCGCGGCTGGCGTCGCGCCCCGCAAAATTCTCGTACGGCCCGCCCGGGCCGTAGAAGTTGCGGCCGGAAGAGACGTCGAATACGCGTCCGCGAACGGCGAGGTATACGGGGGTGTTGTTTTGGCCGGAGTAGGGGAGGAGGGTCGGTGGGGTGAAGGTCTGGAAGATGATGGGGGTGGGGGGTGGGGGCATCGGGACGGCGCGTTTGGGGCGGAGGGTGGTGTAGGTTAGGAGGGCGAGGAGGGAGAGAAGGAGGAGGTTGAGGGGGGTGGCGAGGGAGGCGCTGGGAGAGGGGTTAGTTGTTGTTGGGGTAGGCTGGGTTGGGGGTGGTGGGTGGAACGTACACTTCTGCGCCGGCGGGCTTTTGAGCTTCTGTGGTCGCGGACGGATTAGCGGATTAGTTCGATAGGTTTGTGTAGAAGAATCGAAAATTGGTTTGATTACAAAGGGAAGAAGACAAAAAAGACGCACCAGCAGCCATTCTCTTCTCAACGTAATCCATCTTGCGATATGTGGTCTCACCAACTTCCAAATCTGTTGCTTCTTATATTGCGGCTGCCGGGTACTTGTGATTTCCAATCAGTGGCAAGGAACAGTCGCAGAACAGTATTGGATTTCTCGGACTACAATTGTGTGTTTATAAAGTCTTTATAATAAGATATGATGCGATGTGAGGAGTAGTGGTGCGAGCAAACAGGGTATATTTTATGTGAAGAAGCTTCGAGCTCGGTGTCCGCGCCTCGGAAATTGCGGGGATTCCGGGAAGATTAGATAAGATGATTGATTGGTTCACCAGTGGGGTGTACGAATTCATCCAACAACCTAACAGTTGGTTTATATGACAGTTTAAACTCGGATCTTTATTTATTCCCTTTCCATTATGCTAATTGATTAACTGAATCCTATTTATATACAATGTGAAAGTAATATGAGAGTATTATTCTACTTAAACCTTCGTCTTAATCTCCTCCTCAATCTGCGTTATTAACAACTCCAATGTTATCTTCTCTCCTAACAACTGCAAAAACGGTATGTCGACTTTAAACACTTGCCAAACCCACGTTCGGAATTCCGCTGCCAACATACTATCCATTCCATACGCCGTGAGCTTTTTCTCCAGCTCTACTTTCTGCACTGCGATTAAGATAAGATTGGAGAACCGCTGTTTCACCAACGCTGTGATAGCTTCATGCAGAGATCCTGCAGCTTCTAGAGCAGTTTCGAGATGGTTGGAGATCTTGCTTCCGTGGGAGGAGGAAGTAGTCGGTGCTGATGACGATAAGGTCGATGAGAGTAAATTGGCGCGGGGATCGGAGAGAACGATATGATCACCCTCGAAACCTTTCTTACGAAGCTCCTTGAGGCCATGTGGCTCAAGACCCGTAAGAATATGGCTACTTGCTGCCCAATCGCCACCAAAACCATCAGTTTTGCCTTGCGAGCTAAGCGCCAAATCAACAATCTGGATGAGTTCGTCTTCGTTGATAGCTTGGATGCCTTTGCGAAGTAACAACGCTTCGATCTCTGGGTTCTCATGAAGATAACCAACTTCTGAGATCATACCAAGACCGAGTGCCGTTGCAGGTAGATTCAACGAGTGACGATAACGTGCGAAGGCGTCCAAGAAATGGTTGGCAGCACAGTAGTTCGATTCTGTTGCTGTACCAACAGATCCCGACACGGAAGATGTCATTAGGAAGAAAT
This sequence comes from Rutstroemia sp. NJR-2017a BVV2, assembly GCA_002946415.1. Classification (NCBI taxonomy): domain Eukaryota; kingdom Fungi; phylum Ascomycota; class Leotiomycetes; order Helotiales; family Rutstroemiaceae; genus Rutstroemia; species Rutstroemia sp. NJR-2017a BVV2. The sequence continues at coordinate 1,949,364 of NJPS01000046.1, forward strand.
CAAGGGGGTCAGAAGCCTCCCGGGCGGCGATACTGTTGTGAAGATTCCATGTGCCGATGACTTTCGGATCCACACCAGTGTGCCACGCCGAGTTGCTCATCGAAGTCCAAAGTGCCTCGGAAAGTCCCATGGCAGCTTGGATGACGCCTCCGAGAACCCCAGAAATCGAATCTACGGCTTTCTGTACATCTGCAGCATTCACAACATCACCGCGGACGACATCAACTTGCGCACCGGTTCTTCTCAGGTCTTCTACAAGGTTGCGAGCTGCGGAACGGTCGGTTCCAGAGCGGCCGAGGAAGACGAATTTTCGGGCACCGCGATCGAACATCCATTTTGCGATGGACTTGCCCAATCCTCCCAGACACCCAACCAGGAGGTAACTCTTCTTGGCAGAAAAGGTGGTTTCGTATTTGAAGGGAAGTATCTATGCAAATCAGAAAGGACTTTAATTTTCAAAAGCTAAGAAAGACTCACCTTGATGCGAGATTCGGCATTCTCAAACGAGACCGCAATCTTCCCCATGCGGTCTTTCAGCGAAAAGTACCGGAAAGCATCCGTAACTTCCGAAACGTCGAAAACTTTAAGCGGCTGTATTGACTGGATTTGACCTTCTCGGTAAAGCTTCATAGTCTCTTTAAGTAGTCTGAGAAACGCTTTGGTTAGTTTCTTGCTGCGATCATCCAGGCTCAGATGTGCTTACCTTGCCCAAATTGCCTGCACTTTGGGATTATTGCTGTAATACAAACCAGACAAGTCAAAGGCCGTGAAAGTAGCATTTTTGAGGAAATTCCTCATGTCAAGATGTCCCGCATCGAAGATGTCTTTCTTCCCAACCTCGACGAAACGTCCGAATTCGGCACATGCCTTCCAACTGTCATGAAGAAGATCACCAGTGAGAGAATTGAGAACAACATCAACACCTCTTCCGTCGGTAGCAGCCAAGATCCCGTCCAAGAAAGACGAATCTCGTGAGTTGAAGATGTGAGAAGGCTCAAGACCAAAGGTGTTGATTAAGTATTCGCGCTTTGCTTGGCTTCCGACAGTGACGAAGATCTGGTCAAGTTAGCAACTGTCCTGAGGGCGAAAATTTCCTAACGCAACTCACCTCTGCACCAGCGAGTTTTGCGATCTGAATGGCTGCGATACCAAGCCCACCAGCACCAGAATGGATGAGAACCGTCTATCCAGGCGTTAGTAAAATTCCCTAAAGGGGACGAAAAAGACATACTTCTCCCGCCTGGATCTGTGCTCGATCGTGCAAGGCGTAAATGGCAGTAGAAAAAGCTACGCCCAAAGTTGATACGGTGTTGAAATCTTCCCCATCTTCCAGCTTGACGCAAGCCCAATGGGGGGCTCGTCCCACCAATCTGAAGTCGTTGGGCGCCATTACCACAACTCTGTCTCCGACGGCCACGTTGTTGACAGATGAACCAGCAGACCTTACAACACCGCTGTACTCCAAAGCGCAAGTACCATTTTTGGTTTCAGTCTTGCCGCTTAAGACATAGATATCCTAGAGCCGGTGTCAATATCAGGGTGATCATTATGGTCTTTTGCACATACCTTTGCATTCAACCCAACGGACTTCACTTCGATCTCAACATCCGTGTCAGGTAGAGGTTCTTGGTGAATCTCTTGCTTGAACGTCAGAGTGTCAAATTGTCCAATATTCTGAATGACAAGTCGAGCATCACGCGCATCTTTCAGCGCCGCTTCTCCGACTATACGTCCCTGCTTCTGCTGGAATTTCTGGTTAAGGTCCTCATCAGGAACAAATCTACTGACATGAATTACACCATTTCGCTGGAGGAATTCATAGTCAATTGAAGATTCATCTTGGTGAAGGATGTCTATGATTTGCTTCGCTGTCGTGGTCGTTGAGGAAGCACCGTCGATGTCCAAGATGAAAAATTTCAAGGATGGCTGCTCCAACATGAGTGCTCTTGAAAATCCGTTCACGAGCCCTGTCTCTGGGTTTTTGCAATCCATAAAGTTTGCGTTGGTGAGCCAAACGATATTTGCGGCGTTGTCGGTGATGATCTTGAGTTTTGACATCTCGGTCTCGTTCACAGTAGAAAGAAGATTCTTCTGTGTTTCGGCGGTCAAAATGACAGTGCTTTTTGACGGAATGTTGCTCGAGGCGACTTCAGAGAGTGTGATATGCGTAACAATCACAGAATTCTCCAGGCCTGTTAAAGCTTCTGAAATAGTCGTTCCCAGGTCACTTATAGTATGCTCAACCTGTAAGAAGTGAAAGTCAGAAATTAATCCATTTTTGGGGGAACGAAATTCGGTATCCGAAATTCCGAATCGAGCACAAATGACTTACTACAACAGCTTGGTGAATACTGGTAGACTTATGGTCTTCATTCGCTTTTCTGCGGGCAAGAACAATGCAGGAGTTGTCGTCTATTTGGGACGTCCTGATATCGAAGTCATTCACGGTGTGCAGGTCCGAATTAGTGCTTCGAGACACAGCTAGAACTAGACCAGTCGATGACAAGAACCTAGCAATGGCATCTAGTCTAATTCCCAAAGTTGATTCAGCATTCTCGGTCTTAATTCACGTTAGCGTATAACATCACAAGCAGAATAAGAAGGACTAACCTCTGGGAGAATGATAAGATCAAAGGTATCTGTTGCCACGTATGGGGTCCATTCTTCTACCTCGGCAGATGATGGAACTTTTACGGGCTTCGCAACGGCTATGCCCCCTTCGATCAACTTGCCGATCGTAAAAGATTGATGTCGAGGAAATGCGGTAGTGGATCGAAGCAAATCTAGACAAGACTGTGTGAAATCTGGGTGTTGACCACCGCCAAGCTCGAGTATCCGCAAGGTAGGAGTTTTGTGAGTGATGAGATCGAGAGCACTGAGAACTTTGAGCAGCGCGCCATCTTGAGTAGCTATTCCATTGTTCGCAGACAATACTGAACTTGTGAGAGCTGACGACAAAGCCTCGGCATCTGGAAGTCCCAGCCCATTGATGTCCGGCTTCCACAAGACTCGCAAGATCGGATGACGCTCGACGAAGCCATTGTTATTGACTGCACCTTCGTAGGCGACCATGCGAATTCCACTCATTTGTGCATATACATATCCTTCGCTGTTGTAAAGCTCCGCAAATATATTCGTTTGTCCAGAGCCTCTCGGTTCAGACTTTGCATTTATAAAGCATTGCTCAGGCTGGCCTTGGACAGCTGAAGCTCGGACTGTGATACTCTCAATCATCACAGGTATTTGTCCTCGCAGACTTCCGATCAGACCACCTGCAGTGGATATGATGCCGGCCTGAAGCATTGCATCAGCGGTTATGGGATGGATGTAATACCGATCGTCTTTCTCTTCCGCATCGGGTGCCGCTTGAAGGTAGGGTACATCAGCAATTACATGACGATGTAATTTATCTCGATGTACTTGGAGCTTCTTGATTGACTGGAACTCAGGACCAAAGTTAAGGCCTTCCTTGATCAGCTTCCCGTACCAGTTACGCACAGCATTGGGTTCCATGGATCCTTCAGCGAACTTGAGTTGTTTCTCTAGCACGTCTCTCGAAACTGTGCGTCTGATCAACCCTGTGGCGTGAACAACAGGAATGTTGTCCTGTATAGAAGTTATCTCGAAGCTCAACCAGTTTTTTGATTTACTGGTGTGAGAAAGAGCTTGAGGCCGTAAAGTAGTAAACAATTCAACACCAGGGCTAGTCGGGTTTGGCGACAGTGTAAGCGCAGCAAGAATATTGACATGTCTGAGTTCGATGGATTCATGTAGTTTCAGATGTTTTCCATGGATTTGAGACACAGCTTCAATGGCCATCCCAGTAAACGCAGCGGCAGGGAACACTATTTGTTGGTCCAATTTGTGGTCTTCTAGCCAAGGAATATCCTTCACATGAAGAACATTTCGCCATAAACGATCGGTCAGGTTTCCGCCTCCGATCAAGGATCCTAAGAGCTCATGACGTGGATACTCCCTGTGGCGGAATTCCAGACTGGCCCGGCTCTCGTTCCATAGCAGCTGGTCGTAAGTCCACTGATAAGTCGGCAAGTCTTTAACCATGACTCCCGCCGCGGTGACGTCTCTATGACGCTCCCCAGATTGTAAGGAGTTGATTTTCTCAAAAGAAATTTCAGCTCCACTAAGGAACAGTTGGCCCATTAGTTTCAACAAGCTAGTTGAGGAATCTTCTCCTCTGTAAAGGGCACTGTAGTATGGGAGATCAGCTTCGCTTATTCCTAGCCTTGTCCGAATTTGATTAATCGGGAGTTTGAGAGCTGCGTGTGGTCCCAATTCGATGAGCTGAAATTTGCGTCCACTTTGGAGAACTTGGAGAGCCTGTGAGAATAGGACAGGACATTCAAGGTTTGCTCGCCAGTAACTGGAGTTCGCCGCTGATGCCATAGCCTTGCCGGTCACCGAAGAAATGAATAAAGGACTTTCTGGAAGAGGTGATATAGCATGTGTCAGGTCGAGAACACTATTGATAAGGTCTTCATATTCTTGTCCGACTGATTTCACGTGATGGGAGTGATAGGCTCGTCCACCGGTGATGAGCTTTCGCGTGAAGGTATTGTTGGCGCCCAATGTCGACATCATGATATCAGCCGCATCTGAATCTCCACTCATTGTGATGCTCACGGGAGAGTTCACACAAGCGACGGTTAGTTTGCCTTCGAGACCTGCCTTCTTGATCTCTTCAGTGCCTTCTTCTTGAGAGAGTCCGACGGCCATCATTTGACCGGTGGCTGGCAGTTTCCCAACGGCATATCCACGGTAGTAAGCAATGACGATAGCTTGCTCAGCTGTCAGGTAATTTGCAGCATAAGCTGCTGCAATCTCGCCTACTTCGGTGTTAATGGCATAAGTACGAACGAGTGAGAAGCTTACCTGAGGAATGGCCGACAACTCCCTCTGGTTTGATGCCCCAATGCGCTAGAACATCAATGATCGCGATCTGTATAGCAGTGCAAGCTGGTTGGGAGTGAGTCACTTCGTTTATTTGACTGTCCTCAGCTGGTTCGCTCAATACATCTAAAAGTACAGAATCAGCAGCTTGAAACCGATCTTCTGGGCCTATAGGTACCTAAAAGTTTCCAGGATGGTGGGTGAGGCAGCTTTTGTAGAATAGCATCCATCTTTTGGATACTCAAACGTGCCACTGGGAATTGCTCAATTAAGCCTTTACCCATTTCAGCCCATTGGGCTCCTTGGCCCGTAAAAACAAAAGCAAATAGACTATCCGTGCGATTGTTCTGAGACGCTGTCTTCGTCTGAAGCTCTTCGCTGCGCAAGTTCTGCGCCAGTTTTCCTTGACGGGCTATAATAAAACCACGAACAGGTAGTTTAGACCGTCTTTTGCTGAGGGTATACGCAAGGTCTGCTATATTGAGATAGTCGGCTCTTAACCCTGAGACACGACTCAATAACGATTCGGGATTTGAGGCTGAGAATGGTAGCAGAAAAGCCTTGTCAGTTAATGAAAGAACTTCAGTCGAAATAGAGCTTTTTTTATGGTCTGCTGGGAGAAATGCATCCGCAGCTTCAAGGACCACATGAGCATTTGATCCTCCATAACCGAAGGAATTCTACAAGCCAAGCTGGTCAGCAAACCCCATCAAACAACTGAAAGAAATACTTACTACTCCTATCCTACATGGGCTTCCATTGTCTAAAAATGGGGTGTTTCTAGTGACGATCTCAATGTTCCATTCACTCGTCTTGATCTTTTGGTTTATAGTCTTAACGCCAATAGTTGGTGGGATCAGACCAGTTTCCAAGGCGAGTGTCGCCTTGATGATGCCCGATATGCCACTTGCGGCTTCGCTGTGCCCTAGACTTGGTTTGATCTACAAAGGTCATAGTCAGATGGGTATTCCTCATTTCTTGGGATGTCACTCACTCCTCCAATAAGTAACGGTGAATCCTTTGGTCTGTCTGCAAATGCGCGTGACAAAGCTTCAACCTCGATAGGATCACCTACTAGAGTACCCGTACCATGGCACTCTACGTAGGCGGTATTGCTGAGACTTAATCCAGCAACCGCGTGGGCCTTTCGGATCACGGCTTCCTGGGCCCTGGCACTGGGAAGTGAGATTCCTTGGGTTTTCCCGTTTCTGAAGCAATGTTAGTAATTATGGCTGGCCGAAGACAAACTGTAGAAAACTCACGTGTTTATTGCAGATGCCCTTATCACGGAACGGATAGGATCACGATCGCGGATGGCGTCGCTCAGACGTTTCACGAACAAGGCACCAATACCATCAGCTCTAGCATACCCATCCGCAGAAGAATCGAATGTATGGCATGTTGATGTGTTGGATAATACACCGGCTTTCATGGTTGCCATATGCTGCTCCGGTAGTTGAACAAGGTTTGCACCCGCGACTACCGCAGCATCACACTCGCGATTCCTCAAAGCCATCACGGCTGTATGCAGACTAACGAGGGAAGAAGAGCACGCAGTATCGATGACCATACTGCATGTAGTTAGTTAGATGTTCTAAAGTTACGTGCATTTTTCTCCTACCTTGGCCCTTGTAGATTGAAGACATGATTAACACGGTTGGCGAGGATAGTTGTTCCCATACCAGTAGCCGTGTAACGATGGAAATACTCGGGATCTCGGCCTTGCATCATCAAGAAATCCATGGTGAAATTTCCCACGTAACAACCAGTGTTTGATCCCGACATGTCCTCGAGAGTAACACCAGCACTCTCAAAGCATTCAAAAACAACCTCTAGGAGCTTTCTCTGCTGAGGGTCCATATAGGTGGCCTCCAAATTGTTGATGCCAAAGAAAGTATTCTCAAAGTTACGAATATCATCCTTCAAGAAATACCCGCCTTTGGTGTCCCTACAGATGATTAGGCCGTACCGCATCAAACGAGAGGTATTTCACTTACATGCTGCCAGGTCGGTCACCGCCCTTAGGATGATAGAACGCGTCTATATTCCATCGATCAGCTGGCAAGTCACATTGCCCTGATCGACCATTCACAAGCATCTCCCATAACTGACTGGGAGAGTTGACATCTCCAGGCAGTTTACATGCTTTATTCATCAGCTATGTTCAAATACTGGAAGTTAACAGCGTAAAAGAGAGTCATACACATCCCAATAATGGCAATTGGCTCCACTGAATCATCTTCCGGGTGCTCCGTCGGTATCCATGTTGGCTGAGCATCTCCATCGACGAGAACATAGCGACTTGATGACCTGCTAGTATCTGTCGATTTCGAAGGCATTTCTACGCATGTGGGTCGGAAATGTTCCCAATGCCGATAAAATACAAGTCTTTAATGGTAGATGAAAAGCTGGTGTAACATTGGTGGTTTATGGTTCGTGGACATTTATATCATTTCTGGCGTTCAAGCGATAGTCTGGGCCACCATCCCATGTTACAAAAGTAGCAGGAGAAGTCTCTCGATAAGGCCTAACACATAATCGAATTAGCTTGGGGCGTTTTGGCCACCGTAACATCTAGTGTACCCCCCATGTGGGCGTGGGGCACAGGGTCAGGTCGCCAGAGCATTCAATCATCCCGGAGATCCTCTGAAGCTCAATGTCTTGAGACTAGCCAGAACGAGTATTAGGCTCTTGTTTCTTCTATTGCTTTGTAGTCGGTCAAGCCGCTCTCTTTTCATCACACATCGCACTGATATGCCTCCACTTAGGTGGCATTGTACGGATAATCGGCCAGGGTTACTAGCAGGGAGCTCAGGCATATAAAAGAATCATTTGTAATTAGTTGCGCAGTTCTTAGTTTTGAGGCTAAGATTGAACCTTTATTGAGCCTCTGACCCAAACGAATGCAGTAGTCACCCAAATCATCGCAATCATATAAATTTCTGGAAATTCATCAAACATCTTACAGTAATCTCAAATTATGGAAAAACAAAGAAGTATCCTTATAACAGGGTCAGTGTGAGACTGATATAAAGTGAACATTGGCTAACAACTCTCTGCTCTAGTTGTGGGAAAGGAGGCATAGGACATGCTCTCGCTATGGAATTCAAGAAGAACGGTACGGAAGCTCAGTTCTTGAAATCGGAAACAAGAGTTAATTTGGGATTCTAAGGGTATACTGTCATCTCGACGTTACTCGCACATGAGAGTCGCGAACATCTCGATAGTATCGGGGTTCATGTCTTTACATCGGATGTAACTAGCGATGAGGACGCTGAATCCTTGAGAGATTCTGTTGAGAAGTTGACTGGAGGCAAACTAGATGTTTTGATAAACAATGCGTATGTATGATATCATCCCTCATGACCGAGTAAGCTGTATTGACTTTTATAGGGGAGTTGGTATGTTCTACGTTGACAGTATCTACTCGGATACTGACAGATATTCAAGTCTATACCATGACGGCAGTCGATACAGACGTCAAAGAAGTCGAGAGAATGTTCGCGGTGAATGTTTTCGGCCCTATGAGAATGGTACGCGTCTTTCATAAGATGATTGTCGCAGCACAAGGAACCATTGTCAATATAGGGTCGGTTGGAGGCATTGTGCCGTATATCTATGGCGGCAAGTTCGATTTGTGGAATAGTTTGAAAGCTAAGGGCATAGATTAACATGTTTTTAGCGGCGTACAATGCGAGTAAAGCAGCTCTTCACCACTGGGGAAACACTCTCCGAGCAGAACTGAAGCCATTCGGGTAAGTTTATCAATAGTGTATGTGGTATCAAGTATTCTAATTGATACGCAGTGTTCGCGTCTTAGTCGTGATTTCTGGGGAGGTAGGAACGAACATTTTGAAGCGTGATAGTGGAAGAAAGTTACCCGAGGGTATGTTTCTCCAAGCCAGCCCCCGCGTCTGTCGTTCATCTCTACTAACAACCTCCACCAGATTCTATATACCAGCCCCTAGCCGCAGAGTTCCAGGCCCATATCAATCGTGTACCGAGTACCACCACACCAGCTCTGTATGCTGCGGGGGTCTTCCGCGAGGTTGTCAAGCCGTCGGTCGGTTCATGGTTCTGGCATGGTGCGCAGACATCCTTCGTTCGATGGTGTGATGCACTCCTGCCACGGACATATTGGGTAAGTTACGAGTCCTTCCCACCTTGTTGTGATAGGGGTCTGATATTATCCGAAGGATGGCTTGTTCTGGAAGTGGTTTAATTTCGACAAGTTGAAGAACTCCAGAATCAAACAGGATTGAAGGATTGAAGTCAGGGCAAGTTCGTGTGGGTGGTGTGATTAGCAAGCCCAAAATTATATACTGGGCCTGTAATTCTCTAATCTCACTGCATATCCTCCATATCTCACGGTTGATTAACTAGTCATTCCTTTAATTGATTCCTCGACTTAGTACAGAGAATCTGATATCATCATGTGAGCATGATTCCACCGATTCGTATTTGAAATTATATCAAATTCTCTGACGTCCGATCATCCGAGCCACAATGTACATCAAAGTCTGCAAGGAACAGTCGAAAACTTCTCAGGGGCTTATCTTGGTTGTAACCCCTCCCCCACTCAACATTAATTGCTTGGCCTCCACCGACGTCTACTTGGTAGCACTAGTGACCCCGGACGACCCGTGAATGTTGCGAGCCAAGCATCTACCTTGTTTACGATATCCGCTTATGCTTACGAATTTTGCGGATCTAGCCATGATCTTACTCCGTGGGAATCGGCACATAATCGTTCGCTCAGTAACCCTTTCGGAGTTTATGTGTAACTCTATAAATTTGGTAGTGTTCTAGGTGAGCTGTCACGTCGTTTGTTATCAACTTAATTCAACTTGCTGATATTGCGCTTATTGTGCACTTGCTTTAGTCATGAATATTACCGGCTTCGCATTGGTGACTGGTGCTGGTAAGTGTTCCGCTGACATAACGTGTCATTAGCTGACATTCCTACCAGGAAGTGGAATAGGACGCGATACTGCCATAGCCTTTGCAATAGAAGGTGCAGCAGGCGTACTCTTTGCTGACATCGATGAAAACACAGCAACTGAAGCTGCCAACGAAAGCCGCAATCTGGCGCAGAATCCTTCATACCAGGCTTATTCAATCAGGGTCGACGTCTCAGATGAAGCCTCGGTAGTATCAATGGTCAACTTCGCCGTGGAGAAGTTTGGGAAGATTGATTATTGTGTCAATAGCGCTGGGGTAATACACCATGAACTGACAATCACACCATCATCTCTTTACGCGCATTCACATTCGAAACCAAATCTAACTTACATAGGTAGGAGTGGAACATCCACTGGAGATTGCAGAGGCATCAGTTGCCGAATTTGAGCGATTTTGGAACGTCAATGTCAAGGGAACTTTGCTGTGCCTCAAAGCCGAGAGCGCAGCCATGAAGAAACAAGACATTGTCACTGTCCCAACTCGTAGTGGTCCCCGAAACATCGGCCGGGGCACAATCATCAATCTTGGGTCTTGTAACTCTTACATGGCGACTCCAAAGATTGTGCAATACACCTCGGCCAAGCATGCCGTTCTGGGCATGACTAAAAACGCAGGTATCTTATCCTTACTTCGAAGCCCCTCTCGAATAGCATCTACCTCGGTCCATTGCGGCGCAGCTAATCTGACTCTATTGAACAGCTTTAGACAATGCACCATATGGCATACGCGTCAATGCTATATGTCCTTCCTGGGTCGACACTCCCATGGTGGCAAGGGCAGTGGAAGGGGACCCATCCTTGGGAGAATTAATGAAAAGAACCATTCCCATGGGGCGCATTGCACAACAGCAAGAGGTTTCGGACATAATCATGTTTCTTAGCTCGCCAAGATCTAGCTATGTGACTGGAGCGGGGTGGATCGTGGATGGTGGCACCACGTTACAACTACAGCGATAAGACCGCCGTTATTGTGGGATTTTGCGGTGGGGTAAGAACGCAACGCGAGCTTCATTCAAGAGGGTGGATCCGTAGACGGTATTGCGTACATCATAGTAGATTCTTTGGTCTTTGGGATAAATAAGTGGACCCCTTGGGCGGAGTCAAGTTAGCCGGAGTGGAGCCTATAGAACTGTCAGAACCGCCTTATTAGTGGAGCAGAACGTGCTAGGAGTGAAGTGCCCAGGGTACATATATTTATCCTCAAGACTAATCAATACTACTTTCCAAGTCTTACATGCAGTAGTACTGTCATAGTTGCATTTCCATTTACAGTAATTGATGCCGGTGTGCGACGCAGAGAGCGCGACATGCTCCTCTAAATATTTCCAGCTTCTTCAACGGCATTCGCGATCTGCATGAAAAGTATAGTACAATACAGTAACATTGAAAAGTCGGTCGATTTGAAAATGGGATAATCCCACTTTCCAATTTCAGCCAAGCACATACACTTGGCCAAAGAAACCCACATCTCTGAGATGCGCTCATCTCGCCGCTGCTTCACTCGTATTCTTTTGCCAGATAGCCCAAGTCAGTTTCCAGTTCTTTCCCATTGACGACTACTGGCTTCACATCCAATAAAATAAACACCATTCTGCCAGGTTTGTCGCCGATGTTGTGCCACTTATGCATGGCTGAGCGATTAACGATCATATCCCCTGGCAACATCCTTTGGACTTCTCCACCATCCAAGCTAACTTCAAATTCCCCTTCAATTACAACCCCATAAACAAGGGCCACTGACCGATGCAAATTGGATTCAGTGCCAGGCGCAAAATCGATCATTCGTACGATACTACCATTTTGCATGACGGACCCCGGCTATACCGACGCGAAGGATTAGTTAAGGTTGTATTGCACAGTTTGTAACTCGTCTAAACCACGCCACGCAAGTCTTGAGGTATCAGGAAACCTGTAACATACCTTGACTTCTTGAGCCCACTGGATATCTTTATCACCATTGAGGTCAACGGGGAATCCTTGGGTGCTGTAGATTACGTTCTGCGCCGCAATTCCTTCGACCATCACTGCTTGGTGATCACCACCATCCTTTTTGAGAAAGACCGCCTTGCCCTCTTCGTCGTGTCCTGTGACAAGACGTTTTGGGGTCCGAAGTCCCTCGGCGGGGAATCCGGTGATTGGTCCTGACATGGTCTCCGGCATTTTGACTGACTCCTTCGGGACTCCCGAGCACAGGATTCGATTTGGATATCTGGACTTTTCGAATAACGAAGTTTAAGGAGATGCGAATGTTGGCCACGATTTCATTCATGCTCATTGCACCGACACTGTCCTTTTATAACTTTCCTCCGATGCCCCTCCTCCTCATTGGTGCATTGAACTTCTTTGCTGATTATTAATTATCATCGAGGGAGAGGTTGGATGAAAGTCTTGGTTTGCAGGATATCCGGCCCACTTTCGAAGTTCTCGATTTATTCTCAATCTAGGCAGTACTTCTACACCAATTTTTTTCCAATCAGTCTCAAACTGGCCAAAAAATGTTCACAACCCCCGAAAATAATATTACATTTCGTTTCCTTCCTCCAATCATTGACTCTTTTCTAGCCACTCGCAAAATCTGATATCCATCCGATAATCACCAAGGTTATCTGATGAGTGATTAAGTTCTATTTCTTTCCTTTCGTCGTTTTAAGCGCCTGCGGTTGAAGGCCCCAAGAACAGCTTTTCTCTTTTCATGAACCCAGAACAGATCACGGTCAAAGCCCCGGCCGCGATGATCATGATGTAGACATCTTTGATGCTGGCTACAATTGAATTGAGCACCATAGCGTCTTGGCTACTCGAAAGAGTGGAGAAGAAAGTTCCTCCAGCGCCGGAAATTGCTTGTCGAATACTCGCAGCATCTGCATTGGGTAAATCGGCTGATATTCTGTTTGTAGCTTTATTGAGGAAGATGGCGTTTGCAACAGAGAGTGAAATAGCCAGGCCACCGATTTGAGCACATCCAATGAAGCCTGTCGCCGCAGAAAGTTGATTTGGCTTAACTTTTGCTTGCGCAACAGGAAAAGATGCCTGCGAAAAACATCCTGTTCCAAAAGCCAATATTACACTGTAACCGTAGACTCTGCTAGTTCCAGAATCTAGATTCACAGTATACATCAGAGCTGACCCTATGGTGACAAATATGCCACCTGCCAAGTACCACGGCATATAATAACCATTTTTCCCCATCAAGACTCCATTTAGGATAACAGCAAAAACCAGGATAAACACAAATGGTAACAATCGTACAGCTGCTGCCAACGCTGAGTCATTGAGGGCGAATTGGAAAAAGATCGGAATGAAATAAATTGGAAGGAAGCAGGCTGTGATTGACGTCGCTGTTAGGACAAACAATATCGTCAATTCGTAAGACTTGAATAATTCAATAGGAAACAAGCGCCTTTCTTTGTCGGTAGTTAAGCATGTGATTTGTTGAGCTGCGAAGAGAATCCACAAGACTCCCGAACAAACGAATAGTCCTATGATTCGACCACTGTCCCACGAATACACAACTCCGCCGAATGAGATGGCCATTATTCCTGAAAGAAAAGCTCCGATGATGAGAATGGCGCCGAGGAAGTCAATTTCTCGAAGCCGGGTTTTCAAACTGACTCCCGGACGGGGATCGTGAGAAGGCAGCATAAAAATATACACTGGGGCTCCCATTCCACCCACACAGAGGTTGATATAGAAGGACCATCTCCAAGTTGCACTACTATCTGTGAAAGCGCCACCAATGATTGGTCCTAGGCTTGGGAACATCAGTAGAATTCATTCTGTCGAGTAGTTTGTACTCACACTGTACCTATTCCCCACATGAATCCAACAAGACTCAAGTACGCTGGTCTTTCTTGATCGGTTGTGAGCACAGAAAGGATATTCATACAGCCGAGATAGATGCCAGAACCTCCCAGACCACATATCGTTCGACCGACGATGAGTGTATTCATTGTCGGTGCCGCACCACAAATGGCTGATCCAACTTCAAACACTAAGATGGAGCCCATAAACAGATATTTTGCGTTGAATTGCCCATACATCTTACCCCTTCAGTGCACGAAACATTAGCCCAAGTAAATCTACGGCCCCCTGAGCTGATGGCATACTTACCAAATCAAGTTCACACTGACCGCACCCAGAGCGAAAGCAACGGACAGCCATGGTAGCTTTTCGATCTCTCCCAAGGTATCCACGATTTTTGGTTGAACGTCGGCGACGATAGTATTGTCGAGCGCAAAGAGAAAGAATGGGGAAATCACAGCAATGACAACAACCATCCAGAGGACCCCACGCAACTGGCGAACAGGGGGACCGTCCGCAGCATCCCCATAAACGACTTCTTTTTTGGTGACATCTTCTCCACTTTGATGGCTGGAATCAATTATCTTTTCATCTGTAGATATTGTGCTTTGCTCGTTGTGCTCTACTACTTCTGTCATAGTGGAGTTCGCTGGTGCAATAGTAGGATGAGTAACATGCTCCTCTGCAGTGGCGCCGAGGTGATATCTTCCAAGTGTGATATGGTATTTTCCAAATGTGATAGGCGGTTGAATCAACACTCTAGTGTGCGGAGAATGGGCTATTCAGTGCCAGCAGCCGGAAAGAAAAGGAGGATGAAGTGTAGTAAGCGCCTTCAAAATTTCGATAACCTAAGGGGCAATCAAAGTAAGCTCTAGAGGAGTGTATGTTTTGGGAAAATCTAAGAAAACCTGGCTGCGTCCAAAACTCAGCACTACTTAAGGATCCTGGGAAATAGAGTGTGACATGGTATGTGGAACCCCCTGCACTCCACTAATGCTTGGTGTGGTAAGCTTTTAGAGGGGGAGCACTGCGCATCTAGGTGCGGGCAACCGCTTCACCTAAGATCTAGTGGCCGACAGATTACTGATACTGTTTGAGCGGGCTTTATCCATGGTGGATGTCACACACACCAAAAAATATAAGATACTATATGTGAAGTAATCCGGTAGGTAGTATCACAAAAATAGAAGGAGAATCGATCCATCGAGGTAAACGTGTGGGATTGCAATCCAATAGATTCCTCCAAATGCAAGCAGAGTAAGCATAAAGACATCATGCTACCTGTAGATGAGTGGGTTCGTCTTTTCTTTTCCTCTTTTACTTTCATTTTTGCTTGCTTGCCCGTCTGTCGTCCCTCGCCCGTCGATCCAACTGCTGGTCGCGCTTTTTAATTTGTTCATCCGCCCGCACGCCGTGCGCTCGCCCGTCCGCTCGCCCGTCAACCAATACTCCGCCAATCATGTCCAGTACTGCTGCCGCGGCCGCGACTTTACCGCCCGATGTTAATCGCGGAAATGTTTACTTTGGAACCATTGTTGGTTTCCTGGTGCCTTCATTATTAATCATTATGCTTCGTACCTGGGTACGAATCAAGTACACGAATCTCTGGTGGGATGACTTTTTGATGATTGCAGCTGTGGTGGGTTTGGAAATTTTTCCCTTTTGTTGTAGTTACCCTTTACTCACAAGAGATACAGCCGTTCTTGATATCAAATGCCACTTTGTCTATTATATCCATCAAACATGGCATCGGTAGACATATCTACTATATTCCTGCACTGGATGTCATGGAGGCCGTGAAAATGAACACAATTGCCCAACCGCTGAATGTTTGGGCATTGTTCTTCGTCAAAAGTTCCATCGTATTTTTCCTGCTTCGATTGAAGCCAGGAAAGAAGTACGTCGTGATCTTATATTGTACCCTTGTTCTTCTTATTCTTATCACCATTGCGACTTTTGTGATTACCATGGCCCAATGCCAACCTCTGGCTAAAGAATGGAATCCAACTCTGGATGGTTTTTGCTGGTCACCGAACATCTTTCAAGTAACTGCCTATATACTTTCAGGTATGCTAAGCACCTTGGGCTACTCCACAGGATACTAAAAAAACACAGGTATAACCATCTTCACTGATGTTATCTACATCGTCGTTCCAATCATATACCTATGGAGCGTCCAGCTGAAGAAGTCTGTCAAATATGGTATTTGGGGTGTTTTAAGTCTGGGAAGCGTGTAAGTTTAAAAATCCCTCCTTCTCAAAGTACCTGACTGATGATTACAGATCGATGGGATGTTCCATTGCAGCTATTCCTTTCCTGCATTCCCTTGCCGTCAGTACAGATCCTACCTGTGAGTTTGTCGGCATATACCCATGTTATCCCTGGGCAGACACTGACCTTACCCCGCAGTTGAAATCGTGAACCTTGCTGCAATCAAAACGTAAGTTGTTATTCTTCTAGCCAGCACAACAAAATCCATTCCAATAATAAACAAGACAAAGACCTCAGCTAACATATTTATTTTCTTTGCAGCGGCGAACTCAATGTAGCCATTCTAGTCGGCTGTCTACCCTCTCTCCAACCTTTCTTCAAAAGAGTCGGAGAAGTAGTTACTAGCCACGGTAGCAAACTACTCGCTGATACATGGGAATCTCGCCAAGCCAGCAAGCAAAAGCTCCCAGATTCCGAATACGAGATGCTTTCAGGCAAGACAGCCGTTAGTAGTAAGAAAGGTGGAACGTTACATGGTAGCCAGACAACTACAAGTAGTAGGGGGTATAAGAGTGATTATGCGGATCCGAGAACTTGCACGTGAGGAAAATGCTCGGTGGACTGTGTGCAGGAGTGTGTAGAGACGTCTTCGAGGCACTGAAAGTTGAATACTATTATTATGACGAGGAGTGTTGATCTTAACGGTGTAAACTATGAAATGGAGTGAAATGATGGGAATGGGAATGGTCTGGAAGACAACCATTTGATCTGACTGTATACTATAGCCTATAGGATGCGACTGGACTGGATATTACAAGTACATAAGATAACCTTACAGTAGGCTATTCTAGCTGACGTGTTTCCTGCTTGCTTCCAAGAATAGAAAAGTGCAGTCTCTATCGCTTCATAGCTAAGTTCTAGCTAACGCAAAGTATTCAAATGAAGAGTACTTTTTTATTCTCGAGGTTAGAGTTGGCTGGTAGGGAATTGTACAGCAGCATCACTAGTTAAACAAGTATAGTCAGGGCCTAATGGTAAGGTTAAGGTTCTCGTTATGTACAATAAGAATTACTGCTATCCGCTTTTACTATCCTCCTGAATTAACTATATCTCTAACCTTAACGCTACCCTCAATTTTTGACCCCGCTGTCCGTGTGAACGACCACCGCCGCTCCTCTCCTCCGGGAATGAACCTTCTACTTTTACTCCGACACTGACAAATATATTCGAAGAAAAAAGAAAACCGCAATCTCTATCTGGACCTTTCATCTGTATCCTTCATCCCATTCATACAGAAATCAAATGATCATTGTGGTCTGTCAGCCCACTAACATATGGCTGCAACGCACCAATCGCGCTCGCGAAAGGGGTCGTTAGCGTAAAGGCGTTGTGGGCGTCCACACTCTGCCAGCCCACTAATGCCACATAGGCTGCAGTTTTGATACCCGACGGGTTTGTGACAAGTCCGCGAACCGTACCGGTTATTACGTACACTTCCCCTGCAGCTTGTTGCACAGCAGATTTAAGCCCAGAGAACGCCGTGGTAAATGAGGTGGTTTGCGCAGATGTGGCTGCGGCGGGGAGCCAGAAGGTTGCGACTTCAGTAGTGGGGGCCGAAACTAGGTTGTTGAGGGGAGATGTGAAATCGATAGTGTAGATTGTGGGGGAGCCGCTGAGATAAGATTGGATAAGGGATTGGATGTTGCCGCTGGTGATGGAGGTGCTGAACGTTGATGCAGCACTGCTAGACGAAAATACTAGATAAGCAGACGCTTGTTAGATATTGTACTTTACATATGGGTTTCTAGGGTATTGATAATCCGGGTATTGAATTTCTTAGGAATGGGAGTGGGGGTGATGGTTATTACCAATGATAACGTCCAGGGTAGTCGGTGTCTCTACTTGCTGGGGGTAGTAGATATTTGTGATGCCGTTGCATTTCTCAAACAGGGTAGTGAAGCTGCTCCAATGGGAAGCAGCTGCCGCATTAATATTGTAGGAGTTGCTTAGAGGCAGCGTCGCGTAGACAGCGGTGGTGGTGGATGTTCGCGCCTCAATGGGGTGACACCCGGAAAGTTGTGTCACAGTGAAGGTGATGAGAGCACATGCTAGCTTGAAAATCTTCATCCTGACTACTGTAATACGCAAGTGTGCGTATAGTTTCTTTCTAGAAAATACTGAAGATTGTCTGCTTGCTTGTGAGATGATACAAAAATTGAAAGGAAGTACTTGTCGATTTGTACACGACTTCAACATCCCAGAGGCCACGCGAGCTACATTTATAGGAACCACGCGGTGGCTAATTATAGGATTTAGGATTGTGTTGTTGGGTTGCTTTCCACATCTCATGAGATCTCAAGCCATCGTCAAGCCCAAGACTGTCATGTATCCACCTCGACGAGGTGGTACACCTGTAAAGAGATGAACTCTGCAAAAGCTCTCGTCCGAGCGAGTTTGAACTTTTCCTGTTGTGGGAGTGCTACAAGGTAGAGAGTCGAAACCCTGGCGATAATCGATATCAACCAGCATTCGAGGTAGGAATCATGATCCTTCTCCGAACATCTAGCCTACTGCACGGTAAGACCCAAAGTACGAATCAGGCAGGTCTCAAGTATGAAGGATCAAATAGATTGACCTGTCTAATATGATCGAATGAGATCTCCCAAAAAGAATCGGGTTACAGAAGAGCATGAAACCTGGTGCTTATGTGCCCGAGCCTAGGGGGTTAATGATTACCATATCAGGATCATTTAGACGGGACCTGTTCGATCCAGGTGAGATACTTCTTAAATATACCCAAGGCATTATCAGGTTCTAGCTCGCAAACTTTTCCACTTTGCCATCTTCTTCCAATCTGGCAGGCATTCGCAAATAGATATTGGACAATGGCTACCAATACTTTCGGCGCTAACACCACGGCTCTCGAAGTCGCGCAAGCTTTCAAAGACCAGATCCGAGGGAAAAATGGTAGGTAGCCACATTCCTCGCCCGTCACTCTCATGGAAACTGATGCTAATCACGATTTTTGTTTGATCTGTAGTCCTCATCACAGGAACCAATCCCCGAGGATTAGGAGCCGCAACTGCTCGGGCCATAGCATCTGAGAGTCCAGCACTTCTGATCCTGACATATCGTACAAAAGAGAAAGCGGACCAAGTGGTAGCTGAACTCAGCGCGACATATCCAGATGTAAAGATTGAAACATTACATCTAGATCTCGCATCTACGGAGTCCGTTCGAGCTGCCGCGAAGGAGCTGAACTCAAAGATATCGCATTTAGACGTACTCATCAATAATGCGGGTGTGATGTCTGTACAGGACTTAACCCTGACAAAAGAGGGCGTCGAAATGCATTTCGCAACTAATCACGTTGGGCATTTCCTGTTCACGAACCTGATCATGGGGAAGATCATAGCTGCGTCGAAGAAGGCACAACCCGGATCAACTCGAATTGTCATGCTTTCTGGTGGATGGCATCAATTCAGTCCGGTGCGATTCGACGACCTAAATTTTGAGGGAAACCCCATTCCGGAAGAGCAGCAGCCAGATAAAGCATATCTGGCTAAATTTGGACATCAGACTAATGATCCGTACATACCAGAAGTGGCGTATGCGCAGTCGAAGACGGCAAACATTCTTTTTGCCACTTACTTGACGGAGCACCTGTATAAGAAACATGGCATACTATCATTTGCCGTCAATCCTGGTGGTAAGAGAGATATTCGGCATCACCGTTCTTCGTAGAAGTGCCACTAACACCTCTATACAGGAATCCTCACGGAAATTGCCCGCTTCCTACCACAATCAACTTTAGATCGATTGGTAGGCATGGATCTCGTAGACAAGACCGAAGAGACCGGTACATCAACTACCATGGCAGCAGCATTCGACCCAAATCTTAAAGGTCTGGACTCCTACTCCCACTTTTCTTTCCTTTGTTCAATTTTCCAAGAAAGAGCTAACACCCAATCCTTTACGCAGCTGAATCATCACGTTATCTTCATGATTGCAATCCCATCCCACCAAAGCCGTATGCGGATGACTTAGAGTTGGCCAAGAAGCTTTGGAAAATTAGTGAGGAGATAGTCGGTGAGAAGTTTGCGTTAGATTTTTAGTAATCATTAGGTCGTACAGTAATGTACTGTACATCATTTCAGTAATGCAACGTAATTCCCGGTCTTAATTTAAATGTACAAGGGTTGAATTGCCCGTCTCTCAGATACCTGTCTCTCAAATGCCCGTGTGTCAAATGCCCGTCTGTCCATTGCCCGTCTGCCAATTGCCCGTCGGCAAACGCTCGTCCTTCGTGACTAATTGGAACCACAAGACTACAACCGTAACGGCTACTGTACCATCAATCCCACCCTCCTATTGCGACATAAGCACACACTGCATTACATCCACTTATGCTGAGGCTGTGTAACTAGCACAGTCACATCGCATACTATATCACATGTTAGAGAGTAGAAGGTAAAAGCTAATTGGAATATTTACACTACTACCACCATCACCATTATTATCACCACCGCAAAAATGGTCATCATAACCAAAGTCGAAATTTCCGCCTCTCCAGAAGTCGTACGAAGAGTAGTAAGCTTACCTCGTTCTATTGCATGCTTTCACAGGCCTCAAAAAGCAATTCAATGCTGATTTTCCCTTCAACAGCTTCTTGACTTCTCCAAGATCCCGGAATGGCACTCGGGCCTCGTGAAGACCATCACTCCCCTTGATAACGATGATCCCGTTTCCGTCGGCAAAAAGCTCCATTGTGTAATGGAAGGATTCACATTCGATTCCGAGATCACGGTATGCCTTTTCCCCAGTTGCCTTCTTTCTCCTCTCTCCCATTCCAATTACCTTCTGTCGCTATCTCAGCTTCTCTCCCTCCTAACTAACACCCCTAACACAGACCAACACCCCTGCCAAGTTCGCCTGGCAAGGACCTCCTGTGATGTCCGTCTCAGGACTCCATTCCTTCCTCTTCGAACCCAGCACCGTTACTCCTGGCAACACTACTTTCACACAGATGGAGGAATATTCAGGTCCAATTTCGTTCTTGATGCAGCCTTGGTTGATGGGAAGAACGATTAAGGGACAATTTGAGAAGTTTAATGCCGATTTGAAGGCCAAGTGTGAGGGGTTGTGAGGGGTCGTGAGGGAGGGAATAATTTATGTTTTCGGGATCAATTAGGGTTCAGTAGGGTGCGGGAGGCCAGACTTTAAATTGTTTTAGTGACTCGATTTGAGTTTCTAGTCAGGGTGGATAGCACTGGACCGAACCGGCCGGCAAAGACTGAATGGTTTTTGGAAATGATGTGATATACAAATATTTGACAAAATGGAAACATCCTTGGGATTATTTTTATCTCCTGTGTCTATCGTATCTTGCGTGCATAAGTTTTATATCAACATTCCCTTAAGTCGGGGTAAGCTCCATCTACCTATCTGCTCCTTTACCTGAATTGTCCAGCCAACACTACACGGTGGCGCTGCTCGTACTGTACAGTGTAATACCACTTGTTTCCATTTTTTCATTCATCTGCGTATGAGTCTTGCTTAAGGTTACGATCTGGGAGATATGTTCCCGGCAGCGTTCTCGATAGTCGAGGAGAGACTTCGCCAGCGGTTCTCCAGTGCTGTGGCAACCAATACCACTTATCCTCTCCGTCAACCTTCCAATCTCGAGAAGCAATTATTGGTGAAGAACGTGAATCTTGTTCGTAGTCTCTCCTGTAGTCAATTGAGTCTCATTCCGACAGCAGGTCTACATCGTGAATTGTGTTGGAACCACTAAAAGTGGGGTAGGTGGGGCAGGTGCCCACCACCTTAAACTGAACGTCGTAGTGATCGATTAGGCTTACAAAGCCTATGACTTCAGGCTTACGAAGCCTGTGGTTCAGGCTTACGAAGCCTATGGTTCAGGCTTACGACGCCTGTGGCAAATAGGCTTGAGAAGCCTAAGGCAATAGGCCTGAAAGGCCTATAAATATAGCTAGTCCTTCCCACTGTAGATAGCTCATTAGAACAGTTGAATTAAGCATCAGTTGTACCTACTTTTAAATCCATTTGGGCCTACAGGCACTATTCTACGTACCAACCTGCTGTGCCATTTAAGCCTGTTCAACAAATTGACAGGTTTGAGCTTTCTATGTATACTCCGTAGTTGAGGCCTTTTAAATTCTACAGGGAACAAGAACGGTATTACGATACCTACTACTTCTCATCTCCTCTTTTGCGCATCGTCACGGGCTCCTCTAAACTCTCTTTCCCCTTTACTTTCATCACGATCAACGCGTAAAGTTAATATGGGAAAATTCCTATCTCCGGACTATGAAACGATGATAAAACCTTTCACTTAATATAATATAACTATTAGACATTATGTATATAGTTGACTGATATCTCCTCAAAATATCTACAGCCCGCCATATCGTCCCCTAATCCCAAACGAATGAACTCAACCTTTGGGTTCATGATACGCCACTCCTCCTTCGTAATTCTTCCAATCCCTTTTCTATAAGCAACCTTATACTTCTGCGTAATGTTCGATACAACCTTAACCTTCTCCACGAATTCTACGAGAAGGACATTGTATAGGTAGCACCCTGGTATGTGATCGTACACGGCCCAAGTCTCATTAAGCGTATGAGTTTTGAAATATCGAGCCGACGAGATCACCACCAAAGCTTCGTTGGACTCTTTTCTGTCTTCCTGGTGACTCTTTCCATCGCGCCATATTTCACTCACCACCCTCATATTTCCATCATCTAATGTCATATAGATATACCTTTGCTGAGGAGACACTTCCAACGCACCAGGGGGCTTGGAGCTCAACTCGAAGTCCTCAGTACACATTGTCAATAAGTGTAGATGTGTGGGTTCTAATGCAGTCGATTTCTTTTGTTCCGCCAAAGCCTCCTGGTATGTTGGCATTTTGGATATCAGAGGCCAATTCTCTGGCAGTCTCCCCTCTGGTATCCTTATTCCTAGACCTGTATCATTTACCGGAGCCAGCTCGCCAAATGCTCCATCCGGGGCGTCCGTGGAGTTGGGGTACTTGCGAGGTTTATACCAGAACGCAAACGGACCACTGTACTCTGGATATGATCGTGATCCGCCAGAAGTCCATATTTGCGCCAACTTTCGCGTCTTCCGATCAAACTCTACCGGCTTATCGTAGCCTACATATCCTTTCCACCCTGCCCAAGACCAACTTGGTAAGGTCGCTTCAGATGTCTGAGTGCCTCTACCCCGAGGCTCCAAGATATCTTCACCGCGCCAGAGTAGTGCAGCGTCAAGCATTGATTCAGGAAGGCCAAAGATAACTTCAGTTTGCATGCTGGCTTTGATCACGGATAACAGCCCATCGACAGCATAGATGGCATCGCCTGGATTGGTCATCTCTCGAGTCGAATACAGTGAAACGATAGACTGATATCCCGTAAAAATTGGTGAGCGTACCACAGTCAGAGTCCCATCTATGTTTTTGACATGATCATTTTGGGATCCCGACTTTGAATTCTCTAGAATCGTGAAATCGATGTTGATATCTTTGATTTGACCAAGGACCCGATTGGACTTATTCCTAAAAATCGCTTGTTTTTGTTCAAGCGACATGTCTTCAAACCACATGCGTTTCTTGCATTGGAAGTAGATTTGATTATCGAAGAAGACCAGATAGCGTGTTGAAAACAGCTGCTCCTGCAAACACCATGCACGACTTGCCCATTTGCATTTACTAATATCACCAGGCAGTGGTAACGGAACAGCTATGGTGTTCCTGTCGTCAAGCTCCACACTTCCTGGTGGAACGAACTCGGGGCGCGCTGATGTAGTAGGTTGTTTGGATTCGGGGTCTCTAACCGTACTCCATAATCCATCATTAGCAGATTCCCCTCCAGCAGCCACGATACAGAAGCACGCCTGGCCATATATCTTATGCATTTCCTGAACCTGTTTACCCTCGTCGGCTTTCATGGCTTCTTCGTCGCCTTCGACACGAGATTGGATACAAAGAGCGTCTACCAAAAGAAAATCCAACCCCATTTCTCTAGTGGTAACAATAGCATCTTTGATGGTTTTTGCAAGTTGTTGGTAGTAAGGAGCTAGATCAATTTCTGTGCGCGAAGGATTTTCAATTTTCGTTTTCTGAACGCCGCCCCAAGTGTAACTAAGCACTGCGTACTTGTATTGAACCATACTGCCATCCACCGGTTGTGCTGGCAGCATAAAAATTGTCATCTTATTCACATCAACAAGACGCATACCAGGTGGATTCAAGGACGCATCGAAAAACTGCTTCCATCGGTTCTCGCAAGAACCCGCATGGTGGACCTTGCAAGCTTGTAGCCAGCCCCTAGGCACACGCCAATCGATCTATGATTTGACAATATGAGTGTCCTCTAGCCCTAACTTCGATGGAGAGTGAGTCGTCCCACGATAGAGCATCAGAGTTTTGTTGCCCTTCATACGAACTTCGAACCCCCATGAGGTTGATGAAGGCACGACAGGCGCCCAACGAGCGGAGTAGCTGCTGGCGCCCTCTTCCTTGAAGAGCTGTGCCAAAAGCGAGCAACAATGACACCTCTTTGCCCTCTCCACAATCTCATTCAAACCTCCAAACGCTTGTGCTAGCCGCGTAGGCTCTGACCCAAGACGTGAAAGGAAATAACAACTGCATGCCCAGCACAGCTTTTCCGACATCGCCTCCCATTTCTCGCGCTCACCCTTTACCCTCTTTTCATTCGCCGCTTCATCCGCTGCTCGACAGTAATGAGCACAGGGGAAACACAAACTCCACCATATTCCGATAAGTGTAGATTTCATGCATGGCTCACAGCAGCTACAATCCTCGCCACCGGTTCGCCTAGCACTAGTAAAAGCTTGTGTGCCATAAATGCCCCCGCCAAGCGACATATTCAAGGTGATTGACTGCAGGTTATTATATACAAACCGACAACTGATATTCGGCGATTTCGCGTAGAAATCGCTAGTAAAAGTGCCGAATATGAGTTGCCTAGTACTGTATAAGCAAAGTCGGAATATATCAGCCGTGGATACATTAACTAATCCAACAGGTAGTGCCGCTTCGAATTCAATCGCCTACTAAAATCTCATCAGCGCTGTTCAGCCTCAGCTCGATCGTGCCCAATGCCCATATATACTTCCAGCCATTTGCGGCGTAGAGAGCCACCATGGCGCATCCAGGAAAGTTTTCAGAGGATGAAGCACCTCACTTTCGAGGCGTATTTGCTGAAACATTCAACGGTCATGTTAACCAATAAGGCAGGCTGATTCAGAGATACTGCCCATTGAGCCTGAAGTCAAATTGGGGGCGGACCAGATCAGCTTTCATGGCGCAAAGGAACATCAAGTTATCACTGAGCCATACATAACTCAGGGACACCTCGCAGTGCTCCGATTATCACATGATGCAAACATGTTCATAAGTTCTAACAAGATCAAATTCCTGATCTCTACCAACCCAACCAGACCTGAAGTGACAATACTCCCACTGGCACACCCTTGCGAACCAACCACACAGAGAATATCCAAGGCAAGCTATGCACCTCGCGGTACTTGCAACCAGTATGCCGCCGCCGTACCGTCACCGCCCCTGAACACCGTTTGGAAATAAAACGCCCTAGTACAATATACAGCCAATGTAAATAAAGTAAGTATGCATGCAAGTTTATCCTCTACTTTTTCCCTTTTCCGCCTGCCTCCCGATCCATTCAATTCTTGTGTTACTTGGCCCTTTCCTTCTTCCTCCTGGCTCTTCTTTCCACCCTCCTCCCTGATTGTCTCGACACTATGAGTTCCCTACCAGCTTCCTACTAGCCTTCTTGATAATATTGGCGGTCTTCTCAACCTGCTGCTTCGCAAGTGCCCAATCTTTTGCTTCGACCGCGTCTCTGATTGCTGGGAAATAAGCTTCGTCGTAGCCGGACCAGAGTTGTGGTCCAAAGAGAACATGTTTGAATTGCGTTCTATTCGGGATCTATTATGGTTTTGTTAGCACGAATGCTTATTCACGCTGTGTGGGAGGATGCAAAAGGGAAATCGAGAAGATCAAGAAATGAAAAGCAATGCATACCCCACCACCCTTCTCCAGATCCAGTAAATGCGTTTCGAAGTTCCCCATCCTCGCATTATGACTCTTCCTACGCGCCCGCAGCGCCGGGCTTTCATTCCCACCACTTCCCAGCACCAAACCGTCCCATTCCAGCTCCCACTTCTCAAAAAGCTTAACATCATTCGCAAACTGCAGTGCCGCTTCTCTCAACGGTTCCGTTGACCACGGGACATCCCCCGCTAAATTCGCGCCCTGGCTTTCCGCCCAGTTCTCCAAATCCATGACCCAACTCGTTAGAGAGGCAGAATATGCCTTCATATCGAAGGGTAAGACGGCTCTGTCGCAGAATTCGAGGATGAGGAGAGCCCAGATCTGAGCGAGGAGTTTATGATAGCGGAAGTTGGGGTCGCCTTGGCTAGCCATCCATTCGAAATTATCGTAGGCTGAATGGTAAGGGAACTTAGGTCCCTGAAAACCGAAATCTAGAGAGGATGTACCGGCCATGTCTTGGAATGCGACATAATCACTTCCTGCTCCAAGACCTTCGAGCTTGCCGTTTCTGTCGTCCCAAAGTTGACGGAGAGTTGCGTTTTGATAAGGATCGGAGGTGCGGTCTAGAACGCGGAGTAGAGCCTTTTTGAAAACAGGACTTCCTGCTGCATGGAATTCCTGACCCCCGACACCCACATCGACATTCATGTAGACGAACGCATCTTTCCTGAGCTTTTCCATATTTTTCTCGACATGTTCTGTTGAACCAATGAGGTTGTACTCTTCACCATCCCATGATGCAAATTCAATCGTTCGCTGAGGGCGCCAGCCGCGTGAAACCAGATCTCCAAAGATGTGCATGACCTCAAGGAAGACTGCAGTTCCAGATCCTGGGTCGGTAGCACCAAAAACCCACGCATCGCGATGATTACCAACAATGATAGACTTCTCCTTTTGCTCCATGCCAGTGATCTTGCCTACAACGTTCCAAATTGGCTGCTGCTCCACTTCATCTTGGTCATTGAGGAGATGTACTTTCGGTGATGATAGGTTGCCAGACCAATATTGAACATCAGGCACTTTGCCTTTCCAGCCGTCAGGGCATTCGTCACCAAAACCTTGGATTGATTGCAAGAGCTTTTGCGCATCTCCCCATGAAATTGGAATACTTGGGATTTGAACAAGGCCTGGGTTGTCTTCCACGGGGATGCGCTTAGCCCCTTTCGTGCTTGCCCATCCTGGTGTGAGAACATCTCCGACGACCCAGCTCATGAGACTCACTGCACCTCTTTGTACTCCGTCTTTTGGCATGAATCGACCATTAGGCGCAGTGTCTCCAAGAGCAAAGCCGTCATCCGCCGGATCACTATACATGATGACACCCTTGAAGCCCCATGGCTCCGCAGCCTTGACTTTCAGAGCTCTATCACCCTGTGTTCCATAATACCTGACCAATGCAATTGCGCCTTTGGTATCGATGCCACTATCATATAGGCTTTTGTAATCCTCTCGCGACCCGTAATTGCAGTATATCAATGGTCCAGTAACATCTCCCGACTTCGAATGTCCATGGAAAACCAGCGTTTGTTGTCTAGGTGGGTTCGAATATAGCTGAGGTTCCTCGATTTGTGCCGCCCATGTCGGCTTTCCGTCTTCCCCGAGCAATTCCACTTTCCTTCCTCCCTCCTTTGGATAGTTGAGATAGACCTTATATTCATCCATCTTGACATCCTCCAGTCCATTCTTCTGCATGAGCTCCTGCACAATCTCGGCCAAGATATAATCACCCTCCGTCCCCGCCAAATGATCCGTCTCCGTGATCCTATTCAACCATCTCACTATCCTCTCTTCCGAAACTGATTCCTGCACGAATATCCGCACACTTTCGGCTGGGAACATCTGTCCTCCTAATCGGTTCGCGGCATTCGAGAAGATATCACTGACGAACAATATATAAACTACGGTCATCACCAAAAACACCGCAAATATCCTGCCAACGATTATACAGAAATTCGCATCAATAGTTGGCCACCCAATGCGCCAATTGCTTGGTATTCGCGACGAGAGCGACTGCGAAAGACTCGATATGCGTTTTCCCCAGGTCGATTGTGATGTTTCTGGTTCCTCCAATTCCATCTGTTCTACTTCCCTCCGCACCTCCTCATCCTCTTCACTTTCCCTCTCGCCATGTTGATTTAAGAAGGTATCTCGTTCTAGACTATCTCGATTGGATGAACCATCTTCAGTAGGGGGAGGTCGATAGCCGGCTCGTCGGGTAGGGACTGGCAGGCGTGCGCCTAGATCTTGGCCGAGAAGTCCTTCTCGTTCCGAAGGATGGGATCGCTCGTTCGAGGTATCGGTGCGGGGTGGTATGGGGGTAGATCCGCGAGACGATTCGCCGACGGCTTCTTCGTAGGTGGGAATTGGTAACGCTTCATATCTATGCTTTTCGTCAGGCATTGTGTTGATTATGGTAATTAGTTGAGCGATTAGAGGAGGCCGAGCGACTTTGCTGGTTCTATGCGGATGATGCTTGTTAAGACCAATGCAGTGAGCTCGCAGACCTGAGAGATGGCCCGTTGAGCAGATGTAAAGATAGAGGGGATGGATATGGTTTGATCGTTTTCGATATCGGTTCAATGGAGTTTCAGACCAGCTGTTGTTTCCGCCCACATCGTCACTCCGATTTTACTTCGAATGGTTGTTGATGTGGTTTCGTGGCTTAATTTTTGGGAAGTTGAAATCAACGAGTACGAGGTCCTGCGACATCACGGACTCAAATTCGCGTCAGGGCCACTTCTCGGGAAAATTTCCCGACGATTACGAATATAGGGATCATCGCACTGCATTACCTCTCATGAAACATCTTCTTTGGAATCTAGTAAGCTGATGAATTCATGTAAGCTGTACACCTCATGAGCACAAATCAGTACTTTCGACATGGAGATTCTAGTATCGCGAAATAGTAGTGCACATCTCCTCAAATAGTTCAATTCAGCATCTTTTTTAAATGTTTTGTGATTATCATCCCATGATACATAGCTCATTGCCATGTCTCCTCATTAATCAGCTCATTGCTTTGTAGTGGGAGCCATTCTTCAGTCTAAGTACATTCGCTGCATTATTTTTGGAATCTTCGTAGAAAGTGCATGCTGCTTGCTGAAATATCCGCGCACCCAGCGTCCTCTCAAAGCAGAACCCCGAACCATGAGACACATAAATTTACATCGAAATAGGATTCATCCTATGCTCCAAGAAGGTATCTAGAGAAAAAGCACGAGAAAATGTTTCATCTAGGGTGCCGCAGCTATGACAACACCATCCAGCTCCCGATTAGCGATGTTCTCAAGCGTGCGCTGGAAATGTCGCCTTGGCATGTCAATCGTCGCCGAGTCTTGGTTGCCTTGAAGATTAGAATGGATCAGTTCGATGAGGCCGTTGAGATATTTGGTTGTAACCTGTAGATTATGTTAGCTAGTGCCCTGAAGATAGGGGTAGAAATATACGGACAGCTTCATTCTTCTCCTCGAAATAGTAAACGTAACGATTGAGAATCTCCACAAAGAGTTCTACAGAAACAGCAGTGTCCATGCACGCATCAGCAACTCTCAGGGCACGCTGAAGACATTCAAGAACACGCTTGCCATCACGGTAGAGCTGCAAATCGTTAGTCATTCATTTCAAAGTAACTTGGACAAGAGAACTCACTTTATTCTCCTCTTTATCTTTCTCTGTTTCGCCTCGGGCAGCAATTGGCACTGCCCACCAGAGATGGCTTGCCAAGTAAACAGCACGGCATTGATCTGGCTTCTTCAGTAGCTTACTTCCGTGAAGTGCGCACTTGGTAATAAGAGTATCGTAATTCTCCTTGCTGAAGTTTCGGGTCTCATGCAGAGCAGCAGCAATTACACAAACCGCTTGGAATTGTGCCCTAGAATCACTAATAGCCTCTTCGTAGATGGTAAAAGCTTGCGCAAAGAACTCATAGCTGACTTCCTCGAAGCCTGTTTGATCAGCAATCTGCCCACAAGCTACAAAAAGACGAAGGCAAAGCTCCGCTGAAGTAGATACTCGTGTGTACATCGTCGACAGTGATGAGTGCATGAACTTGAAGAGCGCAGAGATCTGTGACTCCCAGTTATCTTCGTAATGTTCCCTAGCTTTGAATCGTCGTGCAAGCTTCATTGCAGAGGTTATAAGCGCGGGCGTAGTGAACTTGACACGTTCGTTGCCTTCCGAATAAGCTGCCTTTGTGGTTTGCAATAATTTAAATTGAACGTCGTTATCATCGTTGTGAATGAGATGGATGATCCTGGCCAACCAGCCTTGCTCTTCTATCGTCTCATCCGTCTCAACCGCTTTACGCTGCACGCCAGGATAATTAGCGGGGCTCTGAGATCCCTCTTTGATCAGAACTTTAAGGACTTCTAGGACGCCCTCTAGAGATGACACAGTCGTAATTTTTGTGAGATTTTGCTGCAATGTACGCGCAAGCTCACCAGCGACAGCTCGCCTTGTCGGATAGGTCTGTAGCTGCAATAATGGAATGTAGGTTGGGAGAGATAGCGCTGTGAAGATGGAAGCATATGAGGTAATGGGTATCTGGAGTAGGTTCAAGATGTTCCTCTGTGCCTCGGGGGAATGTAACTCGGGAGTATTCGCATAAGCTTTGATACGCTCCGCCGCATACTCTAGTACTTGGTCAACGTAGTCAAGACGATCGGGATGCACCTTAAGTGCCAAGTTTACCAAAGACACCAGCAAGGCTAAGGTGTCTTGAACGGATAAACGCTGAGAGGCGACCAAGTTCATAACTTGCTCGAAAAATATCTCGTATAACTTGATGTTTTCGGGGATAGCCTTTGACCTCTCATTGGTACCGTCATTGCCAACAGTTGTTTCCGATTCAGCCAAAGACTCAACCTCTGTTGGTGCTTTGCTGAGTGCATCGTCATCTTTCTCCGGTGCTTTTGAGTTCTCGTTATTGGTCTCTGTCGATGGGGAATGGCCATTGGACTCCGACGTCGACCCCGGCTGCGCAGGTGATTTTGATTCAGCATTTTTGCTTTCCTTACTCAATCTACTATTTTCGAGGAGTCTCCTAACAGCTTCCTCCTCCAACTTGCTACGGTCAACAACTGAGTTAGAGTCGGTCTCTCGTGCAGCATATTCCGAAAGCCTATCCATCATTGCTATTACAATGACCTTCATGTTGACTTGTGGATTCAACCTCGAAACAGCCCCTAAGAATTGGTCCAGGGTGTGAAGATGGTATTCGTCAGGGAAAACCTGGGTTATAACTTCCAGCAGATACTCTTGCGCCAGAACATCGCGGCACTGAACAACTTGCTCCAGCAGTGGTTGGAGAATGGTGTTCTTGTAAACATCGAGGTCTACCAATTGACTCAGCCGCACGAGATTGCTTCCAACCAGTAACTGCAGCTCTTTCCGCTCCTGTGTCCTCATTTCCCGTTCTCTGGAATGTCCCTGATGCTGTAGTCGGACCCATAGCTTATTCATTTCCACGAAATTCGTCAAGACGAAACTTATTGAGTCTGTCAGATTTCCTTCTGGTCCGTCACTATCAGTTTGAGGTAGATGCTCTCGAGCTTGCCCAGAAAGATAGTATCGCAAGAACAACCCGCGTATTGGGTGCTGGACCCCGCGACTCATCTCCATCATATCTTTCATAATCTCTTTAACCGGCGCTTCCGGTACTCCCATATACACTGTTCCAACCGTAATCATTAGGTACAATCGAGGCACAATGTTGCCTGCATACTGGACAAGCTCGTAGAGGTCGGCGAGGTGATGAGTGGGATGAGAATCTTTGAGATGGGATGATAGGTGTCGTAATGCATCAAACACAGCCATATATAGTTCATAGTATTGTTTCGGTCCAAGGCTGCTTGTGCGAAGCTCGGAGACAAGTGTCGAACTGCAGCAAGGAGTTAAATCAGCACAAAGTCATTTCCCGGGCGCATACAGCTTTGGCGGTGCGCATAAGGCAGATCGATGACGAGGGCTGCCGTCCAGTAGACATACCTGCATTTCAGAGCGTCCATAAGCTTCCCGGGGCTTTCTAAACACCTCCTCATGAGTTGTGTCTGCTGTCGCACAACATTCAAAGCATCCTCGAGCAGTCTTGCTTGATCCTCCACGACTTGGGGTGGAGTAGCCATTGTGGCAGGTTTGCGGGTGCGACTGCCTGCCCAGTGGTGGATATTCAGGGCTGAAGGAAGAGAGGAGTTAAAGGACGTGAGGGTGTTATCGTGTAATTCGAAGCTCGTTGTTCATAGGAATTAGTGATTCGCAAGCAGTTTTGGGGGAAGGAACGCTAAGCCTCCTCAGCATGTTTACTGGGATTAGCAATCGGTCTGAGTGGGTGAACCGGTGACGAAGTTATTCCGCGCCGAATTTAGAAAAGGATTCATTCTGATATCATCAGACATCAACAGCATTCGAAAGCAAAGTACTAGCATTAATTTGATTTATTTGGTATTTCTTTGCTTCATGAGTCTCTACTACTCGTACAAAATCATCGTATCTTGTTCCCCTCTTTCTCCATTAACCATTAACCACCCCGAAGTAAATAAGACTTCCAGCACTTGGAGTCTCATCTTAAACATCTATAACTAGAACGCCCGTCAAATTACCCCTCATATTTCTACAAAGAAACGAATCCATCTCGCCGAGCTTCCGAAGCACTCTTCTAATCCAAGCCTCATTTTTCGTTGAATTCGAATTCCAGTTCGAACTTGCATAGCATCACACCAGCCATCGCTCTCACCCCGTAGCACTCCGTTGCCTACCCAGCAAGTGATCGAACAAGGCCACGAAACGAAAATTTATTTTCATCTTCTAGTAACTGTAGAGTTCCATGATGGGTAGGTTGTGTGCCACTGTCCATTGTCATAGGAAGTACTTGTCGAAGTTGGTGATGATGTAGGCAGACTTGCCGAGGTCACCACATAAGATGTGTACCATGGCTCCTCGTTGCTAGAAATACTGGTTGACACGATTGACAAAGATGATGAGACCTCTAAGGTACTCGTCAATGATGACACGGGTACCGACGAGCTGGTTGCCGAGGAGCTTGTCTCGACTGGAGCTGTGAAGGAGCTTGACTCGACAGGAACTGTGGAGGAGGTCGACGTCTCTAGACAAGTACTCGATGATTCAGTGGTAGCGGCCGAGGTATTTGATTCAGTTGTAGACACAACCACCGGTGTCGTTATGCTGGCCGATGTTGGTCCTGTGGAAGTAGAGACTGAGAAAGAAGACTCCGCTGTCGAGGCAGACGACGATTCAATGCTACTCGACGAAGATGTCGATGATGCGGAACTGGTTAAAGTGACGGACTTCGACGTCGATGAACTGATCGAAGCAGGAGTCGACTTTGGAGTCGCCGTTGAGGTCTCGACTACGGTGACAGGGACAGTGATATCGATTACCGAATAGCTGGTGACTGTTGTGGGGCTCGATGAAGAGGTGATGGTAATTACCACCGTCTCCGTTTTGTCGGACCCCTCCACGGTCTGTGTTGAGACTACATAGTCTGTCGATGGAGGAAGGGTGGTTTTATCTGTTTCGATGATAGTTTTCGTTGTTGGCTTCTCCGTTTGTGTTTCCGTCTTCACAATTGTGACTGGTGCAACGGCATTCCCACTTGTGGATTTTGCGGATCCTCCATCCACATTAACAACAGAGTAAGTAGCTCTTCTAATATTGTTCACCCAGACAACATCCCGAGGAGAAAATGGTAGTCCTGATGACAAGAAAAAGAACGACGAGCAAGCAAAGAGCGTGGAAGTTGAAGTATTAAGACGCATGATTGCATCGGTTTGCGCGCGTGTAGTGACTAGAGGACTTGATATCTTTTATTTGGTCTGTGTGAGAAGGGACCTACCGGGGGATAAATGCGATGCATCATATAATACATGATATGGTGATTGATGTTTTGAGGGGCTGGGAAAATTTCGAGCACGCGCGGAGAAGGCTGGGATTTCTGCGTTTCTCGCGATATTGAAGAGGCTGGGAGGCATTGCCTCGATGCCTTCGACCAACAAATAATCCTGGGTTATCTTAATACAGAAGGACCTTTCAGGGAAATATCTGGGGGAATATAGAGCTCTGAGATGAACCTTATTAATTCTTACGTTCAGCAATCAATTGCGGAGAAGTTTTAATATATACATTTCACGGTGAGTAGTCGTCGGTTGTCGCATCGTATGGAAGCAGCAAGCTTAGCCGAGATTCTGATAACCGGCTCCTGAGTCCTGACACCATCTGCGGGCTAATCTGTCAATCGTCAAAAGCAGTACTAACGCCAAAGTCATTCGCATGAGTTGATTACAACTTACAACCAGAGCAGGTGATTTGCTACATTGCAATTCCAACTGTTTACAGCATGTTCGGCTTGATGTCGTTACCAGGGAAACTAACAGCTGCCTTAAGGAGCTCCGGGAGCGAACCGATCAGGCTTCCGGTACCACGGCTGCGGGGTAGAGCGCTTTTAGGGGATAGGATTGCCGGGCACGTCTGGAATTTCGGATCCTTCTGTCGTTCGTCCTCCAGATAACAAAGTCCGCCCGATTTGTGAATCTATTCGTATTTCCATTTTATACCAGGTCATCTCATGACACCCCTTTTTCTCCTTCGGCACAGGAACGGGTATGATTGATGACGCAAACACATGAATTCGCTTCACCATCAAGCTACCACTGCACCTAGTTGTAGCTACAGGAAGGTTTTGCTATTGATTTTCGCCGAGGAATCCCCTCCGGAAAACAACAACGATGATGCTCTTATCGCATTCACACTTTTTCAGTAAGAACATCCTTGATTTGATTCTAACTAGCACCATGATTCAGTTCTTCTCCGAACCTCGGAAGCACCAGGTGTGGATTATTCGTGAATTCCGAGCACCTTGATGGATAACCCCAGTACGACGCGAAGTCCATTCCGAATCAAATTTCTAAACTACCTCCAAAATATCAAAAACTTCACTGCAGCTGGGAAGAAAGAGAATTCAAGCTTGTTCTCCCTCTCATTCTTCCTAGCGACGAACATTCCTACGAAAGGCGCTCCTTCACAATGACAGACGTAGAATCTCCTGCCCCCTTCATGCGCATTCCATGCGAGATCCGGCTTATGATCTACCAGAATCTATTCAACAGCAAGGGGCACAAAGTTTTCGAGATTCGCAATGTGCAGCCAGAAGCATATGCGGCGCGGTCAAGCAAGCACAATCGATCATCTTACTGCATAGACCATTCACTTATGCGACAGCGAACCAAGACGACATATAAACTGTGCACCGATGTCGAAATTCATACCTCCATTATGAGCGTCAATCGCACAGTCTACGAGGAAACCACACATCTGCTATACGGGAATCGCACGTTCAGCTTTTATAAGGATATCGAGGCTATAATACCTTTCTTTTCAGACCTTTCACCTCGCACCCGACCTCTTGTACAAGAGATATCTCTATACAAACAAGGCTTTGTCTTCTGCCGGGAATCAAATCGATGTGAATGGAGTAACATCTGCGAGTTTCTGGGAGATAAGATGCAACTGAGGAGTTTAAAATTGATAGTAGAAGGCGGTCGTCCAAGGCTTGGCTGGGACGACTCAGCTCAGTACACGTTGGCGGATTTTATAACCTTGTCTCGAGTTGCATATGAGCCGCTGGAATGGGCATTACAGCTACTGGAAATCAAGGGGATTCAGAAATTAGATATCAGCTCAGAGATACATTCGATACCTCCACCAAGTCACTCTGCAGCAATGGCTTTCTTTGGGGCCTTCTCCACGTCGATCGAGACTGGGTTTGCAGAATTCTTGCGGCGTGAGATGATCTCTGCATGATCAAGATACCATGGGATTGGGAGTTCAGGTTGCGGTGTAAGCATTATACGAGAATATCATAAGTTCACCGTTAGTTTTCGGATAGCAATGTCATTCATAAGTTTACGTACGATGTCAGGTTCAGCCGCATGTGGTGTCTACCATTCGGGTCTCTCTGTATTACTTTCCGCTACTTGGATTGTGATTAACGAAATGCTTATTCGCTCCTAAACGTGATACTTGGAAGTAGTGATTATCGTCTTACGACTGCGTCTTCTGTGATCTAGACTAAGCGGCTGAAGTAAATATAGCTGAGGTACCTCTGTCACTTATCCCTTGCCTTAAGATAGAGTATCCTGCGCAGCGCGTTCAACTTCTATATCACCAGCCCATTCCCTCAATATACATACCAAAAGCATAGAGATCAAGCCGAATAAGGTCGACCCTCGTGCAGCAAACATCTGAAATCTCCTTTGGAGTGTGTTGAGAGTCGAGTCGATCTCACGCCAGCCGCAACCACATTCGTCAAGAAAAAGGATCTCCAGCCAAAGGACTATTCATATCGACCAGACCTCACACCACTACCAAATCAACTCCTTCTAGAAGTAGTCGTGCTGAAACACGTTTTTGTGTCCCATTACAATTGCGCAACCAACTGCATCCCAATACGCTTGTGGAAAAAACCCATTCAAAGTCCGGAGCATTCTACCCATTCTACCCATTCTACCACACAGTCTCAAACGGAGGACCCAACATACTTCGATTGACATCACCTTTACGATCCGTCTTCCGACCTCCCCTGTCCGCCTTACTCGTTCTCAACCAAAAACGGCAAAAGGGAAAAAACGTCCGAATCATGTCACCCAAATGCACCTGCATCCACTCC
Organism: Rutstroemia sp. NJR-2017a BVV2; assembly: GCA_002946415.1. NCBI lineage: Eukaryota > Fungi > Ascomycota > Leotiomycetes > Helotiales > Rutstroemiaceae > Rutstroemia > Rutstroemia sp. NJR-2017a BVV2. Next base: position 1,986,049 of record NJPS01000046.1, read on the forward strand.
TGGCCCGTGCCATATGGAACTCCGGAGTCGCCCAATCTGTTAATAAATATCCATTATGCACAGAAAGTTTCAAATATAAATCGCTGCCGAAGTAATTGCCGTAGTATTCAAGTTGACATCTTATATCCTGCGTCTTACTTTGCTATTGATCAAAAAACAAAGACCCAAGACGAGAAAGAGAAAGACAGAGACAGTCCAGGTGCCGTCAGTGATCTAGAACTCCGAGAAGAACACGAAAACCAAGACATTATGGATATGTCAGCACTAAACCACGCCGGGCCGCAATCACATGATCGATTTGCGTTTCCTCCCGCCCACAACAACCAATCACGCCAAGCACCTCCCTTCCCCTTCCTCTCCCTCCCGCTCGAACTCCGCCTCAAGATCTACGGCTATCTGCTCCCCGCCCGCCACCACAAAATCACCACCCAGCTGCCCCACAACGGCTACTACTACCCTCCGAACGGCGTCCCCGCGCACGCCACGCAGTCGTTCTACCCCGTGTCTCCCGACAAGCCGAACAAGCTCACGACTTACAAACTGCTGTCCGAGAACTCGCATCCCAATTTCCCGCAGCCGAGCATCTGCACGGCCATCTTGTCGGTGTGTAAACAGGTCAATGTGGAGGCAGAACAGGTGCTGTATGGGAGCTGCAAGAGCGTGTGGGATTTCGGGATGAGTGTGGAGGCCGTGAGGTGGTTTTTTACGGATCGGAGTAGGCGTGCGAGGGGCTATGTCAAGAATTTGAAGCTGGCGAGGGATGTTTCGGGGGCGGGAGCGGCGGGGGCGAAGAGGGATGTGGTTTGGGAGGAGTTTTGTGAGTTTGTGGAGGAGGAGATGACGAGTTTGAAGGCGGTGGATTTGACGGTTTGGGGGAGGGGGGAGGTGGCGCCGGGGCCGATTGTGGCGGGAGGGAGGGAGGTGGATGGGAATGTGGATGGGAATGTGGATGCGGAAGATGAGGAGGTGGATAAGGAGAAGCTGGAGGAGAAGATGAAGCAGGAGAAACAGGTTAGGGAATGGGAGTACATTATGAAGTTGGTTGGGAACGAGGGATTAAAGAGTGCAAAGATCACATGGTGGGGGTTTGCGCCAGGGGTAGAATCATTTCTAGCGAGGTGGATGCTGGATAGTTGTCATTTGAAGGAACAGGTGGTTCAGAACGGAGAAGTGGTGGAAGGGATTGTGGTTTTGAGTTTGGATAAGGAACGCTCGAAGGTTTGAGCTGGAGGCCGTGTATATTTTGGAATGTGGACGATTAAGAAAAAAGGGACAGGCATTTTGGGGCATTGGACAAGGCGAATTGGGACGAACAAGATGCATTGTACTATATAATATAGGATTGATACCATAAGATCTATGAAGAGAAACATCATGATTTGCAAAAGGACCCTGCGGAATGAATGTGATTTACTGTGAACTGATTGATAGCTGGACGATAGCAAGCGAAAAGGGACAGCGCACAGCTAGACATGGCGGCAATAGGGGGTATCTCAGCTGCTGGATGAAAGAATGATGTTGGCGAACATGGTGTGATGAAATAACGGTCCTGTGAGATGAACGAGTGGAGTAGGATTTGCATTGTGCGATTGGTTTAAGTGCTGGTTAGAATATCCTCCCCGGAGAAGAATATTGGATACCTGCAAAATATACTTGGTAGAGGTGTATGATTTAGGATGTGGTCGACCTGCCTATACTGATCAAAACGCAATTCTGAAAATAGCACCTGTATAAACTTCTTACTGCAGCTCTCGTTGCAGAAATAGCAGGCTGGCGACCACACCCAAAAGACAATTTGACAATAAAAACATTCCAATATCTTAGATTCTCTGGGATATCTGTGTGAAGTCGGCCTGTTTTCTCTGCACCTGAGAGTGTAGTTACAGAGTAGAAGTCGCCTTTGCATCTTTAAAGTTGCGTCAGCCTGAGCTCTCGGCACGACGTCATCTGCCACTAGCTTCTCGCAGAGTTCAAATACGCGGATTCATCACAGAAAACAATAGCTCTGGAAATCCAATAAAACGAGAAACAGCGCAGATTGAAGAGGATGTTGAGCCTTCAGACTCATCCCTCTAGGCTGATTCGTTGGATACTAGGTAAAAGTAATCGAGACCTTGTCATCGACTGCGCCTCTCCCTCGGCCCAATGTTGTGTGAATGATGACCCCCTCACGCCCCCCTCACTGCCACGCCGAAGGAGGCTTTCCTTGGGACTTCCGCGTAGCGATAAATAACAGATTATAGGAAATTTAGAAAAGGCCTCCCTCATCCTTCCTTGAACAATCCAATCCGATTTTCCATAAAAGATCGCAATACAAGAACAGAAGCCGTCGGCATACACTGAGCGCAATCATGTCATATCAAAATTACCCGCCGTACGGCGCATCCGGACGTTGGTTATTCAGGTCCTCTTAATTGCGACAGTTTCTAACTTTTAGTAGTCGCACCGCAACCCAACTTTTCATCTCGTCCCAGTCGTAAGTTAAAGTCGCCTTTGGAAATTGCGTTTCGCAATGAACATCCTACTGATTATCAAGCAGATTCACCTCAACCATATCAACAACAATATCCCCCACCTCGACCGTCGCATAGCCCATACCCTCAACACCAACAATCATATGGAGTTCCTCCTCCTCAGCAACCTCCATACCCACCTCAGCAACCATATGGATATTCTCAGCCATATGGCGGAGGAGCACCAGCGCCATACCAACAACCTCCATACCCTCCACAACAACAAAATGCATATCCTCAGCCATACGGCGCGCCTGGTGGAGGAGCGCCAGCACCATACCAACAAGCTCCTTATCCTCCTCAACAGTCAAATGCCTATCCTCAGCCATATGGTGCGCCTGGTGGAGGCGCACCAGCACCATACGCTGCTCCTATGAATTACGGTCAACCTACTCCTCCGTCGCCCGGATATGAGCTACTACCGCAGCTACCGTCGATACCTTACAATGCCGACCTTGATGCGAGAGCTTTGCGAAAAGCCATGAAGGGCTTCGGAACCGATGAGAAAACTCTGATAGACGTACTTCATAACAAGGGTCCATTACAAATTGAGGTTTTGCGCGAAACGTTCTTCCGCATGTTTAAGAGGAGGCTGTTAGCTGACGTGGAAGGTGAGACAAGCTCATGGTTCAGGGAAGGCCTCGCTGCGATTATTCGCGGCCCGCTTCTACAAGATTGCCACTTGCTTTACAACGCAGTGGACGGGCTTGGGACGAAAGAGTCGCTATTGAATGAGGTTTTACTTGGTCGGTCAAACGCGGACATTAGAGCCATCAAGACAACATATGAAAAACGATACCGAAGAAGACTGGTGGATGATATCAAGGGCGACTTGAGCGCTGATACCGAAAAACACTTTTTAATGGTTTTGGAGGCCAACAGAAACGAGGACAGCGCACCAGTTATTCCACAAGAGGTCGATAGGGACGTTGCAACTCTCTGGGGCGCAACCGAAGCCATTCGCGGCAAGCAGCGGCTCACTGTTTGTGAGATCTTCACCAAGAGAAATGACAATCAACTTCGAGCCATTGCGCATACTTACCAGCAGAAGCACGGAAAGCCGTTGGAATGGGTTATCAAGAAGGTACGTTTGTTTCCCCTTGCGGCGAGGAGCTATTACTGATTTTCAACCAGGAATTCATGGGTCACATGGAAGACGCCCTTCTATATCAACTTAGAACTGCTATGGATAAGGCTATGCGCGATGCCAATCTTCTCGAAGCTTCTATGAAAGGCTTTGGCACGAAAGACCATCTCCTTGTAGCACGCGTGGTCAGAATACACTGGGATCCAAGACATATGGGACAAGTCAAGGGAGCATATCAACATGCTTTCGGCAGAAGTTTATCCTCCCGGATAGCTGCCGATACCAGCGGCGATTACGAGAGATTGATGGTTAAATGTGTGGAATGCAGCGATTTTGTACAACCCGGTATGTCATGGTTCTAATCCATGAGCGTCGGGGATTACTTTCGTCGGGTATCTACTTTCGTCGGGACTACGATTTTATGATCTGGAATTTTGGCATTTATGGGTATGGAATGGGGACCCGGGACATTGGGAGATACCAGGGTATGGGCTTTTAGAGGGGGCGAGCAATTGCAACTAATGTAAAAGTTCGCCGAGCTTGGATCTGGATTGGATTTTTAACTTTGTGTTATTGGAACTCGGGCTTTGGCTATTTATGTCGGGGATAATCACATATTTATTACTTGTACACTTCCAAAATGACGATATTCTGGAAGAGAGCGTTGCCCAATCCAATCACTACTTCAGACTTCCCACTACATCCTTTCACGTAAACCAGTCCATTCTAACACCGGATTAATCATCTCTAATAAAGTTTTACTAATAATCTCTTTGGTGAATTACACTACCCCGCATCTGGGTCAACCTTTTCCAATGTAAAGTTAGACGGTTTGTATCGGTTTGTATCGTACGGCAACACCGAGGTGCCTATGAAAGGCATTGAGCTGTCCGGGCTTGTTTGGTTGGGTCGGGTCTGGTGTGGCGTTGGTCGACTTCGAAGTTCGACGAGACCCAGCGCTTGCTTGATCTATGCCGACCTTTGCGGAGACAGATTTGACCTTGCAGTTCGGAGATTTGCTGATGGAGAGGATGGCTACAGTACATGTACGATATCGAGGCTTTCATGTTCCTAATGGGTACGCACACCAGCAACTTCGTTGTTGAGTCGCTCTCGTTGTCGCGTAGTTCCGCGTGGTCGCGTAGACATTAAAATCAACACGCGCCGCAGTCGCCGTATATACTGCTGTCTCCAACACTGGGTTAAGAGGTTCTGGTTTGTTTTATCCTCAATAGTTCAGGCTACACGAGAGTCATTGGGATAGAAGAAACAAAGGATTGACTGTAACAATACACTGCCTTTTAACTATAACGCTTTTATCCTATTATTGCAGAAGTACCCAGTTGAACCCTGTTGATACAGTGGATAGATAGACGGACAGCTGCGACCAGGACATTCCATGCGACCTACTTCGCCGCCCCCTTTGTCAAAGCTCGGTTTTCGTCTACCAGGTTTCAATAATTCTGCCTCAACTATTTTTATCGCTTTGTTGTGTCGCATTAATAGAGCAGGAATAGCAGCAACTTAACTGTAGTTAATATGTTCCTCAATCTAATTCAATCAACTCGGCGTTCCACACCAGATTGCTTTGTGTGTTCCCATTTGTCATTCTCCGACCGATCTGTATTCTTAATAAGATATCTAAGTTAAGCACTAGTTCCAACCAATATTAATATTAATGTAAGTATAATTGAGAAAGCGCACTTGGAGAATCACGCTAGCAGGTTTTAGTTTAGACTTTTTATTATACTAAAGTTATTAATTCACTGATTACCATTTAATCAATAATAACTCTTATGTTCCTTTTTTCCATTGTTCTTTTTCATTCTGTCAACTTTTCACGATCGCCGGACGCGATAGAATTCTGATGTCAAAAGAGGATCTTGTCTGTAAGTGTTTTTGATGTGTTCCAGTTCATTGTTTAGATCGGACTTGTAAGATTACGTCGCGACCAAACAACTCTCAGAAGTGCTTGCCGGATGAATGCTAATGAGCCTTAATGCATAGAGTTAATGGATAGATCACTTTGCGCTACGCAAGAATTCTCGTAATTCCTGACAGACTTCACTTACTCAATTGTCGAAAGCCCTTCAAACGGTTTTCAATACACACGCAACACATAGGCTTTTTCAACAACTGGCATTGAAAAACACGCTTGATCACATGACGTAAAGTCACGTGCTCCTGTATCACTTTTGAAACAGAGCTTAGTATTGCTGCATGAGAGCTTTCTGGGGAGGTTTGCTGGTCCAGAGGTACAACTATATATATTTAAAACTGAAGTTTGCGATTGGTCAATCTTGACCGTCAACTACAACCAAACTTGGCGCCGGCGATGTCTTTAGGATCGACTGAGCGGGAAGAGTCGAAGCCGACAAACACAGTGAAGGTGGAAGCTGCTGGTCATCCGAACATGGCAAAGTCTACTGCAGTAGACAGAGACCAGGAAAGGATGGAGGTCACATCGAACAATGGCAGCATCAGTCGTCGTTCTATGGACGCTGGCGAACAAACCAACCACGTCCCCACACACGAATCAACACCGGTATCCGCCAGCTCAACGGAACAATCCGAGGTCGTCATGCGGGATTCTAATAACCGCGCTGTCAATGCCAACGGCCACAAGCAGATTTCCAGGGTCACAGTTGAGTTTCGACCAGGTCCTCCGGTGTTGACTTCCAACGTACCACACCCGGGGAATGCCAACCGCCAGATGAACCACAAGGATGCCAATTCACCAGAAGGAGTGTCCAACCCACGGAAACGAAAGAGCTCGCAGTCTATGCAGGGCGCTCAAGACCATCAGTCCGCAAGCGAATCCACGTACCTAGCACCACAAAGAGCATCTCATCCCGGAGATCTCTCTACTCCTGTTCATATTTCCGCCCCATCTCACCAAGCTGATGGAAGCACCGAAGCTCGAAATGAAGTACCTAGTGCGCTCACCCCGGAAAGAATCGAGGAGGAAAGAGCACGATTGAAGGCGGTTTTGGTCCAAACGTCTCCTGAAGTTGCACAGATGGTTTTGCGTGAGCAATGGAGGAATTTCCTCTTCCCATCTGGCAGGGACAACGATGACAACCTATCATTCATACTTCGCGCGGGGTTGAAGAATGGAACAAATAATGCTATCACGCGCGTTTTTAAGGACCATGCTGTCTTCAAAGAACCCCTCATCGGCGCCATTAGCAAAAGACAAATTGTCGTTGAACGAGTTCTTAAGAATGCTTCTCCCAACCAGCTCTCAGATCTTGTCCCTGATAGAGTCTTGGATCAGGTACTTGCCGAGAGATTGAAGCATGTTCCAGCGAAGTCACTTATAAGGTGGCTGGCTGAGGCAGATCGATTGGGCTACAGTCTGGATGATATTCTCGATGAGACTGACGAGAGTGTCATTCCCAAAGTGCCCAGTCGAGCGCAAAGTCACGATAATGTAGATGTAGAGATGACTTATGATGAGCCTAGGCCTACACAACCATCCTTGGATCCTTTGCAAGCAGATCAGGAACGTATCATCGCTGAGCAAAGAGCTCTGCTCGAGGAGCGTCCAGTCGTGCGGTCACCTTCACCACAAAACTCCCTGACATGTCCAACATGCTTTTATAAATTCGACAACATCAAGGGTTACAGCTTCGTAAGTTCTCGTGCCCTGGCGGGATGTAATTGGACTGACAGAGAGTAGCATATAACGAAGAAAATATGCACGAAAACGCAGCCCACTGGATTGAGGTTTTATTGCGAGAATTGCGCGCAGGGTTTCACAACCAAGCAAGGAAAATTATATGTGTGTTTGCTCCATCTGCTTTGAAACTATAGCTAACTTGTTGAAGCATGAAAAGAAGCGTGTTTGTACTGGCGAAGAAGACGACAGCGAGCCATCTCCCACCGAACAATTGCTCCAAGAACCTAACCCCACGGTTCGCGCAGCAGCGGATCTTCAGCCTGCAGCACCTCAACCAGTGCGCCATCACGAACCATTACCGCCAGTTCAAACATATGCCCAACCTCCACTTCACACTCCGAAGGTACCGAAGCAGGTGTCATCAGCTGCATCGGGATCACCTCTGGATGGGAATTTCCGACAATCGCCCTCGGAGCTTGACCCAGCTAAATTAGCAGCTCTCAATGCAGCTCTCGAGGAAGTCGAAGAACGATACCAAACTGCCTTATCTACCATCCCCGCCGAATTCACCCCCGAAGAGCGAGAAAAACGCATGATATCTCTCAAGAACGGGAACGCATCGCGGAAATCCCAAATCCGGAAATCTTTCGGCGTTACCTTGCGTATGCGCGAGAAAGATAAAGAAGCGAACAAGAGATTCAAAGATAGTATTGGCTCGCCACTTGCGAATAGCACTACTACCTCTAATCGGTTCGAAGAATTCAGAGCCCCTCCATCTTCATCTGCTTCTGCAAATCATCCGAGACCGCCTCCACCTGCACGTCTGGAGCCTGAACGTCCTCCTCATTCTTTCCCGCCTATTAATGCTGCGCAACCGCCTCGTCCACCGCTTTCTTACGCGGCTACGCATCCGCCTCAACCGCCTCATTCACACCATCCACCCGCAAGAACTTACTCCCCTAATTTTCCTCCGCCTCAACAACTTCCTGGTCATCACCCACCCCCTTCGCTTCCCCAGACCCAACCCCAACCTCAACCACAGTCCCTACCACAACCACATCCTCACCTCCCCCGTCTCCCTCCCCCCTCCACCATCCAAAACTACGACCGAACCACCCTCCCCCCTTATCCCCACCCCCACCCTTCTTCCACTTCGACTTCCACACCCCCCCTCCCCGCCATGGCCCTCTCCAGACAAGACGAAGACCTCGACCGAGAACACCACGCGCACAAGCGCCTCAAAGCCAGCCCGCAGCCAGGGGTCTCGGTCCCAAGACACTTCCCGCCGCACAGGCCGTATGGGAGTGAGAGCGGAGGAGACAGTCGGCCGGGCTCGGCGGGAGAAGGAGGGCCGGCGAAGAAAGTACCGGTTAGGAAGGCGCAGCGGATGTGGGAGGCGTTGAATGGGAGTGGGAGCTCGGCGAACAGGGACGAGAGAGCAGGCGGGGAGAAGAGTATGGGTATGGGGGTGGGGATGCTGTTGAATAAGGGGAAGGAGAAGGAGGTGGTGGATTTGAGTAGTGGGGGGAGTGAGGGGGGTGGGAGTGTGGATGAGCGATGAGGGGGCTGGGGGAGTGGGAGTGTTCTGATCTTTTAGGATCGCATCTTCGTCGCGAGTGGAAATGATTGATGGGAGTAATCGAAATGAAGGCTTGGCGTGGCCAAATTGAATGGAATGCTGGTTTTGCAGTATCTGTAATAACGTTTTCGGTTCAGCCTCTTTTTTAGGATGAGAGATAACTCAATCAATGGCGCTTTATAGTTACATAGTTCAGAATTAAGACTGCTGGATGGGAGATTCATATTGAATACAGAAACAAGTATAGGATCGTAGACCTTACCCCCAACTGCAGCTGGATGAGTTCCTTTACCAGAGGTAGGTGCAAGTCCCGGCATTTTGATGTATTATCATATTATTATATTGCATCCCCAAGCTCCTTCTGCTTCGTCTTCTCAGCTTTCGCTATCATTGCTTCCCTCGCCTTAACTTGCTGTTTGGCCAAGCCAATTCTCCCCGCCTCCTGCCAATTGTCCGCCACAAACCGAGCAACCAGCTCAAGGTTGTAAAACCCGCTCTCGTCCTTCGCTGCAGCTTCTGGGATCTTTCCCTCAAAATCATCGCCGTCCAAAATAATCCCTTTAAGAGTCTTGATCGCAGCAGACCTCAGTTGTCCATCCACGCCATCGACGGGTATCGTTTTCTTAATCGCATCTCTTGTAAGCTCATCTATATGCCGCACAAGACTCCACTCTCTTAGCTTCGTATTATACTCTTCCTCAATCCCGAATTTCTCAAACGTATCGTCGCGGATCTGCTCCCTGGTAGTCCTAGCAACATCATATCTTCCTTCCTTCAGACACCGCGGTACAAACTCCTCAACCCAAGCTCTAAATATCGGTCTCTGCGCCAGTCTCCGCCGATCATTATGCTTCAACTTCTTCTTCTCCTTTTCCTTCTCCTCCCCCTCTATCCCCTCCACCCCCTTTCCCTCCCCAACACCCTCCTCCTCCTCCTCCTCCTTCTCCTCCTCCTCATCCCGAATCCACAGCATCCGACACGTCGCAGCATACTCAAACATCTCCTCCTGGCTCCCAAACCGCCTCCACCACATCTCCGTATCCAGCCCCAAAAACTCCAATACCCGCAACGGCTCATCCGTCAGGAACACCATACTCTTCTTCCGCTCCACTAACTCAATCTCCGGGATCCGGATATGCAGACCGCGGTTGTTGACTGTTAGTCCATACGGTCTGATTGTCGTGCCGAGAATATTCCATAGGTCGCCGTGCGCGGAATGGAACAGTTCCCATTCGAAGTCATGTGTGTTTTTACAGATGTGCACGTCTACTTGGACGTACTTGTTCTCCTCCCCGCTCTCGCCCTCGTCATCTATCTGTGCTTTCCCATCCGTGCTAGCATCGTCCCGTGGCCAGGGAACGGCGAAATTGATGGTTGGGTTGCCTTTGTCTTGAATACACGCTTTGGCGTGCAGTGCTTGTTTGAGCTTTTCAGCAACGGGGATCCCGGGGGTGAAGGCATTGGGGAGAGGTCCTGCTACAAGAACGTCGACGTCGCCGTAGGTGGTCTTGCCGGGCCCTTCGATGGCGCTGGAGACGTTGGTGTAGTAGTTGCGGAGGATGGCTTGGGTTTGTGTTAAGACGAGTTTGTAGATCGCGATGCTCATGCGGGGGGTGGGGAAGTGAGCGGCGAATGCTTGTCCACCCATGATGGTGATGAGGGAGGAGGATGTTGGGTAGATCAGCTTCAAAATTTAGACATCTCTTTGAACAAAGGAAAGAGGTATTTGATTCTTCAACTACGTGATGGGCATTTAGTAAGCGTCTTTCGATTCAATCAGGGTTACATCAAGCTTGGAGTTGGCCGTTGGATTAATGTGCTCCCTGGCTGTGTTCTGATGAGGCTGAAGTGCATGTCAGCCACCGGGTAAGGTTATTAGTCATGAGTCACTCGGGGTAGGACAACGTTCGGCAGAGAAATTCCTATTTTGCTCGCGGCCACCAAAGCGGTCTGAACCGTCTGGTCCTTTATGCCGACCGGTCGGCGACCAGTCTCGGTGGCTATGAGGCCCCATATAGATAAATCGTCGACATATACGAACAAGAACGGAAGAATGCGCGCAAATGTAGCCCTGCGGGTCATGCCGGCACATCCAGCTTGTCCTATTCAGCTCAGGAATTGGCGGCGCAATAGGCTCTCACTCAGTCCAGTAATAGAATATACGCAAAGAAGTGAAACATTCTACCGCTTTTCGCATGAGAAAGGAGCCAGTTAGGTGCGTAGACATCGTAACATTCGTCTCGATTTAAAATAGAATAAAGAAGTATTCTCGTGTTCAGCCAAATTGCCCTGCAGCCGCATAACATTATCCTCCCCTCATGAATTCCATACGCCTTGTTCTCCGCGCCCCGGTTCGGATCCGCTCTATGCTATCACGCTCATCCATTATTTCTTGCCGCCCTTCTTGATTCCCTGCTGTCCCATTTTCATAGCACCGGGCTTTTGGGCCTGTTTGCGCGCTTCGTCGTCGGCTTTCTTGGCTACATGGCATGCCGTCAATAAGGATGTCGGTGAGAATCGGCAGAGATGCAGACTTACCTGCTTGGAGCTTCGCCTTGTGTGCCTTGTCTTCTTCATCTTCCTCTACCACCTTCTTCTTCTTTTGCTTGTTGTGGATGGGGGTTGTGCCGTCTGTGAAATTCTTTGGTCAGTACTGTGCGCTGGCCCGCATAATGTGGATGGCAAATACGAACTTCCTCCTGCCATTTTGAAATATAGGTATTGGACCTGTGGGTAGAGCGAGAGAGATGCTTTCGGTGGAAAAGGAATGCGGATTGCTCGTGGCTTTTTCGGTGGAGAAATCTGGGGGTTTGCCTTTTAAGGAGCTGACAAGGACATCGAGGTAAGAAGGATTAACGGGTAGCGGACTTTCCCCGCTAGTCTGTATAGGGTTAGGAATTTATCGCCATTAGCTGCAACTGACCGTCATATGCGAGTAAATTTATCAACAGCAGTTGGATGGTTTGTTAGCCTTCACCTGTTCTAAATATACCGACACTTCATCTAGTTATCGCCAAGTTACCTTCCACTGTTCATCGCGCTAGAGTTATCCTCCATATTTACCCCACAGGGCTCACGAAGCTGAAGAAGAGGATCGTACCATGCACTGAAAGACAAGACAAGAGGCGATAGATACCCGGTTGGGCTCTTCTCACTTTGGGATTCTCTTTCTGATCTTTGGCTAACACCAATCTTTCCACAACCAAAGCAGGGGCATCTTACCGTCCTAGATCAAGTGGAATAGACAAGATGGGCTCATCAGGTAGCTCCGACGAGGGAGAGATACGAGACGGGGTAGTGGAGAAGAAGGCAACTACGTCGCTGCATAAATTCGATGGCACTTCCGTTGACCGTCAAGACAGAAACCGTTCTAGTACTTCGACTTCCGTTTCACCACGCTCCCCAGGCAGTTCCTACCGTTCAAGGGATAGAAGAAGCCGTTCTCCTTACAGTGCGCGCCAGCAATCTCGAGGCTCTAAGCGGCCCAGAGATGACGACTATTACGACCGCAACAGTCACGACTCACGACGATCCAGGGTACAGTATGAAGATTCTCAGGATTACAGACGTCGATCTCGAGTTTCCTACGGAGATATAGATAAGGGACCATCGTCTGATTTGCGGTACGATGATCGAGATGAGTACAACGGCAAACGAGCTCGAACTAGGAGTCGTTCACCATATCGTGCCAATCGCAATGGAGACAGGAATAAGCGCTATGAAAGCAGCAGCAATGGTGGTCGACACGGTGGCTATGCCGATAGAAACAGGCCTTATGGGTATGGGGATTCAGGCCGAAGTTCAAGGGACCAGTCAGTGAGCAACCGGGATAAAGGCCCGCTGCCTACTGATAATACGGGACAAGACGCTAAAACTACTCAAGGGCAATTGCAACAGCATAAAAATGGCAGTGATGGGATTAATCTAGAAAAGTATGTTGGTCATCAAACTCGGCGTGTGTATCATCTACTGACGGGTTATAGACCCCAATCTACATCAGATGACTCTAATGAAATACAAGAGGAGCCTGTTGATGAAGCAACCTTGATAGAGCAACGACGAAAACGTCGTGAGGCAATCAAAGCTAAGTATAGAGGTTCTGCTACACCGTTGTTGGTACAAGCTTTGCATTTGGGTGATAAGTCAGGAGGCTCTACTCCAGGTCGAAAAGATGAAGATAGTCCGATGGCGAACACAGGTACTTTTGCTTTGATACAGGGAATGACTTTCGCTAATCATTATATGCTAGTTTCCTCGACGGTCTCGACTCCGTCGACCCCAATGGATATTGGATCACCTTCGGCATTTGCAATTACCAGTGATCAGGATCTGGCGAATTCACATGGGAACGAGGGGACAGGGAACGATGATGGGCCATCGGCTGCAGATTACGATCCGACCATGGATATGAGGGAGGATAAGCAAAGAGACGATCAACGACACGGCGATGAAGTATCCTCAGGTGCATACGATGAGGTCAAGCCAACTACCGAACAAGATGTCCTCCTACCTGTCGAAGCAGCCCCACCTGTTGCACCAAAGCCTACAAAATCCAAGGATGACTTTGACATGTTCGCGGACGATGATGATGATATGTTTGCAGAGAATCCTACCGAAACCGAGCAACCTCACGTGGAAACCAATGGCGATGTTACAAAAGCAGTCCCTATTCCACAAGCGAAAGAGCTTGATGTCGGAATGCTTGACAATTGGGATGACATTGAAGGTTATTATAAGATTATTCTTGGAGAACTCCTTAACGGTAGATATCATGTGCAAGCGAATCTTGGTAAAGGTATGTTCTCAGGTGTGGTCCGAGCCATGGACATCACAACCAAGAAGCTGGTTGCTATCAAGCTTATTAGGAACAACGAAACCATGTAAGCTTTCCACTGCTCGTGAATTGTGCTGCGCTGACCTTTATGTAGGAGGAAAGCAGGCATGAAAGAGATTGAAATTCTCCAGAAGATTAAGGACGCAGACCCAGAAGACAAGAAGCACATGATTCGATTGGAACGTTATTTCGAACACAAGGGTCATCTGTGCATGGTTTTCGAGAACCTAAGTATCAACTTGCGGGAAGTGCTGAAGAAGTTCGGTAATAACGTCGGCATCAACCTTCGAGCTGTTCGAGCATATGCCCATCAAATGTTCCTTGGATTGAGTTTGATGAAGAAGTGTAATATTTTACACGCGGATCTCAAGCCTGACAATATCTTGGTAGGTTCCCATGCTGCAATCTTATGCGCTCCTGCTGATTTGAATAGGTCAACGAAACTCGCAATATGCTCAAGATTTGTGATTTAGGTTCAGCATCTGACGCATCAGATAATGAAATTACCCCATATCTGGTTTCCCGTTTCTACCGAGCACCGGAAATTATTCTGGGTATGCAATACGACTTCGCCATCGATATTTGGTCTATTGGCTGCACGCTTTATGAACTGTATACAGGAAAGATTCTCTTTACGGGTCGATCAAATAATCAGATGCTACGATCGATCATGGATTGTAGGGGACGATTTCCCGTGAAGATGTTGAAGCGCGCGCAGTTTGCACACATTCATTTCGATGAGATGGCGAATTTCCTCAGTGTCGAGCCTGATAAGTTAACTGGAAAGGTAAGAATCCTCTGTTTCATTCTCTTGTCCTGGTTGGGCATGTATTAATCTGTGGACCACCAATACTTCGAAGGACATTACTGACCCGTTTCCCATAGGACGTTGTGAAAACCATGACATTCGTCAAACCAAGTAGAGATCTTCGAACACGACTACTATCTGTTTCGAAGGGTTTAACTGAAGCGGAGAGTAAGGAGTTGGCATTATTCACGGATTTATTGGACCGATGTTTGGCTCTTAATCCGGAGAAGAGAATCACGCCTATGGAAGCTTTGAAACACCCGTTTATCGACAGGACTGCGAAATAGAAGGCTGGAGGGCGTTTTGCCGGGTCTGGCATAGGATTGAGGGAGAGCCTATGCGTTGATTTCTAAGATTTTGCCGGGGGGCGAAGAGGGAACGAAGAGCACTGGGAGCACAATATTGCTGCAGGTCATAAATTGCATACGGTTGATTGGTTGACGGATTCGAGGAGCATAGCTGGTATTGCGGTTAGTCGAGCATAGCATCTTAATTACTCTTAATCGCGTTTTGCTGGACTCTGGTGTGAGGATTTTACAGTGGTGATGTTTGCAGGAAAGGTAGGCTTTGCAATCATGGTGTTGGGCTAAGGTTTCTTACTCTTCCTCGTCCTCGTCCTCCGAAACTACTCCACCAGTGCCTGACTCATCTAACAGCTGACCCTCCAGACTATTCATCTCTTTCTCCATAGCCTCACTATCCTCCGATCGCTTCGCTGTCTCAAAATCAATGAGAACAGCCCTTCCATCCGAAATCAAGAAGTTATGCTTGTTCAGATCCCCATGAAGGATCCCCAATCCATGCAGCCGTCTTACCAAACTTTCGCAAGCTGGAAGATCCGAGATACTAGCGTGCCAGCCTTCAACATATTCCATAAGGAATCCAATCACCCTACCCTCCTCAGTCAAGTACCCCAAGAACTCAGGACCGATACCATGACCATCTATCCACGAATACACTTGCGTCTCAGCGACATAGTATCCGATCTCCCATTCGAACCTTGCGAACTTGGCAATGACACGCCTGTCGAATTGGGCAGACGATACTTCGTACACATTTGCCCTCAGTCGCTCGCCGATCTTGAGTGATAGATAGTCGTACGATTTGCTGTGCCAGAGGGGCGTGATTGATGGGAATGCTTTCTGGGAGGTCTCGGCGAAGAACCCGGTGGGATGCTCCGCTGTGCGGGAGATAAGCCCGTAGTTCCAGTCTCCGGGAGGGAATGGCGGGAGCTGGGAGAGTAGAGCGGGTGGGAAACACAAGTCGTCTACTTCGAAGATTCCGGGCTCGATGGTGATGTATTTAAAGTGCTGGTTGTTTACGAGCATTCTGTAGAAGCTGGGGGTGGAGCCGTCGGTGTCTATTTCTTGATTTAAGATCGTGACTGTTTCAGGATCTGCATCTTTAATTGACGCCATTGTTCATATATCATTGGGAAGAAATCAGTACGACAAGTTTAGAAAATGTGTGTTGGAACTTGATTGTTCTGTAGGTGTGTAAACGCGCTAGGCCAGAAAAGTCATAAGATGGGTGGATGAATAAGCGACCCAGGCTACAGAGTACAAAACTGTTGCGTCGCCGTGAATCTTTCTTAGCTACACATATGTACTTCAATCACGATCAGAGATGCCTTCATCTATCCATTTGGCTACGGATGAGTTCCGTCTCTTGACCTACAAACATCCTCAATTAACCCAAAGGGGCATTCAACCTCGATATTTGCAAAAGTTCTGTCCACTGGACAATGATCAGCTTCGAACAGATAGCATGAAAATCCCTGCTTCTATTTCCAACATTGGAAGCTTAGAAGCCCTCCCACTTGAGGTCTTGCAGTCAATCCTTAGTTTGCTCGACTTACAGTGTCTGACAGACTTTAGAGCAGTGAGCTGGCGCTCCCGGGCTCTTGTTGACAGTGTCCCGGAATATAACGCGTTGGTTCAGCACTGCCCCGATGCACTGCGCGCATTCCTCTCGACGGGTATGGCTGTTGACTTTTCTGCTTCAAAAATCTTCGAGGCTCTCTGCACGCGAGATTGCATAGGCTGTGGGCTATTTGGGCCGCTCCTCGACTTGTTTACTGCTCATCGATGTTGCATCGGGTGTTTAATGAGTCGGGACGATCTACTCACTATGGAAGCATCTGATGCGAGCAAAGAGTTCAGTCTTGACCTGGAGACGATGCACAAAGTACCGAACTTATTAACCATACCGGAATACAACAGGGATGGGATGATCGTTCAGGAACGACTATCTCTAGTCCGCGTGCTATCAGTTAGTGTCGCTCAATCACAACACGACTTCAGAAGCGTGCACAACACACCACCGCTGCCGCCAACTGGAGCTCCCCCACAGCCGTCACAGCCCCATTCGCTTCCAGTCTCACATCAGTTGCAGCAGCGGCATGAGGGCAAGCAACATCTATATCGTAGCCTGTCAATGTTACGGATTCCCTTCTTAGAAAGACGGACAGGAGATCTTGACTGGGGAGTTTCATGCGAAGCATGTCGCCTTGGACCTAAAAATGGAGGTCATGGATATTATGATTCGAAAAATCTCTACACTACGTCTGGGTATATTGATCATTTCCAAAAGTGTGAACTATCCCAGAAAGCGAGAGCCGAGATATCGAAATGCTTCCATCTCGGTAAAAGAGATCATGAGGTTTGGAGTATGCTAGTAGACTTCTTTAGCAACTTCAACTACTGAGAACACTGTCGGCATCACTGGCATCTTTGACTGGCGACACGCAGCTCTCCTCCCAAATTTCTCACAAGCCAAAGCCCTAAATCATTCAACATTATGGCAAGTCTAGCTTTCCCGTTTGCATTGTCAATTCTTCATTCGGCATCCAAACTTTCCATATTTATACCGTCAAAGTAACGTATAAAATGCACTCGTTCGTCGGCATTCTTCTGCCAGGGGGCTCTGATGAGGCGTCCATCGTAATCAAGGTTGAGATTGCAGAAACTTCCGAGACGGAGAAAGAGGAATGGGGATTTGAAAATGTGCCTATTCCAAGTCACGAGGACATAAGTTAACCAATGAGAACAATTGTTTTGGATAATAGGCTAGAAGCTTGTGTAGACACTGGTATCCAGTGTATGGATTCTTTTGCTGGGCCAGAGTGAGCGGTTTAGGGAGTCGAAACTTACAAGCCGCTATAGTGGTAGGACTCGCACGATATGTATCAAAGTTGACCGGTGTTCACCTAGAACACCACCATTGAAATTATACAGACAGAACATCTCTCGCGGTCTAATTCTGTTATCACATAACTTATCGAATGGTGTCAGAACGATGAAAATTTCGAAAGCGCAACCGAATGAGCCATGCATTGGTTCATGAAGCGTGTCCTGAAGGTTGAAGGTGTCACGTGTGATGGCCAGAATCAGCGAATCAGCCACCACTTGCGAGTTTTTCCAGCGGCTCTTGGAGCCAAAACATGACTGCCTTCCGCCGAAGCGCATATTTCACTAGGCAGACAATCGATTAAGCGATCTAGCGAGGGACTACCGAAGTAAATTCGGGCCCGAATAATTTTCGTGCTCTGCGTTCCAGTAAATCGTCGATATTACGACCACTATGGGAATTCGAGACGCCTGGAACTTTCTATTCAATGTTTTATGCTTCAGATTCACTGAAATTTTCCTTAGCAGCTCATAGTTGTAGATAATAGAAGCGAAAATCCTTTCTATTAATGTGCGAATATTGGGTTTCTGGTGGAGATAGTTCTTGTCCAAAAGATCTGATCGCACATTGCCGACTGACTTTATCGACACACGGTGTTGCTGTTGGCCATGAAATACCGGCAGAACCCTCTCCATGATGATATCAATGTGCTGGTTGTGTTTCCTTTGGCTTTCACGCTCGTGATGGCTTGGAGTTTGGACTTGTACTTGCAGCACTACCAGAGATAGTGAACAACATATCATACATTGAAGGTAGACGCCATCAGGATCTTTCCATCCTCTGTCTAACAGCTGCACGGCGCACTCGAAACCATGTTCTGAATTCTGAAAGTACCAAACTCAAACAATCTGCTAGCACAATCGTCCACCATGTTGCAAGGACACTTCCAGTGCGGTCGACTGCAATCGTTAATCCACTTGAAGCATGTGCTGGAATCCGTCGAAAGTCCAACAAGGTGATCCCCACAAGATCTAATTTCACAGACATATACCACCGCTAGAGCCATCGCATACTACAGCGCTGACCCCGTCTTTTCACCACGATGATACCCTCATCGCTCAACTGGCCAGGCCGCCGGCCTTTTCTATTCTTTCACATTCACGTTCCAAGCCCTTAGCTTTTATCTTCTCGCACAACACTAAACCTCCGCGAACTAAGCCCCCGCGTCATATTCGCTAGCTCACACTCACCTCCCAGTACCAAACAATCCCAACCGCCAAACCCGCAGTAGCTACGGCTACCCCCTTCCAAGCTTTCCCCTTCAACCACGGAACCTCTTGAATTAAAACACTTAGAAGCGACATCTATAAACCCTAACACTTACCCCACACTAATACTTGTCCCAGTACCAAGATTCCCGCTGCATAGTTCCCGCCGCCGCCGGTCCTTTTTTCCGACTTCCTGAGAATCGAAAATTTCGGCGATTAGACCTCTTCGTCTGGAATTGCGAAGTTACATATGTGTCCTGACCATACATGCTTCACATTTGGTAGCCTTATAGATGGCTCCTTCAAGTTGCCAGACATGAACCGGTGGATGAGACGGGTAGGAATCTAGAAAATAGAAACTATAGAATTGCTATAGCAACACTAGTCTTACCCTCTTGGTTCGCTTGTTAAAAGGGGAGCGGGTGTCGTATGCTCGTATACTGTATAAACCTCGTCTCGTGATCTTCAGATTCTTCACGTATCTATCGATTGAGTCAGCTCATTCCCATTCAGCCACGGCCGCAAGACCTCTCGTCCTTCTCACCTATCCACATCTCTAATCCCAAAACAAAACTCGTGATAAATATTTCATTCCAACATATCCCTGCCCCTCTGTCCAACCCGAGGTCGACGCCTCCAGAAATGAATAATCTCTTGACTCGTACGTAATCACCCCCCCTCGTATCTTCCTTTCCATACACGCATAGATTACGAGTAAGCTGGGCCAACGCCCAGCTCCCATCTCGTCCAATCATACCTTCCGTTTTATTTATTCTCAAATCACCTCAGCTCATTTTACAACTGCCCACCCACCCATCACGGCTATCATCTGACCCCTCTTTGCCTTGTCCCCTACCTACATACCCATCTCACCCAACACCACACCACACCACCCACGCGAAAAAACGTAACGCAACCACACCCCCAAGTCAAAAAGCAAAAATGACAAAAAGCAAGGCGAACGGTGGCTTAACCCCCATCCACCCACCCAACCATCTAATCATCGCCCACTCACTGCTTGACTAGCCGCACATGCATATGCATATCTCCCCTCCCTCTTAACCCCATTCTGCCGAACCCGTTCTAATACCACCCACCCATCTCTGCTCTGCTCGAGTCATATACACACATAGCCCAGCCCTCTATCATCCATAGCTAACTATTTTCCCACCCGCGCCCCACGGGTAAAATACTTACATATTACATACATACATACATACATACATACATGTGGAGATTACTCATCCCTGCCCTGCTCTGTCGTACCTATCTATCTGCCTGCCTGTGCTACCAATCTGCCTACCTGCTTAACCAAGGCCTTCCCGAAAAAATAAATCGCGCCACCCACCCCGTTGTCGCCCATGGTATGAGATGAGATGACACGGCTGTGCACTAATTAGTCGCTTGCTTCATCAAGCATCAGGATGGAAGGAGGAAGCGAAGAGAGGGGGGAAAACTGACCTTTCTTTCAAATGGTTCACTTCTTGTAAGTATGAAGGCCCAGCTTGTAAGAATTGATGAAAGCACATCTTGGTTCATTGATTGTTTGTACAGGTATACATTGTATATATGTAATAAGTTTGATGGTAGCTTAATTGTAAAGCCCCTCAACTCACAAAAAGCCCAGCCCATTTCCCCCCCAGCCACTCACAACGCTGCAAATCCTTGTCCCAATGCCAATCCATAATCGTAACTATATACATTGTAATCATCAATACATATTTTACTCATAACACATCATTATCATGTCATTCCAAGTGAAGTCTTCTTGGGCTCTCAAGAAAAAATGCTCAATCGACCGAACAGATTTGATTGTACACTTTCTTTCTCTCTCTTCTTTCTTCTACTCCCCCCTAAGAAACCTTCCACCAGATAGAAAAAATGGTCGATATTCATCGCCAAAAACGTATTTGTTCAACAGGAAAAGGAAAACCGCAACCTCTTTTTTCCATCCGAGGTTCCCAATTTCCCAGTCCATCTTGTTCCGTGCAGAGAATATCAAACTCCCCTATTTCATTTCCATAATCCCCTCCAATTCCTTTCCCTTCCTTTCTACCCATTTCCGTGCCCAAAAAGAAAATATATATATCCCTTTGTAAATCCATCCTTCTCCATTTTCCCCCTTCCGAGTCCTTGAAGATTGGGTATATAAAAGCGAAGGTGGAAAAATATGTAAAACTGTAAAACAAAATGGGTGACAAGATGTCGAGGAAATCTATTTCCCATGATTAAAGAAACACCTCCAACTCCGAATGCTAGCGAGTTATCTCTTTTGTCGCTGCATTTAATGCTTTCCTGTTCCCCCAATTCGCCAGGGTTACAAAGTGAACCCCAAATCAACCCAAACACCTTGCGTAATGAAGTATTAGATAGATATAAATCAGATCTTTATCTTCCCAACCGACAGAATAGTAAAATTTGAAAAGTCCCGTCCGTCATTTTTATCGTTTCATGAAAAAAAAAAGACAAAGCCGCCGATGCGCCTTGCTAATAACAAAGGAAATTGTGTACAATAATTTTATAAAATTAGGTATCTTGTGAAAGAAAAATCCCGGTATGTTGTGAAGTCCAAATGGAAGGTAAGGTAATTCCATGCGGTCCAATGGATCCAAAAGGTCATTGTTGAATATCCAAGCACTGCAGCGGATGCCTATAGTGCGAATCCGGAACGTCCTGAAGGCAGGAGTTACATCCATAAACACGGCTCAAGGATGGATCCAACAGTGTACTGCTTTACCACTAGAAATGGAATATCCAAAGATCAAGGTATACCCGGGAGTAAAGAAAGATGACATGAACTCATGACATCGTGACTAAACTCCTGGATACGAGATGTGTTGGTTATAACACTCCCTTGAGTAGTATGTGTTATAGGATGGGTTGTAAGACGGGTAATAAGGATGAACAGGGGATGGAGGAGGACTAGGATAAAATGAACAACTGAACTGGTCATGACTTTGCCCATAGAAGTTGTTGTAGGAAGGCCAGGATGGCTTCGCTGTCTCGGTCCATAAGTTACCCTGTGGATTCTGTGGAGGAAGTGCGTATAGCTGTGGCGGAACAGGACGATGAGTTGGTGTACTCTTGGCAACGGCTGGGATGGCCTGTGGCTGAGGCTGGAAGATTTCGCGTTCGTATTCTTGCTCAGATTCGCAAAAGCTAGAATCATCATTGGACATTGTCGTGCTGCTAGAGCTAGAAAGGGATCCGCTGGAAGAAACCGAATCCTCGTCGGCTGAGTCGAATGACTCATCATTGGGGGCGGAGTAGTTGATGGGTGAAGGTGGTGGAGTCAACTCTTGTGTGGGTACAGAGGATTGCGAGAAGCTCGAACAGTTTTGGATACGGTGCTTGAGCTCTGAAACGGTTATGCGTTGACTTGGGTCGCGCTCGAAGATCATGCCGAGGATTTCGTTGAGCTCGTCCGACAATGGTAAAATGGTCTTCAAGAAGTTCGGGTTCCTGGTGAATGCCCTGTAAGTGGAGTCTTCCGTCGAGGCTTGCTTCCACGGATTCCTTCCACAAGTCAGGTTGACTAGGATGACACCAAGGGACCAGACATCATTTGGGGCACAACGGTACTTCTGCCTCCTGGAACTTTGATCCAGACACTCTATAGGGAGCTGGTTAGTGGGGTGAAGGGGGGATGGAGCTGAACGGCGCCTACCTGGAGACATGTAAAATGTAGATCCACATCCATGGTCATCAGATTCAATATCCGTAGTGGCCAAACCGAAATCCGCAAGGAGAACATCTTGACCTGAATTGGATACCAAAATGTTCTCAGGCTTGAGATCTCTGTGGTAAATTCCAAGGCGGTGACAATGCTCCGTGGCATCCAAGATCTGTAGGAATACTCTTCGGACGAGAGCATCATTACTCACATATCGACCCCTTTCGGTAATATTTGAGAAAAGGTCTCCCTCCGGGCAATATTCCAGAATGACATAGGTACAGTCTGGGTCGTCCACGATCTTGAGCATCGACACTATGTTAGGATGCGCAGAGGCTTGGTAGTGAAGCGATATTTCTCTCTGCTGGTACTCTCGCGCCTTCTGTTCCAAGGGACGTCCATTGGCACTAGTCTTGCTGAGAGCCTTTACGGCATACCATCGGAAAGTTTTGGTATCTAGAGCTGAGTACACAACTCCATAGGCGCCTGTACCTAATATCCCCACCAGCTTTAACGACTCTCCAAGGTATGTACCTATCCTTGATTCCGGTGTATGGACTGGTTTGTATAGAGGCGGCGATGGTGGGGGAGTTAACTGGAAATGAACATTATGCATTGCTAGAAAAGGAGAAAATGGCAATGTCCTGGCAGACGAAGAAGAGATGGGTCCTATCCAAAGGGTCCAAAAACGGATGAGAATATGTTCAACAGGTGTAAAGAAATATGGCCGTTTGGGAGTCCGGTCAAGTCCAAAAATGTGGTATGTAGTTGCTGAGAGAAGGCGATATTATAAGGTGCTCAGCATGTCGGGTTATGACGAGAAAGATGCTGGCGCAAGAGTTATGAACAAGAGAGGCGAAAAGGATAGAGTTCGACGTTATTCTGCGACGAAGAGGAAAGGTAGTGGGTGGAGGTCAAAATAGAGAGAGGTTCCCTTTAGGATGATGAGGTGTTTTAGGTGTTGTAAACTGGTGGGTAGTGAAGTAGTTGAGGTGGGGGAAGGCAGGGTCATATCCATCAAGACACACACGATGAATCAATGCTCGCCTCATTAATTACATCCAATAAAAACTGGCTAGCAGCTACTCCACTCATTAGCTTCCAGAATCTCATGGTATGCGTGTGGGTGGTAGACAGAACCGTAAACTTACCTGGTGGATACTAAATTAGTAAGTTCCACTGAATCAACGGACCGGGACCAGCAACTGCTCGTATGGGTTAGTCGAATTAATGCGTCACAATGATTAAATAGTGTCTGCATGGGCCCTCTTGTCTGTGCTTCTGCAAGGCTGGGCGAAGCGGCAAAAAAATACTTGAGTCCTGACGCTGATGGCCGGGTCCACACGGCACAAATTCATCCTTCTTCTCGATGGGTGGAACAGGGATGGGATGACTAGAGACATGTGCGTGGGTAGGGATCCCGCCATGGGCAGAAAAGGCCAAAGAGTCTTGTGGTGTCGCAGCCATGGTTGTTTGCGTGTTAAAGTGGCGGTCACTGTGTTCCATACGCTGGGCTTGCCAGGCTTGGACACTTTGCGGGCGCTGGATTGGTCTCGCATGAAATTCGACAGACATCTGAGACCACAATGTCAGCATGAGACCAGTGACGCCGGATATTCTTTTTTGAAAAGCTTTGCCTCACACTGTAAGCTGCCTCGTGGCCAGCAACACCAAACAAGTATAGATTGAGTGACTACGGGCTTCAGCGAAGGATCCAGAGCTCATCTGCTGAGACGAGCCCAGACGAGATAGTGTGCTAGATCTTACTATTCGCTGCTGTTTTGCTTTCAAGCATAGTGCCCATCAGCATTTCTTCTTGAAAAGCTGCGTGGCTGCAGCTTGTACACTTTGAGAACCCATGCTGTTTTGTGTCATCCTCGGCTCTTCCTTCAATTTGAATAGGTGTATGTTTGTTCATGAGAAAGATGATTGGTTGTATGCTGAGGATTTCTCCCTCTTCGGAAATGTATGGACGCTAGGATGGGGAATCTGGCTCTTGTGGGCAGTGTGTGTACAAAGTCGTAGCCTACTGGGTACTCCGTAATTCAACCTTCTGCACCTATGATGTGTCATCGTCTCTCTTTTCTCCTACTGTAGGTAACCAATCTCCGGGGGTTTGACTGTTCAGGCAGTGGCCGGTGGCTTTGAGCAAATCATCCGCCACGTACGAACCGTATTCAAGGGAGCAATAGAAAAGATTTGCGACCAACCCGTTCGACAATCCCCCAAACCCACCCTCTACAGGGTACTCGATAGGCTTGGAATAAAGTATTGACGTATCGTTTGTGGTAAGGTCGGATGAGAACAGCGCCGTAACCCTTGTCTCTATCTTCTTCCTTTCTTCCAATCGTTTCCCCTTGGAGTGTCTGGTCATCAGCCTTCATCCTTGTCGATGGTAAGAATCGATCATCGGGCAAAATCTACCAAGGGTTTTCTCTTCACTCACCACTTAAAAGTCCGAATTCATAAATATCCATGTCCACACTGGAATGCTTCGCCCTAACAATGCATAAAGCAATGACCACCAGCCAGATCAATACTTATCGACCAATGACCTCGGTCGGTAAAGTGGGCAAGACCGATAGTGAGGCTGTTTTTCTCGGAGGCTGCAGAAGCAGCAAGAAACGGTAGAGACAGGCGATGATTGGTGTTTGCGTGAAGCCATTGCCAGACATTTCAAGCCATGTTGCAGCATGCTAGGTAGCTTCCGCTATTTGCAGATTGCAGTGCTTGGGACTGTATGGGGCATCGGTAAAAGTGGATGCGAACATGGCCAATTTGAGTGGATAAAGGGTATGAAGGAGAAACGCTGTGGCGTATGCGGAAGTACTCCGTATAGAAAAGATGACTCTAAAGGTAGAGATGCTACTCTGTATGCTGTGCCACTTTGGTAGTACTGCGATAATTCGAAGGAAAGCCCGCGGCGACGAATGAGGTTGTGCAAAACACAAGAAAAGGTGATGAGGTGATGAATGCTGAATAGTAAAAAAATGTTTCCAATGTTAGCTTCGTGGGCTAAAGATATTGCGAGAGTCATTTGCGGTCTATGATTGGTCGCTGAGCTCCCCAGCTCGATTTTTTCACAGACCACGGTCTCCAAAGGTAGGGTTATGGTAGGGTTATTTTGCTGTTCAATGAATCAGGAGTCGGCTTCAGCTTCATTGGGCAGAATACTTTGTACATGGCCTTCACTTTGGGCTTTTGCATTTGTCGCCTGTCTCCGGCCAGATCTTCAGCACTCGACGCACAACTTCACAAGTCATTATTGGCAGTCGTCCTATCCTCGCACTTCATTGGCCGTCCATCAAATAGTAACGGTGTCAAATTTGGCAAATTGGCTCGAAACAGGACAATTACCTGCTTTCCCCACAGCCACAACACAAACCGTGCATATGCTACTCGCAAACACAAGCCGACGACTTTTCTTGCTTTTTTTGCTCGTCACCTGCATAACTCAGTCTCCATACATTTATGCAGCTAGATAGTGTACATGGAATGGGATACATGCACAAAATCCGACCAGTGAGTGGCACAGGCCGCGCTCTGGTGTAGCTGGCGGTGGGATGAGCAACGATGAGCAACGATGGGCAAAGGCGATATGTCGGGAGGCTGGACTCATACCTGAGAATGACTACGGACGAGACTACCAGGGACGCAACGCACCGCATCGCAGCTAACGAGGACATCTCCGCGAAAGAGGGCGCTCACCATCAGTGTCATCTCCAGCCATCCCGACTCAAACCCGCCGTAGCCATTAGCCAAACGCCAAACGCCCCGGGAGAAAGCGATCATCTTACTGTACTGTACGTCTCATTTTACCCGTCCAATTAGCTGGCCGCATTGCCCTGTACCACCCGAGCAATCAATCAATCGATGATCGACCAGCGACGGCCGACTCAACCTGCCAGATCTGTACCAAGTAGAAGTACGAAAGGGCTGTAACTGCAACACGAACGAACGAACACACGGACAAGCAGATCGTCAAAAACATTGCTTTCTCATTTCGAATGAATGGATGGATGGATGGATTGATCCAGCCGAGCCAGCGTATCCGCCTACTACCTCCCGCCTGCCACCAACCACCAAACAAATCAACCTCGCACACTCAATCACCGAACGAACGCCCACCCTGTTCCCTTTTTGTCTCTATTTCATTACGGCATTGCTGTTAATGTAAGTTTCAGGGGCCGAACTGGTAAAACGGTGCCCAGGCCCCCAGGCACATTTCTCTTTTCCATCTCCCAGCGTCCCTGGCCATCGCGACCTTGGTTGGACCTTGGACCAGGCGTTCAATCAATCTCGATAATACTTGCAAGTTGCAACGTCCCTCCCCCGCAAGCCGCCCAGCCAGCGAGCAAAGCGATAAAATGAAATGAGATTATTCGAAACAAGCTTCAATATTCCCTATTTCCTATTCCCTACTCGGGGCCAAAACTCGCACGACCCTCAAATTTTTTAATTTATATCACACGTTAACAGTAACAATACCCGATGGATCGATGAAATGGATCTCGGGCTGGAAAGGATTCGTGTTTGAATCTATTGAATCTATCGGCTCTCTCCTGAGGCCCAAGTTAGTCCTGCCATGTATTATTATCGTGCTCGTGCAGCACAAAATCACATGTGGTCTCTCATCTTTGGCTGTCCGGTCTCCGCTCGTGATCCTCTCTCTGTATCCTGTGTATGCGTTGTGTACCGTACCCCATAATATCATCCATCCATCTCACTCATTTCCCTTCCCCTTACTCACAACCGCCTGTCCATCTTCCACGTAACGGATGGGACCTCATTCTTAGGGCATGAAGATGCTCATGTAGGTGAGGTTGCAATACATATCGACAACACCCAAAAAAGAAAAACCTCACGAACCGATTCGTGCGCAGAGATGCATGTCAGATGAGTGATATGGATGTGTATGTGGGTGAGATGTGGATGGAGGTTAATAGAAGCGCTATACATATCATTCATTCATAGACTGCGGTATAGTATGGTATAGCAGAACATGGACTGTACTGTACCGCACACAACAAGCTCTCGACCGCGCCGTCTTACTTGCATCGCATTCCCTTCTCACTCATCTCTCCCCGTGTGCGTGTGTGCGTATGTCCCGTGTTCCGTCTTACTGCACTCTCCCTTATTTTACCTTACTGCTCACTGGCGTTAAAGGATGTAATGTACGACGATCAGCAATTCTACGGTAGCGCCAGTGATATTCACAGCGAGGTGATCTTCAGCTCGAGCATCATCTCATACACACGGCACTCCTTCCTACCATCCTTTGTACTTCCTCACTAATTTTTCTGTCCTGTCCGACTTGACAGACATCTAGGGTAGAGGATCGTCCGTCCGTCTTCGTCATACACAGAGACGAGAGACAGTACGTACCCAATCAGCTCAATAAATGAAATGATACCCAACCCAAGGCTGGCTGCTAATGTACGTTAATCGGCCTGCATGCCTATCTCGACCATACCCGCTATTAGGATCGACATGAAAAGCATCATCATCACCGTCGTCATGAATCACACGTCGTCTAATTCGCTCCTACGGTACGAAAGGAAGAAAAGAAGAATGAAAGAATACTTTCCAGCCTCCATTCCGTACCGTACTGTAGTTTAATCATCCTATCCCGTCCATAGCTTCATCCATCCCTTCCTATCCATCCCTTCCCATCCCATCCGTAACCTATACGACACCGATACAATATACGTGAAAGCGACGTCAAACTCGGAGTCTCCGTCATCCCATTCAATCCCCACCCAGCCAGCCGTTGGAATTGCTGTTGGATAGCTCCTTACCACACAAGTATTGAAGTATTGAATCCTTCTGGAATCGTTCCCCGGGATACCTTACTTACTAACCGGACTAGAGATGCGATAAAGTAGATATCCACTTTCCAGCAATCCCCATTACAAGCTCAAGCTCTTATCTGGCTGCATGTGTGTGATATGAAATGGTCTTGGCAGTTGTTCTGTTGGTGACGACCTGACTTCTTTTGTTTACTGTGCCTCGTGTATTTTGAATTTCCGCTTTAGTCTAAACATACCATCTATCTTAACCTCACAACAACAACCTGTTAGTTACCGTTAGACTACCGTATCACAACCCAACCCAATAAACCCAAAGCATACTCGTAGCGCTTCTCCCAGCAGTTTGAGAATATGCATCCAACATGCAAGTTGCCTTTCCCATTTCAATTCCTGTGTCAACAAGCCGCCGACCGGAATCCAGACCCGAGAGATGGACATGCGTCACTGCACTCAATCACCCACTCAATCAAATAAATAACTGTATATTTTCGATACTATGGGTATGGTATGATGCGGTACGGTACGGTATGGGGATTCTGATAGCGGGTAGTTCTACGTGGTGGTACAGTATTGAGTGGAGGTCCGGCGGCAGGTAGAGGAAAGGAGGTTGGGGATGGGGATGGGAAGAGGTCGGTATGTATGCACGCACGCCCGCACGGATGGGTATGTGGCTATGGCTTGTTTGCGGGTTTGTGCTGTTTGGCTGGGGGATGAAAGAGAGGTTTAGATTGATGGGATGGATGTGGAGTGGAGGTCCGGCGGTAGAGGTAGGTGGTCGTGGTCGGGGAAGAGGTCTGTCGGTCGGGTCAGTCACTGTGGGCCTATCGTGTGTGTGTGTGTTTGCGGTTTGTAGAATTTACGTTAGGATTCTTTTCTTGGTCACAAACTCACAGTAAGATCCAGATAAATTGTTGTGTTGATGCATACATACTAAGAGACGAATAAATGAGACAAGGTTCCCCACAATACCTCCTTCTCTCAAAGTTATACGGTGCATCTAGCCGCAGGATCACAGTTGCCAAATCCCATCCGCATCCCATTTTGGGATTCACGATCTCTGGTGAAAGGAATGATTATTCCGAATTTAGTCATCTAGCTAGCTGAGTGATCCTATTCGGGATTCTAAAACTTGTCTTGTCTCTTCATTCCTGTCTGACCGTTTAACATCTCATCCTCGTCCAGGAATAACTATTCTATCTCATCCCACAAAACTTTAATTCATACATTCTGTTCTATCGA
Organism: Rutstroemia sp. NJR-2017a BVV2; assembly: GCA_002946415.1. Lineage (NCBI taxonomy): Eukaryota > Fungi > Ascomycota > Leotiomycetes > Helotiales > Rutstroemiaceae > Rutstroemia > Rutstroemia sp. NJR-2017a BVV2. The sequence continues at coordinate 2,015,611 of NJPS01000046.1, forward strand.
AAGCAATGCTTAATTGATTGTTAGAAAAAGCTGCGCCGTATCGGAAGGATTCCGGATGGCTTCTGTACCGGTCGTCGGTTAGGTATGTGTGCGGTAGGGCGGGCAGATGGGCTATATTTAGACCCACTCTTACTATGTATGGAGGGGTGGTGATCATACCATGCCATACATCGTTTATTCTGTAAGCTTGGGGAGCGATGAGATGGGAGGGGAGGGGATGGGATGGGATGTCTTGTGCAAAGTGGTGGGGTTGCTATCTTGGGTGTTGGGGAGACGATGCGCTGGAGGGAGGGGAGGTAGTTGGATGAGGAGGGGTTCGGATCATATGGAAGAGGATAGGATAGGATAGGATAGGTGAGTATGTGTGTGGGAGGAGTTCTGGTTCAGAGGAGACGAGAATAGTTTCTCACAGGACTAGACTAGTTTACAGTATCTATTCCTGGCAGGTGGATGTTGCATGAAGCTCGTCGTCTGCATTGCACTTTCAATTTTCTCGTCGAAGAAGAAGGTCATACTAGATCATGTTATGGATGCTAGATGTGCTGTAAATAGATCATTTCTGGACCATGACAGCAAGTGATCGGAATCGTCGAGCAGTTTGAGCTCGAGCAGTAGAAGACGGTTCTCCCAGAATAGTGAATCAAACATTGCTCTCCTCTATTGTTAGATTGACGTGGTGCGGTGCAGCGCAAGTGACTGCTCGAAGGAAAGTCTCAGTCAGAACGTTTTTGATACGGGGATGTACGGTTTGCTAGAGATATGCTCTACTACGTCTCTCAAGTCTAATACTTTGGAAAGTCCTGTGGAGTCTGTGGAGGTGAATCGAAATGTCGGCTCAGCTTTGAAATCTTGCACCGGCTCAGACTATTTTGTTCCTGCAATAATTCCACTTCATGTTCATTTTCTGTATGATTGTTACTTCCTCACGCTGGCTGCGCACCTGGAACGAGCTGCATATGGAGGTCGTCCCATAGGTACGAAAAGCCATGCTCGTCAGAGTGGACCTCTGTATGTTCTTATTGAGGGATGTTCTCATATTTCCGAGGTTGACATGGTGATATTGCAAACAACAAACTGCGGAAGATGGAAATCCATGGGGGAAGATCTCCGCGGCGTCTTCCCCTGTGGTGGCTCTATCATCATCCACTGGCCACTTCCATCCTTTCCTCTGACCCTCTGAACCAGCCTATATGTTGTCTCCAGAACACGTCGGTGTTGGTCACTACGTGGTTGATATTTTGTGGAATGAAAGAAACCTCATCATCTTCCTAAAAGGCCAATTCAGGTTTGCCCCTCTCCTCACTCGCTCCTCATCACACTCGATCTTGTCATGCATCATTACGGTTTGCTGCTTGGAAGAGATTCAAGGTCGAGTGAGGCTTGTCTATAGTTCATCACTAGCATGAGCGGATACAAAGCACGAGTGAGCGGTTTGCTGGCTAGAGGATTCATGTATCCTGGGAGCTCTTGCGATGACATATCGCAAACGTTCTTTTGCCTGTGCGTCAATCTGCTCGGACATACAGTTTACAGAATAGAATCACACATTTAATCATATTCATTCAACAACATCGTGATATCTTCCCCTTAATTAGTACGTACCACCACAATCCCCTCAACGGTTCAACCCCTCTCGTAACCCACCTCCTATGACCCCTGGACCCATCAAATTGCCTCGCTTGCCCCCCCTTTTCTTCATTTTCTTTCATTGTGGTTCCCATCCACATAACCAATATTCCCAGCCGGCCTTACCAAGCAAACTTTCCCCCTTCCCTGAAAAGAGTTCTAGAATTTACCCCACCCGTCCTACTCACTTACCCACCCAACCAACCCACCCTATCGGCAAATAAACCAAAAACCGCTGCCGAAAGCATGGCTCTGCCACGAGCTTGCCTTTAGCTTTGGAGTATGACGAATGCAGGACTGTAGCACCGGTTCGTATTTCCAGGGTGCGGTACGGTACAGTACGTGTGTGCGTGCGTGCGAGGTCCTAAAGAGCGCAACTTTACTCTACCGCAGGCTAAGGTTTAGCTTAGCTAGGAGCGTGGAAAAAGACTAAGTTATCGAATTTTGAGATGGCACTGAAACATATGGAAACACACAGAATGCAGTCACACGGAGATCTACTTTTGACTTTGGCATTGCTTCTAGCTTTCTTCTTAAAAAGTTTGTTACAGTATCCAATCTTAGGGAACTCAATATATTGAGCGGCGTGTAGCGCAAGACTAGGCTATTGGATGTGCCGCTGTGACCAATAAGATGGTATGAAAGGGGTAGTTTTTGGTTGGGATAGTTCCGTGTCAAGTTGCTTGCTGTGACGAAAGACAAGAACTATTCGAAACTTACGAACTGTACGAGACAAGGATGCCAAGATACGAGGTTCAACTGTCTTGGACGAGGAACTTACCAAAGTAGCTTCTAGGAAAAAAAAGTGCGTATCTGTGAAAGACGATGTCACTTTGGGATAAGAGAGCATGCGATGCGACACGTGTAGCAGAAGGAAACTAATGTGCTCTTGCACACCCGGAACATACGGGATGGGCTAGAGTGGAGGAGTGTACGTTCTGGCCACGAGGAGACCTCATCGGCTGTGCAACATTGAACATAAACAGATACGATATAGACTTTTGCCCGTGTGTCCGTCCGTCCACGAGTCCTCGTGAGGTTGGCGAGCACTGTGCTGAATTCAATTTTAGCCCCCAAACTAATGGTTACATATTCATGAAGACTGATATTGACTTTGCTGGAGCTGCTCTTCACCGCAATTTCCTAGATGGACAAAGCGCACGCGAGGGAAAGGCTATCGCCCGAATCAAGATCGGCTATGATAGAAGATCCGCAGCTAGTTTTCAGTAGCATATGGAGCCTGGAGGTAGGCATTTGAACCATTGCTGTCAGTGGCTCAGGATCAGGCTCAGGAGAAAATAGTCTCGCCTTGCGAGGACCGAGACTCTTTGCGGCATGGAAGATACACTTGCTGGATGCGGGTGTTCAGTGGACGGGATTCAGATGGAATTGATGTAACGGATCATCTGACAGATTTAGAATAGTTGTCTAAGCGTAACAGTGTAGCGTTCCACTGTGATGGATAGACAGCCTGCGCTGTCATGAATCGCTGGTACGATTGATTGAGAAGGCTGCATCGTGAAAGATGAAGTGTTCTTGCAGAAAAGACAGATTTGGTACGAAGTAGGCCGGCCTGCGGGATTTTTTCGAGGTGGTCAATGGAGTGAGTGGGGTGCATGCAATTAGGGACATTTTTGGCTATCGATAAGGAAGCTCTTGTGTGGCACTGGTGGATCGATGGATCGATGACTGCTCAATGTGCTGCAAGCCTGCACACTGTATCGTACTCGGTCAAGCGTCATGTAGGACACGACGTCCAAGAAGCTGCGTGCATGAAATATGTCTGCCGGAAAAATTGGGCGGACGTCTGCTCCAGCCTCCAGCCTCCATGGAAATTCTGACTCTCCTTCTTGGTATCATCCATGGTCCTCTGCGACCTGTCAAGTCCCAGCTCCTGCACTCGCTCCCGCACAGCTGCTGCGTGTTCCAAGGCTAACCGGCAGAACCACTCGGCGCCCATGTTTATGCCGCATTGAGTGGATCAGCGAATAGTCGGTTTGCTTGCGCTTCCGTCGCATCTCGAAAAAGCAATTCATTCACAGAGACGCACCAACGAACGCTGTTGAGAGTACCGAGCAACAACAGATGAAGGCATGGAAAGGCAGATCGGTGATGAGCTGACAAGGCTCTCGGGATTAAGAGACAAATTCGGTCCAATACCCGGTATGTGATAGGAACCGCACGATGTAACCACGTTTTCTTGCAGCCAACGCATGAAAATTTGTTTTTCCTTTTGGAAAAGAAACTCTTCTCGTGGGATGTTGCACATCTTGCGCTTTTCGTCGGATTCTTGACGGGAAGGAGGCATTTTATGGAGCTCGGGTCGTTTCGATCAATCGAAGGTGCATCGCAATTGTGAATTGCTCGCATGAGTCTCAGAACATGTGATTTCGACCACTGAGATTCTCGGGAAGGGAGATTCTTGCCGTGTCACACTGGGAACTGTTTCATAGTTGTCGTCCTCGTTGTCGCTTGTGTCTTGTCGCAATCCTCCACTGCCTCGCTGTCGATATAAATCCCACTGTTTGTTTCACGTGATGAAGCCATCGCGCTTGTTTCAAGGAGCTCATGTCCCAAAGTTGGGGGCAGTCTCCAGGAAGGACACATCATTCAGTGTCATATATCTGGGTCCCCAGGCTAAAGTCTCCATCGCGTCGTGTAGTGGGAAACACTTGATTCTCACGTGGCAGAGACCTGCCCAACGGGGTACGATCGTCGTGTGTGCCCAACGAAATGTGACAAGATTTTGGGGGACTTGTTCGATCTATATATATTTCTCCTATTAGTCTATGTCAAGAATGAAGGCATTTCAACCTTTGGGTCTTTTCGCCATCACATGAGAGTGATTTTTTGCCCTTAGTGAACCACAATCCAAAAGGGAGCGGGCCAAATAGGAGATCATGGGGTATTTGATTAGGGCTTCGATCTGGGGTCATACAATCGTCGGTCATGAAGACATTTTGGTGCGGTTCTTTCCTAGCCATTCGCTTGATCGAAGTGGTCTAGTAACAACTTGGTACCAAAGAACTGTACAAAACGCATTGAGACGGTTTGAGAATCGTTAACTGAGTAACTGGATAACTCGATAGAGTGCAATCCTATGACACGTCTACTCCACTACATACATGTTTCCAATATGAGAAATGAATATTAACTGCTTGCTCTGGTCTGCTCATCTTGTGTAAAGTCTTTTTACTTTGGTTTTTACAATGAGACGACTCACTTCGCAATCGTACCTTCCGTTTAGCAGTTCGCCCTTAGCTCACCAGGCAAATATGTCAATACATAGGATATTTGGTTTATATGCTCTAAATACGGCATTGAAATTTCCTTAATTATTCAAAGATTCTAACGTAATTATTGGCAATTTCATTTTCATCATCTTTCGTTTACGTCAGTAGTCCTTGATGTCGAAGACAGCACCTGACAATTGACACAGCACCACTGATATTCGAGCTATCTCTGAGAGCGCAGTTGGTAGATGACTCAGAGCCACTACGCTGATAACCCTATATATCAAGAATAAATCATTTCGCCGACTCATTCATTTTACTGATCTCCCCGGACTCACTTAATACCTACAACCTTATCCACGTCAAGTTCTATCTTGTCACCATGCCCCCAGTAGGAATAGGGCAGGACCCAAAAATCCTGGCATGGGCACACCAAACCTACATCGACGAGCCATCCAACCTCACCGAAGACCTCCCCCCTTTCGTAGCCGCCACTCTAGTTTCCACATGTCGGCAACTCGTCCCATCACTGCAGCCACCGCCGCAAGACGTTGAGATAGTAAATTTCGAAATGCCCTTCCGCATAACATTCGGCTGCGACGAAGAGGGCGAATACGTTCGCCTCATACGAGACGTGGGCGTTGCATGTTTCTATGGAAAAACAACCGAACTAAGAATGCCGTTGAAGGAGCTCCCACACGAGGAGGGGGACACGGGGGGAGGGCCGAAAAACGTCTATCTGTATACACCGCGGCGGCAGATTACACATCTGTACAGTTACAGTCCTAAGACTGGGATGAAGCCTGTTTCTCTCCCGGAGTATATGCTTCTTCAAGAGCTGCATTACTGCCGGACAACGATCAGTAATCATTATACTGAATCGGAGACAGCGAGAGAGATGCGCAAATGGATACGGCATGATTGGAGCAAGAGCTTGGCAATATTCCAGTGGAGGATTTTGGAGGGCTACAAGCGCAAGCCAACACAGCCATGTTCTCGGGAGGATGCCGAGGCGATCAAGAAGATGCGGAAGTGGCAGTGGCCCGAAGATCCGGGCGTTAAAAACAAATATAAAGGCGGAGATTTCAGCAAGAGACGCTTGGAGAGCAACACAGCGGTAAAGGCGGTAGTGTCACCGGAGGCAGGACATAGTAGCACAGGCAGGCCAAGAGAGAAGGATGATTTTGAGATTGATTGGAGAGATCGAGAGAGATACGTTGAGTGCATATTGATCTACCGAACCCAAGAAAGCGACTTAGTAGGATCGAATGGGCGTAAGAGAAGCCCGGAAGAAGACTACCTGGTCCGCATCGCTAAAAAGTTGAAAACTAGGATCACCACTCGAGCGGAGAAAGTCTATATTGTCACAGATACGGACTATGGCTACGGTAGTGCGGTCGGAGGAGGACGAGAGCGTAAGGCAACGAAGGCCAGGCAGGTTTGGGAGGATACGGAGCTTCTTTCGACAGGGAAGAATGGTTCACTCGTCTTGAATTTATACGGCAGGGGGGAGGAAGAGGAGGTCAGTACTATGATCACTTTGGACTTGGTTTGACTGAGGATACGGAACAGGTCTTCGAACTACACGATACAGCAAATAAAGGAGCTGGGTCGAGGCTCGGCGTTTAGGAGGAAACGGATAGAGCGGTAATACCCTAGACACTAGTAGCAATACATGGGAAACATAGAGGGGCACTTAGAAAGATACCTAGAGGGGCACTTAGCGGGACAGCGTTTGATCACATTTTAGAGGATACATAATTTTTCAGGAGCGTCAGAATTCTCACATCCATGGTCTTGGTGAACACGCCTACAGTGCTGACTATGTATCGCAAATAAAGCTTCACACTAACCATTGCATGAAATATCCCGGGCAGATACCCGAAGAACTTCATAAGAGGCTGCAGACAATCTAAGTTCGATAGGACCGTACCAAGGTCCAAAGACAAGCGCAAACGCAATAGACGAGCCCGGCAGTATGTAGCGTCTGAGAGGACTGCCGAGTCTTACGCTGCGTGCAGTGCAATAGCGGGACAGTGTGGAGCCACTATGCATATCTGGATATCGATATGCTTGGCATGATATCCTCACGTAGGTTAAGAAATATCAGAACCCGCATACGATGGCTGGAGAGATATACCTACTAGCCTGTCATATCCCAAATATAGCTCTGTGGCACACGCAGGATCATAAACCACCGGGATGAATGCAGTTTGTAAGGGAATTGAAAGCTATGCAGCAATCCTTGTGAGCAGCTACTATCAAAGGTTATTCCAATGAAAAATGCTAACAGAGCATATAGAAAATGATGTGTGAATGGTAGGCACTAAGCGCAAACTCCTCGACTAGCCGGTCAAGACAGGAAGTAGCTCGCAGTCCAGATGCAAATATTGCGATATGCAACAAAGCTCGCTTTCCTGTTCTCTTCTGGTATAACTGAAAATGATAGGTTGGCATACGTGGGCTAGATTTTTAAAGGGCAATCACCGCTTAAACCAAGTATAGTTAACTCTCAACTGACCTATATGATGACATTCTAGGCCATTGATCATCCGGGAGCATTCCCACCTACTTAGTTGGTTACGTTCTGAGCCAGGATACTGCTCAGAGTCTCCCTGAGGTTGACCTTGGTAAGGCCTAGGTGGCTATGTGGCTGTCCTCTTTCATCGTCAGCAAATATGCCTGACCATCAAACGATGGAAGTGGTTGGAAAATGACTATTATAGATGCAGCAAGATTAATGAAGGTCTAAGCAATGTGCAACGGCCCAATCACTGTCGAAATGGGTCTCTCTAGGATCCAGGGAATACACGATCCAAGGTACGGAGAGTCCGAGAACACTAGGGATGTGGTGAGAAGAAATACAAGCCTTGGGGCTTTAATTTGCTGTTTCTGTTGTGTGGATGATTCATAATGTTTTCCCTGAAGTTGTTCTGGAAATGTCCAGTCGGACTGCCATGATATACCATCCCTCCAGAGCAGTGTCCCAATGCGCTTGCACGTGGATCCAGCGGGGCCTTCGGGAAGTTACGACCTGCTCGGATGCAAAGACAGAGATGATGGGTAAGGGAGACGTACAGAGTATAGAACAGCTCTGAGAGAGTGGGCTGATTTCTGGACAACTTGGTTCAGCTCATACCCGATACATGGAAGTTGGAGACAGGCATAACCCAGTACGGAACACAGACAAGGCGCCCAAGTGAGAATTCAAGTCGTGCTTGCGAACAACTGCTTCAACGGTTAAAGACTGAAGACAAACAAGTGTACCGAACTGAACAACCGGGAAAGCCGAAGTGGCTTGGTGAAAGATGGATGAATGCGAAGCCATTGCCAACCAACGAGCTCCGCCACACCAGGCTGGTGCTTACCGTTCGAGGCAGCGGAGACAGCGATGAGTGCCCAAACAGGAAATGTTGAACAACTTTGAGATATGCAACAAGAAGATGATGCGCAATCTAAAGGCAGTTGAAACCATATGATGCTGTCCTAGAAAGGAAATGCAGATCAATTTTAGACGTGCAACACGAAATGTAGAATTGAATCTGGACATGGCTATAACCATATGCTGAGCTGATGTTTGTCTGGAAATGGAATGTTGATCAATCTCAGATGTGCAACACGGAAGATGTGTTCGAGTCTAGACACACCTGTACTTCTATTGTAATCTAATGTTGACCAGAAGAGGGAATGATTGTTCATCAGAGATGCAACAAGAGTGTTTTGAACGGCGGGAAAGAAGGGGCACAGAATCTTAATTGAGGTAATCTCCGCATGTCGATCCGTCGCTGAGGTCTGCAACGAAACTGAAGACAGGAGTGCTTCGACTCTTCGAAGGGGAAAGGTACGAAGGGATTTTCCAAAAGTAGAATTGATCGAAGATGATCAAGCGATGAGAAGTGCAACAAAAGAGCAAAGCATAGGTCTAGAGGAGAATCCGACCAAAAGGGGAATTTCCGGTAGACGATCAACAGTTTTGAGATATGCAACAAAAGACCAGATCCTCCTCAATTCATTGCAAAGGCTTGGAGTATCAAACGATGAATGTCCAGAAGTAGAAGTGGGAGTAGGAGATCGCGCGTGGAGATGTGCAACATACGGCAGCTCGTATGTTCTGGACTGCCAAAGACCGCTTGGAAAGATCTACAACAGTACGATCATACACCCAATACAGTAATATCGTCTAGCTGATCATCCATAAGACATGCAACAAAGGCGTTCCAAGGCTTGAAAAGGCATCCGAGGAGACGAGTTACAGAGTTTCTGCGGCCTGATGTTGGTACGAGGGAGCAAAATGATCTTCCAAATAATCTTAGGATGGCCTGATTTCTGGTTGATTTGGGGTGGAGTCTAGACTCCCCTCGCTAAATGTTTCCTTGCTTGCTCCGTTGGTGGCTGTATATTATGCATAAGCCATCCAATGATTGCTGACCCGAAGGATCTAGGGGGGTCTTTGATCGACGGATGAAAAGTAAAACTCACCTGTTGAGGTTGGACTTCGCCCTAATTTCGAATTAATTGCGATATGCAACAAAACTTACTTGGATAATTTACATCAAATGACTTGCAGACTGTGTGTGGTTGTGTGTGGTTGACACTGGTTGTTGTGGTTGGTGTGGATTGACTTGCTTCAACTATAGCCGAATGAGGATATATTCTTGTCGCTCCCGATCCGAGTTTCCCGGATCAGCTCCCGTGTTTGCCGTTTAGTGTCACAACTCACGGGTGCCACGGCCTACGAAAGCACTTTACGAAGCACCGCCAAAAGGATCGAGTAGACTCAGCATGGCTGAAAAACCGCGAGAGACCTGCTCGGCAAGACTCCTATCGTGAAACATGTGAAAGTATGGGCACGTGAATAAATGGTGTTCACGTGAGACTGACGAGATATCCATGGATCTTCTGGAGCTGTGCAGAGTAACACAGTACACCAGTCACTAGCACGATGGCGAGCAGGGGAGTGAGTGAAGTAGTATACACCAAATAAGTATATCCATTCTCGTTATGCACCACCGGTCTACCTTCCCCTATGACTGTGGATGATGGTTTGCAATCACTGTGGTGTCCCTGACCACCAATCCGCTCAGCCTGATGACTCGAGTCTCTAGTCCTGTATAATACATAGAATCACAATCCAACCAGCCCTCACCACCCGGGCACCTGAACAAGTTCGAGGTTACAAGCCACTATCCCCCAAAAGACGACAATTCCAAGCAAGTATCATATTTCGACGAGGGTGAGTCGGTGAAGATCAAGCTACCTTTAGCTTGATAATCTTAGGAGTGAAGATGCTGAACCTGTTTCCACGGTATGTCTTCGAAATAAATCCCGTGAGTCGGCGGTGGCCCATATGATATTCGCCAATATTGATGATTATGTCTGTTCTCTTGGAAGATTGGATTCGCTAAGGTCGTTAGACAAAGTTGAGCATCTGTAAGTGACCACCTGAAAGAACTACATACCTGTATTAATGTGTCGTTTTAATATTCCAACATGGAGGAGTAATGATGTATGCAGTCGTCTGTGTTCATCGTAAATTATCGTGCTTTGGGCTTTCGAATGACGACCTTTGTCCCTTCCAGTTGCCAGCCCACCCCGTAATTCTTTGCCAGAGATGCCCATGGTGTATCCGTAAGTTGTTCTAGAGAAGCCAAGTCGATACTGAGATACGTTTTCCCGATCGACTTCAAAGCATGCAGCTTCATCTCATCTTCCGCGAACTCCATGATCTTAGCTTTATGTCCATCCACGCCTCTCTTTATCCTCCAGAACAGGAAGTAGTTGTCATGAGCTATGGCTCGTAAAAGCGAATCCACCGTCGTGTCTCGAAGCCCAAGTTGGAGCTTCACAGAGAAAGCCTTTGCCAAGTCCCTTTGCCTGCAAGCGAAATCTAGTACTTGGTATCCGGCGAACTCCTGGAGCTCAGTATTTGATAGCGGGTGGACTGGGTGCATGACTTGTAGTAGATGGCGCATCGCTGGATGGTATGATTCCCAGTGCTTCAGCAGTATTGAAAGCCGTATACAGAAAATGTACGCTTGAATTGAGAAGTCGTCCACCCTCTTTGAAGCCACGATACCCTCTCTAAGTTTCCTCATTCCCATTGTTATCGCGTCTAATTCATTACTAACATCGGCTTTGCTATTCGGAAGATCGGACGCCTTAGGTATAACCTCGTTCTCGTTTTCTTTCGATAAATCAAGATGGGCAAGTCGTCTATGTAGCTCATCTCCACGTACAGCGCTAGAGCAGAAGACCTTATATCGTTCGACTATTTTCTTATAGAAGTGTTCTTGGGTTTTATGGTCGAGTAACCTGGCAGGATAGTAAGTAAACAAACAGACTTAAAGGGATGGATAAATGGCTGACTGTACGTCGCCTTTTGAGCGCAGACCCATATCCTCGAATATATCCTGATTTGCAGGCTTCAGCCTGCCCCATGATGGATTTCGTCCTCCCTTGGCGGACATCGAAGGAGAAAGATGACGAGCGGATTGTGGTTGTCGCTGGTTGTAAGTCGTGCGGTATGATGAGGTTCCCGCTCGCAAGTGCCCCTCCATAAGCGATGCCGCTTTAACAACCCTGGAAGGAAGTCCCAACGTCTTTTTGATGAACGAAACCGACTCCACAACTTGTTCAGCAATCCGGTCTCCATGATGGCTTTATGTGGGTTGACTACTCAACCGTGGCATGAAATCACTTCCAATGGGTGATCCGATGCTGTGGTTGATAAAGTCTGATTCTTCTAAAAGATGGGAACAAGCTGGGTGTTAAATACCCAGCTCTTCCGTGCAACTGCGGATCTAGCTAATTCTACGAATGCCCTCACTTCAGCCCTGTGCCGTACATTCAATTAGCCCTTGTAATGCCCTTCCGTAGTCTACGCCCCATTTAATCTCGTTTAACCAACACTTTAGGAATCCGTTATCATTTCGTAGGGTCGCCTGGCAGTTCTTTATGTTACCTACCTTGATCTCACAGTTGATGAATACAAAAACCGAACTAGAACTGTACATTCACTACGAGCAATATGTCTGTTCGCGAACGCCAAAGAAGATCTTCAGTCAGTGAGACTCTTACGCAGACTGCCAAAATAATCGAAGGAAAGATTGAAAGTGCCCTGACAGTTCTCTGGAATGACCTTCCTTCATGGCAACAAGACAACCAGTACATCCATTCGGGCTACCGGCCAGCATCGGGGTCTTTTCAGAAGTCCTTTGCTTCTCTGGGTTACCTGCACAATGAGACCGTCAACATTTTTTCTCACCTAATTGGAGCTGTAGTATTCACGCTGTCGGGTGGTCTTCTCTACACCACGATCAAGCCGAGATATGACACAGCAGAGACAGCAGATGTTCTTGCATTTAGTTGCTTCTTTGCTGGAGCTGCACTGTGTCTTGGTATCTCTGGGACTTATCATACTATCTGCAATCATTCTCCGGTGGTTTCAAAGTTTGGCAACAAGTTGGACTACTTGGGAATCGTATTTCTCATCACTGGGAGCAATATTCCCAGTCTCTATTATGGGTTTTACTGTCATCCTCATTTGTTCGAGTTCTACGTCACAATTGTAAGTAACATTGCTCTATCCACGTTTTCACTGCTGATGTATGGTTAGACGAGTGTTCTTGCAGGAGTCTGCGCCGTCGTTGTTATGCTGGAAAGATTTCGAACACCCGCCTGGAGGCCTTATCGAGCTGGTGTCTTCGTCGCTCTAGCATTAGCCGGTGCTGTAATTCCAACCATGCAAGGCGTTGAAATGAATGGATTCACTGCGATGCGCGAGAGAATGGGATTGACGTGGGTATTATTGGAAGGTTTTCTCTATGTTCTCGGTGCTTCACTATACGCAGTAAGATCTCTAAACTACTTGAATTGAATGATATTCTGACACGTCCCAGGCTCGCTGGCCTGAACGCTCATCACCAGGATCATACGACATATTTGGAAGCTCGCATCAGATCTTTCACATGCTGGTCCTCGCAGCCGCGGCATCTCATTTGTATGGATTGACCGTAGCATTTGACTTCCATCACAGTATCTTCGGCCCAAGATGTTAAGTTGCATGCTGTGAAGGCTGCCAGCCGCCTATACTCCAAAACCGTCAACAATTGCTACCATCAGAAGTTCTTACATAGGGCGGCAAGTCCAACTTTTCTAATGGGCATGGTTCGCCCCGGAGCTCAAGGTATCAGCCGACGACGAATAATTCGATATTGACCTGCGCACTCCGGCTGCGTGTAATCTTGCAAGTAATGGTAGTGTATCATAGTGAGCAAGATCCATAGACAATCATATGGAGGAGGATATGCGTCCGCGAAGTACTGGAATTTAGCGTACAGACGTTCAGACATAGAAAGCCTGCTTAACTGGTAAATAGAACTAGACAACACAATAGATTCATAATCTTGCATTATCTTCCACTTGCATCAAGCCGTCATCTTCATACAATCTCATCCAACGTTATAGCACTTCTTCGATCCCAGAACCCCATTTCCAAAAATAGAAACCCGATCAAAAGGACCTCGGCGTCGGGTCGGCAAACCTAAAGAAAACCTGGGGAAGGCTTCTCCACACCCCAATGACCTTACTCTATTTATCAACAACTCTCGTTTATATCGCATCGATGTCTCCTCAGCATCACATCTCCTCTTACTCACAATCACTCACATCACAATGGCATCCCGCATAGCGCAAATCGCCTCCCATCTCAATTTCCCGCGTGGTCTCCTCGCCGGCCAAGTAGCTATCATCACCGGTTCCGGCCAAGGTATTGGAGCGGAAACTGCTCGATTGTTTGCGAACGAGGGCGCGAAGGTTATTATTTCTGATATCGATGCTGGTGAGTCTCCCTATATCAATCTATACAAATCTTTAACCTGTAAGACTTCTCTAACGTCTGTTTCAAACAACAGCAAAAGCGCAATCCGTCGCAGACAGCATCAATGCGCAGGGCAGCGGACGAGCCCTCGCAGTACCAGGGGACATGTTAGACGATCAATATATACCCGAGCTGGTGAAGAAAGCGGCGGAGTTCGGGAACGGGAAGATCCACATCATTGTCAATAACGCGGGGTATACATGGGACGGGGTAATCCACAAGGTCAGTTTGAGATGAACCCGCACTTAGTTCCGGCGAGCAGAGCAGAACAGAGCGGATACAATTTCCGGCGATCAAGGAATCCAAAGAGAGAGAAAAGGCACCCGGAATACGAACAGCTAATTGAGCACTCGCAACACTAGATGACCGACAAGCAATGGAACAACATCCTCGCCCTCCACAACACCGCACCCTTCAAACTCATCCGCGCCGCCGCGCCCTACTTCCGCGTCACCGACGGCGAGCCACGCTGCATCGTCAACATATCGTCTACGTCAGGCGTGCACGGTAACGCGGGACAAGCCAACTACGGGCTTGCCAAAGCGGGGATCAACGGGCTGACCAAAGTGATTGCGAAGGAATGGGGTCCGAAGTTCGGGGTGCGGGCGAACTCGGTTGCGTTTGGACATATTCTGACACGGCTGACGGCGGCAAAGGAAGAAGGGGCGTTTGTGACGACGCCAGATGGGGAGAAGATCGAGTTGGGGATACCGAAGGGGAAGGGTAGTCAGAGAGAGGGCGCGAATAGTGATATTCCGTTGGGGAGGGCGGGCACGGCGGAGGAGGCGGCGAGGAGTATTTTGGCGGTGGCGAGTCCGCTGTTTGGGTATGTGACGGGGCAGGTTATTATGGTTACTGGGGGGAGGAATATGTAGGTATGTATGTATATATGGTAAGCATAAGTCAGGTATTGGGAATTGAACGTGGTGTTTGTGACCATTTCGGTGGTATACTGTTCATATTGTAGTAAAAATGTCTACAAGACAACTTTCCAAAACGCCTGCTTATCCGCCCAGCCTCCAAGAACTCCACTACCGAACCTTCCCCCCCCCCAGCCAGACATATCATCATACCGCCATGACCAAGCCCCCGGCTTGCTAACCAAACAGTCCAACACCACCCAACATCCAAGCATCTCACTCATTCTTCACACTACCCTTCGAGCCCTCCCTCTTCACAGCCCACAATCTCATCGACAGCTCTCGCGCGAACTATACCCAACAGTTAGCAAACATCCCTTCCCATCTAGTAAGCCAGCGGAAAGTCCTTACCTTCTCATTCCTCTTACCAGAATCCAACTTCCGACGCATCTTCCTGCGTTCCCTATATACCGTATCCAAGCTGAGTCGTTTAGCGTCGAAGAATTTCCTTACGTCGACCATCATGTCGACGTCGTCTTCGGTTTTGACATGAGTCTCCGGGGCGTATGCTTCGATGTCGTCCATTGCAGTCGAAGCCTCGTCTTCGCGCTTGATGGGTGAAGCATAGCGGTGAGGAAGTGAGTGAAATGGCAGCGTCAATACTGAGGTGGTGGGATGGGGCCGGGGAGTAAGTTCGGGTGGTGTGGGGGTTGAGTATATGATTTGGGGTGGATATGGGATTTGGGGTGGATGTCTGGCCTGGGTTGGATGTCTGGCTGGGGTTGGATGTCTGACTTGAGGTGGTGCATTGGGAGTACTGATGCCCAGCTCTCGGCCGCTTCGGAGACGGACCATGGTTGGGGATGAAATTGATAGAGAGAGATGTTATAGATGAGTTGGAAGATAATATCAATAACCTGATCTCTCAGACCAGTTATAAATACGACATCAGATTCTCAGTCCATATTCAAATGAACCATACTTTTGCAATAGCTGGCAGAATTTTCAGTTTTTACGTTTAACCGTAGCGTTCATATCTTGGATAGTTGAACCAACGACAATTACCAGTTCATCCGACACAGTATAGCAGGAAAAACCTAATCCACGAGAAGCAACTTTTTCAGATCTTGTTCTCGCTGATATACTGATAGCTGTGAACATATAACTTGCAGCTAGAGAGAAATAGAATCAACAGTTTCTCTGAGGTTATATAGACTGTCCTAGTATATGTTCTAGTATCTCGTACAGAGTAATTCAATCTCTCCTGTAAGCTAACCGCCGACAAGAGATTTGGAGAAGACCTCCGATTCCTGTAGCTAAGCAAAAGACCCTCCAAATGTGACACCAGATTATCGGATAGTGCTTCCGTAGGACTGATACCCAAATAATAGTACCAGCAATGCTTCACTACATACCTGCGCGAAGAGTTTCAGTTCACGTGACTGGCAAGTAAAGATCACATGATTTTAGTGATCTTCAATCCATCACCGGCATGTTCTCGCTTGAGTACGATATCTCCTTCAATCAGAGGATAACTGATTGTTCTCTTTCCCTTGATGTTTGGCATATTCCCGTCAAGTTATTGCTGACAAAGCTCGTGGGATTTCGCCGAGATTAACGTCCTGCCATTACTTTAGTGAGCTTGGCAATTGCTTGGAGTTCTCGGTCCAAGAGAATAGATCCGCCATAAAGAGGGTACGAACCCTTGGATAGGCTCGTATCATCGTTGTCGTCGGCAACGAATCGAACATCAGGTGGCCCGGCCCCGCAAAACACTGCTTGGTGTTGTTCATGGTAGACTTGGCGCTCAAAAATTGCTTCGTATTGGTGATATGCCTTTCATCCCAAGGGTGCATCGTCCAGCTTTTAAGAGTTAGAATGAAAATTCAAATGTCTTGGTTGATGTGGGCTATACTAATGCTTGACCACTGCCATCCTGCTCAGGCCCGTCTGCGGACAATCTATGCTGATATTGTGCTCTGCCTCGTAACATCCAATCCGTTGAAATAACGCCAATAACGATGCAATAAATCACGCTGATATAGTTCATACCTGCCAGATATGAGGAAGAGCTGTAATACGGGGACAATTGTATAACTTACTGGATGTTGTGACAGGTATGTGTACAGGGAATGAGAACCTGTACCAAGCTTCAGTAACATGCGTGCGTGGTACGAAAGTGTGCGGAGAACTTACATTACAAGAGCGAACATCGTCCAACATATGGTAATCAGGTTGGCGAAAAATCCAAATTTTCCGAGCCAGAAAGGCCCATGAGGGAGCTTGTCTCGTCCTTTCTTCAACATACAAAGGAGAGGTATCGTATAAGAGAGGTAAGGAAGAACGATGCAACCAATCACCATGCTTCCATAAATGTTAGCATATGTGAACATGGCAACGATGGAATTGAGATTACTTACCTATTGAAAGCCGTAGTAGATACCAAGTAAAGACAACCCAGAACAGAGACGACTGTAGGAAGGTATTAGAAGAATCGTCTACACGGCCATCAAAACACGAAACTTACTTGTTGTGCTCAGAATATGTGCCCGAAGCGGAACATCCAACCTCATATTAACTTTTGCGAACAATTTATGTAGAGGAATGCCTCCATCCCGAGCAAACGTCCAGCAAAGTCTGGACTGCCATGTATGACAAGCAATCAAGCAACCAATTCCCGTAGTCATGATGAGTGACTCAAGAACGATTGCCCCAACTTGATGGCCGAGGGCTTGGTGAAAGAGCTCAAGGATAGGAACTCCAGTCGAAGTGCCTACCACCGTTGCGAAGTCATTTAGACTAAAGAACATGGCAATCACAAAGAGCCATGCCGTGCCAAAACCAATCGAAATAGTCGATAGAATGGCGATGGGTATCACGACCTCGGGTCGGTGAACTTCTTCTGCTAGGTGCACAGCGCTATCGAGGCATGAAAAGGCCCAATTTGTGTTTACAAGGCCAACAATGAATGCAATGGTATTGTTTGACCACCCTGTGTTGTTGATGAAGGTCGCAAATACGAACTTGGCAGACTCATGCGTTGGGGCACTTGAAGGGACGGTAATCAAGATAATAGCAAATGATACTAAAGATATATAGAGTGTAGCGGTTCCAATGGTCGGCAGAACTTTTCCATAGCAATTGAACATGAAAGCAAACACATTGACGCATTGATATCCAACGAAAACGTGCCATTCAGATATTTCACTTTCACATATTAGCCTCAGGTCCAGTGATTGACTCTCGGAAGACTCACAAAGTGGGATGACTTAATTGCCAGCAGCCTACGCCTGCTGTTGCGACCGCCAGTGAAACACTCGCTGACGCGAAAATGGAGCCAGCCCATGCAAAGTAGCCGGTTACATACGAGAGGAATCTTGCATATCTCTTCGGCGCCAACTGCATCGTCCAGAAATGTTGTCCCGCAGCATTGGGCATCGCACTCGCCAATTCGGACAGCGAGCATCCAATGCAGACGGATATGAGTGCGATTAAAGGGATCCCGTACACAAACAACGCGGGACCACCGGAGTCGATGCCGGTTATCAAAGCACTAGAGATCCCGAACCACGAGTTTGTGATGGAGAAGCCCTCCCCTAATATCGACCACACGGTGAATTTACGTCGCATATCGTGGGTGCCTTCCACCTCATCAAACTTCGACCTCTCACTGCCGATGTTCGGACCGTGGGTTCTCGCATCGGCGATAGAATCATCATCTTTGGGGATATTCATATTGCTTTGGATATGAAAATGCGTGACTTTCTTCACAGAGTTTGCCAGATGGTGAATGTCGGCTGATGGATGTTTTGCAAGTGTCTCAGAGGAACAGTCAGCACTCAATGCTGGCAATATCCTCACTTGGCACCAAGATGCCAAATCGTCCGTCGCAGCCGTGGACAAGAGGAAAATTGGATGTTGTCCCTTGGCAGCCGAGTCAAGAAAATTTGTTTATTTTTGGTGGACGATGTTCCCGTTCACTGCCTTGGCATGAAACTCCCAGAGATTTGCCGTTTCACAGCCCCTGTTGGCCCTGCGTATGGACCTTGCCTCCTTTTGCACCTCAGACGATGAAATGCTGCTTCATGGAGTAGAAGAAAGGGAAAAAATGAAGATGAAGATGATGATGTCTGTGTTCTATCGTTATCGCTGGACATCCCGATCTGGTAATTTCGTCCAGCACTTACCCACTCTTTGTTGAAAGGGGAAGGGGGAAGGTTTGAGACATGATGGTGATAGATAAGGGAGTCCTCAATTCATAGAACTTATCGCTATTATCGTTCAAAGCAGCGAAACCAAAATTCCATCGGCGTATGTAATGTAAATGTTTCGCCGAAACCTTCTTGTTGTGCAGTCATCCCGAGTCCCGACCGGCCAGGACAGGAACCCAGTTTTGCTTTCGACCAATCATAGTGGCGACGGTAATGTGTCAGACTCAGACTTCCACGTGATCATAAACGACGTGTGTGTAGCTTTGCCGACGAACTATTACCACGTCGAAGAGAAGAGAGAGATGATCGTGGTCGACATATTCAACAAGAGCGAAGTGGACTGGCTGCCTTTTGCGACAACGGAATGAACAAGCATCCCCTTTCGGAAAGAACTGCAGAAGTTTCTGCTTCAGCCGATGGATCTCTGATCTCTGTCAGTGAACGTCACTTTGCGTTGCTGGATCACCGTCGATACTTACCGGGCGATAATGAATAAACGAGGCGCGCAGTTGACGATTTTAATTGATTTATTATATATTCGAGCGTGTCAGAAAAATGGTTTAGCATCGTCAAATCCTTACGAATAAAGACAGTTTCCTTTGGGACGCGATCGGTTTTTCGTTGGTAAAGGGGTTTTATTGTTTTTATCCTGAGTTATTCTGTTTTCCAACTGGTTTGTAATGAGATGCATGCATCTGCTTCCTATCATTCCCCAGACATAGTCCATGTTCCAACCAATCCTCCCTGAACTCCCTCCCAGAATCATCATCTCCAACTCCTTACAAGTCCACTGCGTTACCACCCAGAATGAACAGTATACAATTAATCAAACCCATAGCTTGTACAATTGCCAAGTCCCTGGGCCTCATTATTACTCCCAACTTCCTTGCGTCAGCCTTTGCGCGTTCCTGCAATCTTCGTTCATGCTCCCGATTAAAATCAAGCACCCAAGCGTCCCCCTCCTTCATGCGTCGTCGAGCTTCCCTTGATTCCGCCAACCAATAAGGTTTTTCAATGATCAACTTCTTGAACGACTTGTTCGAAAGCAGCCAGCTGACGATGATTCCGACTTTGAAAGCCAACTGCGCGTGGGGCGGTCGAGTATCCATGCTCGTGAGAATAATCAAATCCTCGTAACTTATCACCAGGTTTTGGATCGACGACAACTTCCACATTTGCTGTTGGTACGCCCATAGATGAGATTGTACCATGGGGGTCTCTTCGAATGTGATATCACGGGTTTGCGGCAGTCGTATATCCCATTCCCAGCTGCCTCGTGCATGCAAGAATTCATGAAGTCCATCTGAATCGATGTCTTGTCCGGTAGATAGCGCAAGTGCAAGGCCCGGAAATATGCGAATTGCCATGTTGTAAAACGGCTCCATATAGATGACATCGGCATCGGGACTGAAACGAAATATTGAGAGGACTGGAGTGGGATCGTGGTAGATACCTGGGTATGGAACGGGGAGAACGCGGAGAGTGCCGGAGAACTTCTTAACAGCAAGCTCACGTGAAAGAGAATTGACTTCGAGTAAGGCTCTGCTGCCTGTCCTGGCCATGGAAGATCGATCTCCGTGGACATAATATGCATCGTTGAGGAGACTGGCGGAGAGAGTAATGTCGTCGGGCTCGTGAGATTCTAGAATGTACTCGAAGATCATGATTTGGAGGTCGGTTGGGATTCCGTAGAATGGCTTGGAGGCAGACACTGGGCTGGGTCGTCGTTCAATGGGCCATGATGCAATCCATGCTTGCGTCGCAGGATCTGCAGTCCTTCGCTTTCTCATGTTCTTCTGCGCTTTTGTCGGCCTGCGCTTAGGCATGATGGTGGTAATGCTATTGGTATTTGTAAAGAATGGGTTAAGCTTAGAGTCGAATATGTGTGAATAGGAGGGGTGTATGTCAGGTGGGATATTCTGGGTAGATTAGATAGGGGAGGATTAATATATACATCTTTCGCGGAAGAACTCATAAACTGTACCAGTCAAGATGAGAACTCCTCCTCAGTTTGTATATGAATCTCGCTAGGTGAGGGGCTAGCTTTGTAGTTCGGATTCGTTGTAGCTAGTTCATACACTAATGAGGTGACCCTCACCGTGTATATACGCATGGTAAAGACAATACAACAAATCCAAAGACCTTCATTGATCCAATTCGCATACATCTAATAATCAGATAGCTTGTGGCAACAACACTGGAGCAAGAATATGGGGATTGCTCTCAAATAACTTCACCTTAATCTCTACTCCGCACCTACATCAAAGCTACAACAGCAATGCATCACATTAAACTACCGTTTAACAGAAACATATAACAGTTTAACAGAAACAAACAACCGTTTAACAGAAAATAGCTCAGCACAACCAGTTACCAAGAAGCTGCTGCAACTGGAAAGCAAATCTAGGAAGCTGCTCGATCGTCCATATCTATTATTCTACAGACAAACATCCGTATATGTCAAGTGAAGAGGCGACGAAGGAATAAAAGCGGTTATCCACGGAGTAGTACCGAATCACGTACACACAATCCAAACTTAGCACAAATCATCAATGGCAAGAGATTGTAATGAGAGACGCATCTTTAATTAACGATCAAATAAACCCAACCTAGAACTTTGAAGTAATGTACTTCCACCAACGCAGCTGCTGACGCCCATTGCAGATAATGCTGTAACCCTCAACGCAAAGGACGAGAAAGCCACCAGTT
The DNA here is from genome assembly GCA_002946415.1 of Rutstroemia sp. NJR-2017a BVV2. Classification (NCBI taxonomy): domain Eukaryota; kingdom Fungi; phylum Ascomycota; class Leotiomycetes; order Helotiales; family Rutstroemiaceae; genus Rutstroemia; species Rutstroemia sp. NJR-2017a BVV2. The sequence goes on from NJPS01000046.1 coordinate 2,037,128, forward strand.
CCGTGTATGAAATTCGTGTAAGAACTCTAAGAGCATATATCCAGTGCCACGAGCGCATCTTCCATATGTAGCTCTTTCGGAAAATAGTATCAAATGGTAATGGTCTAAGTCCTTCACCTTCATCACCCGGTTGCCTCTCACAATCGATTCTTTCCCAACAGTGACCTTGGTCCAGTTATTTGAGTTGACCTCGCTAGTTGGAATGCTCAGTATCCTGACGCAGTGATGTAAGTGGATGCCTAATACTTGCACGGAGGATTTCCGATTCCTCAACCCTCATTTGATGCAGGACATCAACGATGGCATCTGTAATGGTATCCTTGCCATCTTCGCCAACCCCGTCAATCTTAACTGTTGTCGAAACACCATGGAGCCAAAATTCGGGCTTGACTGGACTCCAACGTTTTGTATTACGTTGAACATCAAGAAAATGAATGAATGAGGCTTTTTTAAAACGACAGCTATGCATTGATCTTGCCGAAGACTTAAAAGCTGTAATTGAGGTTAGATTCGGGCAAGCCTCGATGATCCGACGCCAGATTGATGAACTAATATATACTTCCAAGAAACACCATAAATGAAAATTGAGACGATTCACATGGACCATGAACGAGGGAATAGTGTAATTTTTGAAGTGGCGAACGAAAATGCCAAAGCCAGCGTCTTCTGTTTCATCAAATTTCAAACAAACAGTGGTGCGTGAATGAATTCGGATAGGATGACCAGTGATGGAAGGAAGAGCAATTGGAAGGTGAGAAATAGCAAAATCTCGAGCAGCTCTACAAATGATAGAGATCGGTAGGTATTTCGTGACACTAACCATACGGATAGCGCGAGGATCTTCCTCGGACGCTACAACACGGAATTGTCGACATGCGTCTTGTTGAGGTAAGTGCTGCTTCCAGATCAATGCCTGGATTTCGGTTGGAAGCATTGAGAATAGATGGAAAGTAGTGTAATGATCATCTTTGGGAGTAGTAGATAGATCGACTCCGTCCGAGGGTAAGGGTGCTGTTTCTTCGGCCATGGGGATTTGCTTGTCAGACACGATTATGGTTGAGGGATGATCTACAAAAGGCCATTATATTAGCTTCTCAAATTGTGATAGGATCAAATAAAGTTGAAACATCTCCCTGGGGCTTACCTTTGGTTTCCATTTTGGGTTGAGAAACAGAGCTGTTCAGGTTGCGATTCTGGAAATACTCTTCTATGTTTTGGAAGCTGTTTTGGAAAGATTGAAAGAAAGGTGAAGTCTGCACGAGAATTTTGGAATAAAATTTAGAGAAATAACTGAAAACGGATTAGTGAATTATTACTAAATTCAGAAGTCTGAATATGTACTATGAGATACTAACCAATGCTCGAAGATGAATCTCTCTGGTGGCCATTGAACTCTTGCGTCGAGTAGTGCTGCACCCAGGGAAGTCAGTAGATGCTCGGTGTATTGAATCTTATTTGATGATAGAGGCGAGTAGAGAGTAGAGAGAAACAAAGATTGATGTACCACAAGTCTGCGTTGCAAGTTGAAGAAGAATCGAGGATTGAGTATCGACCGCGGAAATCGTACATTCACTCAAGCGAGAGATTGCCGTTCGTCGAAAACAAGAGACGGCAGATCCCGTGATAAATTCCACATAGTTCTATATTAAAGAAGTTTAAGAACTTCCATAGAATATGCTGTCTTGTGAGAATCTAGACCTTATAAAATAAGGGTATTCGGAAGCACGTCCGATTCCGACGTCGATTAGCCTCGATTTAGACCCCTTCTTTGCTATAATGTTGGAGATATAAACCCTCGTTTTCTCTGTATCTTAGTTCGGTAGAGAGATCAATACAAATGCATTCTCAGCTCAAAATCTCACATGTCTCTACAAAGGATAACCTAGAGAAGACAAACCTTCTATGGTCGGCAACGATGTCCATACCCAGGTTCCAATTTACTGACGTCAAACTAGCTCGGGGTTATCGCTAAGTTTGCCAATCGTGTGAGAGCTGAATTTTGTGTTCTTCAGGAATGTTGCGACCAAAAATATCCGAGTAGATGTCCTAATGCTGGCCTGCTGGGTAGACGTTCGATCTATCCCGCGGTTTGTGGCTTCTGGATAACGTGTCGCCCAACAGAACCCGAATACAACATGGAATCCCGCTCGAGTGCTCTAATTTCATCAATAAAACACGAAGGAGCTGTGGAACTCGAGGAAGACAATGTAATATCAAATGGCATCCAATGTTGTCCAGTCAGGATCTCCATCTGAGTGTCTTGGTGCCACAAGCCCAACTGACCTGCGCCTATGATTTGTGAATGCCTTCATTGTCCTACAACTCGGTATCCTTAACCCTCATTGATGCACCTACACTGGGAGATATATCCACTTGTTGAGTGACTGAAATTGTAGGTAGTGGATGAAATTCTTGTCTCCATATTGATCACTGGCTAACTGCTTACATGAATGCAAGTTCGGAATTTTGGGGGAATGATGGCGGGGTTCTTGTAACGTACTTTGAAAGCGAGGAAACCGAGTAGAGTTTGCAGATTATTGCACAATATAGTATTTCCAGTGGCAATAAGAGCTCGGACAGTGTAATATATGACGAGGAGGGGAGCATGCAACGGAGCACTACCGTAACCGAGATTCAATCGCTGATACAACTCTGATGGCGAACTACTGAGCAGACACTTCTGAATCAATAAATTTCTTATATGCCCCTTCTGTGAAACCGACAGCTTCTCAAACTTGGCATTCACGACAACTCGATATCACCTCAACCCTTTCTTGAGGACCCGAGCCTTGTAGCTTGTACGAAACCTCCATATTTCTTCGTCGAGTCCTTCCCCGCCCGGAACCCTCAGCATAGACAGATCGACCTCGTTAGAGCTCCATTCGGAGTGAATGCCAGATATAAAAGATGACCATGCACAATCGATCAAAACCGAGGAGGATACCCGAAGAGAAGTAGTTCGGGGACGATGACGCTCGCGAAACCCTACCACAATTGTGCCTCGAGAATGTAAAAAGCTACAGTTTTGCGTCCCTAGAAAGATATTGCTGATATCGATTGGAGCCCCCTACAGATATTCATTGCACCAGTCCGGCTTGCGCGAACCACTCACCTGACACTGTCACGACTGCCTCTTCTCCTATTAGCCTTTCCCTCGTACCTTCATTCAGTTCCATTTACACAGCACCCAGATCTAATCACCCTCCCATCACCATATCCTGTTTTTTCATCTCCACATTGTGTCTACATATACCTGTCCCTAGCCCCTCTCCACGTTCCCATTCCCCATCGATTATCCACCGTAGCAACAAGCCCAAATGATGAATTCCAAATTCAAGATCCTACCCTAAGCTCCAAGCCTTCGCGCAGTCCCAGTATCTGCAACCGTGTGGGCACTTAGGATTGCTTATACGCCAAACTGTTCGGTAGATCGTAGTTCAGCAGTCGTAGAAAAGTGCCTAAAAGTCCTAGAGCGTATGCATGTTAGAGTGTAGTTAGACTTGGAAAATCGGAGTTGGAGTTGTTTGGTGGAGGGGAGTGAGATGGGATTGTATGTGCCGGTCGTATCAGGCTGTGCTCTTTCATGACGAATGTGAAAAACATCTGTTCTGGCGAAATGATTGTGAACTTGGGCGGACCATTTCGGGATAGATGATAGACATCAGAGATGAGGGAAAGGAAGCAAGTTAGAAGTACGTGGGAATAAAGTATCATTGATTGAGCTTTCATGAATCGATGAAGTGTTGGGTACGTACTTTCATCATTGGGGTTGAACGTACGTCCTGGGTGTATCGCTCTTTCCTCCATTTCAGCACAGCCGCGGGGACTTTGGTAGCGAGAACTCCAAAGAAGAGAAGAAAAAAAGAAAACAGGAAACAATTATGCAGTGGAAGACAGGAAGACAACAGAAACTGGCGATGTTACGATCACATATATTCATTCACAGTCACAGTCAAGTCACAAAATGAAAGCACGGAACAAAACACTGGAGAGAAAACGTTTCCTGGATGTCATTATCTCTACCAACAAGAACCTATTTACCCAACCACCTTATCGAGAGAAGGAATTATGATCCCTTATCGAAAAAGTACTGCTTAAATGTCAGTTTACTGTTCACTGTGATAGTGTCATATTTCGTGGGAAGGACTTACGTTTTCCCCTCCAAGACCCCACAGGCACAAAAAGCCCAAACGTATCCTCCGCACGACCTCCACCAACCCTCACCTGTCCTCTGATATGATGTTGCATCCAGAATTAACACGACCTATTGACTTGTTAGATTGACTGAAAAGAAAGATAGAATGTGAAAATACTGGAATCATACCTCTTCAAGAAAACCCATCCGCCGACACAAGAAATTTTGTGCCAAATGAATCCCACGCTCTTCAAGTATCCCGTGTCTAGAAGTGGGAGTTTGGAAACTTGTCACCTTGTGAATGAATGACAATCACCTATGAATTGTTAGTTTAATGGGAAGTGAAAAAAAGAAACGAGAAATGAGAAATACTTACGAGTGTCAAACAAACACACCGCTGACCCTGCAGGTCCGAAAATTTCCCCCGCTCTTCAAGTATCCAGCTGTGTGGATACCTGACACCTTTTGTTGTGAAGAAGTCGAATCAAGGCGAGGTATCTTGTCGTGCTCGTCGTGTGAGCAAATTCGGCCGGTTTTTTTTAGACATGCATGTGTGTATTTGAAGTTGTCACCACAACATGGCATCTGTTTGCCCTGCCATTTTTCAGGTGACAGTTTCAATCACAGGTGCTTGCTAAAAAGCTAACACAAGGATCCAGACACTTCATCTGATCAGGATGACTTCCAAACGACCACCATGACACTTTCACGGATTTACGAACATTGATAATTCGACCGATGGAAAGTGATTTGACGGTATGATGTTCATCAACAAAGCTTTGAAATGCGAGTGTTGGAATTTGATCCGCTGCAAGTCAGTCTTCGGTGGAAGAAAGGCAAGCTGGAACTGTTGCATGAGGTGCGTTTGGGAATCGAGAAAGGCTCCAATCTGGCATAATTGGCTAGCTGTGGTCGTATTGGAGTTCTCGTGAGCTTGTCGTCTTTTTTGGGCGATCATGTGTTTTTCCAATTTCGGCGGTGTTGTTATGCTAATTATCGCGATGAGGGAATTGAGCAGTAACGGTCGATGAAAACATTCCGCTTCGAGCTATCGTAGCGAGCGACTCGTTCATCTTTGATTGAGATTCTCTTCTGCGTCAAGCTATCGTAGCGAGCAACTGGGAAATCTCTGAGAGGTGGAATTGTTTGGTTTTCAACGCGCGAGGCGATGAAGGGTTGCTTCCATTGGAATGATCTTCGAATCGATTCGATGTTTGTCGTCGACATTGCTGAGGATGACTGTTTGGATTCCGAGCGAATTGTGGGATAAGCTGTGGAATCTTCTCGCCGGACGTGGTGAGGTATATTCGTTCCAGTGACTGGCCGGACGTGGCAAGTATGGAGGAATGGTTGTTGAGTTTTTTTGGTGGTGGTTGTAATTTCCAGCTGGTTCGTTGCAGGGACTGGCCGGACGTGGCAAGTATGGAGGACTTGTTCCAGTGACTGATCAGACGTGATAAGTATGGAGGAACCGAGCATGGAAGCTTTTTTTGGTTGCTTGATTTTGACACCGGTGCAAGCTTTGGATCCAGGTAACTCATTGGACAGATGAGAGGTTTGTTATGCTTTTGGACGGAAAGCTGAGGTCCCTGCTACGAGCTGAAAAGCGAGCGGGCAGGGTGGATCCTTAATGAAGGAAAGGTGGCCAAGGTTTTCGTCGTTCGATGGATAGGGCTTTTCTGGTTTTGCATTGGTCCCCGGACAGAGAACCAAGATTGTGGTGGTTGATGGGTGTGGCCGCTAGATATCCAGGAGTCGAGCTGTTCCACGGGTTATCCTCGAACGGTGTTGCCATGAAGTACAATCTTTCGAAAATAAATCGATGGCAGTTTCCAAAGAAGTAAAACTTTGATTTGAAACGGGGTAGTCAAACGAAACCGGGTTTTGCGCGTGAGCGGGGTCTGGAAGTCTGCCAGCAGACTAACCAGGAACTCGTGATAAGCAATGGTGGTAGCAAATCTGGATGGCCCTGATGTGGGACATCCGGTGAGTTCTTTGTGTGGAATCCAAATGAACCTGCATGGGGAGCAGGAACATTATCTGGCTGACAGATCGAAATCGGGCAGAATGGAGGAAACCACAACACAATCGGGGGCGTCCCCCCAATTGCGTGTGTTGCGCGGTGTGGCATGCCGTTGAGAACGGTAAAATGCAATTGGTTTTGAATTTATACTGAGGCTCATTCCAATGCTACTCAGTTGCCTAGTCAAAGCCAATGATCCCAATGCTGTCTTCAACTGACACTGGATTGGACAATGACCTTTGTTCTCAGGGTTGAGCTCAAAGGACTTGATGAGATTTGAGGTTTTTGGTTTTCCATGGATTTGTGCTAACTCACTCCGAAGTTGCACTGGAAAGGTGCCAGATTGTCGGGGGGTCGAAATTGAAGACCAGGAATCCGGACGTGGAATCCTGAGGTACAACTGGGCTTTTCTTTTCTGGTGGAGTGCAAATTCTCCAGGGGGTGTTCTCGGTTTGGTTCGTTTGTGTTGACTTGGTGATGTCCTCGGGTCGCTCATGATCGAATCCCGATTAAAGTGATAGTTTGTCCATAAGGACCGTAAGATGGTCGACAGGGGCCAATTGTGCAGCTGCTCCACGAGAAACCAGGGTTTCAGCTCGGTGCACGTCGGATTCCGCAGTCGCCAGACTTTCGTTGATTCCTGTCATATAGTCGAGGATCAACGCGAGCTTGGGGTCCCCAGGCTGGGCGTGAGCCACTGCCTCATGACCCATCGCAAGCTGCCGTCTAAACTTATCCACGCATCGGAGGGCCTGGTCATGTTCGTCGACCAAAGTGTCAAAAGGCACAGTGGTATATCGATGAACAACCATTTGATGCATGGTCGGTCCATTTCGTTCCTTCTTCTTCTTCCTCCCAAGGCGCTCGTCGTTAAGGGCCATCTTGTCTTCGAAATAATCGAAGTCGACCTCTTGTCGTCGAGCAAGGGACACTTCTCCAGGACAGCAGTCCTTGTGGAACTCAACCACGGTGGAGACGGGTGAAAATCCAATCATTTTGAAGGCCAAGGCGTTCGCAAGGAATAGATAGGCAAAAAGAAGTTGAGAGGGTTTGAAGATCGTCGTTTTAGAGTCGAAAGCCGAATAATCGAAATTGAGCTTTAAGCAGAAGTCTTCAATGAAATTATAATTCCGGTGAGGAGAAAAAAGGAAAGATTGACTCATGAAAAAGGCATATATGCTCAGTCTGGGAAATCCGCTAGAGACAGATTGTGTGCGCGTGACTGCTCTGAATCTAATTTTTCTTTTAGATGAACCAGAGACAGCGATGGAAAGGAAACCATGGTTAGATGGAGATGAATGCACTGTTGAGCAGTAAAAAAGGTCGTTGGAAAGCAGATCGTATGGTCGACTTCCCCCTTAGCTCCCTCGCTTGTCCGAAAACGGTGCTGGCGACAGCATTATGCTTTCCTAAGGGCGACTTAAACATGATCGAACCATGAAATTTCACGGGTGACGACAAAATTCACGGCACATCGGCACTGTATATTGGTCGCATGATGCTCTGGTAAACTGCAAATGCTGTCGACAGCAACGAAGATCCAAGTGATGATGAGGCTCTATCGTAAACCGTAGATGGGGATCGGTGGTAGAGAAAGGGAATATAGACCTTATGCGAAGGTAGGGGAGAGTTGATCATTCGGACAACAAGAATTGTGAAGAACAAATTGAAAGATTGAGCGGAAGACGGAATTTCATGATCCGAGAATGGAGGTCAGACATCGAGCGGATGAAAACTGTGTTCATGGAAGCCAGGCGTAAGGTTGCGGTGAGACATTTGGTCTAGTCCCGCGATGGTTTTGAATGTGCAGACGAAGTTCGGCACAGGTAGTTGACGAGCCATCATGGTACTGTGGGATATTGCAATGCTGCAGGTTAAGATTGGCGAGAAGGATACTCAGCGAGGTAACATGAACAGGAAAGCATCACTGTACAGGAGGGAACGAAAACCAAAGGAATGGGGGAAGCGAAGATAGAAATAACCATGTATTATTCTCTACGAAGGAGTCCATTTCATGTCAACTAAAGCAACATACTGAATTCGAACTTGTTCGTATCTGTTTCCGTTGTGACGTTCACTTTATAACAGGTAGTAACCGCACACGAGCATGCATTTCACCGCAGAACAAGAACTGAAAAAGATCCATCAGCGTAGACAGTAGGTGCGAACGTGCTTCACCTTATCCAAATGTTCAAAAGCAACGACATAGTTCATTTTCCAGTTTGCACGGAGATTGCAGGACGGGAAATTACATTGTCCGTACATGCCGATTAGGTTCGAAAAGCTCTCAGCGCCATCAAAGTATTTCACGATCGTACCTTCCACACACCAAATTCGGGACCATTTCTAAGCACTACTGAATGCATGATAGGTAGATGTGAGGTAACTTTTAAATAGATAGCAGCAGTTGACGTAATACAATAGGTGGTAGAGAAATTTCAGAGAAATTTCAGAGATATAACAGAGAAAACAGCAGATAAAATCGCAGCGAAATAGCAGAGAAAAGAGCAGAGAAAAGAGCAGAGAAAAGAGCAGAGAAAAGAGCAGAGAAAACAGCAAATAAATCGCAGATAAATCAAGCAGATCATGAACCAAAACCAAACCACCAAAGAACGAGCTTTCAGTTCTCTCGCGCAACCCAACAACATCCACGTCACCAACGGCGACAACATAAATCCAAGCACTCACTTACTTCGATCAAACATCCCAATTTCCCTAATATGCGGACATCACTCCCTCCTTATATCATCCACGCACGCTAACAACAATCTAGACCGAAGCGAACTATGCAGTACACCGTAGAACCGAGTAAGTAGATCCATGGTTAAGGGGCGCTACAGGATGGCATTTGCTGCGCGTCCTTTCTTCCGATGAGAGAAAAGTGACGCAACTTCTGGTTAGGAGGGCATATGTCTGGCTTCTCACAAGAAAGCTGATTCCAGTCGGTGTAAGGAGTGTTCGAGAGCAACAAAGCGAGGGTACTGAGTTAGATCAGTGAAAATATGACTCCAATCTGCACAAAGCACCACAGAGTAGAAATACTCTGCACCTAGCATAACCTTACCTCGACGCGTAGCATTCAAAACAGGGCGAATCTGCGTCGCGTGCTCTCGGAAGCAGGAAAAAACATCCGCCCGATGAACGGACCAAACTTCACAAAACCCGCAGAACATCACCCCAAATCTCACATCCCCATCCTAAGCAAACAACAATTAACCAGCATGTAGTCCCTCCTGTCTCAAAACCTCCATTAGTCAATCCCCAGTCGCGGAGTAAAAACCTCCGCACGTGAATCCTCCCACATGTACAACGGCACGGCATTTAATCACCCACCTATCCTGTACCCGGCCGCTGTTGCTTCCCGTACCGTAACCTTATGCAATGCAACAACCAGCCACAGCCACAGTAACATTGCACTCAACTATCCATAGCTACCCCCTACCATCCATCCTTTCGTATACCCCGCGCACCCCTGCCCAGATGGCATGGTGTGTATGTAGTATAGCATATGGTAGCAGCGATCATCGTCGTTTTTATCTACGTGCGTTATCTGCCGAACTTTGTCCTCAACAACTGGGCTTGCATGTGGATGGGGAGTTTTGGTTATTGTATTGGATTGTGTTGAATGCTAGCTACTCGTTCTCTTACTCGTACATTGAAATCCAGACTAAGAAAAACGCATATGCTGGCTTCTAATTCACTGATGCAAGTAAATCATCCATATATCTACTCATAGGTGGAGAGGTAGTAAACCCATTTATCATGCTATGCTATGCTAAATCTTCCTTCGATACTACCGAGAGGGGGAGGGGTATCATTTTGTCCATCCCATCACATCATAACTACATCCATCCATCCATCTATTTATCTATACCCGTCTATGGCATAACCCAACCAACCTATCCTCGAAAGAGCTCCCCCAGAAAGTAAAATCAAACAGAAATAACTTTTAGTCGTGATATCATAGCCCATCGATCCCCTCGCTTCTCAACCTCCCACCCCTCCTCTCAAGCAGGACATTCATCCACCACATTATGCAAGTAATCAAAACTATCCACCAAGCCCGCGAAATGCGCTAGCGCGGCGAGCACAACCATCGTGTGTAGGATTTGGTGGCTGTTGCCGTAGATGTCGAATTTGCCTGGGTACCATTTCTCGGGGATCTGTGCTGGGAGTTAGTGAGGGGGTTTAGGGGTTGTGGGGGGAAGTTTGGGAGGAGAGGGTATGGGGATGGGAGGTGGAAGGGGATGAGAAGTTCGTGGAGCAAAAATTCAACGGGAAACATACCCTCAAACTATAAGCCAACGCGCCGACAAAATTCAACCCCGCCATCGCAGCAATCCACTCCAGACTCAATCTATGATACTGCAGATTCCATCCATAGATCGCAATACTATGGATGATGAACACCAAAGCGGAAAGACCGAGACCGGCGTACATGAGCGTGCGGTAGACACGGAAGGTGGGTGTGCGAAAGGCGGGGATTAGGGTGATGAGGATGCAGGAGAAGGCGAAGAGGGTGATCTGGGGAGGGGAGGGGGGTGTTAGTTGGGGGAGATGAGAGGGAGGAAGAGGGTTGGTGGGTGGGGGCTTCTCTTGGCGAAGAAATAGGAGCAAGAGCAAAAGGGACACAGAAGGAAAGATAGCAGAGGAAAGACTAACCATCGACCAATAAACCTTCTGCAACAGCGGATCACAAACAAAGCCATGATAAACCGTGGGTACCATACTCCCCCACATCAGCACCACAATGCCCATAAAATCGAACTCCAGCCAAATCTTTGCCACCTTCTCGCTATGATTGGATAGCGTATGAAACCTATCTCTTATTAACATGTTGCCCGCCTAAAACTGGAGAAGGAAAGGAAAGGACACTCGACTCACAGCGAAGACAACGAAAAACAACACGCCACGCCGAAGAAAAATATCCCAAAGACAACGAGATCGGCGAGTTTGGCGTCGCCCATCCGAGGGACTGCTACGCAGTAGATGTAGATGGGCAGGAGGGCGAAGAGTAAGGCGCCGAGGAGGTGCGAGTAGATGTTTACTAGCGATGTATTAGCCACGCGTGAATGGACCGCAAGCACAGAGGAGAAAGAAAGGGGACGTACGAGTTTCATTGTGGAGTTTGAAAATACTCCGCAGAGACCGCCATACGGATTTAGTTTCGTGTCTGTGTTCATGAGGTTAGTTTGCGGTCATGTATGCAAAGAAAGAGCACCACCTACCTGTATCCCGAAACCACAAACTCATTATCCCTCCGCCAATCCGCTAGAGCGATCTATTAGCACACAGCATACGAAACAGTAGGATCAGATCAGTGCTAAAACTCACGCAGTTCGTCCCATTTCAGCAACAAGTACGTAGCAGCCTGCGCTTCCGCGTCTGTTAACGTCGGATCAGTACTAACCGATGTCTCGAGAACATTCATAGAAGCATCAGCGGCGTCTTTCTTCATCGCTAGGGCAGTTTCGAAAGCCTCCTTGGTCAAGGGTAACTCGCTGATGGCGGTGTCGCTGGAGTCTTGCTGGGAAATGGGGAGATGGAGAGTGGTTGCTGAGGAAGCATGACGGATGGGTTTTTCAACGACGGGGGACTGGGGAGCTGAGGCGGGGAGTTGGGGGGGAGGCATGTTTGCTTTGGGATGGGTGAAAGTGTGAGATGAAGATGGAAAAGGAGGGGATTGTAAATATTTTCAGAGAAGAGGATGAATGTGCTGAAGAACAGGAGAGGCACCGATAGTATGCTGCCCCTTCAGTTTGACAAAGGAGGAGACCCAGTTCCACAGGGAGTCATTCATCAACTTGATTCTTGAGCACGCTGTCAGTGATGTTTTCCCGTGAAGTTGCCGCGAGAGTTCGTATAACCGCCAGCAAATCAGAAAAGATACGGATCGGCAATCCGGTAACACACAATATATCACTGCACAGCTCCCAGTTCAACTGTTGGAAAACTCGGTCGCTATGATCGTAAAGCAGGTCAATTCTGGTCCCGTCCCTTCAGATGCCGTGAACGAGTCAAGCAAATCGCAAGGTAAATTTCAGGCAATGCGACCAGATAGTGAGTGGTCTTCGGGAGAAAATTTCAATACTGGACCAGCCGGGCATCAAAATGAGTGGGCCAACTGTCTATTATGTACATTTGTGCATGGAAAGAAGAACAACCAGCTCCGCGACCTCAGCCAAGACTTCGAGCCCTAAGGACTGGAGCCCAACGATGCTGACCGCAAACACAGTCAAGATAGCACTGCCAAACCGTTTGGTACGCCCAAGACTAGCGCAGCCAGCCGCTCCTAGACCTCTTCAAAAATACACGAGGAAGAGTGCTGTAGCGCATCCGTCAACAATGGAGAAGATTTGCAGGGAGCGCGAAAAGTGAGAATAGCTACCTAACTATCAATATGAGATTTTCCGAATGATTAGCCTAATGGAAGACTTGGGAATGGACTGCGAGTACATATTCGAGAAATGGCCTTCACGCTGCCTGCGCAGCCACAAGATTAACAGTCAGGATGTGGTAAACATAAGGTTACCAATTTAAATGTCCATGGCCGTTGCCGCATGCTGAGGTGGGCAATCTTATAAGATTGAAGAGTCCTAAGTTGAGGTACGGAGTACAGTCGAGAGACCAGGATAAATACAGACCGCGGTGTTGCTCATCGTCATCCAAAACCTTATCATGAAATGGAAAGTTGATATTTTGATTTGATTTCTATACGATGTAATGAAATCGAAAAAACTTAATTGAACTAACTAACCATCATAAGATTGAATCATCTGGGATTCTTTCGACCTTGCTTGGACGAAAAGATTGATTCAAAAAACCTCGTTGATTTTGCGAGTTTGATGTGGATTATTTTTTCGTATCTTAGGTCAGTGGGCTATCTTTGCAACCGCTGGCCGTTTTTGTTGACTGTTGGTGCGTCCAGGGAACCAGATGAGCAGGCGAAAGCGCTTAAGGGGCCGTGGGGCTGCCTAGAGACCTACCAACAGAGTGGATCTGGATTTCATTGGAGGATTTGATTGAGATAGTAAAGGTTGACAGTTTGCAAGCCGACTTCTATATCGAATACTGTTTCAAGAAGGCATCGTTACTCCTCCCGATACAAGGTGGAGCGTTCGGTGATAGCGGTGCGGAGAATCCCAATTTCTTTGGCTGTAGAATGATTTATCTGTGAATACACTGTGGCGTAGTATGGGTATTATAGAAGCTCATGTAAGGCTTCGCGTGAGCCACGTTGCCTAGATTCTCCTTTCTGCATCAATGGGTATCGGTACTCGGTGTTTCCAAATGAAGCTCTCCGTTTTCTAGGCTAGAAAGAGTGGAAGCATTACGCCGAGCAATCTGTAGCAGAAGAAGGTCTATTTCGTTGTTGGTAACATCGACGATCTTTGTTAATTCTCTTGAGGCCTCTGTGTTGTGGTTGTTAAAGACGCCGTCGAGGGAGGTTTTGTAAAGCGAAGTTTTGTTGTGATATGTTTGGTATGATTTACTGTCATGGCTTCCTGGGTGTTGCTCCCCATGCTTTGAAACGTATGCGGTGGCAGAAGTCTTATCGACATCGAGTGATATTGATGCTTTCGTGCCCAAGACTACTTCCACAAACCTCTCCTCGAGAGATCTACCTCGATCAGCAGGGTCGTCAAGATCGAAGTTCTGATATTTAGACAAGAGATATGGGCGAACGTGGTATGATAGCTTAGTAGCCCGCAACACTTTCAAGTGTAGCTCTTTAATATGCCGCAAAGCTGGTGCGACCCAAGTGCACTGACCCTCCATCGGGGCAATATCAGGATAACCAATCCACAGATCATGGGTAGATCGTTGCTGGTGGGTGCCGTGGACATTCAGTTGAATGTGATCCAGGTAAAGTTCTGATAATGAGTGGCAATTTTGCTCGATCATCAAATAGAACATCCTAGCTTCGACCTCCACACTCTTCAATTCCAAACATCTGAGATTCTCGAGTCCAGGTCCAGGGCTTGAATCATATAGCAAACATCGCATTCTCCAATACTTAAATGGCGTTTGAGGTTGCATTTTCGGCTGTTTGAGATTCATCCATCCACTTATGAACAGACTTTGCAAGTTTGTAGCTTTGCGGAGCATCGACCAGAAATTCTTGGTAAAGAGATTTAGTCGTAGATCTCGGGATTTGGATCTCTTCAAAGTGAGGACGAGAGCCTTCAAGTTCTTGAACGTTTTGAGGGTGTTTCCCATAGAATCAGGACAACTGAATAGAGTGTTGAGTGCCATGTCGCTCAGGTGTTTAATAATGAGGATATCGATCTTCTTGCATTGCTGCGATCGATTTGCTACACATGAGAAGGTACTAGCAAGTAATCGAGCGGCTGTCGTACTGCCACTCCCAAGCACCGGTAAAGGTAAATCCACCTCCAATCGAGTTATATTTGGTCCATTTATCAACGTTCTCCACACCACCAGATTGTAATCTCTCTCCGTAAAGGTGGTTTGCTTCAAGCAATACTTTTGCAACGATTCAATGAGCTCTTCCATTTCCGAACTATAGCTCTCTACGCTGTCGAACATTTGCGCGAGAGCCTCGATCTCATCTATAGCATACGTTAAAAGCCATTCATTGAAAAGAGAGGACTGTGCGAGCTCACTTGGATCTCGAACTATGGTCATGTCTATGTAGAGGTTTTCTGTACATGGGCTTATATCATGCAGACTCGATTTTTGAGCCTTGTTTCTCTCAATCTCCCTGAATCGGTAGATGCGCTTAAAGTCGAGCTGGATTGTCTTGAGAGCAGTTTGCTTCAAGCACTTATCGAATGCCTTGCAGACCAGTCGCAACTTCAGGACGGAGTTTTTGTCTGAGCGGCAGCCGTCCACGACATACTGTAATATCATTACAAGCGTTTCTGGCGGGATGGTATTCATGACTGCGACTTAGGGAAGGTATTGGTGAGGTCAGATCTGCAGATGAGGGGTGAGCGGTGGATAAGTAATGAGTTCGATGTGCAGTAGGTGATGTAGGAAGAGCTTCAAGCAATTGGCGGATGGGCAATGGAAGCGGTGTCTGGTGGGCTTGATTTGAGTGATTTCGCGGGCAAGCGAAAATACGAGATACGTGGTGGGAAGTATTGATCGTGCTCAACCTGGAAGAAGTGATTATGTATATATCATTCGGGCGCGAGGCTAAGACGGCGTAAGGTTTGCGCGGTGGTACTGATTTTGCGCGAAGCTTATCGGCGTCTGCTTGTTGTAGGTCTCTCCAGTGCCTGCTTGTCGCAAGGTCATCCTCTCAGCAGTTTGAAACTGAACCGACTGTAGGTTCGTGACGCAAGGTTAGTCTCCGGCTAGCTACGAAGTCCAGCGGGAACTGGCTCGCTCTACATGCCGTCGATGTATGAAGCTCTCGTTTTCCCGCCAATTTTGCCGGCAACAAGACCTCTGGCCACACAAATAAAACTTGGCCTGCGAAGGCGGGATGTGCGATGTTCCGCAAAATGCTGTACTGTACATTGGTAAGCAAGGCTGCGCGAGAAGAAGAGGAAGGCTGAGTGGGAATTTCAATATGACTGGGTCTACGAAATAGTCGTATCCGCAACGAATTAATGGTCCTTGTGGTTCCCTGCCAAAGACTGTGATAAGACCATATTTCAAAATTTGAAAATGGTCTCAAAATTGTGGTTCCCTCAGAAAAAGGGTTATCTTTTATCTGGTACAAAATGAAACTATTGCCCCTTTCATGGCAGCAATGGGCAATGATATCGATTTAACCTTGCTCTCTATGTATATCCCATCGAGCCAAGCAAGCATTTGCACATACATACTCCTTTCACGATAATTGTTGAAGTTTCTACTGTACTGTACGAAGGAGCTAGCCTGACTGCAGCTTGTCAAGTTGTCAGACTGGATTAAATGCTGGTGGGAAGTGTCCGGTATCCACACAATGAAGTAGTAGCCGTGGTAGTCGCAGTAAGATGTGTTACATAGATGTTACGACGAAAGGGCTGGCTGCTTGCTATGCATTCCATCTTTGTAATGGAGGAACTCTTTTTATATATAGCATGGTAGGTACTCGAGGTACTCGAGGTACTCAAGTAACACTACACGGGGTCAGTCTATCAAGACCTCACGAGTCTATCAACGGGTATTGGTGCCAAGAAATAGTTGTTTATGATCTACGATTGTGCGTCGCACCCAACCACATTTCCCCGATAGCATCCATCCTTCACGGAACTACCAACCAGAGCGACATGGGTAGCGAGTAGTAGCGGGCGCACCCTTCACCAACTGCGCAGGGAGCAAGTGCGAGAAATTCCATAGAATTCGTAATGTGGCAGGGTTGGTGCCATTTGAGGATGTCAAATTTCGGTGAGAAAGAGAAAAGAGAGAGAAAAGAGAGAGAAAAGAGAGAGAAAAGAGAGAGAAAAGAGAGAGAAAAGAGAGAGAAAAGAGAAAGAGTCTACCCGAGAGATCCGATTGATATCCACAATAGGAACGAATAGCCAGCCAGTGGAGGAAGAAGCTGCGAAAAGTACACCAACGAACTCGACAACGTGCAACGATAACATCATAACATCATAATTACAGCGGAACATTTCAACATCCGGACCCGCCTGTCCCCACCGCTTGCTAAGCAGCAAATAGGAAAGCTCAGAAGACTTGCATTGCAGTCGCGTTGCAGAGGGTGGTTTAACGCCCATCCCATGGATAAGGAAGGACAAGGGAGAAGGTTGGCTGCCACTCATAGGCTTTTCCTAAATGCAGCACGGCACTGATAGCTCAGCGACTGCGCTTCCTCTTCATCTGCATTACCTGCATAGAACATGCAGTGGTATGACAGACAAGGGGATGGACGGCCAAGGTCGCAACGGCAAAAGGGAGTTACGTACTAACCTAGCATGACTTGTCCTGTACCTAGTCCGTTAGCTAGGGAGATAATGCAACCAAATTTATTTTTAAATTTTGGTTTGAGATAGTGATGATGATCTTATACAAGTAACATGAGGCTGCTGCTTACAGAAGAAACAGGACTCGAGTAAAATAGGTTTCCAATGGTTCCAATGGTTCCAATTATTGACTATGAAGGTGTGAGATTGGAGATTGGAGATAGGGATCTGATCCTTTTTGTTGAGAAGAGCAGAGAGGATGGGGATGGGGATGAGGAAGAGGAAGCTGATAAGGACGAGGCCGAGCAGGGAGTTGCATATGCTGTGCGACTGTTGAGCGTGAGCCTTGAAGACAAAAGTCGACGGGATTGAAAGGGGTGCTGAGTCGAGATGCCATTCAGACTTTATATGTAAATCGTTTGCAGCAAAATAGCAGCAAACCGACTCGACCCATCCTTTGCCAGACAAGGAGATACTAGATATACGCGTCGAATGCCACACGCAACGCATACGCACACATACATGTACTATACATACACTTACATCTGCCCAATTGAGCAAAAGCGGATAGTAACATTCGACTGCCTCATTTGATAGAGCTGTCTCTCCCCTCCCCTCTCCTTTATACAATCATCCCATCCCCTTGGCCAGCCTTCTCCCCACCTACCTCCGACCACCTGCCACTGACCACCACCCATCATCACCCACCCAAGCCATCTCCTTCCGCCATAACGACATAAAGATATTAACGAACGCTACTATTGCATGTGCTAGGAGCTGTACAAGTACTGATACTGTAAGGTTATATGCAAACTTCCAAGTTTTCTCCTCAATTTCTACTTCCTCTCTTCTGCATCTTGCATCCTGCCTGCATTTTCCATACTCGTCGCTTTTTTCCATATTCCCCACCTCTTCTACTTTCCTACCTCTTTTTTTATCTCTGGTTTCCTTGCCTCTTTTCTCTATTATCTATCCATATCTTTATAACCTTTCTGCGCCCTCCATATGATTCACACTTCACACTCGTTTGTGCATACAACTATTTCTATCCCATAAGGCTGCTCGTAGCTGAGCCATCAGAAAGAATTACCATACCCGGACATCCTCTCGGAATCCCAACTTACGTCGCATCCAAACGCCATAGTAATTAATTCGCGACAATATATACCTTCTCCCAAGATCCTCTCAAATCCACACCGAGGAAATTCCGTATTTCGTTTCAATACGAGAAACCGTTTTGAATTAAAGAGACGCTTCAGCCTGGTTTCCTCTTCTTGATTGCTTAGAAAAGAACGAACTCAATCAATCAATCACTTAACCATACAGTCGTTAATTCCAACTTTTAACCCCAAGGATTCTGAAACGGCTATTCGGGGCATCCTCCTTGCCTACGAAGCTCATTCCACATTTCCAAAGGCGAATCGAATTTCTCTAAATTTTACTCAGCCTCATATTCATCTAGTCGACACCTCTCATTCTGCCGGCCAGATAATCGCGCGACTATACATGACATTCGTTTATTGACTTGTATCTATCTCTTAATTTCTATTGAAATGCTCACTTAGACTTTCCTATCCCTTTTTCACTTCGCAGTGTGTTACGGCAATGCATGGTTCTACCTTGACGATGTCTACCGTCTTCGAGTCGAATGCCGCCTTCCCTCGTTCCCGCTCCTCACCCAACATTCCCGATCT
Organism: Rutstroemia sp. NJR-2017a BVV2; assembly: GCA_002946415.1. Lineage (NCBI taxonomy): Eukaryota > Fungi > Ascomycota > Leotiomycetes > Helotiales > Rutstroemiaceae > Rutstroemia > Rutstroemia sp. NJR-2017a BVV2. Next base: position 2,055,842 of record NJPS01000046.1, read on the forward strand.
AATCACCGTGGACTACAAACAGTCAGCCATACACACCGATAGCGAGCTTCCTAGATCTGCCAGTTTCAGCACATTGCCCGGCATCGAATCGAGCACCGAATATATCCCCGAAGGAGACTTACAAAGATTATCCTCTGCAGCGAGCACCCCCGCCCTGCCACTACCTCCTCAAGAAGAGCCGCCAAAGTCGAGAGGACTTTCGACTCAAGATGGGAAGTCTGGTAATAAGCCCACAAAGGAGGAACGGCCGAAACTCGAGAGAGTCGGGAGAAGAAAGTCGTTAGTGGCTCGTCCAAAGTCTTGGATTCAAAAAGTCAAGGGCTCCCCGGAGAGAACTCCGCGTGCTGAGCAATTCAACTCGATTCCGCACGATATTCCCCCGATTCCGCAGCTCACCAGTGCTTCTCGGGAAAAGTCAAAGACGGTATCGGGGTCTTTCGCCAACTTTGCTCGGAAATCATGGATCTCATCCTCCTCCTCACGGTCCCCGTCTCCTAGTGGTCGCAAATTGGGAAAGGAAATTGAACACGATGGACGAAGTGAAGGGGCGAAAATGGCAGCGACTCTAGGCACATCGACGCCGCGAGGATCTCCTGGGAAGCTCGACCAACCTTCACCACCCAAAGATGTCGACACTCCCACAAGACCAGCACCTGCACGAAAGGCTTCAACCCTTCAAAAGATCAAGCAGAGGCCGCAGAGTGTGCTCGCAAACTTTCACACGAGCTTTAATTCCACCAATTCGTCTACCAGCAGTCTCCCAGCTAGCTCGATTGACAATAGGTCAACACCGCGGACTTCGATGGATAAGGTGCCGCCGTTACCGAACTTCTCAAATGAGAAACTTGCTTATGTCGATACGCCGAAGAAGCGCGACGAGCTTTGGTCGGCGTTCCGTTCGTTGGAGAACGATTATGCGAAATTCCAGTCCAAATCACTATCACTAAAAACAAACGTTGTACGATCTACACTTCTACCATTCCTTCGAAGTCATGTCAACCATCCATCGAACACAAATCTTCGGGCAGAGGACATTGATAGGCGTATCAATATCTTCAATAAATGGTGGCTTGGGCTTTTAGAAGTGCTTGACGGACGCCAAAACCAGATTGTCTCCGGCGTTGATCGGCCAGTTCTGCTGGAAGCCATAGTGATGATTATGACCAGACCAGAATGGAGAGTGGGGCCGTCGCAGTTTGCACCACTATCCCAGAGGTCTCCTAATCGATCGCCAGATCGTGGGTCTGTTCGACCTAGGAAATCTTCAAGTTCGCTGAATTCGTCGGGATCACAATTCTTAGCAGAGTCTGTCTACCATAACGTACGAAATCTGTTCATTCAGAACTTGACGTCTCAGATGAACTTTGTAGTTTCTAAAATGTCTCTCAGGCATGCTCCGGCAAGTCTGGTGACATTCTGTGGTAAAGCGGCAGCTTATGCCTTTTTCTTCGTGCCCGGAGTAGCAGATATTCTTGTTAGGATCTGGCAACTGCCGCTTGATACTATCAAACGCGTTGCAGATGAATTAGGTCTGCCAAAACGACCCAACAAGTCAGAGACGGATGAGGTTGCTGCAAAATTCCCGCCGCACGTGCGACCGTTGGGTTGGACGTCAGTGATGTCAATAGCCAATCAGCTTCGACGAAATCCTCCTCTGTCCATCCTGATCTCTAAGATTCCTTGGTATGGACCATGGGTGGCCAGATGGTGCGGACGAGATAGTGATCTTTTCTATGTGTTCTCGAAACATTATCATATCCTTGCAGAAGAGTTCATGCCTTCGGAACTACCATTAACCTCCAAAGCGCGTGCCCCTGGCTTTGTCCTTGTACAAGCACAGATTTTAACCACATTGGATGCCACTATTCATCGCCAGCCTCCTGGAGAACCGCTTCCGATTACCTTTGATGACGTTCTTGCCGGAGCGGATGCTTCTGCTGCCACATTACCTTTACCCTCTACGAACTCTGCTAGACTGATGGCCGAAAATCGTCTAATTATGCTTCTACGAGACTTTCTATCGGAACGGCCTGGTGACTTTGAGTCTGCGAGACTTACCTTTGCTGAGACTTTTAGTAAGATGATGCAAGCTTCAGCTCGGAGAACATCACTCTTCGATCACAACGCATGTTTTTTTCTGTGTGATTTCATGGATGAAGCCTTATCCTTATTCGTTCGTTTCCATCATGCCCATGGGTATGAAAATGATTACATTGATTGGCATTTCTGGTTGGATGTTTGCAAGAAGATGTTGGAAAGTCAAAATAGCATGTCTGAAATCCGGTTGTTTGCGTTCTTATATTGCGCTTGGAATGTTATTACGAGCGACGAGTATCGAAAGGAGATCATCTGTCTGGACTGGTTGGTGACAGAAGAAACATTCGACAAGTTTTTTAATCATTGGTGCCCCATGGTCCGAGCATATTACATGCGTCTGTTGTGTTGGCGATTATGTCGAGAGGACGGAGAAACCACAGATCTTGATACGTGAGTACTACGCCTACTGTTCATGATACCTTGCTAATAGCGTCACAGCAAAATCTTTGGCGTTGTCTCCTCTCGAATCAGGACGAGCTGGGCGCATTATCTGTTCTTAAGGAAAAATGCCGAGGACTCGAACTTACTACCTCCGTCTATCACTCCATGTCATCCTGCACCTGGCCGGCGTCTTCTCATCATTCGCAACGATAACCAGTCACCTGCCCCTGGTCTTTTCTTGGGCTTCGACGGTCTAGTGTCCCATAGAGCTAAAGCTGCGGGAATGCCTAACAAATCATCTAACGCGAACAAACGACAATCTATGATTGCTGATCTATCCAAACTTGACACCAAAGAAAACGAACCTCCCAAACCAGCTGCCGAAACTGCCACAACACCCAGTAAAAAGAGGTGGACGTTCATGGGTAAAATAATACCATCCCTCTCCACCTCTCCCGAATCAACCTCATCGGCCAAATCCACCACTCCAACGAAAACCCTCGAAGAAGCACGCAAAGAAACAGCCTTAGCTCGCACTCGCCCAACACACTCCAAAACCGGCTCAAGCGACTCAGAAACCCCCCCTGCAACCGCAAACCATCGCGTATACAGTTTCAAATTCTCCCTCGAATGGACGCAGCACTTTGAAAAAGCGCAACAGATCCTACAAAACGGAACCCTGGCTCCTCCAAACCCGCACCAGAATCCATCCCCTGAACGCAGACTCATCGCGCCACGTCTTCCGGCGCCAGCTCAGGCGTGGCTGGGCGCGAGACTGCCGAATGCGAATAAGGAGGTGGAGCCGAAGGATCCGGCGAGCGAGGGCAGAGCGAGGTATGCGAGGGCGAAGTATGCGGGGAGAGCGTTGGCGGAGTGGGGGATGGTGGTGGGGGAGTGTAATAATTTTGTGGATCGCAGGAGGGCGGAGGGTGTGCCGACTATGAAGTGGGTGGAGGTGCCGACGTTGGGGGTGGAGGGGTTTAGGAAGTTCGGGGCGTAGGAGGATTTTTCAGGTGCTTGTTATTTAAATCCTTAGGGTTGGAATAAGGGTAGGATTAGGGTGGGGATGGAATGGGTACGGTTAGGGATTGGGATGCAATATTATAGACAGGTCAGGATAGCATAACATAGGTGGGATGGGATGGATAAGCGGAAAACAAATGAAGTGGATAGGGGAGAAGGGGAGAAGGGGAGAGGGGAGAGGGGAGAAGGGAGAGGATCTTTCGTATAAGAGAGAAGAAAATATTCAAAAACTTTAGGACTTGTGTAACTTCTTATCATATTCATTATATCGTATTGCGTTCTTTTGTATAGGGAATAGGGATGGGATAGGGTGGGATGGGAGTTGGGGATTTTTGCGGTTGGGGATCGGGAGTTAGGAATTTGGGGATTGGGGAGGGGAGTTGAGGATTGTAAGGTTATTTCTTTTTTATTGGGTAGAGTAGGAGATAGTATATATAATATACTGTTTACTATACCTTTTTCTCCTAGTTATTTGCTTGAGTTTCGGTTCTTGTAAAGTTGTATAGCTAAGTACTCTCCGAAGTAGTAGATCTTGGGATTCGCAGTTTTGGAGTCTAGCTGCTAAGCTGTAATAAAACGCCTACTCTTAAAGAGATTGAGTTGATATTACTATCACTATTCAATATAACTGTATTCTATCTCCATCCATCCTCTTCCCTCCCATCATACCACTTTCTCGCTTTCCTGCTTTCTCTCCTCCACTATCTCCTTTTTCCATACCATCACTCTCCCCCCCACCCTCCTCATCAATCTTCCTCCCCCTATCCTCCCCCCTCCTCCTTTCCCTCTCCACTCCCGCCGCTATCTCCTCATATACCCTCGGCTGTTTCCCCTGCAAATGCAGTTTTCTTCTCCTGTGTCTGATGCCTTGCTTCCACGATAGCAGATTTGCTGCTTCTTGCCTATTCGCAACCCCCTGAACTTGATTTATGCTCGCGTCTCCATGCGATGTACCAGCGCCGCACGAAGAACTGCTCATGTGCGCGCCCCCAGCAGGGCGTCCGACGAGTCTGATGCGGGAGTGGCGGTAGGGTGGTTTTATGAGCTTGGGGTTGGGGTTGAGGCGGGGTTGGGGTTTTGGCGGTTGGGATTTGATTAGGTTGATGGATCTGAGGTTGGCGTTTGGGGGAGGGGGTGGGGAGGAGTGGTGAGGGGGGGAGGTGGGCGGTTTGATGAGGGGGTTTGGTTTGGGTTGCGGAAGGGGGTTGGTTCCGGGTTTTGGATTTAGGTTTGGAGGTTGATTCGACGCGGGCGATATATTGACTGTTTTGTATTTGGTTTTTCCGTTTGAGTTCTGATTTTTCATACCGGTGAGTGGATCGTGATTAGGCGATGGAGTTATGCTACGCCTGTTGAGTTTGCGGCGTCGAGGTAGCCCATGGGAAGGGTAGTGGTTAGATAGATATTCGTGCGGCACATTTTTGGGGATATCGTCCACATCCGCTTCAAAATCACCAGATTTGGAAGATGAGCTGAAAATCGAGACGGTGCCAGAGTCATCGCTGCTGGTAACGGTGGTGGTGTTCGTGTTTGTGGATATATGTGCCTTTGCATGTAGTGAGGTGCAAATGCTGCGGACGGCAATAGGATCGGAACTGCAGAGGGAGAGCTTGATGGCTATATTTGAGGCTGGGAAGAGGTAGTGTGCGCAGAAGGATGTGGTGGAAAGGAGAGAGGAGAGACATTCGAGCACGGAGTTGGAGGGCGGTGTTTCTGGGGGTTGGTAGATGAGTGGAGATGCTAGGCATAGGTTGAGGAGGGTGAGGAGGTAGAGGGATAGGATATGGATGTCAAATGGAAGATTCATGATGGGTGACATTCATAAGTCGGAGGGTGGGCTGATGGTGATGCGAAGGCATGTTGGTATAAGGGATCTCTAGATGTTCCGGCATGCCAGGCATCCGAATCTGGTGGCTTGGAGATTTGAAGATCGGAATGTTGATGTTGTGGATTTGGTTAGTGAATTGTTGGCTGATGATAACATTTGATTCATCCGAGGTCATGCGCAGCGCATCCCTTGCAGGCCATCAAATAGCAGTTTTGACATTCATAAGAGCTTCCCTGTCCATGTGACATCGTTGGCGTGTACTGGCTGTATGCAGTACGAGCTGAGAGTGGGTGAGAGAAGTATATCTTCATATAAGCGCAGCATCAGATTATGATGCCTTCATACATGTGGTCGTGTTGCGGTTGTATACGCATAGTAGTGTTCTAGAACTGGAACGCTTGCAATGCTTTACGTCGGCTCGCCTCGCATGGCTCTCAAATGCGGGCACGTAAATGACGCGCAACCTCGTGACCTCACCAACTTTTAGATGACGCTAAGATAGGTACAGTGACATCGAATTTCTCCTGGTAAAAGTCCAGCCTTAACCTCTATGTTTATTGGTGAATTGCATCTCAAGCTATGAACTCAACAGAAACCTCCATCGAAACGCATTACGAAATCAATTTGTATAAATCGCCTCTGACCGTCTTCTGCAACTACCATTCGCGAAACGCGTTCAGGGTTAAGAGGACTATTCTCGACCTCTACCCATCCATTTACTAAACCCGTCAAACGATCTTCAATTCCTCTTCCTATGACAGCCGTAGGACCATACCCCATCAACGAATTCGAATTCTCAGATGATCATTCACTACATACTCGATCTCGGCCTACATCGTCTTGCGCATCCTCTATAGCTGGAAAGTACGTACCACCTGCGGTCCCATCGCCTCCGCGATCTTCGAATCAATACTTCCCTCCTGAACCACCTCTGCCACGAAAAGATCATTCTCTGATATTAGACATGTCGGACAACGACTTCAATCAATGGATCTTTACCGATGCGGAAATCGACAGCTCACCTTCGATTCTGGACGGTCTATCGCCGGCAGAAGAACGATACCGCAGAACGAGAGGTGTTGCTTTCATCAGCGCAGTCTGCAATCTTCTACAAATTCCCCAGGTCACCTTAAGCGCTGCAAGCCTTCTGTTCCACCGCTTCTTCATGCGCAAGAGTATGATTCAAGAGAAAGGTGGAATACATCACTATGTACGTCCTCCCTCCCCGTGTCTTAATTCTTGATCTGTCGCCGTTCACCTGCATGTTACACCCTGCTCTTACAATCTAGTCGGTTCAAAATTACCTTCTTCAAAGAAGTGTCAAACATTTCCACTCTTTGTTTTTTCTAACCTTTTTCGTTTGCACTGGTGTTTTAGGATGCAGCTGGGAATCGCAAACCAAAGTTACATGAGCTAATACCATGCCATCAGAATGTTGCCGCAACGGCACTTTTCATTGCCATGAAAAGTGAAGAGACCATACGTCACACAAAACCTTTCATCTTCGCCTGTGTCAAGGTCGCGCAAAAGAACCCACGTCTGGAAGTAGATACCACCTCAAAGGAATATTGGCGATGGCGCGATAGCATTCTCATGTACGAGGAAGTGATGTTGGAGTTGTTGACCTTCGATCTGTCGACAAAATCACCGCTGATCTATCTCAATAACTTCTTGGAGGAAATTCGAGTTGCCAGTATCAACCCCGCGCTATGGAAGGAGCTTCGAAATTATGCATGGGCGTTCATTTGCGACAGTAACCATTCGGTCCTAGGACTTATGGTCAGCCCGAGAACCATCGCGCTTACTGCGCTCCTTTTTGCTGCAACTGCTAGGAAAGTCGAAATACCTCAAATAAATGGGAAGGACTGGTGGGAGCATTTGGGTGGCAAGGAAGATCAAATTGTGAAGGCTGGGGTATTCATGCACGCATTCCTATCGGATAGCCCATTTCAAGGATCCGAATCGAGCCCTCCGGCAAGCATGGCAACGAAATATCTTCATCGATCAAGTGGGAAAGATGAAAAGAACGGAATGGATTCGACTGACAGTCAGATGGAAGATGTGCAAGCTACACAAAACGGCAATGGTCATGTTCAGGCAAATGTTACCAATGGCACGGAGAACACTTCACAACAAACTTCAGAGTCTCAGACGCACACCAAGGAGGAGTCTGATGCATCGGCAGAGAAACTTGATTCTATTCAAACTTCTCATACTGTTTCAGGAACGGACGATACAGCTCTGAAGGCGGCTGCGAACAGTCTCTCAACTCACGTACGAAACGGGCCAGAAGAGGAAGCAAATGGAACCTCCGAAACTACACCCGCTGACGTCAAGCTCAGCCCGAAGCGCAAGGCAGAGGAAGAAATAAAAGCAGAAGAACTGGAAGCGAAAAAACCCAAATTAGACGAAAGCCAAAGCCAAAATACAATACAAAATGACGAAGAGAAGCCGAAACAAGAAGCCGAAGCTGCATCGGCTCCACCTGAAATCGAGGCAGGAACAGGGGAGGAAGGTGGGGTCATCGAGGTGGAGCAATAAACGTCTTTTTTTCATAACTTACATATCATATCCTCAAAAACCGCGGCATGATTCACAGCGATGGCGTTCTTGGAGTTTTGGGTTCGTTTACGGCTTTGCTTGCCCCTTTTTGTGTATTATTGAGCTCATGGATCGGAGTTTATAAATGATTAATTGACTGATCGATCCGCGAATATATCATATGGGAGGGATAGAAGATGGGGGAGGAGGATGGGATGGGATGTTGTGTGGTAGGGTATGGTATGTTAAGGAAGGCGTTCGTTTGGATTTTCAGAAAACCTTATTGAAAACCCGGTGGTTCTGTAACATTATTTGATTTGCGGTATAGCGGTATCAGAAAGAGGGGGTCGGGGGAGAGCAGCTTTTGGTGTAAGATTGGAGAGGAGATGAATATTGAAGCACTATCATGGTGATGGTGCAGAAAGGGAAGGGAAGATTTGGAGGTATAAGGGGTGGAGGAATAGGAAGCAAACATTGGGTTTGCGGGATGGCTTTGCTCCCTGGATGGATGATGGATGGATGGATATGAACACATACACATACTGAGTTGATCAAAACAAAGGACATTCACCTAAAGAGATACATTCTCAAAGTCAGAGCTGCAAAACAGCTTATATGTTTGATTTATCCTTGCTTGCTCATTTCTAATGCACAGCTCTGGTATTTCATGATAAACGATCACTGTTTTCTATTGCACCCACAGATCACATGCATTTATATGTGTCCGTCTGCACGTATGTAACTAATCCCCTATACCACTTCTCTAAACGAACTAATTGATTCAACTAATTCTACTGCCTGACTAACTTGTTCCGCCCAACTACCCAATTAAATTAAAAGACAAATAGTATTCGTTTCCCTCCTTGTATATCCACTCTCATGTCTGCCTTGTTATATTCTTCAATTTTTCTCCTTCGCTGTGCTGGGCTGTACCTCTATCTATCGATTGATCTGCTGCTCCGTGCTGGTCTTGCGTGTAGTCTGCCGTGTATTCTGTTGTACAGGCACGCGTGAGTAGCGCTGCTGGTGTGTACAGGAAAAAGGGGGGAGAATGGAATGGGAAAGTCGGTGATAGAATGATCTACCTTCTGCGAAGATGGATAGTGGAATATTAGTGATTACGCCGGTTTCCAACACTCCGGGAAGGGCATTCGTGATGTGCTGCGGAACGAAACGAGAAAGACGGGTTGGCGTGTCGCTGGTAGAAGTGATTGAGGAGAGAAGGGGATAGGATGGTGAAGCTGTGTCGCGTTAGTACGATTCCAAGCTTAACCAGAAACCTCCCTCACCTATGCATCCATCCTACCCCCCCATCACAACTCTCCCAAAACACCAACCCTCCAACTAGCTCCTCCACCCCTCCGATCTCTGCTCTTATCTCCTCTAACACCCTACCCACTTCCTCAACCGCCTTTTTAATCCGCTTTCGCGCTTCCTGTAGTACTACATCCGGGTCTCCCTCTCTAAGGTTTTTCTTCGCTTTAGTTTCTCTCTCCCTACTATTAAGAGCACTCATCTCCTCCCTCACAATCCCTAGCACACCTGCCCAGTTGACTTCTTGGATTGGTGAGTGGATCTGTTGTCTAAATCCCGATATCTTATCCCCATTCTCCTCCCCTTCCTTTTCCTCCATACGCTCCTGATCCTCTACGCCTCTCTCCCCCCTCGCCCCAACCCACTTCCCCCCCGCTCCCTTCTCCTCCTCCTCCCCATCCTCCTTCTTACCCTCTCCCTCCCCCCAACCCACTCCTCCACAAGACCCCACAACCTCCCCATAACATCATACCCTAAATCCGCCATTATCTCCTAATGCAGCGCCAAACGCGTGCTGATAGCATGTTTAAGCGTTAGGAGTTCTGCTGCTGTTTTGCATGTCTTTCCCTTTGATTCAGGTATCTTCATTTGGTTATTCGTTTCCTTGACGGCCGAAATCTCCCCAGTAGATGAAGCGAAGGAAGAAGAAGCATACCCAAATGCTCTTCCTTCGCCCACAGCAAATCCAAACCCACCATCCAACCCATAACGGAATTCAACATACATAATAAAACACACCCACGAAAGCAAAAGAAACAGTAAAATCGAAAAAAAAAAAAAAACCACAAGTCTGAATCCTCTCCCTCCCCATCTCACTGTCCCCAACCCAGAACCAGAACCCCCCTCCCCATCACCCCCCTTCTTCACAACCATATCAATACTAGATCCATCACCCAACCGCTCCGTAATACAAGCATCCATATCATCGATATCAAAAAGTTCAATTTCACCTGGGAGCACAATAGTAGGTCTACTACGTATAGGCTTTGGTTGGAGTTTGACTGGCTGGAGTTTGACTGGCTGGAGTTTGACAGGCTTTGGTGGGGAGGTTAAGGAGTTGGAGTTTGAGGATTTGGAGTTGGAGTTTAAGTTTGAGGGGTTGCAGTTTGAGGAGTTGGACTTGGAGTTGGAGTTTAGCAGGTTGAAGTTGGAGTTGGACTGGCTTTGGTGTGAGTTCAGCTGGCCGGAGTTTGACTGGCTGGAGTTGGGGCGAGAAGTTTGCAGCTATTGTAGATGTACAGAACTGGGAGGATCGGATCGAAGCACGGGTTGAATTTGCTGGTTGCCGATGCTGGGCGAGCGAAGATGAGGGGAAGTGAGGTCGAAGCAGAAAAGTTGAAACTGGATTTAGGTAAGTGAAGGTAGAATAGAGTTTGTAAAAGAAGATGAAAATGGCGAAGTATTATGAGTGAATAAGTCCCATAGAGTTTGAAAGTGAAGCTCAAAGTATGTATTCACAACTTTCGCACGTGAACAGATCAACTCATTCAGTCTGCTGTAGAAAGAAACATTATTATTACATCTACATAACATACACATGGAAACCTATTCCAAGATCTTAGCACTTCCATGTTACAGATATCCCACACTCCCAACTCCAGCAACCAGGGTATCAAAAAAACCAACCAACCAGAAAATCAAAAGAAAGTATCCAATTTCACCTCCCTCCACCTCTGCCTCTCCGTATGCCACCACCTATCTTTCCCCTTCGACGCCTTCCCCAATCTCGTATCCAGATCGCTATTCCAACTTCCCGTACATCCATCCCGCAAGTTCTTCTCATCGCCGCTCTCCAAAAGCGATTCGATACCGAGGATCGACTCATCGCTACCATCTAAATCCGGCTTCAGATTATACACGACTTTACTTTCCACCTTCCCAATGAACGTCCCCACTTTAAACCTCTGGACACATTCTCCTTCGTCGTGATCCCAGATGAGAATATCAAACTGAGCTTTCGTGCCGTTCTCGATGCGAAGTTGTGCCAACTGTCGCGCAGCAGCTAGACTCATCATTTCATGTTTTCCTCTTTCCATCAAGATATCGTAAGGTAAAGATGAAGAGGACGCATTGGGAACCTTCATCAGGCTATCACGATTGCTTTGACGGGAAAACATCGATCGAGTGGGAGAAGGTAAAGTGGGCATAGTCGATGCTCGGTTTGGACCAGCGAGGCCCATCTGTCGGTATTTATCCCCAGGTAATTCGATCCGTGCTTTAGGCTTGCAGAGCTTTTGGATCGAGCCATTGAAATCAGTTGGTGCACGGATAGAGCGCAGAGAAGGGAAGCCGGAGAAAGCAATCGATTTGACGAGGATATCTGAGGCTTTGTCGTCATCTGGATTCGTAATCTCCCAATGAAGCTTCTCCAGTGTGCTTGATGCAAGATAAGGATGTAAGAATATTTCACCTCGGTTCTCGAGTAGGAGAGAAGGGCCTTGGGATATGGTGAATGATTTTAGATTTTTTAGACGGGAAAATAGGCGAGCAAGAACGGACAGTGATCGAAGCGGTAATGATATAAGCGACATTGAGACCAACGTGGAAGAGTTGGGTAATGCGGCATAACTAGATAAACCATCGGATGTTATGCCTGGAAGAGAATCAAGCCGAAGCTTCCTGAGCGGAGGTAAAGAGACTAAATTGTCGTCATTGAAAGATGTAGCCGGAAAACATGATATATATAGATCCTGAAGTGATGGGAGTTTTCGAATTATTTTTGTAAAGAGGCTCGAGTCAATCATTCCACCTGGGTTGCAATGAAGAGCCAACGTCTGTAATTGAGGCCAGTTCGAGTGTAGATCGAGGAAAGTGGTGTATTGTTCGGGATGTAGAGGGCCAGGCACAAAAACAGAGGTATCAGATTCCTCCGTGACACTATAACGCTGTTTGCGTTGAAATGGACTAGGCTCGATAAACCAGACGTTCTCAACAAGTTTCCGCCGTGTCGTCAGGGCATGAAAATAATGATTGAATTCGTGGTCATATGGTTGGTAAAATCCAGGAAAACGCTCCAAATTGGGGCATGCCATTAATATCGAAGCCACCAGGTCCAGATATTCCTCCTGCTCCTGCTTCGTCTTGGCTGCTTCCGGTATCGATGGTATTTTCAAGACTTTGACATATTTCGCAAGGTCCGGTCGACTTCGAAGAGTCCTCCTAAGCAGTCTGAGTCTCGTTCCATATTTTGTCTTGAACTTTTTCTTGGTGTGGTTGATAGAATCGCTTCCAACCAGCTGAATATCCTCATATAACACGACTTGTACGGCATTCCACCATTTCCTGCTGCTCAATCCAAGGTTATGCAAATCTCTCATGCAGCAAGTTGCACAACTCAAACTGCCATCATGCACATGTAATTTCCTAAGTTCTCGCAGAATCACCAACAGTACTTCCTGAGGAAGTTTCTGAAAACCATCACCCCAATATTCATGGGGCACAAAATTCGTCCAAGTTTTCGGTTCTTGTCGTAATCGTTGCGGGGCCAGTAGGGTCGTTGGCACAGGTGGTCTGCCCTCTTTCTCCAGTTCATATCGATTAAATATGGGCACAACGGGGTCCGTGTAAGATCGTTTGCTCGCCCAACCACTTGCACCATGAATTGATTTTCTTCCCTCTGAGCGACTTGATCCACCCTGTGCCCAGGAAGATATATCATTAACTAAGCTCGAAACATCATCGACCGAAGCAGTGGTGCTCAGAGGACTTCGAGATCGGGATTCATAGGCTGACGCGCTCCCAGACGAGGCCGGACGTGCAGTTCGTCGCGGGGATTGCATTTCCCATGTAACTCCTTCCCAGATTATAAGATCGTGATGAGGACGCCTGAATGGTGTAAATGCAGGATATGATAGCGAGGATGTATGGTTGGTGTGAGCTTGTGCAGCTTGGATGAATTGGCTTCTAAAACTTTGCTCGCTGTATCGTCGTGACCTTCTCAACTCTTGTCGATCCTGTCGAATTTTAGAGGTAGCGAGTTTGTAGGATTCCTGCTCCTTCTCCCAATAAAAGTGCGACGAGGTGGATTTCGAATACGTGGGGAATGCGGTAGAGGCAGAGGTAGAGGCGGAGGTGGAGGAGGAGGAGGAGGAGGAGGAAGAAGAGAATGAAGGGAAAGTTGAGATTCTAAAGGAGAGGAGTACATTGCGTCAGCCTGAACCAATCTCTATCTTAATAAATGAAGAAGAGCGAAGAAAGCGAGGCCATATCCCAGCTCTTTTCCGTTTTGGTATTCCCTCCACGGGTCTACTCCATACAAAGTACTGATCGCGCGCCTAGGATGGATAGAGCGCAGAAGTAAGATTAGGGTGGAGCAGAGAGACATGGGAGCTTATCTCCGGCAGCGGCCGAAGCGTGAGGAAGGGTTCAATCTCCTCCAAGTTGCTCCAACCTATGCTCCTTCCGCCGGAAACACTGCTATTTTAAGGAACGGTACGAAGTACTACGAAGTACATGTGGAGCTTCATGCAGTTCCCATTGTTTTTGATAGTGCCGGGCGCGAAGTCTTGAGGTAGCAAAACGTAGCAAAACGTAGAAATCCAACCGTACAAAGTGCTCCAGTCGAGCGAGTGTCTCTCTCTGCAACAAGCAAAGTCGCATCAGAACCAAAGGAAGGAGAATGGCACATACTTGGTTTCCCTGGCGCTGATTCTAGGAGGCGGTGGTGGTGCAATGGGTTCGTTACTGTGGTTCGCGTTCATGCATGGAAGGTTATCGATTGAAGAACGCAAACGTCGCTGCATGGCTGGGGTTCGTGTGCTGGTGTCTCAACCACAAACAAAGAGCACAAGTAAGGGGACCATATATTGGCCTGCTCTGCTCGCACGACCAGTTGTTGAAATTAGTCGAAACCTGGGGATAGCATCGTACCCCATATTTGCATTGTGGAATTATCCCATATATATGTTCTTTTCATAACTACTCAGCTTCTTATCCAGCAAGGCAAAGCGTCTCGTAGCCCAAAGTCTCCCATCAGCCACATCATTCACCCCTCTGAAGTAAATGCTAAGCAGGATGCAAAGGCGTCCGCGTGGTTGACTCTCTCGCCTCATTCAGCATGAAGCTGGATCCGCCTGAAATGCGATCTGTGTCTCATGATTCGAAGGATTTCGGACGTGGGAAGCATCTCCTTAATCATTGGAGAAGCAGATTTACCCGTAGCCACCAACCCACCAACCCACCACCACCATATTAGCTTTCATATCCTCACAGCACGGCTTCCAGAATACCACCACCTCAGACGACCGAATCATCTCAAACAATCAAGATACCTCGGATACTTTTGGGGGCTGTACTTCAAAGTACATTACTCGGGCCGGAAGATATTGCGCCAATCATAAAACCGGCACAGACGGGCGAAGGTACAGGCACCCGGCACAAATGCGTTGCCAGGGGCGGGCTGTGATCTGGTTTTATGAAGATCTGCGCCCCGTGCGAAAGTCCATACGACGTATGTTTGTTTTCCCCAACTACGCTCCATCTCTACTTCATTTATGCATTTTCGTTTTTCAGGCTTCTTACGAAAGAGGCTCAATCCGCCAGCGCATCATACAATAGAATAAGTCTTGCAAAGTCCAAGGCAACAATGGCTTATGCTTTGTTTCTCAGCTCAATTCCAGAACGCCATCAGCCGCCAAACCGCCCCAAGGATCAATGTGCTGTATCACGTGCTGGGGGTCGGAGCAGTTGCCATGTGTCTTTACCATTGTCCTATGTTTCTTTATGAGTGGCTTTCATGCGAACGGTGATTAAGTACCACTTGGAACCCTCGGGGTTTTCATGATTTGCGCCATGAGGTTATATCAGCCTACCAAATAGTAGAGAATCACAAGGAATACTATATCAGGATTCAAGATTCTAGCTTGTACGAACATCACGCCGGGCTCTTCGGCTGAACGAATACAATACCAGTCCAGGTAGTTCATCACTTTGTTCTATCCCATCTATACAGTTTCCTCCCAGAAGAAGAGTTTCTCTCTTTCCACATGCTTCAACCTCCCGAATCAAATGAGAGGCCGCTAACAGCCCAGATGAACTGTGCCAATGTAAAAGTTCCACCCATTAGAGATAGAATCTGCCCCGATGAATCCAATGAGTTGACTTCCTTAACGTGGTTCCAATATATCATAAGTTCGACGCCCAAGACGTTGAAGAAGATCAACCAGAACAGCGTGAAGAATAGATCGAAAGTTTTTGGGCGTGATCCAGATCGCTTTTGTGGCAATTGCCAGGTGGAACTCTTGTCTAACTTCTCTACCTGCCCGCTTCTCGGAGCGATGCTTAACTCATTTGCTTGAGGGCTCAGCGGAAGGCGGGCAACCGGGGGTTGGGTGAGTGGAGAAACTTTGAGCAATTCCACGGTCTTTGAAGCAGTCTTCGCTGGAGGCGCATTCGACTTTGAGCCAAATACATAACTCCACAAGTGCAGAACCCATAGGCACAATATGCGAACTCCATTCCTCACAATTCTCAGACTCCACATCGATCGCCAAATAAAAATCGGCATGACAAAGCAATAAAACCCCTTCCAAGTATTCAGTGCCCAACCGGAGTTCTTCTGCTTGGAGAACAGATATATCCAAACCGTACATTCCTCTGCATCAGAAGCAGTATCCACCTTCAAACTATTAAACACCGCCCAAGTCCCAAACACCAGTTGGAGAGTATTGCACGCCGTCTGCAGCCAGGTGATAATGCTGCCCGCAACAGTCCCCCCGCGCTTCTCCCACAAAGCGTGTTCTTCGATCGGAGCAACACTGCTTAAGGTTCCCGCGGTGAAGAGAGTGAGCATGGTGTCGAAAGGGCGGAGCCGGCGTTGGAAGGTGCGGAGAAGGAGAATGCTGCTGATAGCAACGTTGAGGAGGACGCAGGGGATTTCGAGGATCATGCGCGGAGACTTGGAGTAAGTGGTTGCGCATACGTATACGAGTGCCTGAGCATAAACGGTGAGACGAACGCCGAGACCGTAGAGATCAGGGTCGCCGATTATGATGCACGATGGTGGTTGAGCGGACATCTTTGATGATTTTCATCGTAGCGAAATGAAGGAGAATTGTTTTTTAGACACGAAGGAGAGCTTTTAGCTGCGTTGATGCGCCACTATCTAGCCAAGCAGCTAAAGTTGGGAAAAACATCTGAATACGACAAGATCAATAATTTTGAAAGCACTATTAACTATACCTCATACTAAGGTCGGCAAATGAGTGAAGAATTAAAATGTCTAATTCCACAAGAATCAACTGAAGTAGAAGAGAAAAGAATCTTATTGTCACGTTACCCAGTCATCGTCATGTGACAGTTCTGCCTTAGGATGTTAACTTATTGTGTACCCTAACTGTCCGTGACTGGCGAGTCTTGACC
Organism: Rutstroemia sp. NJR-2017a BVV2; assembly: GCA_002946415.1. NCBI lineage: Eukaryota > Fungi > Ascomycota > Leotiomycetes > Helotiales > Rutstroemiaceae > Rutstroemia > Rutstroemia sp. NJR-2017a BVV2. The sequence goes on from NJPS01000046.1 coordinate 2,072,385, forward strand.
TTTGTTGAACACCCCTGCTTGACAGCAAATGCTAGTCAAGGCTCCCCAGAAGTAACTATCAAAGGCAAACCGCCATGAGCAGTTTCGAACTTTTCTATATTTCATTCTTCTTTGAAGCAAATGATCGATAGAATCCGTAATCCGTTTGACAAGCCAAGTCAGGAACGCACACGTACAACGGCTATAGCCGGTGTTAAGTCTGCTTAACGACTCGGTTGGGGGAAAGATATTCGATGAAAGCTACATGCGTTACTCAATAGAGAATAAGTTGATGGTGAACTTCCATCTCGTTCTGGGATTTGACACCCTGGCCTGGCAGTCTACGCGCTGGTCCCTTCATTAGGAAACCCAACACCAGCTGTCTAAAGCCATTCCAACAACGGTATTGCATTAAGGATTCGCGGGGGAAGAGACATTTCACGTGTGCTTTGCTGTTGACGCATTGTCACAGGAATTTTAATGCCGCCACCAAACCAGAACTCCTGCTTAGCTTGTGCCCGGCGCAAAGTCAAGTGCGACAAGCTGAGTCCGTGCTCGAGTTGCTCCAAGTCGCAGGCCACATGCATCTATCGAACCCCTGCGCCGTCTCAGAGACACCGGAAACGGTTGACACAAGGTGACCTACTGTCCAAGATACAGGAACTCGAGGCCCTACTCCACAGCCATAGCATATCTTTCGATCCACTAGGTAATTCATGGATCCAGTCGCCTTGGGAAAAGCAGATCGTCGCGAGCCCTCAGACCCAAACCGGCTCCGGATCGCCTGCGGAGGCCGTGATAGCTGCCGAAGCACATCCTGCGGCACAGACTGAAGTCTCGTGTCAAGACATCTTGCCTGATGAGCGGTACAGGGCATCGCGGCTTTGGGCTGAGCTACCTGAAGAAGTACGTTCTTCTCTGCCCAGTTTTAGATTCATGCTAAGAGCTCTCAAAGCTGAAAACACCCCTAATCTCGCAACTCAAACCGCTCGGCAGGGATGCAGGAGACCAGTCCATGGATACTGACGAAGCACTCACCACGCCTTCTCTGTTTATTCCTGCCCATATCTCTACAGCACCGGGACAGCTAGAAATGCATCCTGATCCAAAGCACGTTTTCAAGCTCTGGCAGACATTTGTGGATAACGTCAACCCGTTAACTAAGATCATCCACGTACCTACCCTTCAAGATAGGATTTTTGAGGCCGCGTGGGCTGTAGAATCGGTTCCAAGACCATTGGAGGCCACAATGCTCGCTGTATACGCGCTGGCTGTTGTCTCAATGAAGCCAGCCGACTGCATCCACATATTAGTAGAGCGAAAACAAGTACTTGTGAGCCGATTTCGTACGGGGGCATTGTGGGCATTGTCTAGCACCGATCTACTCTCAACGCGGGACTTGGAAGTTCTACAGGCTTTGGCTCTCATCCTGGTAAGTTTAATCTAAGTGGCTTTGCCGAAGACAAAAGGTCTAACCTTTTTTCGGCGATTGCAAGATGATCGATCCTCAGTCTGAATTCTCGATAACGGCAGTCGCACTGGCCCTGCGTATTGCTCACAAAATGAAACTGCATCGCGCTGCCGAGGACTCTGACATGCCCTTCTTCAAGAAAGAGATGCAAATACGTTTGTGGTGGTATATACGCGGCCTAAACTCTCGCGCCCGACGCGGGATAGGCCTAATACCGACAATTGACGACTTGGGTGATGTGCAGCTCCCAATGAATGTTAACGATGCGGACCTGCACCCGTGTATGACGAAACCGCCCGCCGTCCAGCATACGGCCGCCACAGAGATGGTCTACTGTCTGATAAAATACGACCTATGGACATTCGTGCGGAAGTCATCCAACTTTTCCGATAGCCTCAACCCCAAGGAAATAGCCGCCCAGCTAGTCACATCAACAAGCGCTGAGAGTATGGCGAAGAAACGTAAGGTGCTCGGCGAGGTAGAAAGCATGCTCCAAGAAAGATATCTCGCACACCTCGACCCGAGCATACCACTGCACCACCTATCTGCCACCATGGCGGGCATTACGATCCACCGCCAGCGGTTCCTTATGTTTCACCCGCGGAACCAACCCGAAGGTGGTAGATACATGTCCCGAGCTGATGAAGATCTTGTCTTTGAAAGCAGCGTCAGGCTGCTAGAGTTTGACCGCGATGTGCGCAATACCAGCTTCTCGATAAAACTAGTGGATCACATGGCGTGTCGGACACAGATCGAAGCCCTGGTGTATATGGTTAGCCAACTAAAGGTGCGGACTAGTGGTCAACTGGTGGAAACCGGATGGAGCCTGCTAGAAGAGATTCACGAGGAACAGTCGGTGACGCTGCAAGGTGATCACAAATTTTATACTGCGCTGGCGGATTTAACCTTAGAAGCATGGCAGACGCGCTCGCGAGCATTGGAATTCAGAGCAGAAGATGTACCGATGTTTATCCAGATTTTGCTGGTATCGAGGGCGGAAATAGGGGCTGCGACTGAACCAACGGATATGGAAGGTCTGCAGACTGGGTTTATGGACAATTTCACACACGAGGAACCCCTAGATTGCTCTTACTGGGATGGTCTACTTGAACTTTGAGGTGGGCAATATCAAATCGGGTTGAGGAGTGATCGTGTCATTGATACAATATTTTGCACCCTTCGAATCAGATATCCAGAGCCAACCTCAGCCAACTAATTCGCAAAACCGTTGCCACAGCTGTGACAGGTTTAATCGCGACACATGGACACCTCACTCCTCTACGTCTACTATTACTAAATACGTCCCGATGTTCAGCTCTCTCGAACCCCCCTCTCCTATACCTATAGCAAATGACCTGGGCTAGCGGCGGTCAAGACCCCTTGGTTTCATGCGGGCATTGAGAATCGGTGAAATCAATATTGGAGGGTGTTGGCTGGAATTCAGTCAATATTACGAATTGACTTGTTAAGTAATATATTTTTCTTGCCTACAAAAATGCTCGCATTGTTGTCACGTAACTACGGGCTTTCGGACCCGACTAACTGAATTGGGAGACACAGACCCGGAGCCCGGTACTATACTAGTCCGCAACGGCTGTCTGCCACTACGACTCGGCCTTACAATACTTCTTTCGGAAAGAGATGAAGAGCACGCTCGACACACTTCAGTGGAGGCTTGGTAGTAGTCTCAAACTACTAACGGCTTTCGGGGGGTCGTCAACTAGATTAGGAGATACAATCCCGACATACCGAGAGTGTGTCCAATCGTATAAGGTGGAGTCACTATATGGCACAGCAGTTACCAGTCACTGCTCCATCGCATGCGAGCTATATATATGGCCATGTCTACGAGCAAGGTTGCACTTTTTCTATCATTGCTCATACTCCTCTCAATAATACTACCCGTCCTGGCACAGCATTACACTTTACAAGACATCAGGAAACCTACCCGAGAGGCAGCAAACATGACACAAAAATATCTACCGAGCTACTACACACGAGGCCACTCCGACCACACCATCGCAACACACCTATTACGCACTGCTGAGTCCCACGCCCCCTTCCTCCTTCCACACCTCAAGCCAACAGACCACATCCTCGACGTCGGCTGCGGCCCCGGCACCATCACTACAAGCTTCGCTAAATACGTCAACGAAGGCAGAATAACCGGTATCGATATCTCTCCGACCGTCCTCCAAAAAGCGCAAACACTAGCCTCCGAATCCCACATCCCTACTCACGGGTCCGGCTCCGTTGTCTTCGAAGAAGGCGATATCTTGGGCGGGCTCTCCTATCCCGACGCCACATTCGACGTCGTCTACAGCTCTCAACTCCTGGGACATATGCCACCACCTGAGCTGCCTCTCCAAGCCCTAACCGAAATGCGCCGGGTCTTAAAACCAGGCGGTATTCTGGCTACGCGCGATGGGCTGGGCCCGCACTTTTACCCGCAGAGCCTGGACCTTGACCGTTTGTGGGGGCAGAACGAACTTCGCGCGTCGCGGAAGGGAGAGCCTGAAGTTGATACCACGGCGATGAGTATGCCGGCGCTGTTTCGTGCTGCGGGCTTTGAAAAGATCAAAGTTGATGCTGGGACTAATGTATCCGCTGGGTTTGATGATCGGAAGAGGATGTTTGAGCGCGCTAAAGGCCAGTTGAGGGAGGGAGATGCTTTTTATCGGAGTTGGGTTGATGCGGGGATTACTAGGGAGGAGATACAGGAGACGTTGCTGGCGGTGGAGAAATGGGCGGGGATGGAGGATGCTTGGATGGTGGTTTTGCAGTGTGATATGCTTGGGTGGAAATAGGGGTAAGCTGGATGTTGGGGGTGACGGGTAGTGGTGAGTGGTGTGAAAGTCTGAAAGATTAGGTCAGATTGTGGTCTGACTTGAGAGAAATAGCAATCGATCTCGTATGGTGTTGATGACGACTCATGTGAAAAGGCGAGTATAAACTAGCTCTTGCGTGAAGAAATCCACTTGATAAGCCACAAGTATGAACGACTCTCGCAGGATTGGCGTTACTTTTGGGTTCACAGCTCAGTCGGGTTATTTTGTTGATAATCTCAGCTCTTATAGCCTTACGTGTACGTTTCTATGCTCCATCTTGTGAAATTTCACCAGTAGTTCCAAACAGTTTCTCCATAAGCCTCGAGAGTCGTGGCCCCTTTTGAACGCTGGAGATAATGATATATATTATGGACAAACACTGGAAATAAGATAGGAAGGGAAGGTAAATGCTTCGAGCGATGTATGCTTACGAAGATTCACATCACCAAAGTGAGATCCGTGTCAAGAAAGTTGTTCGCGCGAAGAGTCCGACGGATATTGAAGATTGACAGCAAAACCAGGACTATCGCTGTTACTGCGACTCTGCGAGAATCCCTCGACAGCGAAATCATTTTTCGACAGTAATGCAACAACGTAATAATGCTCTCACATTCATATCCCCATCTATATCTATACGTCACAAACACCAGCACAGTTGCTACTATCTCTTCGAAGTACCAAGGAGTTGAGACACAAAACCCCCACCCCCCATAGATCGATTATCTCTCGTGTCGTCCATCTACCTTCGATAGAACCCTTCCAGTTGACTCAAAGACATTCCTTAATATCCTATTCTCCAGCCACCAAAGGATTCACTTGATAAGAACCGACGGATGATCCGAATAGAACAGAATTCACTGCTCCCAAGCCCTGTAAATCTAAACTAGCCGAGCCTCCTAGCACACATCATACTTTCACGACGAGTATATAAATATGATCTTTTGAAATATCTCTACGGTGTCTTTCACATGTAAACTATTCGAGAGGGAGGAATCTCTGTTGACGGAAAAATGTACGCCCGCAAGCTTGTTGTTTGAGCTGTCTAGTGGAATTCATGTTAGATTGGTAGGAAGAACAACGTTGATAGGGAGGATATGATGATGATTTGTGACAATCGACAACGATGGACAGATAATGATGAGAATGAAAATGACAACGATGCGACTTTCGTGATAGATTGAAACACTGCCAGTACTTAATGGGGTGTTCTACTCAGTAACATAATTTCGTATAGTGAGGTACTCATTCATTTAGCTACAGCATTGCCTCACCGCATATGTCAAACATTGGAATGCTATTGGACCGTTGTGACGTTGGTTGCATCCAAGTTCGTTGCCTTCGGCATTGTCGACTCCTCCGCTGCTTTCCCACACTTATTCGACTTTATATAGGCTTTCCATCCACAGAGTGTTACTCTCGCTTCACCAGAAGGCATTCGTTCTTGCGTTCTCGCTCCTCGTGATTCGTACTTTCACTCATATATTCATTCACCTATCCATCCAATGATATGTCCGATATAACCCTCTATTCACTCATATACTCACACGCTCTGGACTCCGACTTCGCCCTTTCGACATAGTTCCCCGACATGGATTTAAAATTCTGGGGTATAAAATAGGTCTCCAACGGTAATATGAATACAATACAACACGAAGAGAAAAGTCGGATCCACAAGCTAGTGGAAGAGTGGATAGCGTCAAAGAAGGAGCTCATATCAAGTTATTGAGCATAAAGTCCGGTCATGATTACCACGGCGAAGATTTCTAATGACAATAGTCTCAGCATCCAAAGTGACAGTAAGATCTCACGATGACAACGACAATACTAGTATCTGACTTGGTAATCACTGGTAGTATCATTGTTGTCAATGACCTAGTGAGCTCACAGCTATTGTATTATGTAATTGCTACTATGGCACAAACGGTCTTACGAAGCCTATGAGGCAAAGAGAGTAAAAGGTCTGTTGATACTTCCGGACTACGCACATGGGAATGAGTGCTCCTTTTATAGATAGGCCGAGAACGATCACTGGTTAGTCACGGCCTATCTAGTAACTACAGTTTACGGTGAAAATGTGCCTTTTGCCCGAATATAGTGTGATTGTAGTTGTTTAGGAAAGAGAGAAGAGATTGGGCCGAAATGATTCTATCTGATTGTATAGATGAAAAAAGCTATATAGTGCGAGTGGGTTCACTTGTTCTTGCAATATCGATCGTTCATCACTATCCCCAGGAGTAAAACCAGTCGTGAACAAATAACAACGATAACAAAGTCCAGCACAGCCAACTCAAGCTGACGCGATCCACGAAAGAGACTACCACCCCCTCCATCTTCATCTCCACATCGCTGCCCCTCCAACTTTGACCTACCTCCCCTTTCTTCACCCCAAACATATCACCGCGCCAGGGAACCAACGACACCACACATGTAATTCCATCTGTCCGGTCATCTAACCAGCAATCTATCCATTCAATACCCAGCCCAAATCAAATCAAATCAAGTATATATCCTCCCACCAAACCTACGACTCAAAACCCCCCCCCTCTTCCACATAGAATAATTTCCCAACATACAGTAGTATATAGCATATCGCTAGAGCCATAACCATGGTCCAATCGATTGACTGGCAAATCTGATGGAAAAGCCCCATACACTCCGAGTCACAGGATCCTCGAACATGAGATCCGCGACCGGCATGCTCCCGCTAGAAGAAATGAATTGTTCAGGTTATTGTTGTCGACCACCATCCGGTTTGTCGACATTCGAAGAAGCTTTGGAGTGAGCACGTGTCAAATGCGCTTGCCCGGCCAACCAATCTTCTGCTCTGGGTGCGGAAATAACACCCAAACGACATTTAGAAAATGAAAACAATACAGTATCTCAGATTTTCTAGGATAAACTTTTGGAAAAATTAACCAGCTATAACACCTTCCCCCAAACCAGTCTATCCCCTCCACCTCAGCTATTCATCTAGATTCGCCCAGACACTCCAACATGCCAGTAACCTCTCCAGAGTCTCCACCCACTCCCCTATCCCCAAGCGAGCGCGCCCTCGCCCTCTCCATTTTCCAAAACCATCATCTCGCACTTTTCAGTTCCACGAATCCAGCAGTAACCTCCATCCCGAGAGGGGATACAAACGCGGTGAACTACTTGCGCTAGTCTACGACTATGCAATCACCGATCTGGGACGGGATAGCATCTTGTGATATTTCCCTACATCGATATTCGTACTTGGGCCCGTGAACCCCTATTCCTGTGTACAGCCCGGATTCTCTGATATTCTTATAGCTCTGCAGAACTTCGACAGTAGAAGCGCATCAGAGAAAAGAAGAAGTAGTAGTAGAGAAAGCGACGGATCTAGCTGATTATCTCGTTGATGACTTTTTTCTCCCCCGTAAGCCCTCAATCCGAGATTTATCTACCGACCCCTTTCCTAACACTCATGCACAAAAGTAAAAGCATCATCTGGCCAAACACCCCAACCCACTCTGCACTTAACTCCTATCCCACAACAAGAAACCTCACCAGGACCTCCCCCCACGTCTCTCCTCTCTCCGAAAAGAGTGCCTCCTCCGGGACCGCCACCGCTGTGTGATTTCCCAGCGCTTCGAAACCAGCGGAGCTGCTGCTCCAGACGAGAATGGGCAACTACTCATAAACCCCGAGTCCGAGGATCTCGTCGTCGCGCATACAATCCCGCATGCACTTACTTCATATTCCGATTTCCGCTTCACAGCCAATCATTCGTTGCATCCCTTCTATTCCTGCGTCTTCCGTCCTAACTATATGCATCTCCTCTCCAGAGCCCCGCAAAACCACACCCCAACCCCCACCCCCTCCATATCCTCGACCTCCTGGACCCCCAGCATCATCTATCTAATCTCCGGCTACGGCATCGACCGCTCCTACAACGCACTCACCATAGCGATTAGCCTGCGTCCGGCTTTCAGACGTCTGGAGATCTGTTTCGAAGACGGGCCCTGCGGCAATCATACATATACCATCCAAAGCACTCGCCCATTCCCTAGATACCGACCTGCGCTACCGATTACCCGACAGCTATTCCCCACTGCTGACCACACCATGGCGCGTCTCCTTGCAATCAATCGAGCTTGTTGTTTGATATTGTATAAAAGTGGTGCAGACCGCTACATAAACAAGGTTTTGCGAGACATGGAGTTGGGGGTGAAGAGTGATGGGACAACGGAGTTGGGAAGTCTTGTGGGCTTGAAACTGTCCAATTTCGGTAGGTAAATATATATACAGATATACGGACACACGTTCCAAGCATCTGCATTTTATTTATTCGACTGCTTTCTTTCTTTCTTTATCTATTTCAAAAGCCCTCTCGCATTCGTATTCAAACATTCAAACATCCAATCCACGCCGTCCATTAAACCACAACCACAGCCAAAAGTACACCTACACCTACACCTACACCTACACCTACACCTACAAATCCCCAGCAATCGCCTCCGCAGCAGCCTTATTCTTCCCCGCACTCCCCTCTGCTGACGGAGCCAAGCCCTCCTCCGTGGTAACCATAACCTTCTGCGCCCCCTGCCCCTCCTGCTTCACACCCCCCTCCTGCACCGCTCCGCTCTCGTTCTGCCTCCCAGCCGCCGCACCACTCTCCCATCTCTTCGCCTTCTCCTCATCGAATCTCCAAATGCCTCCAGTCTTATCCGCATCCGGCGCCAACGCAATCACCGGGCCCAGCTTCTCCAAAATCGGATCCTGCTCCACCCTCGTAAAGAACCTCCTCTCCCAGCTCCTCCCCTCATTCTTCTCCTTTATGCGCAACTCCCTCTGCGCGACTTCGATCTTGCTCTTTTCGTTGCCCGTGGTATCCATATCGCCGACCGCAATCGCAGCCGCGACTTTCGACCACGCGCGACGCGACTCCATCGGGTCTTGTTCCTCAACTGGCGCGATGGTAAGAGGTGTGATTGGAGAGTTGTCCGCGTCGTAGGTGTCGACTAAGCTGCCGCTTTTCTTGCCGCCTTCGCGGATCTCGAAGGCTTTGGTCCATTGTCCGGTGATGGTGTAGAGGGTGTCTTTCTCTTTGCCCGTCGGGTACATGGTTGCGGTGAAGCTGTTCTTTTTGCCCGATAGCCATCCTTTGCCGCTGTAGTCAATCTTGGCGGTGAAACCAGAGCTGCTAGTGATGAATGTGGTGTCGTTGAGTTCTACGAACGGGGAGCCGAATATCAGACCCTCGATGTGGAGGTTGGGGAGGGTGATCAGGTAGGTTTCGTTGTAGGCGGGGATGCTGTAGACGGCGTGGCCGATTTGCTTGACATTGATGGTTCGGGAGAATGATGCCTTTTGTGCATTGTAGCCTTGTAAAAATACGCCATGTTGCTTGTTCGAGATTTGGTATGCCGTGGCTGGTGGATGATGACTGCAGTGATGTTAGTAAACTTATCTGCTTGAGATTTGTAAAGATTACATACCTGACTTGCTCAGAGATCAACTCAGTTGTTCCGCATGAATCAATCCATTTCCCAAGGAACAGCTCTCCCAAGAATGGATTCAATGGTTTCTTCTCATTTCCAAACTTCTCACTTCGACTGGCATATTGCTGTTTTAGAGTACTGAGGAACCATTTCAATACGAGGAGTGCGCGTTTCTGCGGATCCTTCTCAGCAGCGGGTGCGACAAAGATGTTGGGATGTTCTGCCCAGTATGAGGAGAACTCGACTAATGACGTTGAGGATAAGATAAATGGCGGAGCTGTCAATGAAGACAAATCACCCGAAAATGAAGCAATCGATTTTAGAAAAGCACTCCACGATCCTTTATTCTGGGCAGATACACCTGCTCCCTCGGTCTCGTTTGAAGACATTTCGTGCGAAGGTTGCGAGAGACGTGGGATTATGATGCAGCTTGGGCTAATGGAATTGGGATGTCGTTGCTATGAGGAATGTCGAACCGCACTTAAGCTGTTAGCGGATGGTGATAGTTAATAGGTGATAGCTCAAGACCAGAGAAACGAAGCCCTAGAAATTGCGAAAACCGTTTTGTAGAATTGTATTTATAAGAATGTTTCAGACCAAGAAAAAGAGATTGCCCAGTTATGAAATACAACAATGTTATGTCGAAGATGGAATTGGTGCCCCAGGGATCGGCTTTTGTCTTGGCCTTCGTTGCCCCTCGTTATCCAACTCCAAGTTGTGGAGACGTCATCCACCTAGTATTCCAGTATTCCAAACGTACACAGCCTCACTGCTACCGCGATAATTCGTCAGATCGTTGTACCTGCAGAAACCACAAGAAGCTGATAACGGTAAGCGCAAGGAAGGCGACTTTAATACTTCTCCGAAAAATTGTTAGAGTTGCAGTACCAGTAAACAGTTTAATACACCCTGACAACAAGATCTGTATCTAAGGTTACTTCGTCGCTCGCATAGGAAGTGTGCAAAGGTTGCAGCAGAGCAATTATTATGGAGAGAAAGGTTAAATGTTACAGGAGTGGAGAGCTGGGTATCCATTCGTATGCTGCTGCCACGAATCACTGAATCACCAACTTCATTGGCTATTTTTCGAAACATGCTCTTGTGGTCATTATCCATACGATATTCGGAATGTCATTACGAGGAGAACATGGTCAATGTTTCGTAGGTGGCTTGTTCGCCATACAAATCATTCAGCACGAAATGGGAGAAGCGGCGGATGAATGAGCGGCGGTTAAATCCTGAAGGATTCTAGTATTTGAATTTATAGTTCGCAGCTCCAAGTACTTGGGATGAATATATCTATTTGATTGTTCGATTGAACATAAGACAATACATATTGCCGATTAGCCCGACTAAAAGTAGAAAACCTCAGCTGCTTGTTCTACTGGAGCTAGCATAATATATCCTCATTTATCCTTTACCTAGTCTCGAGCTCACCACTACCCTGAACATATCTTCTACCATGATTGTACTTGTATATAACCCTGGCAGATCCGTCGAGTCAAATTCCCCAACGAGAGAACCGACATACAATGTTCCGTCAGTGAAATAGAACATCACGGGATAAAGGCATTTACCACGACAATATGTTGTCACCGAATCCTCCAGTAAAAGTTACTTCCGACATCAAATCGCAGACGGCTTACCCCACGGAGGACAAACCACCCACCTCCGTACAACCAGAAAAAGGGGTAGAAGTAGGAGCATCGAAGGAACGGCTTCAATGACGCCGCTAATGTAACGACAACGATACAAGAAAACGGAGAATCAACACTGAAACATTTCACAAATTATGTCAATCATGATCGGTATCAAAACATTTCATTGCATTATCACTGGTCTGACCAAAACTCCCCCTCTCCCCCCACCATTTCTTCCAACTCAACATGGATATTGTTCCTTACAACATAGTCTTAAAGCCGTGATATCTTTGAAAATGTAGAATCAGTAACAACTAGAGCTTCATCGTTATGCTCTTATAGCTGTCCTGCAGTGTTGAAGTCCTCGAGACCCTCCTTGAGACGGGCGGACATGGTTTTCTCTCCCTCGCGGACCCAAACTATGACCGTTAGCATCGATGATGATCTCAAACGATCCGGAATACTCACCTCTTGGATCGAAAGATTTCTTGTTTGGCTTATCAGCTCCGTCTGGGTTGCCAACTGGTGTCATGAGATAATCTTTCTTCTTGAGGATATAATCTCTGATACCACTGAGGTAAGCGAATTGCATATCAGTGTCAAGGTTGACCTTGACAACACCGTTGGAAATGGCCTCCTTGAACTCTTCCTTGGTGGATCCGGATCCACCGTGGAAGACCAAGAAGACGGGCTTGTCTTCCTTAGCTCCGATGTTGTCCTTGACATATTTTTGGTGCTTGCCGAGAAGCTCTGGGTGAAGCTTGACGTTACCAGGCTTGTAGACACCGTGGACATTACCGAATCCAGCGGCAATGGAGAAGTATGGGGAGATAGGTGAGAGAGCCTTGTAAATAGCAAGGATATCTTCTGGTTGAGTGTATAGGGAGTTGTTGTCAACATCCTCGTTGTTGACACCATCTTCTTCACCACCGGTAATACCGATTTCCTGAATATCGTATTAGCTCAGTCCCTCGCAGGCCTTTTTATTGTTATTACTAACCATCTCAAGCCACTGCTTCATTGGTGCAGCGCGCTTCAAGTATTTTGCGGTGGTCTCAATGTTGTAGTCCACCTCCTCTTCACTCAAATCGATCATGTGGCTGGAGAACAATGGCTCTCCGTGTTCTTTGAAGTACTTCTCGTCGGCATCGAGGAGACCATCCAACCATGGGAGGAGCTTCTTGGCGCAGTGGTCGGTGTGTAGGATGACTGGAATACCATATGCTGGTGCAATGGCACGGATGTAGTGGGCACCGGCGATACCGCCAGCAATGGAAGCTTCTTGGTCACCATTGGCAACACCCTGGTATCAAATGTTAGTAACCGCAAATTTTGTTGAGAGGAGTAAGATTTTCGAACCTTTCCGGCGAAGTAAGCAGCACCACCCTGGGACATTTGAAGGATGATTGGGGCCTTTGCATCGCGGGCAGCTTCTAATGATGCGACAACGGTGGAAGAAGAGGTGACGTTCTGCGAGAATTAGTTTCCTATTCACAGTAAATCCATCCGAGTCAGGCGCAAACATACAATGGCGGGAATTGCGAAGTTGTGCTCCTGAGCATAGTTGAAGAGCTTGAGGACATCATCTCCAACGATGACTCCGGACTTTCGGCTGAGAACGTCAAGGGCACCCATATTGTTGTATTTCGTGAACGTAAAAGTTGTAAATTGTAATCTGGTTGTTGTGGTTGATCAGTAAAGAGCTGAAGAAATTATGTCTCTGTTGACAGGAAGGAAAAGGTTTTCTCTAAGTAGTAGCTGAGGATGAGGAGGGGTGGAGTAGTAGCTTTTTCTTCAGGACCGATAACATGAAATGACGCTAGTAGTGGGGGGTTGTTTCTGACTTCCCAACCACTTGCTGGCAAGCAATTGGATCCCCGAAAAAGAAATGGAACACCAGGGGGGACGTTTTTTTGGGGACGGGTGACGTACATCTTTGCTTTTTCTTTCTAGGATTTCGCTATTGATATGATGGCAGACGGGGATGGCAGATAATTGTTCAAGTTCAATCTCAGTTGCGAGAGGGGGTCCGACCAGAGCTACTTAAAGCAAAGTCAACCTTGGTAGTCAAGTGGTGCCGGGTGGGGTCTCCGGTGAAATAGGTGCTGGAATTGACCTCATTCCCTCCCATTGCCGAAGAAACTACGGCGAGATCCCCCGACCTGCTTGAATCATTTCGTATGTATCTGCAGCTAGGGCAAGCAACAACATTCTTCCGGCCACGGCTTGACTTGTTGTTCATCCAAGTGAAACTTCGGTGGAATGAAGCTATTCAGCTATTCAGGTAAGGCTCTTGGCGGGGAAAGATGGCATGACATCGCAAAGCGTTTCCCAGAACGAGTCGAGCGATAGCTGGGTACTTGAATGTGTTGGTGCACTACTATACCATTGAATCTAAGGCTGAGGAAGTTCGCCGGTGCTTTTTCATCACCGCGTGCGTACAGAATTACAACCAATGAAAAGGCGTCCGGGCCAACTAGGGTGGCTCTCAACCATCAGTTTTCACATTCTCACAATACAGTAGTCTGCGCGCTCGAGTCTCCTGCTCTTCCGAATCTATAAAACAGCTGTACCATTGACATTGTTCTAGTTGAAGCATAGGTAGAGGATATGCATGCTCGACATGTCACTAATCACATCTCAGGAACAGCTATCCGTGGCATCCCAGCATTGAGCGAGGCTAGATATCTATGCTTTGATTATGAGGCCCTACCCCTGGGCATTTACTCTTATCGTCCTCCGGACGGCATCAGAAGCTCCTTTGACTTTGATATCAATTTCAAATGTCCCAACATGTTTGACCTGGTCTTTCTCTTCTGTCTTTCCCACAAATGTGATATCCTCTGGTCCGAACACAACCCGTTTTCCTTGTTCATCCTCGGCCATAATGGCCTTCAGGTTCGCAGCGATATCGGTTGTCGACACTGAGCCATAAATAGCCACTTTCTCGGGTGTTCTTTTCTCATTCCCTCCTGCTGCAGCTGAAATCACAGATGATGCGGGTATAGACGGTGATATTCTCTTGACTGGAGGTGGAGCAATTGTGATAGCTGTTCGGGAGAATTCGAGATTGGGCGGAAGTAGACGCGACAACAATTCGGAAGACTGTTCGGGCTACACGAGTTGATGTTAGAAAAGCAGGACCTCCCATTTGTGGAAAATTATGGCACAGCCTTACGCTCAATATATCACCTCGGGTGGGTGCTCGTTCTTTCCGTAACTTCTTCACCTCCTTTGGTTCAGAGGAAAGGCCAACTGGCGCTTGTACTGCCACTGTGCGACTTCCATAGCTGCCATCTGGAGGTGCGACAATTTTCCTCGAACCCATTACCTCCAACTCTGCTGGTGTCACATAAACGGCCTGACGTCTGGGATACCATTTATTTCGCATCAAGCCGGGAGGAACCTGAACCATTCGGCCTACGCGATTGTTAACTCATGATACTAAGCCAGTCTCAATGAATATCACCTTTCGCGCCATATCCAGGCATGCGGGATAAGAGTTTGACGGTAACAGTATGATCTTTCTCCTTCGCAAGTTGTTTTTTGCCTCGAATTTGTTGTCCACTTGGGAACAATGACCCGTCAGTCAGGCCCGCCGTTGTACGTCGAAGGCATGACAGGCAAGATGGTGCCCGGTGCTGTAGTAGAGATGCCATTGAGCTTGATCTGACAAGAAAACCAAATCTACATGCCAAAATATCTCCCACGCAAACGAGCTTTACTTACTATATACACTCCCGCAGTTTACCCTAGGCGCACCTCAACTAACGTCGGACACTCGGTGAAATGTCCGTCCAGTCGGCTTAGAGATTTGCGAATTGAGGAGAATCAACTTTTGTCTCCCACGACAATTCTGTTCACAATCAGAACTTGAGGATATCTTCAGTTCTACGCACCTTTGTCTCTCTTTAATGGTAGAGAACTTTATAATCCTTATTCTGGGAGTACAACTTCTGTTCTCTTTGAGCATTGGCGCATAAATCGACTGATATCCGATTTCCTTTGGTTCCACAATATTGGCAGCGGGGACCTTGATCTTCACTAGGAATTCCACATACTTTAACACCCTTTTTCTCCATCATAAAAGATCTTCACGTATGCGTGCAGTGAGAATACTCTCAGCTGGGGCTTTGTCGTGATGGAACCGTGGCATTAAAACTTATTTCTCAATTCTTCTAATTATCTCAACCATACATCGATATCTCGGACTTTGACATTTCGCCTGGCCTTCTCAACCTCGAGCGACCTTTTCCTTCCTCGACAATGCCCGAGAAACAATTCACAACACTGACATATGCGGCTGGCGCATCTCTTGCGGCGATCACTCTGGTTTACGTCTTTGCCCCGACCTTCTTCATAGACGAACAAAACGGAGCCTCCTCGTCGAGCTCGCGGAAGAAAGCCGCCGTCGGACTGATTAACAACGCAAATGATTGCTTCATCAATTCCGTACTTCAGGCTCTTGCTGGACTGGGCGACCTCAGAGTATACTTGATCAGGGAAACCCACAGAAGGAAGTTAGATGGGGACGAGGTTTACATACAATTTGTGGAAGATCCGGCGCGCAAAGAGTTGCCAAGGTGGAAGGTAGAAGGTCTGCAGAAGGGACTTGTGACAACAGGCCTGAAGGATATACTCGATGCGCTGAACGAAAGGCCAATCACTAAGAAGACAATATCCGCTGCGCCGTTTGTGACTGCATTGGAAAATGCTTTCAAGCAGCGGATCAGCCGGCAGCAACAGGACGCCCAAGAGTTTCTACAAGTAGTCGCAGAAAGACTTTGTGATGAATATCATGCAGGCCAACGGGCAAGGGATCATGCAAGAGGCTTACACCTTACCAATGGCGTCGCCTCCGAAGAGCATATTCTGGATGAAAAATCTGTGAACGAAAAATTAAACCAGATTGTGCATGAAGAGAATACAGTGGTTGCAATAGAGTCTGCGACCAGAAAGCCTGATTCTAGCTCATCCGATGGCTCGGGCAAAGCTAGTTCTGTTTCTTCCACAGCGCAGCGTCAGGATGCGCAACCAAATGGCTACGTAGAGCAAGAAGAAGGCTTCCCATTTGAGGGTGGCTCTGAGTCTCAGATCGAATGCTTAACCTGCGGCTTCAAGCCGAAGGCCACACAAAGCACGTTTTGCTCTCTAACATTGACAGTTCCGCAGGTTGCGTCGACTACTTTGAATGCATGTTTTGATGGGATGTTTAAAACAGAATATATTGAAGATTTTAAATGCGAGAAGTGTCGATTAGTACATGCACTGGAGACTTACGAGCAAGAATATGCTCGTTCCAACTCAGAGAAGTTTAAGGACAAGACTAAGATTACTATAGACAAGTTGAAGGCTGCTATAGAAACAAACCCCGAGGAAGAGCTCCTTGATGTTGAACTGCCTGATTCAAAGTTCGCCCCCAAACGGAAAATTGCGAAACATGTTCGCATTACCAAATTCCCCAAAGTTATGGCAGTACATCTTTCAAGGTCTATCTTTGATTACAGATCAACAATGAAGAATTCGGCAAAGGTAGCATTTCCCGAACGTTTACCCCTGGGTGGACTCTTACAGCAACGACAATATAAACTCCTGAGTGTAGTATGCCACAAAGGAAGTCATCACAGTGGGCATTACGAGTCTTTTCGCAGACAAAATATCTACGCTCCTTACTCCACACGAAACACATTTCAACCATCTGTTGCTTTCAGCAAAACTTCGACTCCCATCCCTTCACAAATTTCTACTCCTCAAATTAGGGCGGTGCCAAAGGACGACACAGATACCGCCACTTTGTCGTCCACACCAGAGCTGTTATCACCGACGACGGCATCGACTACTTCCTTGCCAAATACCAACGGTCGAGCTTCGGTAGATTCTGCACGAAATGGCCGGCCCCCCCTCTCTACGATACCCTCCCAAACTGCCACTACCTTTTCGACCCCTTCAAAGGCACGAGGACCTACATCGGCTCCCCGTGATTCCGATAGCGGAAGCATACGTTCAATGAGTCGATCCGCCAGAGAGTCACTTTCAAAAATCTCGAGCACACTCAGCCGATCGTCGCCTAATTCCTCTCCAACCCCGAGGAAATCCACCTCCAACAGAGAAGGCACCCGAACATCGATGGGTGATGCTGTGCGTGCTAGGCGGAAGAAGAGGGTGTCTGATAGATGGTGGAGAATCAGTGATGACAAGATCAAAGAAAGCAAGACAAGTGAGGTCTTAGGTATGCAGAAAGAAGTTTACATGCTGTTTTATGAGTTAGAAAGGGGAGACGAAGATTCTTAGATGCATGGTTAGGTTGCATTGGGAATAGGGTTGCATAAATAGCTATTTATGCTTGTATATAAGGTTTCGGATCGGCATTTGGGACATGTAGATGACATAAAAGTCAGTCTGAATATTCAATTGATAAGATGAGCAGATCTGGGGCTCGTGGGTAGGGTTGTGCTGGTTGATATGGCGCACTGTTATGAGTTCTGGCGACGGGAAGATGTAACAAGGCTGGAGAAGGCTCTTTTAATGACTGAGTCCCCAAGTTTTGTCTTGAAAGAAGGTATAACTTAAAGCAAAGACAAGCATGTTAAGATCGACCTATCATATAAGTCGTGAAAACAGATAGGATGAACCGGACCTCGAGTAAACAATTCACAAAATTCACCGCTGAACAGCTTAAACAGCTTACACAAATCATAGCTGCACTTTTATTGCACGTACCCTTTGTCAAGAAAGCCTGCCCCAGTCAATATATACAATTGAAATAGTAGATGTGAATTCACCTAAAGCAGACGTCTCCCATATCCCCTAACAAAGGAGATACAACAAGCGAGCTCTATCGCGTGCGCCCCTCCCTCACCAAAAAAAGAACGCGCTTTCGCGTTCCTCATTCCGCGACTCCCCCCAAAATCCACGAATTTCTCAACGAACAATTCCACCACGTTAATTTGCTCCCGAACATGCGTGCAAATGGCGCATACTAGAGACAACCGATATAACAGCTCACCATCGCCGCGTGTCCGTCCTATAGCTCTCGCGAATTCGAATACCAATGGCGCAACATGGGCAGGCAAGTCGCGGAAAACGTCGGCGGGCGAGCATTGGATGAGGAGGATTGTGGACGAGGATGATGGGGATGAGGGTTCGAGCGAGGTGGATGTGGAAGGGGTTACGAGGGATATTGGGAAGATGAGGCGGGAGAGTGAAGGGGCGGGGAATGGGAAGTGGGATGCGGAATTCGATTTTACGGCGAGGAGTATGGAGATTAGTGAGAGTCCGAGGTTGAAGACGAGGGGGATACCGAGTAGGATTGAGGAGATTATGGATCAGGAGAGGAGTATTGCGGAGGACGACGATGATGAGGAAGACGGCGCGGGGAGGGATGCGGCAGAAGATGTGTTGAGGGTTCTGGAGCGGCCGAGAAGAGCAACAGAAGGGCTGGCTAGTAAACGTGAAGAACCAAATCTTCCAGAGCCGCCGAACACAGAAGAGAAGAAGGCATCAATTCGCGCGCGATCAATGGACCGGAGAAATGCTTTGCGCCGGGAATTACAGGAACGGCGGGAGCAGCGACGTTTAGCCACATCGTATGAAAGCGAAGGTAATAATGCTCCGGAACCAAGACAGGAAGGAGCGATACGGAATAGACCACGTACGGAACAAAGATCCCAAAGCGATGATTTACCTAGACGCGATGCAGTTGCGCGCGATTTTCGAGATAGTAAAGAGAACGATCTGCCACAAGGGGAATCGCAGAAGCCGATGTCCCGGTTAGAGAAGCGTTTTCAGCGCGATGATGGATTGAATGCCATCCAGAGGGCGAGACAAAATAGGCTACGGAATGACCATAACCAAGGAATTCAAGAGCGGGAGAGGGCGCGATCGAGACCGAGACTAATGGAGCAAGACGATGTTATTGATGATGCGGAAGCACAACAACATGATAAGACAATACTCGAGGAGGAAGGGGAGCGGATACCAGGGACTCCGATTACTATATTCAGCGGCAACGAACGACGATTGACGGAAGGAAATGCCAAAAACGAAGATTCTCTGCAGATACTACGCAATCTCTCGAAAGCAATGAAGACGGAAACAGCTGGAAGTCAGAAAACTAGTCCGGGGAGATCAGAAGGGAGACAGGAGATCATTCCCGAGACACGAAATACGAGAGAAAGAGCATCATCATCTTATGAACCAGAGATCAAGTCCGAACGAAACAGAGAGAGTGAAAGAGAAAGAGAAACAGTACGCCCCCCACCAACACCACCACCATCCGCTCCCATCGATCCGTTACTTCTACCCACACCCCGCGTCACAGGTGCATTTATCGAAACCCCCGCCCCGCCACGCACCCGCATCGAGAAGCCGATTCACCAAGACGAAGACACCAACAGCAGTTCCTCCCGCACCTCCATAAAACAGGAACCCCTCTCTCCCCGCCTCCCCTCCACACAATCCAAACCCTCACGACCCCTCCCGAAAAACAGCGCCCCCATCCTCTCCGCCATCGACGACCTCCGGCGCATCGAAAAAGAAGCCCAAATCGACGACACCACTCTCGACCGCGACATCTCCCTAATCCTCAAAGCACAAGCCGAATCCGGGACCTCGTCCACCCCACCACTGCTCCCCGAGCTGAATCTCGATTTCGACGAGAAGGGCAACCCGCTTTCGAAAAAGGAGAAGGAGAGAAGACTCGAGGAGCTGGCGTTTGATCGTATGTCTAAGAGTCTGAGACATACCACGTCTAGTATTCGCGATGCGCGACACGGAATCGAGAGGTTGGAGAAGCGGGTTTCGTCTTCTTCGTCGACGCGTCCGCTGGGGAGGTTTAAGCTGGAGGAGGATGAGCAGTTGAGGAAAAATGCAATAAATGGAATTCCGCCCCTCATCCCAAACAGATACCTACTCCTCCCAGTCCCCCATCTCCGCCACCCGCAGACGAAAAAACTCACCCTGCTAGGCCTGCTGCTGAGTATTTTCACAGCATGGTTCGTGCTCGAAAGCGCGATGTGCTATCGCTTCTGCCACCCGCGATACGCGAGCCGCAGTGATTGGCTGCCGAGCGATCCGTTTTGGCCGTGGGCGCTGCCGACGAAGGTGGATCAGTGGACGGGGGGAGTGGTGGGGCGGGGGGTGGAGGGGTTGGGGGAGTGGTGGAGGGAGGGGGAGGGAGGCAAGGGGGAGGATGTGGTGTTGACTTGGAGGGAGAGGGTGGCGTTGGGGAGGGAGCAGGCGGGGTTGGGGGAGGAGGAGGAACGGGAGGTTAGGAAGGGGTGGAGAGGGTGGGGTGGGTGGAGTGCGGGGAGGGGGAGTGGTGGTGGGTATAAAAGCGGTTCGGGCGGAGTAGTGTTTGATGGGGGTTGGGATGGAGATGAGATTTTGGGATAGTGTGGAGGATGAAGAGATATCAAAAGCGTTTTGGAAAGAGGGGGATAGTATTGGTTAAACAAGAACAAGATGAATGGAATGTTTCACTTAACTGTCCATAGTCATGCTCTTTTCTTGACTTGAACATAGACTTTGGTCATGTTCAGAACCTGCTTTTACGAATAATTACTTGCAGCGGATTGAGTTGGACAGGATTAGTGTAGTCTAGGATAGGATAGGGTCAGTTGCATATCTGGAGTTGAGGTTTTAAGGTTATGATCGCCTATTCAGGCCTGGAAGATAACAAAAAGGTATTAGAAATCCATAAATTCATTCATAATTGTTTATCCACGTTCAAGTCACAATCCAATCATCAAGCACGTAAAGACATCATCAGACAGCATATTCCCAGTTCTCGACTCTCAATCGATTGATTTCATTTCATATCAGGTCGAACATCATCATCCTCTCTCCAGTGGCCTGGGCCATCAATCAGTCCATCCAGCCAGCCAGCCCAAACACTTTCATACACAATCATGAACCATGCATGCATTTTCAAACGATAACCCACCCTTCGATTCCCAATCCGTCCTTTCCATACCCATTCCGTTCCCACCATCCCACCCTCATCATCAATGTCATCATCATCAATCATTGCCCAAGCCAGCCTGCCTGCCCACCCAAAACCAATCATCAGGCAACAAAAGAAGAAAAATAAACAACCTATGAAGTTACTTTTGATCTCATGTCCTCATTTATTCAGCATGAGAGATGAAGAAAAGAGAGTTGGGAGAGTTGAGAATAAAAAACAAGTGATGAGGCAAAAGAACCTATTTGAAAACAGAGTTGTGTGTGCTTTGGTCCTGAGAGAATGCCGAAAAAACGAAGAAAACAGCGGCGTCGGGGAAATAACAATTACAGGACGGAAGACTGCCCAGCCTAGCCCATGAGAGACCACAACTTTGCGAATTTGTATGCAATCAAGATAAAGACGAATCTAGCTGTGCCAAGCCAGATCAATTGTTTCCCTCCGTGAATCTGGTTTGAATACAGGTTGCTGATGCGCATCGCGACATGAAGTAAAAAAAAAAGACGTAAAAAGAAAAACAGTAGAAAGATGAAGAAAACGTCATGGTAGTAGTAACACAGTTAATTTGTTGTATCAACGGTTGTTCTCGTCCAAATCCAAAGATAGATGACTACCATGGGATGTGCAAGCTACTCTTGGCTCAATAATTAGTGTCCGTAGTTGCCGCCCCATCCCCCACGTTGTTGGCTGTTACCATAGTAGTTGCCTCCAAAACCTTGGTAACCTCCATATCCGCTGGTCTGGTGTCCTTGTCCAGCTCCTTGGTGACCTCCACCACCTCCTAGACTGCCGTATTGACTACCAGCCTGACTGCCGTGAAGTCCATGGCCTTGTTGAACGTGGCTTGGATATCCACCATATCCACCTTGTTGGGATTGTGGTGGAGGTAGGACCGAACCAGGTGCAGTATTGGTTGCAGATCCGGGACGACCAGCCTGAGATAAGGAGGGGCTTGGTCCATTGGCAGCCTTTGATTCACCAAAAGGCTTCAAGTCGTCACTTCCAGGTTGGCTACCTTGGGGACCGTTGTAATGCTGATTAGAAGGATAAGAGCCACGACTGAATGCATCATGAACTCCACCAAACGCACCACTTCCACCTAGCGCTTGTGGTGCTTGTGATGACTGAGCGGATCCGGCTCGACCATAATCACCCAAGCCTCCCCCAAGTGCCGAGTCTCGACCATGCAAGGAAGAACCTACAAATCCGCCAGCAGCTGGGGATGAAGAGTGATCATATGGTGCACCAGGAGACATGTAGCCCTGGTAAGGCTGGGCGTGAATCCCGCCTTTTGCACCGTAAGGTCCAGCACCATAGCTTCCAGCACCATATTGCTGGAACTGGTTCATGTATGCTGCATAGTACGGGCTTGAATAGTAAGGATGGCCATATGGATAGCCACTTCCCTGTTGGGGTTGTTGAGGATGTCCGGACTGGGGTTGGGCAGTCTGACCAGCATTCTGCTGTTGGCTTTGGGCTACAGGGTTTGGGGTCGTGTGTCCACTATTTTGACCCTCTCCAGCTGTTGCGTAGCGGGATTGAGCTTGTTGCCCAGAACTTTGTGGGAATTGAGATGTTTCACTTTGAGGTCCAGAATAACCGCTGTAAGATCTTTGAGGAGCTGAAGCATCCTGTTGACCTTGCCCACCTTGCTGTAGACCGTATTGCTGTTGGTAGTAACTGTTGTAGCTTTGCCGTTGTGGGTCAGCCGTGTAATAAGAGGAATAATCGTTCGGGGCGGAGGAGAAAGCGCCTGAGGGTGGTTGAGTCTGCGCTTGCGATGATTGGCTTGGATACCCTTCGAATGGGCTTTGGGAGGTTGGAGCCTGTTGGCTGAATGCGTCGTAAGGCTTTTGTGGCAAAGAAGATTGTTCTTGAGATCCCGGCTGTCCATATCGACCATACTGCCCAGATTGGGAACCAGTTTGCGGAGCTTGCTGCGAAACAGCTAGGGGCAGATTAGCATATGTGTCATCACGGAAAGTGCTTTCAAGCTTACGTTGAGAAGTTGCATGAGTTTGGGGTGATGGCAGTCCCGGTGCAGCTAAAAGTTTGTCAGCATTTTGTTTTTGGCATATTTCAAGAATATATGGAGGGCAATCGCTGACCTGTTGGGTGAGTCGCAGCTGGTAATCCGGCAGATTGCTTTGGAGTAGGCAATGTTTCCGGAACAGGTGCTGCTTGTTGAGGAGCAGGTGGTAAAGTAGCCCTTGGAGCCACGGGCGAGTGTTGAGGTGGTTGGGCCCTTGTCTCTGGTTCTTCTCGGTCGCCATCAACATCTTCATCGCCAGAACCATTGAGGTTGAATGCGCCGAATTGCACAGCAGCTCTATCTACCTCGCGGTTTCCTGGCATGCGAACGGCCTCTTCTTGATCGAGTACACGGCGCTGGAAGCTTGGTGTGCGACCAGAAGATCCTGTGGCCTTCAGAGCTGACGCTTGGAAACCACTTGCGGGAGGACGAGTAGAAGAGGGTTGAGTTTGTAAAGCTGAATATGGAGTGGAGGTTCCGGCGGTGCTTCGTGGGTCCCATGAGCTAGCAGCTGTGCTTGCGGCAGTTGCACTGGGCTGAGGAATCGATTCGTCAGGAACTTGCTCGAGGTTTGTTTCCGTCAATTCGTCCTTTGATGGCGTAAGGTCTGCCTCGACGACTTCGGGCTCCGCGGGGGTTTCAACAGGCGTAGGTTCAGGAGTTTCCTCGACCTGAGGTTCGGGAGCCGGTGGTTCTGGCTCTGCAGGGGCAGGTTCTTCAACAGGTTCCTCTTGCTTGGGAGGTTCAGCAGGTCTACTAAAGAATTAGTTTCACTTGCAAAAAGTAGAGACTGATACCGGAAAAACATACTTTTCCACGGGTTCTGGTGCCTTCTTAGGTTTTGGAGCAGGAGCAAACATGCTCGCCCAACTTTTCTTGACACCATCCGGAATGATACTCGAGGCAGCGGCGACAGCGGCGGCAGGGGCAGATGTTACATTTGCAGCAGTAGTGTCCCCGCTGTTTTCAGCTTCATCAGATTTTGCCGTTTCCAAGTGAGATGTTTCTTCGATTTTTTCAGGTTTGGCAGTTTCCCAAGCGTTCGATTCGGTTGTAGGAACAGAGACCTCGCTGTTCTCTTTGCGGGTGCCATTGGTATGCGTAGTCGAAGTCCCACGAGCTCTACCGCCTCTGCCTCGATCGTTACCGCGACCACGACCTCTGCCCTCAAATCCACCTCGGCCACCTCGAGCTCCTCTGCCAACGTTGGTCGAGTCACCAAGCGCAGTAGCAGAGCCAGAATCATGAGCTTTAGACTTGG
The DNA here is from genome assembly GCA_002946415.1 of Rutstroemia sp. NJR-2017a BVV2. Taxonomy (NCBI): domain Eukaryota; kingdom Fungi; phylum Ascomycota; class Leotiomycetes; order Helotiales; family Rutstroemiaceae; genus Rutstroemia; species Rutstroemia sp. NJR-2017a BVV2. The sequence goes on from NJPS01000046.1 coordinate 2,097,019, forward strand.
ATCGATCTTTCTTGGAATTCGAAACTGCTCCCCATTGTGAAATAGTGCCTGTTGGCAATGATTAGCATTCCAAAGTTTGGCAGACGAGCTGTTAAAGATTCGAACACAATCATAGAGATAGCTTACCATCTGTGATGCGCTCGACAGTACCCTCTAGGTCACCGTTAGTTTCCTCCAAAGCCATAACAACATCTTCATCTGTCCAATCCGGGAACATTTCTTGAATTGTGGAGACTTTGGAGCCATGCTTCTTCTTTAGTTGGCCGACTTCGCCATTATCGTCAATTGATGCAGTAGAAGTAGTTGTGTCTGGTTTGTCGCCGTTGGTTGCGTGACCTCTCCCACCACCACGTCCGGCTCTGGGAGCAAAACCTCCACGACCACCACGAGCTGAGCCTCTGCCACGAGGCGCTGGGCGTGCCTGTACCTCAGACATCTTATGAGGTTATGTGTGTGTAAAGAAAGAGAAGAAGATTAGCGAAATGTAGAGGAGGGATGGATTGGAGTGATGTTGGTGTTGGTTAATTCTTTTCCAAAGAGTTGTTCAAAGGAACTTTGGAGGTTGAGGGAAGAGGAATGACGCTTTGGTTGGGTGTAGAAAATGGCTAAGGGCTTTTGAGATTTAAGCTCTCCTGAAAATTGACTTGTCGCGTCAGTTTGCGAGGTGGTGCGGTACAGCAGTGCAAGTGTGGGTGCGCTTTTCCACGAGGCTGCAAGGTTTGTAAGGCACGTAAGGTTAGCAGAGAAGCAGCTTTGTAGTGTTTCCGAGAAAGTCGTCGACTGGCAGTTTTCAACACACATAATAGACAGTTTTGATACGATGTTAGATAGCATTGCCGCTTAGCTTTTCACCCCTCCAAGAATTATATGTTTCAGACAATCGGTACTGGAGCAAGTAATTATCAAAGTGTATAATTGACAAAAAATTGGCGGCGACGCTTGGGCCAATGCCCTAAACCTTAAATAACAATGGGTCGGCATCGGCGATTAAGCGACTATTGGAGCCACATCGTCCTGTGGCTCACATCATGCTAAGCCACACTGTGCGGAGTACATACGGAGTGACGTTCCGGTGCTTTTTCGGGAGAGAAGCTGATGATGGCTATCGCTGTTATGGGACAATTACATTTCTCCTACTGCTGTCAATCAGCAAGGTTACATTGCAGCTACCTCGAACGCTATCTGTAAACCAAAAGGCGACGCCACACTCAAGGTGTAACTACAATGGGATATATTGGCTGGCCTTCTCACACTATCTAAGAAACAGACGAGATCAAGCACGATGAGCATCGCCATTCAGCAGCTCATGCATAAGAGAACGCGCCTCAGCCTTATGTGCTTTCATGTCAAGCTCATGGATAAACCCCAATCTCGTAGCCAGGCTAGCTAGCAACTTATCAGGTTCCACTCCAATTCCCGGTGCGCTTCCACATAAGATAACGCCTGCTTCCCGGCTGGAGGCAACCACCCGCTGGGTTCTGGGTCTGCACGTGGTGTCGTATGCTTGCAATGCTGCTGCCAGTGCGAAGCATCCCGAACATTGGCGAGCAGAGTCTGAAGGACCCATGGCATCCTCGAAAGCCATACCTGCTCCCGAACCCTGCCACGGCGTCATGGCATGCGCGGCGTCACCCATCAAACAGACGTTGCCTTTTACATAGGTCGGCGCGTTGAGGTGGTGATACTCGGCATACGCGAGCGGCTCGGGGTTTTCCAGCAACAGCTATATTGAAAAATTAGACGGATGTCGGACTTCGTACCCATTCGTCGCTCGTGCGATTTGGATAATGGTAGGTAGGTAACAGGAAATGCTGCAACTTACATCAATCATACCTTGAGTTATTGGGCATTCCGTCCATGTTGCCAATGCATCTTCCAACTTCTTTCTGTCGATTGGTGTCTTCCACGACTTTGAATCCTCAAATCCGCTGTTTCCGTCAGAAAAGATGGCCGCTACGCATTGCACAGTTTTGCCATTATCGAGAACATCATGCAGCAGCATGGCTCCATCACCTATCCACCCATATTGTCGATCCTCCTTGAAATATTCTTCTCCCAGCAGCTTCTTCGCCTTTTCAAATGGCACTAAAGAACGACAGTCCCAAAAGCCCGCGAACTTTGCATCAGTTTCTGGGTGTTTGTCCCCTAGTACGTATCTCCGCACGAAACCATGGATGCCATCTGCGTCAATCAGCAAATCCGCGTGCTCCACGGAGCCATCTGCAAAAGTAAGTAGAATGCCCTTCTCTCCATCTGGAGCATCTTGAATCTTGACAAGCTTTTTGTTCGCGTGCAGAGAACCACTCAGAATGGGGTTTGAGCAGCTCTTGCAAAAACGCTACTCGATGCACAACTAGTGTCGGTTCTGCGCCGACCAAATCAAAAAGAAGGCTTCCAGCAGTTTGACCTGTTGCCTGAACGGGTTATCAAAGTCAGCCGTTTCTTATCTGGCAACTCTTCGAGATAGAAAGAAACATACAATCATCATACGGCTAGAATTCATCTTCACAGCTCCGGCCTTGTCAAGTGCATCTCTGACCTCAGTACTGATCTCCTCGAATGCTCGCTGGCCATTGACGGAAATTCCGACCGCGGCGCCGCGTTCCGAGAATTGTGCTGCAGATTCATAGATGTTGACGTCGAGATAAGGATTGCTTTGCAAAGCACTAGCCACGGTAGCACCAGCTAGTCCGCCGCCTGAGATTGCAATTCTGAGGCGCTTCGCGGATTTAAAAGCTTCCATTTTATGTTGAAGTGATGGCTGCTAGTGATAATCCGATGGCGATGCAGGTATAGAAGCAGATCAAAGAATGATATTTAGGATTCCCAGTAAATAAATAAACTAAAAGCTAGAGACCTCTGAGCAATATAGCAACCCTCTTATATAAGTAGACCGAAACCCCTAAGAGGTGGTCAGCGTACCACGACGCTATGTAACAGTGAGATGATGCATTCGAACGGCATCCATCACTGTACGTACATTATTAAGGTTGGTTGGTAGGGAATTGTAAGAGTATCACTGGGCTATAATAGTATAGTCGGAACCTGAACATAGGGTCCTAATGGAAGACAAACTAATTACTACCGATCCCTTTTTTCCTCGCTGCTGCTCCTTATAAATGGGATCTTCAGGGCGGAAGCCCTGCTTCTCGCTCGATTAGCCTCCGCTTCCCCTTTTCTACGGGTAATTAGCACCCGAAAACCTGGAATCCTCCTTCTATACCCTCTGACATACATGAGCATATTACTGGATCCGATTTACAAGAGTGGGCTGCAACATGCTGAACCACATAACCGCCTACAATATACTTATTGAAGCTAACCATTTGGGGGTCTCCTAAGTTCTGGCAGTACGTCCAACTGTTGGCCACAATGGAATTCACTCCATTGAACAGGGGTTGATGTGGGATATCATACTTTCACCTGTGTTTCTCATGCGGGAAAAACCATTAATGTGAAAGCTACTATAAATTTTTGTCAAAAAGTCGATGTTACCTTCCTATAATTCTTTTATTGACCCAAAAATCTGCAAATGCCTGATTGGGCGAGCGCCTTGGTCGATTTGTGTCTTTCAACTCCCGAATTTCATTTCATTCCCTTAGTTTCCGCGTTATGTATAATATATACGATTACAAGCTCCTATTTTTGTGCAGCTGCTACAATTTTGCTTAGATATCGTCCCCTAAAATCACTAGAAATACCCGATATGAACAAAACTAGAGTGAACATTTCCCTCATCAGCTTCTCCAAAACTGACAATTGGTTGCTCTTTGTTAGGCATTGAGTGTGGATACCACAATGTGTCCTTGAGATGGGGCAGCCTGCCGATCTCCAAGCTGAGGATTATCTTCATGGAGTCGTGACTCGTGAATGTGTGGATCGAAGTTGTCTGTACAATTCGCCCGTGTAATTTAATGGTTTGGATGATGAGGGACGAGGGGAACTACATAAATGGGCCATATGTATTAATAGAATCAGCTTTGATCACGAAACCGCTGCAGAACGCACCTTTATGAGTGCGCGCAGCCAGGGGTGATCTTTGCCACAGAGGTGATGGTAGGGAGAAGATGCTCTTGATGCTGTTGATGCTGTTGACCACAACTCCCGGCGACACTCCTCTGTGAGAAAAACGAAGATTAGGGAAGCAGGCAGCCAGAAATCCGACAGCCACCTCAATCATACTTCAATATAGTATTACGGTCATTGTATCTATGAAAATGCAAAATAGTGTTGTGGTTGAGAAAGCGAAAGACTAGTGTTTGTGTGAAGCACTAGATGCTTCATCCAATATTCCAAATGGCCTCATTTCTTTATCATTGAATCATTTGATTACGCTTTCCTGCGCCCTATAAAAAGACCGATTAATAGCCTGTTTATATAGCATACTTAAAGGTCCTTGAGACCCATTTAGCTAGGAATAATACAAGCACTTTTACGTCTCACAGTTTGGTGAAGGGACTTGAAAATTACAGCCTAGTCTTTGTCTGCGCGTGAATCAAAACCAACAAATCTGAGCCAGGCGATCTTTGAGATGTATAGAATCTTAAACTCAGTTGCCTCAATTATGATAACTAAGAGATCCCGATAGCGCTGTTAGAGATAATTCGAATACAGAGAATGTGGGACTTTTACGTTACTCAGAAGGAAGAGCGTACTAGTAGTTATTATTCTCTTGGAAGCTGAAGTAGTGAAAACTTTGTGAAGTTTAGTTATCAGATAGTTGATAGAACGCTTCTCAGGCTATGAATAGTGTTATGGGTATATTGAGTACTGGTACGCACACTAAAAGTAAAAGGGGGATTGAAATGGCGATGAAAATAGCCGACATAAGCCACCCAACAACTTGAGGAGTTTTGAAGCATTTTGTAAAGATATCACTAAAAGATATATACCACGGACTGCCATGACCTTTACATGAAAGTACAGATGCGAATAACAAAGATGTGGCCCACGACTTCACAAGCAAAGGAGGGAATCAGCCAGTTTTAGCACATTGCCAAAATGTCAACGTATTTCTAGCAAAATGAAGTGCCTATCGAATATGTACTTGATGAATCTATTGTCTTTTAATAATAATTTAGAGTGTCAGTGTCTAACCCCTATCATTGGCGATTCCTCGGATTATGACTTGGTAGCAAGAACGATAGCAACTGGCGTTTCGAGTTTGGCCTTTTGCCCGTTTAAAGCCTTCTCCAGTTCGTCCCATAGATCTTGAGCTTCTGATTCTGGAAGAACTGGTACCCAGGTACCAATGTAACCTTTCAGCCAAGTAATGTCTTTTTCGTCACACCAGTCCGCATCATCCTCCACCCAGACTCTTTCATCTGTACTCTTCACTTTACTCTCTCCAACTCGATCATTCGTCTTGAAGGAGTCGATGGACCCTTGGGCGTTGATGTATATCCTTTTAACTGCTTTCCACTCATTTGCCGGGAATTCCAAGCAGTCAAGACCAGTGTTTATGATACGAAATGCATGAGTAAGTAGATCACTCTGCGCCCTCTGGGAATAAACTTGGTAGATAGCGTTCCAAGCCTTCTGCGCAGCCTCATTGCCTACAATACGGGGAACCGTATAGTGGGTGATGGCTACGGTCCCTCCAGTCTTGAGAACTCGTCCGAATTCTTTAATCGCCACCGCGGTATCTGTCCAATGAATGCATTCGCATGCAGTGACAAGATCGACAGAGTTTGACTCCACCGAGCTCTTCTCAGCCCCTTCTTGCAAAAATCTCAGTCTGGATGCTGGGATGCCAACTTCCTCGGTGAGAATCTTTTGGGCGAGTGTGGCGTATCCATCATTAGGATCAGAAACAATGACGTTCTTGAAGCGATCAGCAAGAGTTGAGGACACAACTCCACATCCGGCTCCGTTATCATGAGCTGCCAGCCAAGCTGTACCATTTTTCTCAGAGTGGTATTGATATATGCGCTCGAAGAAAGACTTTGGATAAATAGGGCGAAAGGCGAGGTACTCGGACCAGTTGGCTCCTTGTGCCACTGAAAACCCAATCTCTTCAAAAGCACTCGCAGCATTCGTTTTGGAAGTTGTTGTCGTTGACATCTTGAGTTGCTGTCTTGGAAGGAAAGGTACCGTAGGTACGAAATAATTTTGGTGTTGGAGAGATGGTGGACAGAACGCTCAAGCTCGTGTAAAGTTAATTTCAGGCTTGTGATGCTTAGCTATAAAGTCGACATCTCCTGTGGACCGCCCGTGATATAAGCGTACCTGTAAGACTCACCTGCGCCTTAGTTGAGGAACGTAAAGTCCGAGAATTACCTCATCCAGGTCGATGGTAAATTTTCGGGAAATTGCCATCTGTTTTCAAAATATCTGACGATAAGGTTACCCAAAATGTCAGCGCGGTATTTTATTACTTAATTAGGCATTTTTAGGTACGATATGGGCTCAGAGAAGACGCTGAAGATCAATTACCTGAGGTGGAGCGATACAGATTATAAACTCGTCAATAACGAAGAGGCACAGTATTTGAAGGTGAACGGAAGTACAGTTAACGTGCAATTAGTACTCAGAAATTCCTCAGCTTGCAAAATGACTTCAACACAATCACAACCACTTTCTACGCTTGGAGTCGGAGCCCCTGCGACGCCAACGGAATTCAAAAAAGGTCCAGAATTCACAAATGGCATGAATAAAGCACCCCGAGACGTTGCCTGGTACCAGGCCGAATTGAATAAAGTGCCCAAGACTGCCCAAGAGATATTCAAAGAATATTCTGGCATTCCTGAGGAAGAAATTCTTGATCACATATATCGTATCAGGGACCAAGCCTGGGAAATGTAAGAGTCACTATTATTCATGTCTGTATCTGAATTCTAATTGTCATAGTCTCCCATATCCATGTATTGGTCTTTTCAGATTTCTTGACCTCCCCGCCTGTCTGTCGCCCGTTTACCCCGAAGTTCTGAGCCGAGTTCGCGCTGGTGAAACTTTTCTAGATCTGGGATGCTGCTTTGGCCAGGATATCCGCAAGCTTGTGCATGACGGAGCATCGTCTGAAAACATCGTGGGTGTTGACACCGAGTCACGCTTCATCGACCTAGGCTACGAGCTTTTCCGCGATTCTGGGAAGCTTAAAGCCCAATTTCGTGTTGGAGATGTCTTCGCTCCCGATTTCCTCGCGGAGTATTGGGGTAAAATCGATATCATCTTCATCGGATCCTTCTTGCATTTGTTCAGTTTTGAACAGCAGACAGTTATTGTAAGCCAGCTAGTTAAGCTATTGCGAAACCGTAAGAACTCTCTGGTCTTTGGACGCCATATGGCTATGGAGCAAGGCGGTACTCTCCGCACGAACGCTTGCGGATGGTCACTCTACCACCACAGTGATAAAACCATTCGTCAGCTATGGGAGACGGCTCCCGAAGGAGAATGGGAAGTATCGTCAAATATGGTTGAGTATCGATCGGAGGGGTGGGACAATGGAGTAAAATGGCAGGGTAGTAATGAGGTTAAGCAGCAATATTTCTCAGCTAGAAGGATATCATGATCGGTCTGAGTCCCTTCAATTAGGAATTAACATCAGTTCTAGTTATGATCAAAACTGTTCAAGAATTTTGTTGACAAATTGTTGTGGAGAACAAAACATATCATTCATATTAGGAAATTCTTTCTCCGACGTAAAGCCTCTTTGGGAAAATGAAATCGGCTTGTGAATTGTGCTTGTTGTATATTATGAACCATCTTACCTAAGTCATCTTTTGGAAAAAAGATATTAAAAAAGGGTCTTGTCACTTAAGAGACTTGTATGCAAAAGAAATTCATCGAAGTTCATTTCTAGTCCTCTTAATCAGTGAAATGACTGAATACGCAGGTTACTCGAGAGTGAGCCCGCAATGGCTAGAGGTAAGTATATCAGAGCTTTAGAAGCCGACTTTGTTGGAGTAGATTGTTGACATACGATAGCTCGTTTCTCAATTCCCACAACTTGATAACTTGGATAGAATAGGCATAATTGAGCGTCGTCAACTTTTCGACAAGATTGAGGCGAGTATTCCACCACGAAAGCTGCCGGATGATGTGAAAGATGACTTGATTACGGTGCGATCTTTCAACATCACCGCCCGTGATGGATACGATATTCCAGTGCGTAGCTATGTACCCAACTCTACGGAAGAATCGCGTCCAGTACTTGTTTACTTGCATGCTGGCGGGTTTCTGTTCGGTGACCTGGAAAGTGGCGACATGAATTGCAGAATTCTTGCCACGCGACTGAACATAAGCATCCTAAACGTAGGCTATCGTTTGGCACCGAAATGGCCATTTCCACATGGCGTGAATGATAGTTATGATGCCACTAAGTGGGTGAGTTTCTCTTGAAATAAAGCTGTTCTGCCCGGGGGATCACTCAAAGTGAGTACTGATTAGCATCTTCGCAGGTTGCAGCCAACGCCGAGAAGCACTTGAAAGCCTCACCCGCCAAGGGTTTCATAGTCGGTGGCATATCTTCAGGTGCAAATTTCGCTGGCGTTATTGCATATATGGCTCGCGACTCTGGGCTCTCCCCGCCCATCACAGGTCTTTGGTTGTCCATCCCGGTTTGTATAATGCCGGAAGCATACGAGCATCTCCAATCCGAGCTGAGAGACCAACTACTCAGTCTCGAGCAAAATAATGACAACCCGCTGTTGACACGGAAGTCACTCAATGACATTCAAGGTAGATCTACTCTGGATAATTGATAATCATATATCTGAAATTGAGTTATAGGGCTTTACAAGTGCCCTCCGGATGATCCCAGGATCTCATTTCTCCTGAATACAGACCATTCGAACTTACCCAAAAGAGCATACTTTCAGATCTGTGGACGAGATCCGCTACGAGATGAGGCATTTCTATGGCAGAAGCTGCTTCAAAAGCATTCAGGAACAAAATCTAAGACACATTTGTACTCCGGAATGCCTCACGGGTTTTGGCGCTTTTTGCAAATGAAAGCAAGTAAGGAATGGCCTGATGATATGGTCGGGGGCATTAGCTTCTTGGTTACGCCAGAAGATCAAGCAGAGGAAAGCGTTATAGAAGTCAAGGCTCTTTGATAGTTCTAATTAGCTTTAGCTGAAGTTTTACAATGAAGAGAATATCTATCAATCTGCAAGGTTATACAACAGTACTATTTACTCGTTCCCACCAATCTTCCGCCACTTCTTGCATTCGATTTTTGTCAAATTTATGACCATAGAATTCAAGTGAAGGTTTGAAAGTGGCATCATCGGTTATGTGTAATACTCGAACTAAGACGTCAAACTGTAGTGCGAAGAAGATCAGTACCGACATTTACACGTAAAGGTGGAAAAGTAAATAGTCAACTTACATGCCATGGATCAGAAGATTTACGAAGGTCGTCATCTACTTTTAGACCGCCCAATTCTACCGCCGTAGGTCGTCGCTGGAAATTTAAAGCCGTATTGAAGAGAGGTCCGGTTCCCAAATGAGTCTCAATAACCTCTCTAACATTGCTGGAGCTATGCAAACCATCTTGCGCTTGTTGTTCTTGTATATGATGCGCTAGGTGAGCTAGAACACCATTATCATGCTGAGTTGGGATGTCGCGGAGATGAAGAGGAAGTGCATTGATTAGTGGACCGACGATATCAAAAACTCCATCGATATCTTCTTCACGCCCAGAGATGATGTACTCAAAGGCTGCATCCTGTGATTGAGTGTAGGTGCTGAGAGTTTGTGCCCAGGCCGCATTGAAAATACTGGCATATGTGATGCTATTTTTGACACTGAATGAGGTCAACCCTTGGGAAGTAATCTCTGGCAGGTAGATGATGGTTTTTGCCCTGCTAGGGACGTCCTCAATTTTTTCCGAAGTAACGGGGAAAGAAAGCAAAGACGGACGTTGATCTCTCAGTACTGAAACCCAGTACTGATCATCATCCTTCGCACGATTTTTGTCATGGGCTGAAACAAAATCTTTATACGACGCAGGCTGTTGAGCGAGAAACTTTTCCTCGTTTTCATAAGCCTGCAAAAGGGCCGTCTTGATGAGTTTGAGCGACCACCCATCAATTGTACGATGATCTAGTTCAATATGAACAAAATATCTGTTGCCATGCTTAATAAAGTGAGCTCGATGCGGCAAGAAGCAGTCGTCTATGTGGGGAGTTCCTGTGGTTTCGAAAGTGGGCTCCATCTCGTCTTCAGAAGCTGAAGATATAACTATTTCTGGTCGAGCATTCGTCAAAACCACCTGAAGAGACTCTCCATTTCTTTTAGAGTCTTCAAGATATATGCTTCGTAGAACGGAGTATTTCTGCACCACAAGGTTCCATGACTTCGCGAGTCTATCAAGAGAAATTTGAGGCCCAGACAGGTGGAAGACCTCCATTTGCCACGAAATCATGAAAACGTCTGGATTGATTGCTCGCTGTCTCATTATTTCACGTTGGAATGGCGCCAAAGGGTAAGCATCTTGAACTTGGACGGCACTGTTGTCTTTCAATCGTGATGCGAGAACATCTTCATAAGGCTGAAGTAACGTGGCTATCGAGTCGATATTTTGTGATTGCTGAATAGCTTCCTTTGGAGTTTCCTGGACCACCTCAGCAAGAGCGACTAAATGCTCCAAAGTCTCTCCACGAATGATGCCCCGAACAGTAATGGAGAGACCGACGTTCTTAGCTTGCGTCACAATCTGAATAGCAGCGATGGAGTCGCCTCCGAGAGCGAAGAACGAAGTCTTTAGCCCTATAATTTCAGGTGGCACACTTAAGACATCACTCCATATCTTGCGTAGTATGTCCGCTGTTGATCCAGGAACTATCATAGGCGCATCTTCGGTGTCAGGAAGTTGCACCAACTGTTTATATATGTCATACTCCATACCGTGCACCCAGGTTTTTAAAGCCTTTCGGTCAATCTTTCCAGAGATAAGAAGAGGCATTCTATCAAGCACAATCCAGATTGTGGGTATCATATATCCGGGAAGATGGATAGCCAAATGTTGTTTCAAGAGTCCAAGTTTATGTTCCGTATTTGACGAGTGCAACTCCTTTGAAAGCGTGATATCAGAATTCGCCTGAGAATTTAAACTTGATAGTTGGAAGCTTAAAACTACCACAATTTGCTGTGCGCATGGCCCCTCTTTTGGTAGATGAGCGAGAACGGCAGATGTGTTACCATATGCCATAATCTGATTCTCAATCTCGCCGAGCTCGATCCGGAATCCACGCAATTTGACTTGAGTATCACGTCGACCAACAATATGAAGACTGCCGTCGTCGTTGTATTTTGCCAAGTCTCCCGACCGATATAACATGTTATACGTGCTCGTAGGGTCAATTTCTTTCATCCACTTAGGAGCAGGTACAAATGCAGCTTCGGTGGTGGCTTTATCGTTGAAGTAACCTTGTCCAAGGAGTGGTCCCGAGATGACTATCTCTCCTATACAGCCTACCGCACTCAATTCATGATAATTGTCCGGATTCACAATCCACATGGTAGCTCCAATATTCTTCCCAATGTGCGCCGGATGAGCGTCTGAAGATACTCTGAGATTCCCTGAACAGTATACAGCGGTCTCTGATGGTCCGTAGCCAGCTGTCAAGTCAACATGATCAGCCCACCTTACAATAGTCTCTTTGGTGATAGGTTCACCTGCAAGGACAATCGTCTTCAAGGTTGGAACGTCCTTGGGGTACAAGAGATTGGCAACGGTGGGAACAACAAGCAGCGTATTGACATTTAACGTAGTTATTGCCCCCGCTAGATTGTTCATTCTCTCATGCTCTGACGGCACACAGATGCAACCGCCAAAAGCTAAAGTAGTGAAGAACTCGCCTATTGAAAGATCAAATGTATGAGCTCCGAATTGAAGGGTTCGCCAATGCTTTCCTGCACCATATGCGGCTCCATGATGAACAATCGAGGTGCATATAGCGAAGTGAGACATCAAAATTCCTTTGGGCTTTCCCGTGGTTCCTGAAGTAAAGAGGAGATACGCGGTGCTGTCTGTCAGAGGCTCTGGTGATTCAGTCCATGCCTCATGAGAAGGCTCGTCATCCAGAGTAACCACTTTAACACTAGTTCCCTCGAAGAGTTTTGCGCCAGACGCCGAGGCGATCACCAAGCCAATCTGGACAGTGTTGATGACTTCAAGAATGCGAGCATGAGGGTGAGCCGGGTCAAGAGGCACATAAACACCGCCCACTTTGAAGACAGCGAGAATCGCAACTACTGTCCAAATCGACTTCTCGAAACATACTCCAACAAAATCTCCAGGTGCAATACCAAGCTTGGCTAACTTTGCTGCTAAATATGAAGAATATTCATCAACCTGGCGGTAGCTAAAAGTCTTCTTGAGATCGCACACAGCCGGTGAATCTGGTTGTTTCAGAACTTGCCTGCGGAAGAGGTGGTGAATAGTGGTTCTCTCTGGCGGAGGTGTGGATTTATTCCAATCACGTATTTGATTGATGTCATGTTCACTTAATGAGGTGATGGATCCTACCAAATCGTCTTCCGTTGCCTGACTTAGCTGAGAAATTATCTTCTGAAATTGATGGGCAAGGTTTTCTGCTTGTTTGGTTGAGACAACTCGAGTGTCGTGTTGTACTTCAAGCTTGAAAGTCGTTGTGGTTGAAAGGGTGAATGTGACGACGAGCGGATATGAATGCTGCTCTTTCGTCCCTAAGCTATCAATATACTCGAGGCCTAAGGTATGTGTAGAAGGTAGTATTGCGTCTGAAAATTCCATTGGTTGAACAACCAAGAGAGTTTGAAAGTCCATAGTTGTGTTCTCTTCCCCTGCTAAATATTTGCGAATCTTCGATATACCGGAGGACTCGTAGGCCATCATATCAACCGCTTGCTGTTGAACTTGCGAAAGAAAGGAGCGCACTTTTTGATTCGAATCAATTTGCAAAACAAGCGGAACTAGGTTAATTGTTGGACCAGTAATCTGAGCCACTCCGGGCACTGGAAGATTTCGACCGTTATTAATGAGACCAAACACCACTTCTTCGGTTCCTGTAAGGTGGGAAGATAATATTGCCCATGCCGCCCGAAGTAAAATGGATTTAGTGACGCCAAATGGTGGAGGAGCCTCCAAGTTAAGAAGTCGTACGACCGTTGACGAAGGAACAGGTTGAAAATCAAGATTCTGTGAAGGCTGTGGATAAGGGGTTGGATTCTTGCCACTGAGAGCCTTCTTCCAAAATTCTTGCTCTTGTATCTGGTCTGAGAATGAGTGAATTAGTATACGATATTACTGGACTTGGGAGAAAAATTAGAGAGAAGATTGAAGAGCTGGCGCCTGGACTGAGAGTTACATCATTTGAATGAGCCCGGATCTCAGAATTAGCTCTTCGTTCTGGGAATAACATAACCCGAGAAACGAAAAATTGCAGAGTAGGAAATACTTACTGCTCATGGTAGCGTGTTTGACAAACAAATCAAAGCCCTGTCGCTCGATGACACTTTCGTTTCTGTATCGACTAGCCACTTCATGGAGAATTTCTGTAATTGAGGTTCCATCGCATATAGCATGATGTATAGTCCAAATGAAGTATTTCTGGGCTCGGTCCTTGCTGTCAGCATCGAAAACGACACTGTATCGAGCTAAGGGGTCACCAGCTGCCATGGTAGCATTCTCATCCTGGTCTAGAAAGCTATCCAATGCCATGCGATGAGTTTCCCAATTTGTATCCTGATCTGTAACAACTTGCACGTAACCTATTTTTGCTCCCAGATAGCATATTCGCGTCCGCAAGACCGGATTTGCCTCGATGGTTGCTGTCCACGCTGCTTTGAAAGGGCCCATGGAAACATCGTCTGCTAGTTTGAAGACGAATTGGCGTACGTATGAATTCCTTTCTTCTCCTATCTCTGTCACCAGACTCTCTTGCATAGGAGTGCAAGGGTATGCGTTTTGAATTTCCCAAGGGGAAATATTACATTTAGTAGCAATCGCAGCTGTCAGATCTTGTAAGGGGATGCTGTCGTTCAATAGACTAAAGACCTCTAGAGTATTTTCAACCGTCTCTTCTGTAGCTCTTACGACACGAGCTACCTCTGACATCTCCTCCAAGGAAGGGTTGTTGAAAACCTGTTGAATGGTAAGAAGAATCCCGTGCTTCTGGGCGGCAGCTACTAGACTCTGGGCTGATCTCGAATCGCCGCCGACTTCAAAGAATATATCCTCATCGGAGAAGTTTTGAGGGTCATCTTGAAGGATTTCAGCCCAGAGAAGTTGCAAACGGTGCTTAGTAAAGTTTATATCGAAAGTTTCACTCGGGGATTTGGTGCTAGCGAGCTAAAGTCACGGTTGCCAAACATGAATCAGCATATAGTGCCTTGAAGCTCCCAGAGAGCAACGTACCTTCCTGTGGAAGTGATCACTATCTACAGCATTATAGATGTTTCCTTCTATAGATGTCATTTTGGGAACATGTATCTGAGTTGAGTTGAGCTACTCAATGGGAGACTCTGTAAACTTGTAAAGTATCTCAGTATTTGAGGAAAATCTGGTGTATATGATACACAGTCGAGTATGAGATGAACTTAGACTTTCATAATTTACGTAATGATTTTCAGTGAGGTTTTATGATATCTGTGATCAGTTCGGTTCATTCATAACTAATGCGGCATTGATATACCGACATAATTCCAAACAAGCAAGTTACACTCCGATGATGACCGGGAAAATATTTGCTGACTTCAGAAGAGGAAATATTTGGGGTTTGCTTCATCATCATCGACTATTTTGTAAATTTAACATTGTATATAAAGCTGTATATTGAGGTTTGTGATTCAGCAACATAAGCACCCATATTGACATCTGACTTGGACGGTCCTTAAGTAACATCTGATTAACATCGATTTAACATCGAAAATGTAAGTTCTCTATGATTTTTGTCAAGGAGACTGTTTCTGATCGACCTCGTCGTGGCAGGCTCAAAAATCCCTCACTAAAGTATTCTGCATTTCCAAAGCTGCATCCAGTCAACCGGAAGTGGCCAGAGAAAAGCATAACAAAGCCACCACGATGGTTATCGACAGACCTGAGAGATGGCAACCAGGCTCTCCCACAGGTACATTTCTTGACCATCCAGCCTTGAAAGCTCATTGCTGATATATCTTGAAGCCTATGGATAGCGACGCAAAGTTTCGGTATTTCCAATCCCTCCTGAAATATGGTTACAAGGAGATCGAAATCTCTTACCCTTCTGCATCACAGACAGAATACGACTTCACACGACGACTAATACTTTGTGACGCTGTGCCTGACGATGTCTGGATACAAGTCATGGCACCATGCCGAGAAGAACTGATTCGAACGACCATCGAATCGGCTCGAGGTGCAAAGAAAGTAATCCTTCATTTACATTTATCTACATCGGCCTGCTTCCAAGAGATTGTCTTCAATATGACGCCACAAGAGACGATTAATCTAGCAGTACGCTGCGCAAAGTTGTATCGTGAGCTCACAACAGACTCGGGGGACCCAGAGATGATGAGAACTGAGTGGACTCTGGAATTCACACCTGAGAACTTTCAGGACACGTCCGTGGAATTTGCACTTCAAATCTGTGAGGCCGTGAAGGAAGCTTGGCAGCCCACCGTGGAAAACAAGATTATTTTCAATCTTACGTCAACAGTTGAAGTGGCTATGCCCAACATTTTCGCGGATCAAGTTGAGTCGTTTTGTGACAATATCTCCGAGCGAGAAAAAGTTTGTGTATCATTGCATAATCACAATGATCGAGGTTGCGCGGTAGCAACATCTGAGCTGAGCCAGTTAGCTGGAGCTGATCGAGTGGAAGGCTGCATCTTTGGGAATGGAGAGAGAACCGGAAACGTTGACTTGGTTACTCTCGCTTTGAATCTCTATACTCAAGGTATACATCCAGGTATTGATTTTGGGGATATTAATCAGGTCGTGAATATGGTGGAAGAACTTACTAAAATTCCCTTACACTATCGAGCTCCGTATGCGGGTAGACTAACATTCTGCACCTTCACTGGCACACATCAGGATGCAATTCGTAAAGGATACAGAGTACGATCGATTGCTGAGGAAAAGTCGGGTCAGGTTGTTCCGTGGAGGATGCCATACCTACCAATGGATCCGGCCGACTTAAATCGAAAACATGAAGCTATCATCCGCATCAATTCCCAGAGTGGAAAAGGAGGAATTGCGTGGTTTGTGAATAAGATCTTCAGCATTGACATGCCTCGAGGCCTTGAGCTTGATTTCACAAGACTTGTCAAAACCTACGCCGACAATACAGGTATCGAAATTATGTCCGGCATGATCGAAGATCTTTTCCGATCGTACTATATGCTACCTATATCTTCTCAGGGCAAATCAATCCGTTGGGAGCTCGAATGTCCCGAAGTGACTGCTTCATTAGACTCGTCTGAAGGTGGAAGCGGGAAATTTAATGATGAATACGTCACGAATGTAACTGTGATGAGGTTGGAGAAGATTCATGGCATAGAAATTGAAGTACATGATCGAAAAACGCAGATTATTGGGAAAAAGGATGGTTTTCAGAAGACAGCGAAGTTTATGCAGCTAAAATCAAAGGGCAGGGCCGCAGCATGGGGCGTTGGCATACACGAAGAACCCACACTCGCTTCATTACAAGCTGTAAGATTTCTATCCCATAATGCATATAAGACGCTAATTTTCTCAGGTCTGGAGCGCCGTAACGAACTTGACAGCAGACGTCGGAATGTAACGATGGTGGCTCTGAATCACGGTACAGCAAGGGGGAAAGAATAACTGATTAACTTTCTGGCGAATGAAAAGCAGACGCAAATCCGTGCAAAAGTACGCTCATTAGACTAGATTCTTTGTTCTTCGTCAAAAACGATACAACCACAGTACTTGTTATTAAGAGATTCACTGGGTCTCAAAAACTGAGCGAGTTCCCCGCTTACTTCCTCTACGCTACCTAAAATTATCAAAAAAAAAAAAAAAAAAATTATAACACTAGACCTGTTAGACCATTAAGCTCTAGCTTTTCGCACAATTCTGACCTGAAAAACTTAATCCGCATTTCTTGAAGCCGATCAACCTTCCATTCTAAGCGAGAAAGGGGGACCTCATCGTTTGTAGATCTCATCCGTGTCGGCCGTTGATACTGATCAACCATCTTTTGTATTATAAATTACTTAAATTGGCAAATGAAAAATCCGAAATCCTTCGATGTGTAAGAATAGTAAGCCGGGCCGCTTAAACAGGCAGTTAAGAACCGACGCTTATATGCAGTTGTAGTACATGGATTTTCATATGCCGCTACGATCCGATGCTTACATGGACTAGGAACTTTCCTAGAAATGACAAATAAATACTGATTGCTAGATAATGAGTCAAGATCATCATGCTGAAGGCTTCCGAACAAACAGTCTCGACAATATTGAGGAATCGCTAGTACTCCTATAGTCATGGAACTCGAGCTTAGCAAAAATGGGGAGAAGGTGGAGGGAGAGTCGTCAGAGGGGTTCATCTTCAAAGGGCCTACGGAATCATCACTCAAAGACCTCAGTGTTGGCAAGCTGCTTGATACACAGTCCAAGCAAAATCCGGACAAGGTCGCCGTGGTATCTCGATGGCAAGGCATGAGCCTAACTTATGAAGCTCTGCATAGTTCAAGCCGTGAAATAGCACAAAGGCTTCTTGCACATGGAGTACGTCCAAAAGATCGAGTTGTAGTGATGGCTGGGAACGCGATTGAATACACCCAGTTGTTCTTTGCGGTAGGTGGAATAGGAGCTGTCTTTGCTATCGTCAATCCTACTTTTACACAGGATGAAGCATTGGCTGCTGTAGAGTTTTTGAGTAAGTCGTTCTGTCATTGCGATTTTGAGCAGCAATGATGGTTACGGAGAGATCGAAATATCCATTCAGCACTGACTAAAAGTTGCAGATCCTAGTGCGGTGTTTGTGGCTGACAAGATCGGATATCGGAAAAATGCGACCCTCCTGAAACAGCTTGCCAAGCATCCTGAATATTCACCACTTGTTGTACAACTGGGAACTACCGAGAAGGTGTGTGAGAATATTCTTACATGGTCAGAGTTTAGCCAAGGGGAGCTCAACGCCTCCGCCTCCGACCTTTTGGCACAGTGTTGGGCAGTAGGAACGTCAAGCGATATTCTTTGTATACAGTTCACGAGTGGTACTACAGGCCCCAGAAAGGCTGCAATGGTATCACATGGGTAACTACCAACCTTTCAGAATCACACTTGTGAGCTGTACTGATTTATTTAAAGGAACCTGCTCAACAATGCTTTTCTGGTTGGAGAGCGGTTGGAAATCATCGCGAGTGATGTGATTTGTGGCTGCGCACCATTATTTCATTGTTTTGGATTGGTATGTGGCCTCTTGCTCACACTTATGTATGGGAGCACAATCGTTCTTCCATCCGACGTTTTCCTTGCAGACGCAACTCTGGACGCTCTTTCCGAAAACAAGTGCACTGTTATCCATGCGGTGTCTTCAATGCTGCAAGCCATTCTAGACCTCCCGAATATGAAAAGCCAGGCGTCAAAAGTGAGTTTACGAACAGGAATTATTGCTGGCTCAAGTTTTTCGAAGAGTTTGCTCGTACAACTTGGTGCGAATTTTGGATTGAAAGATCTTGCATACGGTTACGGTATGTGAATCTCAGCTGAAGCCCACAGCGGTGTAGAGATTTTAAGATAATAGCTAACTTCGCACAGGTATGACTGAGCTTTCGTGCATAGCGTTTCTCACAACGCCATCCAAAGTTTCACTGTTGGATAATAATACCTCCGTTGGCACTATAATGTCGCATGCATATGCCAAAGTAGTGGACAGTAATCTAAGTACTCTGCCTCCAGGGTCGTCGGGTGAATTGCTAGTGTCTGGCATTTCCGTATTCCAAGGGTACTACAAAAATCCGGATAAAACAAACGAGGCCATCATAAAAGATTCGCAGGGACGGGAATGGCTTCGGACGGGCGATCTTGTCACAATAGACACCTTGGGCCGTTGCACCATCATTGGAAGAGTGAAGGATATGATAAAGAGAGGTATTTGAAATCATCCCAGCCAAGATTCGCAGAACTGACATACAAAACGGCTGACACATGAACGTATTTCAGGTGGAGAGAATATATTTCCGAGCGACATCGAACAAGTACTTGAGTCTCACCCAGGAATCAGAGCGGCAGCTGTGGTTGGTGTTCAGGACCCGTACTGGGGAGAGATTGTGGGTGCTTTTGTTCAACGCAACCAGGGTTTCGAGATAGATGAGAAAGGGTTGAAATCCTGGCTAAGAACGAGAATCGCTCCACATAAAGTTCCTGAGCACTACTTTTGGATTGGGGAAGGACCAGGGCTGCCTGATAGCCTACCAGTGAACGCTACTGGGAAGATCGAAAAGGTGAAACTCAGGGACATTGCCAACAGCTTGGTGACAGTGAGAGCTTAAGCAGACTTGATTCTCAGACGAATGTTAGAGAGGATTTGGTAGTGGAAAGCGATGGCGAGAACTGCAGTCGCGATAAAAACGTGCAAGTTCTGGGATGGCTCATGTGAGGAAAAGAGAGCAGGTCTATTTAATGGCGACTCCGAAGAACCAACATTTGAAATATTCAGGACGTCGCATTTTCCAATTTCTAAACATAGATTACCGTACGGGTGACTATTCCATATGG
Source organism: Rutstroemia sp. NJR-2017a BVV2 (assembly GCA_002946415.1). Classification (NCBI taxonomy): domain Eukaryota; kingdom Fungi; phylum Ascomycota; class Leotiomycetes; order Helotiales; family Rutstroemiaceae; genus Rutstroemia; species Rutstroemia sp. NJR-2017a BVV2. The sequence goes on from NJPS01000046.1 coordinate 2,116,675, forward strand.
GGAAGTCGTGACCAAATATCGCCGAACTGTGAGCACATATCAGAACGTCCCAATTAGGCAATGAATATTCCGGATTGTCTCCCGGATTCACCACATTGAGGGTCGTACCGCGCAGATGTTATTGCTTCTGCATTGCCGTCATGGAATATCTCCTATTTCGTAGAGTGTTGGATGTTGGGAACAAAGGGTTGCAAAATTACAAATCAACTTTTTACAAATCATGTTGTCTCCTCGAGCCTCCTGTTATTTTGTTCAAAAATGCTCAAATGGCATAAATCTTCCTTCGTTCTATCGTTCTCTCTCTACATTCATTGTGTGTACCAAAAGAAAAGTCAATGCTTTCTGATATCATTTGAGCCTCATTTCTTCACACATTAGACAGATTCTCATATTTTTGTTTGGCCGATAAACACATAAGTGAGTTTTCCGTAGGCAGAGAACGACGTTTGCTCATTCTGACCTTGCCCTTTCACAGACTATCATGGCGGTCTCAAGCGACCATGAAGTTGTCACCGATGACAAGCCACCTATTAGTGATGCGCCGTCGGACAGCGAAAGACAACTCGAAACTCCTCCTGCCGAGGAGCCTGTCCGAGAAATCACCGGTTTCAAATGGGCGCTGGTAATAAGTGCCATTTCGTCTTCGATCTTCCTATACGCTCTCGACAACACCGTCGTCGCAGATGTGCAGCCAGTCATCATCACTGCCTTTGGTGAAGTAGACAAGCTTCCATGGCTGAGTGTTGCTTTCCTCCTAGGGGCGACTGCAACGAACATGGTCTGGGGAAAAATCTACACCCAGTTCAACGCAAAATGGTTTTATGTCTTCAGTGTCTTCATCTTTGAAGTAGGGTCCGCTGTTTGTGGTGCTGCTCCATCAATGAATGCTATCATCATCGGACGTGCACTATGTGGCATTGGGGGCGCTGGATTGTATGTTGGATGTATGACACTGATTGCCTACACAACGACTATATCAGAGCGTCCTTTGTATATCTCAGCAACTGGACTCACCTGGGGAATCGGTATCGTACTTGGACCCGTTATTGGAGGTGCTTTCAGTGAGTCCTCTGTCGGATGGAGGTGGGCTTTCTACATCAATCTCCTCATTGGTGGAGTCTTTGCGCCAGTGTATATTTTCATGGTTCCCAGGTCAGTACACTTTTCTTTGATCAATATCTTTCCTTAGAGTTTTCCGTGGTGTCCAATACTAACGCGTTGAGTAGTAAGGATGCTCGTCCAGGAGTCGCGTTCAGGGATCGTGCCATCGAAATGGATTACGTGGGAACAGTTCTTCAAGCCGGCGCTTTGACCATGTTCGTGATGGCTATCAACTGGGGCGGCAACATCTATCCATGGAAGTCCGGACAAGTCATCGGCCTATTCGTCGGATCTGGCGTTTTGTTCATCATTCTCGGCTTTCAACAAACCATGACCATATTCACAACTGTGTCACGTCGCATAATTCCAGTCGAATTCTTCCGTTCTCGTACGATTATGATCCTGTTCGCTATGACTGCTGCCTCAGGGTCTTCTGCATTCGTTCCGATCTACTTCGTCCCAATATTCTTCCAGTTCACCCGCGGTGACGGACCCCTAGAGGCAGGTGTTCGGTTGTTGCCCTTCATTGTCGTTATGGTCGTCATGGTATTTGCCAATGGTGCCCTTATGGCCAGATGGGGATACTATATGCCGTGGTACCTGGTTGGTGGTCTCTTGGCTATGGTTGGATCTGCCCTCATGTATACCGTTGATTTGGAAACTTCTTCAAGCCGTATATACGGATACACGGTCATCATTGGTATTGGCGTTGGGATGTGGCTTCAAGCTTCCTTTTCCGTCGCGCAAGCGGTCGTCAAACCGGCGGCCATCGGTTCGGCTGTTGGCTTCATGACTCTGGCGCAATTCCTTGGTATTACCATCACTCTCGCCATTGCAAATGCTGTTTTCCTCAACAGCAGCCAGGATCGCATTATCGAGATTCTCCCAAACGTGCCAATCTCAGAAATCCAGGCTGCCATGCAGGGATCGCGAACCGAGTTCTTTCAAAAGCTTACCTCGGACCAAAAAACAGCAGTGTTGGAGGCCATTGTCAAGGCTATCGATAAGACGTACATTCTAGTCATAGTCGGTGGCTCATTGGTCGCTACTCTGAGTCTGTTCATGAAAAGAGAAAAGTTGTTCATGGCCGCTTCTGTTGCGGCTGGTTAGGCTTGATCGTCTTTGGCTTCGACTCTTGGTGTCTCAAGTCTTCCGTCTCTTGACTGAAGAGTTTGAACTTGGATCGCTGGCTCCCTGTCAACTTTGCACGGCAGCCTACTTTTTCATGGCTTGAGCACATATTCTCCTGCTTTCTTTTCTCCTGCTTGACGCAAAAAAGTTTCACATTCATTCTTCAAAACTCAAATAGTGCATTATATCCTGTACTTATAAAACTAACACTACGCACCCGCATGTCTCACTGGAGTTAGGGGCTTCTAGATGTATTTTAATCAAGTGCTTATGAAGCAATTGAATTCAGATTGTACCTTCCGTGTTAGTCTATTTATATCCATTAGTGCTATTCACAAAACAAGAAAAATCAGATGTGAATTTGGAAACATTACTTCTATTCCCCACGGCACCCACTCCATTATCCAAAGCTAAACTTCTTCTAAAGATTTGCCAGGCTTGGAAGTCGTCGCATCGACTGAATCGATAACTAACTGAAGATTTGTTCTGAATGCATCTTTGACCTTTCTCAAATACTCACCATTGGCATCATTCAGACGGCTTGCAGCACACGGGGATGAAGCCAGTCTCTGCTCAACAGAGGCGATTGAGTCCAGCAACGTGTTAGCTTGCCTTCCTAGGTCCATAACAAGCATCTGTCTCGGTGTAATATCGTTGGTGACTGTGACTTTGTATTGACCAATACTAATAGTGACGGGATGAGATAGATCAGCTTTAGCTATGTGTCCAAAACAAGCGTCTGTATGTTGAAAGACTACCAGGATACAAAGAAGATCCGAACAAGTGATCTGACATCTTGTACAGTCAATCATATCTTGGCAACTTTGAATCACGTCCCTCGTCACTTTGAAAACCTCATCTAGTTTTGGGGTTGGTTTCTCTTCCATTATAAAGGTGATTTTGGGGATATAAAGGGACAATCGCGACCGGCATTGACAGTTATCGAACGACAGCTCTTTCTGTGATGAGTGATTGTTTGAGGAACCCTTGGTGGTAAAATTTCCATTTGGACTCTCGTGAAGACCATTGTAGGATTCTGAAGATGCTGGAGTTGGATACTGAAAAGGCGTGTATGCCGAAGACAACTGAGAGAAGTCCCAGCCTGCTGGGTCCAAATGTGTTGGTGAACGAAGAGTTGTATTCTAGTCAAAACATCCAAATTAGTAACTTTTCTGTAGGGGCTATGTGACTGTCACATACTTGGAAGTTTAGCTCTGGGGCGAGCCAAGGGAACTGTTCTGTAACTTCTTGCGGCCACGCCGCCAACTCCCCAAGGTCCAGTTCCATGCCGTCCGGCATTGATAGATCTGGGCCATTGATTTCAAGATCTGTCGGGATATCTGGTGAAAATTCACTGGCTGAACTCTGCCTTGAACTTGATGGACTCCGGCCATGATGCTGCGACTTGATGTCGGATGAATTGCTGGGCGCAACGTACACGCATTCGATCCCCCTGTTGCTGCATCGCTGACAGTCTTTCTGAGCGTTGCATTTGACCTTCGCCGCACGACAGGCCTCACACGCGGTAATGGGTCGACGGATTAACGGCGTCGCGCCTTGATTTTTGGAACTTTGCCAGTTGAGAATAAACCCGCGAGGTATTCTCGATTTATTTGGGGGACGGTTCGGCATCGTTGGAGACATAAAGAAGTGTTTCCGGCAAGTCGAGACGAGAAGCGCGGGAGTAAAGCGGGAGAAAAGCGGGGTAGCAGAGGCGAGCTGTCTTCTTAAGTTCTTATCTCATTTATGACTACTTGGCCGTGCTCGTGGCGAAGCGAAGCAAGTTCGCCTCGGGGCTGCAGAAAAACGGTGAACTAGCTCTTTTCGACACAGTTGCATCGCACGGGCCACGATCTGCACATGTCGGTGGTACTGCCCAATACCGAAAATGATACTCTACTCTAGGGTGCTCTTCGGCATGGAAAAACCCGGCCGATCGGAGACAACATTTGCAGCGGGCTGCGGGTCACTGCTGTGCGACCAGCATCCTAAAGACCCCGAGATATTTATAATCGTTTGATAGCCCACATATCTGGTGAGTAATTGTGGGTGAGTGGGTAACCTGACTTGAGCTTCAATCATGCCATCAGGCGTATGCTGGCACGATAAAAGCTTATTTCTTCTTTCTGCACCGGAGAGTCGAGGTCAAATGCGGCGAGCGAGCGTGGTACGTGATGTGCAGGCCAAGGGATAAGCTTATGGACCATGGTCCGATCTGTCATGTTCGGTCAATAACTACTTAAGCCATGCAGTAGGAACACAGCAGATGTCGGCCAAGTGAGAGATGTTTCTAGCACAAGTCGCTGATCGACCACAGCGTTTTGAGATCTACGAAGTATATGCGGATGTATAGTCCCCCGGTCCCGATGGGAATAATCTATGCACGCAACACGATTCTGCATGAACCTAGAATCTAACCATAACTGCAGCAGTCGAGTTAACTTCGGGGCGGCAACTGGACGGCCGGCAACTGTGACCCTGCGCTGATGGTACTTAGTACTTTTCTCGTATCCAATCCAACCGGGCGAAATGATGCCACCTGCTTATGAGCTACATATCAACCCAAGGAGTCCAAGGATTCCTTGAACGTCAGCACTATTACTCAACGACTTGGCCTCGAGGATAAATAAGTGTACCCCTAGCACTTCACTTCTAGCACTTTCTGCTCCACAAATAGACAAATAGGGCCATCCTGATGTTCCTATGGGCTTAGCGTCCTGATTGCGGCTAGCTTAAGAACCGTCAAGGCGTACAATTACTAAATCCTTAGAACTAAGCAACATCAATACACTGCTCTAGCTCCATCGCGGAATTTCCCTAAATTGGTCAATGCACAGGAATTGTGTTTCTGCAGAAATGCAGTGTGGCCCTCACCCTCGTGCTGTGTGGCCCTCATCCTCGTGCTACATGGCCCTCACCCTCGTGCTGATGGCCCTCACCCTCGTGCTGTGTGCCCTCGGGCGTGCCGCGTGCGCAACGTCGTTCAGATATGGGGTACGTAGGAGGCTGCCAGGATGCAAAGCATGGGACTTATTTAGGCAAAACCACGGTCCAGTCCCAATCGTATACAGAGGAGCAGTCCCATGTGATTGTTTCAATGATGCAATTGACCTTCCATGTTGGTACTGTATCGCGGTTTTCAAAGGATCGATCTGCTGGTACCCTGGACCCTTGAAACAGACTCGTACAGTGCTACACTGTCAGGGGTAGTGTGTCTACTTGGCGCATAGATCGTCGCTATGGCTGGTTTACTAGATCGAGAATACCCCCGCTACGCGTCGTAGCTTTCTAGACAATGTTCAAGTTATTGGTGTCAGAAGTTTAGCAGCGTTCCCAATGGTAACCTCGGCATTGCCACGTGTTCTGCTTGATATAATTTGTTTATGAAGCAGATAAAACATGATGCACATTATAGCGGGAATGGCGTTTGCGGGGTGAGGTTACATTCTAAATCAAGCTTGTACGTGCTATAGAAAGTCATACTTAAGTCTCAAAGATAAATAAGTGTAGTCCTTGTTCTCGAAATTTCTATATATCGACCAATCAGCTTGCGACAGTAACCTCTGCTATACTACTTGATTGGCTAGAATCAAGATCGTGGAGCGACAGGGACTACTTTTATTTATCCTTGGGACCAAGTAGATGTTTGGGAACTCGAACTGCACGCTTGCCAATCTACCTGGGCTTTGTACTACAAAAATCTCCCATTGGGTCGTTCGTGCTCTTCCTGTAAGATGCGATAGCGCAGTCAAATCCTTCCGATATTCTCAAAAGAGGGGATTCAACGTGTATGTATGTCAACTACCATTTCACATGATAGTCTCGTCGTCCCCTGTAATCAACACGCAGAACTGTTATACGTCACCCACGATACGTAAATTACGGCAAGTGTCGAGCAAGTTATGCCTGCGCTGTAAGTTCTCCCGCAAATTTCATATTCCGCTGCCACTCTTGAAGTTCCGGTTTCGAGAACAGTCTTCTTGCTCACAGCCCTAGCAACTATTTGGCAAAGAGGGAAGAGTTGCTAAAAGTAAACAAGTACACAGTAATACTGATGTTTCGCAGACTTCAGACTCCGACACCTGTCTTGTTTCGCGCGCTTTTCTAGGAATACTCCCATACCACCCAGAGATTGAAGACTCTAGTCTGACCATGCTGCAGAACCCTCTGTGGTCGCTATCCTGTTCTGTACTTACAGAAGTCAAGCCCCTGCGGTGGCGGCCACGAGCTGTAAGCCCCAACAGCTTCATAATCACTATACTTATAGTGGTTTCAATGATCTACCATCTCTAGTGGCTGACGGCTGACGACTGATGGCTGATGGCTGATGGGATGTGATAATTCGGCATTTGAAGCAGACCTAGGTGCAGTTGAGGCTGTTCTCTTCCACCAGGGCTTCTACTATGCCAACATTAAAGAAGCTTGATTGGCATATAATGAGAAAGACCGTCCTGTAGGTTGCATTCAAACCCAAGGTTGTTTCGCAGGCTACAATGAGCCGCTGTTGTTCCTAACAAGTTAGGTAATTACGATGAACCTCTCTCATGCCACGGAGATAGTAGCTTGCCTAGACAAATTCCTCGACCACGAAGCCAACAGCCCAATGTGAAACCAGTTTGTGTGGATGGGGAAGCATTTGACAAGGCACCCGGTGCACCAAAAGTTCCTGCTTAGATGCACTTTTTCGGCATGTCGATACACCTTTCATGTTAAACGTGATTGGGCATAATGAATGCTTTAACAACGATAGAATGTATGCAATCAGTTTACAGGAACTGAAAAGATCTCTCCTCGTTTCCAGAAATGTGATATTTCCAGGCGTGCACGTGCTAAGATAGTGGTGCGTCTTTTAAATGCCTTATATTTCAGGAATTGTGAGTGACTCGAGAAGGCAGATAACTCAACTTAGCAGTACGAAGCTAGTTACTTGCTCGAATGAAAGCTCCCAACATCATATCGCTGGAGAAACACATACATAGGTCTCTGATGAAGATATAGTCGGTCGGCTCTCCTGCGCATTTGAATACCTATCGTCTGGCCAAGGTATTCTCTCCTTGTCTATTTCTACCATCCACCATGAGCTCCCCGCATCTGCATGCCCATCTTATCGCTGCGAAATGAGGTGTAAAAGCACATCGATTGACCTTTACAGTACAGGATTGTCTGCAAAGACAGCGTCAAAGCCAACTCTTACTTCCGCTCACACACGGACGACTCAAAGTTCAGGAACCTCCACGTCCGCAGAAAACCAATTCCCCCTCGATGTGCTACATATGCACTACGCAATTTGACACCACGAACGATCCGCCTACTACCTTCTACCAGTAGAATTGAGATATCGCTACCTCCATCATGTTTCGAGCTACGCCACCAGCTTTCTTCCATCAAATACCTGCCCTCCTTAAATTCAAGCTTCACCAACCTCTTCCCCTAAGCCCCCGCGAATCTAAACAACTACTCGAGCTTCTTACTGTATCGTTTCGAGAACAACTTGACTCCGAACATGGACCCTCGAACGTCGCAGATGCTCCGTCGGCGCATCAAGTCAAAGCCACCAAGACTACCATACAGCCAAAACCGCACACGAGACCTACCGACAAACACATCGAGTCGATTCTGACCAATCCACTATTTAATGTCCGCAGAAACGCTGAAGCTACTACGGCAGCAAACCCTATGTGTACATTTGACCGAGCAGTGGGAACCGGTATGATGACTCTGAAACATGCAGCAGCTTGTTTGCGGGCAGAGAGACAGCGGCTGGCCTCTCTGCATCCAGTTGATTTGACGCAAGGTCTCAAAAATTCCGGTGCTGGTCTTAAGGTTGTAAGATGGCTGAACGCGAGCGGGACAAGCAATGATAACTCCTTTCTGGACGAGCCTCTTTTTGCTTTCAATCTTTTTGAGTTTATGCAGGCGGAAGGCTTGGAAGATGTGTTCTGGGTCTGGATCGACAGAGATATTGATGGATTCCTTAAGTCAGTAGTTAGTCGGGATGTTGTGGCTCGTCGCATCAGCTCTCTTTTTGGGCACAAGAAAATTGCGACGCGGTCCTTTGACGATGCGGTCACCATTTTACAGAGGTTCGCAACCAAAATTCAGAATCTCGATGCTAGAAAGCAACGATCTCTCCTTTTCTCTCCTGGGCAACAACTCTACGATCAGCTTTCTCACAGCCATCCAATCGCCTTGAGTTCTGTGTCGTTAGGAGCTTTCGAGGCTTTTCGACGTATCCTACGCACCATCTATTTGCACGATATCGAGTATTGTAGTTTGGACATCTACCATCCCACTCAGCCATCCGCGGATGAATGCTTAAAGCGTCTGCGATTGCCACCTACTACTTTGCCAGTTTCTGGCCCGCGGAAAGCAGCCTATCCACAGAGAATCATCAATATCTCTCTCACAGCAGCCAAGATACTGTTCGAGCAAGAGCGGGTTGATGATGCGCGATGGATCATGGAATATTTGCGCACAAACTATCCAGAAGAGGTCGGACTAAAGCAGTCATCTGTTGAACACAGAATCCAGAAAGCTCACGAAGAGGAGTCGAGTATTCAATTACTTGAATCTTTAAGTATTGCTTAAGCAATGCTGAACGGCTTGCATCTTACTTATGTTACAGTAGCAAACGACTGCTGCAGGTTTGGTTTGGTTTACATGGCGGGCAGTCACTTTGGGCGTTATCTTTGGGTGGTAGGATACAATTGTGTGCGGTTGCTTAAGTCAATCAATGAACCAACTCTCGTTTGACATGATTCAGGTATGGTCCTCGACAGTACAATATGACGAGTCGAAATCACGTTTGCAACATTGTGAGCTCACAACATAGGCCTTGGTGTATGTCACCGATGGTAAAGAAGTAAGTTTCGGATACTACATCTTTCCTGATTCCTCAGCAGTCTAAGGGACAACAAAATTTTCTCTTTCTATTCTTCCTAGACGGGTGCGGATTATTCATCGTGGTCCATACAGGCCTGTGGTTGATTCAAAGAAACTTGCTCCGCGCGCGGACAGCCATGACGTTATGACCGGCGATTAGTTCGTATCACGTGAAACCCACTCCACCTGCATTAGCTCATGGCAAGGCATTTCCCGTCCGGGCCGACCACAGCTGTCAGCAGAACCTTGGTCGTCGAATCCCTTCACGGTCGAGCTTTTATTCTTGCTCAGAAAGCGGAGCATTGTGTGTACGAACATCGATTGATTGCGCTGCAAGATCGTCAGCGAAGAGAAAGGAGGCTGAAGGGAGGTAGATTATGGAACTCCAATCACAAACAATTTCAAGGTCTCAAGCAAAACATCTTAGAAGCCCTGTGCGTCTTCCCCGCATTTTCCGCGCAACCCTGTCGCTCGATTCTCGGAGGTTAAAGTGTTGGTAGCACTTGATAAGTTAGAGAGAATCTGGTAGAAGTGAATGGCTCGATTCGCGGTAATCAGCAGCCTTCGAATATACCGCATAATACCATTTTAAACTATATACAACCGGGCATTCCTCGGATCTGATTCGTTCGCGAGGCGTTTCCCCTCCCCAAATCATACCACGAACCTTTCCCGACTAGGTCTTCTATCTCGGATTACGAAGTAAAACGGCACGATCTGATCTGGTTAAGGTTGGTTGGTTTTTGTGCCGACTAAGGTACCTCGACCAATTAATAGCGTCATTCCTCGACTTCTGAACATCAACCTCACAACAACTTCTCCCTCTTTTCCTGTCGCAATCCATCAATTAATCTTGCGCATTCGAAGAAAGTGTATCAATTGAATCGCAGCACTTGATCGAAAGCTTTATATAAGACTCATTGACGATTTTTACTGCTGAACGTCCAGTTTTGAAGCTTTGTTTCTTACGTCATTCATACAACATGGCTGCTGACAAGGTCGAAGAAGGTGATAAAGGTGTGTGTTTTTGACTTGTTTTCTTCGCTTTCCGCATCAAGTTGTAACTTAGAGCTGCAATCGCTTGAGGGCTGGGATTTAACTCCTCAAGCCCTGTCAATGTACCTACTTCGATGTAGCTTTCACAATCGCACTCTCACTTCCCACATCTACATCCAGTATTCCATTGTGCTAATAAAGATTGTTACAAACAGTTTCCTGGCAATGGGGTGGCGCCAATCCAGACGGAACAGTAGCTGAAGTGAAAGCTGGGGAAGTTTCAGTTACGAGCAAGAAAGGAAACGAGATCAAGAAGCAGGGCGACGAGAATGGCCCCGCTGTCGCCATTGAGAGGAGTGGAAATGATGTTGTTAAGAAGGCCAGCGAACTGACTGTGGAGAGCAAGGGTGAGGCTGGAGGCAGTACTGAAGAGGAGAAAAATGATACAAATGGAGAGAGCGGGGAGACGGAGGAGGATAAGGAGATCAGTCAAGAAAACAAACCGGAAGCGAACGATACAGAGGAAAAAGAGGATGTGGAGATGAAGGATGGAGATGAGAAGACAGAGGAGGACGTAGAGGAGAACGGCGACGCCAAAAATGACGAGAAGGTTGAATTGAAGGATAATACGAACGGCCAGCAGGAGGAATCCAACGAGAAAGAAAACGGCTCCGAGGCCGAGGCACAACCGGGTGACAAGCGCAAGGCCGACGAAAAGGTTGCCTCGGAGGAGGATGTTGAGGATGATAAAGATGTCAAGAAGCAGAAAACCAACGGCGAAACAAATGGTACTGCGGAGAAAAAGAAACCCGGGAAACCCAAGGGAAACAGCACATCTGAAGGAAAAGAAAAGAAGGCGGCGCCAAAGAAAGAGAAGAAGGTTCCTGCTGTGGGACGGAGTCAGAGGAAGACGAGAAGCCAAGGAGCTGTCTAGATTGGCGGGACCTGGCCTGGGGGTTGATTGTGCGGTTTGATGGGACAGTTAGTTGGAGAGAGCGAATGCTGGCTTATCTCCTCTTTTTGGTTTTACTTTGCCTTGTATATAGGTATGAAATTTTTCGCGGGGAGAAATAGTGGATGGAGCGCTGCTGCTGATAGGATATTATGGGAATCAGGATAAGACAAAACAAGCCGAAATGATACGCATGGACATGGACGATGAAGAAAATGAAGCAACAAACTATCACTTACTTAACCTTGAAATAATCTTTCTCTGTCTCTCGTGATGTTCCAATTGTAAGCTGGCTGTTACCATTGAATTCATCATTCATTTCCAAAGTCATTCATTTCCAAAGTCAATAAGTCGCGAGCATCTGCTCGTACAATAATACCTGCAGATGATGCGAAATACTGCGTCACACACATACTAAGTTAGGGTTAAGCCGAGACAAGGAAAACAACACGAGGAACGGGAACGGGCAGCGTGATTTGTTAACTTTCGGATGTACCGAATGATGCAGCGCCACCAAGAGCAGGGCCCGTATTCAGATAACAAAAGGTGAGGAAAGAAAAGCAGAGCATAAGCAAGTAACATTACACATTATATTGCACAGCCACATAGGGTTGCGGTACTTTGCATTGAGCGTTGGGACTGGGGATTTTGGTTAAACTACGGGGCTACGGGGAAGCGAGGATGGCGATCGGAAGGTGGTTTTGGTGGGTTGGGTTTGTGGAGGAGAGGAGAGGAGAGGAGAGGAGACGAAAGTAAGGTGAATGGGAGGAGTGGTGATATTTGATATTCTCCTGTGATATTGTACTGTACTCAACCATACTCTCGTACCCGGAGCTATTAATAGATAATCCGATCTCTCTGCTGATGGATATGGATGGATAGGATGTCAAGACCCAAGAAGACCACACGAAAAAGTTAGAAGCGGTAGTGCCAGCTTAGCCCGCTTCGAGTATATGCCAAGAGGCTCGGTGGTCGTGCCCGGCCAATCATGCGCGGTGGTGGGCAGGAAGCTTTTGCGTTGGATACGATGACGACGAATGGGATGGGTTTGGCTGTAGATCTTATGAAGGGAGTGTCTTTGTATGAGAAGAGCGAGGAGATGTTGGGTGAATGAATGGATAGATGGATGGATGGACGGATGGACGGATGGACGGATTGAGAGAGTCAATAAGAGAGGTTGCTTTGTGGGAGGATCAAAATAGATGGTTCTATAAGACTTCGCGAATTTGGTGTTCCTTTCAAGGCGGAGCATAAAGGAATTTCACCGCGTGCTGATGGTTGGAATATCAACGTAAATAATAATTATAATAATTCATCGCAGGAAAAACGTTTGGGATTATATAATATTGGTACCGTGTTAAGGCCGGCCCAGAAACATCAGAACATAAGGGTCACTCCATCGTCATTCCATAAAACACCGAAACATCCCTGGCTCATCCACATCCGCATTCACAGGACCAGATTTCATGGCATAGCAAGCAGGGGTGTGGTTTTTTATTGCTTCTTGTGCCTGTCTACCCCCCGTATTTTCACCCATATCTAATCAAGGGAGAGACACAAACGGATACTCAATCTGAAATCTGGGATTAAACGACCACAACCACAACCCACGCTTCCCTCTCCTACAGGAACAGGAGCTTTTCATTCTTTGTTTTCCCTACTTACACACGCCTTCGCTCGCTCGGTTTTGTCGGATTGCCTGAGATACGGATCGTTCTGAATCTTACACACAAACCTTCACTTTTCTCTGGCCTCTGGCCCGCCATCGCCGCTCGCTATCACACAAACACCAACACGATTGGGAAGATGGAAATGGGGACGGGGACAGCGACAGCCATGGCGATGCTGTCGAAACGAGAATCCGACGCCGAGAAAGTGCTCGATCTGTTAAAAAATCCATTTCGAAACGTAGTACGTCTCTTCCCTCCCTTCTGCCCTTCCGCCCGCCATAATCTCTTATCTGACTGTGACGCACGAGAATAGATATCCCAAAAATCCATCTACGCCAGTTTCGCCACATCGATAGGTTTCACGCTGCTCCTCGCTATCGGATTCTCCCTCCTCCGACCCTACAACTCGGTCGTCTACGCCCCGAAACTGAAAGTCGCAGACGAGAAACATGCACCGCCGCCGATGGGGAAGGGACCGCTGGCGTGGCTGGACCCGGTGCTGAAGACGAAGGAACACGACTTGGTGAATCTGATTGGGCTTGATGCGACTATCTTCCTCCGCGTGCTGCGGATGTTTCGGAATATCTTCCTCTGCATAGCGGTCGTGGGGTGCGGTATCTTGATTCCGGTTAATATGATTAAGGGGCAGATTGGGTCGACGACGGATTTTGTGTCGAGGATTACCCCGGCGACTGTTCATGGGAACGCGAATTGGGGCATGACGATCTGTGCGTGGTTGTTTGACATCATTGTGATTTTCTTCCTGTGGTGGAACTACAGAGCAGTGCTTCGATTGCGGAGAACGTATTTTGAGAGTCCGGAATATCAGAATAGTTTACATGCGCGGACTTTGATGGTGGGGAATCTTTTGTCTCTTTTGGGGGGGTTGCGCTTCTGCTAATGGTTTCTGATAGATTAACGATATCCCGAAGAGCTTTCGATCGGATGAAGGGATTGGGAGGTTAATTGATAAGGTTGCGCCAGAGTCGTCGTTTTCGAGAACGGCGGTGGCTCGAAATGTTAAGGAACTTCCGGAACTTATTGAACAGCATAATCAGACTGTGCGGGATTTGGAGGGTTATCTAGCCCGGTACCTGAAGGATCCAGCGAATTTACCGCCAAAGCGACCAGAATGCTCTCCTTACAAGGACGACCCGAATTATGGTTCATATCCTAGAAGCCAAAAGTTGGATGCTATTGAGTATCTTACTGCACGTATAAAGGAATTGGAATTGGAAATCAAAGAAGTTCGTCTTTCTGTGGATAATCGAAACCCTCTTCCATATGGATTCGCAAGTTATGAGGCTATCGATGAAGCCCACAGTATTGCGTTTGCGGCCCGCAAGAAGCACCCCCAAGGCACAACTATCGTACTCGCTCCTCGACCGAATGATATCATCTGGAAGAATATGCCGCTGAGCAGGAGTACGAGGAGGAGGCGACGAATGTTGAATAATATGTGGGTTGCGCTACTTACAATTGTCTGGATGGCGCCAAATGCAATGATTTCGATATTTTTGGTCAGCTTGTCGAATCTGGGAAGTGTGTGGAAAGCATTCAACATCTCTTTGGCAGCTCACACTACGTGGTGGTCAATTGTGCAGGGTGTTGCATCGCCGGCAATCACGTCTTTAGTCTATTTGGTTTTACCCATTATTTTCCGTCGTCTGTCGGTGAAAGCTGGAGATCGTACTAAAACCGCTCGTGAACGTCATGTTACTGGAAAGCTGTACACGTTCTTCGTCTTCAATTATCTGATTGTTTTTTCGATCTTCAGTACAGTCTGGACTTTCGTCTCGATTGTTATCCAGAAAACGGACAACGGACAGGAAGCATGGAATGCTATCTACGAGACGGATTTGGGCTACTTGATCTTCCTCTCGCTTTGCGATATTTCTCCTTTCTGGGTGACTTGGCTACTGCAGAGAAATCTTGGTGCGGCTGTGGATTTGGCTCAGCTGTGGACTTTGGTGTGGAGTTTCTGTTCGAGGAAGTTCTCGAGCCCTACACCACGTGAGATGATCGAACTGACTGCACCACCTGCGTTTGATTATGCAAGTTATTATAACTACTTCTTGTTTTATAGCACAGTCACTTTGTGTTTCGGAACCATCCAACCTCTGGTCATTCCCGCCGCCGCGATGTACTTTTCACTTGATGTCTACTTGAAGAAATACCTTCTTCTCTACATCTTCATCACCAAAACGGAGTCAGGTGGTATGTTCTGGCGCATGCTTTTCAACCGCATCATCTTCGCCGCCGTCCTCGCAAATCTCGTCGTCTTCCTCGCAACCTGGGTTCAAGGGGACGGCCAACACATGGAAGCCTACAGCGTCGTTCCTCTTCCATTCATCATGCTCGCATTCAAATTCTACTGCAGTCGCACGTTTGACAACAAAATCCACTACTACTCCGTCCGCAACGCGCTCAAAGACCCCGAATCATCACGCTCCATGCCCTTTGGCTCCAAAGGCGACAGACTCGCTTCTCGATTCGGTCACCCCGCTCTATACAAACCTCTCATCACACCTATGGTTCATGCTCGCGCTCAAAATATCCTAGCTTCCATCTACGGCGGCCGTCTTACAGATTCTAATCAAGCCGGTTCCGGGGACGTCATGTCTGTCTCGGGATACTCCGACACCTACGCTCTCGACACCATGAAGTCCGGTCAACCCGGGCGCTCGGTGTCCAAAGGCGGCATGCCGGGCTTCGAAATAGTACCGGAGAATCGCCTCGATTTCTCATATTATAAACAGAGAGCCGAATTCGGCGAAGAGCACGGCGGAGGCGGCGGTATTTACGGCCGCGCGGAAGATATCATCCGCAGTGATACTCCTGGCAGCAGTCGTTGGGGCGGGCCGGACTCTAGACCCGGAACGCCGGTCGGGGGCATGGGCGGCGCGCAGATGTATGCGGGTGCGAATTCGCAGGCGGGAGATATTGGGATGGTGGGTGGGGGGAGGTATTGGGATGATCGGAAGGATAGTACGGAGATGTTGGGGTTGGTGCAGGGGGCAAGTATGCCGGGGGTGGTGCCGGAGGGGGTGCCGTTTGCGGCTACGCTGGGCGATTCCATGAATTCAAGAGCACCGGGGATGCTGGGGGGTGGGCCGGGTGGGTATGGCGGTTTGCCGCAGGAGGATTTGGATCCCGGGGTGGGGGTCGAACATGATCCGATGAGTTATGATTATTTCAGGGGGAAGAGGACGGGGAGGTAGATGAAGAGGTAGAGGGAGGGAGGAGAGGGGGGTTGTATTATAGTTGAATGAATGGATGGATGAGGGATGGTATGAACGATGAATGCATTGGGTGGTGTTTTTTTCACTATTTCTATTTCTTTTACTTTCCTTGGCCCTTGGGAGGGTACTATTATAGGGTACGGAATGGCATGGGATAGAACGGATAAGGTTGGCTGGGTCTGTCTGAATGGATGCATAGATGGATATCGGTCGGCTGGGACGGTTTTCAGCCTGTGGGTTGGGTTGATTTGGGTATTTTAATGGTTGTGGATATTTAGCGTGCGTACATGGGGTGGCGTTTACGGGGAGGGGGGAGGGGGGTGGATTGAGGTGGAATAGGGGGCGGGGGGACTGGGGGAGCTGATTAGGCTGATTAGGTGGTTGGTGGGTAGATGGTTGAGTTCTAGTAGAGTGGAGTAAAGTAGAATGGAGTAAAGTGGAATGAAGTGGAGTGGAATATAATTCATTGTATATACTCTGACCTGACCTGACCTGACCTGACTTGCTTTGATTCGTTTGACTCGACCTGATCTGATGTGATTCGGTCCAATCTCTTATACCCCACTAAGTAAGTTAGTAAGGTTAATAGAAATAGCTTGTTTATTTTGCTGACTAGGTGGGATGGGGATGATAGGGCATATTATTGTTTGTGCTAGATATATTGTGTGTGGATGGGTTTGGTGAGGATGGGTTTGGGGATCTTATTGAGATGGGGAGGAGGGGAGAGGGAGGGAAGAGGAAGGGAAAAGGGGATATAGGGGTTGGGGGAGGTAGGGAGTGGAGAGGAGGTAGGGAGTGGTAGGGGGAAGCGAGGGAGTGGAGTAGAGAGGGTGGGGAAGAGGTGGGGGAGGCGGTGGAAAGGAGTAGAGACCGGGGGAGTATACAGCTACGCACGAAAACGTACGGTCACCATACCATGGCTATCTGCATCTTACTGTCGATAAAGAAGCTCCTCGGTGAAAGTGTAGTGAAGGAAGAAAGGAAGGGGCTTCTGGGTTAATGTAGGAGATTGGTCATATACAGTTAAGGAGGGAGTGTTATAGTAGTATGTCGCAGTTAATGAGGTTGATGTTAGTAAGGAGAGGGGGGAGATTGTGGAGCTGGGACTCTGTATCTGGATGGTCATGATGATGCTGATGATGGTTTTGGTAAAGAAAGGAATGAGGAAGGGACAGGGAGGAAAGGGGCGGGGGAGGGCTGGAGGATGGGGGAGGTTATAACTGTGTGTTTAGATGACTTGCGGTGTTTTATATAACACTTTTCGCTCTAGTATTGAATTTTGCGGTTGTGGAATGGAAAAGAGATAGAGATATGGTGGATTTTTATCGATCATCAAATTGACAGAATGAAGTTTCAATGGCTGGAGACTACTGCTCTGTTGAGTGAGGTGGAATAGACATTTCGGGATGGGATATATAGTCTGTGTGGTATGTGTGGTGTATGTGGTGTATGTTTCTTGGCGGAAATTTCTGATTTTGGTGCTGCGCTGGGAGAATATAGAGAGAAAGCGGGGAAGGGGGCGCGGTGCTCAGGTTTTAGTCCAGAGGTCGAGGAGGGGGACGTCTAGGCTGAGAAATTCCGTACCTGTAAGTAAGTTTTCCCACCTCTTCAACCCACCGAGCAACCCAGTCAGGAGTTGTATGCGCCAGAATGAGCTCGGGCATGATCAGTAGGTAGTCAATATCCTCTTCAGTTTACCCACTGGGTACCCCGTAGTCATCGTAACCCATCCATGGGTGCTCCAAGCCCGTGGGATGACTTGGGGGTAGGCTGCGCAAACGGTTAACCGTGGGATGCTCATGGTAGTGCCAAGACAATCCGCGGATTATCCGCTGCGGAGCGGATAGTTGAAAATCCAGATGGTTAGTCCACGGGTACCCGGCGGATGTCCGTCGACCCGTGGGTAATCCAACCCATCCATTCAATAACCGCCACGCAATTAAGAAGAACTGGGGGTTTCGGGAACCGGGCAGGTAACTCCGGGAATAACAGTTCCTGAGGGTGCGAAGGCGCATTCGGCTTTCTGGACCGTTGCTTTGAACTCATCTTCACGATTTTTTATCCTGTCAACGCAATCTGGAACAGCATCGTTGATGAGCAATATATAGTCATTGTTGGCTTTCTCGTAAGAGCGAAGAGCTGTCAGGATGGGTTCGGTGTCAGATACTGGAAGGCTTTCGCGCTTGCGAATGAGGAAGGATAGAGAGTCTTGGTAAGATAGAGGTACTTGGGGATTCATTAGCTTTCCATCTTTATGACTGACAGATGAGAGCCACCTACTCTGTAAAAGTCAACGTAGATCGTTGATTGATCCCTGAGGTCGAGTGTCTCAATACTGGTTGCGAGTCAGATCTGGCTGTGCTCTAAGGCTTTCTGCATATGAGACGTTCTTACGGGTTTGATGTGATATCTTTGATGTTTTGTTTTAAACCGAATGCCACGACTTCGAAAAAATTGGGGATAGCCTTCGAGGTGTTAGTCTTATTCTTACCAGTGAAGAGAGTAGTCACATACCTTGGAGGTATCTAGGACCTTATGTAGGAGATATCTATTCAAGATGACGGTTTGAACTTCAAGAACTGAGAAGGCCGTGGACAAGTCTTTGGCATTCATGCCTCTTTATTGAATGATTGCAGGAGCGGCCGATGCCGCGCTAATCATGGCGAACATGAAAATCTTGAAGAAATGCATGATAATTATCTTAGTAGATGCCGCAAGCACAGAGATATATCAAAATATTCAGAAGCTGAGATGGTGGAGTGATTAGAGACTTAATTGCGAAGCTGATGATGATGGTGATAATAAAGATGATGATATTTCGTCTTATGTGAATGACATCCCTTTATACTTGACTCTGTAGCAGAGAACACCGTATTTCTTGCGACTTAGTGTCTCTGTAGGGTGGGAATTAGTGCTTTCAATATTTTGTATACGTCTCAATTTCCTACTGTAGTGAGACATTGTTTCTTAGGGATATCATTGATAGGTTGGTACTACTAATATTGACTGTATACTGATGTACTGGACTTCTGGATGGAATGTACTACAATAACCTGATTAGGAAAAAAGTTCGCCTCACAATTGCCTAAACAGGATATCAAATTCCCTGAAAAAATTGAAAAGCACTGCATTCTAGTATTTCAGTATATCCTTAGTATTATTAAGCTGGCTGATATATGTATATAAGTGGACAAAAAAGAACTTTTGGTATAATATGAAAGGTAACTCTGTAACCAATAAACTATGAGACAGAATTCAGGGCTTGTGTAACTGTGAAACCGAGAGATGACGCCGCTCCAAAAGTGTGACTGCTATTCGATGGGTCTGGCCTTCTTATATAATCGTACTCTGTTCGAATATCGCTCGAAGAGTTCGTCACGTTGACCCTCTGCACGAGGAGTTTGTGACATCTCAGGTCTGCCTTTCGAGGCGCTTTAATGACAACAACTCGTGTCTAGTGCAATAAACACAGCGCTTGCCAGTGTCTCAAACTTAGTCCAACCCAGACCTTGCATATCTGTGTTGGCCCTGCGTATCAGGATCTTTATCGCATGTCTTGCGTACATCAGGATCTGAGTCGGTTCTACCCACACTGACCTTAATTGCACCTCACATTTTCATACCATGTTTCAATCACTGATTCACAGTACATGATCGACCACATGTTGCGGCTGCAGATTATCGGGGCCTCTGATGATAAGCGGTATATTTTGCTTGGTTCTGTGATTGGGCACGATAATATTCGAAATGTCAGGTACCCGGGGTGTCGAGACAGGATAGGACGTGGGACGGACTATTGGTGACTTTCAGCCGTGAATAGCTTCAAATTTTTCGCTGCGGGAAGGGTTGTGGGCTAAGTGCCAAGAACGTGCTTATCACTCGGTCAGACCTAGTGCGTAGATTGACAGCAAGGTTAATCTTCTCATGGAGCACGTATAAGGACACTTGACCGCGAAAAAATAGAGCTTCTTGTCGTCATACGCGGATATGGTTGATGAGCAGGACTGACTCTTCTTATTTGGCTGGGACAGTAAAAAACACACAATTCTAGATATGCAACAACCCGAAAAATCACAATCAGCTGACATCAAACCAATCAAATCATAACCCCTCCTCAGCGTCCAGCCACAACATCACCCACTCTCAAGCCACTCCCCACGTTGCGGAAGTGCGTCCAGGGGAAAGAAAGCATCGGTGATCATTAATCATAATCGCCTGGTGGGGAAGGTTGTCGTGTGCTTGATCTGCATGCAGCAGCGGGGAAAAGTATAATATCTATTTCAGATGAGAAATGGATTGAACTTGTACCTAGCTCTGTGCACTCTTTCCTTACCTGCATTGCATATACTGAAATCGCTCCTTCTCGACTGTGCGGTGTATTACTGATTAATACACTACTGCTGTCTGACATAACAGCATTTGATAAATAGCTACCTTTCGCCGCGCTCCTTACGTAGTGAGCATCCTTTTATTTTGTTTCTCACTTATATACTCCTCCCCCTTCCATCTCCTGCATAAGTTAACTTAACCTCGCTCACCAAGGAGTAGGTGACACAAACTTCCTACCTCCATACTACCTCCGCAATTCACATTCCCGACAACAGCACGAGCAAACCACACCATGTTACCTTCCCCTTCCGTCATAGACTGCACATCCATCAACTCGCGTATATGCTTGGCGGCTGTATTCGTAATGTGATGCTTGAGTGAACGCGAATGAAGGGGCATGACGGATTGATGGCGGAAAGGTGCAGATTTGTTGATTATGAAACAAAACGAATCGCTCAGTTTAGAAGGCAGTGAATGTACTTTTGATTGGATTTTAGGGGCTTCTATTTGCGATTTCTGGGCAGGTCTTTTTGGGCAAGACTCAGGTGGAAGTACTGAGGGGATGAAAAAGAGAGGGATTGAGCAAGTTTTAACAGGAAGGCAAGTAACCACTCCGTACTTTTCATTGATGGGAGAATAAATAATATCTATATTGAATATGCGATGGAGATGCGCCGTGCGCAAATACGATGAAAACAAGCAGGAGACAAGAGAAATCCAGTCCGATGTTACCTGCCGGTTACCTTTCGCTCGTACCATCGCATAGGAGGATATGTTACAATGGTGAAGACGGCGCTTAAGAAAATGCCCACATCTCCTCCATACGGTCCGAATTTGAGCGCAATTGGTCCTGATGCAATTATTAGTCACTGAACGGAACAGGAAAGTGAAAGAAAGAGGATATAGTGTACTTACCGACATACCAAACTTGTGCCATACCGGGTAAACCACCAGCGAGGTATCCAATCAACAGCGACATGACAGCGGCTAAACCCCAGGGTAATTTACTCGGCACGTCCCAAACATTCAGATTGTAACCCTCCTTGCGACGGAACCAGACGTCTTCGATTAAGAGGATAAATGTGAACGAGACGGTCCAGTAACCCAGCAGGGATACGAAATCGCTAACAATGCTGGATAAGTGCGAGCGGCCGGCAATAGCCAAGACGGCGATGACGAGAGCGTTGACGAAAGACCAGACGAAGCGGGGGATGGCGTGGAAGTAGTGGCCGAGAAGTTGGAGGGAGAGACCGCTGGAATAGTTTACCGCGACGTTGTTTCCGATGACAGAGAAGACGAGGAGAACAACGCAGAACTTGGCGAAGCGGTATGGATGGTAGGATTGGATGAGGAGACCACCAAGTCCGTGGTTTACGTAGGCGTCTGTGAGGTCTGGGTTGGCTGTTGATGCGAGCGCGGCATTTCCGATACATGCGCCGATGACGGTTACGAATATTGTAGGGATGGAAATACCGAAGATGGTAAGGAAGAAAATCTTCCAGCCCTTGGTCTTTGCGGGGTAGTTGCAGTAATAATCCGAAGCCATTGAACACCATCCGGACGCAGAGGAGAAGCAGACGGCGAAGAAACTGAGCCAGGAGCCAGAGAATCCAAGACCAGTTTCAACACCTGGAATACTTGCATCCATCTTTGGCGCAATTTGACCAATCAAGATACACATGAGTATGAATGTCATGATCCATGAGTACTTCTCCCAAGTGTGAATTATCTTGAATCCGAAAATGGACACAACATAACTGAGGATTGCAATAATGACGATTCCGACAGCAATTGTCATGGTATAATTCGAAACGGCAGCTAGAATTTGTCCCACAACGACCATGTTGACCACAGCGAAACCCCCACCAATGATGACATTGAGAAGCGAGCAGAGCTTAGCGCCGTAGAAACCGAAAGAGTATCGAGATGTCGAAATAGCACGCAGACCGAGCTTGAGTATTGTCAGCCTTATCTTCACCACATATCAGAAGAATTGGTATGGCACTCACCCTTGGACCCAGAGTACCGCAGTAACCTGTACAAGCAGCTCCCAAAATAGTTGCGACAACGATTGCGCCGACTGATGCACCGAGAGATAAACCGTAGACTTCTGGATCCGGACCTAGAAGACCAATTGGAAGGGTACCGACATGGCATGTCATTGACCACCAGAGCAAGAAGACGTTGAGAATGGACGGAGGTTGCTTGTCCTCTTCGTGAATGCGATCGATTCCCTGCGTCTCGATTCCCATCTTCTCGTCGAGCCATTCTTCCCCACGTCGCAGCTTGCGCAGGAAACCTTTCTTCTGCTGGAGCTCTCTCGCCAGAATTACTTCTTCGGATTCGCCCACGGAATCGGGCGTGCCATCGTCGACCACAGTAGAACCGAGGTCCTTTTCGAGGCGGCCGGCCTCCAAATCATGCGAATGCTTTACAGCATGAGCATGCTTGAGGTCGGCTTGATCACCATGGACGAAGTCTGACATTGCGCCAAAAAGGATTTCTGGTCACTGTTGAGAGGACAGAAATCGAGAAAGATAAAAAAAGCTGCTGCGGAGGGTAGGACAATTAAGAGAGAGAGGGGATACCACCAGGCTACATATGTATGCAACGGTAATCCGAGGCTGGACATTCTAGAAGATTAACCAGCAGCATGGGAAAATCCTTACAGATCTCGGCGACGAATCAATTGCACGAGCACGATAGGTGAGCTGTACGAGCCTTGATAAGGACATGATGGACATCGCGGACATGGAAGCTTGAAGCAGCTGCAGCCGTATTAGTGGTTCATGGAAGATAAGGATACTGGTTGGTCGAGTCTTGGCTGTTGCTGCATCAGGAAGGTCTTTGGTGAAAACTGGGGATTTGGCGAGGGGCGAGGTACAGAGTCGGACGCCCCGTTCGCGATAACTTCAATCGGCCGACAATGCCCCGGCTAAGCTTGCTTCGCGTAGCATCGGCAGACGCCGCGCACCACTGCTTGAACACGTCTCGTTGGATAGATTAGTAGATAGCGAGACCTATTGGAGCCCAGAGGCGAGATACGGGCCACAGATACTTTCGTAAAATAGATAAATCTCCACGAACTAGATGAAGCTTCACGATAGCGGCCACATAGAGCGTTAGCCATCGTGTACTTTTCAGCTAATCGCTCTAGTCGATAGGGGAAAAGCGTACAATGCAATAACTGGTCAATCGATAATGAGAAAGAGGAGCCACGAAAATGTGTCATGCGGGGCATCGCGTAACAGCATAACTTATAATGCTGTGAACGGACAACTTTTACTTGTGTTCGTCCGGTGGCACGAAATTTAGAAAGATCGTTTTCGTACGAGCTTGGCTGACACGCTGACAGGCAGGATTTTGGCACCACGGTGCGACGGTGCGACGTGATACAGGATCGAAAGTGGCGGGATGTCATCACGTGGCGATGTTGGACAGAGTGTGATTGTTGTGTAACGTCATGTCTGTGTTGTTGCTGTGGGAAGACAAGATGATGTTCACGGAGTATATATAGATGGGAAGACACAGCTCCCGAGACAATACGGAAGTGATATCGGAGGATTGGCGCCAAGGTGCTTGTCGCCATGACGGCAGTACCAAGCTTGAACCCAAATTTGACGACATCTCTTGGAATTTTTGTTTCTGATTGAAAGGCTCGAGAACGGCTGTGAGGTGTAGCTGCACGGTGCTGCTGCTGATCTAGCCACCGCCAATGCCTTCGTTAACTACCTGAAGCCTGTGATACATCGACCTATCTGTCTGGTTTTCGTTTTTTATTTCTTCTTTTTTGTTGATACTGCGATGGCTGAGAGTCGCAACTCACCGATAAGTGCATCGTGCAAGAGCTCTTAATTCAGTGGCACCTCCCCAAGTAAGTTGTACGCCGTGTCTTTAGATTATGTCGCCCTCAGCCACGAAGTGCAGGGTTTCTGTATTTCCAAGGTCGCTGCTTCTTCAGGTAGCATTTCACGGTCAGACTCTGCTCATGTGATAGTCGAGTGCTCTGTGGTATATACCTTCCGCCAAAGAACGAGACTGAGTTTGTGTGGGCGGAAATATGAGCATTTCTTCGCGTATGGGTCGAGATTGTAGTCGGCATGTGGTGATGAGAGGCCTATATCGTGGGCTGCCAGTACTTCAAGCCGAAACGCCTTTATCATTTGCTTTTCCACCAGTTGGTCGTGTCAGTGTTTGGTTAGCCGTATGGAGGTATTTATGACCAATGATGGGTACAGGACGAGTTGTCTTGTAACTGTCTGTCTACTCTGAGAACTTCTTTTTGGTCACAGGAGGTTTGGGGTAGACGCGATGTATCAGAGAATGTAGCTACTCTCATAATCAATTAATGGACTCTTTGGATAAGTGACGTTTCACTGACTTGTTGGGTATTTTTTGGTCTCACAGCTGGGAATTCATAGAAAACGGAGACGTTCTCTTCCACCCAAGAAGAGTTCACGGCAGCACGAAGAGACATGTTGCGCCATTCCATGAAATTTGTGTTGGAACAAAACTGCGCCGAGAGGTGAAGCTAGCTGAATCAACTATACAATAACTTTACATCCGCGTACAAACAACAGAGAACGAAATGGTATATCCTTGGGATACTAATCGCATCCAAGTTTTCGGGACATGCATGTAAGTGAGTAATTGGAATGCCTTCTAGTAACGCCGGGCTACCTAAGTCCATCAAACGATTTCGGCATATTTCAATACATCAACCCTCATGCAATGTAATCTAAAGGGAACGTTCAAATGTTCCATTAGCTCATCTGTATCTTTGAACTTACGCCCGCAACCTGGTGTCCCGTAACGAGGGAAATCGCAAACAGTTTCGCTTCCGACCGTGTGTCTGGCGCTACACATTTCCTGAACCCAATCATTAAAGTCATTAACATATTTTTTTGCGCATTTAGCCCCAATTTCGGTATCGAAATGGGCAATCAAGCTGTCCTTTCTCGTGAACCGACCCCCACAGCCATTGTCGTCGACATGGACACATGAATATCCCTTGAAACTATGGATCCTTTCATGTCGATTGCGGTCTTTGATTCTTGTAAAAGCTCTTTTACAAGTGCTACACGTATACGGCTTTTCTTCGGAATGGACTCTCAAGTGCTCCTTCAGCGTAGCCTTCCTTGTATAACTTCGAAGGCAATCCGGACAACAATACTTTTGCTTCTTGCCCGGACTCCCAAACTTTTTGGTACATTTCCAACAGTCGAGTGAGCTCGTCATAGTGCAATCCTTGCCACATGTTCGGCAGCAACCTTGCTTTGGTGCTTGTTCGGGGCTGCTAGGACTTTGGCGGGTTTCTTCCTGATCGACTGTGTTTCCACTGGAGGAGGGCTCTTGGTTAGGAGACGCAGATGCAGATGATGAGCCAGGGTGTGTGGCTGGTGGGGAAAAGGAAGTTGGAACCGGCGCATCCCGGTTATCGATATGCCACGGATTCAGCGTGTCCCCACGATGCAAAGAGTGAAGGACACCTGCAGCTTCCGCGACCTGTCGCTGTGAACCCGGAGCTCTGGAGTTTCTTTGACCCGTAAGAGATCCTGTGGGATCTGGAACTTCGAGCTGCTGCTGATTTGTGTACGGAGGCCAAGTTGAATGAACAAGACCGTTGTGGGAATTTGAATTCGGAGGCAAGGATGTGATGGTTGGATTTTTGTTGGCGTTCGGCGCAGAGGAGACGGAGACACCAAACCCCCAATATATTTTATATTGGAAGTCATCGATAGCATCTATCAATGTTCTTATGTGAAAGAAAAGATACGGGTCGGCCTCACCATGATGACGGCGAAGGGATGCAATCAAGTTCTCTAGCCTTGCGATAAGTCCGTGCGTTGTGGTTGTGTCTACCAACGGCGGCGCTGGGGAGCTGAAAATTTCTGCCATGATGGCATATATTGTATTTCTCCAAATAGGGACGAATAGCCGATAGAGTAACTGGAAGTTCAAGAAGTTTCGAATGTGCGAGATACTCAAAGCAATAAATATTTGCGGATTGTTGACGAGGTAATAATGAGCTGTATAGGTATGCGATTTACAGGGCCATGATATTGTTTTTGTATCTGCGAGTAAGATTCTGACAGGGCCATGATTCGACCAATATGCGTTTCGCATGGCCGGAACACAATACACAGTCGCGATTCTTTGCAGAGCCGCGGTACCTTTACAGGGCCATGATTTTTCAAAGCCCTGACCTTTCACGGTCCGCCATTCTTTGCAGGGCCAGGAATTTTCCAAGGCTAATTATAT
Organism: Rutstroemia sp. NJR-2017a BVV2; assembly: GCA_002946415.1. NCBI lineage: Eukaryota > Fungi > Ascomycota > Leotiomycetes > Helotiales > Rutstroemiaceae > Rutstroemia > Rutstroemia sp. NJR-2017a BVV2. The sequence goes on from NJPS01000046.1 coordinate 2,143,239, forward strand.
AACGTCGTGATTTTGCATGGCCATGAATCTGCAGGGTTACCAATTACCAAATACCAATGATGCGATCGGATCTACCGACGCAATTACACTACTTTTGTGCTTCCTGGCCGGGGGGAACGCAATTAATTGCGATGTGATTCTTTGCAGGGCCACGATTTTGCAGGGCCAGTGAACCAGAGCTCCAGATGTGTTAGTACCTCGATGAAATTTTCTCGGTACAGTTATAGCCTACTGACAAAATTGTATCAACATTATGTACGGGTGCAATATTTTGTTTTGCTTGATCCAATGCAGCTGATGTGTGCGTTTGATAGGACATGTACACATTCATATACACATTATGGTAGGTTGGTCTTCCCTTTCTTCCGCGAGCAGGCGTGCAAGACTTCCAACAAAATTACCCCAGAAATACGTGATGAAAGGGAACCATAAAGTAGATTGTCCAAGAAGTGATTTTGCAGGGCCATGAGTGTACAGTCCAGATGCGACATGCAAAAAAAAGAGAATGGAGAACGGCAACAAGTACTGCAGTTATACCCTGTACTGCCAGGTACATTGAGATTCATGACATCTATCCATGTCGCCTTTCATCGTGCAGCAGACATGACATTGCTGGGCCTTCGGAATGTTCTCGACCCCAGAAATCCTGCAGGGCCATGATCTTCGAGCCCGCTTTACCGGTTCAAACTGGTGTGGCGGTGCAGAAATTGGTTTCCTTATTGTCAGTGTCTGGGGTTCTGCTCCTTCCGACGCAAGACCAACAAGTGACTGGAAAAAGGCAAGTATGAAACAATGCCAATGATCTGCATCCAGATTGCAGCAACGCTAGATTGCTTTGGTCTCGATGATGTTTGCATTACTCCCAGCTGATATCCTCCCCCCAGCACCGAATCTGGCCCACGGGGTACGTATCCGGGGCCAGAACTAGTACCGACCAGGAACTCTAAGGTCGAATCTTCCTCCCACTGTCCTTCCGCCAGGCTTCCTAGTCGACAACGGAAAAGTCCAGGCCGGTAAGTTGCCCTCCACAGTAATTTTATTTTTTAATATAACTATCTACGCCATATGGAAGGTGAACGGCTAACCAAAACTGATTCTGCTACAGTAAATTCGTCTTGGCCAAGGATAGTGGAGTGTGCACACCCAGACCGACCGTGCAGGGCCATTCAAATTCAGTCGCATTTGTATCGCAAACGCTCACTCCACGCTCACGCCCACGCTCACACCCGCAAACGCTCACTCCATACTTCCACTGACCGCAGACCTTTCCTCCAAAAAATCAGCCTGCTTTTCTATTAACCTTCCTTGCTAAACCATGCATTTTTTGCTTACCCTCTGTCTGACCTGCTTGTGTACATTTTCTTTTCAACCTATCACATACCTAGAAGACTACATTCGGTAAGAATCTTCGATTCAGCATCGCCAGCATTGTTCTGTCTACATTATTTTGTCTGCATTGTCTTGTCTTTTCAGCAACTTAGAAATGCCGACGACGCTGACAGCGCCAGGACGCATACACATCGGTCCAAAATCGTGTCTTGAACCAGCAGGGCCATCTGGAGGGATGCTGGTAGTATCATGTATAAAGCATCTGCTCTCGCTCGTATTTCACTCTACTCACTTCGAGTTTTCGTACAGCAATCACCACCGCGCATAACAACCATCTCCTCTCGCTCATATTTCACTCTACTCACTTCGAGTTTTCGTACAGCAATCACCACCGCGCATAACAACCATCTCCTATTTCACTTTACCATCGCCATAACATGGCTCCTCTATCGACCGAAAGTCAACAAGCTCAAAACATCTGGACGCCTGATGTCATTGCAACGATTGTTTATCGGGTTATCATGGTTATTGTTAGCCTGATATACATTTGGAGAAAAACATACTATTCCCCGCGTCGGGTAGACGGCAGTAAGCCTAAATGATCCCTATCCCCCCACAGCAAAGCCCCTTAAAGTTAAGGTTATGTCGCTAACCGCCTATTCCACCCCAACAGTGGAACAATTAAGGTTACTCCACCTCCAGCTCCTCGCGGCACAGACGTCAACTTCGCAATCTACAACACACGAGCCGATAGACCCTTCCACTACGACCAACGCTCCGAAATCAACAACTGCGGCTGATATCATGGCAGTCACTGCGCAAGGCCTTGGATCTGTCGTCTCAACGGTGCTCAATGACGGGAACGACGACGGACCTTCTTTGACATTTAACACCACTTCCTATGGTGTAACGGCCTCGCCCGAGCGTGTGAAGCACAGAGATGACGGATATTTGGAATTAGCAGCTATGAAATAGCATCTTTGGGTGGTGGTCTTAAACGTTGTGTCAAATACATAGCGTGGTGTTAGGCGCGGGTAGGCTAGCGGCCAGGCTAGTAGGATCTACATCTGACCGCGGAGTTAATTGTAGAACTATTTATGTACATTATTTTTCACTATCTGGATAATTGAACTCGGGGTCAAGACACCCAGTTTGAGGTCTCGCTACAAAATGATTAGCTCTTTGTAATGTTCTCCCTGCCCGGTTCATTGTCTGCTGCAGAAATCTTGGTAGGCTGCGAAATGGGTACCCATGGGTGGGTTTTCCAGTTGTCCAGCTACCCAGCAGGGGTGACACCTACCTGAAATGGCCCCGTGATAGCCAGTACATTAAGTAGGTAGGAAAAATGGCCCCAACCCACCCAATGGATACCTATCAGCTATCATAACCCACCCATGGGTGCCCCAACCTGGCGAATACCCTACGGAGGTACCCTCCCGGTGGGTAGGTTCACAGCCTAAGCCTTGGCCTACGCCAATTCTAGAAGTTGCTTTATCATTGATATTTCTGCAGTCTCGTTATTTAATATCAAAACAAACATCACCATCAACTCGCTTTCTAAATTCAGTAGGAACAACCATAGGCATAACACCCCGGGCATGAACACCAAGATGTACTCCTTCGCTACAGCAGGTATATCCGTATCCCAGCACACTCTTTGGAAATGCGAAAAGGCCTTGCTATCCCCGTTTTCTTTCGCTAAATGTGATCTACCACCAAATCGGGCATGGGTGGTATGTTCAACGCCTGGTTCCATGCCTTGTTCTCGTACGGCATTCGTCACATTAAAGAATTCAGAATAAGTTCTGCGAGAAAGCTGAAAACAGTTGAGACTCATGAAGAGTACAAAAATCATGCAGTTAGATTGGCTTCGCTATTCGCCGCATTCTCCCCATAGCTTGGCATGCTGATGTTCCTGACCCACCACTCAGGTGTAGCGCCTGAACTGGCTTCTCGGGTAAATTGACTGTCCAGATGAGTTATGAGTGTCTAATGCACCTTCGGTTCGCCCTATTACAGAGGTTTGAGATCGAGTAGCAGGACCGCGTGGGAAAAAAGCCGACTTCACTGGTTGGGTTAACCGTAGGGTTCCACGGAATTTTGTGCAGATTGTGTCACTATAGGATATGATGAACATGTCAAATAAGATTCAGTAATTGGATTTATATTTGCTGAGAACATAACTTGTGAAGCCGCAAGCGGTCCATGTAACGTTTTAGCTTCGGGTTACACTAATTCTAGCACCAAAAATAAGTGGAAATATCACCTCACATAATCAATCTAAGCTTCAAACTATCTCACACTAATCCATCTCAGACAAGTAGATATCCTCATCGGATTCTCACTGGCATCCCAATAGCTGGACGGGGGTGTCTGATTCGAGCCATCCAACATCATCTGCGCGTTTCCATAGGCTCTGTACACGGATCCCTCTGCAACGGCCGCCTGCCTTGGAAAACTCATCTTGGACGCCGTGGCCCATCAATCTGGCCCGAATGCTGATTGAATCCAAGCTCTATCCTTAGTCTCCTCAGCCGTGGGTGGGTGCTGCGCTTGATAGACACTTGACGCATCCGCGGCCCAACGCGCTTGATTCCTCTCGAGGTCAGCCAGATGATCGTCGATCCAATAGGCATATAAAGCACGTAGTGAGGCGATCTGACCAGGAGGCGCTCTGGGTTCACCCGCATAAGCGTTTTGATTCCACGGGTACACCGTGTCGAATACGTGGCACGTTAGGTCAATCCAATTGGAGACGCACATCAACTTATCCCAAATAGCGTCGCCGCCGGATAGTGCAAACGCAAGGTACTCGAAAACCCCGGCATTGTTACGAATATGCTGTTGCGTCTTTATCTTGTTCTCCATGAGGATTTTCGGATAGTCCCCTTTAAACCAATGCCCCTTGAAACCATTGATCGGCGCCCACACCAAGGCCAAGTTAACTGAAGTGCGCACTTTTGTTAGCCGTGTCTTCTGAATGACACCATCCGAGCGTCTGAAACCGTAGGCCAGCACCAGAATAGGGAATTCAGACCCATCTGCCGCGGTAGGTGTATGAAAGCTGCGTGCTGGCCATCTTGAATGGGGCGCCAAACTGCGTCTCTTCCATGATCACCTGCAAGACTGCAAGATTGTGGGAGTCAGTAAGTACCTATCACGAAAACATTTTGAAGGAAAACGAGTAGTTCATATAATGAAGGAAAGGAGTGGGATCTGAGATGGGGGACTAGGTAGTGAGAGCAAAGGGTACTCAATGGATTAAGCTTACCCCAATTGGCCGACGGCATCACCCATCCGCCAAGGTAATGCAGCACCACTCCATAGCCATGTGATGAATGCTCCAATGCTCCAAAGTTTTATGGCCAGGCTAAACTTGTTGATTTCTCCACCAGAATCGGTTTGATTGTATATTGCGTAATGCCAGATTCTTGCCACGAGCTACATTCGTTCATTTTAAACTTGACGAAAATTATGTTTCGCAGTGGAGGGCTCATTACTATAGCGAACATTCATCGGCTTCATATATTCCTAATTTTCACCTCACTGACATAAACGCGTACATGGTGGTCCGTGTAGTGAGTAGGGAGTACTCCAGCCTCAACGATCCCTTGTCAGGTGATAAGAAGGTCAAAGTGTCAGTGTCCGCGACCGCCTTCCTCTTTCGGCGGCGGGCGGTAATTGCCCTTCTTCGCCGAAAATATAATACCGTTTTCACCCTGGACGGACCACACCTTATTTTCACCATACAAAAAAAACGGTATTACGGTGTAATACCAAAGGAATAAGGTTAGGAATAGTGTTATTGTTAGGGTAAGACTCTATACTTGAGTTGAAGGCTCTAGAGCCTTCCATGCCTGAGCAAGCCAAGCTCTTCCTGAGCTTTCCACGATTCACGTGATCGGCTTGATCACCATTTATCATCCAACAGAAACAGCTTTTTCAAGCCTCTCCACCACAGTCTCATGTCCCCCCGCCTTAGCCGCTTGCCACGCCGTCTCCCCATGATAACGAGCAGCAGCAGCATTGATATCGGCGCCTGCAGCTAGGAGTATCTCCACTACCGTCTCATGCCTTCCCTCTGCAGCCGCTTGCAACGCCGTCCGCCCTTGATAATAATAATCAGCAGCAGCAGCATTAACATCAGCGCCCGCAGCTAGGAGTATCTCTACTACCGTCTCATGCCCTCCCTCTGCAGCCGCTTGCAACGCCGTCCGCCCTTGATAATAATCAGCAGCAGCAGCATTAACATCAGCGCCCGCAGCTAGGAGTATCTCTACTACCGTCTCATGCCCTCCCCCCGCAGCCGCCTGCAACGCTGTCCGCCCATGATAATCAGCAGCAGCAGTATTAACATCAGCGCCCGCAGCTAGGAGCCTCTCCACTACCGTCTCATGCCCTCCCTCTGCAGCTGCTTGCAACGCCGTCCGCCCATGATCAACAGCACCAGCAGCAGCATTAACATCAGCGCCCGCAGCTAAGAGCCTCTCCACCACAGTCTCATGCCCTCCTCTTGCAGCCGCCTGCAACGCTGTCCGCCCAGAAGTACGAGCAGCAGCAGCATTAACATCGGCGCCCGCAGCTAAGAGCCTCTCCACTACAGTCTCATGCCCACCCCCCGCAGCCGCTTGCAACGCTGTCCGCCCAAAAATACGAGCAGCAGCAGCATTAACATCGGCGCCCGCAGCTAAGAGCCTCTCCACTAAAGTCTCATGCCCACCCCCCGCAGCCGCTTGCAACGCTGTCCGCCCATGATCAACAGCAGCAGCAGCATTAATATCGGCGCCCGCAGCTAAGAGCCTCTCCACTACCGTCTCATGCCCTTCCCCCGCAGCCGCTTGCAACGCCGTCCACCCATGATAATCAACAGCAGCATTGAGATCGGCGCCCGCAGCTAGGAGCCTCTCCACAACCTCAAGGTGCCCTCTCTCAGCCGCCCAATGCAGTGCCATCTTTCCATATTTATCCTTGGGATAGACTGCGGCCCCCTTCTCAAGTAAGAGCCGCACCACAGTCTCATGCCCACTCTTCGCCGCGCGATGCAATGCCATTCTTGCATATTTATCTACCGTGTTGACCGCGGCCCCTTTCTCAAGCAAGAGCCGCACCACCTCCTCGTAGCCCTTAGACGCTGCCTCTCCTAAGGGAGAAAGACCGCTTGAAAGGCCGTTAATTTCAGCGTGTGCGCTAAGTAACGATATCACGACGCTTGGGTATCCTTCTCCTGCAGCGGTGACCAGCATCGCATTTCTCGACTGATTCGCGAATTCTAGATCCATTTTGAGTTCGGTGGGATAATCGAGGTCTATTTCGCACCACCGCTCCAACAGATTACAAGCCTGCGATTGTGGGCTCTTTTGTAAGGTCTCGATGAGTCTCCTCATCTCGTCGTGAACAATTTTCGGTACGTCATTGGTTTGTCTCAAGTGGTCAAAATGTTTTGGAAGGTAAGCGAGGGTATAGTCGAGCAATGGGCGGTCGGATAATTCGCTAACGAAGCTCTGCGTGCCTTTAATTCCGTGTCCTTCGAGGCCTACCCGCGACTGCAATATTAGGCCTAAGTATCGTAGACACACAACTGCAATTTCCGTGTCTCCTCGCGCCACGTCAGTATCGAAGGGTTCGGCGAGCGACTTGTCGAGGATGAAATCTCTCGTCGTCTGATGTAGAAGTTGAACAATATTCTGAGGACGACGAATCTGTTTGATAGTTAACTTTCTGTAAGGAAGTATGGTTACGATATGTTCATTACCTCTAACAACCCCCCACAATTATTAGCAATTCGATGCTCGAGATGAAATATCCGTAATTGTGAAATGGAAGCATCTAAGGGAGGGAATAGTTCCGGATCCGATGGTATTATAACAGCGTCTCCCAACTCATCTATCGTTATAGGTCGCTCTGCAAAAGCTGCCCAAGCCAGCATTTTTTTACCTTCACGCATCTGGCATTGTTTGCGACTTTCCTTTAGCCTTTGAACAATGTGTTTGTAGAATGCTACAAGGTCGGATGGAAGACTCTTGAGTAAGTTCGTGATGTCGACTTCACTGAATCCGTCGGGAATTAGTTCTCCCAACTCTCTTAAAACCAGAGAAACCCAGAGAAATACGCCTTCGCAACGTTCGATCAAGTCATCCCGTACTCTGTTGAGGTTTCCGTCTGGAATTTCGTGTTTCTTTGAGAGGTCATTTAGGCCTTTGATAATGACGGTTTCGATGTCTCGACGATTTTCTTGTTGAAGAATGATATGACCATATTCCTTCAGATGTATCTGGATATCGCGGTGGGGTCTGCTAGCAATTAAGACCTTAAATATGCAAGGAGGCTTTGATGAGCGAAGGTCTGAGAGAAAATCGAGAATTTCCGGTCTCCCGACTTTTTCGGATTCATCCATAGCATCTACAACGATGTAGATTTTAAGTTGAGTTTGGGCATTACGAAGCGATAGGAACAGGGATTTCAGGTCTTTGTAAGACCATTCTGGACCATTGTCAGTCGTCCGCAATTTTCTATATGCTAGTTGAAAAGAAGGGAAGAGCTTGCTATTCCCCTGGAGAATTTGATACAGTAGTGATCGGAGCATCAGTGTATGGCTAGTCTCAGTCGCCCCCCCTCTGAAGCTGTAGAAGAAAGTAGCAATGATGACATCGCGGTCGGTGGCTAATTGGTCAACATATTCTGCGTTTGTATTCTCAGTTGTCGTCATTTTTTGGGGTTTTAAATGAGACGAGCTGTGACTCTTCGTTTGCATAGATAGTATAGACTCAATCGCCTTCAAGTCAACAACACGCTTTACCAACGTGGACTTTCCACTTCCGGGCTTTCCATGTAGCCATAACAAGCCGGAATCTGGACTTACATCCCACTTTTTAAATGTAGGGTGAGATAAGATCCAATCGCCAGTATTTTCCTCGGCTGTCGAAACACGATTCTGACGGGCATTATATTCTTCGAAGTGGAGCGTCCTCAGGCATGCTGCGGCGATGTTAACTGAAATTCAACGGGGTAAATCAACCTGGGTGAGTAAAACCTTGCCGTTCCTTATCTTTCTCTATGCTCGGTAAGTCCTTGAGAGCCTTCTGGACATCCTCGAACGGAAGCGAAGTGACGAAAACCTTTAAGGTAATGTGTTTTTCTGACTTTGCGCGGTTGAAGAGCGTGACTATATTACTAAGAAACGTTCCTCTTGTTTCCTCAGGTTCAATCTCATTAACGCCATCAATAACCAAAACAATCTCGCGGTTAGAACTTGCGGTCATTGAATCCCAGACCAAGCCCCATAGTCTCTGTAGAAAATTTCCCTCGAAGGATAAAGGTATGCGTGCGGGGAGCCACTCTTGCGGAGGATGTTGTTGAGACACCTTCCGTAATCTATTTTTATCGTTCCGTAGGAGCTGGCTTGCAATGTAGCTAAGGATGCGCTCCGCAATCGTTCCCATTTGCTCTTTAACTGAAGCACAGAATATCGAAATGACTTCCCGTCTACGCATATGAGCCTCCCTGTCGCTCAGGTAGTTCTTTAGATAGCACGATAATACTGTTTTCCCAGACTTAGGTATGCCAGAGCACCACAGAAATGAGGACTCTCCAGAGATCCAGGCTTCGAATTCCGGGCTATCAAAGAACCAATCCAGAGACGAGCGTATATTGAACAACCTCGAAACCGTAGCCTGGCGTTCTGGAGCACTTATTTCGGGAATGAAGGCTGATGGAAGTGCAATGCTCTCTAGGTATTGATCCACAGTCTGAATAGAATTTTGGGCTAGATTGGATTTAATAACCATTAGTTGATTTAAGAGACATCTGAGGTAGGAAATATTGAGAGCTTTTCTAACCTGCGCCTTTCTGTCCGTTCTCGTCTGTAGCCTTTATTGGTTGTGCTTGCGCGGGCTAGGAATAGTATTAGCAAGCGCGCATTAGGGTTGATGGATTAGGGAGAGTGTACATCTCTAAAATCTCCTCGCCATTCTCTAATATGCGCTTCCATATCTTCGGCTTGTTTCCTTACTTCCTCCCTCCATCGTGCGCGAATGATGGGAGGACATTCACGAGCCCATGTCTCCAGTTTCGTAGATATGTTTATATATCCCGGTGATTTCTCGCTCTCAAATTTGCAAATATCACTATGGGTGGCTTCGATACCAAAGTAGGAGACATCTGGGAGTAATGGGCAGGCAGAAATTCGATCGACAACGAAAGCTTTTGTTCCTTTGAAATCTGTCTTCAAACTCTCATGGACCATACAAATCTTGTAGCGTTGGTAGATATCGAGAAAATGGAGATTAATATTCGCAAGGGTCTCGTTGTTCGTCGTCAAAGTCTTGATAAGAATGTTCTCTGTATCCAAGGCCTTCTTGGGTATCAAGGCAGATACTATACCTTGCAAGACCAATCCCCATTTCGCTGGATTAGCTCCGGTATGTGGAGTACCAAGAAAAAGAATACTGAAAGTCGAGACAGCAATATCGCGAATCTCACAATTGCTCTTGCCTTGATAATCGTGCGAGATTTCCAGAGCCTGTGCGATACATCATTAGCCTTCATAGCTAATAAAGAGGTTTAGTCCTGCGACTATTTAAACACTTACACGTTTGACCAAGATACCACCTAGACTATGTGCTACCCAAATAATAGGGTTCTCATGCGCTTCTCTACTTTTCCTCTCTAAAGCTAAACTCGATACCAAACTTTGTGCATGTTCATGTATTGTACCAGTCGAAGCTGACTTCTCTCCGAAGGCTACTACGTCCGCATTATATCCATAAACCAGAATTCGAACTTTTGCACGTTCGGTAGGATTTTTTGAGTTGAAGGTTATAGGTAGAATTTCGGTTGGCCAAAAGACTCCATTTTTCGTAGTCCATGTCCACTGTGGATGACCGTTTAGTCCATGGACCAGAACGATATCGGCTTGAGCTTTAGGATGCGCATAGACCTCTGTTACTTCGAAACGCTCTATTTCATTAGGGTTTAAAGCGTCTCCATCCTAGTTGAGTTGATGAATGAATACTTGATTAGCCGATAAGGTTTGGAACAGGTGCTATATGTACAGTCCGGTAGTTGAGGAAGAGAACCTGAGGAAAGGGGAAAGCCTTGAGAATTCACTAACCATCTCGAGTTCTCTGTTCGATTAACAGGAACTTGAATACATTAATCGTTTATAAATAGCTATCCACCCAAATGAAGTAGAGGAGTTTTATATATCCCAAGAAAAAGAACTAATCACGGATATGTTATTACTGTATAGTAATCTTAATCCATATGATTAGTTGAATGTTTTTAAAAAATTGGATCAAGATTGTTCGAAGCTGTGACAGTTCGTACGTTTGTACGCTAGCTGTGGGGCCACGTACGCTAGTAGTCACATGTACAAGCTCACCGCCTGGCAGAAAGCTCTGTATATAGTTTAATCACCGAGCTCAACCTGAGCTCGGCACCTTTGTATTCTAAGAATGGATCTCAAGTTCGTCATAGAAATTTTGCAGTACGACTCCTGTTAGCTTTGTAATTTTAACACATCGTGGTGGTATTTTATATATAATTGAAGTCGAGGGTATTGGATTGAAATTGACATTTCACGAAAATTCGCGGCTGAATACATATTTTTTGATTTCCAGATTGGGAATAACTCGATACTGTGATAGGTATAGCGATATGATATGCAGCTAGGAATGGCCTCGAATTACATCGTTGTTAGGTTTCACAAGGCTTAGACTCGCTGTACAACATCTTTTCTAAGACTGTACTTCCGTAATTGGTCTCAAGGATAAATACGTGTAGTCCCTGTCGGTCGACCATTCCAGTACGTTCTAGTAGGTGGCCAATCAGAGAGCTTATAAAAACCGCTGCTTTTACTTTTTTGTTCAGAATCCCAAAATCCCCGACATCGGCCCAAATGTCAGAATACTCAATTCCTACACCTAAACTACGGTACGAATGCAACCCGCGACGACCGACTTAGAATCCAGATATTATTCTTCCATACTGGCTTTACGAAAGACGAAATTGCTCTGCAATTAAACCTCTCAATCCGCCAGATCGAATATGCTTTACACAAGCCGCTCACACCCCAAAAGAAGCGTTCTGGCCGTCGACCCTTCCTTGGTCCTTCGGAACGATAACAATGAGTCGAATGGGTTTACGCATCTAGGAAGAATCGACTGACACCATAGCATGAGATTCCAGCTATTTTTAGGTGGGATTATCATATTTATACAATTGAAACTGTGTTTAAACTCGAGGGATTCAAATATTGCACAGCTTTAAAGAAGCCGGATCTCACTTCTCAACATACTGCCACACGTCTAGCTTGGGCTTTAGAGCATATCAATTAGACGTTCGAGGACTGGGCATATATCCTATAGATTGACAAGTCGTGGATATAGCCAGGAAAGTACAAGAAAGTAAAGGTTACTAGGCGCTCTGGGGAGGTATTGCATAAGGACTGTATTGAGCCAAAATACAAGCGAAAGATCGGATAGATGCTTTAGGGCTGTATCTCTGGATTATATAGGAAAGGACCTGGTATATTCTAGGAGAAGAACTAGGGTAAGATTAACTCTCAATCGTACCTAGAAATGATTATACCAATAGTTCAGGATTATTATCTGTAGAGAGATCTTATTTATATACAAGACAATACAACAAGTTATAGTACAACAGTGATAATTGAAGGGCTTGAGAGAATAGATATCAGGCCGATATACTAGCCAGCTAAAAGCCCAGATTTGAATCCTATCGAGATCTTATAGTATATTATTAAGGATTATATTGCACAATGGTATCCCCAGGTGCATTATTCTTATCACAGGCTGAAAGCAGCAGTATTAGAGACTTGGGATAATATTACAGAAGAGCAGATTCGAGAGCTAACTATAAGTATGCCAGCACATTGTCGTACTGTTATTGAAGCAAATAGTTGACATACAAAATATTAGTTAGTTGAATAAAAGCAGCATTGGATCCATTTTTTGGTGTGGACCGACAGGGACTACAAGTATTTATCCTGAGACCAAGTAACTATAGAGCTACAATAGATATAGGATTTTGATAATCGTCCGACGCTTTTTACTATCCGTCCGACGCCCCACATTATGTACCGATTTTCGGAGGTTCACCCATTTACTATGTAGTTGCCATACAATTTTATGCTCAATGGTAAATAAGTATGTTAAAATCAATGAACGCAAGATGATTATTGAGGATATACCTCTTTTTGACATTTCATCATGAATACCCTTGAGATCCAGATTGGCCCAGCCATTCCACACCAGATATTCGATACTCTAACTAACCTAACCTTATTCCTCTGGAACCCATCCCCATTCACAATGCATCCGTTCACCTACAAGGAAGCGAGTAGTTTAATTAAGAATAATTATACCACTCCATCTCCCACCTTACACGCAGCCCCATCTGGAAAGGTATCGCCTCTGATTCTAAACACTGAGTCGTCCCCAACCCGCCTTCCCCGCCTGCCCGCGCCTCCATATTACCGCAACTTCCTGTCAATCATGTATTGAAATGAACAAATCCAGACCCAAATCCCCGGCATTATACAAAATGAGTGAACGTTGATTGATGTTGCTTCAGTGACAGACAAGCACTTGACCGTTCACTTGGGGAGTAAGTAAACCTATGAAACAATTAGCATCGCGCTATACAAGATGTCACCATGAGGAGGGGTATTGTTTGTTTAACCACGCTATCGCGGTAACACGGGAGGTCAACATGGGTGTTGAACCTCCTCACGTGCCGAGCGCTTGGGTCTCTAGCTGGATCAATCCCAGGAGATGGGCCGGAAGTGTTGACTCGCTCGCCGTGGACATCGAAGCCACCCGATGGTGGTTGACCTTGAGAGGAGGCCCTCTCGCATACCGAGTGTTTGGGTCTGGGACTCTAGCTGGATCAACCTCAAGACCTTGACCAAAAGGATTGACCTGCTCGCCGGGGCCATCGAAGCCACCCGATAGTAGTCGATCTTGAGATCAGGCTGGAGCACCCTGATCTTGTTTTGAGTCGACTTTAGAAGATGGCGGCGGTGCAGAGCCTTGAAGAGATGAGGCCGGTGGGGTTCACTCGCTCGCCGGGCCCATCGAAGCCACCCGATGGTGGTCGATCTTGAGACAAGGCTGGAGCACCCTGATCTTGCTTCAACTCCCTTAAGACGATGATGGCGGCGTAGAGCCTTGAAGACGGTCCTTTTGACCTGAACCCATGTTGAATTTTGATGTGTTCTACGGATCGGCAATGAACCGCCGGCGTGATGCCCGCAATGAAAACCCGCGAGGCTATTGAATCACCTTGAGACGACGGTGGCGGCGCAGAGCCCTGGTTATACTGCTTCGAATTTTCTTGAGAGGAAGCTAGTGGTTATGATGGCAGAGCACCCCGAACTTGCTTTGAATGACCACGCGAAGGCCCCGGTGGCGTAGAGACTTAGATACGGTGTTTTTGTCCTGATCCCATGTTGAGACTTGATATGTTCTATAGATCGGCAATCAACTGTTAGCATGATGCCACCAACGAAAAACACACGAGGATACCCAGGAGCATCCCGCAGCCCATCCCAATGATGGAATTCCGCACAAATGACGCGACAACCTTAGATCAAACTCAACTCACCAAGAAAATGAGCACTGGGCTCTATGACAGTTCTGAACATGAGCACCGAGCTATAGCAGTGATCAGCCGCCATTGATTCCGCGACAGTAATACCAACACACGCCCTTCATGGGGATGACCTGAAGAATGATCGAGTTGAGAATGTGATGATGAGACTTGTAGTGGTGGGATGATGGAAAATTGAAAGGTGAGAACCACGCGACGATGGTAGGTAATCGCGCATTGCCGCGTCGACAACCTTCTAAAACCTGCAGCGATCCCCTCAAACATTGTATCTTTCGAAGCTTCCTGCAGAAAACGTAAAATCAATTGAAAGAAAGGGAAACACTTATCATCAATCGCCGTCCACATAGATGGATCGTGGTCCTCCGCCAGCTAACGTTCCTTGTGTTGTCATGGCAATGGTTGAATTGGCGACGACGAGAAGTTTAAACCCAACATCGATTCACTAGCGCGTCTGCTGTCTTCAATTTCTACCTGTTGGGACGAGTGGCAAAGCGCATTCACTTGTACTGGAGGTAATCTCCACCACTTTTAAGTGAATGGAATTTGTAATTAGTCTACAGCATTGCACCATTTCTGGTGCATATAATAAGGGCTGCAATGCCCACCCAGAAAAAAAGAACCATGCATCATCAACAGTCACTAGCCAACATAAATGTGTAGGCAAGGTGATACTCAGCCTGATACGTACCAACACTACCTTCAAATTAGTAATCAGGCAGGCCACCTCTACGTTTTGACTTGGACGGTCATAGTGAATCTTAATATAATGGGCAGGGCTAAGACATACAACACTACCGAGTATATCGTCTTTGAATCTGCGGAATCACCTCCATATATAGGAGTAGGCTGCGCAAACGGAGCTCCGTGGTACTACCACTTAGGTTCAAGGGGATCCGCGGATTAATCCGTACCGGAGCGGATTTTGGCGATTTCTAAGTAGTACTACTGCGGATAATCCGCGGATATCCGCAGTAGCTCCTGAAATCCGGCGGATTGTCAGAAATCCGGCGGGTATCCGTGAATCCGGCGGATTATTTTAAATAAGTGGAGATTTAAGATCTAAAAAAAGTATATCCTCAAAATTTTAAAGTTTTCAGCCTCAAATTTAAGGTTTTATACTAACCTTTATACTAATCATAAAAGTTATACAGCAATTTATATATTTATATACAAGTTATACATCTTTTATACAAACGGATATCCGCCGGATAATCCGCGGATTATCCGTTTTAGGCCGGAGCGGATTATCTCCCAAACGGAGCTCCAACGGAGCACAAAAGTAGGGGGCGCCCCTCCGCGGAGCGGAGCGGATCAGGATATCCGGACGGAGCGGATTATTTGTGCGCAGCCTATATAGGAGCGAGCACCGGCCAGGCCATACCGGTGCTCGAAGCTGGTGTTCAAGAAACAACCATGTCACTCCATCATAAGGACATATTGCGGCCGCCATACTTATGTTCGTTCTAACCGTCTTGCTAGGTGCGTGCAACCCGCTTATACTCTGCTTCCACTCTCCAATCGCAATCTGGATACGGCATTGATATTGGTGTTGTTGACCACGGCTCCAACATATTGTTTACTAATCGCAGTGCCTTGTTTTCCCACCATCGTCAGAGTATGGGGGTGGTCTTATCCCATCATACGATCCAATGGCCCTTCCTTAGATCGATCGTCCAGAGAGCAGCCGTTATCAACGTCCTGTATGCACATGCTTTGATAGGCCTTCGTTCGCTCTTGTGAACGAACCGGCAGGCGCTACCAGTAAGGCGTCCAACGTCGGCCGATCATGACAATCGGAACACACAATATCATCCTGGACCGTTGATCATACTGGGTGCGTCTTTTTCGCTGACCTGACACCCTGCCGGTTCATATGTCTGACTGAGGTCGTCTATTCAAGGGTCCCATATAGCTGAGGATAGGTTCACATGGTTCCACTCCATGCCGCACAACGCGCACTGAGTGGTCACGCTCTGACTGGTAAGTATATCGCTACACTAGTTCAATACAGCTCTTCACAGTCGCTAGGCCGTACCTAGGGAAACCATTCCCATCTCGTCATACTCCAATATCATCCGATTCGTCCATTTCGAGGTTATGTTCTTTCTGAGACTGGGTTCTTTTTGAGACGAGGTTCTTTTTAAGAATCTCTTATTCCGTGATCATGTCGATTTTGTGACCATGCCCATTCTGAAGACACATACCCCCTCCCCCCCCATATCTGGTCGTTAGCATAATTCTTTTTTTGAAGGCCCTTTTAATTTACTTCTACTAGTCCCTGCAACCATTCCCGCGCTTACAGCAATGTTTTCCCTAGTATACCCCACGAGCAACAATGATACGTATCGGAGGTCGAATTTTGACGTTGCTTCCCTTTGCCCTGGGAAGAAGGTTCGTGCTGCTGTTATGCAACCTCGGGCAATGCCAGTCCGGGGGCCGCTACAGCAGTGTCCTCTTCCTGCTGGTATTGTTGGAAAAACTCAGTTGAGAGACGCTGCTCATCCGAAGCAGCAAGGTTTACTTCCGAGAGTTCAGAAGTTATCCGAGTATCCAGCTGCGAAGATAGAGATTCGGGCATCTCAACGCTTGATTATGGAGGTATTCCACCAGCTGCTTGCGGGGGAGGCGGAGAGCGTCGTAGTCCACCCCTCCGAGTTGTAACATTCGAAGGGGCAGTGGACGAGGCTTCGGCCAAAGGTTGATTTAGAGGTTTTTTGGGAGGTATCCTGAAGCGGGACCCACGACAGTGAGGTCATCAGTGATAACCCTTCTACTTGACGATGCTGAAGTAAGACAAGTAGGTAATAAGTTAGAGGGATATTCTATTATAGGCCGTCCCCGGCCGACATAAGAGAGCTTTAGATAATATGAGAGAACGGTAAAAAGACTGCTATTTCCTACAATAGAGAATCTAAAGCTAAAGAGAAAAGAGAGTCTAATCTAAGTGAAAAGAGGGATCTGATGTAGGTCTATATAGGACATCAGGTGATGTAATCACGTGATCATAGTGTGGGCCTGCCAAGACTGTCACAGATATCACCTTGAGTTTGTTATAATCTTCATCCAATTTCGAGATTATAAGCTTCAATATACTACTGGCAGTGACGCTGATATATCTATCTATCTGAGTAGGAGGAAGCTATAGATAACATGGTATGAGTGATCAATGTTTCCCCTGAGACGGGCCAGATCCCGATTAGTATCACGTGGTTTCAATAATACGAAGAGAAGCAAAGATTCACTAATCGTCTGTAATACAAGTGAATGTCGAGCAATACGTTTTAGCTAACTCCATGTTCAGGAGCTCCGCCTCTGGGACCCCAAACCGATCTTTCTATCAGCCATTCCATCTTCCCACTCTCCTTATCCACCTTCGCAAACATGAAGCTCTCAAACTCGGTATCCGCGTCATCGACCTTAATAGTTCCCGACATGCGTGCCGCAAGCTGGTCCCTATCGCGGAGAAATTCGTGTCTTTTCGTAAAAGCCATATTAGCTTCAAGGCCGTGCAAACGTTGAAATACCGCAAGCGAGGTACATAGGGCAGATACCACTACTTACACCACTGGCTTGTATTCGCTGATCTTCCCGCGCCACTCGACAATTCCCTTGATGAAATCGTCATATGGTAGGCGCTGACCATTCATTATATGGTAGAATGTGGGCAGTGAGGTGGCCTCGGCGTATAGCTTGGAATCTTCGGGCGGACCCGTGAGGCTCCACTCCATAGCGCGCTGGAAACCTTCGAGTGTGGATGTGAATTCGGACATGTTGAGATGACAAGCGTTTTATCTTGAAATGAGAATGTGAGGCAGGGGAACAGAATCAGTTTTGTTTTGCTTCATTGAAGACGACAATGTTTAAAGAAATGAGGAAGGTAATTGTTCTGCTTGTACTTCAGGTTTTATGTTGTGGGTGAAGAACGAAGCGAGGTGGGTGTGGTATTAACCACATCCGAATAGTATAATCCGGGTCGCAGAGTGATGCTATTTTGGATTCACGAAAGTCCATTTCTCAAAACCGGTCCTCGGGCATATCAGAATTGTACTGGTTCTTTCATGCAGTCACTGACGATCTCCGTGCGCAATTTTAAGTAGTTAATCACACCTTCTGTGAAGCTGCTCTACTCCACCGATCATGTGCCTTTGGTCTGCGTTTTGGAGTTGCATTGCCTAGGACTTATTTCCAAATGCAGTTATACTTTGATAAGAGTATTGCAGTTATTGGGCATCCATTATTCAGTGACACTGTGCCCCTCAGTTGTATTCCTACGCCAAGTTGGGTGGGGCCATTTCCAACTGTTTTCCAGCTGTTGCTGTTACATACAGACCTTGCCGATCGGACGAACCGAGGTGCGGTCATAAAATCCCAACCCCAGTTATTCACCAATCTCTGATAACTGTGCACCAACAGTTGCTTTTCTTCACACAAGTTACACAACTACATTGAGGGGGGCAGCAATGCTACGATGGAAGGCGACGTACGTGCGGCGCGGTATCTGTAGCACGACTCCTACATGTTGATCCATTACATAAATGTTCCTCCAGCACGGCTTTCCAGCGAATTATCTTCTTACATAGGCGGTCATAGACCTATATTCTTCATCGCTCTCGTGGATATTGTCCATGTCCCCAACTTTGAAAAATCAACATTTACTCCTAGTTCACCTTTTTCAGAGCACATTGCACAATGAACTCATCAATTGATCTTTGTCTAGTCCCAGCAGGACCTTCTCCGAATGGGCATAGTAACTTCCACAACCCTACCTCGTTGGCGCCAGCCTTAATGGGTGTTTTAGGAGTCATGGTGGCATGGGAATCCTGTTCACCGGTATTAGGTTTTACACAAATATTCGGGATCTGGACTTGGCCGACTGTAAGCATCAATGGTTAACAGAGATGATAATCTTCGAGCCAATTGAAAGATGGCCAGAAGAGGGGCCCATACCAGTATACATTTGACTGTTTCTAATCAACGCGCAATGGTACAGAATTTAACTTGACCGCTCTCCTTATGTCTGTAGGCTGTAGCCATCTTGGGCATCGAAAGCACTCGTAAGTTCCCCCATACCATACGGTATAGACTTGTGCAATACCAATTGATCACGTTGTCGTTTTCTAGAGCTAAAAGTTGCGCGTCATATTTGGGATGTCCCAGCGTGCTTTTTCGACAGTTTCTATGCAAGGGTAAGTACTCCAAAGCTGTCAAATGTGGGTGATATCTATTTATTCACATTAAGTATAGGGTATTTACATTCCGGCAGTCCTTCTTCAAGTTGGTTCCCTTTTTGCCAAAGGATCCATCTTTCTTCTCTTTCGCCGCATCTTTCAGATACAAAAGCCGATGCGCAAGTATAATTGGTTGCACCAAGGACTCGAAATAGGATATCGTCTTATCCTAACTGATTTTTTGTTGAAATTTCCTATTTTGGATCTATTTGGAGGAGGAGGGGAAGAGTGTGGGGCTTTAGCCACCTCTTTTTAGTCTAGCTCCAGCTACTAGAGCCTGGTTCTGTCATATAAGGAGGTGCTCTCCCAACTTATTTAGAGAAATCACTGACTTTTTCACCACCTTTTTGACTTCCTACGTTGAAGTGATCCTTTCGTATACCTAGATCTCCTGCTGCACGTGCTATTAGGATGCACGTATTCTCACTTTGAGCCTCTTACAATATATATTAATAAAGCTATTGATAATAACTTTATTATATTATGTCTAAAGAGAGAACATAATTCGATTTTTGGACTATTGTTTATATATAGAGTGATACTTCAATATTTCCTATGAAAGATTGTTTTCAAGACTGGGTAATACAAACGATAATAATCCGAGATCCAAATTGAACAGCCCATCCCACTACCATAGTTCGCATCCATGCCTAAGCATACACATAGCAAAACGGGCCATCCACCACACTCATCAAATCTTTCAGCATCCAAGTTTTCGTCGCCACATTCGAAATATTCACCACATCCGTCAACTTCTGCTGCGCCCCACCCCCAAACATACTTGTCCCTCCACTAATCACCTGCATGCGATTCTGCAAATCCTGAATCTGCCAGACATACCATACTCGATCGATCATACCGTGCAATAGCCAGAACGCAGGGTCGTTTGGCGAGGTGTAGAAATCCCCTCCGGGGTCACTTCCGATGGTGAAATGCGCAGCACCGTGGACACCCTGGGGAGATCCAATCTGCATAGCGTCTTGGAACGGTCCGATGCTGTTGTGTGTAGTTATTAGAGAGGCGATTATGGATGTTGTGGCGTAGTTACTAGTGAGGTAGGGACCGAGATCGCGACGGAGACAGCGGGGGTTGTCTCCAAAACCGTCGGAGCGGGGGTTTGGAGGGGGTGCAGGGTCTGCTAGTGGTGCTACGGGTCTGTAGGTTTGAGTTAGGATGTTTGTAAGATCAGTTGATTCTCCTCAGCTTACCCTAAATGTACAGTCATACTGCATAGAATTGTTAGTACATTTCTATCTGGCAGAGCAGGTGTATAGAGTTTCAATACTTACTTGGCAAAAGGCCCAGTCTGGACACATCCACCGCCATTCTTCGTAACAAATGGTTAGCCATTGCCCACAAAGAATGTCTCTAGAGAAATAAGTCGAGTTTGGCGATCTTCATGGACATGTGGGATGGAGGTGAAACAAATGAAAGTAATGTTTGAAGTTCGAACACCACAAACACAACCCAAGGAAAAACTCATACACACATACCTGAGCTGGCCCAACAGAAGTAGCTTTATGACTTATCTTCTGCCCATTCCCACTCATACTTGTATCTGACCCATCAAATATCGGCGAAGCCTCTGGATTTGCCGCCCATCTCCCCCAATCCCAATACTTTTCATACCATCATCAGTCAGTTCTACTCTTTTACAAATCTCAAACAATACATATAACACCCAAACTGATCCTACTGAGCTCACTTACAGGCTGCGTCCCATTATAGCCACATTCATTCCTTAGTGTCTGTTCATAAGTCCATGTAAAGTATCTATGCCAACCAAGGAAGCTGCCCTATAGGAGATCAGTCAACCAATCTCAGCATAACAAGCAACTTTTTCATGAACGCTAGGGCAGAAAGGCTTACAGTCGAGTGAATATTTAACGTCTGCTGCATATGCGTAACGACAAAATCCTCGTAGCGATTATGCGCACCAGGAAATTTTCCCGCGGGGAGTTTAGATGGACTCGTCAGAAGACATTGGACGGCTGCGATGTAGGCTTTGCGTTCGGTAGGGGATAGATCGCCCCTGGATATGATGAGTATAACCACAAGTTTCAGAGATATATATATGTCTTACCATTCTTTTCTAACCATCAACTTTCCACTAGTACACGTCGTTGATTTCGCAAGTTGTGCATCGAGAGCTGCTCGACCTTTTGTCTGTAGATCGCCTACGGCATCTGCGAATGTGGTTTGGATTTGGATGAAAGTGAGTATTAGAAGCTGGATTGTAGAGAGGAATAACATCATCATGATGATTGGTTGTCAAGCCCTGTAGAACTTGAGGATGTGATGTGATGGGATAGGATGAAAGATTGGATGTTTGAGTTAAGAGATCTCCAAGATACGGACGTGGAAAGCCAAGATATAAGGGGATGAGAAAGTACCGGAAGAGATGGGTGAATGAGTCTCTCGGTAGGTAAGGTGTGAATTCTGTTGATAAGATTATCAGGCAAAAGGGGTTTATTCTCATCACTCCGTTTCATTTCATGCTACTGCCGGTTCTGCAATACATCGATGATTGGCATAAGAAGATTCGTCATCAGGAGGAGATGATGCAACAATCAATGTCGTCTAAATTACATTTGAGTGAACAGAAGAATACAAATGAAGACTATCAAAAGACTCCAAATAGATGATATCCTATCTCCAATATCACAAATTAACCACACGAAGGTATCCTTCTCATTCTAGACAGTATCTCACGTAAACTTTGCCTTCACACCGAGACTCAACATCAAGTCAGAAATTTCCTTCATGGCTCGTGATAGGAAGCTCATCTATATCGCACAATCTGTATAGATAGCTCTACCCTCGCTCCTCCTGTAATATGCAGGAATTCAATCTCGAGCTCAATATTAATACATTCATATTATGATAGTAATAAGAAGATATACCCTCCTTTTAAGTACGGCAGATCATGAAAGACGCCAACTCGAGCAGAGAGTACGGCGCAGTTACGTTGTACACAGATTAATTAGCCGTCAAGGCTAATTATCGACGGATCAAATCCATCATTGGCCAAAAGGAGATATGATATGGGAAAATGAAGAATTGACTATATCATATTATATTGTGAAGACGTATATACGGTGAGGAAATTTTTCTCATGATGCTGATTAGTAGATCCATTCAGGAATATATAGTGCCAAGACCAATACAACGTGCAACTTATTCATGCACCCCGCATTTTTGTCTCTTTACGGCAAATAAACCGGATGCAGAAGTGGGCACCTCATTCATCGAGGAGAAGATTACCGTAACTGCACCAAACGGGTTCAAGTGACTCCATATTGGGAATTGCCGCGTCCACTGATCATTCTTCAAAATGGTAAGCAGCGCCCCACGACGTTGCAATGGTGGGCGATGCAGAACTAGCCACGAAGTCACACTCAATGGAACGCAACGCTATATATGCTTCAGTGTTATGCATATTGACATGAACGGACACAAGTCAAGTCGGTCTTGATTGATAATTGCCATCAATATCAATATACAGACTTCCCCGCATTTTGCCTTTAGGCTTCTGGAAGCAACATAGTGGGAAACATTAACCGGGCTGGAAGAATGGACATAATGAATATAGAATGTCGGTAGTTATCTGCCAAGCATCATGTCTGGAATCATGACCCGGAAGTCCTGACTGGTACTTAATCATGCCTCTACGTCTCTATCAAGAGACAAACAGACAAACAGACAGAGATTCTTCCTTGGTTGGACTTATTGATCGGCTCCAAAATGGCTCCAATTTCCAAACTCCTTGCACTTGCAGTCTTCTTCTTTTCGTCAATCCTCGTATTGACAGTTGCGCATCCAGGGGAGACTCATGATAGAGTCGACATCCTGAAGGAGATGAGAGCACGTGGGAAGTGGGCCCTGCATCAGCGAGATACGATGAGCACTTGTCAGGACACAGAGGAAGCTCGTGAATCGAGAGAGCGTGCTGTTCAGCGACGGGCAGACACCGCTGAGAGGCTCCGACGAGAACGGGGAATTGAAGAAGGTAAAATACCCAGATGTGTTGCAGGAATTGATAAAAACTCAACATCCTAAGAAATCCATCTGGAAAAGGAGACTGACTAACGCATGTTTTTCATAGTGCCCTTCCTTCACCGTCGAACCCTTCAACAATTTAAGAATTGGGAGCAATCAACGCACAAAAAAAGCAGCAGCCTGAACTACAATTCCTCAACACCAGTATCCACACTCTTCGGCGCCACACCAAATTGTATCCTCACGCCTGACAACGCAAACGGTCCATACTTCGTCTTCGGCGAAAGAATCCGCTCCAATGTCACCGAGGGCCAACCAGGCATACCTTTACATCTCGAGCTCCGCTTCATAGACATCAATACCTGTCGACCCGCCTCCAATATCCTCGTTGATATATGGTCCTGTAATGCCACCGGTGTATACAGTGGCGTTAGTGCCGCTGGAGAAGGTGGTCTGAAGAGTACCTTTTTGCGAGGTGTTCAACAAACTAATGCCGATGGCGTCGTCAACTTCGACACTATATTTCCCGGTCACTATTCCGGTCGCGCAACACACGAGCATATCATTACGCATACTGGTGCCACGCTCAATGCAAACGGTACATATTCCGGTGGACACGTCTCCCATCTCTCACAGCTATTCTTCGACACACCGCTCGTCAACGCAGTAGAAGCAACTGCCCCCTACAATACCAATAGAATACCGCGTACTTCGAACGATGCTGACTTATTTACTGGATATTCTGCAACTGCCGCTTATGATCCGTTTCCGGAATATATAGTGCTTGGAGATCAATTGTCACATGGAATTTTCGCTTGGGCGGAGATTGGAATTAATTTGTCAAATAACTGGGATCAATATGCTTCCTGGGCGGCTTATTTGGCGGCGGATGGTGGACATGACAATCCCAACTTCAACATGGGAGTTGTAGGTACCCCACCCAATACTCATGGATAAGTCGAGAGGCTGCATAACAAGTACTAGCAATGCAGTAACTTTTTTTTTCTTTTTGGAAGAAAAGAAAGCTTGAGTTGAGATGAAATGGATCTTGATATTTAGTATTTTGGACAATCTTTGAAAACTTCAGGTTTCTAGAAAATTTAGCAAATATTTATGTAGAATCTGCATTATCGAAAATTTCAAATATCTTCATGCTCCAGTGTTATACGAAATGCTACAGTATATATACAGTGAGTCCTAGTACAGTCCTTCTTATCCCTTTAAGGATAGCAGCTGTTAGTAATACCGACATGAGGGAGTAGGTGAGATCAACAGTAAGACTAAAAGCACAAAAAAAATAAAAAATAAAATAAAAAATAAAAAAATAAACTTAAAGAGAAGCAATATTTAAAAAAGCAGCATAATCTATCTCAGTTGATCATGACCCTGGAAACGCAGTGATCGAGGGGCTACAGTACGTTTGGAAAATGTACACATCTAAACCTGGAAGTATACGACAATTCGACTTAGAAGCAGATGATTGAAAATCATCTCATCTGGATTTTACTCTCGACCGCCGCATACGGCGGTCCGCATCATGGTATAGCAACCCAAAATTTCCGATATAACTCATATATTTTCCACTTCTCTTCGTCGTCTCAGACTTATTATAACGTGTACTAGTAGATCTCGACACAAATGCCTAAACCAGAAATTTACTTCGGTACCGGTACTTTCGGGGTCAATTGGTCTGAAGACCAGCTGGTCGAGCTCTTCACTGCTCTCAAATCGCACGAGATTAAACGAATTGACACCGTAGCCCGGTACCCTGCTGTGTCACCGGGGCTTGCGGAGAAGATCCTCGGCGAGGATGTGCTAGACAGCCTCAAGCAACAACCACATATAGGCAGTGCTGCACAGGATTTCACTTCAAACATTGCTTGCCTCAGGACCTACCTAAGGTTGCCGTGAGTAGGAGTGGCGAACCCCGTTGGTCATTGCGGAAAGGGTACACCGGTACTAGACGTCCTATAGTCGACACTATACTATATTTCTCAGCCACATGATGGGGAATGGGAAATAAACCTCACGATTCTGAAGCCAGACAAAAATCTTTCCGACATAGAGCCAAATAAGGGGCTTGATCGCAAAAACATCAGCATAACTGGACTGAACTTCCGACTCTCACAATTGCTCTCACCTTTGATAACTCAATTGCACATTTTGAGACAACGAGCGTGGACGCCGATGGTGAAAATATCGCTACCGGCCCTGTATGCACTGCCGTAGAATTGCAAGGGATTCAGCTGGTGATTCATGCCATGGGTCGTTTGAAAGCAGTGAGGATGTAAGCCAGTGCAACTCACTACCACCAGGCGTCCTGGATACGGAGTGGACGAATTCGGTGATACTCCAAGGTATTTCCATATCACAACATCGACTCCAACCGGCGTTCTTCGATTTCTCGAACCGGAATCAATCGGTACGTATTAAAGTGATGCATGTCGGAGGAGCGAATCCACATTCTAACTTGAACACTGCAGAGGTCGACCTGGACGGTGTTGGGATGAGTCGGTTGATATAAATTAGGAGAATAATTCTGCTCTTGTTCCACCAATGTCGACCCATTCCTCTCTGATATGTCAAACCTCAGTGTCTAGTCAGTTGGCGGCAGGAAGTTGCAAGTGCGCTGATTGGCTCTGTGTTGCCATATCCACAGACGGCAACCCTCATCTCTTGTCAGCCAAGATCTGAGAGACGTATGAGTCTCAGCTGGCAGTCTTCAAATTCGACGTATGACGAGTGATTCTTCGTGAAGATCGCCTCTTCTCACCTCATCCACTTTACTTTCTACCGCTTTATGCACAACTTTGATACTCCATCCTGGCGGCCACTCTCTTCTTAAAAGCTCCTGCGTAAATATGACGCTCTGTTGTAACCCCTCTTCGGACACGCAGTCCACCTTTAGTATTGGCGTCCATCGAATGCAGATTCACTTTGATAAATGGTATCATTCTGATTAGATATTGGATATCTAGTGACACTGTGCCCCCCATGATGATAGACACCAGCTTTGTTACCATCAACAGCGAGTGTTTTGGTGATGTTAGTAGATGTATACTGATCTTCCCCGTCTCTTGAATGAGCTTCATTGAAGCAAGATACCTCAAGATACGGCCAAGTAAAGTAGGTGCAGCACCCGTCTCTTTTGAGAGTTCTTCTACTGTCAAAGGGCTCTCACTAGAAGCCAAAAGCTCGAAGACCTTCAGGTCCTCACCTACTCGAATCATGAAAATTTCCAGTTGCTAAGATCCGATGTTAGTATGTGAGTTGAATCTATACAATAGAGTTACACGGTAGATTAGTCGCTGCATAGTATCGTCGCTTGACTCGAGAGAATAAGTCAGTTCGCGAAGCTGATCGATCAACTGCCGGCCGGTACTCTCATCCGCTTTCTCAGCTAGTTGCTTGACTTGTGGAATAAGAGCATCCACATTGATTCGAAATATTTGTGTAAATCGGAAGTCCTGATATCGATTCGGCTTGGTGCAACCGTGTAAGAAACAAAACCTGAAGGCTATTTGCGCTCAAATAAGCTTGCTCGAAGATATATCTAGCGGGATAACCAACGTCGCTAATTCGACAAAGACGATGCTGATGAGTCAATCGTAGTTATATAGGCAAAAAGTAGTAGTAAGTGCTAGGTCAAACGCAAAACTGTTAGAGGAAAAGAACAACTTGTGTTGAAAATCTGCCTTGAGGGGCCCGGGAACAGAGCGAGAAATGCCTGGTGAAGTTGTAGATGCCGTATTTAGATGCTTTTGGGCGTTTGTAACGTAAGGGGATCGCACGATGCATATGCATGGGTATGGATAGAGTAAGAATTGATATTTGGACTTGAGACTAAATAAGTGTACCCCTAGCACTCCACTTCTAGCACTTTATGCTCCACAAATAGGGCAATCCTGACATTTCTATGGGCTTAACGCCTTGGCTGCGGCTAACTTACCAACCCTTAAGGGGTACATTTATTTATTCTTAGGCCCAAGTATATCACTTTAATGTCTACAAAACCAAACCAACAGCTACGCCGCAGCTCGATAGCATTCCAACAATTGGAACACAACCAGCCAGCGCTTTCAATACGATTTCAGACCGCAACTCGGCAAGCTTTGTCGGCAGATTTTGACATGCAAAAAAATACTTCGATTAATCATTGGATGGCATTTCTTCTTTTATACGAGTGGAACCGACGAATATGTTGATCTCCGCAAAATGGTATCGGGGAGGACCTAGTCCGGTAATCCGTGAAACAAGGGTGGTGAACAACAAAATCACATAATGATATTAGAAGTGAGATAACATTCAAGAGGAGTATATTGAAGTCGAGGCTTGGCGTAAAAGGAGCACTCACTTCTCCACCCAGACAACATTTTTGGTTCCCGAGTAGAATTGTGGAACAGTAGGAACAGTTACCGAAGATATGGTACCCAATCACGCCAATTACATGATGGATGAATGCCGGTAAAAAAATGTGCTTATGCGGGGCAATGTAAACGGAGGTTGGCGGGCGTGTCTTCACGGTAGTGGGGGTTGAATTTTACGATTCACGAATTTTTTCTTAGTTCCCACCTAGACTCATTGAAGAGGGCTTCAAGACATTCTCGAGCTGAGCCGAGGGAAAATGGCGCCCATCATTAAAGAAGTTGCCACAGAGGCCGAATTCAGCGCTGTAGTTGACTGTTTCTGGGAGGCCAACTACAATCCTTACCAGCCCATCATGAACGTCTTATTCCCCGTACATGAGGCCACCGACGAGGGATATGCCCGCGGTCTTGCAGAGGCAAAAACCAGACTGTGGGCAATCCATCAGAACGACCCTTCGAGCCACTGGGTCTACGTGACTGATGCTTCGGACGGCAAAGGCGAGGTCTACAGTGGTGCTCACTGGAACTTCCATCAGGTTTCTCCTTACAAAGAGAACGCTCCGGAGTTGGTTGCATCCTGGTATCCTGAGGGCGAGGGCCGCAAATTCGCGAGTAGAGTCTTGAACCAGGTGTATGCGCGACGTCAGAGGTTGTGGAGGCCACATTGTCGTACGAGTCCAATCCCGCCACAAGCAAGACGAGACCTCCAGGCTAATAGATGCTAGAGCTAGATTATATGTTTACGTACTCACATCAACGCGGTAAAGGCTATGGGGGTATGGTGATGCAATGGGGTATGGAGAGAGCTGATAAGTTGGGCCTAGAAGTGGTTGTGGAGGCAAGTCAGTATGGAGTGGACCTATATCACAAGTTTGGACTGAGATCTATTGAAAAGGTTGCGATTGATATGCACATCGATAAACCAAGCAATACGTGGAGAAGACTCGAGTCAGATCTCCGTGATTTCTCGTTTTGGTGGATGTGGAAACCCCACCGTGGTGTTTACGAAGCTGGAGAAACGCCTTTGCCGTGGGTTTCGAAACGAGGCGTATAAGTACCTAACGATGTAGATCGGATCCCCAATGTCTCTTTTAGTATTTTAAATTGTATCTTACGTCTTCTTCTTGGCAGTCGGGATTGCAGAGCATTAAGTGTTCCTCCAAAATGCGTTGTTCAACTTGAATTTGCAGTCTTGTAGAAGTAGAAACTGCTCCATTGCGTGGAAGTTTGCCGCAAACTGTCTCCGTTGACGTAAAAGTCTTCCAGAGAACCTCGATCACATAGACTATGCTTACAGCATTTACATAGATCTTCTAATTACAGTTTGATCGGATTCATCTGTGTAAATCATCATGGATAACGAAAGACTAAAACTGACGCCAGATAAGATTCTCATAAGCCAGATTATCTGCATGTAACTTCAGTGCTTACTGCCATAGATCCAAGGAAACCAGAATACTCGCATGAATGTTCGTCGAGCCTTGGTTATGAGCATCTTGATCAACGGAGCCTTTGTTTTTGCATGGTACCAGCGGTTCTATACTACCATGATGAAGAGGTCACGTTTAATACCTACAGGATGTTCTCTTATAGAAATATTTGTACAAAGTAAGCTACCTTACCTCAACTATATCTTATGGAGGTGAAGCAGCCGGAACGTGATAGCAGCAGTCATTTTCTTTTATCATAATGAAACTGTATGCACCGTAGCTACTGCGTTGAGGTAATTTGGTCTCGTGCCTTGAATAATTCCCGGAAACTCTACGCAGAGTAGCTTTTCCTTCTCTTACTACCCTATCGTTCGTACCTGAGAAGTACTTTTTAAGCTCAGAATTTCAACGTGAAGGCACAGCAATCCTTGATGCAACACGAGAACTTCTATCTTAGTGCCGGGTCTTATCGTTATAACTATATTGCCGTACCTCCTGGCGTTACTTTACATTGGCAGGACCACCGAATCCATCGGGATTGATTTGCTGGCAGTGGTGAGTGCCTATTCATCATACCTTCTTGCGGCCGTTCTTCGTGCTCTCACCCGCGCGACGAAAAATATTAAGCTGCCTCATGCTTCTGAGAATCTCCCAACTTATCTCACGAGATCTCCTAAAAGCGAGATTGTCTGGGCCCTTAGAGAGTGCCAGAGGTGTTCGGCTTCGTCAGCCACATCTTTGCTTGCATCTACCTTGTCAATATAACAATTTCAAGTTGGCTCCCACCCACAGTGTCATTCCGGCCTGCAGAAATGATTATAGAGTGCTAGTATATTGCGGGTTGATCATACTCAGTGTCGTTCAATGTGCGGTGTGCTTTGCACTAGCCTCATTGTAGATATTGGACACCACTCGGAAAGTTAAATGTACTACGACGAGCAGATATCGGGGAGCGGCCCAGCATCTCGGAACTAAGGCAGTCCCAGTTGCTAAGGGGGTAGTTACGCAGAATCCAGGCCCATTCCAGCTATAAACCAAGTACTGGGTACTTAAACCACTTCGATTCTCTTTCTGTGCTTCTCTTTGGCATACAGGCTACGAACCTACCCGCTAGGTTGTGGTACCTATAGGTGAGTTATAGAAACTAATAGGTACCCGTTGGATAATATCATAAATTGAAGATAGGTCGAGGAGCTAGAGAACTCAGGTACAAGAACGTATCTATCAGGACCTAATTTTTGGCCTAGATTGAACAGGTGAAAATGGCTACCTATTTCGCAGCCTACTACACATCTGTGCAAGTCACATCTTTTTCCTTAAGGTTCATCGTACCTACATATAATATATGTAACATATATACTACTATACGGTGAGATTATATAACAACATTGGCCCTTTATCATATTGGGAGCAAACTTCAGGCTACTTGTGGAGAAACAGCTTCAATTTGGGTCAAATCATCGGAAATCAGTATCTGCTCGTGATACATCATGATACTAGTAGCCATTACACAAACAACTTGAAACCTCCAGGTACGCCATGTTGAAACAAACCACCTGCATCATACTTCTTACTAGCTGCTTGTAATTTTGCTTTGTTGGTTTCCCCATATCCATGAAAAGGCTTCTGAACAGAGCCCAGGGCGTAATTCAAATACGTGAAATTCCTGCCCACACCATACTTTGTTGTCAAGGCACTCAACCCTTGAAAGAAAGTCTCTGCTGCATTCATAACAGTTGCATCGTCGGTGGACTGAGTATACGAAATAGTGATAAGTGCTATCACTAGACGCTGATCAGATGAAGATAGACCAAGAATGTTCGTGCCATTCAGCAGTGGCGTTGGTTGCAAGGTCATATAATAACCTACTCCAGTTATGGAAGCAACTAGAGCTGTAGAGCGCTTGTAGCGGTCGTATATCTCAGTGTATATATCTGGTGTATGAGCGAATGATGCGGTCATGTACAGTTGGCTAGATACTCATTAGCTCAGAGCTTTCATGTAACATGGAAGGGGCTACCTACCGAAAGCCGTATGGATTATAAGTATCTTGCTCGGCAACAAAATCTGACATGTTGGAAATTCTCATGGTGCTGAATTGTGCGGCCGAGGTGTTGTAAAAAGGCCGAAATACCGGAGGGGCAACGACTGGCTTCGTATAGTACGGAGCCACAGTAAGGATTTCTACTCCGCCTGGATTGATGTAACCGACCGAAAAGAGCAAATCTGCATGTGGATCATAGCCAGCAGGACTCATAAAGGTAGAAAATGAAGCAAGAAGACTCTTTAGTAAAGTCAATGGATAGCTTATGAAGCCACCCCATAACTGGCCCTGGTTATATGTAGTCAAATCAAAGCGTGCAACGACTCCAAAGTTGTTCGAGCCACCCTTAAGCGCTAAGAACAAATCGAAATATTGGTTGGTTGCAGTGGCGTAGACAACTGCTCCACTTGCAAGCACGACTTCATACCCAACTATATTTGATGCATCGCATGCCCATCCGAGCTGTTGACTGAGAAAAGAGATGCCACCCCCAAGGAGATAGCCACCCACTCCAATGCTAGTACCGCGACCTCCAACAACTGTGAGATTATATGGTTGTAGAAAATCATACACCGCTCCCCATCGTGCACCAGGACCAACACTGACAACGGAATTATTGGAGGTCAAGAATTCTATACCGTTTAGATTCGTTAAATCAATGGTTACACCATTAGCAATGTTGGCTGCTCCAGAGAATGTAGCGTGTCCTCCAGCACGGATGGCGAAAAGTCCATCAGAACTTCGAGATAAATGGAGAGTGTTGAGAATCTTTATGATTTTGGACACATCGGTAGTGCAAGTAGGAACGACGACACAGGATGGCAAGAGAGATTGTTCTTGGTCCGAGTAGTAAGAGTCTAGGGATGATATATACGATGTGCTGTTTGGGAAGAAGACCTTTCCAGGCAATGAAGAGGAGAGGGTCGAGCATGCAGATGGTATGTCGGCCGTGCAGGTAGGAGCGACAAAACATGATGGTATGAGAGGCTTTCCTCCTCCCGAAGAGTAAGAGCATAGCGATGTGCTGTTTGGGAGAGGAACCTTCCTATGGAACGTAGAGGAGGCGATGGAGGATGGAGGTGATGGGACTTTACTGCCTGTGATAAAAGCGTTCTCGATAGACATAATTACTAACAAGGCAAAGTGTTGCCTTAGAAGGTGGTAGAATCTCATATTGATGGAAATAAGACAAAGGTAAATGCTGAGAAAGTTTGATGCCAAACAATTAGATGGGCGGTTTTCCAAAAATGGATTTAAGTTGCATTAAGTACCCAGAGAAAAGCCTTGCCGTAATGATGAACATAGGACTTTTCGCTGAATTTACCCATTTTCCAAATCATTTTTGACGAGGATCAATTTAGGAATCGCGGAATGCAACATAGTCAATTCCTTGACCGACATGTGGAAGCTACCAAATTAACATATGCGAGCCGTAGTCTTATCTCATATATCTATCATAATCTATGCATATCATGCATCATAGGGGCACACACTTTGATTTCTATCGACTGGTTAGATGCTTGGTGATGTAAGGTAGCTGTAAAGCCACTCGTAGCGCTACCTAAATGTGTCTTTATTGCTGACTGTAGCATTTTGCCCAAGCAGTCTTCCACGATAGCCACCAAGTTACCATAACGAGCTATTATCAAACGTACCTTGGATTCGTGCGATTGCAGAGGAGCTGATATACCAACCAAGAGTTAAGGACCATTTCCAGATTAGAATCTTGCGGTAATACAACGTATGTTTCACTCAAACGAGCCAAGTAAAATGGGCCTCAATTAAATGGGGATCATAGACCTAAATTTCTCATCTTACAAAGGCAACTAAAGGTTGACCTTCCATACTCAATTCGCGGTAAGGCTATGAGAGAGTCGAAACTCTGCTAATATCTCCACCTCTTGTCAAAATTTGAACCCTAGTTTCCGCCAGTATACTTTCTGCTAGATTTTCATTGGCTTTATAACCAGCTTTACATCACATCCATGCATTGGTGCCATTGTGCCAATTCCTGCAGTTGTGTCATCAAGGCGTGGAAACTTTTGATCGACGTCGCTCTGATCTATTGTAACATCATACCGACAAAAAAGAACAGCAACAATGGTGTAGATGGCTTTTCGAGCCAGAAAACGCCCAGGGCACAGTGTAGACCCTCCTCCAAAAGGTCTGTAGTTATGACTACGTGTGAGGCTTCTGTCCTTGAGAAATCTTTCCGGGTCAAAGTCATGAGTGCTTGGTCCCCACACATCTCCATCAAGGTGAAGCTGACGGTAAGGAATCTATGCCAGAAAGTCAGCATGAGAAGCTTGAGAGGAAAGATTTCTTGGTTACCATAAGTTTCGTGCCTTTGCGAAGCATCTTACCAGCAAACATTGTTGGGGCAATAACTTCACGCGCAAGTGCCCCTGCAGAATTGACTCTTAGGACTTCATTGAAAAGAGATTCAAGGCGTGGACAGTTCTCCGTAAGATGATTAAGATTGACTGATTCTCCTTCTATAGCTGGAGCAACTTCTTCCCGAATACGAGCGAGCAAGCTTTGGTCGTGCACGAGATAAGCTATAATCCAGAATGCGGCTTTATATACATTTCCGGTGATCCTGAGCTTTCGTTAGCTAGGAATGTATAGTTTGCTAGGATACTAACGCCCATAAGTGTAGCATATGTATGCCAGCAGTTTCGCGGTTACTGAGGCCACTTGAACGCATTTCAGCCTCCATAGCTGTTACAAAATGCAGCATACCCGGCCGCTCTTCCTGAGGTGTCTCGAAGTATCTGCACAACGTGTCAATCACCTCGTGTTTTGCGTCCGTCATATCTCGTGCCATGAAGTTAGGGAGATGATAGAAGAATTTCCAGTTGGTATCTTCCCATGCCATGATTGCTTGGAGAAGATTCGGATTTATTTCAAAGATTTTTGGTCCATAATATGCATTAGTGGAGCCATTGATGATGACTTCATTGCACCACGCCCACAAAGAGAGTGTAACCGAGTCTTGGGACTTGCGTTCACATGCAGAGTGTTGCTTCAATACTTCCCACGAAAGGTTTTTCTGAAGACCGGGTATGAGGCGTTGGAGGAGTATCTCGAGATTCGCCGAAGAGAGCAATTGTTGCCGATGGTATTCCGAAGTCATTTCATGTGCCGATCGTGTGGGAACACCGAAACCTGTGAAACCTGGCTGTTCACGATCTTCACTGAACATGCCATTGATGCTTTTTGGAGATAAACCAACGAATGTGTACATATCCTTGATCAAATTTTCCCATGTTATAGTCGAGGTGTTTTTGTAAAGTTCACCTATATCATCTCCGCCAGTGATGACACAAATATTTTCGCCGGCTAGTGTAATCGAGTAAAGCGCTTTCGTATTTCCAAAATACACCCTAATTTCCATCAGCAATATTCTTTCAGCTAGTGTGGATTTTCAAATGGTGTACCTTCCTCGTTCAAAAACGTTATTGGCGTTTCTATAAAATCCCCATGCGTGACCTTGGGATGTTAACTATCTTCCTATCGAAGCCAAGGGCCGGAACAATGAAAGATGAGCTTTGGACTGCACTGGAGGCTTCTCACCTATGTCTATCAAAATTATATATCAGCAAGAAACATGTAAAGTAGGAGTGGGTGATGTATTCAGACTCACATGGTATCCAATATGGCAGCTCTCTAGGGTTCTGGGGATAAAGCCATGGAGTGATTGTAAATCGATAGATTCTCCAAAGCAATAGAAGGAAGAGAGAGCAAGCAAATGTTGAGAGTATGAATGCATACGTGCCCTGTAATGGAAAGAAAAGCAATGTCATCATGTTTGTCGTGATGAGCGAAATAGTTTCTCCACGCAGTCTCAAAGGCATATATCACAGTGTGCTCGATGTCTTTTCCTCTTTTATTTTTTGTTCTTTTTTTCTTGGGAACTTGGGGAATGCAAAAACTCTCCTCCACCACACAATATCGTTTGAGATGCCTGTGCCGCTACCCAGTACCTCATCCCTTGTACAATCACGATTGAAGATATGCACTGCATGCCATCCCAGCAGTGCATTCCGAGGTATCATATGACAAGTGCTTCTTTCTTTACCAACTGTTGGTAGGCTCCTTCTTCTTATGTGGTTACATTGCTTGTACAACACCCCAGGTAGTGTTGCGATCTCAGCTTGTCGGCTGAATCAACTGTGCCTTCCACGTCATCTTTCAACTTCTTCGAATGGCGGTGCATGTTTCAATAACTATCCTGGGAAGTATCGAGGAGGACATGGCAACCTGCGAGTTTGAGCCCATCACAAGTCTGAGTGTGGCAATGTGCAGCTTTTTCAATAATCAACCCATGTCAATGCGTTCGGGTATGTTTCAGTGCAGTAATAATCCTTGGAACCCGGTGGTTTGGTAGCGACACAGCCGTCCAATGAAAAGAGGGCTCACTGAAATGAAATTCTGTATTGGCTACGCATGCCGGTTAAATGCACGTCCACCACCCTATGTGACCCTCCATCAAGTTTGTGCTTTTCGTAGTTGAGCGAATAATTCACAGGCCTGACTTTTCGAAAAGATGGCAGCCACTACTGTATCAAGATTGGGCTGCATGCGACCTCATAATCTGTGTGGGCTACATTTCGGAAACCTGAACCCACCTATTGGAAAACAACCCGGTGGGACTGAACCTAGCGACTATTTCCTCGACCATGGTAAAGCGACAAAATGGCAGGGTAAGGATGTTGAAGAAGTATATCAGCCAATTCCGTCGTTTGAACACTTTATGATCCTAAGGTGGAGGCAAAACAGAGGACCGTGATAATGTCCTTCATTTCATATTCCAAATCCGTTGGATCCTTCCTCCGATAAGAAAAGGTTATTTACTCGTATAACAAGGTATCTAATCATTCAGGATACTCCCAAAAATCTTCTGGAATACCTTTTTAGGAAGGTGCCCGAAATATTTATATCAGCTCTGGATGGGCTAGAACGAGAAAGAGCCGAAGACAAGGGTTGCCCCTTCATAACAGTTGTAAACGGCACGGAGTGGAGAATCTACAGTATCCTGCCCACTTCCCCGCACTTCTCGGTACAGTACTTCCACCCAACCACATATGCAAATGCGGGTCAGCATCAAGTGGAATGTGGTAAGGTAGAGGCTCTCTCACAATCAGTGATGGGAGTAGTGTACGGCCGTATTACAGTGGCTGATATCGGCCTTCTAATACATACGTACGTACATATTATCAGATTTGATACCACTGGGGATATACTAGAATACCGGAATTTAGGATGGAATGTAGAATAATTGCCTGAGGACTTGCAGATTCGCTTCACAATTGCCTAGTTAGGAAGTTCAAATTCCTGGAAGGTCTGGAATGTATTACATTCCAGTATATTAGTATACGGCCAGTATTAGTGATATCGAATCTAATACGTATCACCAGGAATATATCCTTAATAATCCATACGTATCACTATAGTGGGGCGTATACAAAATACTCAAAATACTAGTCCCATCACTGCTCACAATATTCAGATGTTTGGTTACACGTTCAAGGCACTCCATTGGAAAGACCTTAGGAAGACAACACGGATACTAGTTATTCGTTTCTTTTACTAACTCTATGCTAAATCATCCGTATACGCTGGAAGTTCGTGTAGAAAGAACCAAGGAAATTACCGCAATAGTTAAGCTTAACGGGTCCAGCATCGAGGATAGCCATGTTCTTGTCAAAGATCGCGTTCCTTCATGAGTATGCGTGTTTTTTCGTAAGGCATCGTGAAGGTCTCCCACATCCACCTGACATTATCTCGGTCGTTTTCCAAACGCATTTCGAAGTTGGAAATAAGATAGGCAACAACCATTTTCATGACAAGTGAAGCATGAAATCTCCCAGGGCTATAATCAGCGTTAGTTTCTTAGTTTTAAATTGCCCTAAAATGAGACTCCCGTAGAGCCGAGAAATTTCTCTCGGCCATGAAATTTCCTTACCATGCAAGCGACCCATAGCCCCAAACTGGAAATTTCTCAGATACATCAGTGAACTTCGTTCCTCTCATCTCGGAGGTGCAAGAAACAAAGCGCTGGCCATTAAAGGTGTAAGGATCAGGATAGCTTTCTGGCTCATGCATCAAGTCAAATGAAGACACACATGCCATCGCGCCAGCTGGCACACTGGGGCCATTAGTAAATCGAAAGGGGCTCATCGCTTTTCTTCGTATAGCACCTATGATTTAACTTTCAGCGCATTCCGCATAACGTATCACGTTGCGTTCTTGTGGTACTTACGTGTGTCCAGTGGGTTCAATCTCACAGTTTCTTTGATAAAACTATCCAAGATCGGGAAGCCCTCGAGGCTGTCATAAGTCAAATCGGAGAAGTCTCCAATTTCCTCACGTAGGAGCGGAATATATTCTGGATGGGAACATAACTCTAGCACCACAAAATCTAGGTTCATCCAAGGCTGATGCGAAGCAGCAAACCAAATACCGAGTAATGCTTGGGCGAGGTTATCCGGCGTCCAATACTCTTTGTTTTCTTCTGTTAATTCAATCATATTTTGCATTATGGTGAACTGAAATAACGTCAGCCATGGCAATGAACAACAGTGCTCTGATTCTAGCGTACCTTCTTTGTCGCCTCCGGCTCGTCCCATTCGTTCATTCCTTTGCCCATAGAAAACTCTAACTGCTCGATAATGGTTTTCATGGCCGAGCCATTCCTGGTGATGATTGCATGAACAGTTCTAATATAGTTATGATCAGTATTGCATTCTCTGGGGTAGGAGAAGAAAGCCCGGGAATCAACTGACGAGGCGAGGAACTTTGGACTTAATTGATATGCTGCCATGTTTGCTACCATATCTTTGGGGTACTGGAGAAGCGCTTGGGAAAACTGGGGCTTTGCAGCTAGGGATCTTAAGTCAGCAAACATCCTGTTGGCAGAGTTATGGCATTCGTACATATTATTTCGCCGAAGAATATCAGGCTCATGAGCTTGGACGCGCATTCTCGGACGGTTGATGCCACAGGAACCGAATAATTTCCTTCACACATGGTTAGAGACAGTGTTGTTTCATTCTACCCTTCATAAGTTCATATATTTAACGAACCTTTCCGCTGAGTCTTTCTGGGCTGCAGTTGCTGTTTAATTGTCATTTTCATATGCTTCTGCAGCAATGGAAAGAGAACTGTGAGATTTCCTGGTCCTTTGACGTGAAGCAAACGAGCAAATAGCCTTGATCTGACGATCATTTTGGCAGGATGGTTGTAACCGTTCATGGTGTGCTTGAAACCAAACATCTATCAAAAAATGTCAACTATTGTCTCATCCGGGGGAAATGGGCATTTTCTACATCGGAATATATTGCTCGTTGGGATAATTCCGAAGCCTCGCTCAATTCCATGATATGCTTCTTGCTAGAGACAACCACCACGCTTTGAGATGACTTCCATGGTTTGTAGTATTTTCCAGAGCGCTAAGGTTATGATGTTAGTAAGGCAAATTGGGGAGTCAAGGTCGAACAAACAACATACATAGTCATTCACCAAAGTCCTAAAGTTCGATGACCACGTAGCAAATGTCCTGGAAGCAGCTCTGCCCCATGCGTCAAGAATCTGATTCGAAGAACTGCGATTAGCACTTAGTTAAACCATGAAGTAATGAGCGAGGCGAAGAGTAGGGTAAACATGCAGGTGAAATTGATGTATAGATCTCAAATACTCCGAGAAGCACAAGAAAGATTGGGCCGACAACGTCAAGTACAGCGTCAAAATTTGAAGGCATGATGGGCAGTAGTTTTGGTTCCTTGACGATAATATACTATCAGGATGCGAGGATTCTCGATGATAGATGATATACCAGAATTGCTCCCAAAGGACGGTTGGCCCGATTCTGATGAGAAATAGAACCTCAAGTTGTCTTGAACAATTCTTTGGGGGAGCGATTATTGGAATGTAGAGAGTCAAGGAAGCGAACTAAGAAGGTGGAATTGTCGTATACATTATATCGAGGGGTATCAATTAATCACTGGTTATAAAAAACCAAGCCATTTTTCTCACTAACTTGATCGCATTACGTGCTCTGCAGAAAACCCCGGGCCCGGCGGCGTGATCACCAACTTCTGTGATGTAACACTAAAGAACAAGAGTCTGCATTGTTAGAACTATCATTCATTACTAACAGGGGTAAACTTTTTATATTGGATTGCTTTCGTCAGTCGGGGTTTCAACTGCGGTCTTGGGGCGCAATCTTTCCAAGTTTCTGCTTCAACAGTTGGCAGGCCAGAAAACAACAAGATTCCAATTCGGGCTTTAACTACTTATCTGGGCATCATTAAAATTCTCAACACCAAATGTTGCTACGCTATGTGTTTGAAAATACTACCGAGAGAGCTTAGTTAAAATTTTGCATCTTTTTCCGCTTCGGGGGTACTTACACACTGCTCCATCGATCTAACCCCGTTCGCCAAGCATTAGAGTGATTGCCGCGGATTCAACCCAACATGGCCAACATTTCATCTTCTTATGCGCTATCAAGGCACAGAATTCAATGGTGGTTGCTTGCAGATACTTGCCTTCTGATATTTCGGTCTTCAAGCTTTCTCATTGACTTGCAGGTCCTCAATACTCAAGCTCCAAGTACATCGGAACATATGAAGATCAAACCCCCCAACAAAGCACGAGGTACACCCATTCCCAAGCGAAGACCTACACATTTTATTTTCCCCTTCTATATACATCGTGCACATACATCATAGATTCTAATTATACGACGCCGGAACACTTACACACTGATTTCTCATCGGATTTGCATGCGATTATGTCTGCAGCGGCAATCTTAGCAATGACACCGGAGGAGAGGGCTATGACACCAGCCGGAGTACCTCCTCCTGGGATCATCCCCAACTTCATTAATGGTCCAACTCGAGCCCCATTGATGAATGTTGTTGGTACGTGTATGGTTGCTATTATGCTCGTCCTAGCATCTCTACGATTCTACACGAAATTGGTGGTAGTTAAAAAGACAACTTGGGATGACTGTAAGTCTAATCCTTAGTGTTTTCACAGAGATATGAGCTCATCATCCTCCCCCAGATACTTGCGGAATTGCTACGGTGGGTTTAGTCATAACTACGCCGCGACCCAGATAGCTTTCTAACTGATCAATCAACCCAGGTTGGAGCAATATGCTACTATATTGCATGTATCTATGGTAAGATACTGATTAGATTCTTTTGCAAGTAGTAGAACTAACCCATAACCAGCCGGGAGTGCTTGCAAGTACGGAACACATGTATGGGATATCTCGATTGCTGAACTTCTTAGCAAGAGATTTATCGTT
Organism: Rutstroemia sp. NJR-2017a BVV2; assembly: GCA_002946415.1. Taxonomy (NCBI): domain Eukaryota; kingdom Fungi; phylum Ascomycota; class Leotiomycetes; order Helotiales; family Rutstroemiaceae; genus Rutstroemia; species Rutstroemia sp. NJR-2017a BVV2. Next base: position 2,183,585 of record NJPS01000046.1, read on the forward strand.
GTAAGTAGAAATATATATCCACCTGCTTCTTGGAGTATTTATATCATGACTGCTAACAATTAGAGACAACTAGGCCGGGTTCGTAGTAAACTTTTTTACCACACTGGTGTGGCCATTCGCGAAATTATCGTTCTTCATTCTTTACCATCAACTCTTTTACCCGAATGTATGGCTACGACGTTTAATATATCTTGGAGCATATGTCAATGTCGGTTTCTATTTCGGTGTCCTGGTTGGCACACTTTACTACACGGCTCCTCATCCCGGCGAGTCCTGGGAAGAGACATACCTTAGTCCACGATACGCGGGGATATTTAACATGACTATCCCTATTGCTGCTGGTAGTTTATTTCTTGATATATACATATTCTTGTGAGTATTTCCGTCCTTGACTTCATCTGCATGTAACTAATAAGCTTTCAGGCTCCCAATTTTTGGAATTTGGAATCTCCAGCTTACAACTAAAAAGAAGTTGGGTATCATGATTGTATTTGGAACTGGTCTCACGTCAGTTTTCGTCCACTAACAATGTACGAGGATTGTTTTTACTGATACTGATGAGCTGTATACAGTGCCTGCGTGGCGTCTTCTTTGAAGATTTATTACAACCACATCTTAAACAATCATTCGACAGACTGGACATATGACGTTCTACCGGTACTTATTCTGGGGTAAGAATCTACCCTTCCGTGCGTGGCTGAATATGCAGTTCCTGATATACATATATGTGGATTTAGGCTTACAGAAATGTGTGTTGGTATTGCTGCAAGCTGTATGCCAGCACTCACAAAAATGGTTCGAAATGACGCCAAATGGCTAGTGCTGCGTTCCAAGATTTCTAAAACGTTCGGAAGTCTCTCGGGCTGGGGTGCATCAAAGAACCGATCATCTACATATGGTTCCAAAGACGAACCTATTTCAGACGGAGCTTACTCTAATCTGGACGAGGAGCTTCGTAATCCTGGCTTTGAGTTGAAAGGCATCAAGGCTGTGAAGACCACCATAAAAAGCGGTAGCATTGATAATGTTGAGGATGACGGAATCCATTTGAAGTACAATCTCAGGCAAGAAGTGTCAACCCATGGCCCTGATCGAACAGCTGATAGCTTTGTCTAGAAGGTAACTTACTCTGTCCGATCGTGATGATATCAAGTTGGTAGCACTGAAGATACTGGTCATATGCACAGCTGGCAGAAATCGAGATAGAAGCTCAAAAAAGTGAAGGGTGTTGAAAACCTCCTCCAATGTCCAAGGGAGGTCAGTAGGTTCATCCGAGTCTACGAGATAGTGTGTACACATAGTTTATGTTATTAGGGGTGTGCGCTCAGAAACTAATTGAACTACGTTGATGGTGCAGAAAAGTGATTCTAATCCTTTTGGATTTGAGAAGTTCAGCATAAATTCAATCCAGATGACTTAAGACTCCACGGCTGCCTAATAGGTACCCATGGCTGGGCTTTCGAGCACTTCAGCCCACCCACTACCCAATCAGGAGTGGCACATATCAGAAATGGGCCCGTGACAGCCAATGGGTGTCTATCAGTCATCATAACCCACCCATTGGTGCCCCCGCCGACCCGGTGAGTAGGTTCGCAGCCTAGACTCTCCTATGCAAAATCACTTAGTTGATCACATTTCTGTGAAATGGACTCTATGCACAAAATCGAACATGTAGTTCACCTAACCCTGAAGCCATTTACTGGTCAAAAATGGTTGTAGGGGTGGGGATTTTGATAGGCAAGAGTATTCGTGAGGTTCCCAGTGCTTGTGATAGGCCTGTCCCTTCATTCAAACAGTTCCAGTGATATTTGAGGACCGAATAATTGAAGCTAAGACTAAGACGTGGTGTCTCGCTGGAGTTTCTGATCATCGCTTGGATGCCGCATAGATCCCCAAAATGGTTGAACAGAAAAGGGTGAATTGAATTCGTCGGGCATAGATAACACACCCATGTAAGGGAAGTTGACGCAGCCTGCGATAGCAGTGATATTGGCTTTCAACCCGTCTGCAGTGATACCAGGGGGTATGAACTTTTGGTTGAAAAGTAAACTAACCATGAATTTGATCTCATAGGTCTCCTTAGCTTCAGCGGGATCAGTACCTCGCGCAGGGAAAGTGTTCGCATCCGGCGTTGTTGATAAGGGTATCATGAGAACTTGCAATTTCATTGCGGGTAAGATCAACCGCATTTCGGATTTGCCGAGCGTCAGTTACATCAAGATCTAGGGGGGTGGCGTTTGCTAGAACTCAAGTGCTACATCTCCAAGATATTCTGATCGCCGACAAACGGCATGTGAGTGCGACGGCGCAGCCGATTCCTCCGTAGCTTTGTTCCCCGCGCGGAAATTGCTGCCCAAGAAACCGTTGGAGATGACGTCAAGATGTCAAGATGAGGACAGCCGAAGGAACTCCTTCTGCGGAAAGTAATTCATTGGCATAATATTTGAGGACAGTGCATTGAATGTTAGATATGTGTTGGTGGCACAGTACAGTACATGTTAAATTGTGCGTGGATGGGCCTGGTATTGGATAATGCTGCAAACTAAACTCTGCTGTGGGCACCCGCCCGGATGACCGATGGATACTCGCTGGTAGGGGCTAGGCTGTTAGGTGGAGTGGAAAACCCACCTACGGGTACCTATACGCAACCTAGTATTAAACGTCTGTTGGCGGCGCAGTGCATGTCAACGAAGGGGAACTCCTCGTATTTGCTGCTGTGAATGCGGGCAGGGCGCCCTCTGTTATTTTCGTATAGTTCCATGATAAGCCTGTAGGCTAAAATGCTGCATCATACTACTGGGGGGATATACTTGCATGCAACAGTGCATGCAGAAGAATGTTGAAGAGATGGACATGCGAGCCATGTAATGTTCGCGCTTCGCTTAGGCTCTCGAAAACACCAAGCGGGCTACCTACATAATCAGTTCAGGGTAGAGTACGAGTCCGTAAGGAGGGTTGCAGTGCCGTATAATGTCTGGGGCCGCTCCTAGTAGGCAAGGCGTCTACGGATCTCTCCTTTCCGTTCATCCATTCACGTTTGACGAATTCTGTGCCATCAAACATGTGCCTTTCTGAAAAATTTGAAGGGTTTGAATTGATTGGTTGTCCTTTCGAGTGATTCCGCATAGTTATTAGACGGTGAAAGGCCAGCAAAGTCGAAATCTTCACCTGTACGTGGTGTTGACTACGAATCTGGATTGATTTAATTAATTCAGAGCCAAGGAGATCAATCGCACGCCATTCCATCGACAGAGTAGAGTAATAGATTCAACCTTCGTACCTACGAACCCATTTTGGTGAGCAATTGTCTGTTGGATTCCAGACCCAATATGATGATAGGAATTCAGGATTTTCATTTTTCGCACAATTCTGACTTGCGTAGCCGGTGCCACAGTATATACTTTTTCCTGAGGTTAGAAATTTTCCACCTAAAAGATGAGGGTAGTAGAATCATCTAACATATAAGCTTAAGCAGCTCATCCGCTGTCACCCCTTATCATTCATACCAATACAATCTCAAGGACCATCCCCTAACTCTCTGCATCTTTCTTTCCTCTTCGTATGCACAGTACAGTACTAGTTCTGATAGAAGTTTTTTGGTTGATTTATTCAAAGAGCAGTAGAGCTGTTAGCGGAGGAAAGTGGTTACTCAATATGATATTTCAACGTTGAGCTCTGCGCAGTGGGAAACTGAGCATAAAATTTGTAGACACCTTTCAATTTGCAGGCGTTTGCTGAGCAGCGTGGGATATAGGACAGATTCAACGGCCAACGTTGATATTCTTTAGGAATATTAATACAATTCATGTTTTTACTAATATGAATTCTGCTAGTCGACCGCTCTGCTTTTCTTGCGAGCCCACTTGACCGCCGTCACTCCATTGGATCTAGAACAGCTCCACGAAAATCACTCTTGGCTTGCTTGGCACGTGCGTCTGGTCAGCCATCCACGTGGAAGGATCGCTTACTTCAAATTAAGGTTATCTACCCCGCACCAATCAGCGAATCCGCTGCTTGCCCCTAGTCACTTCATATTGATTAACTGATGTGTTCTTGCCAACTTCTTGGTCAGGCATCAACATACAGTACAAATCTTTCCCCACCAATCGCACGATATGCTGTGCGAAGTAACCGCCCCTGAGAATGCTACGCTGCCTTGTCCAGGTCCGAGCAGCCTGTGCCGTGTCGAATTTGTTCTTCGGTTCCAGACCGACTTTGTTAATTTTAATTCCAGGCCCCAAGTGGGGACTCAGCCGCGTTCTAGCTTCAAAATGCCATGATATTCTCCATACTTTGCGATATGCGAGTCGGTGACCCCGGCGACAGGAAGGCGATGAAGCTCTCAAAGGGGAAATGTGCCCCATAATGCTATTGGCTTTATTCTTCTTCCGGCTAGAGACGAAAACCTTATACTCCGAGTAGGTAAGGTACTCAGCTGAACACCATGGACCCTGGATCGACATGTAACCTTATATGACATGAGACTGGGTACCTTATTCAACATTGTTTTTCTGAAGTGAAGGTCGCTCTCGAATCCATTCCTTTGGTTCACTCGCTGTCGTTATATTTTGCATCTTTGTTTGATTTCGGTTTTCTTCCCTTTCATATCGTTCATTTTGAACTCCCAACGATGGGCCGATTCTTTGCCGGAGGACTCGTCCTCTTCGCCAGCTTGGCACAATCGGGTGCCAGAGCTACTTCTGTCTTAATATCTTCACAAGCGGCACCTACACCTTCAGCTGGAGACGGAGTCGGACAATCAGTCGTTACGGTCACCTCGAGCTACGCCAGCACGTACACTAATATCGTTACTATCACTTCCTCGGCCCTCCAAACCACTACAACTTGCACCCCAAGTGCATTTGCTTTCGGTACATGCCAGGACGGGATATACTCGGTTGGTACGAAATATTTTCAAAGATACTGTACCGGCGTATCTATAGCTGGCGGCGATTCCACTTATATTCTGCATGGTGCGGCTCAAATCCAGGCATGCGCGGTATATTGCAATGCTATCGCAACCCGATGCAGTGGATTCAACTTCAATACAGCAGCACAAGCATGTACAGTGTTAGCAGGACAATCTCTGTATACAACTTCTGTAGCTGCAGCCTTAACCCCGGCAGTCCTAGCTTATACCACAAATCCTTGTATTGCGACTGTTACAGACGTCGAGACTCAATATTCAACTCAAATACTCTCAAGCGACTTCGTGACGGTGTATGAGAGTACAATCACGACTTCCATTCCTATTCCAGATGTCACATCCTCGGTCCCCGATTCCACTGTATCAGTTCCTGCTGCTAGCACCTCGACGCAGGATGATAGCACACCGACCGCTGCTCCCACCTCATCGATTATTCCTGATATCTCTTCGACGACTTCCGATATCTCTTCGACGACTTCCGATATCTCTTCTAGTGCCGCTCCTTCAAGTGTCGTTGATATCTCATCAATTATTCCGGATAGCACACCAATCGCTGCTCCCACCTCGTCGGCTGCATCTACGCCAAGCCCGATAGATACTTCATCGATCGTTTCTGTTACCTCTTCTTCTATTTTGAGTTCAGCATCAGTCAGTACTTCCCAGAGCGCCGCGCCTCAACAGACCATCAGTCCATCAGAGGTCACCGTCACATCGACCTACGCTAGTACCGTAACCAATACCATCGTCACCACTTATCCAGTTATTACGACTACGGCAACCTGTGTAGCAGGAACAAAAGTCCCATCAGGCACTATCTGCTCAGACTCTGTCTGGTCTTTGTCAGGGGGCAATTACTATTCACAGAAATGCAGCGCATCTTTGGTAGGCGGCACCGTTATTCGTGCCTATGTCGAGCCAGTCGGAGCTGCAGGTACCTCTATTTGCGTTTCATTCTGCAATGCTCTTAACAACCTCCGCACCGCTGCCAGTTCATGCAACGGCATTGTTTTCTCAACCGTTAATGCTCTTTATCAGTGTTTCTTGCAGAATGGACCTGTGACGCCCGTACCAGCTCCTGCTAGCGTGTTCGCTGTTGCGCAATTTACTAATAATCCTTGTGTCTCCACGGTGAGTTCGTCAACTGTAGAGACACTGTACGATACTGCAACAGTCCCATATGAAGTTACTTATACTGTGACGGTATCTACATCAACATTAGCGTCGTCTGAGGAACCTTCATCTACAAGCTTTTCTACTTCTTTGGATTCTTCCTCAGCGGCCCCAAGTTCTTCAGATTCCTCCTCGGCGGCTGCTACCACCTCCAGCAGCTCCTCAGATTCCTCCTCGGCAGCTGCTACAAGCTCTATTGAAACTTCCTCGGCAGCTCCTAGTTCTTCAGATTCCTCCTCGGCGGCTGCTACCACCTCCAGTAGCTCCTTAGATTCCTCCTCAGCAGCTGCTACAAGCTCTATTGAAACTTCCTCGGCAGCTCCTAGTTCTTCGGACTCTTCCTCAGCCGCCCCAAGTTCTTCAGATTCCTCCTCGGCGGCTGCTACCACCTCCAGCAGCTCCTCAGATTCCTCCTCGGCAGCTGCAACAAGCTCGACCGAACCCCCCCCGGCAACTCCTAGTTCTTTGGATTCCTCCTCGGCGGCTGCTACAAGCTCGACTGAAACCTCCCCGGCGACTACCATCAGCTCCTCGGAAGTTCCACCTACACTCACCACAAGCTCAATTGACACTAGTTCGGCGGTAGCTAGCAGTTCCGAAATAGCGTCCAGCTCTGGTGCAGCTGCATCCTCAAGCACAATTCTTGTCACTGCTCCATTCCCGACTAGTGGCTCACCCCTTCCTTCAAGTATCAGCATCTCTGCTCCGTACACCAATTTATCCATCGCAGTATCCACTCCTTTCATGAATAGTACTTCGATTTTGACCTCAGTCATTTCTTCCCAAGTTAGCGTGCCGTCCTCCCTGGATTCTCAGTTGACCACTTCGACTATCTTCACCACTCGGACCGCCACTATCACCGCCTGCCCGTCGAGCATTCCAAATTGCCCTGCTTCATCTCAAACTACATTTTTGACTACTGAGACGATTATCCTCTCGACGACTGTTTGCCCGGTCAGCCAAGTCACCACACCTGCTCAGACATCCAGCAACGTTGCCTCAAGTCAAGCCGAAGGCATCTCCGCATCTTCTGCGGCAAGTAGTTCCGCTCCACTCACGCCGACATCAAGTGAGGGAGCTAGCTCCGCAATCTCGAGCGTGGTCCAAGCTACATCGACACCTTCCCAAGCGTCTAGCTCCATTGTCTCATCGGATATTCAGTTCACGACTTCTACAGTCTTTTCCACTCGAACAACCACGGTCACAGCCTGTCCCCGAAGTGTTACCAATTGTCCCGCCCGATCTCAAACTACCTTCTTGACGACGGAAACACTCATTGTATCAACTACAGTGTGCCCTGTGACAGAGTCTTCGCCAATTTCTCAGCCAGTAGCCACCTCTACTGGAGCCGTAAGCACTGTTGAGTCCAGCGGCGAAATCATCTCTCAAACTAGCGAGATTCAGTATACTACTTCCACTGTGTTGAGCACACGTACCGCGACCGTCACCGCTTGCTCTGGTGGGCTCTCGAACTGCCCCGCTACCGCACAATCGACATTTGTGACCACAGAGACTCTCGTTGTTTCGACTACCGTTTGCCCAGTGACTGAGTCTTCTCAAGCCTCACAAACTGTTATCTCTAGTTCGATCACCTTGAGCACTAGTACCGGAAGTGCGCCAGTCATATTGCCAGGTTCGTCAACGATTGGAGGAGTCACCACTAGCCAGAGCCCTCAAGGAGCATCTGCTTCTTCAAGCCTAGCAAACCCCAGCAGCAGCCAAAGCGCCCAAGGAATCTACAACTCCCAATCCTCAGCAGCTGCTAGCAATAGTGAGAGCCCTGTGGCCTCTTCTGCACAGAAGTCCACTATTCTCTCAACTCTTACCGTGGTACCAGAACCCTCTATTCCTGCTTCTGCCGCCACTAGCACTCTCAGTGCCTCCGATATTCCTTCTGGATCTTCTTCGCCAGCTACTAGTAACGTCGTTCTACCAAGCCCCACTGCGGCGTATTCCCAAGGCTTCAACTCTAGCTCAATCTTCGTCGGTGGAGCAAGTGTATCCAGTGCTCTTAGCTCGAGCTCAGTATTATACCCAGCTGGCAGCACTGCTAGTCAATACTTGTCGGGCGCGTCTCTCGCTACAAGCGCCTCTCAATCTAGCAGCACCTCACTTTTGGGTGTCTCTCAACCGAGCAGCACCACTACTAGCTCCGAGCCAGCACTATTTACTGGTGTTGCGGCATCCATGAAGTGGGCGCCGGCTTCGATCTTCGGATCATTCTTCACGGTTATGATGGTTATGCTTCTGTAGATATGATGTATGTATTTTTGTATTTTATTAGCGATTAGATGAGATGATATGAGGTGAGATGGAAAAATATCTGGGAAATGTAAATAAAGAACAAAAATTTAGATAAATAAATAATTAGTAGTACATAATCAAAATGTTATTTCTATTCATAACGAGCAAACCTGCATGCCATCTATATATACAGAATCGAGATATGAGAACACAAAGTAGTTGCAGGTCAACTTCTTACTATCATATTGGTGCTGCAACTGACTTGTCAATGTCCGAATTGCACTTAGACACACAAATCTTTATCCTTTCTCAAAGACAAGCCAGACAAGATCCTAGTGCGAGCCATATAATAGTTTCCACTCGTGTTAAATTCTACAGCGCAAATCTAAACCCCGGATGATCATCCCCCATATTCCCCAGCTCCTCCTTCTCCTCCCCCCTGTACCTATAATCCCTCTCCCCCGCATCCCTCAACTTATTCTCCCTCCTCAGTCCCAAGAAGAACGTTACACACATACATCCACATAAGAGCAGCATAGCCAAAGACGTGCCGTAACCCACAGGATAAAGCGGTGCCTGATTCGTGATGAATATATTGGACGCTACGAGACCACCGCAGCTACCAAGTCCGATCTGTACGGCGGACGTTATGGACCGTTTATAATGGCCGGAAGTATTCTGCGTATCTTAGTGTTAGGTAAAATTAAGGTTTATGAAAACGGACCGAGAAAGATAGGGGTAAGCGTACGTTGGCAAGCCAAGCCCATGTAACGGGTTGGGTGATGTATCCCCCGCTCACGATGAAGAAACAGGCCATGTACTTAACACCGGTGGTGACGTGTGTTTGACATAAAAGAATAATATAACCAGTCGTGCCGACGATGATGCCTATGATGGTGAACAAGAACCGGTGCTGGAAATGATCCGTTAGACGGGCTGTCAAAAGGGCCTACAATGATTGATTGAAAAGTCAGCCGTCCAAGCTCTCCATTCCCGAAACTTGTAGGAAACCCAAACGACATACCAGAACAGCAGCCACACAAAATATAGGGATACTTCTAACTTGGCTTGTAATTGCCGTGTACCCCATCTCATGCAAAATGGTTGGAATAAAGAAGCTAGTCGCATACCCCGTATTCACTACCCCAAAGTACATAAGCGCTCCAACCCATATCTTCCAATCCCCTAATATTCTCTTCAATGATTTCCTATTCAATTTATCAAGTCTTCCAATCTCTTCACCGTCAACCCCGGTATCACTCGACAGACGCTGAAGAACCAAGGCTCGTTCATGCGGGGTAAGAAAGCTTGCAGATTCGGGCCAATCTGCTATCATTCCGAAAGCTTTGAGGGAAACTACCAACACAATGGTAAGGAGTCCTTCAATGATGAAGATCCACCTCCATCCCTTGTACCCACCAACTCCATCCATGTGAGCGAGCGCGTAAGCAAATAATCCACCGAACGCACCAGCTAAGATACTTGCTGCGAAAAAGACACTTAGTCGCCATTGCAGTTCGTATCTTTTGTAGTACATGCTTATGAGGTAGACCGCACCGGGCGAGAAGCCAGCTTCGAACAGACCGAGGAGGAATCGTAGCCCGACGAGGGCCGCATGGGTGTGTACGAGTCCTTGACAAACGGTTATTATTCCCCATGAGGTCATGATGAATGTGATCCAAGTTGAAGGGGAGAGACGGCGGAGTATGAGGTTGGAAGGGACCTCGAATAGGATGTATCTGTGCAGGACAGTGAGCTGAGGACCTGCAATTACTGGAGCAATACTTGAGGAACTAATCATAAGTCTTACGGAGGGAAGAATATCAACAATGCGATATTGTAATCATTTCCTTCCATTTTTAATTCCTGGGTCATTCCTTGAATCTTCGCGTTTCCGATATTGACACGGTCAAGAAATGCAAGAAGAAATAGAATCGTGAGCGGAATAACGACATGGATGTCGAGTTTCCGGAGAAGGGATTTTTCAATAGCAGAATCAATTGGTAGCGGTGGATTGGGTCTCGAAGAGTCGGTATCTACAATGTCTATATTTGTATTGGATAGTTTCTCTTCATCCACAGAAGAGATGGGAGGATTAGATGGAGAAGACATCGCGACCACGTAGGAACTAGAAAGTCAAACCAAATTCACTCTGGACGTGTACATTAAGTTAGCTATTTATTCTATGGTGAAAGCTAGGTGATCGCCAATAGTCGAGAAACACCAGGGCAAGTACAGTCAACATAGTGCATGGTGAAATGCTATTCGTGAACGAGACACTCCATGCAGGACTTGGCTCTGCATAGGTATGCTCATTATTTGCTGGATGGATGGATGGCTTGATTGACTGGACGTTGAATGCGGGGTAATCATACCCTACCTACGTAAGCTTCGTCGTGGTTTCACTGCTTGATCCAACGGTAGTCCATTTAAGTTGCGGTAGATGCGAAAACCATGAATGGACTTTCGAATAGATCAATGGAATAATTTTTTTCGTACTCGCCATAGGTTGCCTGATATCTTGTTGTATATGGTGAGATTTAAATGTATGTCGCGAAGTTGTGGTGCCACTCCTGGCATTTGCGCGGCTATGTATCTCTCCGTACCAATATGTTTTCCGTGTTAAGGCTCATTTATCACACAGCAGTCATAAGCCCAGCGCGTAAGATCTTGTTGTATCCGAGATTTGTTTTCTTATACGAGAACAGGGCCTCGTAGACACATAGGTGATCACTAAGTGTTCACCCCACTGTCTCTCTTTTGTCCTCATGTTGCTGGCAAGCCTGGAGTAAGTCTCTGGCAGCATTTTCGTGAAGAATTCCATAGGGAGAAATCTGAAGTTGAAGTGCGCAGATGGAAAATGCAATGTTGGTTGTGCAGCTTATGCTTGCGGACTGTGACGTACGGGGCTGGATAGGTTGACAGTGTGTCAAGGTCTTTGACACAGTGAGTCGGTTGAAAGATCGTATCGAGAATGAGGTGAAAGAATTAAGAGCTGGTAGCTATCAATGTCAATCCCGCACATAGTTTGTCAAGCGCATTGCGAGAATATAGGAATGCTAAGAGAGCAAGTGGTTCCACTCCAACGGCTGTAGAATCCTACAACGGTGTCATCCTATAGGTCGCTGCATTGTCTGAGCTGAACTTGTGAATAGAGAGCGGTATGTTCTCCCGTAATAATTGTGTCTCGCCATTCATTGTTGCTAAGGCTAAACATTCATCGACATCCCTTGTTCTAGGACGTAATAAGTTAGCAAGTCTTGCCACTCATAATGTAAAATCGACGATGTACAACTTGCATGCTCTTGCTTTGTGGCCATTTGTACTTCCACTTCATTCTCCACTGCCGGACCTTCACAGGACTTTGTGGCCATTTGTATTTCTGCATTGTTCTCGGTCCACGGAAGTCCAAACACACTCGAGCTTAACAGGAAGGATATCAAAACTTTGAGAGAATGTCTGACGGCACCATAACTGTAGTAGACACTCGGAGGGAGACATGTGTGGCGAGGGGAGCCATTGAGGACCTGAGGTTGACGACGAAGGTAAGAGTAAAGTCAAGAAATTGTGGAAAAAGACCAGACGTCAAACTTTGAGCTGATCCCGAGCTCGCCACAGATAAGCTTAACATCAAATGACTGTTTCTTGACCAGCATGATCTAATGATAGTAAACTCTGGATACTCACGGCTACTAAGCCGATCCTACACTAGGAGAATAGCCTCGTCTGCCGAACCTCCCTCGCCCCTTTTCGATTTACCCGATTTTATCCAAAAACCCAAAGTTCCACACTCACATATATCCGCTCCATAAGCTCTGAACTATGAATTCCGGCTCATACCAACACATAGGCAATTGGTCTTCCTCTTACCGTATAAATGCGGGGTGCATATTAAAGTTCCATGCACCCCAGAGAGCTTGGCGACGTGTGACTGAGAAAGCTTCTTCTTGGTAGATTGGAGCAATTTATATTCCTTTCATAGGGTGCGGCCACTTTTGGAATCTCGTCTTCTCACTTGCTGTCGGGTATATGGCCGTGTAAATATGACTCGGTTTTCATCTATCGAGATAGCAGCGTTGCATTAGCTATTTTGCCACGGCTATGAGACGCGGTATTGGGTCCAGAGGGAAGGGATATGGATATAAGTAGATGGATACGACCATGAAATGGAATTCTTCTCGCAAGCATCATTGACCAGTCAAAATGAGATCTTTCAAATCTATCCTTCTCGGTCTCGCAGCCGTCACTGGAGTCATTGCACTCCCAAAGCCTGAAGCAGGAGAACTGATTGACCCTCGCTCCGGAACCCCCAGCAGTACCGGAACGAACAATGGATTTTATTATTCTTTCTGGACGGATGGTGGAGCCGCTGTTACCGTTAGTGTTTCTGAGCGTATTGCAACTTCGTGACATGAGCTGACTGCCTCGACTTAGTACACCAACGGTGCCGCTGGCTCGTATAGCGTGACATGGTCCGGCAATGGCAATTTCGTTGGTGGCAAAGGTTGGAATCCTGGAAGTGCCATGTAGGTCTTTGTTAGTTTCCGTTCTTCAACGCAAACTCACAGTCATTTTCTCTAGGACTGTCAGCTACAGTGGCTCGTACAACCCGAACGGCAACAGTTATCTCTCGCTCTACGGCTGGAGCACGAACCCTCTCATCGAATACTACATCGTTGAGAGCTTTGGAACGTACAATCCTAGTACCGGCGCAACGTTAAAAGGAACTGTCACCAGCGACGGGTCAGTGTGTAAGTACTTCAACTCCACCACTTTACTCACAACCACTCTTTGCACCGGGAAAAATTGCTAACACGCACTCACCCAGACAACATCTACCAAACCCAGCGTGTCAATCAACCATCCATTCTCGGCACCTCCACATTCTACCAATACTGGTCCGTACGACAAAACCACCGATCCTCTGGATCCATCAACACCGGCACCCATTTCAACGCATGGGCCGCCCTTGGCATGCCGCTCGGAACCATGAATTACATGATCCTGGCAACCGAAGGATACTACTCGAGCGGATCCGCCAGCATCACCGTATCAGCTGGAGGTGGTGGTGGAAGCACCCCCACCAGTATACCAGTGTCTTCGCCAACTAGCAGTGGCACTCCTCCCACTTCTACACCCGGCGGCGGTGGTTCGGTGAGTTTTCCGACGTATTTTGCCCCTATAGGATAGTTCACTGACTTTTTACGCGCAGTGCGGTGCGCTGTACAGCCAGTGCGGTGGACAGGGTTGGTCGGGTGCTACTTGCTGTGCATCTGGCAGCTGCAAGTACGGGAATGCTTATTACTCACAATGCTTGTGAGCGGAGGTTTAGGTGGCGGGAAACCTCTCAAGGTCAAGTCAAAAAGAGGATGAACCGTCGACTTTGCGCTTGGATTTACGACCGTGGTGTGAATTTCCGAGATCTTCATGTACTGTAGTGAAATTAGAAGTTCGAAGTTGTCTGTCCCGTTTTAGACCTATGTGCTTTACCACAGCACCCTATATCCGAAAAATACCAATAAGGCTGTCCTGCGAAAGAGATGTCGATTTAGCATAAATATTAGATGCACTTTAAAGGTCTAAAATAACTCAGAGTTGTATTGTTCTTTAGGCTGGACTTGAAGCTCTTTTATTAGCCAGGTTTTAGGCTGATGTCTCAAATATCAATTTTATAGCAGCAGAAGCTTGGTACAACGTCTTTATCTAACAGTTACGCCACTCCTGAAAGAGTGACAATTGTGGCTTATGTACTTTCGTTGTGGGGTTCCTTCCACGTATTCTATGTCATGCATCATGAGCTCCCTCTCAATCGAACCTAACAAGACTCTGAGAGAACACTTGGTTACATCCATCATCCCGTACATTGTAGGCTACAATATACCACCAAAGTACATGTATTAATGTTCCGGCTCGAAGATCACCTTATGTACCTGCATCTTATTAAAGATATCGTAACCTTCAATAGCCTGACTCATCGGCATGATCTTGTCCGTCATAAAACTACCCAAAGTTAGCAAATATTCCCAAAAGACCCAAAAGGCAGCTTACTCAAGTTTATGCTGATTCTTCTTCAACACCTCTAACGCATGAGGAAAAACACTTCGAACCGGACACCTCCCCATCTGGATCTTCAGATTCTTTCCGTATCCCTCTGTTCCCGTCCACGGTATCTCATCCTGATGTACACCTATATATGGTTAGCCAGAATCCTTCCCCTTCCTTTCCCAAACCCGAAGCTCACGTACCAAAACTCGAAATATTCCCAAACGGCCTCAACAAATCAAACCCCGTCCTCAGCGCATCAGCGTGCCCCACTCCCTCAATCACACAATCCGCCCCTCTCCCATTACTCAACTCCTTCACCCTCTTAACCAAGCCCTCCCTATCCGTCTGATCATTCCACGGCTCCGCGCCCAACTCCTTCGCCAGCTGCAGCCGGCTCTCCACACGATCCACCGCAAGGACCACTTTCGGCTTGTACTCCAGCGCATTGATCAATGCGCATAGTCCCACTGGTCCGCATCCGATCAGCACAACTACACTCTCGCTGATGGTCGACGCGGAGAATCCTTCGAAGGCGTTTTTTGCGGCGAAATAGCCGGTGGGGAAGATATCTGCCATCAAGACTAGTTTCTTCTCCTCGATTCCCTCGGGTGCTTTCACGGCTGTGGAGTCTGCGAGCGGGACCCGCATGTACTCGGCTTGCCCGCCGTCGAGGAGGGGACAGCCGAAGAGGACACACTTTTCACAGCGTGATGAGTAGCCTCTGATGCAGTAGAAACATTCCCCGCAAGAGGCTGTGAAAGGCATCACAACCCTGTCGCCCTTTTTGTGGTTCTTGACCTCAGACCCTAACTCTACGATCTCCCCCGTCGTTTCATGGCCCATAATGAAACCCGTCTTCGACGGCTGATGGCCGCGGAATACATGAAGTTCGCTGAAAGGAAACATCAGTCGGAATCCATCCACCCCACAACAAGATGTATGCACGCGACTTACCTCCCACACAGCGCCGAGTATCGCACCTTAATAATAATATCCGTCTGGTCGACAATCTTCGGAACCGGGCGATCCTCAACTCTAACGTCGAGTTTACCGTGGAAGACCACAGCTTTCATTGTTTCTTTTGCCATGTTTGTTTGTTGCTTGCTTTCTTTCAATGCAACTCTAATCAATCTATTAATGCAACAATAACACGAAACTTCTTGGAAAATCTACGGGTGGGCCGGGGAAGTACTCTATGAAGAAACCAGATAGCGTAATTAGCACATGTGGAAATACCGAGGGATCTCAAAGGAGATGCTGTGATTGGCTTGAGCACAGAATGCGGGGTGGTTAAAGAGGGGTAGCCCGCGTCTCTGACGTGGGTGTGCTTGGAGATTGTGGCCACTTAGATTGAGTGTTGCGAAATTTAAACGATAGGTTTGAACTCACCTGGTAGTCTTACAAGTAACAGGAGTCTGTGTTGGATGAACTAATGTAGACTCCGTTTGTGCGAGGTAGTGTATGCTGGTACGCAGTTAAGCTCTGACTGCAGGGACCTGGGATGTACAGTGGGGGTTGAGAATAAGTTCTCGTCGATTCATTTTATTTCCTCCTGTAAGAAAACAATAATCCAAGAATTAATAAAACCACAACCGATATCGCCGGCTCACCAAAATGGCAGGAATCCAAAAAGCCCTCGACACCGGTGCCGTTCCCGGGCACATCTCCAACGTCTGCCCTCCCGGAACCCGCGCTTATCTCCTCGAACTCGGGTGGTTAGAATGCGACGAAGGATTCGTAACTCGCGGGGGAAACAGCTCAGTGAAGTCCACCGAAGGACAGTCATTCGTTAACAAGCGAAGAGAACTGCCCATGTACAGCGTATTGATTGATCATCCGCACGAAGGAGTGATCTTATGGGAAACCGGTTCTGGGGTCGATTATCCCACTGTCTGGGGTCCGCAGCTCGCCGACGTGTTTGCGAGAGTGAAGTATGACCCGAAACATGAATTAAAAGCGGCGGTTGAAGCTACGGGGCATAAGTTGGAGGACGTGAAGAAAATGTGAGGAGTGTGATTGTATTATATTGCAGGATTATACTGATACGTCGACTCACTAGTATTCTGGGACACATGCATCTGGATCATGCGGGAGGACTGGATCAGTTTCTCGATCGGAAGGATGTAGAGATCTGGGTGCATGATAAAGAACTGCGTTCCGCATTTTGGTCAGTTGCTACGGGCGCCGATGTTGGTGTGTATCTGCAACATTACATGGACGTGAGTGAAGCCCGTACTACATACACTGGACACATGCTAAAAGGATGAAGGTGTCCCTAAACTGGAAGACCTTCGACGATAGAACAGTAGACTTCTGTCAGGGGATTACGCTGCATCATCTCCCGGGTCATACTGATGGTTTGATCGGGATGCAACTCAATCTTCCCGAGAGCGGAGCTTTCTTCTTCATTAGTGATCATTGCCATGTTATTGAAAATGTAAGTCTAGAGCAGAGAAACCATGTCGTCTGCACAGCTAACATGCCGTCTAGTGGAGAGATGGTGTACCACAAGGTTGGCTCGCACGGTAAGATCACGGATCCTTACCTTACGCCTATCACAGCTAACATTCTCAGTGACCATCCCGCATGGTTTCAAAGCACTCAAAGGTTGAAGAGACTAGAAGCTACCACAAGAGGTCGAATAATTCCAGGCCATGACAAGGAAACTTTCCTACAGCTCCAAGGAGAGATTAATGATGGAAAGGGCTATTTGTGTTAGCACCGGTCGATAGACATCCCAGAAGGCTGTAGAATATCGTGTAGATTTTGTCGTTTTATCTAGCACAATATATCATTTGAACGGGTTCAAATACTCTTAATGGCCTATATCTCACCCAGCAGTACTTGGGGGAGCACCCCCTCCCAGCACTGATTCAATGTAGCAAATACCCCGCACCAATTACCCCACAATCATAAGACCAACACAAATACCAAACTCTTTCCTTCGTCCCCAAATCAAGAATGGTAACAGTACCACCTGGTACGAATTGTTTATCTCACACATCTTCCTTGATATCTATCAGTTCTTTAAAAGACAGCGTCCCAAGTAGAATACCAAGCATATCGCAATCCTCTCCATAATGACACGGAAATATTTATCAGATTTAAAGCGCAAAGATCTATTTCAAACGAAAGGATACATCAATGGAGAATGGGTTGAAGCGAATTCCGGGAAGACATTCGATGTCATAAATCCTGCAACTATGGAGAAACTTGCCACCATTCCAGAAATGGGTCAACCAGAAACAGTACTAGCCATCGATGCAGCACATGAATCATTCAAAACATTCAAGAAAACCACTGGAAGACAAAGAGCACGCATGCTGCGAAAATGGAATGACCTATGTCTGGAGCATATCGATGATCTAGCCCTCATAATAACCTTAGAGAATGGAAAGACATTGACAGAAGCAAAAGGGGAGGTTACTTACGCAGCATCTTTCCTGGAGTGGTTCGCAGGAGAAGCCGAAAGGACCCATGGAGAAGTTGTACCAGTTGCAAACCCGAATCAAAGGATCTTAACATTCCAGCAGCCATTGGGTGTCGCTGCCTGCTTGGCGCCCTGGAATTTCCCAGTTGCTATGATCGCAAGAAAAGTCGGAGCAGCACTGGCTGCCGGATGTACGACAGGTTGGCGCAATCCCACCAAACCTATGAGCTCAACTAACCTTGCAGTATGGAAACCTGCCGGAGAAACGCCTCTGAGTTGCCTCGCTCAAGCTGTCTTAGCACATGAAGCAGGTTTCCCCAAGGGTGTGATCAACATTATAACGACACTTGACCTAGTAGCGGAAGTGGGAAAAGAATTATGCACCAACAAGTTTGTGAAAAAGTTGAGCTTCACTGGTAGCACGCGAGTGGGTAAGCTGCTGGCCGAACAATGTGCTGCGAGCTTGAAGAAGTTGAGCTTGGAACTGGGAGGAAATAGCCCATTTATCGTCTTTGATGATGCGAAACTCGATACCGCCGTGGAAGCTTGCATTCTTGCCAAGTTTAGAAACTCTGGACAGACATGTGTAACTGCTAACCGCATCATGGTCCAAGCTGGGATCTATAAGAAGTTCACCAAAGCCCTAACAAAACGGATCGAGGGGCTGAAGGTAGGGAATGGTACGGAAGAAGGTGTATTCATTGGACCGTTGACACACGAAAGAGCAGTGGATAAAGCCATGAATCACATCAACGGTATGTTGCGTGGAAGGCCGGCACACAAGTGCTGATCGAAGACAGATGCAAAGAAACACGGTGGACAAGTTGTCCTTGGAGGTAACCCAATGGATGGAATGGGCGGATATTTCCTCGAACCGACTGTGATCAAGAACATGACGCGCGAAATGTTGACGACTCGCGAAGAAGTATTTGCGCCTGTGGTTGGGTACGTCCGCAACTTTCGCAGCGTCGCGTCATCCACTAATCCCCCGCAGCTTGTATACATTTCAGACGGAAGAGGAAGCAATTGATATGGCGAATGATTGTGATGTTGGATTGGGTGCATTCATCGTCACGGAGAGTATTTCGAGGTCTTGGAGAGTAACAGAAGCTCTGGAAGTAGGAATGGTCGGCGTGAATCTGGGTCTGTTAAGTGGTGAGTACACACAGCGTTGCGGAGCAAAGACTGTAGCGCAAGTGAGGCTCTCCTCGCGATCAGACGCCGGCAAGTGTCCCGAGAAATGCCTGAAGATGCGCTGCCCTCGTCGAAAACTGCTTCTTGTTTGGCTGCTTCATCATCAGTACTTTATACCGTCAGCGTCGATGGTTTCTTTATGCGACATCAGCCACTTTGGCCCCAACTCTTCATCCATCCCCTCAGCTACCCCGCCATAATATTTGCATTTTAATTGCTAATCCTTATCGTCTTAGCTTGCGAAAGCCCGTTCGGTGGAGTGAAAGAGAGTGGGTATGGTCGCGAAGGGGGCCGACACGGAATTCAAGAATATCTGACAACCAAATCAATGTTGATAAACGTCGCAGAATAGCTGGATTGTATTGTATGCGTCGCAGGAACAGAGGACAGACGGGATGGGAGGTATCGATATCGCTCATGAGACCACCCCATTTGCATTTGCATTTTCGTGTCGTCACGGCATTTTTTGACCTTCAATGATCGTTTGATAACTCCATCTGGAAAGGCTTCGCACGAGAGATCATGAGCACCGAATGAATCACAAACAAAAAACACAATTCAGGCCTCACCCAAGACATCCCATAACCTTACCGGCTCGTCAATCGCGGTTATCGACCTCCATCAGTTGTAAGATGCCTTCGTATCGGCACGTTCAGATTACCAAGCTCGTAGGCAGATGGAATCGGGGCCAATCGCTGATCCGGTGGGCATTTTCGTTCGATGACTGGATGGCCACCATGGCTCAGGTGCCTGACCAGGAATCGTGATTCAGCTGTGACCATGTTTTAGTTGGGTTTGGTGGGTCAAAACCACGGGCGTTGCGGGTATTCTGCCACTCACTCGCTGAATGTGCACGATGCGATGTGTGTGAGGCCAAGGCTGAGGGACAAAGAAGCAAATAAGATTGGAGTCCTCAATGGCCCCTTTTCGCACATTCTTTTCAAAAGGATTGCGTGTGATTTCGGGTCTCTTATTGTGATTGATGCTCCATGCATGAATTGCCATTTGCAGATAATTTTAACTTGGGGCTTCGATATCTTACTAAGCCCACACAGTCAGGCTGGCGAGGCGAGAAAAAGAACACAAAGGCCCCAAGAGCACCAAAGCACGCACAAAAGCACACAAAAACAAGGAAGATCAGCCCTCAACATCCCTGGACTTCACCTAAAAGATTTCAGATTTCGGATTTCAGCCCCGGGAGATCCACCCACAGCCCTCCAACCCCAGGAAAAACGGGAAAGCACCACCACCACCAGCGATCGATAGCCAAACAGCCAAACAGCCAAACCGCCAAACCCAGCAACCGAAAAAAATAATAATTAAAGTCCAGAATCCTCCTCCGCTCACTCTCCTCCTTCATTTCACCCCTCTACCTTTAAAGGCAGACAAACCACCTCCTCAATTCCCCCTCCCCCTAGCAAGCAACAATATCTACATTCATTTCACCAGCAAATGCATATCGACAGAAACAATATCGACGTCTTTTCTTTTAGCCTGAGCAACCTGATGCGCGCATCACAGAACCATCAAAAACTGCACCGAAATTATCGTTCCCAAA
Source organism: Rutstroemia sp. NJR-2017a BVV2 (assembly GCA_002946415.1). Lineage (NCBI taxonomy): Eukaryota > Fungi > Ascomycota > Leotiomycetes > Helotiales > Rutstroemiaceae > Rutstroemia > Rutstroemia sp. NJR-2017a BVV2. The sequence goes on from NJPS01000046.1 coordinate 2,204,153, forward strand.
TCCGAGCTGACGCTGAGCGACGACGAGGAGCACCATGAACAAATCACAGCAGCCCCCAGCTATTACCACCATTCGAGGCTTCCAAACCCCAACTGCCTCTGGGGATGAGGATTCCGATTATGGGTGTAATACTCCTGCAAGATACGTCCACAAAATCAACGATGTTGTCAGCGCAAACTGCAGTCCCTCTTTGAAACCATTTACTTCTCCCGGCATGGGCGGCATTAGCAAATTGAAGTTACAGCTAGACACCCTGAGCATAGCAAACGAGTCCAGATCCAATTCCCTGATCCGGAATCAATTTCGGTCGCACCCGCAAAGCAGTACAGCTACTTCCGACGAATTGAGCGACGATGAACGATCCGATAGTACCAGCTATGAAATACCTTTGGAGCACGACTTCGTCAGTGAAAGCATGCGCGAACGACCAATGTTTGGTGCGATTGAAGGCGGATTGGTGCAAGATACTGTCGCTAGAAAGATGATGGCGGACGACTTCGAATCGCTACGATGCCTAGGCAAAGGAACATTCGGCACGGTTATTTTGGTCAAACAAAAGGCGACCGGTAGACTTTTTGCGCAGAAACAATTCAAGAAAGCCTCCTTGACTGTTCACAAGAGATTGGTGGAGCAGACAAAGACTGAAAGAAGTATCCTCGAAAGCGTCAATCGACACCCATTTGTCGTCAAATTGTTCTATGCCTTCCAAGACCACGAGAAATTATACTTGATTCTAGAGTATGCCCAGGGAGGAGAATTGTTCACTCATTTAGCGCAAGAGCGCATGTTTACGGAAGAAGTAGCATCATTCTACATGGCGGAGATGGTTTTGGCGCTGGAGCATCTCCACCAAAATCTGGGAGTCGTCTATCGCGACCTCAAGCCCGAGAACTGCTTACTGGATGCCGACGGACATCTTCTGCTTACGGACTTTGGGCTCAGCAAGGTTGCTGTAGATGAAAATGACAAATGCAACTCCATGCTTGGGACCGTCGAATACATGGCTCCTGAAATTATTCTTGGGCAAAAATACGGCATGGCTGTCGATTGGTGGTCATTTGGTGCCCTCGGGTTCGACCTTTTGACTGGCAGCCCGCCATTCCAAGGTCAAAATCACGCCAAGATCCAGGAAAGAATCGTCAAGCAGAAGCTCGTTCTACCATATTTCCTCGGCCCAGATGCAAAAGACCTCCTAACTCGTCTGCTTCGCAAAGAACCCGCGAAGCGACTCGGAGCCCGTATGCCGAAAGATCTAATCACCATTCAAAAACACCGATTCTTCCGCAGAATCGATTGGAAGAAACTCGCAAAGAGAGAGCTCAAAGCACCTATTCAACCACTCATCACAGATCCGGAACTCGCGGAAAACTTCTCAGAGGAGTTCACGGAGATGTCGTTGAGTCCTGTCTTGACCACTCACAGTGGAGTGCCTTGGAGCGCGACGTCGGCGAATGAGAATAATCCTTTTGGGGGGTTTTCGTATGTTGCGAGTAAAAGTTTGTTGGATTCGAATGGGTTTATGGGGATGAATCAGAATGGTTTGATGGCTTGATTAGGGTAGATGTATCGTGCAGAAGGGTTCGGTGCGAGGGTCGGTCGGTCTATCTTTATTGGAGTATGATGAGATAAAAAGTACTGTGCTGTACCTAGATCTGGGTCTTAGAACTAGATCGTAGATGAGTGGATTGTGTTTGGCGTTGGTTTGTTTCTTGGTTAGGGTAGGAAAAGTGATAATGGCTTGGTCTGTTTTGGACTATGGGATGGGTGGATTAATGGTTATGAATCAGGTAGAGAGAATACAAATTGATTGTTCTGCTTCCTACGAAATGCATTCGTCCTTAACATGAGACGTGATGGTATATGATTTCATTGCTCGTGATTTCTTGCTTCCATGTAAGCTTAGCTTCACCAAATGCACGTGCAGACGCGAGCATTTTGGAGGGGCATTCACCCACCAGCCACCACACCACCGCGTACCCGAGATGTCAATAACGTCACTATAAAGCTTACTTTCTGGATCTCCAATCCAAACCATCAACTCCCAAATAACAACACTTGTATCACATCACATCATAATATCAAAAATGGTAAGTTAGCAAATTAACCCAGCGCAACTCAATCCCCTCCCCTTTTCTCCCTTCCCCCCTCCCTCCCACCACAAATAATAACTCACCTCCCTCCCCCCTCAGGGCGGCGGCACTAATCCACCCCAACCCCTTCCTCAATCCCCTCTCCTCCCCCCATCCCCACAATCCCCCTCCAAGCCACTCGACATCCTCATCCTCGGCGCCGGCTGGACCTCCACCTTCCTGATCCCACTCCTGCGCGAACGCAACCTCACCCACGCAGCCACCACCACCACCGGGCGGGACGGAACCCTGAAATTCAAATTCGATCCCGAGGTCCCGGATACGGAGTTAAAAGAACAGTTAAAGAGTTTGCCTACCGCAAGAGGAGTGCTGATTACGTTTCCTCTACGAGGAAAAGGTGTGGTGGGGAGGTTGGTTGGGGGGTATAAGGAGACTCATTCTTTGCCCGAGGGTGGAAATGGGGAGGAGGGAGAGGATGGGGCTCAAGACTTCCATTTCATTCAATTAGGTAGCACGGGCATATGGTCGATCGAGGGGCAGGAGCAATGGGTGACGCGACACTCGGCCTACGATAAAGGAGACGCGCGCGCGGTAGCAGAAGATGAATTGTTGGCGCTAGGAGGGTGTGTTTTGAATCTGAGTGGGTTGTGGGGTGGAGACAGATTGGTCAGGCATTGGATTGATAGGGTGGCGGGAACGAAGGAGGTGTTGGCGGGGAAGAAGAGTTTGCATATGGTGCATGGGGTTGATGTGGCGAGGGGAGTGGTGGGGGTTTTGGAGGGTTGGGATAAGGGGAAGGCGAGCGGGGAGAGATGGGTGAGTGAGGGGTTTTGTTTTCTTGTTTTCCTCTGGCTTGGACTTGGGGGTTCGAAGGGGAGTTTAGCTAATAATATCACAGATGCTAACAGACCTCATGGTCTACGACTGGTGGGAGCTGATCTTGGGGTATGCGGGGCAGATAGATGAAGAGAATGGAGATAGGGAGAGGGAGGGGAAACAGATTAAGTGGATTGGGGAGTTGATGGAGGAGCAGGGGGCGAGGGCGTTGCCGAGGAGTATGGAGGAGTTGGGGAGGTGCTATGATTCGAGGGAGTTTTGGAATACGTTTGGGATTATGCCGGTTAGGGGGAGGGTTTAGTGGGTGGGGAGGAAATGGGGGGATAGAGAGGGGAGGGAAGGGGAAGGGAAGTGGAAGGGGAAAGAAATGGAAGGGAGGTGAAGAGGGGGGAAGAAAAGGGAAAGGATGATGGAGAGGGATGGAGATTTCGGTGGTTAAATGAAATAGCACTGGAGAGCTAGACTCAAGAGTGTTATATTACGATGAAAACGTGAGGTTCTGATGGGATATTTCGTCCCTCTGTTCGTTCGAAGAAAAAAGGCACTCGAAGTGCAGATATTAACCACAAGATATATGCATGAAGTGTATCATATAGTGAGAAAAACTAGTTTTCTAAAGAGATATTTCATCCTTTTGTGCAGAGCAACGAAAATTAGTCGAAGCGCAGGAAGTATTCACGATATATATGAATAAAGTGCTTGGTGAGAAGCTCAGCATGCGAAATACAGTGAGGTTGAGAGTACCGAGAAACTTACTGAGTGACGAGTGGAGATTCGTAAAAACTTCTTAGATGTGAGCACGGAGAGGGAGCGAGGGGGCGGGGATATCGAAAGAACACTTAGCGGAGCCTTGGATTTGTTGCGGTAAATGTCAAAATTGTTAATATCTACCAAGAATTGATTCTTTCATGCTCATTCATTCGTTCATTCATTCATTACTTTAAATCTTCAGACTTCTGCATTACCATACAGCCACATTTGCTCCACCACACTACTTATACTCATATCTCTCTACAAGCCACCTAATCCACCTCCCCCTTCCCCATTACCCTACGCCCACTTCAAAACCCAATCCTCAGCCCAAGCCCCACTCGCCGTCACATTATTCAACCCCTTAACCTCCAAAACCCTACTCTCCGCATCATACGTCCACCCACTACTCAAGCCCACCCCATTCAACGTCAGATTAGTGACCGCCGACGGCACACCCATGATCGTGATATTAGCCAGCGGATTGCTGTCTACGTATTCGCCGCGCGCGGACGCGTAGAGGGAGTTGTGTGTCATGGAGAACTGTTTATTATTTGTTAGCAAATGTATGTTTGTGTTTTAAAAACAGGATAGACTAGATTAGAGGATGCACTTACGTCAACCCAGAGCGTCGCATTAGGAGAAACCGACTCCCCATCATCCACATACAAACTCCCACTCGCGGTCCCCTCAATACTTGACGCCACAATCAAACCCCAAGGATTCTGTCTGCATTCCCTCGTCGTCAACGCGGGTTCTTGGATTGGGAGCACGCTCCCTCCACGCACGTACACCGGGATATGACCCAGCGGGGCATCGATGGTGATATTTTCTCCTGGTCCAGCAGTGATAGCGGATTGATTGTACCAATCATACCAGATTTCTCCCTTCCCAGACCCAGGGAACACGCCGTTGACGGAGGTAGCGCCTTGTGCGAGCACGGGGGTAATCATAAGCGAAGACCCGAAGAGGAATTGCCTATCTGCGCTAGCAAGCGAAGGATCGTTGGGGAATTCCCACGCGAGGGCACGCATGACTGTTGAGCCGGTGGAGTGCGCGAGGTACATGGTTGTGTAGATGTAAGGGAGGAGGGTGTATCTAATCATCGCAGCGGTCTTGGTAGCTTCGGCTACAGAGGCCCAGCGATACGGTTCTTGCGGGATGGCGGCGAGCACATTGTGGTTGCGGTAGAAGGGGAAGAAGGCGGAGAGTTGCATCCAGCGGTTGCACAGCTCTTCGTCGGTGTTGCCGTTGAAGCCGCAGGTGTCGACGCCGAACATGGGGATGCCGAAGAGGGAGAAGGAGAGGGCTTGCGGGATCGAGAAGAACATGTAGGCCCAGAGGGACGCGTTGTCGCCGCCCCAGTGACCGGCCCATTTACCGGATCCGGCAAAGGTGGAGCGTCCGATGATGAAGGGTCGCTTGGTTGGCCAGATGTTAAGGAGAGCGTGGTACGTGGCGTTGAGGATTTGGGTGCCGAATAGATTGTGGAAGTCGTATTCTTGGGTTCCTCCGTGATGGGTTGCGTTTGGTGAGACGGCATGGACATCTAGAGCTCCTTGGACGTTATTGATGACGTACGGAGGATATTCGATCGCACGAACTCCTGGAGTGGGTGTGGTACGCAGATAGGTTGTTGAAGTGGATGAAGCTTGTACGGCTGTGGCAGATACAGCTGCGGCTTGACTCGAGGCTGCAGCTGTGGCAGAAGCTGCTTCGGTGGCGTTCGTAAGATTGAATCCCTCGGGGTAACCGTAACCAATATTTCCTGGCTCGCCTGGAAGTTGGAATGGTGGATGCACGGGATTCAAAGTGACGTTTTTGCTACCACATGACCCAACGCAGAAAGATGAAACTTCACTCATATCGATCCAGATACCATCGAACGAGACGTTCTGGTGCCAATATGTCATCTCATTCTTCCACCATTCAAAAGCACCCGTACCGTTCAACGTAGAACCAATCCAATCGGGGAAGACGGTGTAACCTGGCCACACAGATCCGATGTACAGACTGCCGTCAGGATTCAGCATGAAACTATCCGTCTCATTTCCTCGATTGAAAATTGGGTAAGCATCGCTTGAATTGTCTGGGTTAGGAATGTAGATTGCTGAATCCACGATTGGAACGTAGTGTTGACCGTTTGCGTGAAGTTTGGAAAGGAACTCAGCACCCTCGGCGTATGGGAACGTGTTTTGATCATTCTCAAAGTCGCGATATTGATTCATGTAATCAATATCTGTCCAGATTGTCTCCAATGGAAGACCGAAGTTGGCAAACTCATCAACAACCTGGCCGAGTTCGGTCCAGTTCGCATAACCCCATCGACACTGGTGATATCCGAAGGTAAAGTATTGTTGCATCGCTGGAAGTCCAGTGGCACTCATCTGGTAGGCCTTAGTAACCTTTTCTTGGGTTGGTCCAGCATAGAAGTAGAGGTCAATGCTTCCACCGAGAGTTCTCCACGTGATGTTGGATGGCTTCATCAAGATTTCTTGACCGTGTGCATTGCGGAGGTAGACACCATGGGTGTAAGAAACATATTCCGCAGTCAGGTTCGTGGCATTTGCTGCGTAGGTCAAGTTGCCGGTTGTTTCGTCAACCTCGTAATATCTGGTGTCTAGGTAAATTGGGTGATCGCCGTAAATGTTCTGATCGATAGGATCTCCAACATCTGCCGCCCATAATGTACGGGTGAAGTTGTTGCCCATACGTAGGCCATGAATGACTTCGCCTAGACCGTAGAGGTTGTAATTCTCGGGCAGAGAGCTTGCGAACTCGACAAATTGATTCTCGAAAACCAATTGGGTCCCGCTGGTTGAGAAAATGATATCTCCAGTGGATTGACGAATTACTTGGAAGGAGAATGTTGGGTCATTGCTCCAGACAAAGTTGAGGTCATTGTCCAAAGTGGTAGAATTTGCATCGGCATCGATGGTTGGTTTGTCCACAAGAGCTTCCGGTAGGAGGAACCATGAGCTGTTAGAGGCTCCGATATAGGTTGGCACGATTTCAACATGCAGACGATCATTTGACTGATACTCGACAGTGAGGTCGAGATATTCGACATCGGTTCCGTAGACGTTGCAAGCATCACCAGCCAGTGAGAGAGAAGCAGTCAGACCGTATGCTGTCCGCTTCACATTGGACGCAGTATAACCTGGACATACATCCTGGGCATTGACGGCTTCAGGATCGTTGATGTTCGGTAGGAGAGGGACAGAGGCATCAACGGAAGCAGGAAGTGTAAAGATTTCTCGATAACTTGTCGTAGTGCTCGTGGAAGAACTTGTCGTCAACGATTGAGCCAGAGTTCCCGTGAGCAAGCTAGCTGCCAGTGCAGCCACGCTCACACCCATTTTGACTGCCATACTTTTTTGACCTCCGTGGGAGTAAAGATGGTAGATGAAATGGAAGAGAACGAGGATGGGAGGGAACAGCCACGCACTTATATACACAGCAGAGTGGAGAGGGAATGGGGTGAAAAGGGACCATGAGGAGTATCCCGAATCATTTATGCCAGTATAAAATGAGTAGACATCCTCGGTACTCCGCACTACTCCAGCCACCCCGCAAAAGTGGCCCGCCAACCAGAACCACGTCATAAATGGGTTTACCTTGGGTTTCCCTTTGGCGACTTGTAAACTAACGTTGAGATGCAAGGACGGCTTGACTACTCACTCTGGACAGGTAGAGCTCGAGAAGGGCCGAAAAGAAGCTGCAATGTAGGACCGAGAAGAGTCTGTCTGCAAGGGGCGCGGAACCCGTTTACCAGGGAACCTGTCTATGGACGCTGGAGGCTTTCGTAAGTGCAAGTCAATCCGGTTAACGTTATGCCAAACTGTGTTTGGTAGTGTGATGCTATGGCTGCCAATGCTATTCTACAGAGACTTAGCATGATCCGTCGTGGATCTGCGCAGTAAAGTTGCTGCCATCTTACCAACAGCGGTCCACCGATTGGTAGAAATCGATGTCATTAGGCGGTCAATGGCTCACTTCAGAGTTGCGAGTCTGTAGTAAAGTGGGAGAAGGTTAGAGGGTGAAATGAGGAAGGCTTCGAAAGCCTTTCGATGTTGGGTATTGAGGGGAGAACGAGGAGAGAAAACTGCTCGAAGCTCGAAGCTCGAAGCTCGCTGGAAATAAGGAAGTCGGCGAAAATTTGATTCGAGTGTGGGGAACATTCTGTGCTTCCCCAGTACCCCAGCCGATCCAGTATTGGAGAGCGACCGGGGGTTCGGCCGCTTTCCGGAACAATGATGTGGGGGAACAGTGGATAGTGGGTGATCTTCATGACGCTTTGGCGAACATTTTTCCGAAAAATATCGCGACACCAGAACTTTTGTGCGACATTTGCGCGACATTTTCAATGCAATTAATCCACGATGTAGCACCGCATGTTAAATGTTGAGCGGACGACGAAGAATCGCATCTGTCATATGTGGGTTGGCAGGAAATCCCCAGCACCAGCCAGTCTCAGCGCCCACCAGCAGATCTTCGCACCTTCAAGACACGGGAATTTGGAGTTTACCGAGCCGACTCTATTCCGTCCCAACGATGGACAGATCCCACATCTCGTATCGTGGCAGGTTTGTCGGCGGGGACGGTCTGCAAGGTTAGCACCTGGTCCTTATGTTTCCTGCTACCAACGATTCCTTGACGTAAAGGATCTCTTGGTCCGAAAGTTCATCGAGCGATGCGATGCTTTCTACATGTCGGCGTAACTAAATCCCGTTCTTCGCTTTCCTTTCCCGGTATGCGTGTTCGCCATTTCTTCGCTCAAAGCATAGTGCAAACGCTGGTGCAATGTCTCAATTTCTCAATGTCTCTGTATGATTCAGACAATCAAAATTCAAGGCGAAGCACTTCCTCTGCGATGTCTCTATCTATGGGCTGGCTGTTTCTGAAGCGTCTGTCCTCAAAGATGCGAGCAAGACTGCGATACCACGATGCAGTGGAGGCTTGTCGAGATACATTTCACATGCTCCATGAACTGCCTAGGTTAGGAGGTCCTTCTCTAGACCAAGAGTCAACCGAATGGTCGCGTCGAAGGGATAGGCTTTCAGTCATCTGATAATCACGTGCTTCCGTGCCCCCACCTGATGCCTAAACCGAACATTCACGAAATACAATGCGTCAATTCCGCGGTTAGCCCGCTGAAACAGTATTTATCTTTTCCAAATGCCACAGCGCTGGCTCTCAACAATTCGCTGCCTCCTTCACGACTTAACGCGTGCGGAGAAGCGTGAAAATATCACAGAGCCCAATAAATCCCAACTCGAGCTGTTGAACATAACGATTCGGTATACCTTTGACATCAATGGACTCGAAAACATCTGCATTATCGAAGAATTCCCCAACGATGATGAACGCCAAAGTGACATTAGGTGTATGATGCTATTATTTAGGCTCAAGCTGTCACCCGCTGCCTGCTCCGGTCAAGTGTCATCAATATTGTTTGAATGGATTGCGCGTGAAATGTCACGGCTGATTGTTGATGAAGTGAATATCAGATGTTTAGGCACACTTGTCCTGGAAAAGACTGTATGAACCCCAGATGTTTACAGGAAGCCAATATCGGGAATCCCAAACGATACATACTCCGATGGCGTTCGATCTGAAATGACGGCGATGTTTCGACATAGAACGAAAAGCAAATGCATGTATAATTCAATGGTAACTCGAAAGGAGCACAAATCAGATGCCCTGATAACATCAGCAGAGCTCTATACTCTGTTCCCGTTGGCTGCGAAACAAGTGTATAGGCAACCGCTCGCAGACTCCACCAAGGTGAGTGAAGCCCAGATTTTATCCTGACAATAACTTAGTTTTATACAGGTGCGTATGCTGGTAATATATTCGCAATGGGTGCAGGTCGTTACTGCGAAAATGGCTCGGTCCTATTATACGTCAATCATTGAGGGGCGGGATAACCTTGCGGATCAAATGGAAATTCAGCAGACACCATGGTTTAACTTCACGACAATTCCGGGTCAGCAGTGTGTATTACTCGCTGTATTCGAGTCAGTTAGGTTGCAAAGTCCCGCTGTCAAGGCACAAGCCCTCCTCAGAGATATGGCACCAAGAGAACAAAACTTGAAGTCTCCAAAGTGTAAGCTCGAAGTCGCCGAGGACTATGACAACAAGAAGAACAAGACGAAGAAGATATGATACGCACTGGACGGCACAAAGGATAAATGGCCTATCTTTTGAAAGACTTTCCCACGACCTCTACGACACATAGGATTACATGTTATTACTATCTGTTTCAGCATCGATGCCGGCCTAGTTGAGGAAACATGTAACCTTGCACACTTCATCCAATGTTGCTGTCTAGAATGTAACGTAAAGTAAGTTCAATAGCTTCAAATGGCCCGAGATATACCTTACTTCGTGAAGATGCAAGTACATATACCTTCGCTTCCTCCTATTCGCCATGTTTAAGCGAAAAGCTCTGTGATCGGATCCGACTGATGCATAATCTGCTGTCATGTAGATCTTCCGCCGCATGGACATACGAAGTCTCATTATTGCATCAAGGGTTCAAATGCAGGGCTCACTTCTTGACCGCTGGCGCTCAGCATCAATCCATCCAAAGTTTTACCGCATGCTTCAAAGTCGCGATAACGAAATTTGTTTTCAGATGGAATCATTGAGTAAGTCAGAGAATAGAACTGAAGAAATTGAGTCACCCAAGGCACCTCACAATCTTCCAAAATGAAGACCCTCACCGCCTGTCTTGTAGGAGTGCAGCATGCTGAGGCGCCCCATATCAACTTTGACGGCTTTATAAAGCATTTAAGCATGGAGGTGAAAGAAGACTCCACTGGCACTATAGGACAATTAGCAGTCACCTTGCTTGGTGGTGCGGAGGAGATCAGATGATTCATCCTATGTCACCCCTATCGATTGCACAGGCCAGTTATCACACCTGATCTAGATTAACTCATATGTCTTACTTACAGCCCGCTATCATTTGATGCAGATCGGACCGTCTGCCACAGACACATTCATTGCAGTACAGCTATGAATCTAATCAACAATGAGCATGAAACTTTATCTCATTTTCGACATCTCGCTGGTCCCAGTATATCTAGTTTGCTTCAACTACATTACTGAATACTCGAGTCTCCTCTGGTGCATATAAAGCAAGTCGTCGGCGCTTCGCTCTGACTTCAGCTTCATTCATCATCAGCATCGATCTCAGCCTTTCCACTGCCTTGGATAACATCTTTCAAGATGCATCTCATCAAGATCGTCGTATCCGCTTTTGCACTTTACACTTCGGTTTCTAGTTGTCGCCTGAGTCACCTGTACTGCCCGAATGCACTCAAAAGGTGCATTAGGCAATGGTTTGGTGATCAAGGCTGATTCCTATTAATCAGGGCATAAGGCCCTTCTATATAGTTCTCTACGTACATGACCATCCGATGTATGCTGCTGCTGCGCCGTGCATTCGGACCGACACTAGTACCACCATCTCAACTTCAGCAGAGGTTGTCGAAACTTTAAAGATCTTACAGCCAAGTCTGAAGCATTGAAAGCTGTCACAAAAAACATCTCAGGATTCGATTACGACTTGTACAGTGCTGATAAAGGATCTTTCGCTGTAAGTAGAACTGTAGATCCTTATTTCATTCGTGATCTTTTTCTGATCTTATCTTAGAAAGTTATCGCGGGCTTACACGACATCAATATGACCAGCCGTGCTTTTATGTTGAACCTTTTTGTAGGTTTATTAACACCATTCACAATCTCGAAGATTCCAACAGCTGATTGCCAAATATTTAGAATTCCACCAAATTTACTACTGAGACGAATGATATCGTCACCGCAACCAATGATGTAAGTTTCTGAAACATTGTATCCAGTACCCGTGACTGATCTCTAGCTGACAAACCTTCACAGTTTGTTACAGCCTTTCAAAAGCCACTTATCGTCTTATATTCCGTAAGATATGAAGGAGGAATTCTTATTCCTACCTTATTTGCTGCATCTCTACTGGCTGTTCTATCAGATATCAAAAGAATAACGATATTATCTTTCAATTCAAATTCCCAAAACATATAGTAATAAAAGGTACATAGATACCCCTTCGAACCTACATAAAATATAGGCTTCTGGATAATACAAAGGAAGATCCTAAAAGCAGCCAATTATGATCTGGACTCGATGCTATTTTTACAAAAGTAATATATATATACTTCGACTCCAACACAGATCTATATAAGTATATTACAGCAGATGAAAGAGTTAGATACCTAGAAGATATATATGGAATAGGGTCTCAGATATATACCTACGATATAAGAAAAAGACTAGAGGAATATTGTCGTTCGTATGATACATATTGACGAAGATATACAGAGGTAGCTACAAAGCTAAAGGACCTTGGGCTCAATAGCTAGCTAGTTTATGGTTGTAATCAATCAGCTGGTACAGAATTTCAGAAGAAGAATTCAAGCGCAGTCAGATGTCCATTGCAAGAGTGTACCGACACACAGGTTACTGCATTTTCTTCCAGTGGGTTCGTCACACATATTTTCGGAATGCTGTATGGTCAGGCTTTATCACCGCAGTTTTCAGTGAAACACGGTGACAACTACCATTTCATGGTTCATGAAAAGTCCTGGAAAGTTTTACGTTACCTATAGCCACACGTAAATCGGATTGTTCTTTTTCTCATATCGTTCGAGGCGTCGATGCATATAAGATGTCGTGCAAGTCAATGCGGCGCAGATCACAAATTAATCCCTTCCTGGTCCCAACTTTCAGGGGTGAATTGGTAGATCTTCAAGGATCTTATGCACCTCGTACTTATACTCATTGATTCCACATACATGTGCAGCTACATGCATTGATTATTGTATGTGTCCATTTCAAACAATGAGATTGTTGCTTTTATTATACCGGTCGAGAATCCGACGCAAATAAGATGTTATGTTCTGTATGGATCACAAATCAATCTATATCTCAACCCTCAGGGACCAGGGTACGATGCTGTAGGGGAGATGCTCCCGGACTTTATGCATCTCGTGCTTGTGCTCGATAATTCCATATCGCTGTCAAGACACTGCATGTACTCGTGCTTGATGATTCTACATGGTTGCCAAGCTGCACGCATTTATCGCGAGCCAAGCGCTGTACTGCATGTCTCTCCACATGCATCTCTACTCATTCGTCTGCATATGGCAGGTGAATGAGCCATGAAGAAATGGAACAGATCAATCAGTACTACCAGTACAGGTACAAGTTAGAATACATGTCTGGGGAAATTCGTCTTTGCTTAATACTTCGGAGAGTATATAAATGACACAGCTGGAACCGAACTCTTGATAATGCTCCTACAAGGCTACTTATAGGAAGAAGACATCTACTTACTCCTGCATCTTTCGCATGACCTTCCTGGATAGTATCAAGCAGTCCTCATAGCTGCCCACTATCTCACACCAAGCTTCAACAATCCAATATGTTTTCCGCTTTTACAATCTTTCTCTTCACTCACTTAATCTCAGCTCAATTCCCATACGGAGCCAGCTTCCTCGACCAATTCACCCTCAATGACACCGACACCTACTTCACCACCGACGCCGGTGGACCCATCCAAGAGAACGCCAGTCTCAAGGCTGGGGAGCGCGGCCCCACACTTCTTGAAGACTTCATTTTCCGCCAAAAGATCCAACACTTTGACCACGAAAGAGTTCCAGAGCGTGCGGTTCATGCACGAGGTGCAGGTGCACATGGCACTTTCACCAGCTATGGAAACTGGAGCAATATCACTGCAGCGTCGTTTCTAGGGGCTGAAGGAAAGGAAACTCCCGTTTTTGTGAGATTTTCGACGGTGGCGGGGAGTAGGGGAAGTGCAGATACTGTGCGTGATTTGCATGGATTTGCGACGAGATTCTATACAGATGAGGGAAACTTCGGTAAGTCGCCAACCCATCAACTAGTCCACCCCATCCAGCATATCCCTCCCTAACCTCCCCCTCAGACATCGTCGGCAACAACGTCCCCGTCTTCTTCATCCAAGACGCCATCCTCTTCCCGGACCTCATCCATGCGGTAAAACCCTCCCCCGCAAACGAAATCCCCCAAGCCGCCACCGCGCACGACTCCGCGTGGGACTTCTTCTCCCAACAACCCAGCACCCTTCACACTCTCCTCTGGGCCATGTCCAGCCACGGCACGCCGCGCTCATACCGGCACATGGACGGTTTCGGCGTGCATACATTCCGCCTCGTAACCGATTCCGGGAGTTCCAAACTCATAAAATGGCACTGGAAGAGTAAACAAGGTCGTGCGAGTCTCCTGTGGGAAGAGGCGCAGGTGTTGGCCGGGAAGAGTGCGGATTTTCATCGGCGCGATCTGTGGGATGCAGTGGAGAAAGGGTGGGCGCCGGAGTGGGAGTTGGGGGTGCAGGTTGTGGAGGAGGGGGATGTGTTGAGGTTTGGATTTGATTTGTTGGATCCGACGAAGTTTTTACCGGAGGAGTTGGTGCCGGTTACGAAGTTGGGGGTGATGAGGTTGAATGCGAACCCGAGGAATTATTTCGCGGAGACTGAACAGGTTATGGTGTGTAGCTGTACTTTTTTTCTTTTCAACTTCCAAAGTTATTTTCAGTTGCTTATAATACACCATGATAACAGTTCCAACCCGCTCACCTCATCCGCGGCCTCGACTTCACCGACGACCCCCTCCTCCAAGGCCGGCTCTTCTCCTACCTCGACACACAACTCAACCGACACTCCGGCCCTAACTTCGAGCAACTCCCCATCAACCGTCCGCACATCCCCATCCACAACAACCACCGCGACGGCGCAGCGCAAGCCTTCATCCCCCTCAACAGCGCCGCGTATTCGCCCAATACGCTGAATTCTGGCTCTCCGAAACAAGCTACTCAGTCTCAAGGCAAGGGGTTTTTCACTTCGCCGAGTCGTTCGGCGTCGGGGAAGTTGGTGAGAGGCGTTGCGAGCACGTTTGACGATCATTGGTCGCAGGCGAGACTTTTTTATAACTCGTTATTGCTAGTTGAGCAACAATTCCTCATCAACGCTATCCGCTTCGAACTCGCGCAGCTCACTTCTCATATCGTAAAGCAGAATGTTCTGATTCAGTTAAATCGCATATCGCACTCTCTCGCCGTCCGGGTATCCGATGTTCTGGGTCTGTCTGCTCCAGAGCCGGATCCGACATATTATCATGATAATAGTACGGCTTTTGTGTCGGTGTTTGGGGAAAGCTTGTCGAGTATTCAGGGGCTTACTGTGGGGGTGCTGGCGAGTACGGGGAGTAATGTTTCGCTTGCGCAGGCTGCGTCGATTGTTACTGCATTTTCGAATTCGGGAGCGGGCGTTAATGTGCAGGTTATTGCAGAGAAACTTGTGACGGGCGTGGATATAACCTACAGCGCAGCAGACGCCGCGTTCTTCGATTCTCTTATCGTGGTAGAAGGGACGGGGGATTTATTCACGTCCAGCTCTGGCATTGGTGAAGATGTTAAAACAAGTCTGTATCCGGAGGGCAGACCGGCGAGGATATTGGTGGATGGATATCGTTTTGGGAAACCGGTGGGGTTTTTCAAGGAGGGGAGAGATGTTATGAGTAAGGTGGGGTTGGGGGCAGAGGAGGAGGGTGTCTATAATCAGACGGATGCGAAGGAATTGGTTAATAGTATTGAGGAGGGGTTGAAGAAGTTTAAGGTGCTGGGGAGGTTTGCTGTGGATGAGTGATGGGAGGGAGGGGTTTAGTAGGCTCTAGAGAGATCGCGGTTTGCGTCTAGAGGATCGAAAGATTTCAAATGCCTTGTATCTCATCTTTGCAAAAAAGGGTCCCTTATACGAATTGAACTCAGATCGTATTAGCTCCGTGATAAAATGGAGATTACCTGCGCTACTATGCGTCTTTGATTGTATGTGACTGAGCTGAAGATCAAGACAAGATTGTCTTTGTCCCTTCTTCTACATTTCAAATTTCTTGTCTCTAGCAAACGGCTGACAGGGCTCTTCAATATACTGTCTCGGCCAATGAGGTTCTGACGCTGTTTCTAGGGAGAAAATCGAAGAATTGAAGGGTGGAGAGGAAGACCAGCCTTCAAAAGGATTGCTTGTATATAGAGTATTATCTGAATAAACGGTAAGTGGTTTGAGAGCTAGGAGCTCAGGTGTGAATGCAAGAGAACACACCATGAATGTCCAAGCCTATTGCTGAGTTGTGAGAGACCTTTGGACTATCCGTTCCTTGAGCATGAATCCCAACCATAAAATCATTAACCTATATCGAAAATTTCATTGTATCCTACGCTCCAATTAAACCGATATTCAGTAGCCCTTTACGGCATACAAAATTTCCCCAAACGCCTCCCCCATGCAATCATTAAATCTTTCCACTTCAGCCTCCCTACGAAATCCTATCACTTTCCACCTTCCCCCCTCCCCCTCCCTTCCTCCCCCTCCCCTTCCTCCTAACCCATCCCCCCACCACCACCCCCCCATACAGCACCCCCACCACCCCCGCCAACACCCCATAAAGAATCATCCCCGCGCGCGAATTCCCCGCCAACCGCAACCCCAACCCGCCATTCACGATCCCCAACACAATAATCACCCTCCCATACCAAATATGCACGTGCCCCGGTACTCCACGCTTCAGCTCCCGTTTATAGGCGCGGTGGTGATAGAGGCCGATCAGGGGTTGCAGGAGGAAGAGGATGAAGATTATTAGTCCGAAGATGGTGTGGGTTTTGGCGGGGGCGGTGAAGAGCTAAGGGGGAGGGTTAGTTATATTTTGGATATATAGAGGGGAAAGGGATGGGAAGGGGAAGGGGAAGGGAACTTGGATATAACATACATAATCATTAATCTCCGCCAACTTGACACCGAGTCCAAACCCCACAACCAACATCCCCAAGCTGCACAACTGAATAAACCCATGCACCCACGTCTTACCAAAGATCACCATCGAAAGCGCGCCCAGCGGAAACAGGATAATCATCGTAACACTCATGATAGTCCCGTGCGCAATATCATAAGCGTTGATCGTAGACTGCGAGTTTTGATTTTCCACTGCACCGGCAGATGTGGGTTGGGATGACGATACAGAGGAGGAAGTCGCTGCGCTGGAGATAAACGGATTACTATCGCTCTCGATCGACGCCAGAGTGAGATCGTATGTAAATTGCCGGTAGCTATTATCATTATGCTGATTGATCGAGTAATCTGTCTCTGTACTATCGATAGCTTTGCCCTCGGCCCACGCGGCGATCCATTGCGAAGAGGTGGAGGTTGTGGATAGGAGGGGGCAGTTTGTACCTAAAATCCAGTCAGTTATTTATGTATATCCACACATTCGCTGAAGTAAACAAAACCCACACAAAACATTCCCCCTCATAACCCCTCCCTCCACACCACTCCCCTCCAACAACCTAACATCCCACTTCGCATCCGCACTCGGCTCTACATGTCCCTGCCCACCGTCCCTCCCACTAATCGTCACGTTCCCCTTCCCGTCAGTATACATGACGAAGATCGTTGCGCCCGCCATGCGCGAGCCGATGCCCAGTCCCACCCATTGATACGTATCCGGTGCGCTGAGCTGGAGATAGATATTTCCCGTGCCGGAGGCTGCAGTTGCGGGCGGGATGCCGACCGAGTATGTTGGGCCGGGGGAGTATGTTGCGAGGGCGGATGCTGGAGGTTAAGTTAGTTAATGGATTTGTGCGTTTCATCCTTATGTGCTTGCTTACCGGATCTTAAAAATGCGACGACTGTCGCCGCGACGCTGAAGAGCTTCATATTTTTTGCGATTTGCGCTGCGGCGCTTATGAGAAATTTCTTCCGGATTCAATTCTGTTCAATTCCGTCGCGACATGGTTTTTGAATGAAGGAAAGAAAGGAGGACTAAAAGACTCTGCCCACGTATACTCTCTTCTTGCGTCTGACTTCGATGCGATCTGAAATCCAGATCAATTATATTCACCATCGAACAGGAAGGGAAGGGATAAAGGTGGCTTGGACACAGCCCTCTCAGCAATTGCTTACTCCTACCCAATCATGACGACCGATGAAGGAATAAAACAAAGAAGCTGACATAGATTTGGTATAGCCTAATGGAGAAGAAGTGCGTGAGGGAGGGATGTATTTGCGGTTTGTGGCTTATTTTTTTTTTGCGAGTGCCGGGCTGTTGTAATCCATATCGAGACATTTATCCACATACGACCAGGTTTTGTATGGAAGGATTTCCAAAGTGTGCAAGGGATAGAATATATTGATTAGTGATTCAAGGGACATTTCCTGCTTAGGCTCAATTATTTTTCCAGATTGATCGGTGGGATGTCTGATGAAGTTATGCGTGTCGGCGGGAATGGCCAGCGGAATCGAGCGGAGAAATTCGCCCAGGTACGAATGCGCAACGTCGAACTGGTCATGTGCGAGGAGCCTCTCCTATTCTGCTTAAGCTACCGCACTTGTCTATTAATCCTGTAGAAGTTGCCTCTCTTCATGCAATCACGACAAACTCAGAGATATTTTAATTTGTTTTCCATTGATTTTGTGCCAGAGGCTATTCATACTATAACACATCAAAGAAATCCAACGCAACGCTAACATCAATTATAATACTTACACACCGCTGACCATTATTCCAGGGAATATCCGTTTTCATGCCAACGCCAAAGTCTGAAGAAGATAGATAGGATGAACGTTTCCGACATCTCTACCAATGCTATTCCTCCAGACAATAAGCATGAAACCGAACCAACCATTCGTCATGCAGATTGCGCCATGTAGTCATCGCCCAGGTCAAATGCCAATAGAAAGCGTAGACACTGAAGCGGAAATGAAACAATTCTTAGCAAGAACAGAACTTTTGTACTAACAGTAGTCCGTCGGAGCAAATTGCTCGTGCATGGCCAGAAAGTCTAAGCTTTTGTCTAGCCTCATCGATAACTTGAAGTACAAAGAACAAAGGAAATGTAAATGAAAGAGTCTGAGGCCAGGGATAACAATCAAGAGTTGTCATGCCGTCCGTCAGTCGTGATGAGTTATCAATATGACCTCGAAGATCATGAGAGTAACATTGTAGCTCAGCGATAACGTTGGTAGTTTGGGAAGCAATGCTCTAGAAGTATCTTAAGCATTGCTTCGACTTCTCTTGTGTGAATGATACTCGCCAGAAGCATCTGACTTTCGTTTCCTATCTGCAAGTGCAGCAGCAGGGCTTGATGGCAAGAGTGTTTTCGGTTTGCGGCGAGGAGTAAGAGAGCTAGTAAGAGAGTCGAGATGTCCGTTCTTGACACCTTTAATCGTATCAGTTCCAAAAGCAAGCGCTTCCTGGGAGATAGTGTTGCTGTTGATGAGACGTTGACTTTGTTGGTTATGGCGGAAAGCGCCGACCGGGTTACGGTCCAGATGCTCCAGAAGTGGGTGGACTTGATCTTCACTTCGAGCGGTTGTCGGGCGGGCAGGAGTAGATTGAGGTTCGATGGTATCATCATCATCTGCCTCGTCATCTCCATCTAGGGTTTCGTCCAGATGCAGTAAATCCTTCCACTGTAAAGCATCCGGCTTATTCGAATCGCTATCATCATAAGATGATTCTTCTGTAGGACTATTGTAGCCAGTATTGTTGAAGTCGAAGCCTGAAAAGAAAGCTTCAGGTTGAGCAAGAGGTTGACCGAATCCGAAAGAGAAATCCAGTGGTGTATCTTGCATGGCACTCATCATAACGTTGGCCTGATTGCTGAGCACTGGAGAAAATTCACCCACAACGCCATTCTTGATAGGTGATGAGGAATTGCCAGGAGCCTGTAGTCGGGGAACAACATCATGAGAGAACATGAGAAGATCCTTTCCAGCCTCATCTAAGATGACGAAGGGAATGTCGGTGTTGTGGTACCAAGTGATAACATCGGGTTGGCCTTTACGACGTTCTATGCGCATACCGATGGATGAAGGTGGTTCGGGTGAATCGCGGCGGACAACGGATTCAACAGGCTCAGGTCGGTTATCTCTCCAATCCTCGTCATCAGTAGTATCACCGCCATCATCAGCTGCACCTCCTCGTTAGCAATCGGCTCAACCATATGGTCAGGTCGATGCCACTTACATTGATACCCTGAAGAGGAACTAGAGTCATCACTCTCATCGTCGATTTGTTCCTCATCACTACTCCCATTGCCCCAATAAACCTCATGATCTGAGCCATCATTATCATCGTTATCTCTATCATCCTCCAATACTCTGGCAAGACCAGGAGGGAGAGCATCTGTACTCAGAAAGGGAGCATTGCGAGAGGTAGCAGCATCGAAAAGGTCAGGCCACCACTCATCATCCGAGGCGATATCACTATCATCGGAGAGGTCGAAAGTGACCCGCTTTTTTGGAGAATCGTAAGTATCCGAGTCGTGTGTGCTTGAAATATTTTCAAGAAAGCCTCCATCGCCCAATACTTCGTCTGAAGAATCTGGAATCCCTTGCCATTCTTCATATTCATCATTTGCGCGAGGTGTTCGTTGAGAGTCCGTGTCGTCCTCCACTGTTTCCAAATCATCGTCTTCCTCCGCAGACTCAAACATAGCCGCTTCTTCGTATTTCTCCACTGGCCCCCCGGCCCCCAGAAATACATCTGGATCATCGTCTGAATCATTGTCTTCGTCGTCGCTAATGTCATAAACTCCTGCGTAGGAAGAGTCAGAGGAGTAGTCGATTGTTTTCTTGGCTTTCTTGGCCGATCGAGGTTTGGTAGGAGTCTTGAAAGACTCGCGCTGAGTATTTCTGGAAGACATCTTAAGAGTGTTTGGTGGTAATCGAGATATGGTTGGCGCTCTTTCGGAATATTGAGGTGTACTTGTAGTGATTCGATATATCTGCTAATATCAAGTCTAGACGAGATACAGTAAGTGAATTGAGGTCGAAAAGAAGAAAGCAAAGCTGCTCGTATTGTGAAGAGGTACAGCAGACTGCAAGGTCGGATTTAGATGCTAATTCGAGGTGGGAGGAGGTATTCGTTTGCTCTTCGGTCGTCGGATTGAGCCTCACCTCTTGAAAGTGAAGAGGGAAACTCGATCTGTAAATGTTGTTAAATTGCAGACTTCAATCTCTGTATCTAATCAATGCCTCTGATTATAATGGGCCGATTAGACAGTAAAAGTCTGATGCTTCGTCAAGATGTCGATAAATTGAATTTGAATTGTACTCGTTGGCTGAAGGGACTATGGACACGCTCCGTGAGCATGCCCATAGTAGGTATTCACAGCTCAACGAAGGCCAGCGGCATTTCGACGAAGTTTGATGAGTAGTTGAGGTGTTCCGGATAAGTTCTGTAATGTGACTTCGTTGTCTTGTTGGTATGGTTGATGGTTGAGGAGAGAAGAAGAGAGGAAGAGAGGGAAGACGACATAATCTTTTTTTTTGGAGGGGACATTTTTTTCATGGTTTCGCGCTAATGAATTTAGTTTTGGGGGGATTTTGGAAATTTTGGAAATTTTGGTGCGAACCTTTTTATCAATTTGAAGGAAAGCTACGAAATTGTGCGCTTACATCGATAATGCCTGCTAGTGAATTGTGGAGTTAATCGAGAAACCGTTCGAGGGGAAAGAAATGATTGGCTGTAATTGACCTGCGATTTGACGATTTATTCTCACCGCTACTACGTATTTGTACAATTCTACGAAGGACTCCGTACGGGACACACTGCATTTATTCCCAATCGAGACTCCACTGGAGCATTCGTTTTGCGTGCAAAGTAAGGATTCTCTGACTCCAAGATGAGGGCGAGGAGAAGTATAGTCAGTGGGTTGATGGTTTAAACGCATTCCGGTTCAGATACGGATGGATGCATCAACCCCGGAAGGAGGGATAAAGGTACAGATTTGCACGATGGTTGTCGCCAACCGCTCACTTCATTGGTTGGTGTCAACCCCAATACAGTCATGTCGAAGGGGGAGCGCACGAGCTAAAGTAGAGCCAAAGTGCAAGAGCGTAAGAGTGTTACATGTTGGCGCACATGTATTCGTTGGATTTGGTGGCCCATGGATGTACAGTCGATGCAATGCGATGGGGTCATCTCCTACCGCGGCTATGTGAGAAGAAAAAAGGAAAAGAAGGATTTGGAGAGGAAAGCGGCGGCCCTGGATGGAGATCTAGGAAGTGCGAAAGTCTCGAATGGCGAAACGGACACGAGGACTCCTCCTCTATGTGGAGAATGAGGTTGAAAAAAGTTGCTGATGCTGCGGGGCAAATTCATGGAACCAAAATAAAACAACTCATTACCTGAAAATTCTCCACATCTTTTTTGACTTCTTCTCATGCATGCAAGACATAGCTTTATCAATAGTCCGATGCAATTGAACTGCCCAGAGTTGAATTCTGCTTCGTCTGCTGTGAAAGGAAGAGGGGTAACACAGGTAACACAGTAGAGAGATGCCCTCCCCACGGTACGGCACGGATTAGTGCTATGCGAAGTAAGACAGTCATCGTCATATCTCATATATCCCGAAGGTCTGTGGGAAGAGGCTGGTCTAGAAGTACTTAGGTATAAAAGCCGTTAAAGCTTGAGCTTGAGCTTGGGGGTGGCCGTGACTTGATACTTCGGCACCGGTACAGACCGTACAGGAAGATTACCTTTCAAGTGAACCAGCCGACGTGCACACTGGTATCCGTTCAGGACCGAATAGGTGATGTCATGTGAGCAATGGCGCAGAGTTTGTTTTGGTTGGTTGCCTGTGAAAGTTTCTACCCCTTTGTCCCTTCGGCAAATTGTGAAGGGACTATCCTGGGTTCCAAAGAGGTGAAAGCTCACATGTAGGGAGTCGAAGGTACGCAAAGTACGAGCCGCAAAGTACCAGACGAGGTTGCGATGTCTCGGAAACGGCTGTCAGAAACAAGGACCAAATCCTCCGAGCAAGAGTTCTATCGACCCCTCACCGAACGAGTCATGCCTTTCAGCCTCAGTTGCAGTGAGTAATAAAATGTCGTGACTGGGCTCATCAGAGGAGTCACATATTTGCTATGCTGGCATGTCCAGATTTACTCACTTCTCCTCATCAACCTCCTTCTTCTCTAGCTGCGAAGAATCTTCCTTGCCCTTGAAATCTCCACATGACGCATCGTCATCATGATCGTCCTTCATCGTGTCCAAATTTTCATCACTTGCACGATTCGAAGTTAAAATTGACAATCGAGTGGGGGCCAATGAAAAGTGGAGTAGGGGTCTTTTTCCATTTTTATTTTCTCTTTTGGGCCATTCTTTTCGTTTTCCATGAAGCGTTTTTCTGTGGGGTACTTTGGAGCTTGGCACGAACATTTCCCCGCTATACCGTGATTGTAGATCACTTGACAGGATTCACGTCTTTTCAAAGCGAAAGACTCATTCAATGAATTGTTTATTGGCATAAAGGAGAGCCATTTGGAGTACCGGCACAAGCAAATCATTTCCCCCCTTGTTCAGAGAGTAGTCAAAAGCAAGTTTTCCAGGAATACCTCAACCTATTCTTCGCTCCATTATTCTGCCTCTTCCTTCCACTCTCGAATTATGGGCAAGTTGATGCTGAGCGATACCTTCCTGAAACCCTTCCAACTTATTCAAATTTCTTGATACAAAGCGCTGGCCAGTGTCACCGATGAAGTTGCAATCACAGCCGCAAACATCGATCCCCATTTTTCTCTTGTCAAATACGAAGCCTCAAAAGAACATCAGCCCTTTGCTAGTCCCTCTTAGCACGAAACGAAAGGACGATGGCCAGAGTGGCAGCGCGCATGTCACAGGAAGGAGGCTCGGGGCCTTGTTTGACGGCATCTGCCTATCAACGTCGAAGCTCTTCGAGGTCTATGGCGAAAGAGTATCAGAAACAACCAAGTTGGCAATTGCGAAAGACAAAAGCTGGTATGTCAATTCCGTTTTCGCTGCGTACTCGGAAATCGACGCCATCCTCATCTGATCCGCTGCTGCCTCCCCCAAAGTTGTTATTCCAGTTCACCTCTTGAGCTGGATATTGGCGCGCGGTGTCCCACCTGTAGCAAACGTAAGTCGAAGAGACAGGAGGTGAAGAAACAGTATCACCACAGGTCACTACAAGCAAACCCCTCATGTTGAAGAGATGTTGGATTCTGCCGATGAGACCTGCTGCATTTGAGGTGATAACATGAGAGTTGTCTCCTAGGGACGCAAGCTAGAGTGCATGTTCGGATATACAAAAATCGTGGCAGTGCTCATTGAGAGAAATCGAGCCTCGGAAATTTACTTCGCTCAAACTACAAACATCTCATGAGATGTCCTTAGTTAGTGCCTGGAATCTGAACTACTCGAGATATTTGACTTGGAGGGCAGCTTCTTAACTTCACACCTCTCTTTCCTTCGGCACAGTGGCACCGCTTGGGGTAGCTAGTAAGATATATGATTCCCTTTAGCTGCGACGGTAGACATCCATGCCCTCAGTCAGCCATTCACTCAAGCCAACTTAGGAAATGATCGAGTCCCTGCTGAGCTGGAAGAGGTAAATGCAGATAACTTTCTCCAGTTCGATTACGAGTATAAAATGAGTCTTAGGGTAGGTATTAGAATGATTGCTGACGCATCTTCACATCTTCATATACAGAAATTTGTATTTGCTACATAATTTGCAAACTGTTCTCACGAGAACGCAAATTTTTCAGGATTGGGCTAATGTATTTTACCACTGGAAATAAAGACTAGACTCTAGGCCACAAATACAGCAGTCGCAAGATCACCATAAGTTCTACCCCAGCGTACCAGATCATGCACGGGACACGGGGACTTCAAAATCCCTCCCATTCTTGAAACTGGCAGACTCTCGCCATGACATATCCATCAACTACGATACATCGTGCAGTTCCAGTGCCGTATCGCCTGATAGTGCCGCTGTGATAATCGTACTTCCGTATAAGTCTTACGAGCTCGTTCTTCGCGATGAAATATTCATGATTTATACGTCTACTTATTTCTACTGGCTCGGAATGGCCTCCCATTTGCGGAGCTAGCGTTGAAATATGAGAGAAGAATTTTAAACGGCGTGTTTGTTTTTGAGTTCTAGGAGTCGAAACGTTTGGTTTGGACTGCTCGTGTCCACCCAACCAGGGTAGAGAGGATAATATACAATCTTCACCGGCCCAACTTCTCAACATCATATCCCCCATCTACTAGCTGTAGTGAACATCCCATTACGAATTTCACCCTGCTCTTATTGACCACTAAATTCCTGTTCCTTTCAATTCTACTCCTCGTTTACAATATCATGCCCCTCTCATCTCATCCTCGCCTGCCCCCCCTTCCCATTCCCCTCAATTTCCGCCCCCATTTCTCCCACAAGACCATACCTAGCCCAAAACACCTTAACCCAGAACATCGACTCCACTGTCACAGCAATCGATAAGCATGCAGTAACGACGATTTTCACTGTTCGTGTAGCACCCCTGCGGTTGGCAGTGATCCAGGGTTTTCATTTGGTTTCGATTTCGGTTTCGAATCTGGTTGGAGTGCTGGCTGTGGATATTTGGGAGTGTTCGATGTGGTGATGCTTCTGCTGTGGCTTCTTGATGAGTTGGGAAATGACTGCGATATTATGGTTCGAGGGGGTAGATGGGCTTCTCAACTTGGCCTTCCACATGGCTGGATTTGCACTGCTTGCTGGCAGAGCTGTGTGCGGGGAGGGTGGTTGGTTTATTGGTGTTGGGGACCTTAAGTTATTCGACGTCTCCATAACAATGTCGTCGAGGTACGAGATACGTGATTGCATCCCGGGGGTTTGCACAGCCGAAAGATTAGATTCATCGCCTGGCCGCCTGCTCCCGAGTGCTGACAGTCGTTTGGCGATTGAGTACTTCGTGGTAGTAATCGTGTTTGGAGCTCTTAAGTTTTGTTATTCTTTTCGTTGTAGAAAAGGCCAGGTCTCAGAACTCAAGACGCAAATGAATCCGAAACGCAGGACTGACTTTTCAAGCAGGTCATTAGTTGCGGACGCACATGGTACAAGCCAGAAGTACCTGTACAGGTCTGGCGAAAATTTGTGTCAGTATGTCGAACCAAGATTAGGCTGAGATCCATGTAGTTAATCTTCTATCAGTAAAGATCTCATGGTAAGACATGATTAACATTGCTGTTTATCTCAGTGGTTGTGATTTGTATTAGAAAGCAGTCTCTGTACTACAAGCTTACCGCCGCACTACTAGATACATCGAATAAAAGAAACCACGAATTTCTCTTGACAGAAATAAGTTGAGCCCTGGATATTGAATGAACAAACCAATATCTATGGGCACGCTGAAATGAAGGTTCTTGCGGTCGGACGGATAGTCTGTCAAAATCTTTAGAGATGACATCGTCGCACTGCATACTCCATTCAGCGACAAGATTGACATGTACAACAAAACCATCCCCAAACCATCATGATGTCTCTCAATCTGGGTCGACAATTTCCCAACTTACTGTATGATATCCCCAGGTTTTCTTATCGATCCTTCGGCTCAAATCAAACCAGTATATCCTCACTCGAAGTCAACTGTACTGAACGAAAAAAGAAATGGCAACTCCAGTCGTTAAACCTTCTGCAAGGAGTCGTTCATCATCTTCCGCTTTAAGACCCTCTACACCACGCCTAGCCACTCCTCGGCCGTCGACTTCGGAGCAATTTACACCACGTCCGACCGCTCCAAGACCCTCCACTCCAGGACTATCATTTCTATACACATCCGATTTCCTCAACCCACGACCTCCACCCCGAATCAATGCACCAAACGCTCCCGCTTCATCTTCTCTCTCACCGGTCACTCGCACTCGCGAGCCCGAGACACAGGAATTGAAATCCAAAGCGTCACTTACGCTTTCATTGCCCGAACAGGAGCATTTCGGGCAACCGAGCATCAATCTACCCGGTTTGACAATCCCAAGAGAGGCATTTGCTTCACTGGGTATTGGCGAGCGGGTGTCGGCTGTGGTGGTGGAGGATATGAAAAATGACGGAGAGTTGGAAGAAATGAAGGTAATTGTGAAGAAGGGTGAAAATGGCGGTGTCGAGGAGCAAGGCGCGATACATGAGAACGGAGCGCAAGAGCAAAGAACGGAATTCGACAACGAGGAGACGTCGGAAGAGACTCCAGAAGAGTATGAGCGGAGATATGGGAGGCTGCGAAGAGGTTGGGGATCCATTAAATGGAGATGTTGTTGCAATCGACGGTCTTGAAAACACGTTTTGGGAGTTCTGGTTTTCTGTCGAAATTTTCTTGTTAACTGCAGGTATATTGAATCCATTACCATCGTTATCCACCCCTAATATATTTCATGGGAAAGCGGCTGGTGATCCACAACACAACGAGTAGAATACTGTCTGGACGAGATTCGGACAACGTGACTACGAAGCAAATCATAGACGACAGGCAAGAACGGAAAAATCTTTCGTCTACTTCGTACCTTCCGTTCATTCCACCGTTCATTCCACCGTTCATCCTCGCCTATCTTTAGAAACCAGTGAAGAATAACGGCTGACCCACCTTCCCGAATTGTCAATACGGAGCGCATTCCGAACCAATGACAATGTAGGCACAGTCACCCGCTCCGATGCTAGTTCCTCGGCCGAACTCCGATTTGATATTGTGCACGCGTCCTCTTGCGATAATTTTTTTCTCCATCCCAGCCACGAGAATTCTTTCCTGCTTTCTTCCAATTGACATGTGAGTGAGTTATGGACTGTCTTTTGCCTCCTAGGTTATCTTACGAATAACCATGCAAATTGTTCTCCTAGTTCCTACCACAATCATGCCACTGTGAAATCATTGAAAAGAGAAACCACGAGTTCGGTCGAAGTTATCCCGCATCATGTCTATCTCAACGCTTCTAGATGCCTTCGTAGCGTTTCACTGCATTGCATTCTCACCGAGAAACAGTTGTACGGAAAACGCCACAAGTTTGTTACTGTACATGCAGTAGGTTGTATGGCCCGCAGGTAACCTCCGTCTGGCTGAGCCTGACGTTCAGTCTGGACGTCGTATGGTGGAGTAGTCGTAATCGATACAGTTATCGTTGAAGCAAGCTTACATACGAACAGTACTAAGCGATAACGCCTATCAAATGTTGAAGAAAGCGGATGCAAGGGACTAGGCTTCCCGATAAACCAAAGTGGGTTTCTTTCAGCGGTGATCTGGACCTCGACATCGTCCCTCGTTTTTCTCTTCCCCATATTAAACTTTCCTGCAAGTGCTCGGATATCTTGCCGATTTCGTTACGTGCGACATATGCCTCAGCTATCATTGTTGAGGCGAGTTCCATCAACAAGGGTCGGGCTATGGCCATAAGAATCCTGACCGCATGAATGTTTGGCGAAGTGCATGCATGCATGCGTCTATCGGCTGCAGGGAGAGGGATGTAAAGTCGATAGTCGGAATGGTCGGTCCTGATTGTACCAAGTTATGGCATTTTATGTGCCTGTAGATCTCACCATGCGATTGGCATTGGTTATGATTTGTCGCTGAAGACTTGATGCTGGTGGTAACTTATACCCTACAGTAAGCAAAGTAGTCGCCCTGGCTCGTCAAGCCATATGTGGACACGAGGTTGGTTGTGTGGTGAGATATCCGGAGAATTAATTTTTCCATCAGACGGGATCCATCGGAGGGGATCGCGGTGCATTGTCAAGTACATATATATATAGAGAAAGGCTTGATCTCTCTGATGTTCAGAAAGCTTTCTTGAACCATATATACCATCGAGTCTGACACATACCTAATCGAGTCATCCAATCAATCATCTTACCATAAGTCAACATGCTCACCTCACTCTTCACCACCGTCCTTGCCCTCAGCACTCTCGCCCTCTCCTCTCCCATCCCAGTTGCTCCTGCTGCTGTTGTCGAACGCGATACAGCCGAGCTGTACATCCTCTCCAACTGCTACAGCAACGTAACCAAAGCTTCCTACGCCGCAGCCTTCTGGTACTACCCAGATTTCCTCCCCGACTACCCAGAGCCTCAAGCCGTTGCCAACATCTCCTCTTCCAAGGCCGTCACATTCGAGGGCAAGAAAATTTCCATCTCGTCGCCGTTTGTCATAAAAGCAACTATTCCAAAGAATGCCACCAAGGCCGAGTATCTGGCTATCGTAGCCCCAGCAACCACAAGTTCTTTTGCTGGTAACTCGGCAGTCATTAAGGGAAGTGGGGAGATCTTCTACCAGCCGGAACCAAATGTCAACTGTTACTACAACTATGGTGTTCGAGACGTAAGTGTGTTCTAGTGACGCGGCGAAATACGAGATACTAATGAGCATCATTAGAACCAGACTGAAGACCCATGAGCTGGTAATGGTCACTGGGAGAGACATCTGCCGTTGAGCCTTGTTTAACTATGGAAGTTGTTAGAGCAGTGTGGTTGGCCTACCGAACATGACTAGATTCGATGATTTATGATGATATGACTGCATAACGGTGTAATGATTCACGACGGGTATAATGATATTGCATACATAAAATAATAAAAGTTTGTTTCCAAGACTCCTTCTGCTCAGTCATTGGTCCTGAAATGTGATTTTCAGAAACCATTCCCATCATGAATGCATTGAAGGCTTGAAGCTCGTTCGATCTTCTGGATCCAGTTCATTGAGATCGTCCATCCAGCAGTCAGCTTCTTCAACATGTTTTCCCCATCTTACCAAGTGGTTGTGTTTCCTGATTTTCAACACCCACTTGCCCACAGAAAGCCTTCTGCGTCATAGATACCCATATATCTCACTTCATCAACGCACTCTGCAAAGCTCCCACACTAACCCCCACAAACGCAACCATATACGCCGCAATAGCAAACGCATCCTGAACACTATGTTTAAACACCACCCACAACACCCCCATCAGCAAACTCCCCAGACCTAGCACCGCGAACGCAATCCACCATATGAATTTCCAGTCCCAGTCCTCGACAAACTCCAGCCCCCAACCAATACTTGTCGGCGTACCGGGCTTGCACTGGAGTCTCTCCTTCAGCTTTTTCGGAAACCGGTCCAGGCAAACGGTTTCTTCGTCGGCATGGTCCGGATGCTGGAACAGGTGCATCATGTGGTTTTCCCCGATTGGAGGGACGAGGTCGGGCGGGGTGGGTAGGTATCGGTACTCTACGTGACCGGGGGGAGGAACGTCGTCTTTTTGACGAACGTCGACGAGGGAGCTTCTGTACATCTCGAAACGAACAAATTTTATGCTTGTGAGTGTACGCAGGGAGATACAAGATATCCATCGACCTCTCATTTGTCTGTAGTTTTGGCCCAGTAATCTGAAAATTGTTTGATCGGATGTCGCGTCAAGACTGTGCAGGTCGAGTTGGAGAAGGCGGGTGCTGTACCGTCCTTCGCCGTAACACAATAGTAGAAATAGACTTTCTATTGTCGTGCTGGAAGAGTTCCCGGGATTAGAGCCGGTAGCGTTAAGCTGAGTGTTGACTGGCTGGTGAGTTGGAAGGCTGGGCCCAAGTCCTTTTGCAGACTGTGAACCAAGAATGCGGCGGAAGAAAGAGGAGACAAGTAAAAGAGGTGCCATGTAGCTATTTGTAAGTGACCCTATATTCGATATCTTCTCTACATGTGATCTATTAGAGTCCGTGGGACGGATGGTATTAGCATCCTGGCTTGCGAATATACCGTGTAGATTATCGAAGAATGGAATCCATCTTGGCCAGTCGTTTTGTATCTGATGATTCAGAGATTCTCTCAACTCTTCCGCCGCCCCTGGCTTAAGCTCAGTGAAATCGTCATACAGTCGTTGTCCACATTTCTTTTAAACAATAAGTATGGCTCCGATTGGAACAGACGAGAACTTACGCAGTACCATTCGATTCTCACTTTTCCTTCAGCGACAGGTGCGACTCCCCTCCGAGGTAAGTAAATTAGAATCCGGCGGAGTTGATGAGCAATGAAAGATCTGCCTATTCTGATAACTGAAATTAGAACATTTACTTTCTCTGATAGTCCTACTTCTGGTACTTGACCCGGCGGATTGTATGCTGAAGACATTGAGACTGGAGGGAATTCTGATTCTTCTTCGTTCTTAATGCCAGTGACGTCGAATGGTTCAATAAGACTGGAGCTCTCATCGGATTCCTCCGCTAAAGTGCTTTTTTGTGCGATCGGTATATCGTTCTAGAAGTGTCAGAGAGTTAAATAGAAGACAGAAAAGTTAATCTAACCTCTTCAGATACATAAATTTGTCCCGCGATATCTTGCTTATTTGAAACCTCTGGTAATGTCTGCGCCTGTCTCTCCACTATCATATTATCCTCCGAGAGTATCTTTTTGGAATCATCCAAGGAGCGCTTTATTCTAGTTTCTTCTGATCCTTTATCAGGATTACTGGTGGTAGCTAGATCTTGCTGTTGAAGACTAGGTTCTTGTTGACCTGTAGCTACCAAGGACGAGATAGTCTCTGGAGAACGAACAAATGAAAAAAGTCGTTCCCGCAGAGCCTGGTGGGCTCTTGAGTCTCTCACAAATGTTTTCAGACCCTGAAGACATGTGGAGATATATTTGGAAGCGTCAGAAGCGTCAGAAGCGTCATCAGAGCTATCATCCAGCTCTACTTCTGACCCTTCATCTGGATAATCGGTGCCCGAAATCACTCTATCGCAAATCAAATGAGCCGTCTTTCTTGCCCTAACTTGAAATTGTTGGGCAGCTTGACGTTCGTAATCGGTCTGGGCCTCTTTTCGTAGCTCTATTCCAAAAATTCTTAGCCAACGGACCAAATTTCGTTGAAAATGTTCCCGAG
Source organism: Rutstroemia sp. NJR-2017a BVV2 (assembly GCA_002946415.1). Classification (NCBI taxonomy): domain Eukaryota; kingdom Fungi; phylum Ascomycota; class Leotiomycetes; order Helotiales; family Rutstroemiaceae; genus Rutstroemia; species Rutstroemia sp. NJR-2017a BVV2. Next base: position 2,235,577 of record NJPS01000046.1, read on the forward strand.
ACATTGATTGTTTTCTGAATGCATATATGCAGTAACTTTTTACCATGATGTCTTCTACGATCAGTTTCAGAAATCTTTCGGTAGCAAGGAGGGCGATCACTTCAGAGGACACCTCTTCAGAGATCGAGGACAGTGAAGTCCCACTGATTATTGAATTGGTCGAGACCACACTTTTACCGACTGAGCCGACAGATTCCTCGTCAGAGCTGGAGTTTTCACTTATACTTTGACCGAGTTTGTCTTCGCTGATATGTTCACTTGGGGCTCGTTCTATTACGCGACTAGTAGTGTTTAGTGACGTTCGATCGTCTGTTTTCAATTCGAGAAGTTCAGTGAGCTCTGATGGGTGTCTAAGATTCGTTTTGAGTCCCCATCTTTTCATGGTCTTGGTGAAGAATGTGAAGTTATACGCTCTATTAAGTTATCAGATTTGCTACCCAGGGAAGCTGAAACAACTGAGCTTAGTACTCACGGAATAATGATATTATATTCAGACCTAAGTTTGACCCGAATTTGAGCGTACGTGAGATTCTCTTCGAGGTAAAGGCGGCGTAAAAGAGTCTCCAGCTGTTTCAAATCTTCCTCGGTGTTGATCCTCTTGCCTCTTAATGAGAGAGTACTTGTGGACTGAGATGCGACCTTGGTAGTCGAAGAGATCGTTCTTTTTTCGAACATCTTTTCTACCTTATAATCCGTAATGACCTTATGGATAGCTCTCATAATTTTATCTTCGTACAAATCAATTTTGGCCAGGGACCAGCGTTCTTCATGCACCCTGACACGAACTTCCTTCCACAGAGCATCAACTGCATCACTCTCTTCTTTCCAGATACCCTCATTATCGAAATTTCTATTTGCGAAACTTGATACTTTTATCAAATCTCTGGCAATTCGCAAGGCCGTCTCGGTTATCATCTCTTCAGTATCGTTGTTACGGAATCGAGGCCTAGAGCGCAGTAGGCTTTTAGGGCTATCCGAGTCCCAAGCGTTGTCTTCGTTGTCCTCGGAAAAATCTGGTCTTCGCTCTGTGCTACCGCGAAGCTGCTCTGTAAATGAACCCAACCCTGGAGATATTCTCTCCGACTTTGGCAGAGATCTCAGAGTTCGCTCATATTTGTGTGCTGTATCAACATGTCTTTCAAGGTCTCGTATATTGAGGAACCCGCTTGAGTGACGGTTACAGTTCGTGCAGAACAAAACTTTCCGCCATGGTGGTCGTCCACATTCATCATCACATTTATCATCATCCGTGGGCATAAACGCTCGCGGCATGTCCTTCACCCCAGGGAGCCAGTCTTTTCTAGCCGATGACTTAGTCGGTAACTCACCCATCATTGATCGTGAACTTTCCATCCGCTCTTCAAACGTTGAACGGGTATGTTCCAGTTTGACATTTCGAATGGACTCGCCAGGGATTTCATCGTATAATGGATAAAATGAATCCTTCGTGATTGACTGCGGCTTTACAACAGAATCGTGACCACTATCATAATCTTTATGGATGTCGGTAATGCTGTACCTTCGGCGAACAGAGTCGCGGCTGCTATCATGCAATTTATTGATGTCGGTACTGTCCCTTGGCCCATACATATCAGCGTCCCTCGACCCATACATATCAGCGCCCCTCAGCCCATACTTATCAGCGTCCCTCGACCCATACATATCAGCGCCCCTCAGCCCATACTTATCAGCGTCCCTCGACCCATACATATCAGTGTAGTAGCCTGAGCTATCCCAGACAGATTTCCGCCTTGCGCTCATAGAAGGTACTCGCTCATTGTGTTCCTTTGATTTGGACATGGACTCAACTACCTGTGGTGTGTTTGCTGATGAAATATCGGAGCTGGTAGTACCAGTCGAGTACCCAGAATCGCTGTTTGCTTTTGAGACTGACTTTTTGCCAAAGTTGTATGCTGGAGATGGTTGTTCAGTATCTGGCTTCGAGTTCTGGGACTTCGGATCGATTTTCTCATCTACACCCAACTCCTCTCTCTCTCTTCTTTTGAACTGCTGCATCTTTGCACTGCTCATTTTTCCGAAGCTCGGGAGCACCGCTGGATCGTTTCTCGACGCTCGTTCGCAAGGAACGTCAATATATGGCAGCCGCAGAATTTGATTACTTCTTTTCCCCCAACGCCATATTCTCCCGCTGTTATTGGTAGAGATCTCAAGGTTTCATTTATTGCAACTGTGAGAAACCCATTTGTGAAGTAAATGAAAAAGAGAAAAGTGAGCACAAGTGACAGACAGATGCGAGCATATTCCGCGGGGTTTTATTGCCTGAGCTAAGGCGTAAAGAGGCTGAGGGGAAACTCATGGCTGCATGGAATTATCGAGACTACCCCTACCCAGGTCACTATCCAGGGAATCAGGAACCAATTGAAAGCACGACACGGATAGACACCACTTGCAAGTAAAACTTTGCACAGCCACGACGAGATGGTATATGTCTCGCAGGTCGACACGACTGTTCAGACAAACAACTCTGATATTTTGCAAATATCTTGGAATCGCGAGGCCCGATCGAGCTGCTTGATCATTTCGACCAAGTTCGCACCGAGAGAGCCATGCCATGAATCAACAGAGACGATGGATCCAATTATTTATGAAGCTTATTTCACAAATGCCTCATTTTCCGGGCGATTGCGTACCGTTCAGTATTGGTATGAGCGCCTTCCAGTGTTACATGAATTTGCACAGCCGTGACGGGACACAGAATCTGCCAATTCATCATGAGGTATAGAATACCGAGTAGAAGCATGAATGCCTTGCCAAGAGCGATGATTCCAACTTCCTTCTACTCGTAACCAGGTTCAGCCTCTTAACAGCTGGGCACGATGCGCCACACAACTTCAAGAGGCAGAAGAACAAAACATTGGTTTCTGTGGTCGGAAAAGCGTCTTCATCGCGAGAGGTCAATAATAGGTTTTCCTTATCGGTTAACCACCCACCGACAAGCCACTCATCACGCTCTCTTCGGCTTGGAAAAAACAGGCCGATCTGAGGCTCTCAGTACAAAAATAACAATAAGAACTTTACAATCTCTCAAAGTCTTTAGGATATTTATTTGATAATAATATCCTTAATATATTTAATATTTTGGGACTTCTAGGATATTTGTTTGATAATAGTAAATAGCTTCAATATTGTTCTAAATCGGCTTGTTTTTTCTACTCCGAAGAGCACGCTTTCCCACTACCCCACTGCTGCCTAGAAGCATTTGCCAGCACGTGGATCGTTTATTGTTGACCCCACAATCATGAAGATCATCTAGAACGTTCAGCTGTAGAATCTGTTCTCGATCATCCAGCCATTGTCGTCGTCCAATAACACCATGGCCTCCTCATCTCAAATTAGTTTGTCACAGGCCCTCCCATCCGACTTCGAAACCTTCCCCACACTCAGCCACCTTGCGTTTGCTCCATCCAAACTAAACCAGCTCATGTTCCCTACTGGTCTCGATGCATCAGATATATCAAGAACCGCATCAAAATACCAAGACCGGGTTACAAACGGCTGCTCCAAGTTCGTCAAGGCGGTTTCAGCTGAGGGAGAAATCATAGGCTTTTCCGAATGGCTTTATTTTACCGAAGAAAAGGGAATGACCAGAAAGCCTACTGACATACCGGAAACTTGGGGGCCAAATGCTAGGAGCGAGCTGTGTGACCTGTTTTTCGGTAGTTTGTACAATGCTAGGATAGCGGCAATGGAGGGGAAGAGATGTCTTGGTAGGTCTATTTACTTGCAAGCTTTCAGTCAGATATTTGGAATATATTCTTTTTCTTCTTCTTGAAGTCCTTGCTTACCATAACCTATCCGGAAATAAATGTCAACTGATTCCAAATAGTCCTCCAAATTCTTGCAGTTCATCCATCCCATCAAGGAAAGGGAGTAGGAACGCGACTTCTCCAGGAAGGACTTCGCCAGGCTGATGAATTGGGGTTACCGGTATGGTTGGAAGCATCGGAGAAAGGTAGACCCTTGTACAGGAAGTTTGGCTTTAATGATTTTAAGACGATAGAAATTGATCTCGCTGAGTGGGGTGGGGAGGGAATAGACAAGCATGTTTGTATGCTTCGGGATGTTCATATTGAGAGTTAGATTCTTAGATCCTTCTTTTTTGGCTTCTGGACTACGTTTGTATCTGTAATCAAAGTAAATTCATATTTCAAACTAAGACTTTAAGATAGAGAGAATGTCTATGCTGAAGTTGATGAATAAATATAACTTATTAAGAAATTAAGAGACGTTCAGCTAGCTATGAAGTATCTCTCGGCGGCCCCGATTGCATCACGTTGAGATCATGAAGAATGCTATCACCATCACTCACTTGGCTGTCACTTGGCTATGATGACGGAGACAGTATAGGGGGCCGGGTGCTAGACCAAAATAGCCGACTACTATGATTCTATGGATTGGCGGAAGAGTCAAGACTTGCCAACCTATCCAGCAGTGACGGTATTGAATCCTTCTCGCTAGTTGGAATGCATGGAGAAGGCTTGACAGGGCAAGAATGAATAGATTGACTCTGATAGAGAGAGCTGAAGCACAGGTAGGGAAACTGTGGAGAGAGATATAGAAATCAATTACCTCCGAGGTGTTGAGCACCATGAAGTGTTGTGGGTACTAGCAGCCTATGCGGCCTGGAAGAACGAATAGCTGTGCGGGGTACCTGCACCGGACACAACTGACCCCTTTGAGATGAAGTTTTCTGTTATCATCACCGTGTCTGCAGTAAGGCTAAGCGACAATACGAGACATTTCTTGCTGACTCAAGGGAGCATAGATTCCGATTTGTGGAGTCCTTCGTTACTAATCAGATCCATTCGTTGCAGCACGTTGTGTTTAGATGCTAACGCTTCAAATAAGCTTAATCATACTCGTACATGGTCACACATAAAATTCAATCGATTATGAAGCGTCTATCTTCCGTTCTAGATGCAAATTCCGTGTTTTCTGTGGAGCTTTGCATGGGAGTTCGAAAGATGGTGCATCTAACCACAAGTTTCACAACTTCTCGAAGTTTTCGTCAGAGAATCAGAATTGAGGAGAATGAATGGAATCAAAAGACTGAAATACAAGTATAAATAAGGCGTCTACCTGCTCTTTTACTCTTCTCATTAGGATCATCCACCATTATCATCCATCCATCCACACTCATAATCACTCTCAAAAAGAAGCTGCAATCATGAAGATGTAAGCAACCTCCTCCCTCAGCTCCTCCACAACCATACTAACAGAATCCAGCTCATTCATTTGAATCATTTCCACCCTTCTCCTGGCTATCGTACCAGCAGTGTTCAGCACTCCCCTTCCAATCACTGAGCCTCTCGCAATCGAAGTCCGATCTCCCGAAGGAAAAGCCGTTCCTCTCCCTGGGTCTTCGGTCAATGAGTTCAACGCCAAGAAACTGTACGGGCGGTCTGATATTATGAAGATCAACTACGTGCGTTATATTCATTCCCTTCACCCCCTTAACGCTCATCGATCTACACATATCCTTCCTTCATACCCACCCATATCTTCGAATGCAAATTCAACTCAACCTGATCGTCACAGATTCACAATGTGCTAACCATAGATCATTTCCCAGTATCTCAAAGCCGGATGCGTTGACTGGGCTGTCTCAGTCACCGTCAACGCCGGTCTCAACGGCGTTTGCGTTGAGTACTTCTATGGCAATGCTGTTTCTGTTAATATTGCCAATTGCTATGCTAGCAGTACGTTTCCTCTCTCCTCTCTCCTATACCCTCTTTTCTCCCACCCTCTCCAACACGCGCCCTCAATATATCCTTCGTTAATCTCCATGATGGATGAATATTTGAGCTAACAAGTTAAACAGATTGCAAAGCAAGTTTCTCATCGGCTGGGAACTGTGGTGGTCAACAATTAGGAACATCGTACTCGAATGGAAATAACTGCTTCACGAAGGATAGAAACTTTTATTTCGATAGCTTCAAAGCTAGTACTTACTAGGAACACGTCTGAATCAGGGTATTGGTGGTCAAGCTGAGGATTTCAACTGATGCAGACCCAAAAGAGCACAGTGGGAGCATGCTTTTAGGATGATCTGGTGATGAGCGTTTGTGTCGCAAATCCCGGATAGAGGGGAGTCATTCACGCCTTCACCCTCGCAATACCAGTAGCAGGGCATGTCGCTTCTCCAAGGGGAAATCCCGTATTTTAAGCAATCTACCTACTTTATTATCCGCTTTATGAACAACCTAAATTATCGTCATTGGTCTCCAGCAAGCTCAATCTGCTGTAGTACAGTCAGATAATCAACGAAGTCGATGGAGAAAGGTCGAATGCCGGAGCTTCTAATTACAAAAACCAAAGTAAAAGATACTGGGTAGCATTGGTAGCCCTCATATGAGACAAAGTAGGCAGTCAGGGAGTCGAAGAATTCAGAAGTTGGCTTCCTCTGGAATATGTTATATGGATCAGTATACTGCACTCTCATTTGGACTTCAGCTCCTGCTCGTCTTGCTCGTGATATTTTCTATTACCAGGAGTTGGTTCGGGTATACTATTATTCTCGTAGAGCTGATCGTTACCCACGTTTCGCCTCTTACTGTAATAAGGGTAGGCAATCATGCTAATATAATTTCTATGATAGGAAATATATAACTAAATAAGCACTGTTTCAGTATCAAGAAATGAAGGGGCTGTAACTCAGTGGTAGAGTGCCTCGTTTGCATGGTCTCTTCGGAGAAAGGCGTCGATGAAGTCCAGGGTTCGACTCCCTGCCGCTCCATTTCTTTTTGCTATGTGCTTCTTTCCACGCTGGGCATATTATTTGCTTGTTCTCTCGGAGATCTCGAGGCTTACATAGCTATTCTTATATTTTTGGCGGGGAATTACCGATTCTTCTTATGTGGGGTTGGCTGTAAATGAGGGGCCTCTTCGGCTTGGGAAAAACAGGCCGATCTGAGTGAGGTATAACCTCTCAGTACAAAAATGATAATGAAAATAATATAATCTCTTAGAGTCTTTAGGATATTTATTCAACAATAATACCTTAGATCTATTTAATACTTTAGGGCTTTTAGGATATATGTTCGATAATAGTAAACAGGCTTCGATATAGTGCCCTCAATTGGCCTTTTTTTTCTACTCCGAAGAGGGGGCTATCAACTAAAATCACTCGCTGCTGCTGTGGGGTTTCCCTTCTAGGTAATTAGCTTGTTTTTAAGACAGCCGTTCAGAGTCAATAAAATTCGCCTACCCATACGGGATCATCCTTCCATGGACTCATAGTATTTATTAAAACCTCACAAAGTCGTATTGAAGCCATATTGGATGGCAGACGCAACAGTAGAAACTCCTGTGAAGCCACGAGCTACGAAAAAGCACAGCTGCACCGCCGACTTGCAGAGATTGACGCAGAGCGTGAGCGCAGCCGCTAACTCATAAAACCGCCGCACATTCCTCTTACGGTCACAAACAGGCCTCAGCGACATCAATATACACCGATAGTTGCTTCGACCAGATCATGTTCCTTTGAAGGTAGCATAATCCATCGCAAGTCCCGCGGAATTGACAGAGAGAAAAAGCATGTAACTGTTTAGAAGATTGTCTTCTCAAACAACATCCAGAGCTTCACCCGGCCCCAGAACTTCATGGTGATGTATACAAACAAGTGGTGAGACAACGTATTCCATGAGCGCTCGGCCAGCGTTTTAAAGGTATCGAGGCCGTCATAGTCACCGTACTTCGACAGCGTGTCTGTGGAATCAATTGCGGGCAGCGTTTTGCCAGCGTGTAGATTCTAACATTCGAGAAGTCATACCCAGATTACTTCATTATGACCATGGAGCGCATGCAACTCGTGGATGTATAGAGACCAGAGCCTTGAGCTTCAACGAAAGTGTGATCTTATCCCCTTGGATTTGACATGGACATGCCGCTCGTTTTGAGGCTGCACGACTTGTTCTCAGATGTGTGAGAGATGATTCTACATTCCGAGGAATGACGAAGACGCATATACAATAGTGAAGTGTGTGTCTGCCTCGAAAAGTATCTCTTGGAAATAGTTCGACTTAGGATCATGGTCGGCAGTAGAGCCTCGTCCTTCTCGTGATTCTTGACTTGCCGGTAGCACTGTGCATTCCACCACTTGGGGATTGGATACGAACGTCCACTGTGGACCGAAAGTTGATAGCAGGCGTGCGAGAACTGATACTTCGTGTTCTACAGTTACAGCACGCCTCTGCTTATCTCGTTTGCCTTGGATGTTCTGGAAGCACCCCTAAATCTGAGGATCCGGAATGCCATGATGAATGTACAACAGGTAGGCCACGTACAAAGTCATCCCGCTCCACAAGTAGAGTAATGACTATAACTTTCGTTTGTTCGGAAGATTGGTAGCTCCTAGGCGGCGGGCATTTGAACAAAAATGGGTCTGCCGCTTTTGCCGAAGGACGCGTCGATGAATTTCTCGTGATCTCAAAGAATCACAACGAATTATCTGATGATTAGTTCGGAACGTCTGACGCGATTGAATTGGGATTGATTATCCTCACTCCTTCCAGGTTCCAGGATCGTTGTGTTTTGCGAGCCCTCCAGAGACGTACTGAATCAATTGACATCAACACTATTCTGAATTAAGCTACAGTACCGAGATTCTAGCGAGGGGAATCTCACCTCAACCAAACAGCCAAATATCGTTCCACAAACACCACACTTCTTAACCATAATGATAATTCGGCAGAGATTCACACTTCTGGTGTGCCTCTGCACACTCGCGCTGTTTGGATTCGCCAGTGCATCATATGGCGACCGATTACCAGAGTTCCAAAGATGCGTTGAGGTATAAATTTCTCTTCCATGAGATCGTTCGCATTATTTACAGCTTGCTAATCAGACCACACACAGGTCTGTCAACAAGAAAATTGCGGCAGCGGGAAAGACGCAACTGCAATTCGTACTGCTCCCCCTTCTCTCTACACATCGCCCATAACTAACCTCTCTTCCAGCGCTCCTCCATCGACTCCTCCTCTGGACCTGCCCCGCCGAATGCGACTACACCTGCCAACACATAATCACCGACCAACGCGTCTCCCAGCACCAAGACATCGTGCAATTCCACGGCAAATGGCCCTTCTACCGTTTCCTCGGCATGCAAGAGCCGTTCTCCGTGTTCTTCTCCCTCCTCAACTTCCTCGCGCACCAAAACGGTCTTTCGAAAATAACCTCGCAGATCCCTCCCTCCTATCAGCTCCGCAAATACTACGTCATGCTCGCATATGCCGGGATGGCTAGTTGGGTGTTCAGTATGATATTCCATACCAGGGATACCAGGCTCACGGAACAGTTGGATTATTTCGCCGCGGGGGGAAGCGTGCTTTATGGGTTGTATTATACGGTGATTAGGATTTTTAGGATGGATAAAGGAGGGAAGAAGACGAGATCGGTACTGAGACTTTGGACGGTTCTTTGTATTGCTATGTATACGGGCCATGTGGCCTATCTCAAATGGTGGGACTGGGATTACACGTACAATATGGCGGCAAATGTGGTGGTGGGAGTATTACAGAACATGATGTGGAGTTGGTTTAGTTTTCAGAAGTATAGAAAGTCGAAGAGGACGTGGGCGGCATGGCCGGGCTTGGCGGTCGCGTGGATTATCATGGCGATGAGTTTGGAGCTTTTGGATTTCCCGCCGTGGTTGGGTTGTTTGGATGCGCACAGTTTATGGCATTTGGGCACGGTTGCTCCGACTATGATTTGGTATAAGTAGGTTCCTCCTTTTCTGCAGTGTTGTTGAGATAATGCTAATGAGTAATAGTTTCTTGCTGAAAGATGCACAAGATGATATTGCAGGACAGAGGTTAAAGGCATAGAGAGACTGGGTGGTACCGGAAGAGGTGGAAAGCTGAAAATAGGGCTAGAAGTAATGATGTTGTTAATTTCGCTTCTTTACTTCCTTTGAGGTGCTTCCTTCTGTGTGATATTTTCTGCTTGTTCTTGTGTTTGGTAATCCTGATTGTTGGTCGAGATGTGGAACATTCCTAGTCCTCCGGTTTTGTTGAACCATTAAGAAAATCACTCCTCTTGCATGTCAGTTTCTACCTTGCCACCAACAGCTTGACTATTAGGTTTTTGGGAACTTCGTTTCAGGGGAGCCTGGTGCTGAGTTAAGTTTAACTTACCGGCCAAGGAAATGCTCATACAAACTACTGGGAAGTTGAACGGTTCTTATTAATGGTTACCACAAACCCAAGCAATTCTTTAGAGGACTGTACTGAGATCTGGAGGAGATTTTGACTTGAGCACATCGTATCCAAAATGACTGGTGTTGTGGCAAACTAGTATTTGTGATGGTAATGGGCATCCTCAGCCAAAATCAACAACATAAATTAACAATCATTAAATCTCGCCCTTACATAGAAATACGCAATACATGATGAAAGCCACCACCTCTAACCATAGCCATCTTACCAGATTCATCTACCCTTGGGACGCTTCAGCAGTCTGACCCTTCCCTGTGATCCATCCTTGATAATCATTCTCACAGCTCTTCGCCAATGACGCCTTGTACTCTAGCATACCTCCAGCCCTAAGCCAAAAGTTAGTTAAATTACTGCCCCGAGTCAAAGAAGAATAACCTACCAATTCAAAGGCTCCACCTTCCTCCCCGGAATATTCGCTCCCTGATACCAACTCTTCGCCAACGGAAACAACGTCACATCCCACTTCTCCTTCAGCCGTCTCGACCAATCCTCCTCCGCCTCGTTCGTCGCCTCAAAATACTCTACCCCTTGCTCTCTCAGCCCCTTCAACGTCCGCTCAATCCACTCCGCCTGGAACTGCGTGCAGCTTGGCCCATTACTAAATGCCGTCGGCGCATGCGGTCCGTATAGGAAGAACATATTCGGATACCCATGCATAGCTATACCCATACTCGTTTTTGTGCCGTCTTTCCATTTATCAGCAATGGTCTTTCCATCCGTGCCCCGGATATTCAGTTGGGCGAGGGAGCCGGTGACGGAATCGAAGCCCGTGGCGAGGATAAGCACATCGAACTCGACGGTCGTGTCTTTGGTGCGGATGCCGGTTTCCGTGACTTCGAGGATCGGGGTTGCGTTTACGTCGATGATGTCGACGTGCGGGAGGGAAAAGACTTCGTAGATGTTTTGCTCGAGGGAGGGTCGCTTGGTTCCCCATGGGTGAGGGGGGTTTTCGGGGGCGAGAAGTGCGGCTTTTTTGGGGTCGGGAACGCGCTTGAGTACGGATTGGCGCCAGAAATTGTAGGCTTCGTCGTTGGCCTTTTGGTCGAAGAGCATATCTTTGTAGTTGCCGAGCCAGTATCGGAAACCACCTTGTTCGATCAAGAGGTTGTGGAAGAACTTTTCGCGCTCTTCGGGTGTGTCGTCAAAGGTGTTTTTTTCGCTGAAGTCGTAGGTAAACCCGGAGAAGGTGGTGCGGGTTGCGGCGAAGGCTTTCTCATATTCGCCGTTCTTCTTTTTCTCGGCTTCTTCGGCTTCATTGAGGGCTTTTTGGTTCATGGGGAGACAGTAGTTGGGCGTACGTTGGAAGACGGTGAGATGGTCGACAATAGGTCCAATGGTTTGGATGACTTGAATTCCACTTGCACCAGTACCAATCTGTGCTACTCTTTTGTTCTTCAAGTTAACGCCATGCTGCGGCCACACGGCAGTATGGTAAATATCACCCTTGAAGTTACTGAGTCCGTTGACTGGAGGTGTATATCGACGGGATGCAAAACCAATGCAGGGGATAAACCAACGGCAGTAGATTTCCGAACCATCCGCACATTCAACGAGCCATTGGTTTCTAGCTTTGTCGAAAACAGCTCCATCCACATGCTTGTCGTATTCCACATCCTTTTTGACGTCCCATTTCTTTTCCATATGTTCGAAATATCGACGGAGTTCTTTGCCTCCAGCGTATCGTTCCTTGAAAGTGAAATCTTCCCATAGCTCTTTGTCGAACAATTGGTAGATAGGAGTATCAGAGTCTACTCGAGCGCCAGGCTGGGAAGGCCAAGTCAGTATCCGTGAGGAAAAACAGATCGAGGAAGCATACGTAACAGTTCCAATACCAAATGCCACCACTCTTCGAACCCTTTTCATACACTTTGCATTTCAATCCCAGCTTCCGGAGTCTTGCTGGGGATTAGCATATTAGATATTGGTGTCAGCACATGACTCACTTGTTCAGCATAGTAAAAGAGCCAAACCCTGCTCCCACCAGCAATGCATCTACCTCCTCTATCTGTACCGAACCCATGCTGAGATATTACTGTGAGCCTGATTGTGTTGTAAAGATGAAATAGAAAGGTAAAAGTCTTGCCAGGAAATCAACTTATACTGATGTTGCTGCACAGAGTATGATAGTTGGGGGGTACCGAGAACTTATAGTACTGGAAAGAGCCAGCTGACATGCATGATGAATAACCTCACCCCTCCTCCGCGGATCAAGTCGCATGAAGATCGATCCGGATCATGAGGTCAAAGGATTTCCGAATCATAGCAAGTTCGTATCCCCTCCTCTGCACCCACATACCAAGTATATAATTCCAGCGGACAGATGGGGAACCAAGCCGAATAAGGTGAACAGACGTAGACTAGATCGTCTTCCTACGAATCTTAAGCAGTTTCATCATTCATGCCCTCAGTTAGTCGTTCAAGTTGTGTGGCTTTAGATTATACATGGATTTAGCGGTTGTGGAGGTGCGGAGGTGGGGGGAGGGGAAGGTTGAAAATGTGGAGCATTTCGGTGCGGGGTAACACCGGGTCAGGGCTCCTACTCATGGAAATAAAAGCAGGCGCATCTTGGACACTTTGATACACCGACCTACTCCAACCTACTCGACCTTAATCCTCGAGTCAACGAATGAAAGGTCTTCGTCTTGAACCTTCCAGGCCCGTAGCTTGCTTGATTGGTAGATGGTTCTTGGCCGAAGTAGGCCGTTAATTCCGCACTCCTATCACACTTGTTGATAGCCCAATGATAGCGCGAAGTTTCATATATCTAAGGTACTGCGGGGAAGGTTTGCCGAATTCTAGCACTGACTCTTGTGCTTATGAGCATCATGGTGCAACTTCAGTCGGAAATGGGACGAGCCAGTGTGATACATCTCGTTCTGGTCCCTTCGTCACATGGCGTATTCTTTTCTCTCTTCGTCCAGATGGCCAGTGGGGGCTAGATTGAATCGGCGGAAAGGAAGACGACTAGATCATTCCAGGTCCTAGGCTGCGCAAACGGAGCTCCGCGGTACTACCACTTAGGTTCAGGGGGATCTGCGGATTAATCTGTACCAGAGCGGATTTTGGCGATTTCTAAATAGTACTACTACGGATAATCCATAGAGATCCGTAGTAGCTCCTGAAATCCGGCGGATATCTGTAAATCCAGCAGATATGTATAAATCCAGCGGATATCTATAAATCCAGCGGATATCTGTAAATCCGCCGGTTTTCCAGGAGTTCCAGATAAAAGTAGGGATTTGATAGCCCAAAAAAAAAGGTTTTATACTAACCCTTATACTAATTATAAAAGTTATACAGCAATTTATATATTTATATACAAGTTATATATCTTTTATACAAACGGATATCTGCTGGATAATCCGCAGATTATCCGTTTTAGGCCGGAGTGGATTGCCTCCTAAACGGAGCTCTACCGGAGCACAAAAGTAAGGGGAGCCCCTCCGTGGAGCGGAGCGGATTATTTGTGCGCAGCCTACCAGGTCCTAGAGCAGCAGCAAACGAGTCAGGATGGATGCACACTAACTAACAAGCCGCAACATGAATAGTGCTACCTTGGTTGGTTCAGAGGTTTGAAAACATATTACGTACACTGAATGAATGAAGGTACGAGAAATGTTGATATCTCTTTCAATGTTCAACTGAAAATTTGTTCTTGAAAAGCAATCATGCATCGTCACTGTGTTGTGCCAAAAAGAGGAGAATAGTACTGCTCTTGAAATGGACTTTTATGTGCGTAGCAGTTTACTATTTCATGAGAAAATCCAAAAACGCTTCGATCAATACAGGTGCATATCGCCGCAGCGTGCGGAAGAACTGATGGAGTCCCTGATCTTTCATTCTGCAAGAGAAGATGTACGAAATACTTACGTCTTTCTTAAAAGAGGCAATGTCAAGAATGTGCATCGTTCAGACGAGAATCGTGGATAGTTGGGATGAGAAAGCGCTGACGCTTGTGGTGTGCTGTGTGATTGCCTGATGTATCTGCATGGTTCTCAAAGGACGTCCGCGCATTGGCGAAGGGCACACGTAGATACAGATACACCCTTTCGTAAGTTGTACCAGGCATCTGCTGTCAGAGTATTGTGTCGTCCGCTCATCAAATTAGCCATCGGGTGTGTCAATTGTGGCCTACGCTGTCTGCGAAGCGATGCTCGTCCTGACTGTTAGAGCCCAGGAACCATGGCCCATCCCCAAGCAGATTCCTCGTCGATACACACAAAAGCCTGCACCATAAAACGCAGATGTATGCGTCAGCTTCTTGGAGACAGGCATCAATCGTGACGCGCCCTTTAGCTCTCTTTCCTGCGAATGAATGATCTAGGCCGCAGAAGTACTTGCCTTTCTGCCTACTTCGACCTTACATAACACGCTGTCGAGAGGGGTGAGTGGCCAATAAGACCGCATGTTTCGCAAAGCCGCAGTGTCGCCAGGAACCAGAAGATATCGTCGGACGATCTCCCACGTGTCCCCCTAATAGTTGTAAGTTGATGAAGGCGACAACCACTTGGTTAGCCCACTTCCGCTGCTCATGAGTGACTGTCGCACCAACACGTACACGTAACAATATCTCCTCATGAAGCAGTACGTAGGGTTATGCGTCATCTGATACAGCTGATGCAGAAAATCAATATTTCATGTTGAAGCCTGGAAAGAGGCAGAAGAATTGTTAATCGCTTTCGCAAAGTAGGGCTGGGGTGGTCCGCAAAAGCCGCTTCCGATAAGCTTATGTGCACCCGCACGTAGCTCGCTCCCCGTAGCCCGTTCCCGTTATAGACTGCGACACCTGTGCTACATCGACAATTCACGAATGAAAAGCCAACGATAGGAAATCGAGGCTGAGCCGCAGCAGCAAAAACAAATCAAGACATGAGGATATACTTAATCCTTGCCTGCGGATCCCAATTGGGCTGACCGGGCAATCACGTGTACATTTGCCAAGCAAACCCAACCGCAAGCTTGGAAATATATACAACCACATCGCGCCCTCTCACCTCTTCTTTTTCCTTTCCTCACCACACCATACTGGGTCGACCACCAACCACCAAGAATCTCATCACTGTCGTTAGCTACATTTTGAGATTTCTTCCGAGACCCAAGTCAATCTTCCATTTTGTGTGTCACTTCTTCCTCTCACTTCCCCCTCTCTCCCTCTCCCTCCCTCACTCATTTCGTCACTCGTTCAATTGTACCCCTCCATATCCTTAGGACGAACCCCGTCGATTTCCCAACACAACCACCACAATGTTCAAGCGTTCATTCCGATCAAATGATCGTGTTGAGAAGAACATCAAGGTGAAGAAATCGCACAAGGATACCTCGAAGTTGTCGAAATTGCAGAAGTCGTTTGATCAAGGCTCTCCCGTTGCGAGGTAAGGCTGTGGCTGGCGCCTAAATCTGGAACAAATTTGGATGACATACTGATTCTCATCTGCGACAGTTCCTTGACCTCACCAATTGTTACATTCACAGTTGGAAAAGAGGGACGACTTTTTGCGGCGCACGAAGATGTTCTGACTCTATCGCCGTACTTTGCGACGGTATTGAAAGGCCAACTTTTGGATGCGCAGAGTAAGAGGATCTCTCTACCTGACGAAGAACCCGAAATCTTCTCCTGTGTTCTCGAATATCTTTACGTATGTCTGCTATTCCGCACATCTGCATCACTTTCCATACTAATTCCCTCCATAGAAGGGCGACTACTACCCCCGTTTGATTCACAACAAACGCAGAAGCACTTGGGAACTCGAGGATGCAGCCGAACAATCCCCCAACCCAGAAAACCCCGGTGGTCGCGGATCCGTAGAGGCGACAAGTTACATATCTAGCGTGGAAGCGTATCTATTGAAGGATACCGTCATATACTGCGCTGCGGAGAAATACGGTCTCGAGGAGCTCAAACGACTTTCTCTCCGGAAGCAAGGTCTACAGAGTGGAATCGACGTCGCTACAATTCTACGCAGTGCTCGGTATGCTTATGACAACACGCCCGATACAGACTCTCGATTACGCGCTCATTATCTTGCTTTGATTATTAGATGTCGCAAGACATTTAAGAGGAGCGGAACCATGCAGACAGAAATGGAGAGTGGTGGTAAACTTTTCTTTGACCTTTTTGTGGCTCTATGCAACCATGTGGATGACATTGTGGATTATGGGTTAGCCCCTATTTTCCTTGTCCATGAATTACTGACACCATCCTTACCTTTCTGCTATGCTCTTATTCAAACATGATGCTAACTACGACAATAGAAATTCCAAGTCCCCAAAGACTATCTAAAAGGTTGCTCGATCTCCCACAACTAGGTACCGTATTTTCAGCACGGCGTTACTTTTTTGATTTGCTTTGAAGGATGAAATTTTCGCCATCTCCAACTCCCCTATCAAAATTGGAACCCAAGAAACCATTTTCGGAGATTTTGCGATGCTTGCACACCGATCTTAACTCCGCTTCGATGCTTTCATTAGTATTGAAGTTGGCACTGCACCTAATTTTGATGATACACATGAGATTTCAGATTTCTATCCTCCACTCTTGTCATATCATATCCCTTGCTTTTCTCCTTTTTCTTGCTCCTTGTCATTCTTACTAGCGGAAGGGAAATCCTTGCTTTTTCTTGTCTTGTATTGTATTTGTTGCTGTACTATTTTCTTCGAAGGAAACCCTCCTTCCCCAGATGGTCTACTCACTTCTCATTTGTTTGAGAGTTTGGTTACTTTATTTGGTGTTTGGTCGGCGGAATCTTAGGGTTATGGGATGGACAACAGGCACACACACAGGGAGGATACCACTGGTTGGACGACCTACCTCATCGTACCACTACTTTTTTTTCGAACTCCATTTCTGTTGGGATGCATGGGGATGCTGTAGCTTCAGTCTTTTTGTGACGGGTTTTCATGATCTTGATGATTGTGGACGTTACAAAGTATGGTGATTCAGGTGGATTTCAGATCCCTAGTGGATTCGATTTTCACCTTCTTACCTAGGTCTAGGCCCTCGTTGAGGCAAAATATTGAGAGATTCGGCCACCTCAATTATGGTTTCTATCTGCTTGTGATTGAACGTGATGTGACGAATAAATTGCCCTTTGTATACAGTGGAGGGTATATTGCTAGACCCAGCAGCCGTGAGCAGCTGTGTTGTCCTTTCAACACAGAGATCCTCTTCATTTGATCTCGCAGGCTGAGACTTCTCTCAATTATCTTCAGTATATGCAACTTATCAGTATCCTGCTCCAGCAACTTTGAGAAGGCACCGAGGATCAAGTATATAAGACTTATACTTAGTTATTCTTAAGTGGCGTTCGTTTGTACTGTTAGAACTCAAGCTAATAGTTTAGCTCTCTTCATAAATATTATTTAAAAAGACACCTGGCTATTAAGAATTCTTGAAGATATCGATATATCGATAGAAACAATAGCCCAAACAGATTCGTATTCCTTGTAAATATCAAATTTCTCTCTCTTGGCCAACTGATAACTGATCAAAGCTTCTCAGACTAACACCAACCACTACTATAACGACTCTCGTGGCAACATCGACAGCGGTTACGATTATTTGCCCTCGACCTAGTGGATATATCGATCCAGAGATTCTAAAGGCAAGAGGTATACAATATATTGTTTCCGAATTATTTATAATTGGACGACTGGGTATATGTGTACTATCATGGCAGCTGTTGTGGTGGGACTAGTGGTAGCGGATTGGAGATGCAAAGCCTGGCTGAAGAAGATGCGGGAGACTCCGGACAAAGATTGGAAAGCGCTGTTGGCGAAGCATGAGAGGAGAGGGGTGGTGAGAGATCGTGTTGAAGCTCGAATGATATTCATGCTGAGGATTCGAGGAAGGAGAGATATAGGTTAGTACCATGTGGAGTTCTGAAACTGTCCTTCTGTTTACGAGTATTGGGAATTTGGGGAAGTAGTCAGATCATGCAAATGGTAAATCTTGGAAGTAGAACTAGATAGAGATGAAGCAGACTCGCTGGGTAAGGAATAACAAGCTGACAATATTACCCAAAAGATATTTGGACAATGAAACATCATAATATCTTAGAGTGTTTAGAATATCTATCGGATGATACTCGCTAGCTGTAATATATTGTCTTAAATCGGTCTGTTGTTTCTACACCGAAGAGGGAGGAGCGTTAATCATCACCATGTACTAAAGTAGTTTAACCTGGTTGTATTCAAAATGTAAGGGCGTACAGCCAAGGAGGGGGAAGGGCTTAGGGCAGTACGGGTAGCTAAGGTAGTAGCTACAAGGAGCCAGGCAGGAGCTAGGCCAACACTAAGTACCTGGTACTTAAGCTTCTCTTCTTCCCTGATTGTATTTCTCTTCTTCATAGATTTGTACAATACCATCGTTTCCCTACTACTAAACCTCCGTGCCTCTTACACAAACTCCATTTCGGGACGTATCTCAATTCCTTCCCACCATTATATTCTCCTCTGGGTCCTTTCTTCTCTGGATTTTTTCTGATCGAATCACTTGAACCCTCCACTGCCACAGCACTGAATTTTCTCGAGACTCGAAACTGCAAACATGATTCCAAAAAGAACCCAATAGGTAGTAGAGTTCCTGGTTACCATACTCGGTGCACCGTGCATTGTCTATGGGATGGTCGACGGCATACGCGCACCATACTCAAACTTTGAAGGATCCCGGGTTTCCCACAGGCCTTATTGCATCGATTCTATCACAATACTTATCTGTATCATTACTACTATTCGTGGTATCGAGATACGAGAGTCGGTTCTTTTGGAACTTGCAGCTTTTGCTGCTACAGTATGACTCTGGAGGCGACTGCACTAGGAACCAACTCCAGTAATGTGCCGGATAGCGATTGACGTCCACTAGTCATTGCTACTATCAGTGTTGATGGTTGCCTTCTGGGCCATGATGTAGCCTGATTGTTATATTTGGTCTAGGATTGGTGGAGGACTAGAGGTTCTGTGGTTACCGATACTGAGAGCATCGAGATGGTATCAATATCAACGAAAGGACCGATATCTGGCACGACGAGAGGAGATATGGGCACAATAATGACCGAGACTCGTCCTACGAATCAGATGTACGACGAGCTTAAGAAGGAGATGGACGAGGCGAAGCGCGAGCATGGAGCGGGGTTCGAAGCTCTAAACACTGGACTTGGAAGGAGAAGACTGAAATAGAGAAGGGAAGGGGGGTTTCCGAGCGGAGAAAGAGGCAATTAAAGAAATAACCAGTCGTGGTTTTGGGAACTAGCTGGCTCTAGTACGGAGGAACGAGGACGATTGTGATGAGATGTGCGGACTTTGGTGGAGGAGGGGACCTTTCCAGCGGAGAAAAAACAGGCCGATTTGGTACAATACATTGTAGCAGATCACTGTTGTCAAACGAATGTCCTAAAGAATCTAAGAGATTGTGATGGTTCATTGTCCGGTTGTCTTTTGGAAATTGTCGCCGGCCGATTATTTCTGCTCCGGAGAGGACTTTCGTTGGGAAGGGATTCTGTTGTCAAACGAATGTCCTAGATAATCTAAGACATTATAATGTTTCATTATTCAGTCGTTTTTTGGACATTGTCGCCGGCCTGTTATTTCAGCACGGAGAGGGGACTTTGGTGGGGGACGATTACACATTGACCCTTAGCCCGACGCCAAAATAAACAGCTCGCCGATTCAAATCGAGGAATCTTCTCAAAATCAAGCTCTGGTTGGTATTTTCAGCGATTCTTTAAGCCGTCTTGTTAACAGATTCACGCAGGCGCGACGCCACACCGTAGTGGGGTTTTTTCAAGCTTCCCGAACCTTAGGTGGCCCGAACCAACAGTTGGTCAGATTGCAACATTTCTACTCGCGCTTCGTTTTTCTTCCTCAAGATGGCCTTTTTAAATACCTTCTATTATCTCTTCCCCTCTAACCCATTGAGGGCACTTGGCCTACTTCTTTGGTCAACACCTTAAATCAGGTTTACGGGGTTGTTTATTCTTCCAATCTCAATCACTATGCATTTAGCAACATACGCAGCCATCGCCGGACTGCTAATAGGCGTGTATATTGTCACGCGGCGCCGATCAACTTTGTCCTTACCACTGCCACCCGGCCCCAAGCCATTGCCGATAATTGGAAATCTCCACCAAGCTCCTAAATCCTATGGCTGGAGGACGTATCGCGAATGGAGCAAGCAGTACGGGCCCATTGTTCACGTCAACATGCTTGGGCAGCCCATTATCATATTGTCTACAGATCAAGTGGCCCATGACATCCTGGCGAAGCGTGGGGCTATATGTTCAGACCGACCTCGTCTTTTTGTAAGATACTACGCTCCCCTGTGCCGATTCACCTCGTATGTGAAAACATGAGCTAATCCGGGTGGGCAACTGCAGTTGGCGACAGAGTTGGCCTTGAAAGGATTTAACATTCTCATGATGAACTACACTGAGAAATTCAGGCAGCATCAGAGGCTACAGGTCTCAGTGTTGAACGCGACTCCGGCAGCCGCATATCTACCCTTCCAGACTCTGGAATCCCAGCAATTGATGCACGATCTACTAGAAAATGCGGGCGGCGCTAGTGCTGACGTTCAAGGGCCCTTTCAGCGCACAGTCGCTAGTATCATTCACACCTTGCTGTTTGGCTTCCGTATCAAAGACTACAACGACCCGGTGCTTCGAGCCGTTGTCAAACTCAACGATGAGTTCTCGGAGTTTATCCAGGTTGGCGCGCATATCGTTGACCAGTTCCCCATTCTTAATAATCTACCCGGCTTCTTGGCCCCTTGGCAGGCAAAGGCGGAGAACCACTACACGACCAAATACGATCTGCGCGACAAAAACTTTCGGCGGGCCCTGGATTCGGATGCCTGGAATATATCCAAGCAGCTCAAGAAGACTGTCGAAAAAGATGGCCTTGCCATGCCGTTGTACGAGCTGGCATTTGAGCTTGGCACTCTGATCGACGCTGCGCTGGACGGAACTACAGATAGCTTGATCTGGTTTGTAGTGGCTTACATCACACAAAGCTGGGCTTCGTCGCCAAGGCACGCGAGGAGCTGGATGCTGTTGTCGGGCGCGACCGACTACCAGTCCCCAATGACAAGTCAAACTTGCCGTACGTCACAGCTATCGTCGAGGAGATATTTCGTTGGCGGCCCGTCGGTCCAGAGGGCGTCCCTCACTTAAACAAGGAGGAGTTTACTTACAATGGATATACCATCCCCAAGGGATCTATCCTTATGCCTAATGCGTGGACAATTTCCCGGGAAGAGGCTTTGTTCGGCGCGGACCCCGACGATTTCATACCGGATCGCTGGCTCGAGAAAGACGGCAAGACTCTCAAAGACCTCCCCTCTCCGGCCTTTGGCTACGGAAGGCGGACATGTCCTGGGCGGCATTTCGCCCGCAATGTCATCTGGATAGTCGTCGCCCAGCTGCTATGGTCATTCGATATCAAGGCTGGCCTGTCTGATGAGACAGGCGAGCCTATCCCCGTTGACCCCCTTGCATGTACCTACGGCCTGGTCATGCGGGCTCTGCCTTTCAAGGCTTCATTTAATCCTCGTGGCCCTTGGGTGCTTGAAGTCATCACTAGAGATGGTGATACTTATGGCAAGGATCATGCGGCTATGCTCAACGAAATTGGGGCACACTTCGCTAAGATGTAGCTAGTTCTCTTCCCTTTTATCCTTCTATCATTCATACACTTATGTAAAGCCACCTACAGAAGTGTAAGATACTAGCGATGGGGTTATAGGACGATTTAGATATGGCAAATTCTAATGTTGGTTAATGATGTCAATAAATATCTGGGCTAATGGCACCAACGTTCTACTCTGGATTCTGTCTTACATGATACGGTAATGTTTATTCATCCGAAAAATAGTATCTTCTGC
The DNA here is from genome assembly GCA_002946415.1 of Rutstroemia sp. NJR-2017a BVV2. Classification (NCBI taxonomy): domain Eukaryota; kingdom Fungi; phylum Ascomycota; class Leotiomycetes; order Helotiales; family Rutstroemiaceae; genus Rutstroemia; species Rutstroemia sp. NJR-2017a BVV2. The sequence goes on from NJPS01000046.1 coordinate 2,257,687, forward strand.
GTGCGGAGAAAGCTCATTGAGGACAGGATCTGTGGGTAGTCGTCGGTTGGCTGCCCGCATTTGCCCTTTGCGCCGCTCACATCTCACAACACCCCCATACGGCGACTTCAATCATGATCTCTATATGTTTGATGAAGTGGGTCCGAATAGATGGAAGCCACGATCATCGGCAGATTGTTCTGCCTCCAATGTTTCCCTGAACGCCATGTGCACCTTCCAACCTTTCGTGAAACTTATTCATATCGCTCCAAATGTGTCCTCTCCCCGCAGAGTAGTAACACTGCTGCCTAGGCTCTCGATGACGTAGATTCGACAGCGCATATAAGCCGGTGTAGGGTCGGATATTTTTCACACCTCTCTTGATAATAGTACTTTGTCACGATGAAAACAGAGTCTTACAAACAAGGCAAGAGCCAACCGCGACAGCGACACCATAACAGCTCCATCAAATGCGCTTGAGGTGCTGTATACAGCTCCGTTCCAGTTCCAGGGTTTCTAGAGGATCATACCGTCGTCGGCTGCCCATACGTAATCACGAGCCTCGATACAGGAACTGCGTCTGTCACCTACTTGCCTGTCACCCATTGGTTCTGTCAAGGTGGAACAAATATATCGCCGCCGGGATGGGGTACTAACTCAGAGTATGGCACTAGCAGCTGGTGTATGGATAGGACTATAGCTTCTGGCGATTTCATATTTGAAAAGCAAGGATCCAGAAAATGGAGTCGCCAACCCCTCCCTCGCTGACCACTTCGACTCTTCTCCCAATCAAATCACCGCCTGCCAAAGCTTCTTGCAACAAGAACTATGACTGTAGCCAATATACATGCAAAGGTGGATCTGCAGCCAAAATAGTGTCTGGACTCCAGATAGCAGGTCATCCACTAACCTCGCTGTATAAATGTTGAGCTCTCAGGCCTGAGCGTAACTTGAGATTCTCAAAGCCTTTCAACGAACATCTTCGAGTTTATCCTATGACCGCAACGATCCCGGTGGCGCTTTGGCACGTCTTTTGTATTGTAGTTTCTTCTTCAAGCGGAAGTGAGAAGTATATATTCTCAATTCGTCTTCCTTACTAGATATAAATCAATATCATTCATGATCATTCTCCAGCCACTGAGTGATGCTCCTGCTTTACATCTATATCGTGATCTGACCCTCTTAAATGTCCTTGCCATAATAAGGCATTGTGAACACACTATTATTTTCTGCCAAACCGAAGGGGTCTTGCGTATGTAATGGCAAACCCCTCGCCGTGACATTCCCCATAACATTCCCCGTAACAGCAGGCACACTACTTCCTCGCGTAGCACTCGCACCAACCTCACTCGCCGTCCTCGTACTCATCCCCGCCCCCGTAGCCACCGACCAATACCCTCCCGACCTCGCCCACAACTGCGCATCCTCCACCGGTTCCCAAGAGTCACACACCACCACATCCGGACCGTCAAAGCATGTATACTCCGGCCCCTTTCCCGGCCAATCGCAAAAACACCCCCGGAGCGCCTCCTCTGTACAAGTGCGGCCCGCATCTCCGCCGCACTCGAGGTCTGCGCACGCGATATACTCCGGGCAGCAGGGACAGCCGTTGAGGGGGGTTTCCACGCCGTCGATGACGAGGAGGCCGGCAGGTTGGTTGCAGTGCGGAGATGTTTGCCAGTCGTCTGCGGCGCGGCATTGGGGGTTGAGGCAGGCGATTGGGGGGGTGTGGGGACAGTTGTTGTTATTGTTATTGTTGAGTGAAGGGCTCTGAATATCCACACCTACGAGCTCGGGATTCTCTTCAAGTATTCTCAACATATCTTCAACCCACGCCTCCTCCACCGCACTATTTCCAGAATTACCCTCCTGCACTCTCTCCCCCGCAACACAAACACAATCCTTCAGCAGCTCCCCCTCACAGATCTCCATCCTAGGACTCCCCGCACACCTCGGATCATCGCACGCGATAAGACGAGGACAACAGCGGCAGCCAAAGACTTCTTTCTCGTGCATGACGCCGCTGGGATGGCGGCAGCGGAAGGGAGGGACGGCCCAGGAAATGCCGCGGCAGGCCGGGTCGTCGCAGGAGATGGGTGCGATCACTTGCGGCCATGCGATCAGGCCGGGGCACTGAGAGGGGCGTTTGGAGAATCGGCGGAGATCGTCTGTGTGGGCGGGGGTGGGGATGGTGGCGTGAGTGGGGAGGATGAGGAGGAGGTGGAGGAGGAGACGGAGCATGGTGAGGGGGGGGTGGGATGGTTGTGTGGATATTGATGATAGATGGCTTTTTCTCTTGGGAGAAACAGACGGTTTTTCCAATGGCGGGCGAGTTGAGTCGAGGTTTGGGAAAGTAATATGAAGAAGAGAAATAATTGAAGATAGATGTGTGTGTATCTTGGGATCCAAAGGATTCAAGCAAGTTGGCGGCGTCGAGAATTTTATTGGCTGCCATTACACCCGAAGGCTGCGATTTCTGTGATCTGGCACTTGACCAATGGACAGGATGGCGTAAGTAATAATCATAGATAGCAGATTGGAGTAAAGATGTAAACCGAAATATGTAAAGAATGTCAACTTTATGATCACAGTCAACCAATTGTATTCAATTCCATTCTGTTTATCAAATTAAGCAATTCAATTTCACACTATCCATTACTCCTACACTATCTAGATTCCCTAGAATCCACATTCCACTCCAGTGTAGTCAATCTTCGCTCAAAGTCCACTTGAAGCTCCCTCAAAGCTCGCTCAAAGCATACATGTTAATAACCCCCTATCCATTTCCCCCCACGCCCATCCATCCCAATCCATACCAGTTTATTCATTCCATCCCATTCCCATCCCAGTCCCTCTCCGAAGCTGTTTCATTATTCCGTATATTGTAGCCCAGCCATCCCAACCCCATCCCAATCCATCCCATCCAACACCCTCCCAAACCCAAACTAGCCCAAACCAACCAAACCAGACCAAGTCAATTAATACAACATAAATATACAAACAAATACAAGAACAAGAACAAGAAAAAGAAAAAGAGCTCTATCTATCAAACCACTCATAGTGCATACACCGCCCCACCACCACCACAGAAAAAAGGCAATTCTCACATTTCCTCCTCATCTCCCAAATCCCATTTCCTCGCCGTCAACTTCCTAACCCTCTTCACTGGACTTCCATTCGCACTTGCGTTTCTGCTGCTCACTCTACTTCCGTTCGCACTTCCTTTTCTATTCGCACTTCCACTTTCAGTGGCACTTCCCCGAACCTTCTCTACCATCAACTGCTGTTGCTGTTGTTCATCCCCGACCCTTAGGCGCTTCATGCTTTCTCCTAGATCGAATCCCTCGTTATCGTGATCATAACCATCATTTCCATATCCATTCGCATTCCCAAAATAATCCCCCGCCTCATCCTCTCCCCTCCTAGCCAGTTGTGAAGAAACCTCCCTCTCCCTCAGCACCCCTCTCTCCTTCAACACCCTCTCACTCTTCCTCTTAACCGGACTCCCCCCATTCCACATCTCCCTCCTCAGCCCCTCCACCTCCCTTCTTAACCTCCTATTCTCCTCCCTCACCCCCTCCCCATCCCCACCCTCATTCTCCTTATCTTCCCCCTCTCCACCATACCCATCCTCATCCCCTCCCCCCAACCCCCTAAGCACAACCTCCACCTTCCTATCCCTCCACATCCCCTCCCTCTCCCCCGCCTCCTCCACCACCCCCCTCCACCTCCTCCCCTGCTCCTCGAGCCTCCGTTCCATCTCCTCAGCACACTCCTCCCTAATCTCCATCTCCAGCTCCAGCATCTTATCCTCCAGCGCGCGCGCATGCTGTTCCCAGTCCATTCTACACCTCGTTTCGCGGGACAGCGCAGCGCGCAGCCCGTCGATTTCTTCGGACATCCGCGCGATTTCTAGGGCTGCGATTTCCATGGTTTCGCGCTCCGTGTCGGTGGGTGAGGTGGGGCTGCGTGGATAGCGAGGATGGTATGGTGAGGTGGGGGAGTAGGGGTTTGTGTGTGATTGCGAGTTTGAATGTGAGTGAGAAGAAGAATGTGATTGCTGCGACGAAGCGAGAATCGTAGCAGTAATAGACGGCACGCGCGGAACAGTGATTTCCCTCGCCAGGGCAGAATACCTAAGGATCTGAGACGTAGCGTTGAAATCACCCCACGGATCAGCCGTTACAATCATGATTGCCTTTTGCGGATTACGAGGAAGTGGATGTTGCTGGTTTGCCGAGGGGAAAGAATTCGAGAAGAGAAGTTCTGTGAGTTTGCATTGGCGGAAGGGGACGAGGTTAGGCTTTTATTTTGGGTATGTATGTTAGTTTTGTGGTCTGTTGTACTGCATATTCGTATACATATGCAAAACGAAAACGAATACGCACAAAGAAGAAAGCAAACATACCTTAGTATTACCCCCCAAATCCGACTGCATCTGCAGACACTGTCCCAAATACATTAAACTCTCATTAATCTTCCCGGCTTCCGCCAACGTCGTACCCTGCGTCTTCGCATCTCTGGCTCTCTCACTCCCCGCCAGATCCACAATCGTAAGCGCGCTTCCTCCCCACGGACCTGGATTCCTGGATTTTGTCCTCTTCTTCACTTCCACGCAGAAGAAGCCGTGCGAGCGCGAGGATACGCTGTTCGAGCCTGTACCTGCGACACGGCGCTCTAGGAGTCCTGCTTCCAGTACCATCAGCGCATCTTTCATACTCGCACAAATAACCTTCCGCAATCCCGCCACGAGTTTACGATCTGGTGACTGCTCCGTCGGTTTGAATAAAAGTGGTCGTCGTCTCGAATCACGCGTTGATTTGTTCATCGCGGCTGGGGTTAGCAGATCGAAAATCCTGTCATTATAAACTTCGTACATGGAAATCAAAATGGCATATTCGGCATTCGGATCCGCATCGACGGTGAGATCAGAGATATCTGGCAACGAAGGAAGAGCCGAAGGACGGCGTGGCATGGTCCGTCGCGGAGTTTGGTGGTAATCGCCCTTTTGAGGAGTTTTAGCACTTATGTATTTTCTCGCAGCGGCGGCCGTAGCCTGCATGAAAGAGGGGATAAAGGAAGTCATCGATACTGTCGATTCCTCTCCAGGTGGGACAAGTTGAGTTGACCTTGTCGGACTTCCACTTCCACTGGCACTGGCACTGGCATTGTCTTCGTCCTCATGAATCACGATCCTGATACCTTTAGGACTTCCCTGGACCTGGAATGGCGGCAAAGCCGGGTAGAGTTTGTGATGAAAGGGATTGGAGTTGGGGGGCATTCGTACAACCAATGGAGTCGGGGCTCTTGAGGAGCTTCCTCGTGATAACGCTGGGTCGTAAGACGATGCATCTAGGAACATCTGCACCGACAAAACCTGGGCTTCGGAAGGATCTGCTGCCGCGATCGAGGCATGCAGTGGCGAATTCGTCGGAACATCTACGATATTCTCCTCGATCGAACGAAACAATAAGTCAAGCGCGAGTTGTGTAAGACCGCGTTGATTTTTTGACCCGAGAATTGTATGACTCTGTCCAATCGTCAGCATTTCCTTCCACACACAACCACAATTTTCCATCCAATCCAATCAGAAAAATGCCAACCTTTCCCGAGCCCGTAACCCCCAGAGTCGCCAACAACCCATCTCTCCCCTCTCCCCCATCCGCCCCCAGCACCCCTTCCACCAAAGGCACCACACCCGACCCATGAAAGACATCCAGCTGGGAGCTCTCCTCCTCAAACACCCGAGTAAAAGCGAATTTCTCCACCGCCCGGCGACGATTATCATTCGGCGGATTCAGCGTAATGTGGGTCGGCAGCGCATTTCCATCTGCACCTGCACCGTCATCTTCACTTCCACTCTCCCTCTCCTCAACAGCGAGAAAGCGGTCAGTAGGCAGAGTGGGGTACAGCGGATTCCCCAGGACGGGCACCGGCGGCGGACGCAGGCGTAAGAAAACCTGAAAGAGGGCCGATTTCGAAGTTGAAGGTGGAGGATCCATCGTTACATGAAGGAATTTTTCAAGAACCACACAACGACAAATAAAGAAGGTTTTCGTATGAATTAAGTTCCTTTCCTTACTGGTTCTGTTCGATGATATGTATGATCTGCGGACAAAGATGGGAATTTAAATTTCGCGCGAAAGGTTATTGACCTGTAAATTTCCCGGGGAGTTGTCACGGTAACGAGTGAATTATATTTTTAGGACAAACGCGAAAACGCGTGAAAGTTCGAACGTCACATATAATTACGGAAGTGCTCATACGAATATATCCTCTCCACAAGAGTCCACTTTCACAGTTCAATTCAATTCACCAGAGCATCAATTTCACCAAATTCAATTCAAGGCACTGCACAAAAGCCACTTAAACAGTTCAAATCTTATCTTTCTAATAATCCTCCATCTCCCAAAAATCTCTTCTTCCTCTCCCATCCTAGTAACTAGCTCAGTAATCTCGAATCTAATATACAACACCCACCACCGAAGTGAACAAAGGGAAATTTTTCGAAACGCGATGTTTCCTCTATTGTCATTTGTATAAACCTCCCATATGTAATGCTTCCTCATAATCATCATGATAAAAACAAACAGAAGACAAGACGGGATGAACGCGAAAAGAAAAAGAGAAGAAAAGAGGAAAGTAAAAAAAGTTAAAAAGTCGGCGCCGACGACGACGGCGACAACAAAGTTCCAAAAAAAAAAGACAAAAAATGTTCCAAATTTCTTTTCCCTTTTGTCCTGCTTGCCTAATCCCGTACTCCTATGCCCCCCAATCTAAACGCCCGCCCCTTTTTTGTATTCACTCCAGTAAAATATCAGTCAGGTCCAAAGGGAATCTCGCAAAGACCAAAAAATAACACCGAATTATGTATGCACAACACACTTTGTATCCGCTCTCCTCCCAAAATTACCTACTCTTCTGATAGTCTAGTCTTCTTCTTCGAGGAGAAAAACGTCCCCTTCCTGTTCACCGGTGTCTCCCCATTTGCGATTGCTCGCTCATCCGCATATCCTTTACGACGCTCGGCTCTCCGCTGCTCGATGGTTTCTTGACTAAGATGACCAAATCCATTACGTCTTTTGAAGCACGCATCCATCAATGAACTGGCATCGATTAACCTCCTCGGGATCGTTTGCACCACCTGGAAAATCTCCATCGGATCGCTAACAGCCTTGATCTCCTGTTCTCCGACCTTGAAAATGGCCAACGCAATACGGAACAATGTTTTCGAGCCTTCGAAAAAGAACGAATCCCAGACTCTTAACGTAGTTTCAATCGGCAGGGTACCGATGAAACACGACATGAACCAGGCAGTGGTACACAGTGTGATAGGCGGAAGTCGCATTGAAATCCTCCCATCACCTGCAGTACCATCAAGTTCACCGCCAATCTTGGCCCAGATTGCCGGCATGGATTCCTTGATGCTCGTCATTAAAACTCCTAGATCCACATTTGCACCTTCTAGGTTGACTTCGTGGGTCCCTGGGAGATAGACTCTGGTAATGATGTTTAACATCCAGAACGATTTCTCTTCATCCATGAAAAGAAGCAGTAGCCCAGCCAGGAAATTTAACGATTGACAATAACCTATTCTTGGGTTGTAAATAGAAAACGCTTGTAAAACTCGACGTAAAGACTGCAGCATTGGCGTTTCAGGCTCGCTAATGCTTCGTGCGCTATTTCTCACCTCACTTGCCGGAGGTGGGTCTGGTTTGAATTTAATGTTATCCGGGAACGTACGATTGAGATCCCGCTCAATGATTTCGTCGTCCGTTTGACTGACGCCGCCATCCGCAGCCTGCTTCACCAAGGCATCGTAAACACCGTAATGTTTCGCGACCATCGCTGGACCACCTGCATACCAGAACCAAGCTTCTCCTCGCCAGTCGGGTGGGATACCTTTGCGTACGAATCGTTTGACCTTGGCAGTCTTTGGTGGGAATCGAATAGGCTTATCGGTGATTAGATTGTTGTCCCTCATCAACGCCACCCACTTCCTTCGCCTCCGCTCAACATATTCACTGTAAGGTCCGTACCAAGCTTCATATTCTTCCAACGAGACATATTGCGTCTTCTTTCGAAATCCATATCTATCTCTTGAAGCATCTGGTAGTGGAGCAGTCGGCGGCGGCCAATTTGTAGGCTGTGGTTCAAAGTAATCGTCTTGAGTAACTTGTGCTTCGAATTCCTTAACATCTGGAAGGTCTCCAGGTGTCAGACACGACGCAGGAGCGGGACTTGGTACATCAAGAGTTTGCGCATGAAACATCTCTGCAGATTCTCGAATGGTAAATCTCGATGGGTCAATCAAATCCGGTGGCGCCAAAGACTCACCCATGGCTTCTTCTTCCTTTTCCTTTGAATGGGGTATATCCGAATCTGGTGTCACAGGCCGGAGCTTTTCATCGTAGTCCTCATTGTTGTATATCCTCCGCGGCTTTATCTCCCCACCGGCCTCCAACAGCTTCTCATCCAGGTCGTTGTCCTCCATTCCTGAATCCATGAACCCCCCTTCATACATCCCAATTGCATCATCGACTGTCATGCCCTCGTCCTTGCCTAGAAAAGAAGTCCTCGAACTGCTCTTTGTCAAAACACTACTCCTTTCCGTGCCACTGGTTCCAAAATAACTCGAATTTGTAGTCAAAGCAGATCTAAAACTAGCTCGTACTTCTTCGTCGTCAAAGCCGGTAGGACGCATGGGTGGATCTCTTCGATAAATTGAGGAGTTGTTACTATCGGGTCTACCGCTCAATGCTGTTCTTGGCCTAAATGCGGGATTGTTTAAATTGCGCTGTCTTGCATGGGTCAAATCGGATGTATGGTAATCGGGAATGGACGCGGAAGGGCGTAATGGGTGAGGATGATGGTGCTGTTGTCCTGATTGTGAAGATGATGTTGAAAGTCCGCGATCTCTTGTGCTGTAACCACCCCCATCATTGACTGGGCTCTCGTCAATCTGCGGCTCAGTTGGATATGTTAACCCGTGAATCAATGGGCTAGGGGACTCGTTCCGTCGTCGCAGACTTGCTCCACGCGGTCGAGAGAAATTGTCAACTGCGATCTCGGGTGTTCGACGCCCGGTAGAGGAGTGCGATCGCACGTTGTTAAATTGTCGAAGTCGTGAAGCATCTGAGAGTTTTCGGCGGACGTTCTGTTGTGGTGGCGGAGCAGTGAAGGATCGGTAGTGTTCGTTGGGAGTGGGATGATGTGAGGTCGAGGGTCGTGGTGAAGGATGATTTTGGCGATTTTGAGAGGGCGAAAGATTCTCCCGAGAAGATGGGGTGGGTGACCGAGAGGGCGTCGGGGAGCGAGGAGAGCGGGGAGGATATGGAAAGGGACTTCTTCTACCGCTAGCATTACCATTACCGTGAATATCGAATTCGGCGACTTTCGGGGATGTTAAGGGTCGTGTTGGATGTAGGTTGAGTTTCATAGTTCGCTGTTGGCGAGCCTGCATATTGGGACTCCTATTATCCAGATAGTTGGGACCATAATTTGGGGACGACGTTTCAACGCCATTGTAACCATTTGCCATGTTCATCATAATCGATAACTCTGACATCTACAGTCTGGCAGATATTCCATCTACACTTTCCAAGCTTCCCAACCTCAGAGATACAGCAATCCACCTCTCCAGGTCCGCGACCCGAATTGTGATTGGCGAAACCTTGCACTTGTTGTCCGTCAACATTAAAGCATTCGGGCAGGCTCTCTCGTTCCGTTCGAGGGGGAGAATTCGATCTCGGTTCTCGTCGAGGTCGTACGGTCGGATTGTAGTACGAGGAGTGTATCGTATCGTATCGTCGGGGGCATTCGGCGTGTTCGAGTATGGGGGGATTCTATGTCTCTCTTCGTTTTGTCCAAGGGCGGGAAATATGTCCAGTATCTCCAGGAAAGTATCAAGGTACCGACCGATGTACCGATGCACCAAACCCAAGTATTATCGTATCGCAATGTCCTATGATTCCAAGGTCGACCTGCTCATTTGGCTTTTGGTGTTTCTAATGTTTCAAATTCCGGGGATTTGAAGTTTAAATGAGATAGGAAAATAGTAACGAAGTGGTAAAGGAAGGTGAGGTACTCGAGGAGAGTCAGGGTAAAGAAAGGAATGGAAAGTATTAACCGGGGGGTAGTGAATGTGAATGGTGGATATGTATTCCGTGGATGGGTACAGTATTGGTACAGTGGTATGCGAAAATGCAAAATGGATAGGGAAAATGTGCAGAGCTAGATGGGGCGTCGCAAATCAAGCAGCAGCAGCAGCAGCAGAAGCAAAGCAGAAGCAGCACCGAACCCTATGAATAGGACGAGCGAGTACCCGGTAAAGAATGAGCTTGGGCTGGGCAAGTGGCTAGGACGGTAGTTTTGCAGGTTTTGCAGGTGTTGCGGTTGCTTGGACGGAATTGAGTTTTGAGGCTGTGACGAGGGATGAATGATGAACGATGAATGGATGAATTGAATGCGCCGTCGGTAGGTAGCTGCTCTGGTCAATGGACGGAGGGATGGTCTATGCTCCTCTCCCAATGGCTGCTGGACTAAGCTTAAAGAGAATATAAAATGGACAAATGAATGTGAAGGCAATGGCAGGAGGGAAGGTCGGACGAGAGGAGAGAGAGGAGAGGAAAGAGTCTCGAGGCGAGGGAAAGTCTTCGTTCCGTGGGTTTCGTAAATGAAATCGGTTTCGTGGTTATAGGTCAAAGCATTGAGCATTGAGCATGGAGCGGAGCATGGAGCATGGAGCATGGAGCATTGGTGAGATGGGATAGATTACATATGGATAACATAAGTTAAGTTGACCTACACTTCACTGCAGTACATCCTTCAGAATTTCGATGTGCCGCCAGTACCTGGGAATAAAGTAGCTATTATGTTATATGCCAGCGAAGAGCTACTTTGCGCCGAAGCGCCAGCTATCTGAACACCATCACAGGGAAATACCATCATCGGAATAATTCCATGCCATGGTTCGCTACCTGCAAACCTCTTCCAACTTCTTTAGCATGTTCTTGGACAGTAGCTCTGTGCAACCAAACGAAGTTGTACCCCCGAACGCTTCCTCTTTCTTCTCTCCGCATAACTACGTCGAATCAGCAATGGAACATAAAAACCATGATCGAAGTCCAATCAAATCTTAATCCCCTTTGCATCATCCATCCCTGTCGACAGTGTCCGGCTAGGGAGCACAACGCCAAGCAATAATTACGAATGTCTGAGAGTGCTTTCTTTCCTTCACACATCGCCAGCAACAGAGACAGAGCACAAGACCAGTTTTTGGCTGGCTGGGGAATGGACCGCTTTGGTTATGAATAAAGTGCTTGCTTGCTTGCTTACTTGTTTGCGCGCTCCACTATGATGAAAGAGAAGAGAGAGGAGCAAACAAGTACTTACTCTAATAAGAGAGATTACCTCTCCTCCCTTCTGCTCCCTCACTTCCTCTGCCCTGTACTTCTGTAAAAACACTCTTCACGCTCACCCACCTGTCATTTAATCTATCTCATACAAACCCGATTATACCGTCTGTCCGTCCGTACCGAGCGAGATCAGATCTTGTTTTCGTTCCCACCACATCTTGCTTCGATGGAAACATAAATTTATGTATGGTGTATAGTTAGTTATATTAAGTTAATCCTAACCTAGTGAGTAATCATCTCATCTTACCTAACGTTAGACTCTGAAACATCCTCCCCTTCCTTCCTTTCCTCATCCGCGGTTGGCTACCGATCTACTCGACTTTACTCAACTGGTTTGTTTGTACAGTCCCGAGTCTGTCATACCGTCCGTCCACCAGTCTGTCCGTTTGTAGCTGACCAGAAAGCTTTTTCTTCTCCTCCTTCAACTGCCAACCAAAGCCTCTTTTAGACGCCATGACCCCCCACACATACATGAACCTACCTGCATAAGGCTACCGTAACAGCATGCACCTCCTCTCCTTTTACGCGCCGCCTTGACGCTCGCTCGCTGACTGAATGCACCCATCACATACAGACATTCCCAACCCACCTCGTCCCATCTACACAACATTTCCTATCTAGGCACAACTCCCGCCCCCAACTAATATACACCATATGCAAGTATCGTATCGTGTGCTATGACTTAGTGGTCCTGCTCTTACATAAGTTAGCGAACTTCAGTATAGACAGTACTTAGAAAAGGAGGTGCAGCAGCGCAAGCGGTCCCGGCGGCCTCGATACTTTTATCCGTTTGGTTGTCCGCGATTACACCGGACCGGAAGGAAAGAAAGTTCAAGACCGCGTACAGTCCCTCCTGCCCCGACTCCAGACAAAAGAAGAAAAAGCAAAGACAGAAAGAGCACCAAAAGGGAAAAGATGACCTACCTTCTTTTCCAAAGTCTACTTCGGGCTGGAAAATTCGCAAGTCATTTCCCTTTTTCCACAAGATATGTTTCAGATATTGTTGCTGTGTTGTGTATGGTTGAACGTTTGTCTCGGAATATAAAAAATATAAAATGCATAGTTAATGAATTTCGCTCTCATGATGGTAACCGCAAGTAATGTTAAGGGTCCTTTCTATGCTCCGCAGAACGCCGATATCAATCCCATTTGTGAAAAAGGTTTCGTGAAACTTGCTCTTGTGCTCCTCATGTCATCCTCATGTCTGGCTCTTAAACATAAATGCATGCATCCATCCATCCCAGCGTAATCTAAGCACGAATAAACGACCCCATCCCTTCCCCTCCACCACCAAATCCACCCACTCAAACCCTCCCCCCCTCACCACCACCTATCTCCCCATCGCATACTTCCTCGTCGTTGCCGCCGCCTCTTTATCATAATCCTCTCTACTCGTCTTAAACTTCTCCGCAATCGCGTTCTCCAACGGATCATCCGGGTTCGGGACCGCAAGCAGATTGCGGATTGCCCCCAGGATCGCAGACACCTTGTGCGACGGCTTCCAATTGTCTTGTTTCAGCACGTCCACGCAGATCGAGCCTTTCTCGTCGAAGGTGACGTTCGGGTGGTAGATGCGGGTTACGAAGTTTACGACGGGTGGCTTGAAGGGGTAGTCTTTGGGGAGGACGACGAGGAGCTCGAATTTTCCGCCCTGGAGGAGGGGAGAGTTAGCTGGGGGTCAGAGAGGGAGAGGGGATGGGATGGTACGTACGGCATAGGGAGTGTTAGGTGGGCCGGCCATCTCGACTTTCCACTGGTGGATGTCATCTTCCTTGAGCAGTGAGACTGTGATGCCTTCGATGGGGTTTTCGTTGACTTCGAGTAGCTCCTATGATTGGGGGTTAGAGGGTGCTTTGCAGATATCCGTATAGCTCATGCGCCTCACCTTTGAGATTCGTCGGGCTGCCATTTTGAGATCTGGTAGCTATAGGGTATAGTGGCGGGAGTGGTTGTAGGTAAGGTTATAGTGGGGTAATTCCGTTGGTTGGAACTGAGGGGAAGTGTAGCTCAAGGCTTGGTTCCGCAAAGGTTTGACGGGAAGATGGATGAAAGAGAAGCAGAGATGGTTAAGCTGAGTGTAAAAAAGAAAGAGGACCGATGCTCAATTATTTATGGCAGAATATTTGTAGTTGTATTCCATAAGACCGCGTTTGTTTCAACTTATGTATGTACAGTACAGTTTGGAGTAGCTTATGGAATGTGAAGTAAGAGAGAGCCCAGCATGACAACATAAGCTTGTCGGTGTTCAACCCCTGTCGTCCCGAGGCGCAGCTCCAAAGCCAATCCGCAGGAAGGTTTAGCCTGATGAGGCTGATGAGGCTGAAGTTGCATTGGCTGCAGTAGCCAGTGAAAATGAAATAACCTTGATGGATGAATGGAATCATTTTGGAATCTTCATGTCATCCAATTTCAGCCAGTTAGAGCCACGGTAAGGTGATGAGAGATCATGGCCATGCGGTGAGAGTTTTGCATGCATACTGGAATCATCCTTTGCTTGTTTGCTTAATTGCTGGACTGCTCAATGGTCAATTGTCAATTGCCTCACCTGTTGAAAAGGCAGAGCGGTACTGGACTCCGTTTGCAGGCGGAAACGCCTACCTACTCGTTGGCGTGGCGTTGGGTTGAAGATATTCAGGTCCGATGTGGGAATCGCGTCCATCACAGCCCCCAGAACCCTTCTGCTTGACACAATCGTCCCTTCCCCGACATCTTCATCTTCGTTCATCATGAATCGTTCATTTTGTCCTGATCGAGTACGGCCAATGATATCTCCGAGGATTTGAGTCGAACAGTTGCTACCTTCCTCCTTCGTAGAGGTAAGAGAGGACGAGCTCTGCGCTATCTTGCTCTTACCTCATGTGCAACATAACTTTCTCAACAATGAAAGTATCAATCTGTTAATCTCCATGTTTACTTCTCCTACTTTTTCTCCTCATCTCTTCTTCTTCCATCCCACCCACAACACAACATTATCACAGAGCATTGTGTTTCTCTTCCGCCTTAAGGTTTCATTCAGATCTGGTTATAGCTGTCCATTTCTTCTTCCATCCACCTATTAAAACTCTTCTCATCGATCCAAATCGTTCACAGTCAAGATGTCATCATCCACTGCCCTTCTTCCAAAAGATCGCAAAAAGGACGATCATGTAAGTCACAAATCATCTTCCACCTCTCTTCACTTCAGATTCTGACAGTCCTCCGCAGCCTATCTTCCTTCGTGTTTGTCACTCTCCATGGCTTAGCATCAATCAGAAATCTCTCGTTTTCTTCAGAAGTCTTGTCGCCATCTATCTCTTCGTTTCCTTCCTCGCGATTCTTCATTTTGAGCTCGAAGTTCTCAACGAGAGATGGGAGATTATCTACAACTTCTCAAACATTGTCTACGGTTTGCAGACTCTTTATGCCATCATTACTGCTGTAAGTTGGCTTCTTAGATTCTCTTCATCATTTGGATACACTGCTAACACTTGCTCCTTGCAGACCTGGACCTTCATGCACCTCTACTATCCACATCACGACAACAACTCGACCTGGTGTGAGAGGTTCTTGTCGCCACCTCGCTCAAACTGCAACACCAAGAACAAGTACTTCTTCAGTGTTTTCTACTATTTGATTGTCACTTTCCCTCACATTGTCACTCTTATCTACTGGGCCATCCTTGTTCCAAAGTGCAAGACCGAGCTTTCTGGTGAGACAGGTGTGTCCAACTCCACCCTCCGCCTGGTTTATCAATGCTAACGCAAACCCAGGCGAGGTAATCCTCGGCAATTGGTGGTTCTGCAAATATTACATCGCTGCCAAGTACGGTATCAACTCGTTCATTGCTCTGTTTGAACTTTTCTACTTGAGCAGCATCAAGCGACCCGAGGTAAGTTTCCCCTACCCTATATGAGTTTCTGTATGCTTAAATATCTCAGGCTTTCCATCACGTAACGGCTTTGGGTGGACTTCTTCTCGCATACGTTGGATGGGCTGCATTTGGCCACTATCATACCGAGAAGTATTCATACTACTTCTTGGATCATGAGCAAATTGGATGGAACTACTACTGGTCATGCGTTGCTGGCTTTGTCGTTCTCGGGGAACTATGTAAGTCTTTTTGACTGTGCGCTATGGAATGATGCTAACCGCACATAGTCTTCATCTTCATCTATGCCCTTACTGGTATCCGCGAGTCCATGACCAAGAAGCAAGGTGATGACAAGAACACTGGCTACCAAAGACTGCCTCAGTAAGTCGGCCAAGGACATTGAACATGGAAGGAAGGTGGAGAAGAAGAGATGAAACGATGGAGAATGCTTAGAATGGATTGACTGAATGGTTGAAGGTTGCAACGCTCGTTCATTATTGTTAACGTTTTTGTTTTTGAGTCAAGTAATTTTTGAGCTCTCGAAGTCTTCCTGTATCATTATTCCTATGATTGGCTTTGCTCTAGTTTTACCTACACTAATTTCAACTTCGAGCTGCTACTTCTGTCCCATCTTGGAAAGGGACCATGATTTGGTGTAAGATGTCATCTACATATGTCCATCTTATTCAGCCCACAGCATCTCGTTTCATTCTTTTTTGCTTCAGTCCCAATCAATATGCCCTCAACCTCTCCGTCCATTGTGGTGCAGCAACTACGTCTGATGGGAATTGGTACCCAGATTTTATCGTAGCATTGGGACGTAATTCAAAACCACCGCTGAGTCGTGCGCCGGAGAGGTCTAGCGCCCAGATAGTTAGGGCGACAGTGTTGAGACCATTGTAGTTGAGGATTCCTTGAGGGACCGGGAAGTTGGTTTGGGGACCGAGGTTGTTGACTATATTGTTTGTTAGAAAGAGGTACGACGAGACGAAGTGAGAAGAAGAGACAAAACAGGAAAGAGTATGAGATGGCTGAGATAAAAGAAACGGAAAAGGTAATTGATACAGGCGGAGTAGAAAAAAAAAGCAAAGTATTTAGGTGTTAGGGGTCAGGGTATGGTCCGTATGGAAATCGTAGTAGTTGATTGTCAGAGCGAGAATGGCAACATATGAGGTTGAAGTCGAATGTTCGTTGTCCCGCGAGCAAAACAGAAGAGGGGCGGAAAGGAAGGGGGTGGGGGGCGATTTGGGTTGGTGGGAGGAATAAATGAATGCATCAATGAATGGATGAATCAATGGGAAATGGTAAACGAGAAAGAATAAAAAAGTCCGTACTAACCGTACTTCCCGAACTGAAATCCATTAACGAATAGCTGCACTCGGTAATTACTTCCTCCTCCTCTTTTCATTGTTCGCTTCTCACTTGTAGTTTTATTTGCGGTTGCGGTTGCGGTTGCACTGGCGTTAAACACAAACCCCATTGGCACGTCCCAGCCGTCGGGTACGTGGAGCTCGAATTGCGTTTTGAAAAATCCGACGCCGGGGGTGGGGATGCCGGAGGTGAGGGGGTTGCGGAGGGTCCAGGAGGTGGATGGGGTGGTGGTTGAATTGGTGGTGTGGGATGAGGATGAGGATTGAGGTGGAGATGGAGATGGTATGAAAGGCGGCGAGCCAGGAATATGCCAGCCCTGTCTCTCCGCAAACAAAGCCCCTTCGTTTCTTGGTCCGCGCGCCAAGTCGTGGTATTGTTCGCCGCCGAGATTGCCGGTTAGGACCCAGGTTATGGGGATGGGGGTAGATGGAGATGTGGTGGTGTTTCCTGAGGAAGAGGAGGAGGAAAAAGAGTAGGTCAATATCCCCCGCGGATACTTAATCGCGTCGGTTCCGGGGGCTTCTTCGTCTTGGCCCATGTGGTCGATTAGGATGGTGAATGTGTAGGGGGTGGAGGGGGCGAGGGAGGGGAGGGTGATGACGGAGGTCTGGGATTGGTTGGAGCCGCTGCCGGGCCAGGAGGTTAGGAGGGTGTGGTTGAGGTAGATGGAGTGCGCGAAGCCGGCGCCGCCAATGAGGGTTATGTTTAAGGTTGTGGTGGTGTTGGTAGGAGGTAAGTGTGGTGGAGAAGTGAAATGACCGCGGTAGATGAGGGAGCCGGTGTGGTAGCCGTAGTCGCTTGCGTAGAGGGAGGTGGGGGTGGTGAGGTTGAGAGGGTTGTTGGTAGAGGTGTGGTTTGCCGGGGTCCAGAGTGTGTCGTTGTAGGTTGGGGAGAGCTCGGGTAGGGAGTCAATGTAGTACCATGGGAGGGTGGAGAAGTCGGGAAGAGTGATTTCGGTGGGATGGAAGGAGATTGTGGCGAGGAGGTTACCGGTTCGGGATTTAGTGGTGTGAAGTGGTTCGTTGTTGAATAGGAGGGTGGTGATTTCTGTGGGCGTGGAAATGATTTCTAGGGTGGTTGTGGAGTTGATGTCGCCGGTGAGATGGAGCTGCTTATTTTGGATGTTGGCTGTCCGGATCAGATACCCACCATTCACGATGACTGAAGACTTAGATGGAGACGTATAGTTCCAGATTGGCGCCGGTGCCGGTAGTTCGAGGGACCAATAGTTGTAGGCTTCATTGCGCCACAGTAGATAGACTTTCAGTGCACCTATCTGGACAATTCGCCGTGTTGAAGTTACTTGCCACTGCAGTACCCATGTTTCTCCTATTCTTCGGTAAAGTATCCCGGACCCTTCAATGGTCTCTGGATTGCCCACGAAAGCAGGGAAAGCAGCTTCATTCAATTCTCCTTCCCCGCCATATAGTATTAGGACGCGTCTCGATCCAATACCCTTGGTCCAAGTAAAGATTTCTGCCGAAGAGTAGATCATGTTGATGCCGCCAACATCGAAATCTGTAACGTGGATCTTCGAATCCCGTCCATTCATGGCAAGTAACCCACCAAGTTGAGGTATTGTGATATTGCCATGACTAGTTTTCACGTTCAGTTTGTAACTGGTCCTGGAAGTCGACGTAAAATCTGCATGCCGGACGACATAGAAATTCGTTTGCGTGCCATTGCCACTTCCGAACAAAGGGGTAACAGCAATATCGGCTGGGACACCATATGTGCCATTTTCACCATGCCCTGCAATTGCTGTCAAGTATGCAGGTGATGCTTTTAAGAAGTTTGCTTCGAGCTTCATCTCGTGGTACTTTTCTCGCCATATTTGACGATCTTCTGTGATTGATGCACCGTAATCGTAGGATGTATATCCTCCATGATACCCGAGGTTCCCCCAGTTGGTGCCGCCGTAAATCTATACTTTATCAGCCTTGGGCTGGGCTTGGAGTAAATGTGCATATACCATATAGACATTGAAGACTTTGACTCCGAAGCTGTATGCATTCTTGTACTGGACTTTGATCGCATCATTGTTGGTGAGGATCGCGCACCGGTCTTCTCCAACCCCGCCCCTAGTTAGTGGTCAGCGCCGAACATGTTGAGGAGACTCATGCTCCTTACCATCCATCTCCGCCTCCGCCTTGGAATTCGCCTATGGTGAATGGCGTTGTTGGGCTGTTATTCTGGTGACTTAGCTCCCATGTTTTGGGGAATCTATAAGTTGGCCAGATGTATGGATTGCCACCTGGTGAAGTTTATCAGTCATTCTGTTCACGCCTGATGTGGCCCGTAACTCACAGTCGTAGCGCATTGGATACGCATCAATGCCATAAATATCAGTCTCTCCCACTCCTGTCCCCGGAGCGAAACTTCCCAAATTCAAATTATCATTTACCACAAACGGGACAACAATACCCGCATCGAGTAACTGCTGTTCCACAAACTGCATATATTCTTTGTTCATCTCACTCGGAAAATCTGTAACTCCAGGCCAACTAGCATACTCATTCTCTGGCTGAACCATAATTACTGGTCCGCCGTTTGTGATTTGTGCTTTTGCTATTATCTTTCCAATCGTAGATGCATAGTTCTGAGTTGCATTAAGATAGTCTTGATCAGTTGACCGAATCACACCTTTTATTTTCAGCACCCAACCAGGGATACCACCTGCTGCGGTTTCCGCATTGATATAAGGACCAGGACGAGCAATTAGGTAGATACCTGCTTCACGTGCTGCATTGAAGAATTCATCGAGACTGAAAATGCCATCAGTGATGACGTGGCCTGGGTTGCCTTCGAGGAGTCCCCAGTATGTGTAGAACGATACACCAGAGAAGCCCATAGCCTTGATCTTTTGGAAGACGTCTAACCATAGTCCGGGACTTGGGAGTCGGAAAGGATGGACTTCTCCAGAGTATATCATTACACGTTCTCCGTGAACGAATAGGGAATGTTCATCCCATGTTACCTGTGAAGATGTGTTACCAGCGTTCCTAACGATTAAATGTGGTAGAACTTACGATATCTTGGAGGATGTCTCTTCTGTGAGCTTTGATCTGTGCATTAATAATGCTTCCTACTTTTAACGAATAAACTTCGTGAATCCAGAAGGAGACGAGTACCAGGAAAGTACAAATTATCATTGTGAATCAACATAAAATGAATGTACAAGCAAAGTATACTCATTTTCACAGAACAAATGATGATTATATCCTAGGGAAGTTCCCGCGACCTCGGGGCACTTACCACGACAATGCGACGTCAAGCGTGGGATCATACATTTGCATTGCACTACTATATTTGCCCACTCAGACATAAATACTTAAGTATAGGCTGAATGCATACTCCGCACTGGAATTTTGTTCATCCGAATGTGATGCAGGATGGTCGATCTGTTTTTGCGCCAATCAACTAGGTCTGTTTGTACAAACTCATAAAATCTTAATCCGTTGAAAGAAATCCAGAATATCCACATCATCTACTTCCGTTTCTACCAGCTCAACTGCACACGATGAAAAACATCCGACGCGTTCGTACTCAGCATTTCCAGCTTGCAGCTTACGTAGCAGGACCCCACTCCATGTTGGTTCTTCGCCGGTGGCTACATTGTTGTAGTACATGAACGCAGCATACAGCGTTTCCGAAACATCCTCCTGATAATCGAGATATAAACCACATGGGATACCACGCATCTTGATATTTTTTTCGACCTTTGTCCGCAATCTCGGTGTAATGAAGTCATAAGTGCCTTCGTCGCTCTGGCTCGGGACACATCGTCCCTCAAGTAAAGGGACGTTCATGCTTATCCAGCCGCCTTTAACCTGCCCAAATGTATCTTCACCAGCACAATCCACATAGTATTGCAGCTCCTTGCAAATAATACCTCTGGCTAAGACTCCTGATGTGACGAATTTGACAGGTCCTGGAGCTGATGCCCACGACCAAGATGGTGCCACATATTTTGATAGTTGACGCGAAGGCGAACTGTCAATCACTCTCCAGAGTATAGATCGCGGCATATGCGATTCCCAGTTACCTGCCAAATACCAACGTTGCTTACCTTCCTTCTCCTTTATAAGGTAACTGTCATCGCCCCTTTCCAAATACGCAAGGTCTGCCTTTCTCAAGTAAGCAGCATATACTTTTGCGATCCCGGAGAATGCGGGCAATCGATCAGTCAACTCGGTGATTTGACAGCTGGTATATGACTCAACTGTTGAGAGCCATCCATCCTCGTTGATATCATTTTGCCCCCGGGAATTGCTTATGTCGGAGAAAAAGTTCGGGGTCTTGTTGTAAGATAACCCATTTTCATAAAAGGTACCCTGTGAGCACTCCCAAACCATTTGGTCGTCCCGAAAGTGCACTTTCCTACCCGAAATTCGCCGCTCCTGAAAACACCAGGCCCGGTTACCTACAGGTGTGATTTCAAATTCATGAAATCTTTTCTTCTCAGCCATTTGATCGGAAATCAAATATACAGTGTGCTGTGAACCATCCTCATTCGCACTCCCAAATGATACCTCGGTATCGTCTCGTGGTTGTAAGAACTCCTCATGGACCCCCTGGGCTCTAGATGCAATTATCGTCAGGTAGGCGCTACCATATACATCAGCCATCTTCAGACTCTCAGCCATCCAATCCTCCTTGCTATCCTGGATGATACATAATGCATCGACCCATAGATAGTGTACTTGAAGCTCGCGAGCTACATTGATTGCGTCCCTAATCGTGGCCGGTAGCATTGACTCCTCGATGTTAGACTTAAAAGCCTCGATATTTTCGCATAGCGTTCTTGGTTGTTTTATCTTTCCCCAACAGTAGCTTAAAGCAATGTACTTTCTGTCCTCGCCCGAAGTCTCGATCAATCGAATGTATGGTTGTTCGACAGTCCCAATATCCAAAAGCCTGGTTGGGACCGTGCTTCCTTGGTTGTCACAACAGAACTCATGATTTGCGACACACCGTTGATGCCAATATCTTACGAGATCCGCTACGGATTTCGTTGTTAAGTTCCTTTTCACAGGACGACTGTGAAACAATGGATTTGCCTTATTCGTTTCTCTGAATGGTTCTCGACTGGTAGCGAGCGTCATATCAGCAGAAATGTCCTCCAATTCCTCATCCTCGAAGCTCAGAATCAAACTCTTCATGAAGACTACCGGACACATGCTGTATTCACCCTGTAAGGATACTATTTTCTGGTAGAACTTCTTTGGTACGGCTCGCATGGTCAAAGGTGTATTCTGCATGCCTTTGGGTAGATCTTCTGGTAGAATATTCCTCTGATCTATTGGATGGGATATGTATACAGCAGTTCTCAGTTCGCTGTACAGAAAAGCACAGCACCGACAATTTTTAGCACTTTGTTTAAGTGTTGCAGCCGACCTCAGGACAGGGTACTGCTTGGCTCCGATGAAAATGGTAGCTTTTCGTGGCGGAATGAAATCGCTATGCTGCAGATCCTCATAGATCTTAGCAAAGTCGAGCTTCTTGCAGTGCTCGCATAAACTTGCTGGTATATCTGTTTTCATGTTTGTGAACGAGTCAGTGAAGGATTTCGGAGGGATGAAAAAGAGCAGGAAAGTAATGCTCTAGTTTTATTAGGTCTTGGACGGAGACCGTGGAGGGGATTGTTAAGTTCAAAGAGAGACGACTCCACCAGATGAAGTTCAGATACAGGTAAGCAGTTAACTCTTGGTAGGAGAGGGCAGTGCCCCAATGCTGTGTAAGAATGAAATCCTATCGTCACATGGTGATGATTGCTTGGCAGTACTAACTGCTCGGAGAGCTGACGCTTACCCCCTGATTCGTAAGCTTGCGCCACATTCATTCGGAGCCGAGTGTCACGTGCTATATATC
This sequence comes from Rutstroemia sp. NJR-2017a BVV2, assembly GCA_002946415.1. NCBI lineage: Eukaryota > Fungi > Ascomycota > Leotiomycetes > Helotiales > Rutstroemiaceae > Rutstroemia > Rutstroemia sp. NJR-2017a BVV2. The sequence goes on from NJPS01000046.1 coordinate 2,280,175, forward strand.
AGAAGTAGTAAGGTTAGTCGGAGAGCTGTATAGGGGAAATGCAAGTTAAAGGATCATAGAGGTCGAGGAGGCTACGGTACGAATGACACCTGAACTGAATTGCGGCATATTTGCTGACACGATAGGGTTTCTAGCCGCCTAAGGTCAACGGGGCAGGGGGGATGGGCGCTCGCGCACGGACCCGTCCTTGTCCTTGTCTTTCCGAAAAGCAATCCTCGAGCTCAGCTCAGTAGATGAGGCAATCACGAGGTAGGTCAACGCCTCTTTAAAAGTACTCTATATGATCATTGGTATCTAAATTATCTGCTTGTTCCTCTGCGCGTCAGTTCTTCGGCCTTCTCCTAATCCTCACAGGAACCGGGTTTTTGGTTCTTGCTGTTCCGAGCCCATATCTCCATGGATCAAGTGCAAACGCGTTGTTGGTGGGTTCAATATCGAACTCTGTTATTAACTGCGCACAAATGAACATCACAGCGTTTTTGGCCAGGAAACGTCCGGGGCAGATCGAGGGGCCGCCTGCGCATCGAGGAAGTTAGCGCCCGTCATCTTCAGTGTGCGGGGACTGGATTAAAAGGATTGACTCACCACCGTATGGAATCCACACACCATCGAGGCCCTCTGTGGAAAAGTAAGGCTTATCGAATGCTTCTTCGAGTTTCGCTCCTGCTGCGTGAGCCTTGCCATACTTCGTAGGGCCGCTTCTTGCATCACCAGGCCTGACAATGAATCGATCGGCCCAGAATTCGCTGAGGGGTGCCCGTCCTTCTTGATCATTCCAGTATGTGTTATCTGTGTGTGTAATTCCAGTGCTTACGACAGCGTTAGCACCTCTCGGCAGCCTCCACTTTCCGACTGTGATATCTTGGTGTGGCGCGCTACTCATGAAGAATACATGGACGTATAGACGCAACGTTTCCGCATAAACAGCAGAGAGAAGTGGGAGCTTGAGGAGGAGTTTTGGATTAGCATGCTCGAACGATGAAGGGGGGTCGAAGTGCATGGCCAGTTCCTCTCTGAGGCGCGCAAGCAGAGAAGGATCACGAAAGACGTGGAATGCTGCCAGCGTTGCTGCCGAGACTGCGTTGAAATTCGATCTGGCGAAAAGGAGAAACGCGTCAGAATGTTATGGGTCCAAGTCGAGCGTTTGTTGCAAAAAGAAAAGACTACTTACGCCCAAAGTAATGCAAGATCATGCGAGGACATAGCGTCGTCGTCATGCGTGCCATGTTCATCGTGCAGCGTTTGGTGCAAATACCTCACTAACCTCGATCCCCAGACTCGATCCCAGTCGCGATCTGGATCCATATCGGACACACTACAGTCCTGACGGGCACGTACATACCAATTTTTCAGCTTACTTCGGAGTGCATCCCTAGTTCGATACGGGCCGGGCATTAAGATACGCGGGACACCCCTTGCTAACCAGGGAAGTGCATCATCATAATCCCATAAGTTATCAACTATATCGGGATGCAGCTCAAGCAACAGATTGCCATAAACCGCCTGAGTTAGTGAGCCAATGGCTACCTTGCCAAAGACCTCAAAGAAGTCGTGGAGATGAGTCCACTGGTTGCCAATACCAACGCATTCATTATGGCCTGTTAGTCCTTGGATTCTAAAGCTGAAAGCTTCCCGGAAGCGTTGCGTTGTGGGCGCTAGACCTGGGCCAGTGAACGCGCGATTGAAGCTTTGATGAAGTAGGTAGTCAATGCGGTTCTCAGGTGCTAATGCTGGGTTACTTCCGGGGGAAGGCTTTGCAAGAGGACCTGAGTCATCTGCACGGTAAGCTGCTAACCCAGCTTCGTTCATGCCGAAAAGGAAGCGGAGAGTCATGATGATAATAGACATTGGACTTGCGAGGCTGGGGTGCTTCATAAGTTTTTCAATCGTCTCACGATCTTGAAATATATATATCTCAGATCCAAAAAGGGAGATTCGCGTCGAGGTAAGCTCTCCTTGATAGCGGCTAAGAATCCTGTTAGTTATCGTCACGCCCCAGAAGCGAACCATGACTTATGTCGAAGATTGGAAGAATCATGAGGCCAAGAGAGACGCACGTAGCTTGAGCTAGGAATCCACCAACATCCCAAGCGAGAGAAACTGCACTGCCGAGAAAGGGGACAGGAGCTGGATACACGGGAGGAAGTTCTTCCTTAAAACTCCTACGTCGTTTGTAATGATAGCTAGCCACGGCCCAGGCATAGTTTAATGATGTCACCAATCCTATGGCGGTCATCCAAGCAAATAAGGGCTTCGATATTGGGGCATAGTTCAACAAAAGTTTCCCTGTGCCGAAGATGGCTATGAGGTAAAAGAACACTCCGGTGACTGCCATGAGAACGGATACAGCTCGGTGATGAGGAAAGCAGCTGCTATGGGGTCACACAGTCGACAGTGCGAAGCGCACTTGGGAAAAGAAACAAAGGATTGGAGTCGTTGTACCAAATGCTCGACTGCAAGAATGAACAAATGGGATGTACATATGCACGATTTATGTAGTTATGTAGTAGATTGTCACATTTGAGCACGTGATATAATATTAGAAACCTGTGTCGGAGCGCGCTAAAAGATTAATATTCATAGCTGGCAGGAGATCCATAAGCCTCTCAACCGTCGGATTTGGATATTCTTTCATAGTGCCAGTGTCTGTTGCCCCCCGAGGGTTAAGAGGCATACAGTAATGTGGCAGAATTGCTGATCACATGAGTGATGTCCGATCTTTGTCAACTTTGCTACAGTAAGACTTTAGCGTCTAGTCCCAACGGTTAACCTTACAGTGCTTACACTAATGCAAAAATGAAAGCTACAGTATGTCGCTTCGTAAAAGCAGAAACATCTCCGGTAATTTTTGGTAGTATCCGGCATATTGCGCATATCATCTGAACTTCTGAAGTCATGTTCGCTCTACGGAGGTACTCAACAATACAATTACTCCGATTTCTTAATCCGAACGTTATTCCCCAATATTCTGCTACAACGTCAGGGAAATAGAGTGATTGCAAGGATCCATACCAGGATATCGTACGCATAATGGTACCCTGAGCGGCCGAGCGGCACATCCATAAAAACGCTTTGGCACCTGGACTTGTGCTACGCCTTTGGCTTGCTTAAACTAGCTGCCAGACCTACATGAGGGAACCCGAAGTCCAAAGGTTATGCCCCCACAGTCTAATCCGACGCCGACACAGCGCTCGCTCGCTCCCTCAATTTCCTCGCAGACGTCTTTGTCCGTTAGTCGTCTTTTTACCCACCGCATTCCTGTCCTTTTCTAAATTCGCAAACATCTGAAGTTCTCACAACCACGAAATGGCGCCAACCGGAACGATAATCGTCACCGGCGCTAACGGCGGCATCGGGAGCGCTATCGTATCCCAGATCTTCGCAAGCCCGGAGCTGGCCTTATACCACGGCATCTACACCGTGCGTGATCCTACCGCCAGCCCGCTTCCAGTTCCCGCGAAACATACACACGAGTACGAAACGCTTCCGCTAGACCTCAATGATCTTGCGGGTATCCGTGAGATCGCGGCTACGATTAATAAAAAAGTGGCGGATGGGGAAATCCCTCCTATCCGTGCACTTATCTTAAATGCGGGCTATCAGGAACTTGATACGCAGCGATTTACGAAAGACGGGTTTGCTACGGTTTTTACGGCCAATTATTTGGGTCATTGGTTGTTGGTTTTGTTGTTACTTCAGAGTATGGACAGAGAGCGAGGGAGGGTTGTGGTGCTTGGAAGCAAGGCTCATGAGTGAGGACGAATTTCTTTCAATTTTTGGTGGATATATGGAATTCTGAAATGCTGCCATTGAATTGTTTTTATCAACTGTGCTGACAAGGCAACGCCATCCAACTAGTCCGTTCCTGAAGCAGAACGCCCGCCCGTTTGCCGACGAAAAATGGAAGACCATACTCGATGACAGTACCGATCCCGTGGCCAAGGGCACATGGAGTACACACAAAGAGGATCCATCATGGATGAGCGGGATTCGGCGATATAGTGCTGCGAAACTGTGTTCTGTTATGATGATGTACAGTACCCTACCCTACCTTTAGATTCATCCCTCCTACCTAATCCCCTCACATCCACACTACATTCTCATATTCCCCTTACCGGCCACGACTAAATTATCCCAGTGCCGAGCTCCAGCGCCGTCTAGATACCGACCCCCAACTCAACAAATTATCCATCCTCGGCGTAGATCCCGGCACCGTGCCCACCAAACTGGCCCGTCACAGTCCATGGTTCATCCGAGTTCTTATGTTTCAAGTTATTTTCCCCTTTGTAGCAGCGCTGCAGGAATGGCGTAACCCGCACAGTAACAATGATATTCGTACACCTGCCAAATCTGCCAGAGATATACTGGCAGCTGCCTTTGAGAGCAATCCGGTGCTGGGAGAACACCCAAAAGGCTTGTATTTAGATGGATCAGAACGCTCTGATGTAAGTGCTGAAGCGCAGGATCCGAAGAAGAGGGAGATGGTTTGGAAAGATAGTGTGCGGTACACTCAGTTGAGGGAAGGAGAAACAGTCCTTGCAAACTGGCAGTAAGCGTGGCGTATGCAAGTGAAAGATTTTTCGGGAATCTTGCGTGATTCAGCAAAATGATGGGATATTACTATTTTCTTTTTTATCACGCCTTAATGTGCCTTGTGCACCTGAAAAAAGAAAGAAGGCATTATTGGTCAGTGGTCACATTGAAAAGTAAAGGAAACAAAAGCAGTCACGAGTAATGGAGGATGAGTGTGTTTGAATAAATTGAAATCTATATCTTGGTCGATATGAAATGAATCAAATCTCGGTCTTTGAAAGGTCTATCACGTAACACACAACCCTACGAAGGGATCTTGTAACCTCCAGGAACCTGGTTCGTGAATACTTTCTTTGGGTCGTATTTGCTTCGAGTCTGTTTCAATTGTTGCACGCTCTTAGCCCCATAGCTAGCAATGGGGTTCTGGTTCTTCCCCGCATAGTTCAGGTAGACGTATGGGTCCAGACCGTTAAGCTTCTTGGCGGCAGCGTTGACAGCGTCCATCAATGACTGTGCAGCGGCGTTTACCAGGGCATCGTCGGCTTCTGTGAACCAGGTTACACTGACAAGGGTGACGATTAATGCATCCGTTCGGTTTTCTAGCCCCAAGGCGTTCGTCTTGGCGTGGCGGGAGTAGAAGATTGGTGGAAGAGGTTCAAGCACCAGCGCCCATGTAATGTTAGGTACAGATGTAACGGCTGGTAAGCTGGCGTTCCACTGCTCATATGCAGCCTTGATTACCGGGGCTGAGGAGACCAGAGTGGATACGAGGGACAATGATCTATGATACACACATCATGTTAGTTGGGTCATCCAATACTATACTGCGGAAATATCCATGGAGCAGGCTATTGGCACACGTACCTTGCACCGTTGGGCTGAAGCGCTTCTGTAGCGAAGGCAAGATCCGTTGTGTTCGTCAGCTGCGATGTATTTCGTAAGCTTGGCAGACTGAAGAGGCCTGCATACACTGCCGGGGTAGTCTCCACGGGTTTGGTATATTCCAGGTTGCTGGAGATGACGGATAAACCCCGCGCCTGTGAGAAGCCGAATGTGACGATAAGTGATGCATACTCGTCATACGCGGTGGGAGAATTGATCTTGACGAATTCCGATATGACGCTATCCACTAGTGAGAGATCGTTGTAAAGGGTAGCGGCCCAGATGAGTCCTTGCTGGAAGGTTTGGAGGTCGACGCGAGTGACAACGCCGAAGTTGTTGTTACCACCCTTGAGGGATTGAAACAAGTCCGAGTGAGATTTCGAGTTGGCATCTATGATGGAGCCATCTGCAAGTACGACCTGAAAGTTGGTGACGGTATCGCATGTCCAACCATAACGAGGCGAGAAGTAAGATATGCCGCCGCCAAGGGTGAGCCCTCCAACACCTGCCAACATGATGTATGATTAGTGCTTATCTTTTGGATGCTTGAAGGAACCGGCAATGGTCTCGGGCACTTACCAACTGAGGCTGCACGGCCACCGTTCACGCTCAACCCAAGTGGGTCAAGCTTGGCATAAACCATATCCCAGGAGGCGCCAACTCCTACAGAGACTGTAGAGTGGTTTGGGGAGAGATCGATGGCATTGAGAGCGCGCAAGTCGATGTCAATACCACCTTCTATGTTAGAAGCACCTGCCCAACTGGTGTGGCCTCCGGAACGAACAGCAAAAGGACAGCTGTGCCCCGCGTTCGACAGATACTTGACGGCAGTGGAGACATCTTGCGCCGTTTGCGGAGATACGATGCAGACCGGCTGTACAGCCGCTTGTTGTTGGCTAAAATACGAATCCACCGAGGCAGTGTAGGTAGAACTATTTGGCAGAAAGACCTTTCGCTGGCCGAGAAGAGCCGTCAAGGCGATGCACTGCAAGCCTGATTAGAAAATTTGGCGTCACAGCTAACCGAGAAAGGGTAATTCTTACGCAGAGGTTCCGAATACTTACTTGGCTGGTGGTATTCATGGTGAATGTACCTCGTGTGCAGACAGAGTTACGTTTGAGAGTATAGGCGTGGGCGTGCAGATGAAACGTGGTGACCTTGGTGAACCTCAAGAAGATAGTACATCCGATGACTGACTGCGGCTACATGCATTCAATCGTGAATGTTATATCTAGGAGCCAGGTCGCTCGCATAAACAAGTGGCGTTTGTAGCTGATGATTGAAGGATTCCAGAAGTGTACCACCCGCGTACCATGCATAATCAATAAGTTGACCTATGGTGGCAATAAAGGAGAAGTACATAGCACCTTCCTGTTTTATATGGGGGTTACACTGGAAATTTGGAAATCCAACAGGGTCCAACAAGTACCTTGAAAGTGCAGGTAAGGTTATAATATTGGAAGTACTGTACATGTAGCTCCTCCAAATTGTGGCTGAAACTAAACTAGGGCGTACCCGAATCTTTGTACAGCCAATCGCGGATAGGGGTGAATTTCCCAAATTGTATCGTGACCTGCGGCGAAGGATCTTACAAGCATTCACTAAAAAAAAAAGTAATCGCAGTTTCAATACTTTCGGAACCATATTTCCATATTAACTCCGGGAGGGTGGTCTGGATGTTGAAGTCATCCTACCGATACTACCTGCGAATACCTTCATTTTGAGGGTCATGTTAGATCAACCCTGTACAGGAGTTGCTTTCGTTACTTTCACTAAGCCCAGTATGGACGTTTACGCGTCCTATCTTTGAGCATCGTATAAGCATTAAGCATATTACACCCTCACAAATCCAGTTAGAGCCTCCTATAGAATAATGGGGGCGCACAACAGCTTATCAAGCAATGCCATACCAATCAGAAGCTGCAAAAATGGATCTAAAAGCTTACTTCATAGACGATCACATGCGCACGTGGGATGCCGGCACACTGCTTCGAGTATGAAGATCGTTGTCTCACAATGGTTCGGAAGATAAAAATACAATAAATCCTATTCTATTGACGTAGTACTGTGAGCTATTCTTAGCTTTGGAAGTGTACGCCTGGGATATGTCCCAGCGAAATAGCCATAAGCTATTCGCAGTTGACAACCCTCTCACAACAGCTGCTCCACGGACTGCGAGTTACTTCCAGGCCGCGATTGTTGGTGAATGTTCACGGTGCGCATGATGCCAGTAGAATCGGGATGGTCATCCTTTTGAGGAACGGTGATTTGCATCTCTGAGAGCTCATAGTAGTTGCGAGCCTGCGGGCCCTTGCGAGGCTTCGATCCAAAAGTGCCTTGAGGTAAGGCTGCTTCTGGACCAGTCCCGGAAGACAATCCAGTGTCCTTGCTGCTGCCCCCGAAGAACTTCGATCTTAAACTACGATAGGCGGAAGATTCGATGATATTATGCCTGACGAAGTATGCGAAGACAGGTAGGCAACCGACAATAGTTGCTACGTTGTTCTCCACGACGCTGTCATTGTTCCACATGTCAGTTGAGCCGTCTAAGGTTGAGAAGAGGAAGTACTCATATACGTACACGCAAATGGCCAATTGAGCTTGCACCCAGGTACTATCTGCATCATGAAGCAGTCTGACGCGAAAAACGAGGGCTATAACACTAGCAGCGACTCCACTGTGATAGGCCATATGTTAGCGAAAGCTTGATGCCAATGTCTCGTGTAAACAACTTACAAAATAGCAGTTGCGAATAGGGCAACAAGCTGTACCCTTCTTCGCAAGGCCATCTTAAGCCCAATCAGAGTCGGCAGCGGCAGAACAAATATATACAAATCTAGGAGCACTGAGCACGAGCCTTGTACAATACCCCAGTATATCAATGCATGTGTGTCTGACTTCTTAGTCGAAAGTGCCTCAAGAAACTCCTCCCAGGAGTGACCCGGCTTTGGGGCTTCGTAGACAGCGGATAGCGGAATAGAGGGGAAGTAGATCGCAAAAGTAAAGATCAGGCCGATCCAGATAGCAGCTCCTATGGATAGCCGGAATAATTGACGATACATAAGTAAGATAGCGCATTTAGGAAAGAACAGGACAGCGCCGACTATGGTGGTTCCAGAAAAGATAATCTGCATGCTTCATGGTTAGCGATTCGCATAGAATCGAACAACTTTTGCAGGGCTGACAGTACCCTCAAGTATCGCGCATTCAACCAGCAGGCTGGGACATCCCATTGATGTCTGTTGTAACGATTCACTACATATCGATGAGCATTAGGATTTTCAACAGTAGTACACTGTAACACAGTGAGCGTAAAAGGTGACATACGTGACACAATGAGCCCTGTGTACGTTACGGTCATTATCCCCGCCATTATCATGAAGTCTGCGCTTGGCGTCAGTTAAGCTTTACTCTCGGACCGTGGAGAAACTTACAGTCAGCCGTGGTCATTTTCCGGAAGTTAACATACACTCTGGTACATACTAAGACGACCGAGATTGTTGTCAAAATAATGCAAACGGACCAAGTAGCTGGGGCCAGGCTCTCCGGATTCGTGAAGTTTGGAAGCTGCCCAACAGGTGGAGTACCTGCAGGTATAGCGCAAAGATCGAAACCGGGAGGCAGCGAAGGCATGCTGGAGATAGTGTGATGATGACGAATACAGGAAGCAAGACAGAATGATGGAGACGCGATAAAGATGTGTTAAATGAACAAAGAGATTGGATTAGCTGGACAGGAAGGTCGCATGGTACCGAGCCGACACGCTCGAAGTTGATTCTAACGTCTCAAAATTGACCTTTCTTCAACACTTCGGGAGATATGGACAATCTATGCTTATTTGCACTGATTTGCCGGCATTGAAGGTAGATGGCCTAATCCTCCTGCAAGCGATTTAGCCGTAGTCATGGTGCGGGTGCTTGTCACTCTAGGAGTTACATTGAAGACGCAAAGTGTTTGGGTTCTTACGTTGGCGTGGATGTGTTAGAAAATCTTGATTACGCACAAATGGTGCGCATATCATGACTGTTAGCTATATTGAAATCAGACCACTCGTAGACAGAGGACCAATGAGAGGTGACAAGTTTACGTTGACAGCGGACGGATGTAGAAATAGAGGAAGTACCGAGATGCACATCCCTCTACTTTCGTAAGATGTAGCAAAATCATTACCATGTCAGACAGTGCTGAGCAAGCTGATGAAGGGTACCATACAGTAAGTATTACTGCTGTAGTGTAGTAGCACTATATAGGTCCGACAGATAAACAGTGCGGAAGCCAATCAACATCGGCGATACTCCTTTCTGATGGCAGCTTGGTAAGGATGCTGCTGTAAGCTTATCCATGATTGCCACAGGAAATAATTGACGGCGACTGTGAGGAGCGCAGTCGGAAACTAAGTTGGCGCAACACCGGGGAATCATCTCCCATTTATTCCGGATTGACTCTTGAACATCATTGGGCGTTGCGCGAGCCCGGCGAGGGATGGTCTTAGCGCCCTCGTGATTTGGTACCCTACACGGAGTATTTCCAAAATCCGCTCTCCTACATACTATTGTATGCAGTCTGCAGAGTCATGGTACTTGGTCGCCAGGATAAATAAGTGTACCCCTAGTCGTGGTATTCTTCTAGTATTTTCGCAGTGATGTGGAGTGACTAGGGGTACACTTATTTATCCTCACGACCAAGTAGCAGTTTGACAGAATAGTCAATTCTTATCATTGTTCCCAGGGGGGGATATAATTGATTCCAGCCCCTAAAGCAGGTGCGAAGAACGATGCCTACTGCAGGATTATTAGGTCTAGCTGCTGTCAAACTAGAAGCTGCAGTTCAAGTCCGTCCTGGTTCCCATTCTCATTGACGACAGCCAGCGCTGTTCGCTGTTTTCCGACCCCGCTCGATTGTTGGTTGTCGTTTCAAGAACAGACTATCTCGCAAGTGCGGCACCACACGTGAATTACTTCGTACATATCCCGAAAGATTCGGCATAGAGTCTCGGAAAATTAGCCAGACTTCCTACTTACTATATAGCATGCCTTGAAATCTAATCATATCCTAGGACTGCTTTGTTTGACACCTGCTCGTTGCTACCTGAGAAAGCTGCCTATCTACCCACCCTTACAGGATCTGCGCAGTCCTGTCCACGTGAGTCTCACACTGCCAACTACCCGGGCCTGGCAAGAGCTTCCAAACTCTTTACATGGAGATATTGTTTGACCTTCACTGAAAAGAGTCAGATATCATAATGTCTAGCTTTTCTGTGGATGACAGCTTCGCGCTTGCTATTCCTGCCATATTTTTTGGCAGTTACCAACATAATCTACTCCGAGTAGCAGAGCTGCTGCTTCTTGGTCTGGTGACATGGAGGTTTTGGAAATTTACCTTATCGCCCATCTTGTACCCAGATGACCCCAAGGAACTCCCTTACTGGATACCATGTAAGCAGCAGCTCCTTAAGACGAATTAACAGTAACTTGCTAACACCATCTTTCTTCAGTCTTTGGTATGCATGAATTGCTACGAAGCATCTTTCGTTATGCTAATGAGTGAATAGGCCATGGCCCTGCTTTCTTTCACAACTCACAGGTCTTGTTATCTAAAGCGAGGTGAGCCGTATCACAGCTTCACAAAGTAAACCCTTCCAACTGACTGTTAACACAGCAAGCAGTTCGGTGTCGTAAAGGAACCGTTCGCACTGACTCTGTTTGGCTCAAAAATGTATATCATTTCTGATTCAAAACAAACCAATGAAGTATACAAGAACCTTGAGACTCTCTCCTTCATCGAGTTTGTCCAGCATCTCTTCAAAACAAACGGGGTTACTGAATCTGGGCTCAAAGCTGCTTATATGGACTTACCTTCCGACAAAGCGGGATTTCCTAACCCGCAGGGGAAGTCATTGGGCGGAACGCTCGTCCGGGCAATGCACATTCACCAGCTCTATCCTGGCGAAAATCTCGACCACTTGGAGTCTCGCTTCCTGGAATATTTCCAAGAACATCTGACTCTTCCCATGATGAGGAAAGCATGTGCATCGTATATGCTAACTCAAGACGATTCCTCCGTCAATGTGCCGATCATGCGCTGGTGCTCTGAGTATTTCGTTCGCGCAGGCGGACTGGCTTACTTTGGGGACATGCTAGGCGCCAGTGATCCGAAGCTAGCGTCTACCTTTATTGAATTCGATGACCTCTCATGGCAAGCCATCTATCAGTATCCAGACTTCTTTACCCGTGAAATGAGGGACAAACGAGCTCAGACACAGCTTGCGTTTAAAAAGTACTTCGAGGTTCCGCAGAGCCAGCGAACTGGCGATGCCTGGTTCACAAAGACGATGGAAAATGAGCTTCGCGCTGTAGGCGTGTGCACCAGTGACATTGCGATTATCCTGGTTACACTCCACTGGGCGTAAGTTATATATCATCAAGCGAGCAGTTGAATGTGTGCGTGCTGACCCGCGGCGTGTACAGAATCAACACAAACACTCGCAAAACCGCTTTTTGGATGCTAACGTACATCCTTCATAACCCATCATATATCGAACAGATCCGAAAGGAGACGGCGCCTGCGTTTGAGGGAAAGAAGCTGGTTGATCTCGAGTTTCTTCACAATGAATGCCCGCTGCTAGAGTCTTGTTGGTTCGAAACACTACGTATGGCTTCTAACGCAGCATCTGTTCGTCAGGTCAACAAGGATACTGTCATTGGAGGCAAGGTGTTACGCAAGGGGAACCGTATCAGTAAGGGACATCTCATTGTGGCTTGTTTGTTTCATTTTTTGGTTCCAGTTTCAATTATTACCTCTGAGGGATAATTCTCTCCCTGACTATCCCACAAGCTCACTAATCACAATCCAGTGATTCCATATCGTCTACTCCACTTCGACGAATCCGTATACGGTGACGACGTGTACACCTTCAAGCCCGAACGCTTCGCAGGCGCGGCCTCCGACAAACTGACGCGTGGCGACAGCTGGAGACCTTTTGGCGGCGGAAAAACCATGTGCAGCGGACGGCACGTAGCCAAGCGGGCCACTCTCATGTTTTTGGCTATGGTGCTCCGCAACTTCGAGGTCGAAATCGTGGGAGAGAAGAAGATGCCCGTGCCTGACTTGGGTAGGCCGGTACTGGGTATTATGGCTGTTAAGGATGATGAGGATTATACTGTTAAGATCTCGGAACGAATAATTGCTTGAGTAGCATCTGGGCCATTGATGCGCGATTGCTTTTTGGTTAATTAGCTAGCATGAAATATCGTTAAATACAATTTCCCAGGAAACCATACCATATAACAACGAGTAGAAATCCAGAGTAAGTTAGAATTCATTATAATTCATTATTGATTTGAAGAGATAGAACAGTAATAGTCTTCAGTTTAAAATTCAGTTTTGAAATTGAAAATAATACAATAAATGCATAAATTCAATCACGATGAGTATTAAAACCGATCGTTTTTGTTGTTGTTGTTGTTGCTTTAATCAGATTTATATAATGTCTTTAGCGCTCGCTGCACATCAAATCGTTCATTGGTGCATTGGTTTAGTGGTATAATACTTGCTTAGGGTTCTGTCTTCTCGAAGACATACAACCAACTGTAAGTGGTCCCCGGTTCGATCCCGGGATGCGCCCCAATCTTTTGCAACGTTTCCTCTCGTATTCAGTGAGGTTATACATTTTTCTGTCAGAGAGATGCAATTTTTTATTCGATAGTGCCAAGAGAAAACATGTATAATCATACGAAAGTTCAAATTTTTTTTGGAAAATAGATAAATTTTACAAGAAGTCAACCCCACTCCATATCAATCCACCCCACCATATCTCTCAACCTTTCATACATCTATTTCTCCAAGACTCATACCCGACTAGCAAACTCAAAGAGCACATATCCCATACTGGAAACAAAGCAATACAGTCTGTATCTAGGCCACACACATCACCCACCCCCTAGTTACCGAACACCTCCGGGTACTCCTTAAACTCACCCACCCATTTGAAATTCGCAAAAGTACCCGGAGCCGAAGGAGCCGCATTCTGAATCGACTCCGCCGTCGCCTTAACCCCATTCAAGGACGCAATCGGAATCTCACTACCCTCTTTCTGCACTCTCCACTCGAGGTTCTCGGTAAGATATGAGATGATGGTATTTTCTTCGAGGTTGGCAAGTGCGCCTTCGGAATGTTTCTTGAGAAGAGCATCGCTGAGATGGACGTTGCTTGTTGCGACGATGTCTGTGGGATGGGGTTAGTTGGGTGGATTGGAGAAAGAGGGAGGAGGAATAACGTACCGACTGTGGTATCCAGTCGGTTACCCAAGGTGGCGTGCATGCCAACGTACTTGGGATCCTTGGCCCAGTCCGCGGGTGCGGCATCGGTCTTTCCGAGGAATACACCGACGGAATAAGTCCCGTTGATAGCCGTCCACGGTAGCTCGACCTTGACGAGGTAATCGCGCGCCAGTGTGTTGTTGGAAGCTTGTCGTTTCTGGTTACCGAACGGAGAAGAACCAGCGTACAGGGCTGCGATGGAGGCTTTGAGAGTGTCGTTTGAGGGCTTGTTGATGAGTTCGGGGTAGCTGTAACCCAAGGTATTGGTGTTGCGGACGTCGGAGGAGGAGAAGAAAGTGCCCTTGGTGTCCTTGTGGAAAGGGGTTAATGCTGGGGCGATGTTAGTGATTGTGCTATGGGAGGGAATGATGGGGGTCTTACGTGAGCTTTTGGTTTGAGTGGAGCCGGATGCGATGGTGAATGTTCCTCCTCCTTGAACTGTTGGGTCCACATACGTGTCTGGGTAAATGGCTTGCCAGAGTGCTAACATCCTATCGATGTTTGCGTGGTGGAACCAGAAGATGGGATCGAAAGCGGCGACTGGAACCGAGGTCCTGGGCTTTAAGTCAGTGAAAGAACGACCGGTAGTTGTCAGATGAGGGGTTCAGTAATTCATAGGCCAACACCATTCCTCGGTTTTGTACGGGGTTACCATTGTTAAAACAAGGGTTGAAGGATCAGATATCGACTATCTGTATAAAAAGATGATTGGGGCTGGTATACGTGGTCCGAACAACCAAGTGATCGACGATGAGATGATGAAATGACTTACATGTGACCAGCGAAGTTGAAACCCCCAGTAACGACATGCACGGTATCGTGAATCGATTCTACTTAATCAGCATCGTCCTTGCTAACAAGTAGATTATTCCGGCTCACTTACCAAGATTTCCGAATCCAGCTGAACCAGAGCCCTCATTACTGAACGTGTTATATCGCTAGATAAACTGTTTAGTCGACGTAGGCACAAACCGTAATACAAAATTTGCAACACTAACCTGGTAGTTTGAGAAGAGAGTCATGAGTTGAGTCCTGAAATTGGGTTGATTGGCTTCCAATTGTAATTCTGCTTGATCGTTCTGACTAGTAGCAGCAGGATCATATGAGGTGGGCCAACGCAGCGTCCTGTCCCAGCTGCTGAAGGGCGTGGTGTTCTACAACAACATTAGACCTTCCATTGTAGTTCACGAGTGAGGATAGAGCTACCTGTAAATCGCCCGGAACCAATGGATGGAACTTGTACGAGGCCAATGGATTAGGGACAGTTGCCTGAGTACCGTTCGGGAATGTGACGGAAGCTGTTGGGTTGCTCAAAACGCTAGGTAAGATCCCTCCGCTTGTGGGATTCATGGCCCAATCCCAATATGGAATTCTGAGTTTCAGGGACGCCGCGCGATATTGTTGCCCAACGCTGTTGTTTGGGAAACTAGCGGCGATTGCAACGCCCGCTTTGTGGATCTCTTGCTCAAAGACAGCAAGGTATGGTCTGTGCCATGGACCAAAGAGATTGGACCCGTGAGTGCAGTAACCGTTGAAGCCAGAGCCTTTGACGCCGTCCCATGGAATGAGAGGGTAGCCATGGATACCTGATTCTCGTTAACATAATGTATGCTACTGACACGAGGAAGAAAGTGAATAAGTGACTAGTGAGCATTGAATATCATGTCTGCATGATGCTTATCATCACAGAATCTCAGAATGTTATATAACCCTGTGTATGAACTTCACCATTAGGAAGTGGGGGATTATCTTCACATACCTGCGATTTGATAGTAGGAGTTGATCTTGCTTTGATCGATTGCCTGGTAATCGATCATAGCTAGAAGAAACAGGTTGAACTGAATGGGGTCGGCAGCAAGCTGGCGAATCTCTAGACGGGCTTGTACACCGTTGTCCTGAACACCTGTGATGGCGTATGTAGTTGCTCTGGTATCCAAGGGAGAGCCCATGGTGGAGCTAGCCAAGGAGAGAGCCAGGAGGCTCTTGAGGAGACTGGGAGCCATGAAAAACGAATGTATAGAAAAGTGACAGTATACTGGAGGACTTCTGTTCCTGATTGAAATGTCTGAAGCTGATGTCAGTGTTGATTCTCATTTCCAATATTGGAATTGAACTCACTCTTATATCTTCGAAAGAAGAAAGCCTGTCATTGTGGAGATATCATTCCCGTTACACATACATATCGAAAAAGCCATGAGCCCCATGTTTAGAAACGTAAACTCTCAAGGCTTGCCCTTCTCTGTGCCTCTTTCATGCACCTCAAGATGGAGTCAGACTCGTATTTTCACTCCCCAATGAGTAATAATGATCACCACCACCAGATGAAAAGACATGAGCCTTTTCCCAAGTTAAGACGAAGGGCGCTCACGTAAAAAAAGCCTTGCTTTCCCGTAGGTGAACTCTAATGCGATAACTCTCCCTCTAGCACCTCGGATCTAGTTTGAGCCAACAAAAGCATTCACATCCACGCCCGGGAACACAACAGGAAGCATTTTTTGTGTTCATGAATCGCTGAACTCAACGCCATGTGGCTACAACGCTTGAGCTTATTCGACTAATTGTCAGGCATCTCTCATTTTTCGACCGTATTCTGCAGTCTCCTGTCATTGGCGCTCGGGCGACCCAAGAGACTGGCTAGACAAGAGAAATGGCTCTTGGCAAGAGCTGATGCCAGGAACGGTGTCAAAATGTGGTAGACGAGCCGTTTTCTTATTCGTCTCTCTTTCTCCTATCCTTGGCTGCGCAGTTTTCGCAGCTGAAAACACGATGGGCGTTAGCATTTATGCAAGCCTAGGTGACTGAATATAGGTTCGCCTAGAACGCATGTAACAAAGATGTGGATTACGCGAGGATTCCCCAAAGCTCGTCCCGAATCTCACCCCCAGGTGCTGAACAACCCAGTCGGGCTCGATTCCGTGGCTTGCTCGTCGGGAAATGAGATGATTCTTCGAACGGTTTTTTCACGAATCGGAATGACTGCATGATGGTTTCATGCACGAAGGATCTAAATCGGTAAGCCGCCTGTTCGTATTGCAGTTCGGATGACGAGCCGTGGGCTCGGCATGCGCTGCGAGGAGCTAAGTGACTCCAGCTTTGAATCCTGCATACTCGAGATGCTTTATGTCGTGGGCTGCGGCTGTATCAGGTGATCTATGTGATGATCTGGATGTATTTGTTTGCAAAGGATGACATTCACATGACAAAATATACCAAGTACATAGGTCGGAACGACTTGGCATCGGGACGTTTACATAATTTCCGATCATCTCACACGAGTATACGAATGACATTCCGACATCCGATGTCGACGCAGACATTCAATAGATCGTGAAAGAATTGCGCTGTACCACTACATATGCGAGAAAGTAAGTGCATATCTCCAATATTTGCTATCACCGACTTCTAAGGTGCATGATCTACCAATTTCTACTCAAATATGGTGATGTGGCTTGGCTTACGGTACATGACCGATACGTGCAATACCAGCATTACAATTACGTACCGTGCGACGTACTAAAAATGAAGGAGGGCACAATCATCTTCTTGGTGAGATTTTAATGTCGATTGGCATACAAGGCTACTGCTACCATTGTTCTGCAGTCCGTGTTCGTGAGACGACATGCAGGCTCCCAGGAAAACATGTTTTGTGCATGTGTGGACGAGCAACTCACGTTGCAATCTTGAGGTACGAAGAGTTGCATCCTGAGCCAATCATTTTCCTCGGTCAAAGCTCATCAATTGATTTCCAACTGCGATTTTCTTAGCATGATAATAGGAGTCTAGATTTTTTCAGGCATTCTAGGGACGATTCATATCCTGGTAGCCGCCCTAGTTTGTGCTCAGATTCCGTAGAGACTGGTGATAGATTGAGTTGTATCAGGCATGAGTATAAGACGAGTGGCAGTCTACTGATATGCCTGTCTTTGGCGCAAAGCTTGTTTTCATACCTATATCGTTGAAGAAAAGCCAATCTGCCCACCGTCACAATTCTGCAAGTTAATTTGTATGTGTCAGTGGTTGATTTACATTTTCCGATTGATCGCAAGCTACTTTAATCCAATAAATACAACTCTGTCGTCCAGAGATGTAAGACCAGAGATATCTGCGCGTGCTGATATATGAGAAGCTAGTTTCGCTGCTCAAATCCATCATCGAAATCATCCCTCTAAAACTCCGAAGCCCTGCTGGATCATGTCCTCATTCACTCCGTCTCGAATGAATGGATTATCACCTCCATCTAAGAATCTTGCAAAGTCCTCTTTTATCCATAACTTTCGATTGGACTCCACAATCTCAGCCATGGCAACTTCGGGGTGATGGCTTCTCCATTGTAGATCATCTCTCAGCCTTGGGAGAAACTCAGCCCATGTTTCCTCAGTCAAAGCTAGGTCGATGAACTCAAGAGACTTGACAGTCGAAGGCAACCTCTTGAGGAAGTCAAGGAATTCTTCTGATCTAAGCAGGAAGGATGAAAGTGTAAGGTGCCGTAAATTTGGCCAGTGCTCGGTTGGGATAAGTTTAAGAATATCAGCACGGCCTTCAAGCCCGTTCAGAAGTGCACTGCGCTTGACAATGTAAGCAGGAGCACTTGAATGGATAGAAAAGTGTTCCAATGAAGTAGCTTTCGACAAAGCCCTTTTTAGATGTCCAGTTAATAAAGCTGCCAGCCCTGCAGCTTCTCGAAGGTGTGACACATTGATAGCAAGATCCAAACGCTTCAATCCACGTCCACATATGGTCTCGAAGTTCTTAAAGTCTTCTGATTCTGTGTTAAAAAACTGAAATGCAATACCGGTCTGTTGATGACTAACATCAATGATTAGTTCTGAGATGCGTCGATCATGATTAGCTAGCACGTCTAAAACAACGCAGAATCCACGCCATTTGCATCTCATTTTAACCCATGGCACATATAGTATGTGGCCATAAACGCTGTGGCCCCACGGCCATCGAATAGGATACTCGAAGTTCGGAGGAAAAGACCTAATCATCGGAGAGGGATATCGTAGAGGATAAATTGGCCTTCCGTGCGCATGCGCTTCACTGGTGACTGTTATGCTCCTTAGGGACGAGAAGGCAGACAATCCCTCTCGAAAAGCCTCGATATCCAGGCCGACCTTGATTACATCTTCCTGATCCTCAAACAATTGCCTGTAAATAGCAAATTCTTCATGCGGGTCCATTCGCAATTCTGCCAGTTCCTCTTCGGTCCATTCCGCATTCTCATCTTCCTCCAAATCCAGAAATCTCGCATCGTCCCATATTATTTCTTTCACTTGGTGTCGGAAATAACTATGCCTGGCAACGGCACGGAACACCTCGATGTTCCTATAATTTGGCGAAATAAACACCCGTTCGATTCGCAACTTGCTGTTCGCTGCCATGCGCCGGTTCGTAAGGCGTACGTTTTTCACATCTCTGTTCGGCAAGAGGGATATGATAAGATGCAAGATTTCATCCGGAAACTTGAGAATGAGCATATCACGGGTTGCACTTGGATTATTGCAATAATACTGCTCGATGTCTTCCAACTTTACAACCTAGGATTTTTCGTTGAGTATCATGTTGTTGTGTACAAGTAGGGGATTGATTTTGTACAACGAAAAAAAGAGCAGGGTGAGGTTTTGTTGACCGCCACATGCCGAGCCACACAACGTGCTCCCCCCCCCCCACCCCACACACCAAGCCTGAGACATTCAAAGACTTTCCCACACAGACGTGCTGTAATACTTAGACTGGAGCCCTAAAAGGTCGTCCTGAAGAGCTGGATTCCTAAAACGATAATGGACCAGTGAAATATCATTGGCTACTGTAAATTCCGCAAGAACTCTAAGCTATTAGAAAAGATAACTTAGGAAGAGAGGGTAAGATTTTAGATAACATCCATCATTTGGTACCGCGCGCTAGAAACTGTCGCAGAAATAAACATCAGGTGCTCTTGGCTTCAGGAAATTTCGACATGAGGGCTTCATAAGTATTATTGGAGAGAAGTGATGGGTAGTGCAAGTGCATTCAATGAATTCAAATGGTTTCACAATGTCAAAAACAGTTCTGAGCACTATCAATCGACTGGATTTATGAGTAGTAACAACATGGTTAAGCACTACTAAAAAGTGAAAGAGGAGGTTTAAGCTACTTAGCTATGCAAATAAGAGTGTATCATAATAGAGTATTCCTTACATTAACCTGGAGCCATCCTATATGTTGATTTTCCATGGCAAACAACAAAGGATCAAGTCCAATATTCTTCAGAGCGCCGTGGGCCGCATTTGTCACAACAAAGAAACAATGCGAATAGGAGCCAGGAATTGCAGACTCAAATAAAGTAGAAGGAATAAAAACATGCTGCATCAACATTTCTAGAACAAACTTATAGCTCAGGAAAGTAGCATTCCTTCTGCCTTTGAACGGTAGAGCTTGTACCAGTAAATTGTCGGGATGACCACCAAACTGAAGCTGCGTCCATGGGACCCGGAGCCCTACCAAGCATATGAGAATGACGATCAAGATCGTGGTATTTCCGAAGGCGTTCGATCTAGACAAACTTCGAGGTTTTCAATTCTCGACCTTGATGTCCCTGGTCAACAGGGCCAATATACTCGAAATGCTGCTGCGCCTAGTCGCTTTGAAATAGGAGACGGCGACGAAGATGAAGATGAAGATGATCTATATGTGGCGTCATTACCTCAAAGACATGGATCGCTTCAGCGACCACATCGACAAAAGCCTAAACTCACCGTCTTCGAACCTGCTGCATTTCCCCCAATCGATAGCGAAAGCGCGGTTGAACAAAGTTTGGATATGAGACCTGTGGCTTCTTCGTCATCGGCATCTTCAGTCTCATCATTACCAGAATCGAGGTCTCCATCCGCTGCCGTACACAAAAGGCAGGCGGAACGCACGACGATGCCTGGGCGGAATACTGCAAAGTTGAACTCCAATACGTCGAAAGGCCCCCAGGCTAGAAACACGAGAGGTCGTTCTACCAGGCCAGCGAAAGGAATTCGATTCCATTATGTCTCCGATCTACATCTGGAGCTCGACGAAGATGGCTACGAAAGTTGGGATTTCATCGCGACAGCTCAATATCTTATACTTGCCGGAGATAATGGAAGCTTGCATCCTGCTCATATAGAGCGATATCGTGGATTCTTAATCCGAATGTGCCAAAAGCCAATTATCCGCTCTGTGTTCTGGATTGCTGGCAATCACGAGTTCAGCCACAGTCCAGACAATGAACCAGGTGTTGGCTGGCGGGATGGAGTAAAAATTGCAAGACATATGGCAACAGATCCTGCGATGGGCGGAAAGTTGAGATATCTAGACAACGATAGAACTTTTGTTAGAGAGGGAGGTGTAAAGGTTGTCATCCTAGCAGCCACGTTGTGGACTGTGATCCCTGATGGGCATGTATGGGATGACAAAACACAAAACACCAATCGTCGAAATGTGAACCATGCTGATTCAGTAATGTTTCTGAAAAAGCAGTTCGCAAGAATACGCAGCGATGAGAGGGAAGTGGACTCGCATATTCTCATCATAACGCATCATGCGCCGTCGAAAAGTGGGACACTGGATCCAATCTTAACTGCACAAGAGCCAGATGACGATGTCGGATATCGTTATGCGACGGACCTTCTGAATGGTATCAGACAGCCAAGAAGGAACGGATATGACCATTCTTCGGTCAAGACTCAATACCCGCAGCTGGATAATCGAGACGTTTGGATCCATGGTCATACCCATTGGATGTCGGCTTTCGGACAAGTGAGAGCCAATGGGGTTAGGCTTTTGAGCAACCAACGCGGTTATGAACAGGAGAGAGGAGCATCTGGCCGAGATCGATTTGCGTTCGATGCGAGTAAAACTGTGGAGATATAACCTTAGTGGGGATTTCAACGGTCAGGGGGATAAGGAATTTCAGAGAACTGAAACCATTTGCTTTCCAAGGCGCCTCTTAAGTCTTGTCGTATTATTGTTAAGGAGAGTAGATGTCAGTAATCAATTCATCCAGTTGTGTTTAGAATGGAACGCACAGTAGTCATGTTAGCATCCTGGAGAGGATCTAAATGAAATCAATGGCAGATTCGGGTCTGTCTCGAGCTCCATAGTGAAGGATGAGAACTAGACGCCAGGCGTCTAGTTCTGCTATTTGGTGACTCGTCCAGGTCCATAATGAATGCTGGTTGACAAAGACCGAAGAGCGCCAGCTCTGGAGATTAATTGCCCCGCTGTGGCTCGTGCTCGAGGCCACAGATTTGATTTCAGCTACATAAGGTTAACTAGCCACTAAGCTTACGGCAATATCTGTACAACGCAAGGAGCGACAGGAGGGTGTCAGAAATGTCAGAAATGTCAGAAAATTGGTCTGTGCTTGGCTTTATGTAGTATCGGTCGTTTCAAGGGACGACATACTACACCCATGACTGCGGAAACGAAGACAACAACAGACCAAACATAGCTGTTAGTTCTTCGATTGTAGGTCGCCATGGAAGGATGCAAGTCACCAATGAACTCTACTTGGAAACCATATCTCAAATCATCCAAGGATGATTGGACGAGCATGATGGAGCCGAACGAGCGAAAGCGGATCCAGAACAGATTATCGCAACGAGCAAGAAGTGCGTTGAGTCGTTGATTACACAACTTGGGCGTTTGAGTATTCTGACACACCGCATTAGGGTCGAGACTTAATAATGGGCGAAAGAAGGGAAACTCAACGCCAAGTTCACCTCAAATCGAACCCTCCACGGATCTAAACACCCGGGATGGAGCACAGCCTATGGCGTCGCTACAATTACAGTCTTCAGACTCAGTCATTCCATGTACAAGCAGTCAGACAATGGCAGACCAGGGCCCGGTACCCCTAGATCCTGCTCTAGAAAACCATTTTATGTTTATGCATGATATGACTTCCTGGGCAGCCTTCATACGTATTGCCGAAGTGCTCGAGATTGCTTGTGGGCAGAGTTCAGGTTTTAATATCTGTGCTTCGAAATCTAATCTACCCCCATCCCTTGTTCCAACCTCGCAGCAGCAAGTTGTTCCGCACAAGCCGTATGTCGATATGCTGCCCTGGCCGTCTATGCGAGATCGGCTTCTGAATTCGCAATCTGCCATCAATGAGCTTGAATTCGTGCAGGATATGTCGATGGGTAAGATCAAAGTATGGGGTTCTATGCCTTGGGATCCAATGGCGTGGGAATCCAGTCCGGAATTTTTCAAGAAGTGGTGGTTTTTGGTGGATGAAGGAATGCTTCGTGCTTCGAACCTTTGGAGGGGTCAGAGAGGGGAAGCAGCTTTGACCATAACCTTGATATGACAGTAAGTCAAGTGTCATCCGTCCCGCTTCTGGGATGACATTCTGACAAGAAATCCTTTTAGCTTACCATTGAGTCTCGCATCTTGTTCTTTCCATTTTCTATAAGAACTTAGGATAAATTTAATGCACTCGACATCCATTGATTCACTGCTTTTTCAACCCTCAAGCACCGTCACATTCTCCTAGAGTACAATCCATCACTCACTACAAACTCTCAAAATGGGAGGGGCTTTCACTCAACTATTTCCACCAAAGCCAACTTTTACAGAGAAGAATATACCTTCTCTCGTCAGCAAAGTGTTTATCGTCACAGGTGGGAATTCAGGCGTTGGTCTAGAACTTGTCAAGATACTATACTCTCATGGCGGCACTGTCTACATTGCAAGTCGTTCTGCTACTAGGATCGACGCCGCAATAACTACGATAAAATCTATCTTTCCAAAAAGCTCTGGACATTTGAAAAGCCTTCGCGTCGATCTCAGCGACCTCAGAACTATATCAGCGTGCGCCTCCACATTTCTCGCTCAGGAATCCCGACTTGATGTTCTCTGGAACAATGCAGGTATCGCCCAGGTTCCTGCTGGTAGTCTAACCACACAAGGTTACGAAGCTCACATGGGCGTCAACTGTCTTGGGCCATTACTCCTAACAAAACTTCTGCTTCCAATTCTTCTACATACCGCAAAGGCCTCGCCCACCGCTAGCGTGCGTGTAGTATTTACATCCTCCAGTATCGTGGACCTAGCTAGACCTCCGGGCGGATTGTTGCTCTCTGAGCGTATCTCTGGCAACTTTTCCAAAGACAAAGGCTACAACTACAGTTCGTCGAAAGCAGGAAATTGGCTGCTAGCCTCTGAATTTGACGAGCGCACTCGCAACGAAGGACTCGCTTGTGTGACACAGAATGTTGGCCAATGCAGAACTGATAGCTGGAACAAGATCCCCTTAATAAAATGGCTATGTTCGCCTGTGCTGCATGACCCTATCATGGGCGCCTATACGGAGCTGTGGGCTGGATTAAGTCCGGATGTCAAGTGTGAGGATGGTGGGAAATGTGCTTTGCCATGGGGGAGATGGCATACAGATCCAAGGAAGGATATACTGCAGAGCATGAAGTCGAAAGAGGAAGGAGGTACTGGTCTTTCAGCTGAGTTCTGGGATTGGTGTGAGCAGCAAACTGAGGCGTTTGCAGCGATGTAATTGGGTTGCTTACGCAGATGGAGTTCCAAATTGTGTGCAGCATTGGGATTTTTTTATGATTGCTACCTTAGATGATAACTTATATTTCTATTATGTCTTTAACTTAGAGCAGATTTCACTTATATTATGGTCTTCGCAATGCCGCCATGTCGCAAATCTGTACAAGGAAGGGCATGGGCGGTAACCAATAAACAGGAAAGTATTTATGCAAGCGATAAAAATTTATGTTGCATTTATGCACTTCTATGCATGGCAGAATCTAAGGCGGTCGGTACACAAATAGCAGTCATTGCGCCCCTCCAATTTATTATCCACTGACCTTTTTATGTCCAACGCATACCTACCCCCTATGGTACGTCCCAAGATAAATATCAGGTAATAAAAGTGTCAAGAATTTCATCTCGCATTTTGGTTTGCACAGTGAATATTTGAGACTTATCCATACGAGCGCCTCTCCACATTTCTTGGAATCAAAAAACCCTCCTCTTTCGCACCTCGCTCCACCTTCTTGTCTATCTCTCCATCCATCCATCCCCTCCTTAACTCACGTACCTGCTTCTCCTCTTCCACCCATCCCGAAAAAGCCACAATCACACAATCATGGATGCCAAAATCCTCGAGGCTTCCAACAAGCACCCCAAGCCCGCAGACCGCGTCTTCCAATATGGAACTGCGGGGTTCCGAATGAAGGCCAACCTCCTCGACTCAGTCGTCTTTCGTGTCGGACTTGTCGCCGCTCTTCGATCCCGCAAACTCGGCGGCCAAACCATCGGCGTGATGATCACCGCCTCGCACAATCCGCCCGAAGATAACGGTGTCAAGCTTGTTGATCCCATGGGCGAGATGTTGGAGAACAGCTGGGAGGCATACTCGACCGAATTGGCGAACGCGAAGAACGAGGATGTAGCCGAGGTGTATCATAAGTTGGAGCAGGCGCTGAAGATCAATCCCGAGACACCAGCAAGAGTCATCTATGCGAGGGATACTAGGCCATCGGGCCCGAAGCTTGTTGCTGCGCTGGTAGATGCGCTGGAGGCTACGGGAACGGACTATACGGATTACAAGTTGCTTACAACTCCGCAATTGCATTATTTGACTCGGTGCACGAATACAGAGGGTACTCCGCAGGCTTATGGCGATGTTAGTGAGGTGGGATATTACGAGAAGTTGGCAAAGGCATTTGCCAGGGCGATGAAGGGCAAGAAGGCTACGGGGCCTGTTACCGTTGATTGTGCCAATGGTGTTGGAGGACCAAAATTGGCAGAGTTGGTTAAATATCTGCCAAAAGGTGTTGTTGATATTAAGATTGTCAACGATGATGTCGTGAAGGCAGAGTCTCTGAACCATGAGGTAAGTGATTGCTTTTTCCTTCCGTAACTTTACTTCTCATGACACACAACTCTTCAACATACATTACAATACTAACATATCTCAGTGTGGTGCAGATTTCGTCAAGACTAAGCAACGTGCTCCTCCTTCCTCGAAAGCCGGCAACAATGATCGGTGCTGTTCATTGGACGGAGATGCAGACCGATTGATCTACTATTACAATGACCCGGATCATGGATTTAGACTTTTGGATGGAGACAGAATCGCTACCCTGGCAGCGTCTTTCATTGGTGATCTTGCACGAGAAGCCGGACTTGCAGATCAGCTCAACATTGGCGTGGTACAGACCGCATATGCCAATGGTGCCAGTACCAAGTACGTCGAGAAGACATTGAAACTTCCCGTCGTATGCACTCCCACTGGTGTCAAATGGTTGCATCACGCAGCTACCAAATTTGATGTTGGTGTCTACTTTGAGGCTAATGGGCATGGAACTGTTGTGTTCTCTCAACAAGCATTGAAGGCATTTGCTACCAAAGAGCCCGAATCACCAGCTCAAGCCACAGCATTGGAAACTCTCCGTGCTCTGACTGATTTGATCAATCAAACCGTCGGCGATGCTCTCTCCGACATGTTACTTGTTGAGACAATTCTAGCACACAAGTCTTGGACACCAAAAGAATGGGATCTTACCTACATTGATCTCCCCAACCGTCTTGTCCGTGTTGAGGTTGCTGACCGAAACATGTTCAAGACCACTGATGCTGAGCGAAAATTGGTCGAACCACAAGGTACACAAGCACAAATCGATGCATTGGTAGCCAAGTTCAAGGATGGTCGATCTTTCGCCAGAGCAAGTGGTACAGAGGATGCACTTCGCGTGTATGCCGAAGCAGCGACGCGTAGTGAAGCAGATGATCTTGCTTCGAAGGTTGCAGCTTTGTGTAAGATTGAAGGAAGTTTGAAGGGTTGAAAAGACCAGCAGGGTTATGAATACATAGCACATACCTAGTGCATACACGAGATCACGAATGTCAAAAAATGGAGTTGTGAGATGATGATGACTTTATGGGACTACGGTACAGACGGACGAGGAAATTAGAGATGAAGGAACGTATGATAGCATAGCGTTATTACTTTTTCGGAGT
The DNA here is from genome assembly GCA_002946415.1 of Rutstroemia sp. NJR-2017a BVV2. Classification (NCBI taxonomy): domain Eukaryota; kingdom Fungi; phylum Ascomycota; class Leotiomycetes; order Helotiales; family Rutstroemiaceae; genus Rutstroemia; species Rutstroemia sp. NJR-2017a BVV2. The sequence continues at coordinate 2,306,907 of NJPS01000046.1, forward strand.
TTCCTACATTCATGAAATCAAAAGTTTGCTTTACTCATGAAAGCACTTCTTCTTCTTCTTCCAGTGTAAGACATCATGCTCGCGAAGCCCGCGCACTTTAACCCTAGAAGTCATGACCTTCGTCAAGATAAGGCTCAAGTAGAGCACTGTGCCAAGTACTCCTGGCTGTGAAGTTATACTCAAAAATATAACCGACGGCCTCCAAAAAATGACAGTGCTTCGGCTTTTCACATATCTTGGAGTCGAAGATGTTGTCAAGAGTTTCTCTAACGCCCGTTTAGTAGCTCGCCCTGGGGATGGGGATAGCCTTACAGAGAGAGGGCGATCATATTTGGCCAGCAAGCCTCCGTGTCTTGACGGGCACGTACAGAGCACGAGGGAATATGATTCCCACCGCGTGCTTCATGTCAATGTTGTACGGTATTTTCACGTAAAAATGTCAAACTATTTAGCATGTACTTCCCTTCCTACATATATGCCACACGGGTGTGTCTAGCGGCCTACCTACCGGCCTTGCAACACACGCGACACGCTCGGCTAGGCTTAGCCAGGCCGTCGGCCCAAGGATTACCCGAAGAATATTCGGGAGAGCTACGCCGGCCACCCCTCCAAGGATCACCGACTGCTATTGGGCGCGCGCCTAATTCCGGGAGGGACTTGGCAATTTTGCGAACTTCTGGTGAACTGCAGCTTTGGTTGCTGGTGAGTAGAGAATTAAATTATCGTGCTCGGTGGCTTTAAACTCAGGATTTTTACTTGCGTAAATTCGTTCCTGGCCTCGAACTCCAAGTGGCCAGCTCGTAAACATGAGTTACATAAACTGCGCCGTTGCTTAATACGATCGCGATTGTTAACAACAAGCAAAGTTATATAAACCGACTTTCTCATTATTCCACATAGACATTCTCCACACTCAAACACTCCACTCAGAAAGGAATTCATTCGTCTATCCAACGATCCAACTTTCTCATTGTTCCAAAGAGATATTCTCCACACTCAGGCACTCCACTCAGAAAGAAAACCACTTCATCCATCCAAAGATTCAATAAACTCCCCAGTAAACATGCAATTCCCATTTATTCTCGTCCCTGTCCTCCTCTTCTTGGCAACAAACAGCAATGCTTGGATCCAAGACGGCAGTGGAATCTGGGTCGCCAACAACAATTTCACTCAAATCAGAGGCGGTAAGTTTCTCTCCTCCCACCGATCTTCCAGCGATTTGGAACTGACAGATCATCTTTCTTGTAGCCTGGGTGCACGAGTCTTGCTCAGGAAGAAGCGGAAATGAGGCCCCAACCAACATCGTTGCCGAGGGCACAGGATGCGCTTTTTGGATCAACGGTATTGGTCAGATCTTCAACGGAGGTATGTATTCTATTCGATGAGATCCCCCGCATTTCAATTCTCGTATACTTACAAAGATTCCTAGCTTGCCACAATCAGGGAGGCGCGATTCTCTGCATTAATTGCAAGCCTAGTTAAATGGCGATGTACGCACGGGAAGTGGATCTAGACGTTTGGGTTCGGGAACTAGATGTATGGATTATGTACGATTCTTGTGGTTTGATGTCAGAGGAGGAAAATGTTTTGCGTTCAGGGTCGCTTGTTGAGTTATCGTGTATTTTACCTACAGTCGTCGATGTTTTAGAATAGATTTCTTTCCATTTTGAGTATGCTACCGCATTGCAGCAGCACAGTGTTGTGATTATATCATCGCCCAGCTTCACCAGGTCATTGATCAGCCTCCGCTACAACTAATGGGGACTCTGATAGGCCCAATGGAGGTTTCGATAGGTCTATGGGAGATGTAGGCCACTTAGAGGTACCGGGGATACTTGGAACGGAAGTCGGTCACTCATTCTTGAAACCCATTCCCAAGATGTCATAAGCGCCCGAAAGGTGGCTACAACAAGAGAGCACACGACTGTGAGCTTCGAGGCGAGGCGAAGTGTGGCTGCTAAGGATCCTTCCTCATGTCAAGAAGTAGCAGGAACCCACTTTTCATCCCATCCCGGCCGAGTTTCTGACCGCCCGGTAAGGTTATTTCGGAGCAAATACGAGGCCGACCGGATCTCCACCATCCCGACGCAGTAGTCTATCAAAAAGACGTTTTGCGAATCCGAGGTCTGTTTCCCTGCGCGTGTCGTCTGCTGGTTTTGCGGGGTTTATAACCAGCGCCGTGACCAATTGCAACTAATCAAGCTAAGGCGGAACAAGGTTTGTGGCTGATCTGATCGATGGGAATCAGCGAATATCGATGTGGGGGAAGGGGAACGACATGTGGGGTCCTGCAACGACGGCACCATTCCCCTTCCGGACATCGTGCTTGATGATGTCAACATTAGCGATCGTTGATCCTGTCAGGGACGATTGAGTTGCAGGAGAGATCGAGGGTCCCCGAAGTCGTGACGCGCTATATTCGACCCCGATCCCTCTTATCTGTCTTATCAAAATGCCCTGACTTCTCTATGTCGTTGTATGCCTCTTCATTGCTGTTTACATATCAAGATTCACGAATAATTAATGCGTTCTCCAATTCTATTCTCACTCCCAAAATCTGCTCTTCAAGCGTCGAAATTCAATCGTCCACTTCTATACAAGACGTACAAAATGTCTACAGGAATCCCTTCCCAAGCGCCAGTCTCCACTGCGGCAGCGGACTCGATTACTGAGAATCGGGTTGGCGGGTCGGGCACAGGAGTTAGTGCGAGTGAACTCGGTATTGAGAATACAAATATCAGTACGGCTGCTGGCGTTAATCTAAGCGAAAGACAACGACTCGTCGTAGGAAGCGTTCTAGACGTATGTTCACATCTCTCTTCTCCGTCCCACCACACGAGCTTCCCCTGCTTTCCCCACAACACCACAACACCACAACACCCCAACTAACCCGACCCACAGCTCTTCGCCGGCCGCCCCTCCCTCAAAAAACTCTCCCTCTGGTCCGACACCGCCACCTTCGCCGACCCGCTCACCATAGCCGAAGGCCGCAAACAATACGCCGCGCAGTGGTACGGTCTGCAAGCCGCATTCTCGTCGATCGAGCGCATCAAGCACGAGGTGGTGTCGGCGGGAAATCCAATCGAGATGAATCTCAGCACGAAGTATACGGTGAAGGGGATCGGGAAGGAGCAGAGGATCGACAGTGTGGTGAAGATTTGGACGGAGAGGGAGAATGGCGAGGGGAGCATTACGAAGGTGGAGGATAGGTGGAATGGGGAGATTCCTGAGGGGGCAATTGCTAAGGTTAGTTTTTTGGGGAAGGTGTGCAGTTTGAGGTGGTGGGTGTGGTGGGTGGAGAGTTGGGTCTGGTGAGGGTGGAGTTTCGTTTGGTGGACGTGGTGGTGGAGGGTAAGTTCTTGGGGTGGTCTGTTGCAAGTGCATGAGATTATGTGGATTGGGGCTGCGGATGTTTTATGGAAAGGAAAGGGGTGAGATTTGGTTGAATTAACTGCTAACGTGCGTTTTGAAACAGGCGTTCCGGAACTTGAATAGTGTTGTCGTGCCGGCTTTCGTGAGCGTCCCAAAGAATGAGGAAGAGGATACAAAGAAGGGGAACTAGTGGCCGGAGAAGCGTGTACAACTGCTTATTGATAGGGGTGGCGGAAGCGGCGCCAATTGATTCACAGACATTGCGTCTTACAATATCTCATGGTCTTCTTGCATCGCCAGCATAAACCCATTGGCCACATGACGCAATTTAAAACATGAAAGGGAAAATCCCTGTTCCCGCAAATCTCCTTACTTGTGTAGCACTCAAGAGAAGAAGCTTATGCGTGCATATCTACTATCGTACGTTAGTCCGAAATTGTTGTATTGTGTTATTCTGTTTAGCCAGACCTATCCCCCTTTTATCGCAACTTGGCTAGTTGGTCCACTTGTACCCTGTCGCACAAATTGGTACTGTCCCGCACCGTTGAGGCCTGCCGCCCCACTGTACCCACCCCCGCGCCGCATTATTGCAGGCCTAGAGTACGAAGTATCCTAGTAACGTTCTGTAATCCAACTGAACGTCGCAGATTTCGAGTCCATCCAAAACACAAAACTTTACTTCGCAACCCAGAATATCCTCGTGCGCTTTCACACCAGTGTTCCTCCAAAATCAAGATATTTCACACTCTCAGGAATGGAATCTGTTCTAGTCATTGGAGGATGTGGCGCTCTTGGTCATCGTCTTGTCTCTGAATTGCTCCGGCTTGACTCACCGCCACATCATGTGTATGTCTTCGACGTGCGTACTGAAAATAATCGTATCGACACAGTTGAATACTGCAACGTTGATATAACCAGCAAAGATCAGGTCAAGACCACTCTGCAGAGGTTGAGCCCTCTGCCCGCAGTCATCATTCATACCGCCTCGCCTCCGCCTGGGCTGCTGGATTTGGAATTGTATATCAAAGTCAATGTCGAAGGTACAAGGAACCTTCTTGAATGTGCAGAGGTATGTAAAGAATTCTGTAGAACGCGCCGCGTTGGGTGCCCGATGATGAATACTATCATTGCATAACAGTTTTTCAAATGCTTCATGTTTTCGTGGGAAAGGCGGTCATGAGAAAATGCTGACCTTGGAATGAATAGGCCCTCGGTGTTAAAGCCTTTGTCTATACTTCTAGCGCCTCAGTCATCCATGATGCAGTGAGTGACCTAGTCGAAGCAGACGAGACACTTCCTTTGGTCTTCCTGCCTACTCAGCAGGAGATATATTCCCATACCAAGGCCCTTGCTGACAAGCTTGTCCTGGAGAGTAACAACCCGAAGAAAGGCTTCCTTACAGCCTGTATTCGTCCATCCGGTATCTTTGGCGAGAATGAGCCTACAGCTAGATCACTCGCAGAAAATGCCGCAGCAGGAAAACTCAAATACCAGATCGGCAATGGCAGAAATCTCTTCGATTTCACTTATGTAACCAACGTCATTGATGCTCACATCCTCGCTGCACAGGCCTTGCTGCGTCAACACACGGCTCCCGTCTCGGACGAAAGTCTCCGCGTTGATGGGCAAGGCTTTATGATTACCAACGATGAACATATTCTCTTTTGGGACTTTGCTCGCGGAATCGGCAATGCGGCGGGGTATCCCACTCGCACCGAGGATGTAACGAAGATTCCAATGTTTTTGGCCTTGGCTATGGCTATTTTGGCTGAGTGGTGGGTCTGGATTATGTCGTTCGGACGGAAGCAGTCGAGGATGAATCGTGTGGCAATTCGATATAGTTGTATGACGAGAACTTACAAGATTGATAAGGCGAAGCGTGCGTTGGGGTACAGACCGCGCGTTAGCTTGCAAGAAGGTATCAAGCGTGCGGGAAGCTCATTTTTGTTGAACGACCGGAAAGCGGAATAACTTTTCGAAAACGTGTAGGACGGATCTGATTTGGGATCTGGAGTTTGATTGTACCGGAGCGTTTGGTACGATTGAAATAGGGGTTAGTCAGCATTGCGGCAATACTCCGTATATTTTGTGTACTCTCTCCCTCATTGGTGTACGGAATTGCCAAACTTTCTTTATGTCTTAAACCTAGAGGAACTGATAGTAAGATTTCCGGTGCGTATATAATCATGTACATCGAATACCTTTATTGCGTTACTGTTACTCTACGTCTACAAACACCTTGGAAGATTTTCAGGTAGGCTGTCAGAAACAGGTAAAGGAAGCCGTAGATGAATGCCGCGTAAATGCTATATTGTTCCCAAATCGGCAGGTGCACGATACCGAGATCACGAACAGTATGTACCTCATAAGGAGAATGATAGGCTCCACAATGAGCATGTGGAGGGGGCGCGTAAGGTTGCGCTCGATCATGGCCTTCATGTCTACCTCAGTCTCTTCCAACTTTGCGTGAATTGCCCAGTTCTTGGTAGCTTGGCGTAATTTGCTTGCCTTATTGGCCACTATGATTGTCGCATAGGTCTCATATAGGAAGAAGAAATTTGCGACTGCAGGTGCAGAAGCTAGGATCCCAGATAAGTACATCGTCCAGCGCCAGCCAAGATGGCTCGTCACGATGAAGCCCCCAATGAAGGGCGCGACCATGGGTCCTATGAAGACGCATAGTGTGAAGACTGTTACCTGCGTGATGATGTTAGCGCTTCGTGGTTGGAAAGCGAATGGTAGGAGTTTACAGCAAAGCCACGAGTCTTGTTGTCGAACAAGTCTACGAAGACTCCTCCGGCAACAGCCAGCGGGCCAGCACCAAAGAACCCTGCGAAGAAGCGGTTGATCAGGATGCTTTGTAGGTCTTTGGAGACAGCGGTTGCAAAATGAAAAATAGCCGTTCCAAAGGCGCCAACGACGAGTGGCAATCGGCGCCCCTCTGACCTCAGAAAGCGGGCCCCATAGAACCGGTCTGTATTCGGAGTTATGGTTCTGGTCGAAACAGTTGAAGAAAAATACAGTAACCTACCCGAAAGAGAATCCAAGCACGTACAAGGTCACTCCCAACGTGGCCACTTCTGGAGCTACACCATAGTCTCTGGCGATTGTTTGATCACAGGTGAGTAGACCCCACTGGCGAATGTGGTGACGAACGTAGTGTTACTCAAAACTGCCATTATGATAATTCTATATCTGTAAGCTCTCCACTTCCTGCTATGATTATGGCAAAACTTAATTAGTAGACATAGGCCAGTTCTGTGAATCTGTTGAGTCATGTGGCCCATCAAACTCGACGACATACTCTGACGATTCTCCAGGAGGATCCGGAGGATAAGCCTTTCCTCGTCCCATTTTCGACAGAGATAACATTGCTTTGGTCATCCTTTGGCTTGAGACCAAGGAGACGGCTGTGTTGGCTTTCGTGAGATTTCTTCCAGGCCAAGACACGATCGATGCGGGCCTGCCCAATGTCTGTCTCTTCCCTCGGTACTGAAGGAACCTCTGAGGCATTGGCTCTGTCAATGGGTTCCTGTAACTCTTGGTCTGAGCGACCTTTGCCATTGGGCACACTTCTGTCTGTGTCTTTTTCCCTCATGATTGTTTAAAAATCGAGTTTGGTCCGGCCAATGTTGTTTGTTGATTCCCCGGGGTCGGATTGGTACTGAAATAATCCCTAGAAACTAAATCAACTTGAGGCCAGGCATGATGCGTTTGGTGAACAAATTCATATCGAGAACAGCGTGTGATTCTAGGACGGCGAAATATTCTCAATAGAGCGATTTGGCGAACAAACAGAGAGAACTTGAAATGCACGTCTGACAAACTACAAGTCTCATTAGTCTGCTGATGAATCACCAAAATCAGGTAAATTACAATCCATGCTTACCTTACTAAATGACAATACTCTCACAAGTTTCCTGTACCCTACAGAAACCATTAAAGCCTGGTGAGCTATCAAGGTTGCTTGGTAATGCTGCATTGCTGGAACAGTCACGATGGCCAATGCACCACTAGTCCGCAAACATCAGCCCCTTATCCGTAGTTGCATCCGTCACGAAAGTTGAGGTGATTATTTTGTTGCTTATTAAGGGTGTGAATTAATGATCGAGCTTCAAACATTCAGGTCAGGACAGCTTCTTTTTTCTGGCAGAATCCGCCGAGGTTTAGTCAGATAAAGGCAAGCTCTGAGACCAGTCTCTCTCGAAAAATAATGATTAGGAATTTAGTGTATCAGTAGAATGAGTAAACTAACCGGACCTGTCTCCAGCTTGTATAAGGTCCTCCAGCAATCACGTTTATTTATGATTGAACAAGTTTTGTCTACTTTTCGATCTACGTTTAACCCCTTATCCGCGACTGATCTGACATTCCACAGCTATTCATTCAGTTATGTATTCGCAAACACTCGCGGAACGACAGATGCAGATCTCGATCTGGAAACCAAACTTGCAGCAATCGCAGATATTGCAGCAGTTGCAAAGCAATTCAACAAACCTCTCACAGTCGACATTCAGGATGGGTGCGGAGATTCTCTGGAGATGGCAATCACTGCATTGATCGACTTCGGGGTCGTGGGCGTGAATCTGGAGGACTGCGGCAAAGATGGAAAGTTGTATTCGATTGAGACAGCTGTGGAGAGGATCAAAAGAACATTACTGGTTGCAAAGAACAAGCGTGTTCCAGATTTCGTTGTCAATGCTCGTTGCGATATATTGGTTCAAGGGGGCAAGCTTGATGAGGTCCTTGACCGTGTAAAGCAGTACCTTGCCGCTGGTGCAACAACGGTGTTTGTATGGGGTGGATCAAGTCGTGGAGTTAGCTCCTAGGAGATTTTAATGATGGTCAAGCAGTTTGATGGCCGCCTCAATGTCTTACTCGATGGAAAGCCGGATGCATTAACTATCCCGCAGATAAGAGAGCTTGGTGTTGCGAGGATCAGTATCGGGCCTGCTCTTCAGGTCAAGGCGATGAAAACGTTGATACAAGAGGCAGAAAAACTTTTGACTGCTTAATTTAGATAGTTGATTTCTCAAATTCTACTTCTCAACCATGAATCAAATGGTTAAATAGTCGAGCGGAGATCTTTGGGTGCGGACTCAAGGCCTAGCGGAATTCTCAAGTATACTAGTACATATCATCTAGTATATGCCCTCCAAGTTGCCAAAATTAGCAGTATCTCAATAGAAACTATATTTTTCAGTATTATAGAATCCAATTATGATTACGGGAACATATCCTCAGCAATCAATACGTCTCACTGTAGGACTGAGGGAAGCGTATGACGAAGACTGATACTACTATTCCAATCACTGATCAAGCTTATTAATAACCTCGAGATAATGCCCTGTCTCTCTGTGAGCGAACCATTTATTATATACATACGGCTCTCATCCGCTCTAATTAGCTTACATGCAATCGTCCATCTCTTGGCTAGATTTCCAATGATGGCTTTGAGTTTATCCAGGCGTTGCTTGTAGACTATATGGCCGCTCTGTGTCCATAGTCGATGATAGACCATCGCTGCTTGACATAGAGAATGAGGAAGATAAGGCGAGAATACATCTGAAGGGTAGTTCCCCTCCCGGTCAGCATATGCTGCCGCCGCAAAGTTCAGAGCTCCAAATGCCGTTTCTTCGATAGACTGTTGAACACGGTGTCTCTCGAACGCATTATCTGGGTTTCGGCTCAACATGTATTCGTAGAGTATAAAGAGCGAGCTGTATTTATCAGACAATAACCAAGTGTGCTGGGCCATAACACCGCATACCTATTACACATTCCATACGCTCCGCAGTACTTGCCAATTTTCAGCTCCTCGTTGGAGAGAAGGGGGAGATACGCTCTTAGCGTGCGCTCAAGCTGAACAGCCTCTTCAGTATTGAATCGGGGATCTAGTACTGGGTCGAACACGTGCTGTACAACATGTCCTGCAAGATGCGAAATCTGACACTCTCGGGCCAATTGCCCCACGGTGATGTTGAAGGGTGTATCTAGAGATGGGGCAGCATCAATGAAACCTTGTAGATCCGCGTGACTGGAACTCTCTGACCAGAGCAGGTCCTCAATTGGTAACGGCTCTGTTCTCTCCGGATCGCCTGTTACGAAAAATGTATCTTTGTTACACAGATTAATAAACCGGTCAATGAGGACTATTGCCCATCATGTTCTCTTTTCCTCCTCCAAAGCCAGCCTATTAGATTCGGCGTTGAGATTGCGCCATGGTTTTTTATGAAGACCAAGTCCACAGGCTTTCCAAAAACCAGCAATCGCTTTTTCGTCTCGCAGAAGACTCTCGACCCGTCCGAGCTAGCACTGGACGAAAGCACCTGACGCTCACTAATCTGCCAATGCTTTTCCACCATGATTTCCTTGAGCTTTCGGATTATCGCATTACGTCCTCTGGCGGGGTGGTCGTGTTCGCGCATGTTTTTGAGGTACGCTTTGCCCTCAGAAGTGAAGAAGTGGCCGACTTTTTCGAATTCTGCAATAGATAAAGAAGGACACAAGTTTTGGATAGTAGTATATGGGTCGGACAGCTTGCTTTCTAGATCGCAGGATGTCATGGGGATATATTAGAGTGTGCTTCAAGAGAATCCGGGAATTATGATAGAAAATATAAGATATACTCGGTACTTATATTACATTCTTATATCTAATCATAAACCAAAGACTAGTTATCATTTCTAGAACTAAAATGGTTGTTAGATATTGGCCAAAGACACAGCTTGTGATTACGATTTACAAATTCAAGCTATGTAACCTTGTCAGTGTGCTAGATCAGGCTCACTCTAATCCATCTACTTAGAAGTCCGGATAGGTGCAGTTGTATCGACAGAGAAAAAGACAGCTTCACCCATTTGCATCTTCGCGTTGAGCTTTTGGCAAAGGGGCTGTGATTAGCATTGAAGGAATGGCCCGTCATTGGAGAGAGCACAGTAGAGCATTTCGGTACTCTTTTGCGAAAATTTAAGTCAATGTCGAATGGTAGAAAGCCACATGCAAGTATAGATTATCAATCTTACTAGTCAAAGAGATGGATAAGTTAAGCTTTAAGCTGTGCATGCGGACCAGCCTTATGCCCTGTCCGCACAGGTATGAACAGTTTAAGTTACGGAACGTATCGCGGGGAGAAAAGTAGTGTTTTTCTGCAAGCTTTCACCAAAGTGAAGTCGCTGCCCAACAATGAAAAGCCCCAAATACAAGGATAAATGACTAATGTTGCTGTGCATGCGGACAACGTAGCCCCTGTCCGCATGTTAGCCTGAAATAATTCGTCATCCTTGTCTCGGAAGCGTTTAGTTCTTGTTCCTGCCTTATGTCCTAGTCGCTGTATGTCTAAGCAATATTGTTTTCTCGATAGACAGAATACTCAGTTGGAGAACCTCAACGTATGACAGGATGTAGAGCTGAACTCTTCAATGTTGATCCACGTTCACTCATCTATTCTTCACATTTTTCTATGCACTTAGTAAGTGTTGTGCTTAAATTCCGATCCGAAAGTTGAAGTTGTGATGTTCGAAGGCCCTTGATAGGGCTCGATGCCAATGTGCTATGCCTTCAGGCTTTAGAAAGTAATACTTAATGTTGCAACTGCATCCGTGCCGGTCAGTATCTATTCAATTCAGTTCGTGCCTTTAAAACTCTATTGCACAAGACCACTTTATTACTATATTTAGCTCAAAGCCTTTCGACAGCAATAACGAGCTTCCGATTCTCCACAACAACGGTAGTGTCGTTGCGAATCAAGCATTCATCATGCTCGAGATTATCAGAGAAGCCCCACTGGGCCAGGCCATTCGTCTCGTCTCACGAAACAGATTACTTCGCTATCCAGAAGAGTTCCCTGATTTCGAGCTCCCCGTCCAATACCGCCTTCTCATCAAGAGTGAAGGTTACTTCAAAAAGCAACATCATGAGCCTGCTAGTGTTGCCCCCGAAGTATTCGAACAGGAGGACAGCGTTACGCCTCATCATTCCGAAACGCTGACAGATGAAGGTCCCGACTTAGAAGCTCTCGAACAGCTCGGAGCAGTGGTAAGCATCCGCACCGCACCGTACAGCGCTGAACGCATGCGCGCTGAGCAGGAGCTTGACCGCACCAAGTCTGTGCCGATCGCCCCCCAGAAGAGTTCGGACGGCACCATCTTCGTTGACTGGTATACAACCGACGACCCGGAAAACCCGCAGAACTGGTCATCCTTCAAGAAGAATTTTGTCGTCTTCATTCTCTGCTTCTACACTTGGACTGTGTACTGTGCTGGCCCAGTATATGCTGCGTCTGAACCTGGTGTTGTGGAAAAGTTTAATATCAGTCCTGTTGCGGCGTCCTTGGGCTTGTCGCTTTACGTCCTTGCCTATGGCATTGGAGACTTGCTTTTCAGCCCATTGACTGAGATTCCTACCATTGGAAGAAATCCAGTATATTGTAAGCACCACAAGGCTCTTAATCAAATCCCTAGGCTAACTGCTGGCAGACTTAACATTCATCGTGTTCTGGATCCTCTCCTTTCCCACCGCCACAGTTGACGGCTTCGGCGGCCTCCTCGCTCTCCGATTCTTCCTCGGATTCTTTGGGAGTCCAGCCCTCGCAAATGGCGGCGCGACTGTAGGCGACATGTTCTCCCTCATTTACATTCCTTACGGCCTCTCGTGGTGGGTACTCTCCGCATGGTGCGGCCCAGCAATTGGACCACTGATCGGTGGCTTCGCTGCGATGGCCAAGGGTTGGAGGTGGCCTATGTGGGAGGTTGTATGGATGTCTTCCCCGGTGCTACTTTGTCTCCTCACTCTTATGCCTGAGACTTCTGGGGCGAACATCTTGCTACGGCGGGCGCGACGACTTCGCAAGTTGACAGGCGATGACAGATTGCAGTCGCAGAGTGAGATTGATCAGCAGAATATGACAGCCAGAGAAATCCTTTCGGTAGCACTAGTCCGACCGATGGAGATCATGCTCCAGGATCCATCCATCTTCTTCGTTAATCTCTACACTGGATACTTCTACGGAGGTGAGTCCCGTGCTTGAGCTTTCCTGGAGGTGGTGCGCTAACAATGACCAGTGTTCTACACCTTCTTCGAAGTCTTTCCCTTAGTCTTCCCACCATTCTATGACTTTAACCTGGGCCAAACCGGCCTTGCCTTTCTCTCATGTTTGATAGGTGTCATAATCGGTCTGCTCGTCTATTTCGCCTACCTGTATTTCTACATGGTCCCCGACAACCTCAAAAACGGGTTCCGCGAACAGGAGCACCGCCTCGTGCCCGCAGTGATTGGATCGTGCCTACTACCTATAGGCTTGTTCATGTTCGCATGGACAGCTGACTCGAATATACACTGGTCTGTCCCTCTTGTTGGTGTCGGAATTTTTGTCATCGGGCATTTCTCGACCATGCAGTCCCTGTTTATCTATCTTCCGTTCTCATACCCGAAATATGCTGCTAGCTTGTTCGCGGGCAACAGTGTATGGAGATCGGCTACAGCTGGCGCAAGCATCGTCTTTGCGAGACCGCTGTTCATTAACTTGGGTGTCCATAAGGGTGTAACGCTTCTGGCAGGTTTGAGCGTGGTTGGTATTTTTGGAACAGTTGCTCTCTATGTATTTGGCAAAAGGCTCCGTGCTAGATCGAAGTTTGCGGAGAGCTAGACTGCAGGGCCAATAGTAGGTCTTGACTTGTTCTGCAAGTTGAGATAATATTGTTATTTGTACTTCTTATGAAATGGCTAAATTGTAGTATGTATAGTGGGATGGGAGAGATAAAATCATTATATATGAGGATAGTGCAGAATTAATCAAAAGTGGAAGTTTAAGAACATACCAGCGGTTCAAAAACAAACCAGCCGGCGCGGGGAAGGAAAGCTGTCAAATTTCGTGCTTGGTTCGTCTGTTCCGTCCAACCGAAAGCTGGAGATTTTGTTTGTTTCTACCAATAGCATAAAGGTGATAGGGCTGTTGAAGGCTGCGTGCAGCCTTTCCAAGTTTCCCCGCATCTATACGACTGATAAGCAGCATCTGAAATTTCACCAGCAATACTGGACAAGACCACGAGTGTTTCATGTTATGCACTTTATATATAAGGCATGGCTAAATGCACGATATATACTCGAGTATACTCCGAGAGCAGCGCTGGTCAACTTGTATCCGGTAGAACACCAAGAGGTGAATCGTTATCTCATGCAGACGTCCTTGATGAGTTCAGAATACACTCGGACAAAGACAATCGAGAGCCTACAGCACTAGTATCAGTCAGCGTCCGCATCGTCGACACGTTAACACGTGCTTTTTACAAGCACCATATGGATGACGAGCCCGCCGGAGATATATGGTTCGTTTTCATCGAGGTCCCTATCAACACTACCCCCGATTCTGGTGAATCTGGTCGAATCCATTCCGCAAGATCCTTAGCAGACGACTGCGGACTTCCGATGCCACAATTGTTCACCTACGAAAGGGTTTTTGAATGGGCTATACCTGAGGAGTACGTGCTCCAAAAGGTCTCGCTGCAGACCTTGATGAGTCGTGGACTTACCTGGGAACTTTTGACTGGAAGTGACCCTCATACTCAATATTTGTCTACAAGCAGTTTAAGGGGGCATATCGCGGAAAACTTGCGGGATGGCTTCTGGGATGCCGGCATGTACTTAGGTTTTTTGGCCAAAACTTTTGGAGCCAGAGCTCCCGTCGAGTGGATATGCGATCAGGTATTCAACGATTGCGTAAAGATCAGCGGATTGGATATTTTTGATGGCGATCGAGTTATGGTTGAATATATGGTTGATTCTGAAAGAGAAGTTAGAGAACGTCCTGAGATTGTGGACGTGGAGGTCTTTCGCGATATGGACGACGCAATCGATCTTGTATTATTTGAGTGGTGGCTTCGGGATGATATATTCCTCTCCAAACGTGAGGAATATGAAGAGTGGCAAGCTTGGGAGGAGATAGCACTTTGGGAAACTTACCACGTTGTGGGTCTGGACGAAATAGTTGGAGAGCTCTCAGAGGAGGACAAAGCACGATATGAGAGGGAACACAAGACATGTGCAGCTCAGTGGGAAAATCAAGCCGTAAAGTTAGGCTTGTGACTTCTCTCTTTTGTCTTCCATTAAAGATGTCGGTTCATTTTAACGCGGATTTTGGAAACCCAAAAACAGGTTCCTCTGCTTTATCACGTGATAACGCGCTGCGCTAAGATTGTTTACGCGTTCAGGCTTATCTTGAGCGATGGTGCTTCTACAAACATAGCAACAAAACTACGCAATCGCCGACCTTCTGCTACACCTTGATATTCGTCAACTGTGCGAGTCAACAGCTTATGATTGAGGTTACTAGCTTAAAATTCCAGATCATACCCGATGACGTCGACATAACCTCCAGAAAACGGCTTCACAAACCTCTGTTTGCCTCCGAGTTGCTACCCCTCAATCGCTCCATTATTCGCCCATTTCCCCCTCGATTTACTCACAATGGCTCCTCCAATCACATGCGGCAATCCGTTGTTACTCGAATGGCTAGAAGAAATGGTTCAAGAAGCCAGTTCGCGTGGATACAAATCGCTTCCCACCGTACGCAAAGCGCGCGATTCAATGAAAGCTTGCTCCAAGATGTTTCAGCACCCTTCCGAAGCCATCGAACTACAGGGCGTGGGAGAAAAGCTGGTAAAAACATTGACCGAGAAACTTCAGAAACATTGCGAGGAGAACGGCATCGTTATGCCTTCGAAACCGAAACACAAACGAAAGAGGAATGCTTCTGTGCTCATAGAAGGCGACGAAGATGACAATTCGGACGCCGAGCCTCCAAGACCATCAAAGAAACCCACGAAAAAGCCCAGAGCATATGTGCCAGGACTGAGAACGGGAGCTTATGCGCTATTGCTGGCTCTTGCGACGTTGCCTAGATCAAGCAGAGAAGGAATCACGAAAGAGCAACTTATCCCTTTGGCACAACCACATTGCGACTCGTCGTTCACCAAACCTATGGCTGGGAAATATTTCACTGCATGGGAGTCTATCAAAACTTTGGTGAATAAGGATATGGTATATACGAAGAAGAATCCCGCGACAAGATACTATCTCACAGAAGAAGGTTGGGACCTAGCTGAAAGTATGAAGAAAAGTAGCGATCCAAGTCAAGGATGCATGGCAGATTTTGTCTCTGCAGAAGGAGGACCAAGCACCACTACCAACACCCTCGACGACTCTGAATTCGAAGTTCTCTCCGACTCCCCCGATCCACTTGAACAACCGCCCTCCCACACCCCCACCATACCCGACGGCGCCGTCCTCGACTCCAACTCGACCCTCCCTAAATTCACCCCAATAATCCTGCGTCCCGGAACCTTCACCATCGAACTCATAGTCGACACTCGAGAAGTCGCCTCCAAAAAAGACCGCGACTACATCTCCGACCACTTCACCGAAAGGTCCATCCCACACAGCGTGCGCGCCCTCCCCCTCGGCGACTTCCTCTGGGTAGCTAAAGTCGCGCCTGAGAAAGCCCGCTGGCTGAACCTCGACTCCGCATCCAACTCCATAATCCTCGACCACATAATCGAGCGTAAGCGTCTTGATGACCTCATCAGCTCCATTAAAGACCATCGGTATGATGAGCAGAAATTCCGGCTGAAGAAGCTAGGAGTGAAGAACGTGACGTATTTGATCGAACATATACAACTTGATCCGGAATATCGCCAAAACTGGGAACTGGCTGTCGATACGTCGATAGCAAAGATCCAGGTGGTAGATAAATTTCACGTGAAGCAGACGGATGGACTGAGAGAGACCCTACCGTATATTGAGAGGATGCATAAGTTGCTTACGAAGATCTATGAAGGGAGGCCGTTGTATGTTGTGCCGACGAATGTGTTAACGACGAATAATCATCTTGCGTTGAGGGAGCTGCCGGTTGAGGGAGATAATAGCGGAGCAGGGACTGCAGGAGGAGGGAGTGGAATGGGTCATCACATTACATTCGAAGCGTTCGAAGCTCTAGCAAGTAAATCCAACGTTCTAACCCTCAAAGACGTCTTCTTAAAAATGCTTCTGTGTACGAAAGGCATAGGACCTGAAAAGGCGGTCGAGATCCAGAAGAGGTGGAGCACGCCGAGGAGGTTCTTGGAGGCATTTGCGGAATGCGCTGACGCTGGGCGAGAGAAATCAGGAGGGAAAGAGAAAGACAAAGGGAAAGGGAAGGGTCCAGCAGTAGTGATTATGACTGAGAAAGAAAAGAGGGATAAGAAGATGAGGGAGATGGTTTCGGATCAATTGGGCGGGTTGGTGGGCAGGAAGAAGGTGGGTGTTCTGCTGAGTGCAAAGCTTGCGGAAGTTTGGGGGGATGCGGGGGTTGATGTTGACGGTTGATGTGTGAATGAGACGGCGGAGATAAGGGGCGGTGACAGGGGAGACAAATAAAGGAGAGAGAAAATCAATGGGAGATAAGGGTGAGGTATAGAGGAGAAGAGAGGGGTAGGCAGTTTTGAGGACTTGGTGAGGGGTATCTGATACGATACAATCTGTATATCTATCTATCTCAAGTCATACTTGGTCGGTGTATCATTTATGTACAAATCATTGGAGCGCCCGGCGTGCGTGTATCATCGGTATGTATAGGTATTACATTTACAAAAGAAAATGGGAACGGAGCAAGAAAGGAAATATACCCCTCGTGTCATTATCAAACAGATAGTTTCCGCGGCCCTCATTCCCTCAAAGCTGATAATATACACGTACTCACTCGTAATTCATCTTGCGAACAAATAAATCAATACCATACTCGACAATCCTATATCGCACTGCAATTCCAAGCAAAACTCCCAACAAAACCATTGTATCTCAACTCCATCCACCCATCCATCCGTCGTTACGGGATATGCATACATCCATGCATTCATGCATTCTCCACATCGAAAGAGTAAGCAGAAGAAGACAATCAACCCAGTAACAACTCTTCCTGCTCGAATACGACTCCATCATGAATATGGTTTCGAACCCGGAGATAGAAGAGGGTGAGGATCGACCGGACGTTGCATGCGGGTCCACGGGTGTAAGATGAGATTTAGTAAAGTGCCTATTTGACATGTGATGAATCAGCGCACGGGTGACATAGGGCTGCCGATAGAAACGGAAAATCAGCGACCAGGGGGCTGACCTACATGGAAATATGTTTCATGTCTCCTTTGGAGCCATCTTATCATCTTATCATAGCAAAGTGTTGAAGATGATCGAAACGATTTGGAGGATAGCTCATTCGTATTCCATAACCTAAGCTAAGACTCAGCATCTAAATCCTAATTTGATCCATTCCACACTCAAAATCAAAATATTCAATGAGCCATGCAAATAACAGCATGCAGCAGTGAACATGGATCTCAATATCAACAAATAGATTGATGAAAAATAGCTACCGCAGCTACTCTACATCGCTATGCTCCGTTATGCTAGTGCGTTCATGCACTCCTTCATGATCTCAAACAGAGTAGATCGATGATCCTATCGTCCTTCCTATCTTTGACGCCAAATTTCCCGAATTTATCATATACCATGTCGTCTCTGAACAAATGTTGTGTAATAAGAAACACAGACAAGAACGATTATTTCCATACGGTCGAAGGAACTGCGCTCTCAGCCGCGAAAATTCCTTCGTTCCCGATCTTTTCACCTCCACGCATGATGCCAACTCATTAACACATCTTATACTCACAGCTTCCCTCGGCTTGACGGAGAGGGTCTGTGGTCTCCAACTTGTATGAGATTTTAACATCCAAATCTCTCTTATTCTTGTCATTTGGTTTGTTGTCCAAAACACCCTTAATCTGTTCGCCTTGCTCAACGGTCAGAACTTCCCTCAAGTAGAATACAGTTTGTTTCCAATGTGTGTATTTGGTGTGAGGACCAGTTGAGAAGCGAATTGGTTTATGGCAAGCGGTGAAATCGATATCGAACCAAGCGATTAAAGCGTGTACGAAATCGTTACGGCGGCAGTCGAGTGTGAATGGTGAGGAGAATGCAAGATCAGCGGTTGTACAGGTGTAGAGATCGAGCGTTAGGACTGGAGTGGGATCGGTAACAACGGCCTTGATCTCGACAGTATCGACAAGGGGCTCAGTGAGAGCCGTGGCCTTGAGTGGGCTATAATCGAATCCGTAGACGTTGTCCCAGACTATCAAGAATTAGAGCCTTGCGCAATGCGTGGATAGAATGAACCACTTACATCCAATCTTTTCGTCTTTGTATTCCCCATCTTCAATACCAGCCATGAAAATAGTGGCCTTGTCTGGGAAGATTAATCCATTTGGTACGAGGTACTTATCTCTGGCGTACAGAACAGTATCCAACATGGACTCGTAGAGCAAGAAGTATCCCATCCACTCAGAGATAATTATATCAACCTTTGGGAACGGAAGTTCAACTTCCTCCATCTTTCCTTGTAACAATGTAATCTTGTCGGACATTCCGTTGACTGCGACAATTTCGCGGGCCTTCTCGATGATGGTAGACATGTCGACACCAATGACGTGTTTAGCACCAGCCTTGACGGCGAACCTTTCTCAAGGTTAGTATTGGATCGAGTAATGAAGAAAAATGCTTGAAGAATACGAACATGCTAAGAATCGAGGTTCCACATCCCACATCGAGAACAATCTTGTCTTTGAACAGATGCTTGTTCTGCACAATGGCGTTCATGTATGATCGAGTTCGGACTTCATCTTTCTATTCGTAGAGATTAGTGAGGTCTGCCGAGAGGATAACAAGCAGTTTTGGCTTTGCGAAGTAAGTACGTACCAACATCTCTTCGTGGATGCCTTAGTGCCAGTTTTGTTAGCATTTGAATTGTCCTCGTGGTTATCTGATTCGCATACCATGATGATTGTAACTATCTTTATGTTAGCAAGTTGTTCTCCCGATAAGTTCCTTGACGCAAAGTCTCAAGAGAAAAGAGTGAGGTATTACCTGTTGAAGTAGTGAGCCTCAGAATGCTCCAAACCCTTCATGGGATCCTCAGCCATGTTTGCGAAAGAGACGGAGAGAGCTTGGGAAGGAAAGTGAGGAAGGAGGAGCGAATGAAAGACGAGGGGATAGTGGTCGTGAGAAATGGGAAGATAGTAGATATTCGAGATGTGTTTGCGCAATCTCTGGTGCGAGTCGTTAACGTTGGGCGGAATTTTTTCTTCGCAAGTGGATTGGTTCTGCCACCGCCTCGCATTATCTTGATGGGACCGAGAAACCAGGGTCCAATGATAATCGAGCTTACTAGTCTCTCCTCTACAAATGCACCGAAAGGGAAATATGGCAATAATTCACTTCTCTAAAACCTGGACTAGGGCAGTGAGCATCTTGAATTCTTACGAAAGTCTTGCTGATTGGTCGGATGTCTTATGAATACTGCAGAGTGGGCATTGTCTGGCTCTCACGGTCAAGAATTGCCGAATGCTGAGGCTCAATAAGGAATGAGGGGCAGCTTTTCGACACCAGAAAGGAAATGGAACCAACGGCAAGCTTCGATATCTCCGGATCCTTCTAGGCAAACCACCGGAGCTCCAAACTTCACGGAGCTCTCTCTCTTAATTGATATACAGAACATGGAAAGACGTCGATAATTTCACACTTGATTTTGCCTTCTCATACATCATTTTATTGTTGGGTTTATTTTTCGTGAATTTGTTCAAACTCATTTCTTTGTCTGAAGATTAAAAGAGTTCTTTGTGTCGATTGTGGCATTTCTAAGACAAACTCAGCTTAGCTGCCTCGCTAAACGAAGGCCGCGAAAAGTCCACCTCTCAAACCACTACACCATACAGCTCAATCTTAAACAGTCATCTTTTTCGCAACCTCTTCTCACAACACCAAACTCAACGCAAACATTTTCATCTCTATCGAAGATACCTCTCAACCAATACCATTCATCAAGTCAATTACTACCATCACGTGGAGTATCGACGGCGACTCAACCAATTACTTTGGAGACACGGGCAAGCCGAAGATTCAACCACTATTCTGGCTGCAAGGGCAAATTCACCGCGGGGTAGAGGGGTAGTTCTACGTTTTCGGGGAACTAAAAATTTCCAAATATTTACACGATGCCTCCGCGTCCCACGAAACCGCCCGCCGCGGCACCGCGTCCCAATCCCCTAAGGAATATCAAAACTATTCAAGCGCCTACAGCTCTTTCTCGAAAAGCAGCAGTTGCCAAGCCAAGACGTGCCTGTCCCAATCCACAGTGTAACAAACCTCAAATCGAAGATGGAGTTTGTCATAACTGTGGTACCGTCGTTGATGACTCAAATATCGTTGCTGAAGTCCAGTTCGGAGAGACGAGTAGCGGTGCAGCTGTGGTTCAGGGAAGTTTTGTTGGTGCTGATCAGGGCGCTTCAAAGACTTTGGGCCCTGCTTTTCGAAGAGCTGGGGGTGGTGAATCAGATAAAGAGGCTACCCTTAGAGAAGGTGGGTGACGAAACATTGTATTGCTGGTTCACGACTAACAATTTGACAGGAAGACGTATCATGCAAGCATTGGCAAACCAGCTTTCAATTCAAGAGTCAGTTGTTGGTGTTGGTGTACAAATCTTCAAGCTGGCTTCTATGAATAATTTCATTCAAGGTCGGAGAACCGATATGGTTGCAGCCGTTTGTCTGTACAGTGCTTGCAGAAAGGAGAAGCCATGCAGAGTCATGCTTATTGATTTTGCCGACAAGATTCAAGTCAGTCTATCTGCACTTCCTCCTTCTCGCCATTCTAACTTCTTTAGGTCAACGTGTTCAAGCTTGGAAATACCTTCAAAAAGCTTCACAAAGAAATTTCCCTAGCTGCAGATGGTATTCTTCCAGTCCTTCCCGAAGATTTGATCTGGAGGTTTGCATCAAAACTCGAGTTCTACGAACAGACCCACAAAGTCGCGGAAGATGCGATCCGCATGGTTCAACGAATGAGTCTCGATTGGATGATCATGGGAAGAAGACCATCCGGTGTCTGTGGTGCTTGTCTTATTCTCGCCGCACGTATGAACAATTTCCGCCGAACCGTCACCGAAGTCGTATATATCGTCAAAGTCACCACACATACGATCCAAAAGCGTTTGGATGAATTCAAAAGAACACCTAGTAGTGCTCTTACAGTCGAAGAATTCCTCAACAATGAGTTCTTGGAGTCCGCTCATGACCCTCCATCGTTTTATGAACAGTCAGAGGAGTTCCTCAAGGAAAAGGCCGAGAAGGTAAAAGCAAGAGAGGAAAGGAAACGCAAACGTAAGCGTAAGGGAGAAACCATTGAAATACCTGATGATGAAGAAGGTAGTCCGGGTGATGAGAACGGAGATCCTGCAAGCAAGAGGCAGAGAACGGACATCTCGGGCGGTAGTCCATCGGAAGGCACACCTGCACCCTCCGCCGAAGGTCGACGAGACGCCGACGGATTCGCAATACCCGCCATACCACTACCCCGAGATGGCAACATTGACCCACAACTTCTCGACGACGCAATTGAAGATGAATCCGGCACATCCTTCGATAAACTTGTTGAGCAGTTCGGGGATGACGACACCCCCGATACCGAAATTGACACCGAGCTAGCCCACCGTAATCGCGCTACAAGCCGTGGTCCTGGGCGCCCCCCGGGCTCCGCAGCTAAAGCCATCCAAATGCCTGCAGAATGGAATTCGGTGGAAGAAGAACTCGAACGCGAGATATCTGAAATGATTAGCGATCCGCACACTACAGAACACGCCCTCAGCTATGCTAAAGCCGCTAAACGTGCTCGCTACCATCTCCTTCTTGCCGAAGCCAACAATCCTCAAAAATACGTCTGCATGGATCAACTAATCGGTGAAGATGAGTTTGCCGATGACCCGGAGGTTATTAATTGCATATTGCCAGAAGCAGAAGCAGCGAAGAAGGAAAAGGTTTGGGTCAATGCTAATAAGGATTGGTTGCGCAAACAACAATTAAAGGAGATTGAGAGGCGGAAGGCAGCGAATGGGCCCCCAAAGGCGAGGAGAAACCGCATGAAGAAACCGAGGATTGGGGAAGGACAAACGAGTGCGGCGAGTACGCCGGCCGAGGCGGCAGTTAATGCGATGAAGCAGAGGAGTTGGTCGAAGAAGATTAACTATGAGGCGATTGCGAGTATGTTTGAAGGGGTTGGAAAGGGTGGAAAGGGCAGTTCGGGGCCGGGAAGTGCAGCGACAAGTGGGGTTACGAGTAGGGCCGACAGTGTAGTGGGAGAAGGGGAAGAGGAAGAAGAGGAGGAGGAGGAAGAGGAGGAAGAGCATGGAGGGGCTGCCGAAGATGATTGGAAGAAGGGGCTGGGTACCAATGAGTATGATGAAGATGACACGATGGGATATGATGACGATGAGGGGGATGCGGGGATGGGCGATATGGATGAGGATGAGTTGTACAACTGAGGTACGCGGTGGTCATTTGCTAAGAGGGTATTGGTTCGATAAAGCTTTCAAAGCGAAGTTGAGAGTCGTATATAAATTCTAGTGCTAGCTGTGCAGGAAAGACACATGGTGACTTTACGATACTGTAGATACCCGCTATAGAGCTTAAGAATAGAGAAAGAAATAGAATAGTTCGCATGGTCCATACAATAATGGTCACACTCTACTCAATGCTATGATATCCATTATGCCCGTAGCCGATTCCGAGACATGGTCTCTTCCCCGGCTCCGGAAGGATGACCTCATGGCTTTGAGATTTGTGGCATGTCAATCATCACCCGATGGAAATGTTAACTAACTCTGTTCGACTGTGGAGATATCACCTTTGGACAGTTGAGAGACTGTTTCCGGAGGTGTGGTGCATGAGACCATAGCTTATATTGACGCATATTATTGATGATGTCGTCGTAGGTTTGTCCAAAATTAGAAATACATTGCCTTAAGTGTGGATCGTCCGAAGTTGTAACGGATACGGATGTCAAGCAAAATGCCTGTTAGCGGCATTCCCGGAAATTGTTTGTACGATGGAGCACAGACCGCATATTTGTCCAAAAAATTCTACCTCCGCAGTTTCGGTCTCTCGGCACCAACGACAACGAGCTTCTTACTATTGACGAGACGACGGCTTGATGTTGATGATGGTTTGAGGGAAAAGCAAGTGCTCTTCACACATTCTTCATATGCTGAAATCTCAGGAGACTCTGAGGCATGAGAAAGGATCATCACAATCGGCGTCCAATACAGTACTTCGTATGTGACGAGGGAGCATCCTGGACGACGCGTCTGCTCCACTCAAGATGACTTTTTCTCAATCGTATCTCCACCTTTTCCAGCAACCTAAAGTTGCTGTGTTGTTTACGCCGGCATATCCCATACTATGTGTACTAAATCGGGCGCAATGGGATATACCCATCTCTGATCTTTGTCCCTTTTATATTCGTCTCATAGATAACTCTGGAATCGTTCGTTTCATTTGGAATCTCCTCCAAACACAGTCGTTAATTTGAACTACATCACATTCGTTTTCTCTTTCTATTACACTCATTATGAGGCCTCAACTACCGGTCTCCTTTCTTTTTGTGGCCGCTTTGGCGACAGCTCAAAGCTCTAATTCCACCGATTGCGTCTCCCAATACACAAGCTGTCTCGATAATGGCGGGGCAGATAACACTTGCGAATCAAACAACGCTGTTTGTAAGAATGAGTGCGCCGATTCTTATGGATCTTGTCTTCAGAATGGTGGAGACGCAACCACTTGCATGACGAGCTACAACAACTGTTTAGATTCGTTCACAGTCTTTGCATCTGCAGCTACCTCCGCTGGAAAGGACTGCGTCTCTCTCTTCAGCTCCTGTCATGATAGCGGAGAAGCAGATAACACCTGCAATTCCTACAATGCACAATGCAAAGACAAATGCTCAACCATCTACGGGACATGTCTGACTAGCGGCGATGCGGATTCGGCTTCCTGCATGACCCAATACAATTCTTGCTTGGATTCTTTCAGTGTTTTCGGGACTGCAGCTTCCTCCGCAAACATTGACTGTGTTTCATTGTTCAGCACCTGTCGCAGCAATGGAACAGCAGATAATACTTGCAATTCATATAATGCTCAGTGCAAGGATAAATGTTCAGTCATATATGGAACTTGTCTCTCGAGTGGTGCCGCCGACGATTCTGCATGCATGGGCCAATACAACAACTGCTTGGATTCTTTCAGTACCTCTACGTCCGCGGATTGCGTTACCAGCTTCACTAATTGCCGTAACAACGGTGGTGCAGCGAACGAGTGTGCTTCTGAGTCAGCTACCTGCAAGAACGATTGCTCAATCAGCTATTCTACCTGTCTGTCCAGTGGAGATGCCAACGACAGTGCATGCTTGACGCAGTACGATGGCTGCTTGGTCTCATTCGACACGGTTACCAACAACGTGGACTGTGTTACCAGATATACGAATTGCGAAGCAGATGGAACCGCCGATAACGATTGCTCCGCAGATAATGCTCAATGTAAGACGGACTGTTCTACGAGCTACTCGACCTGTCTATCAAGTGGAGATCCAACACTCGCCGAGCCTTGCTTGAACCACTACAACCAATGCCTTGTATCCTTCTCCTGGGAGACCAACACTACGACCGCGGGTGAAGACTGCGTCACCAAATACATGAGCTGCGATGACGCGGACAACACTTGTTCAGCGTCCGCCGCACAATGCAAAAACTCATGCTCAACTTCCTACTCTACGTGTCTCTCCAGCGGCGATGAATCTCTCGAAGCCCCTTGCTTGATGCAATACGACAACTGCCTCGTCTCATTCAACAGCACAATTTCAAAAACAGACTGTACATCCTCATACCTCTCCTGCGATCTCGCCGACAACGAATGCTCAGCCAACAACGCTGCCTGCAAAAATACTTGTTCCGTCGCCCTCGACATCTGCCAATCAAGCGGCGACCCCGCCCTGACCGCCACCTGCGAAAAACAATACACATCCTGCCTCGTCTCCTTCGCAGCCGCCACATCCGCCATCAGCGAATCATGCGTCGATGAATATCTCTCCTGCGATTCCGCGGACAACACCTGTTCTGCCCTCGACGCATCCTGCAAAAACCGCTGCGCAACCGCCTACGACACCTGCAACACCAGTCCCGACAACACAACCAGCACTGGTGCAGCCAAAGCGCCGCAGTGTCTCCAGCTCTACGATCGCTGTCTCGTAACTTTCACCACCAACTCGACCATCCCCGCAGGCGAAGACTGCGCATCGAAATACTACGCTTGTGATGGCCCTGCAAACGAATGCAACGCCGATTACGCGCAGTGCAAGAACTCGTGCGGAGTGGCGCGCGATACCTGTCGCTCGAGCGGAGACGATGCGCTGGTTTCATTCTGTGATGGTCTGTATAACAGCTGCTTGGATCCGGTGGCCAGCACGAATATTACGACGAATGCGACGAGTACGGTTACAGCGAGTGGATTCAATGCTACGGCGGCGGCGAGTACGGTGGTGTTGCCGACGGATAGTTTGAGGGCGAATTTGAGCACGGCCGTGGCGAGTGCGACTTCAGCGATGAGTGTGAGTGCGGTGCCGACGGGGGCAGTTAATGCGACGGGGAGTTATGTCTATGGTGCTAGTTCTTCGGTTGTGAAGACTAGCTCGGTGGTGGTGAGTGCTGTGCCGACGGGAGTTGGGAATGGTACTCTGGCTGCTGCTAGCGGGAGAGTGAATTTGAGCAGGGCGAGGAAAGCGTTTGCTGGTGATGAGGTTGAGGAGTGTGAGGTTGATGAATAAGTGGTAAATATGAGATATGAGAGGGTATGATGTCTCTTCGGCGTAGAAAAAACAGACCGATTTGAGACAATATATTGCAGCTGAATACTATCATCAGATAAATATTCTAAATACTCTAAGATATTATAATGTTTTAATTATCCAAATGTCTTTTAAGTAATATTATCGGCCTGTTATTTCTGACCCGGAAAGGATGTGTAGGAGAATTGCACGTGGTCTGGAAGATGATTGCTACTTGTATTAATCTGTAGAATGTGTAATTTATACAATTACGATCAACGATCAGGAGCCTCTCACAGCTCAATGAAGTGCACAACTACCTGAATGCTGATTGAAGACGGCTATATCAATTGAAGCTATCGATCAACATGGACGTATTCCAGGTTCGTCGCATGTTTCTGCTTTCCTCATCTTCATAATTGACGCAACTGTTGGACGGAACATTGCCGGTCGAATGTCCCCGGAAAGTACTTCCTCCACGTCTAACCTCGTGCTTCTCTACCAACGACGTTCACAACACGATTGACGATTAACGATTAACGATTCCCGAGCCAGCGTCCTCCCTGACTGGTCCTCTCCAATATCCATCCAATGCAGGAACAATAGCTACTAATATGGCCGACTCGTCTCCTTGCCTCGGCTAGCACCACGGCACCTTTGTAGCATAGCTAGTCAGCACGCACCGTGCCAATCACAGTGATGATGTCAGGCGATAGTGAGCGATTAACTTCCCTCCACTCCTCAGCGAACGCCTCGTCAAGGCATTCCTTGCATCATCATTAGGCCCCTTCCGGCTACGCGCGCTTGCTCTATCCCCAATGGCGTTACTGCGCGTCCTAATCACAACGCCCACCCACGCCTCCGACCAAGGTAGCACCGTCGCAATGCGTGTTGTAACCTAAGGCTGCAATGGATAGCTTGCCCGCAGCTCGAGAAGGTCCGAGCTCCCTTCTGCTGCGACCTTGACCTTAACCTTACCCTTACCCTTACCAACATTCAGCCATTCCGCTTCTCCTCCCATTTCTCCCATTTCCCCATGCTCTTGCCCTCTTGCCCTTCTCCCCTTCCGTTCCAGCCAATCACCAATCAGAGCGCCGGATCATGGGCGTCTCCTCCTCTTTCCCTCAGCTTCTTTTCCCTCTTTTTCCCTCTTTCTAACCCCCAACCACCTACCACCGATCACCTACCTACTACCTACCTGTACCCTAGCCTACCCTACCCTTCCCTCTCTCCAGCCAGCTTGTTTTCCTCCACTTTCCCTCCTTCTCCCCAACCTAAGTGTTGCGCCGCATTTTCGTCTCTTTATATTGCCAGACGTTCGTGATTGTTTGTGATTCTTGATATTGTTGGAATCTCTTCATCGTATCGTATTTTATCTCGATCTATCTCTATCTTATCTACAACTACATATATCAATTACCTACCCTTTAATCATGTCGACAAGAAAGAGAAAGGCTGATGATGAGGAGCTTGTTGCCCTCCCATCCGATGAGAGTGAGGAGGAAGAGGAGTAAGTATTTCATCTATTTATCATCCACAACATCGTCGCATCCACCATTCAAGCTCTCAATTGATCGCAATGTATTGACATGGAGCTTCACTTCTCGTTACATTCACGGTCACTCGTCGCAAAGACTTCTCACTTAATTGAGCGCATCCTCAGCTGAAATGACACCATCGTCCTTACATCATTACTTCATCCAAGATCAATGCTAATCGATACTTCCTATAGGTATGAAGACTCCGACGGCGAAGGTGGAGCTGTGGCTTCTGCTGGATCTGACGAAGATGAAGATGAAGAGGAGGAGGAAGAACTAGAAGACGAAGAAGAAGTCCAAGGTATGCGCCATTTTAGCCTAACATATCCACACCCACCCAACGCCTTATCATCACACACCTCTCATCCACTTTCTACCATCTTATCTCATCTCCATCTCCCAACCACACTCTCCACTAACACTCACCCAAACAGAAACCGCGCCACCAACCAAAAAGCGCAAGACGGGCCCGGTATCCGCAGACGTCCTGCCCGTCGACGAAGACGAGGTCTCGGACGCTGCTGAAGCCGAAGGTGACGACAACGTACCTGAAGACGACGGCGTAGTAGACGACGAGGAAGATTCCGCTGAGGAAGAGGAGTCTGCTGAGACTGCTCCGGCTAGTAAAGCTAAGGAGGTAAAAGGTGGAGCGGTTCCTGCCGATGATGATTTGGAGGAAGTGGATGAGGCGGTTGCTGCTGACGAGGCAGACGATGACGACGAGTAGGTTGTTGTAGTTGTTCGGGTTTCGAAGTGGTGATGTAAGGTTGCGATATACGATGCTTGTGGATATCTTGTTTTATTTTGTGGTCGGTCGGCCGTGGAGCTTGGATTGTATTCTGCTCCACTTTGGTTGGTTGGTGGGTGGGTGTCCACTCTCGGTACCAGTACGTATGATACCGTGCGACTATCTATAAACTGTACCTACGCGAATAAAATTTGGATATGCACAAGTATCGGCACGTTGCATAGCTTTGAGGCTCGACGAATAAGGAGGGGTTTGGCGATAAGGATAGGAATTGAATTGGGATTGGAAATGGAATAAGATGGGAAAGCAAAAGACAGAGTTTTTGATGTAGAAGTAGTTATGTTGTTACTTGTGTTATTTAAAATCATTCATCCATTGGGTACCTTGCTTGTTTATCTCAACTCTACGTTTGTGTTCTTGTCACTGGGCTCTCGGGGAACAAGTTTACAGTAACATTGCACCATGGTATATCTGTGCCGATGATGTCGTAGTGAGTGAGTAACTCTCCTAATTGTCAATATAATATACTCGGCTGCCACTCATTCAAAGCAATTTATCCTGTCTATCAAGATACTATCAGAGAGGTAAAGAGGGAGAAGGGGGAGAGAACTACTCCCACATGTGAGGAACCGCTCCTTGTGTGCATACTTATACACTCTCCGAGCTCGCATTGTTACCATACACGCCGCACAATCACCCAACCAAGCAGAACTACCCAGGTGCTTAACTTATCTATAACTCGCTGGCACTTGCCCGCCGCTGCCATCTTCAGGAGGAAAAGGTCGAGATAGACACAAAGTCCTTTGCGCATTTGATGCCGGTTTTGAGAGACTTCATCCTTTGATTGAGGTTCTGACCAGTCCACAGGTAGAGAGCAAGATATGAAATGAAACTTCGTCGCCCTCTCCTAGGCTCCCTTGGCCATTGTACTGAGGAAGAATACGCAGGTTGGATGCGTCTTTCTTGTGGTTGGTTTTTTATTGGCGATGGAGGGCAGTGTAGCTGTGTTTGCACGGGGAGGAATTCGAAAAGTGTGTATGGGCACTGCAAGTACATATGTATGTTCAACTCAACTTAGCACAGCTACATTGAACACCTATACGCTTGGAAACGGGGAGAAGAAGAAAGTGTTCGCTGCCGACAAGCGGGATATACCCACGATCGGTTGAGTTTTACAAAGTACTGTAATTCTCAAGCTCGGACCATTTGCTATAATTTGATTGGATTTAATTTGGAATTAGGAGTCCAGTTCTCGTAATTTGCATGTGACTTTCCTTCAGTCCTGTTCCTATCACGGGCTGTTTGTTAGTAAAGAGTGGAGGCTGGGTTGGTGTACTCTGTAATAACAAGCACTATCCTGTGAGTTAAGATTAACCTCATCCGAAGTATAATTTGTGCTCGTGTGACGTCGCCGGACGCGAATTGAGCTTGCGATCGCAATGAATGGAATTAATTCTCCACCGCGGAAAGTTTGATTGATGGGGAGCGGATTGCGGACTTTAAGATATGAAGTATCTGCTGTCTGTACTCGAGTACCCCGTGTGTACTAGGTAGGTTGAGTACTTTACTTTCGCATCCCGGGGGCAGGTATGTATCTTCTGTCGGTAGTAGATCTGGGATTGCTTTTCGTAAAAGCTCGTAAACGTACCCCCCAGACTGCTACGGCCAACTTCTCCATCTCCATCTCACCAGAAATACGGTGGAGAAGTCGCTTGTGGCAGGATAATTTACGAAGTGGACGAAGGACACGAAGGACACGTGTGTAGCACGTGTTAATGTACATAAGTAGGTACAGTACGGACGTAGCTGAGTCTCTGTCTCGAAACAAGGGGTAAGTAAGAGTTGGAGCGGAGCGGAGTGGATGTGGATTGGCTGCATATGCAGGTATGACGGGATGGCTATTTACGGCCCGTGTGAACGATTATTATGGTGGGTGCGGTAAGGTTGAGTAGATGTCTTGTATTAGAGTATGTCTTGCTGGAACTAATTGGGATGGAGGAGGAAAGGAGACGAGCAGAGCAGAGATGGACAAGCACTTTGAAGACAATACCTCGCTGAGCTGTTCACTAGTACCTGGACCGACTACATAGTGCAAAGTTACTTTAGTACAATATATCTGTCCTTGCATTACGGATTCCACCATACGATATCCTGGCCTATCTTGTTATCCTATCCGACGCCTATCATCACATCCATAAGCGAATCACCAGCCCCCCTGGCGACGTCCATATAAAAATACATTAAGCTCCGTAACTCGCTCGGTGCAAGATCGACGGTGAGAGCGAACACAAACACATCTGATGTAATGATCCCAGTCGGTTTGGAAACACGGCAAACCTTATCCCTATGCCAATGCGACCTGCCCCTTGTTTATTTACCCCTCGCTGCAGTGCTTGTATGGAGAAACCCATAGAGCGGATACTTTCGACACAGCGCTGGTATCTGGTATCTGTCGGTAAGGATAGACGATGTGATAGACGTGATAGTGATAGATGGGATAGGATGCAGCCCTTCATCTTTTACCGTCCGTACCTCGTACTGTGCTGTCTCCCAAGGCCCTTGCGTGCTCTCTTGCTTGCGGTGGTCTGCCAGGTCTGCAGGTCTCCAGGTCTCCAATTTTCTTTTATCTCTCGTAGGGCGCACGCAGGGAATGATGGGTAATGGCCAAAACCTGTTGATTTCGATTATCCATCCAATCTTAAAATTCTTCTGCCCTTCCCTCCATTATGCAACTCCAACTGCCACAACGCGGGAGAGAAACAGATGGGATGAGCTGATTAGATAATAAGATGAGATGACGAGAGGATTAGATGATTATGGTATGGATGTCCTTTTCTCGAAGGCTTCCTACTTCAATGCAAGACAAGAAGACAGACCCGCTCCCACGCACACGCACGCACTTGCTGCATTCATTTCGTTTTTCCCACCTTCATAAGCTGCTCCGTACACAACCGACACCGACCAAGCTTTTTATCTTTCGGTCTTGATTGGATCTGCTGCGTTTGATTGGATTCGACCACATCTTGTTCCAATTTTCGTCCCTCCTTCTCTTTCTTGCTCCAGTCGCAGCGCAAATCCTTTCTATTCTGTTCTCTTCCTACCTGGCCGGCTGGTTACGTTCGTCGCTCATCATTCGTTCATCCGTTCCTCTAAGGTTATCCATTCGTTGATTGACCGTTCGTTAGCTGTCAGATACGAAGGGACAGTTTGACCGGTCTTTCCTCTTTCCTCTTTCCTCTTTCCTCTTCCCTTTTCCCTCTCTTGTCCTTCCCCTTCCCCTTCTTCTGTGCCCCCTTCTTTTCTCAACTACCGAGTAGCCGTTCGTCGCATTGCATTGCATCGCATCGCAGCACCTCGCAGCACCTCGCATCGCTGTGCAATTTTTCTTCGTTTCTTTTTCTGTTCGTTTTTGTGCTGTTCGCGTGCAGTCGTCCACCACTACCACTTTCTGTCTACATTAAGGTTGCGAAGATTTCCTTGGTTTTCATCACATCGACCTCTCTCCTCGGTGTTTGAGAGTATTTGGTTCATTATTTATTGATTGACATTGCGACGGGCGAGCTCATTGATTGATTGTCTCATGATTGATTGACTGCATTTATACCTGTACCTTCTTCATTCGTTTTCTGCTTTCCTCTTTCCCACGGATTTGCCGGTTCATACCATCCACTGTTCGCTATTCCATACAAGACCTGCTTCGTACCTACCCATCTACTGCTGTCTTGTATTTTTGTTTCTGGATCCTCGGTTTCGGAACGTTGGACAAGAATCTATCTTGTCACCCACTACGAAATATACTCACTCGCTACTCACGACTCACTTCTTACTCGCTACTCGCTACTCACAACTTATTCATTATTTACTACTTACTACTACTCGCTACTTCAACGACTATCACACAAATTACACAACCTGCACCCATTCTTGTTGTCATTGCAGCGTCCATCCTATCCTATCCCATCCTCCTCACCCACCCACCGTCATCCACTGTCCCCATCTATCCAACCCATCCATTTACCATCCATTGTTGTGGAGAGAAGAGGGGGGTACGTACCGCGGGACACACAAAATAATCTGAACTCCACCCAATTTTTTTTATCGAAAATCCTTAAAAATTTGAGTCAAAAAAGACGGCCCGATATATTTTTGGTTTTCTGTTTCTCGTTTTCTATTTCGAGAAGATGCCACTCTCAAGACGTTTCTCGAGATTGTTTCCCTCCTCATCTTCATCTTCCACCATAACGACGACGACAACACCACCACCAAAGACCACGAAGACAGTACCTTCGCTAAGGAAGGATATGCATACTTTGAACCTCAGTACTTCCTTTGAACCTTCACCTTTATCAACAGTCGAATCAAGTCCAACCAGCATCAATACAACCTCCACCACTGCTTCAGAAAAATCACCAATATCTTCGACGGCGACAGCGATCCCTTCTTCGCCGAGTACGAGAAGACCGCGGAGGAAAACAATTAGAAGAATTTTAAATAGGTTACGATCTTCGTCCGATTCGAGCCAAATTCCTGGTACTTCGCCCACCTCATCAAACGATAAGAATGCCGTCGGATCCCTCGAGCGCAGAACCGGGTCAGAAAGTCTCGAGAAGACATGCGATCGACTATCCAATGGAACCAAAGAACCGATAGATTTCGCGGCAATTCACATTCCCCTCCCAGATACCGTTTCCTCCCGCTGCGGCCCCACCACAGCCCCGGACCCAACTGTTGAATGCGGTGACTCGGGTTACTACTCTTTTACCCCGTCAGCCCAAACATCCCGCACCCCCTCCGCAACCCCCACTCCGAGTACGCTCTCTCTCGACCTCACTCTTTCCCTCCCTCCGCAAACCGTCGCTCTAATTAAACGCTTGAATCGCTGTACGCAATTCCTCGAATACCAGGAAATGCTTACAACACGCTTTTCGACCAATCTCGCGTTTTTGTTTGGGAAAAAGGAAGTCGCGGTGGTGAAGACACGCAAGCTTGATGATGATACGAAGGAATTGTTGATTATTACCCTTACAAAATTGAGGGAGCTGGTGGGGAAGACCATGGTGCACAAGATGATTCTTTGTAGGAGGAGTAGAGGGGTGGTGCGGGAGGTCATTGAGGATTTAATAGGGAGGGAGAGGGAGAGGAGGGACTCAGGTGTGGAAACATCCGCTCCGGCTACCAGTACGACCGTACAGTCTTCTTCCAATCCAGAAAACGAGATTCAAGTACAAGAACCCAGATTAAAACAAGGATTGCATGTTCTTCGGGGGGATCTGGTGATGCAGAAACGCTTGGATGAGGTGCTGAGAGCGGGGATTTTGGGGTCCTGTGGAGATGAGAGGCTGATGATGGGACTGCCGTCGAGGAGTGAGAGGTTGTGTTTGAGGAGGTTCGTGGGGTTCGTGGAGGGGAGAGTAGGGGAATTAGGAGTTGCTTATGCGAGGGTGGAGAGGGTTGTTGGAGGATTGGAGAAAATGGAGGTAGGGGAGTGAGGTGGAGGAAGGAAAGAGAGTTTTATTTGCTTTAGGGCAAACGGTTTCAAGCATACAGGAGCAAAGCTCCACGCTTGTAGAGGGGGTTATCGAGCATGAGGATTCTTGTTGGGATAAAATTTCACCCACACAGATGCTGGAATGTCAGGTTTCACTCAGCTTGCTCGAAAACAAACCCTGGGAAGATCTGGATGGAGACAGGACAGCATACACGGTGCCGCAGCTGCACGTGCTTTATCTCTCCACTGGTAGCCAGAGGGAAAAGGGTGCTTGCACCCGCTATCTTTCACATCATCAACCGGACCGGTTCTGGCAGGCTAATAACAATTATGTAATGAAATGGATGGCAGTTTCGCCGGGTTTTTCTGTAGGCATCTGGGGCGGGGGTCTTGATATATTTTTTTTGTTTTGTTCTTTTGTCTGGCGGTGTTTGGTAGATGTGGGATATTGTTTAGGGTAGGGTAGGGTAATTACGATATGTCATAGATGGTTGGGTGGAGGGATGTGGGGAATGGATAGGGTGGTTAATCTGGCGTTTGGGCTGGTTTTGGTTGGGTTGGGTTGGATTGGTCTGGGTTGGTTTCGACTGGATTAAGTTGATAAGAGCGGGGAAGATAGTGTGGGGGAGGGGAGGGGAGGGGTTAGGAGGTGACCGGCCCCGAATCGGGCAGGACGGGGTTAGAGGGCGGAGGGCAGAGAGTAGATAGATGGATATACGGATAGGATGGGCCGGTGGGACAATATCGGTAGCTCGTAGTGAGCAAGATGACCTGGAGTAGATATAGATATAGTATAGTATATTATAAATGGAAAGTGGAATAGAATCAGGCGTTGAGATACTTTGCTTTTGGTTCGTTGGTGAGGACAGTTGAGTAGAGTTTCAGTCTTGTGGAGCTCCTAATGCGGTTTAAGAGTGATTGAAAGGCAGAATGGACTAAGGGGAGAGGAGAGAACAAAAAGAAGAAGAAGAAGAAACAAGATGGGCCTATAGCGGCTAGCACGGGAATCGAACCTCTACGCGAGCGCTGGATGGAGGGGAGAGATATTTGGGAAATCGGGGATAGCTTGCTCGGCTGGTCTTCTTGAAAGGGGAGGCGGGATGCGCCTCTTAATACTATGTGGAGGGAGGGGTGTGGTTGGATGTGTATATAAGTGTTTGGGGTAGGAGATGTAGGCAAGTATTTGAGGTAGTTGGGTACTCTGACAGACTGAATCTAGGGAGTGAGAAGCAGGCGGGAACTAGGAAGAGTTTGCTGTGAGGGCAGTGATGACGAAGTAATATATACGCAGAGAGACAGAGCGCAAGGCGGGGAGGGGGAAGGCAGTGATGGGAATACGGTGTAACTACTGGGGGGTACTGTAGAAGTTTAGTAGAGATAGGTTATATGTTGGAGATATAGTTTGTTAGGTATCTGGAGGTTGGGTTTATCCTCGGTGTATATGTTTATAGAGTGAGTGAGTGGTAGCAGTTAATAGAGGGAGTGAGCTTTGTTGTGATGTTATAGGGAACTATTACTGAATGTGTTGATGAAGATGATGGTTACTGCATGATGTAGATCCCTTCATCCCAGATCGCTATCTTAAAGTATTGCGAGGCATTGGAACTGCAATGACAGTTCCCTAGGTTATTGACAAAATCAGCTCCTATTTCATCGCTAAGGATCGGACGATCGTGCTCTTTCTTTCTTTCTTTCTTTGCTGCTTCCGGTGCTGTGGTGTGAGGTGGAAATGATTTGATTCTCTACTAACTACGTGGGATCTTAAGGATCTATTTATACTACGAAAAAGGGCAGATAATCGTCCATATTGGATCTAGAAAGGTGATAGAAGTACTGATGTAATTGATGAATCCCTTAGTATTAAGAAGTCTTAATAGTGAACGTATTTCTGATGATGTGAAGGTATTCCATGCGAAGTGAAGGTATTCCCAAATGAAGTGAGGGTATTCCCATCTGAAGTGAAAGCCTCCCGTACTCAATATTCCCAAGTGGTCGCTAATTTCAGAGTTCGTGCTGTGCTCCCAGTGAACGGTTATGCCTGGGGAAGCAACAATTTTGTGTCTGTTGCATATAACTTCGTAGTGTGATGTTGATTAGGCGGGGCGAGGATGTTTCAATGGGCGGATGTAGGCAGCAGAAACAACCATCCCATTAATCTAACGTCCCAAAAATGTATGCACGCTTCCGAGATCATGTAAGGTTTCATGTTGTGTGCTGGGAGCACTTGCTTCTGAGATTGTTTGGAATTATGCATTTTGTCCCACTCGGTTTTGCCCGAGTAGCAAGCTTTTCGAGACAATCCAATGACGAGGAGTGAGCATGAGATTAGACAAAGTGACCATACCCACCCGCAGTTCTCTACTGCATGGAGTATACCGACGTGCTGGATACCAATCAAGGATGATGCCGGGACGTAAGCTGCTCATCGTCCACCTTGTATGATCTGATAAAGATCTCTCGCTTGACCTTACTGTAACAAGTTGGGACTCACCAAGATCCACTACCGTCTAATAGTGCATTGCATAAGTGCCGTCGAAACTTGGCAAGAGGAGAGAATTTTAAGAGTCTAGATCTTAGGTCCGTCCTTAAGCACTTGCTCGCATATGTTGACAGGACAGCAGTAGGTCAGTGTCGGATCTGCGGTCGAATATCCCGCTGCATTCGTCGGGTATCGGTGAAGTTATAGTACAAAATGAGTAGTGAACAGTGCACTTACCCTATCTGAGAATCCAGGAAGCTCCCGAGATGATGGATCGAAGTTGTGAACATGATGGTATCATGTCTTGGAGTTTGTACGCGAGCCATTTAGGGGCTAGACGAGCTAGGTTAGTGCCGCGCAAAGCCTAAATCAACACCCTGAAGATACGAACATATTTTCTTTTTCCAGCACAGAACTTTCTTCTAGAAAGCTTCCATCTAATTCAATGGAGCTATTGAATTCTAAACTTCCGCTTTCTTCGTCAAGGCAAGAAGGACATGATTCTTGGTAAATCATGGTTCCTTACGGAATAGACTACTGTATCAAGGACCTTCACAAAGGACTCGGAGATTTCGCACATTGCGCACACCGACCACACATGTCCTGAAACATATCGATTGTTAGGAGCATTGACAGATGTCCTTGCATACAGTAATGCGGGTATTAAATTCATCTTGACAGACAGTATCGGTGAAAGGGGACAGGCCCTCGACAAAAGCTTTGGAAAACAGCGGTGGTCTGCCCTCAGAACCATCCAGATCTAGAACTATGGGCCGGCCAACTCATTTTTTATGTTTCAGAGCCAATGAAATGTGAAGCAGCTTCTGCGACCCTGCATTACATGCAGTGTATTTCATGATGATGTGGGCTGGAGGACACCGTCTTGGTAGGAAACACTCGAAGAACTGAGGGACTACCCGGGAGGTAGCAAAGATCTTATTATTTTCTCCGACCGGAGTGCTTCCTTTTATCGTAAAACGAGATCTACTGCAACAAGGCATATTTTTCTGGTCGTCATGGGTACTTGCATGTGCATCCATCAGGGGTTTCAGCACGGATACGGATGCCAATTGGGTAGCGCGCACTGGACCCATTTGATCTGCAAACGAATGGTGCAATCAGTGTTGCTGATTCGTTCAGGTGAGGATCAGCTCGTTCCTGAGGATGCCAGGGATTAAGAAAGGCTGTGCCACGACGACCACAAATTAGTGCGTTATCCTGATGACCATATTTCTGGCCAAGCTGATGTCGCATTCCCTATTGAACAATTCTTGTGATACAATAGGACATCATCGAAAACGCAGCTTGATGTCATGGATCCTGCGTCAGTTATTGGTGTTGCGGCTTCAGCTATCCAGATCGTGGGATTCATCGGTTCGACAATTCAAGGCCTCCACACATTGAGGGGAAAGTTCAAAGATGCCGACGTTACGATTCGTCTGATCATTAGCAAGCTCTCGACTATCAAAGCTGCAGTCTTCCAGATCCGCGACTGGGCCGAATTCAATTCAGATGACTCGCCTAAGGAAATTGAATTCATGAATGGGCTGCACGTTGCGCTGGATGGATGCCAGGCAGCAATTGATGTTCTTGCAGAAGAAGTCAAAGATCTTGCAGCAGCAACGAAAGCATCGGAGAGTGGGGACTTCTTACAACTGGGGTTCAGAGCAAGAGTCACGGCGGTGTGGAGTGAAGATACGATGAAAGCGCACGAAGATCGTTTGCACGGACAGGTTCAGGCTCTACAGCTCTTACTTATGGCTGGACAATGGTACGCTTCTCGAATTGAGAATCATACATTCGCTGACAGATACTTCTTCATAGCCGAGATGCGGGGGCACAAAGATCACTACTCTCGCTCAAGGAGAACAAGAGATTAATACAGAAAATCGCAGATGACACCAAGACCATTCGCGAATCCCAAAGCTCAGCGGCCTCTCAAGCTTCAAGGAGTGTACGCCATTCAACAACAGCCTCGATCGTGGGAGGAGTTGTATTCGACTTCGACAACACATTTGAAGCGTCTGAATTATACAATGGCCTAAACACATTCACCACTCGAGGAAATTCTAGCCCAGCTTTCATGATGCGTGGTGCTCTAGCGGGGGATTCGATTTCAAGCAATGATGAAGGTTACGAAACAGGAATATCGCTGAATGATCCTCGATCTCCGACCGCATCGGATGTACTGCCGGAGGTGGTTGATTTCGATATTAACAGGAGTCGTGGTCTCGTCTCAAAGCCCGGTAGACCAGAACCTATGGTTCAACGGTGGCTTTCAACATCTTCATCAGGGGACTCCTCACAAAAGGATAAAGGTCTTGTGTCTAATAAGAAAAGATTTTGGTCGGGACGGCTCGGTCGGCTGAATACTTTTAGTTCGACAAATATCTTATCAAGCTCCGACCGACAAAAGACCATTAGCCCTAGTACATCTTTCACCTTAAGAAACAAACGAGCCTCGGACTCCAAACTCAGTCAGAGCATTGATTTTAGCTCAACTAATGGCCTTCAGACGCCCGCAATTGTGCGCGCAGCGCAGGCGGGGTCAGGAGTTGAGATACAGGCACTACTATCCAATGGTCACGACATTGAGGCGCGTCATGGCCCCACGGGGAGGACTGCTCTCGCAGTGGCTGCACACTGTGGTAACACAGATCTGGTTGATTTACTCCTCTTCGCTAACGCAAACGCGAACGTCCGCGATACAGATTCCTGTACACCCTTACATTTAGCTGCTTCGAGAGATCATTGTGCAGCTATACAGTTGCTTCTCGACGAGGGAGCAGATATTGAAGCTAAGGATGGAAACGGACGAACACCATTATGGACGGCTGCGCATGCAGGACATGCTAAGTCGGTTGAAGCTCTGGTAAAAAGAGGTGCAAAAGTCAATGCGCGGGCGAACGATCAGTGTACTGCCTTACATGTGGCAGCAAAGAACGGAGACGTGCCTATCACCGAGCTGCTATTTCGTGCTGGGTCTGATGTTGAAGCGAGAGATAGCCAATTCATGACTGCACTGCACCATGCTTGTGAAAATGGACAGCTATCTGTGGTGGATTACCTCTTGCAAAAGGGTGCAAGCATCGACGCTCCAGGAAATGAGTCAAAGTCCCCGCTCCACTTTGCAGCTGCAAAGGGACATCTGGATGTCGTTCAATTTCTCTTCAAGAAGAAACCAAATTTCAGATTCACTTCCCAGAATAGCTCCAATCCTTTACACCTGGCGGCTCGGAATGGCCATGCTGAGGTTGTCAGTTTCTTAGTTGAATCTAAGTTTTCACTCGACCATGGCGACAGCCAAGGCTTGACCCCACTCCATCTTGCTGTTATCGGACAGCACTTTGATGTTGTGGAGTTATTACTCAGAAGGAATCACATCCTTTTACAGAAACATTGTAAACAAGGACGAACACCACTACACTATGCATGTAGATCTGATAGCGTCGACATCGTAAGTCTTCTGCTTAACGCTGGGGCGAACGCTGAAGAAGAGGTGTGGGGCGAGAAAAGACGACCTATACACATTGCTGCTGCGAGAGGGTCTACACGGATCGTGGATATCTTAATTAAGAAGAATATTGCAATAAGTTCAAGAGATTCTAACGGTGATCGACCGCTCGGCATTGCGTGCCAACATGGCCATGTACAGATCGTGGAGAAATTGCTTGCCTGTAATGAGCCTTTGAGAATGCGCATTCATGATCGGCCGAACAAAGATTCTCCCCTCTGTATCGCTGCGAAAGCAGGCCACCTCTCGGTTGTTCAGTTACTCATCAAGAAGGGCGCTTCTATTAAGGAGAGGGATGAATTCGGTTACATTCCAATTCGCTACGCAGCATACTATGGCCACCCAGAAGTATTGGAAGCTCTCATGCAGGCAGGAGCCGAGCTTTACGACGAAGGGGAAGATTCCCATGGATGGGGTTTCCTATTGATGCC
Organism: Rutstroemia sp. NJR-2017a BVV2; assembly: GCA_002946415.1. Lineage (NCBI taxonomy): Eukaryota > Fungi > Ascomycota > Leotiomycetes > Helotiales > Rutstroemiaceae > Rutstroemia > Rutstroemia sp. NJR-2017a BVV2. Next base: position 2,347,206 of record NJPS01000046.1, read on the forward strand.
AGCAACCATCGGATTCTCGGACTCGACTGACATATCCGAAGAGCGCAAAGAACGAGTTCGTCAGCTACTTGCCGAAATGGAAAGACGGCATTATGAGAGCGGTAGTACTCAAAATTCTACCAGCAGATACCGACCCGGCCCATTCATTCCCAGACAAGAGCTGGCGGCTCGCGAAATCGAACAGACAGCTGCTCGAGCGGAATTACCCACCGCAAATAACAAAACGGACAAAAAGTCCAGCAACCTACCTAACCTATCACGACTTTCTTTCACCTCGCAGAGGCAGCGTCTACAGAGGCCAAAGAGATACAGCAACCCGTCATCACAACCTACGTCTACAACTACATCTAGGAGCGCGTCTCCTTCCACCGTCACCGCTAGCGGTAGATCTTCGCGTCATGCATCCCCCATCAGCCCCGGTCGCGTGTCGCCAGAATCTAGTCTGCCGATGCATCCGGTTGATGCTGCGGCTTTAATTCAACAGCGCCAGGCAGAGATAGAACAGTTACAGCAATACTTGGTAAACGAACAAAAAAATACGAGGCCAGCTCCTCCCGTGTCACAGAGCAGCAATCAGGTGTATGAGCTAGCATGAGTTAGCATGATATGATATGAGATGAGATACCCCATTTTCGTTACCTTTGTATGCAATTTTTGCATTTTATTTTTTGATCTAATTTGTTCTGATGCCCGGGGCGTCAGGAGTGGGGTTGGGAGGATACCATACCTTGGACTTAGTTTCCGAAGCAGCTGGAGTTTGCTTGCGGTTTTAGTGAAATGGAAAAGTATAGATGGATACGGGAGTTGGAGATTGGGTTGCTGGTCTGGTTCCACGGGTCGTTGCAAGAGATATCTGCGTAGGTCGAGGGCCGTCAGTGGATAGTTACTTCTTCTAGATAGAAGTCATCAAAATGTGAGATGATTACTGATCAACATGCGCCGTAATACTTTCTAGAAATTCCTGGTGGTGATTGATTTCTTACTTTACGGCTATTTTACCTCGCTTTCTGGGGATCTCTGAGGTAGAAGGCGGAAATCTCTGGAGCTATGGAAATATCAGAACGAGAAACGAAATTCTATTGCTAGAGAAAGTAGGTACATACTCTACACAGCCTGTTTCCTCCATCGTCCTAGTCATCGCCCGATGAGGGATAGAATCACGTGATACCAAAGTAAAACCGGCTTTCACAGTAGACAATGTCGGTTCAGGCACAGAATTACCAAGTGCAGCTTAATGTATCTGTGTTTGAATTTCTAATAGCTTTGAAATTAAGTATCTTCATTCTGTAATGAAATTTGGGTAGAAGGTTGACTCTCCGATGCAGAAATATCAGGCCGGCGATAATATTCAAAAAACAATTGGATCATAACATATCATAATATCTTAGATTCTTTCGGGTAACCGTAATCCCGGGCCCGTGCACGCCCCGTATCAATGCACGCATTTTGAGCTCTTATTTTGAAGGCATTCAGATAATTATTTAAAATCAACATTACAATATTTTACTTTAAAACTCGAGATTGTTGATAAGATGAGATATATCTAGTAATAGAATTAATATGACAATTTAAGTGCGAAAGCGTAGCAGTATCCTGGTTGATCTGCCTCGATTTGTACGCCTACCTACTTCCTCTGGTTCCCCTTCTAATACCACTATCTCAAGCTGTATATTCTTCTCACAAGTATTCTTGGATCGAAGAACAGCTATCTTCGTACTAGATTCTGCAGATTTGACAAGTTTCTGGCGTGTTTTATGCTATACAGTTGTTTTCTTCTGAGCCACTTTGGATTCCTTCGAAATCTGAGCCTTAAGCTCCCGTTGATTTCTCTTTTCCTACTTGTGTAATTCCTCCAGTTCCTTCTTAGCTTTTTGAGTTGCTTTTCTAAGCTTCTTATCAATCATATCCTGCTCAATTTCAGTATCCTTTATATTCTTATAAGCCCTTACACTATCGATCTTAGATGGACTCCAGAAGATTGAGCCAGTATCAGGTTTACCCTTTAGATCCAGCTTTATATCTTTAGTTCTCTTCTTCTTTTCCTCCTATAGAGCTTCTCGAAGGCCTTCGCAACGATGTTCAGCAATTTGAGCATATATATAGAGCTTTTCGTTGGTCTTTAAGACCTTTTCCACAAGAGCTTTATTAGGATTAATCCTCAATTCCTTCTTAGCTCTCTACAATACAATAGCCGAATAAGATATTTTAATTTCGTCGCGAGACTTCCGTAGAAGTGTAGTAGGCTTAGGAGGATCTTCAGGTTTAATTTGAGCTATAATAAGTTCCGAATCTTGAGGATTTATCCCAGTTTTTGCGAATACCGACTTGATATTCTTCTCAGTAAACGCCTAAGTCCAAGCCTTTTTAAATATATTCCAGAAGTTCCGCTTTGTAATATATATGATTCCATCGCTGATATACATAAGTCAATCAAGTTCCAGACTATAGTAGTTCGATAAAGGTAGGAATAAACCGATATCAAGAAATTGTAATCGATATATTGAATGAGGTAGCAAAATCAATATAACGATCCTTAATCTCTTGTATGCTTCAAGAAACTCGAGATTAACATAACTTGAATGGCTATCAATAATAAGAAGATGCTAATCATATTTCGCCTTCTCTTTTGTATACCGATCGAATACTTGCTGTAGCTATACTGTCCTATATATATTGGAGCTCCACCTATTCGGTGATACCGTAAAGTACCCCAAATTATCTGTTTCTATATCGTCAACCCACGAATCCTATAGCTCGTTCGCTGTACCTTTGTAGATTAGAGTAGGCGGAAGTAACGTCCTATCAATATAAATGCATATAAGCAAGCTGATAAACTCTCGTAAGCTGTCTTATCTTGCTGCCAGTATTTTACCCTTTTTAAAAGCACTATATGTTATAATCCTCTTCAGTCTCCGTACTATACCAATTATAAAATCCTTCTTATCCCAATTGTAAGTGTTTTTTGGGAGAATATTATATTGTTCGACAGTATCGGCAAGCTAAAGGTAGAAGAAGTAATTAGTAAGAATCTTGAAATCGATATCAAAAGCACAACAACAATATAAAATAAGTCGAACCAGTTCATAGAATAGTGCAAACATAGGAGGGTATTCAGATTTTGCATATATATTATCAATATTGCAGAGATACAGACTTGTAAGCCGGTCATTGTGACGCTTCACAAACTATGCAGTCCAGTTCTTTCCAACCGAGCTGTTTATGATCTCCTCTGCAATATTTCTAACAATATGACTTGTTGGAGGTATCTTCCGGACTATCAGCTTGTTGATTTGATCGATTAAAATCTCTTCTTGAGCTATAGTAAGTCGTTGATGATATTCGGAGGTAGCTTCGGCTCTTGAGGAGATGATTCCATGCCAACGGCGAGAGAGGGTGCTGCGCTGCAAGCCATATCTCTTGGCTACAGTGGCAATAGGTGCTGAGTTCTCTCTATTCAGATCAGTAATTGCGAGCTCTATACGAACGTCGTGGCTTAATCCAGAGTAATCCATAGTTGTTGAGTTGATTAAAAAATCGTGATTTTTTGAGTGTGCATTGATGCGGGGCGTGCATGGGCCAGGGATTACGGTTATTTGATTGATAATAGTACTTAGCTGCAATATATTCTCCTAAATCGAACTCTATTTTCTCCCCTTGAGAGGCTGCAGCTGCTCACCTAATCAACGGACAAATCAATTTAATTCCCAACTATGGAAATTCTCGATCTGGTACTATAATGTCGCAAACACAGATTTGGTGCTGTAAGATAATTTTGCGATTCGAACCAACGGGACACTGACTGCTTCTAGGGCGCTTCTATAAGTCATATGACTGCCATCACTGCCGTTCATAGGTACAGTATGTTACACGCGTTTCTAGGGGTTTGGGATACATAATCGCTCGGTGTCTCTTTTCGATGAGGCATGGCTCTCGAAACACAGCCTCTGCCACGACATTGAGGAAAGAAGAATTGATATACTCTCGCCCCATTCTTCCAAAAAATTGAGGATATTCATCTCGAACGCCATCTATGGAATTATGAGGTTAGTCCAGTAATACATATTGCCAGCCACGCTGACCTTGAAGGATAGTGCTCAACTACCGATCGTTCTTGGACCCTCATTAGAGCTTGTCGCAGCCTTTACTGAGGCCAAGAAGAACTTCCTCGAATCATTAACAGTCGAGGAACAGGCAAAATTGACGCACTGCTCATCTGCGCAAAGTTTACTTGACAAGTAAAGAAATTCGAAGTTATCACGAAGTCGAAGCAGCGCGGGCTACGCTTCGCTCAGAAGATCCAGTCATTGAGCGAGAGTTTCGGCCCTTATTTTTCAATTATCGAGTTTTTCTATGGTACTCATCCCGAATATGCGAATTTCGCGTGGGGTGCCCTGAGCCTCATCCTCCAGGTACCCTCCCATTGTTCGACACAGAGTCATGATTTGCTGATCGATCGTTGTCGCGAAGCTCGCCAGCAATTTTGCAACATTTTTTGAGAAACTTTGCGAAACGATTCGGAGGCTGTCATTGGCACTTCGGCAGTTCGAAGATGCCTTGAAGGCCTTGAACTCGGGACCACAGGAACCACTGCCGAAGCGTGTACATAGCTTGATGGTCTTATTCTACACTAACCTGTTTCACTTCTTCCAAGCTGTAGCCAGAGTCTTCTGGGATAAGAAAGGAAGTAAGTGCGGACTCCCTCGTTGCATTAAGCTTGCTACTAATTACGGTTGAAGGGCTCAAGAGAACGCCTGTCGTTATTGGAGACCTACTATGGAAGCCTTTTGATGTACGCTTCAAGGAGATTTTGGAGCAGATGGAATATAATAAAAAGACCTTGATGAAAGAAGTTAATTCTTCGGTACTTGGGAAGATTCAGTGGCTGCTGCAGGATCAAATTCTCAACGATGAGAGGACCAAACAATATATGCTCAGTACCGGTTCACAAGTGTCTTCTTTAGAGGTTAAGTATGACCAAGAAAGACGAGGTAAAGTACACTTTCGGGACTCGGAGCTCGTAAGCTAATATTGCTACCGTATAGATCTTTTCTGTACTTCTGTTTTGCGGTGGCTTGCACCACCACAGTTTGCTAGCCCCTTTGAACAGGCTCAAGATGCTAGAGAGATTGGCACTGCCGAGTGGTTGTTTAGAGATTCTAAATTCGAATTGTGGTGAGGAGCTACATCTGGGTCGGTTCTCTGGCTTGAAGGCAACTCAGGATGGGCAAAACTGTACTGGCCGCCTCCACCGTCGAGGAGCTTCGCAGTATCCAGAAACTGAGCTCGCAAACAGCACCAATAGTCTGCTATTACTTCTTCTACCAAGACAAGGACCGGAAGGCTTCCCGCATTGGCGCATATCGTGCTCTCGCTACTGAGTTCTTCCAGCAATGTCATCAGTTTAATGATATATTCGATGTTTACGCCCTTGCGAACGATGGAGTACGAACTTCGGCGTCGGAACATGAGCTGCTCGACCTCCTAAGAATTACAATTCCCCGGCTATCAGATGTGTATTTCGTGTTTGACAGTATCGATGAGTGTAGCGACAATGAGAAATTTCTTAGGGAGCTTGCAAATATCACTGCGTTGTCCAATCTGAAAACAATTCTCTTCAGTCGACCAAATGTCGCGTATCTGAGACGATCTATTCGAGAAGAGCATAATGTTCGTATGTCTCGAGAAATCCTTGACAAAGATATTGCAGTATTTCTGGATAGCGAGCTGCAGACACTTCGAGACTCTGCACTACTACCTCTCGACTTTGAATTGGACGTTGGTCGAGATATTCTATTGCAGCGCGCTGACGGCATGTTCCTTTGGGCATCGTGTCAGTTTCCGGTTGCTTCAAGTCAGGGTTTAACGTCGAATGTTAGTAGCAACATAAGGAGTTAAGGAGATACGTAGCTGTCAGTAAGGGAACGGCCCATTTGCACAGGCTTATAAGGAATAATCAAAGGGGTTCTTTGGAGGGATAAATTGCAGAGGTGTAATAATTAACCCAGAAACAGCCATTTATCAAGTCTATATATAAACGAGACATTATTAATATGAATACGCACAGCATTTTTGATTGACCAGCCCGCTTTTCCCCACAAGACCGAGCATTCTAAGGCTGAGTAGAGTCGAGTGATGAAAAACGTGGCAGCTAGATGAAGTTGATGGCAATTTCATTATCGGAAGCGTGAGTCGGTAGTGTAATAGCCTCCATTCTTTTCCGCGTCGTGGCTTCTCGAGTTCCCGAACAGCCGCTCTACAGGCCACCGCATCTCGAAAATTCCACGGATGTCAGAGCCGGAATGATTCTCACACATATTTGTGGCTCCACGCCAGCGGACAGAATAATTCATTAACCACGAACAACTCCGATATATTCAGCGGAAATTCAATTTTTGAGATATTGATATGAAATTAATATTTCTGAATTCCTGATGTACGTTTCGTACATTTGTTACACTAAATTGCTTGAAAATGCTCTCTCCGAGAGCAAGGAGTATGCATTGTTGATTACCGTGTGGTAATGAATTATGATGGCCCCGGTTGGTTCCCTGTTCCTTTAGCGCCCGCCCTAGGGGTCCACCGAAACAGGGTCATGCGGTTTCTCAGAATCGCATGATTTATCGCATCATGATTTCCTCATAATTTCTTGCAGCTGTAGCTATTACCAACGAATTCATCTTACTTGCTGATAAACCCGCATTCCGAGTTTTCTTTTCCTGACGTGGTGTTTCCGGGAATATGACAGGTCTTGGCGCGGATGACTCCTGATAATGAGGTAGGAGGTAGGAGGTAGGAGGTAGGAGGTAGGAGGCAGGAGGGAATATCGGGGAGAGGCGATGTTCGGTAGTTGAGCCGGCGTGAGAGACGTCAAAAGGATCTGCTTCCCTACGTTTCGATGTTCGATGCTTCCTTTGCTTCTGCTTGCAAGATTTTTCGTTTATGATTATCACATGCTATATTTGCTTTGATAATGTCTACCGCGGATAATACCCAGAAACTCCGAGTCATCATCATCGGTGGAGGATTGAGTGGTTTGACGTTAGGACAACTTCTTACTGATGTACCGAATATCAAGGTTACGCTCTATGAACGAAGTCGAGGTCCGGTTGATCGTCTGTCGGGTTACCGGGTTATGCTTTCGTCCTTCGTTCTGCGCAATCTGAAAGGGAAATTACAGCACGATGTGTGGAAGCACATCGCACCTAGCATTGGCGCACAACCAGTCGGTGGCCAGGAGATGTGTTTTATGAAGAGTAATGGCGATCCGATATTCACCTGGTTGCCGGAGGAAATACAAGATCAATTCTCGGTTTCGAGATGGCGACTAAGGGAGGGTCTTCTACATTGGAGTGAGGGGTTTGCACAGTTCGGGAAGAAGTTCGACAGATATGAGAAATTGCCTTCCGGAAAAGTGAGAGCGCATTTCACGGATGGTTCGATGGACGAATGTGATTTACTCGTTGGGGCGGATGGAATCAATTCGAGAGTCAGGCAACAGATGTTTCCGGAAGCGAGAATTCGATCAACGGACGTGGCGGTAATATATTTCAAGATTCCCCTGACGCGAGAAACATTTCGGCTGGCAGGATCGAACAGTGGCATCATGGTAAGTTGGGAATGGCATATATTTAAAACAGTCAATATTAATCAGACCACAGGCATTCTGTCCCGGAAACCAAAATATCATCGTTCATTCATGGCAAAACCCCATGAAACCTTGGGCAACAGCATACACCGAAGACGAGATCGACCCCTCGGAATCATTTATCATGTACGGTTACGGCAGTTCTACTAGTGCATTCATCAACAAATCTAAACCGCCTGAAGAATTCACTCCCGAGGAATTGAAAACGGAGGTAATTGCGCGCTCTAAAACAGATCGAAATATCCACCCTAATTTCCACCAACTGGCGGAGATGTGTTTGACAAAGACTGCATATCTGCATATGGTAAAGAAATGCGACTCGGTGAAACCTTGGGATTCAACGAATGTGACTTTGATTGGGGATGCAGTTTTCAAGTATGCTGCCAACATTGCTTCGTTATATCTTGCCAGAAGTGGCTGACATATCTCTAGTATTATGACTACTCTTGGGAAAGGCGCCAACTGCGCTCTTCTCGATGCTGTCTCACTAGCCGAGACTCTTTCACCACCAGTCACCCCACCAGGCACATCGCAAAGTTCCCACGTCCAATCCTACCCCCAAAAGCCACGACAATCACCCCTCCCACCAACTATCAATCTTCGTTCTGCCCTCCGCACCTTCGCCACCGAAAACGTAAAACGCCGCCATCGCGAACGTCAACGTAGCGCCTTCCTCCAGAACCTCATGTACTTCGGAGACAACAAATTCAAAGAATACTGTCGGGAACGCGTCCTGCGCAGCGCACTAGGATGGGTCGAAGGAACGAAGGGCAGGAAAAAGGAATGGTATGTTGCGAACGCAAAGGGGGAGACGCGGGATGTGGGAGGTTTGATTATGGACCCAGATTTGTTTGAGGACAGGAGTGAGGAGGTGCAGTTACAATCGAAAGAGGAAGAGGACAATTCCAGTATGGACAAAGAGAGCTTTTTAGAGAGGGGATGGGGTTTGGTGAAGCTTGGGGAGCTGGACTCAGAGTGCGTTAGTCTGGAGTCGGGGATTACGGATGAAATGGAGGGGACGGGAAGTTTGGTCATGGGATCTTTGAGGACGAGAGAAGACCGGAGAAAGACTGAATTGACCGGTGCGGGTTTGTAGATCTATGGGCAGAGATAAATAGGATGGAGTAGGTTGGATATGATATATGCACATACTGGGGAAGGATAGACTGGTTGGGGGAAAAGCATTATGTTTGGAATATACGGAATTTGAGTTTTAGATGGAATTAAGGTATGCCACTTCATCGATTACAAAATAATATCACTATATTGTTGTTTCGATACTCTTATATAAGTCTATACCATGCAATTAAGCATGTATTACCCCAATAGCCCCAAGAGGCTCGAAACCCGCAAAGGTGAAAATCACAAGTAGTGAATGTACAGAGGAGAGGAGCCAGTCTGCTGTAGGCAAAACCTGCCACATTATTTCCTACAGCAAACAGCGACTTCTTCGTACTCTAAGTTCCTTCCGCTCTTCAAACTCGCGAAGGATTAGTTTTTCACAACGACGTCGGAGGAGAAAGTTCGACATAACGCCATCACCTCGTCATCGCTAGTACCATCAAAAAACAACGAGAGTCACCAACAGTCATCGATTCTCAATCTACCGCGCTATTATTTCATCGCTTAAGTTTCAATCGATCTATCAATCAAGCAATCAAGCAATCAAGCAACTCCCCACCGCCTCACACCAAAAATGGACAACTACGACCCTCTCCTCATCCGCGAAATCCAATCCACTCCCCATGTTCCTTCATCTCCATCACACTTCACCAGTACACTCACCACGACGAGCACTCCGAAGAAAGCCAGCGCCCTCCTCGCCACCCCCCACAGACCCATATCTCCATTCCAACCGCCCTCTATGCTGCTCACGCCACCTCCTACCACTTCGCCGAAAAAGATATCGCGCAAACTTTTTGAGCTGCAATTGCAGTCGCACACGTCTGCTTTTCCTGCGACTCCGAGGAAGGGTAAGAGTAAGGGTGTGATGATCACCATAGACGAGGGCGATGATGAGGATGAAGTAGAGTGCATTATGGAAAGTGAGATGGAGATCCAGACTCCGGCGCCGACGCACATTTTCCAAACACCGCAGAAGCAAAAGATTCATGTGGATGAGCGAGAGGTGCCTGATGCGCCGAAGAAGCAGCGTTTCAGAGATTTTAGTGCGAGAAGGGGAGGAGAAGAAAAAGTGATGGGTGGGGGGGTGAGATTGGATTTCGCAGGTGATGGGATAAGGAAGAAGGGTGCTGGGGTTGCCAGGGGAGGCCGGGGAGATGGGAGAGGAAAGAATACTGGTGGATTTGTGAGGAGAATGGAGGAAATGTATGGGGAGGGTGTTTTGGAAAGAGCGGTTGGGGATACTGGAATAGGGCAGAAGAGGAGCCGTGAGGGGAATATGGGAATGAATATAGAGAGGGAAGATGGTAGGGAGGAGAAGAGGAGAAAAGTTGACTTCCATGTCGATGAATGGGAGGAGGATACATTTATGGAGGACATGGAATATACGCAGGATACGCAGGTCGTGATTGCGAAAAGACCACTTAGCTGGCAGGTTAAGAACGAAGTCGCGGAGTAGTAGGTTGTATACCACAGCATGGATATGTAGGTGGTGTAGAGATGCGGGGTATATTGAAGGCGTTGATTCAGCGAAGAATGTTATTTTGAGAGATAGAAAGGAAAGTTAGATAGGGGTATTGTGGCGTTTGTGGATATAATATGGGGGACTGGGCTGCATGGATGGAGTTGGACTAGTTGATTTTAGGATCCCATGATTCACGACGAAGGGCAGTAGGATTCGGCAGAGCCTTTCAGATATGATATTCATTTCTTTACGAGTTCCTATTGGGTCATGATAGCCATAAATTAAACAGCAGAACTCATTCGTGTAATATCCTCCCACTTTGTGACGTTCAATACTATCCTATACAATAATCCTACTACCAGCAAGATTAAGGTTGAACATCCCCGCCTCAGAACACTTCCTCTATTCTTGCAAGTGTAGTTTTAGCAGAATTGGCCCGTGGGACAGCAGCTGGTTCCGCTTCTAGTACATCCATTGCAGCAAGATCGGCAATTGACCCCAGGGAACGCAGAGCTCAAATCCCAAATACACTCATGTCCATTAACTGTAGCAACCTGCCTCACAACAAAGCTGCCAATTCTGTCATTCCATCCAATATCATTAAGATTGCCCTGGAAACACATTAGCGTCCTCCTCCCAAATATATTTTGGTTTTGCTATTGGGATTTCAGAACTCACATAACCAGGACTGAAGATAGTTCCACCAGGACTATTACAATTGTAGTCCTCAGAATAGATGATGGCATTCCCGGCGTCTGGGCCGATAGAGGTTATGCTGTGCCACCAAGGTGAGTCGAGACGAATACAGACGTCCCAGTTCTGCTTTGCGTAGCCCGTGGTTCCGGTCCAGTTTATGTCCGTTGTGATGTAAACCTAGGCCAGGTTAGATATGTGATGAGAGAATTGGGGGTGATGGCATGAAAGACGTAACGTACTCCGCCCTCTTGACGCTTCTCGAGACTTCGAGTGCTTATGCGCTCAGTTGAGGTGATGTTCAAGGACTCGAAACCGGTGAATTGGACTGGTGATTCCGCTGGGAGGGCGAGTGCTGTGCCGAAGATGGCGGAAACGAGGAGGGTTTTGAACAACATCTTGAAAAAGTACCAAGAGAGGGATTGTGAATTCCTTGACACCTTTGAATTGAAAACTTGTGCGGATGTTTGTTTGGAATTGCTTGACCTTTATAGTTTTAGTCTTCTGCAAACAGTGTTTCTTAGTTAGACGTATACCAATGATAATATGGGAGCGGCTCCGTTAACCCTCACCATCCTCTCGCTCGTGTGTAACATTTTCCCAATGGAGTGATAAGTCCGTACGATTTGGCGAGCTGAAGTAGAAGTGGAGTCTATCTCCATTGTACCGGTAACGATATCTACTTTGACTGGGCTGCGGCGTGGGATTCCATGGGCCGGGTGAGTATTGGAATGAAGCCCCTGCCCATATGTAAATTACCACGTGGTTACCCAGTCGGCTGCCAAAACCCGATCCATTGGCCACTGTTCATAGGAGATATTACCCACGAGTCCATATGGAATCTCCTAATGTAGGGACAGTCAACGGGTATATTACTAAGCTTTTATTGCTTTCACTCACCGACCTCTTGGCAACCTCCTCGGCCCTTGGTGGGCCGTTGGTAGTGGTCGGGTTGCAAAATTTTCAACCTACTTACTGGATCCCTCTGGATCACTATCTGGATCCCTATTCGAGCTGGCATCCCACTTAAGGGTATTGGGACCCCGACCCGGGTGGGAAGTGGGGCCATCCCTGAGTTTCGGTTGCAGCCTAACTTTGATAAATGGCCTTGTGTAGATGGAAGTCAGCAGTACAGTACAAATAAGCATACGTTCTACCCCTGTCGAGGCGGCTGATTGACTTCGCCCTGAAGATCCTGTACCCCGCAAGAGCGAAATCCAATTTCCTAAAGATATAAGGTTAAGGTTACTAGACCCTGCAAAATACGTCGGAGGAAGTGACAATTTGAGCTAACCGAAGTACAATCACAAAGATAACCGAAATACCCACAGCGGCCAAGCCCGCTACTCACGGATCCGACTAATGCAGGGCGATTATTCATACCTCGTATCCGCTGGCATGAATCAGTTTTAGTGGCGGCTACTCACGATTCGTTCCTCCGTGGAACAAAAGTTAATTTTTTGTGCGTCTTGCTCCCTAAAAACTTAACCTTAGTTCAGGGGAGAGAGAAGAAAGCCTAAGCGAAAGCCGACGATTACCTGCAGCTAAGTTGAACCATTGGAGAGTTCTAAACGTATCCTAGAGCTTTCCAAGATGGACAAAATTTTCTTTCACAAAGGGGGTTTGACTTGAACTCCTCGGTAGTTTGGACTGGGTCTACTGATTTGTCTCTACTGATATCGGAGAGAGAAGTAAGGAAGACTCTGGTAGTAGATTTGTCGCTTTTTCAAACTTTAATCACCAAAAACCCCATCTGGCTGGTAAAGTCACACGTGGAATTTTCACAGAACTCAAACAGGTCCCGCATTCTGTGAGAAGTCATAAACTTAGGTCACCATTATCTTGAAATCGGAAATTTTAGCACGTCGTAGTAGGAGCCATTGATGCTTGTAAAGCTGTAAGTGTAATGGTATTATAATCATTTTATCTCTGGGCACTTCAAAGTTGCCGGCTAATCCCTAGCTACCTCTGGTCCTCTATCAGACTGCCTTAACATTGTCCAAAATTACAGGCAGAACAGGTGCGGGAGTCTGTTCTGCAGGTACAAAGCTCACTTCAACGCCTTTGTAATTCAATGTCTTGCTGCCGTTCAACCGAGCCATTTTCTGCGCAAGTACCGGAATATCTGGGAATCCAGTCTCTACATGCTCCAAACCACGTTTAGTGATAGTCTTAGTCGATTTGGGAAACACAATCACGGCCGCGTTCGGTGTCGCTGCAGCTGCAATACTAGTCGTTGAAAAAACGAATTTACCCACTGCTTTGGGATCGATTTTGATGAAGTATTTCTGGAAAAGCTTAGAGAGTAATCTGAAACATTGTCTTGGAGTTCTTACGCCTAAGAGACTGTGAGCCGCTGCTTGCCAGTTCTGCTCGCTGCGTGTTAAGGGGTACTTTTGGCCGAGGTTCTTGTAATTATCCTTATTCATAGCCCAGAGAGTTGAGGAGCAAGAAACCCCTTGTGGAGCACAGAATGTGTTGGCGGACGAAATCTCACCAGTACCACCTTCTATCCAGCTATTAAGTTCGCGTTAGAAGGTGCAAGGAGTCATTAGTTTGAAACTTACGATGCTGGTGGAAATTCATCGCAGGTGTATCCCAGACCACTCGCTGCTCCTGTAACCGTCCCCTCAATCTCATTTGTGAAAATAGAAACGATTGGGTGGTTCGCAGTAAGATCGGTGAGAAGAGAATTTCCGAACTGCACCATGGTACGGCCGGCAATTCCATTGATATATTTACCATAGCCATGAACTACTGTGGGCTGGAAGAGTGGTTCTGGGCAAGGATGTTTGGTAGACCAATTGTCGGGACAACTTTGTCTGCGTCGGATGGCAGTGTTTCTGTCGTTTCCTGTTTGGATATGGAAGTCCTTTGGGAGAACTTGGGCGTTAGCGGTCAACCATTGCTGTACATTGGCGCAGATTGCTGGCATTAACGCGCAGTTGTAATACAAAGTTGGCAACGTTGGTTGTACCACGACTGGAGATCCTAAATACTTAAGACCTCCTGGATCAAGGCCCTGTTGCAGTTGGGAAGACTCGAAGTTCGCGAGTGAAAGGAAAACTAAGGAGCAGAGAAGAGCACATCCCAAGCGCCCGAGGTGAAGAAATCCGATCCATAGAGCCATATCTAAGAGCCAAGTCTAATGTATGCTTGCTGGGAAGACGGTGGGAGGTAACAACGCAAGAAAGAAAAGACGGACAAAAGCGAGCTTACTGGTATGCGATACAAAGTAGCACTTTTAACATTGCAGTGACCACTCGCAATGAGTAGCTCGCCCACAAAAGGACCAGGGAGAAGACTCTCGTCCGACAGAGCAGGGGTAATTTCAATGCAGGGTCTTCTTCCTCGAAAATTACCGACATATTGAGTAGAACGAAGAATGTGGATATTCAGAGATAAGCGCTCAAAATGTGATTATCGGATCATCTCTTTGGCTTGGAGGAGGAAGTTGAGTTGAGGAATATTGCCAAGTAGTGGGGCTGGAGATTATGTAAAGTGTGCACACGGGAAAATATGCAGGTGAGAAACTCTCGAGCTTATTGACTCTCGAGGGTCCACTTAAGTCCATGCTTGGTCCGTGTCTAAAATTTGAGTCTTGGAACAGACTTTTTTTCAGCCACCTGACAGCTTAACGTTACGCCAAATTTCAACGTGCCGCAACGCTCTGAATCCTTGATAGCACAGCAACTCCCTGTGTCGTTCCAGCAGAAACAAACGGAAAGCAATTGAAATTGGCTTGGTGACTTTGGGATCATGGGTGCTACATTAGAAGTCTCGGAGAAAGGGGAAGGCCTATCCGTCAGCAGGAAAACGGATGAGGAAATTGCCGGAGTTGACAGCCGTGTCGCAGTACACCGAAAGTTCTTCGAAAACGACCACTTACTGTGGGCACTCCTCTCCAACCTGAGTCAAGGAGAGCTCCTACGGCTACAATGTGTATCGAGGAGATGGAAGGCCGCCATCGAATTATCCTATGAATTATGTTCTCGAGTATATCGACCACACACCCTGGCTACCGATGAAGGTCCGGTCACGAGTTACAGATTCAACGTCTTTGTTTCTGAGCGAATTCGCTGGACTCCTGCAATGGATATGGATCAAATTAACTCCTCGGAGTTCAAATCAGTGCAAGAATTGCCATATTTGCGAGCTATGGCTACCTCGGGAGCGTCTTGGAAGTCTCAACTCATATGCTGGCCTGCACCATTTGACATCACCGTTTCTAGTGATGTCGGGGCAGAAGAAGGAGCACCACTACTGCGGATTACTTGCCCTCACCCAGTGGTATCTTCTGAAAGAAATGATGCCAGTGGCGCAAGTATCGAAGCTCCGGAAGATGATGACGATAGTGGTGAGGTGATGAAACTCAACACAAAAGATTTCCCACACAACGAGGGCAAAGAGGTCAATGGAATCACATTTGAAGATCTTCTATATGCTATGCGCCAGCAATATATAGAGTATGATTATGCGTTTGAGGCAGTTTATGAGTACTTGGATTTCGAGACCGATGTAGCGGGGGAATGGCAAACAGAGTTGACTTTACGAGAGGATCGTGGAATTCCGAATCTTCAGGTTTCAATTCTTCTATTCTGAACTGTAAAGGCAAATATATAATACAAGTTGATTTCTGGACTTCACCGAACTCCCACTACTTGGTTAACTTTCTGATTGGAAGGGTGCTGTTGGCTGGAGCAGTAGCATTGGTGCCAGTCTGAACTCCCTTAAGTTTGTCGGTAGAATTTTTGCCAAAGATTACTTCGTAAGGCTGCCAAAATGTTAACAAGTATATATCTCTAACAATGCAATAAACAAACATTTTCAAGTCCTTTTGCGAGATCAGCAATATCCATTGCCTGCACAGTGTGCGCAAGATTTGTGGCCTTCTCTGCTACTGCAACACCGCCTGTCTTGTCTTGGACTCCAGACTTAGGGCCCTAAAGCTGTCAATAAGTGCTGAATGAATTCAACGGAATGACAAGAATAATATAACATACACCCATGACAAAACTACCAGCAGGTAGCTCGAGATCAGATTGGACAACTTCGTCAATAGCCACTGTAAGAGGTGACAAAAGAACCACCACCATCGCAGACACAAAGTAACACGATGAATACCTCATGTTGACTGTGACCCAGGCTGTAAGTTGAACGGCGGGCGAGGTGCAAAAGTCTCTTGCTCAACGATTTGATCTCAGAATAACTACACTGATCGAGTGCCGAAAGACTTGATATCGCAATGCTGTGCCAAATGTCACGAGTTAGATATCAGATTACCACAAACCAAACCAGCTGTAACACCCACTACTAGTAGTATACTAGTGGCCGATTGGTCTCGGTCGAGTTTCCTTACTGGTAGTTACGAAAGTTACAATAGTAAGACTACTAGATTATCACGACTAGTATGGTGGAAAGCGCGGAAATTAGAATTTCCAGCCTCACAGATACCATCTCAGGAGTTCCCTCCGCTTACCTTCCCCCCACTTTACTGTACCCTTTTCAACTTTAAATTTTAACCGGTTAACCGGCTACCGCCAGTTGCCGCCAAGAACAACTATCTCGCCAATCTCGGATCACAAATCCTTGGCAGCGGTGCAAAACACCCCCCTCCCCCCCGAGAAAATTTCGTCGACTTCACATTCGGCCGACATGCTTTGCGATTAGATACTAAGTTTCCGCAATCTGAGACCATGTCGTCGATCAACACACTTTGTCCGAACTCGGTTCTACTAGCCGACGCCCATCAATCTTCGTTATTCTCGCGAGTCGCCGACATGAAGGATTCAGCTACTGCACGCAGGGTGCTGCTGGGACCTTGAACGGGCCAGGACCAAATTTGAAGTTGTGGATCAAGAAGGACACATGATAGACTTAGAAATTAGATGCGGCTGAACACGGTTAATAGAAATGGGTCACTATGGTCCCTGACTTTGGCCCAGTCTATGCATGGGCTTGAGGGTTAGACTACCTATTCTGGACCAATCAACTGATATGCAGAGTGCTGCTTATACAGTGACAGATTCTCAGTATTTCGATATCTACGTCTCGTTTCTCGAGTTTACAACTCATAGTTCTTAGCCAGCGTCAACCAAAGGGACGTTCTGCAGTCGCAATGTGTCGAAGCACACGTCGGACGGCGACCTTCTCGTTCAGTCTTTCTTTGCTGGTGTTACAACTTCTCTTCCTTACTACAGAATGTTTTCCTCACCAATATAAGCACATTCACCCTTCGAAGTCCACTCTTCACGTTCGGAAAGGTTTAGGAGGATATCCGGTGTCCCATCTAGTACCTGAACTTGAAGTTAGAGATCTCACAGATGGAGAGATTGACAAACGACAGAACTCAGGCTACTGGTATGAGAATATCGCTCATGGCACTCCTTCTTTTGGAGCTGCTGGCTATCAAGTTTTTCGAAATGTGAAGGACTATGGAGCCAAAGGAGATGGCTCGACGGATGACACAGAAGCCATCAATAGAGCAATTACAGATGGCGACAGGTGTGGACAAGCCTGTGGCTCGTCGACAACTACGCCCGCCGTTGTGTACTTCCCTGCCGGTACTTACATCGTCTCAAAGCCGCTGATTCAGTATTACAACACTCAATTTGTTGGCAATCCAAACTCAGTTCCGATTCTAAAGGCTGCTCCAACATTTCAGGGTATCGCTGTTATTGACAGTAATGTTTATATACCACAAGCAAGTGGAGACCAATGGTACATTCCACAAAGCAACTTCTACCGACAGATTCGAAACTTCGTAATTGATCTGTCTGGTTGTCCAAATGTTACACCGGACGGATATGGTGAGAGTTCCTTTCTCTGGAGCATTTCTGGACTTCTCTAACATGATACAGCTCCGACTGGTATCCATTGGCAAGTTGCTCAGGCTACAAGTCTCCAGAATATCAAATTCATTATGAGCCAAGCCGCAGGCACAACTCACATTGGAGTCTTTATGGAGAACGGATCGGGAGGTTACTTGGGGGATCTCACTTTCATTGGAGGTGCCATTGGAATGCGATGCGGTAGTCAGCAGTTTACCTCTCGAAACCTGAACTTTCAGTTCTGCAGCACTGCAATCGAAATGATCTGGGTAAGTTAGAACTAATTTTGTTTTTGAGTATGACCGCTAATTTTGTAGGACTGGGGCTGGACCTGGAAAGGACTAAACATTGCCAACTCTTGGGTAAGAGCAAAATCCTTCCTCTGATTGATTTCAAGACTAATTTGAAAGATTGGCATCAATATCACGGCACTTTCAAGTACAACTGCTTTACATAGACAGGGCGTCGCTGCAATCACAGTTCTGGACTCGGTAATGACAAACGTGTAAGTTAGAGCTTGCTCCGAACCAAGGATATCAGCTAACTTAGAACCGCAGCCCCATTGGCATTCTCACCTCGGGAACTACCAACACAATGTTGGAAAACCTGCAGCTAAATAACGTACCAATTGCAATTGGATACAGTGGAGGACCGACGGTACTCCAAGGAGGAGATATCCTGATAGATAACTACGGAGACGGTAACAACTTCGTTTTGACTGGATCCACAATGTCTTCAGGGGTCTTGAGGGGTCCCTACGGCACTTCAGCGAAGAGCAAAGCATCGTCTTCCCTCCGAAACAGCTCGGGGTGGTTTGCCCGATCTAAACCGCAATATGAAGGGGTTGCTCCTGGTGGATTCATGAATGTTAAGGATGCTGGGGCAAGGGGAGATGGCATTACTGATGACACCGTCGCAATCCAAACTGCGTTAAACACTGCAGGATCAAATCAGATTCTGTACTTCCCTCACGGCAGTTACATCGTCACTGATACAATCAAGATCAATCCGGGAGCGAGGATTGTTGGTGAAGCTTGGAGCGAAATCATGGGAACGGGACCAAACTTCATGGATATCTCGAATCCACGAGTTATGATCCGAGTCGGAACAGCCGGTCAAACTGGTGTGATTGAAATTTCTGACATGATATTTACAAGTAAGTTCTGCAGTTTTCAATCTTTAAAATCATGCAACGAGATAATTTCTAACACCTCATAGCATCTGGTGCAACGGCAGGAGCTATACTGATGGAGTGGAACATCGCCGAGTCCTCTCAAGGATCTGCCGCCATGTGGGATACTCATTTCAGAGTTGGTGGAGCAGCTGGCACTGATCTCCAATATAAGGATTGCCCTCGGGAGGACGCAGCAGTAAACACAAAGTGTATTGCGGCCACAACTTTGATGCACGTCACTTCTTCGGCTAGTGGCTATTTCGAAAACGTCTGGGTCTGGGTTGCAGATCACGATCTCGACATCCCCTCTCAGGATCAAGTCAGTATTTATGCCGCTCGATGCCTTCTCATCGAATCTACTAAACCTGTTTGGCTTTGGGGAACGGGTAGCGAGCATTGCACCCTCTACCAATACCAATTTTACAAAGCACAGAATATTTTTGCAGCAACATTGCAGACAGAAACGCCATATTATCAACCAGAGCCCAAAGCTCCAGCACCATTCACCGGAGCCTATGCACTGGAATCGGATCCTACATTTTCTTATTGCAATCCAGCATCCACGACCTGTGCTCTTGCATGGGGACTTGAGATTATCGGCAGTAGTAACATCATGATCTATGGAGCTGGTTTCTACAGCTGGTTCTCGTGGTATTCGCAGGTTTGTCTCGCTGCTGAGACTTGCCAGGAGCGAATAGCTCGAGTCTTTGACAGTACTAATATCTTCATCGCGAATCTCTACACCAAGGGATCTAGTTCAATGATTCAAGGAGCCCAGTCACAAGATATTTTGGCAATCGATAACATCGATGGCTTCCTAGGAACAATTGTGGGCTGGAGTGGATTTGATCTTCCCGGAAAGCTGGATACACCGGTATCTGTTATCCCTCTGCCCACCTGGATATGGGATGTTCCCAACCCTACAGTTTATTGCCACATTCCTTGCACCATTTCTCCGCCACCGACCCCTATCCTTCCAATCCAACCCCCACCATTCACTGCGACAATTTCAGGCTCACCAGTTGTTGTTACGCCTCCTGCTATTACTAGTCCAGGCCTTGATATTATACCCATACCAGTGGTTCAGTCGCCTGTTGCTACCGTGGTTCCGGTCATCGTCCCAACTCCTGTCATCAAAGTGCCACCCATTGCCCCCCCAGGAAATATCCCTGGAGGGCCACTTCCAATTCTGCCTCCTCCGATCCCGATGCCAATTCCGCTGCCACCACCTCCGTTTGCATGCGTTCAGTTCTGTGGTCCACCATTTCCCCCAATTCTGTAAGTCTTTATTGGCGTTTCTTGCCCCCATCTATGAATTAGTCCACAAGGCGCTAACGTTTCAGACCCCCTATTGTTATCATGGACGGTCCGCCGCTTCCTGTTGGAGCACCTCCACCACCAGTCGCTGCTGATCCGGATGATGACCCAGATGATACAGAAGAAGACGAAGAGGCCGAGTTGGGATGCATTGGTGCCAATCCCCTTAACTTTGGTTCCGGGGATGGCAACACAGCTTGGCCCACCACTAGTGACGTTCCAGGATGGGGAACCACTACCCCCTCCGGAAGCAATTGTGACTGGACCGGATCAGTAACGCATCTCGAAAGCACTCTCAACATCGCGGTAGCGTCAGGATCAACTTCTTTCTCGTTCAACGCTTTTGAGATTATGAATGTTGCTAGCTCTTCTGGAGTTTCTATGTCGGGCGCAACTATGCAAGTCTATGCACCTGGTGTCACTGGTTGGAGCACTTCAAACACGCCGAGTAGTTCTGGATCAACCAGCAATAAGAACTTCATAACGCTTGATGTTCCACGCAATCCTCTTGCCAGTATGCTACCCTTCTATATTTATGATTATACCGTACTGACGATTCGCGCTTAGCTGAGATATTGGTAACCGGAACGCTCAGCCAAAGTGTACCACAAGTCCAAGTGCGCATTATTTTCGAGGTAAGACAGTTGTTCTATATCAATGCAGAAGTGTTTGCGCTAACTCTTACAGGCATCCGTATCGTGTGGAGGTAAAGGCATCCCTGATCCAGCGGGTAGTGGTGGTAGTGCTGGAGGCACCGGGGGAAACACAAGTGGAGACTTACTAGGCGAATACCCTACGCACGGAGACGGTACGATTGAATGCAGTGGTTCTCGCTCAGATGGTGCTGGTACGAGAAATATGCGCGATTGCTTATTCACTCCCGGCTCGTAAGTCCACCCTCTCTATGAAAGCCTAGTTACTTGAGCAAAGATGTGCTAATTCTCCCAATAGCGTCATTGTCCAAGGCCAAAGGTTGTCTGTAGACCAAATCATTTCCAGCGAGAATGTCAACGGCAACTGTCTTCGTTATGGAGAAACGAAGAATGACCAAGGTGTCATCACTAACACTTGGTGCGTCGTTTACCAGGAATCAGGGTGCGCATTTGTCATTGCAGATAAACGAACCTCTTTCGGAGGCTGCTTTCCAGGACATAGCATCATTGGTGGGCAGGTATTCTATGATTTTGCTAGACTAAGCGCCAACCAATGTCCTGGTACAGGAATAAGTGCTATGGCATCAGGACCTTTCACTCCTTGCGACGTACGGGCACAAACCCTGTGTTTAACGAACCCAGCGCATCCTGAGATCTGTGGGGTGGTATGAAGGAACAATGAAATGCCATTGTTGAGCAAACGTTCGGCCCTGTTCCCTGTATTATATGTCTTTAATTTATAGAATTAAACAATTCATTAATAGATGGAAGTTTTGTATCATTGAACGTGGTCTGTATATGCCCAGGTCAGGGAAGATGTGCACCAATATGGTTATTCCACCTCGGATTCTCGAGTGTGATTTAATCCATGGCTCCGCTACTTGTGAATATCATATTGCCATGTTGCAGTAGAAGCTTTAAACTGGCATCGACAGATTATCGAAAGGCCGGGAGACAATTTAGTGTGAAAGGAATGTAAAGGTACTAGAAGAATTGAATTAGTATCCGAATAAAAGAGCCCGAAAGAGTCTTGTAGTAAATAGCATAAAGACCTCAAAATACAGCACGATGCCCGGGTATCTCCAGGAACATCTTTTCCCATTCTCTCAAAACACCATATGTTTCCACCAAAGGAATTGATACTATGACCAAAAGGCTGAGCTGAAGTCGCACTTTACATGACCACCAGTAAAGTAGGAAAGTCTTTAGGTGCCACGTCGCATGCCACCTCCACTTCCTATTCATCACATCTCATCCATACAATCATTACAAGCCTCATCAGCCTGCGTATTCTCCCCCCTCGGAATCCACTCATATTCCACGCTCCCCAGAGCTCTCAACTGATCATCCAAGTCACTCGCCTCCTCAATCAAATCTTTATTCACGACCTCAACGCCCCTTGAATTCTTCCATCCATTTCGTGACCACCCATACACCCAATCCGTCAAGCAGTTAACTGCGTATCTGGAGTCGAGTAAATCGTCACATTTACTCTCGGATTCGAATCCAGTCCATCGTATTTCTTCAGTGCGAGCTCCAGCGCCAAGATAATGGCAGTAATTTCAGCACGTTGGTTCGTTGGTGGTGGGTAGTACGGGAGCTGTCGGGTCCAGGTTTTATCACGGCCCCAGCGGGATTTGAAGACGGCCGCAGCGGCACCGATGGCACCTGGTTGGCCATTGCCGCGACAACCACCGTCGACGTAGATTTTCATCGTGTAGACCATTTTGTTTCGTTTAGAGATATCGCGTGTCTGTGCTGTTTGCTGAACTAAACGGTGACGGTAATAGAGGTGATGGATATGTTCCTAGCCAGGAAATAGAGGAAGCGCGATTAGCAACGACTAAGAAGCCACAGTCTCTCCAGCTTTATCATAAAGTACTTCTGTAACAGCAAGGAAAAATTGTTCTCAAGGAGATCACTTGACATACAATTCACTATCTGAGGGGATTGTTCTGAGTTATACTACCTATTAATCCAACTATTAATCATGAGGGGTAACGTGCATAATCACCAAGCGGGCCACACCATCAAACAGGCCACTTTCCACCTATTCTATATCATCTAATTTAATCACTTAATTAATCAATAACCAACTATGCTAGAACTTAGTAAAGAGGCTTGAATTAATCTCGCGATTATAGCAATCAGTTCTATAGATAGATTAACTTTATAGAAAGCTATATAGATATATATATCACAGGAACTGATCAGCTGATCGACGCTGTGAAGGTCACTGACCTGGATAAAAGTTTATATACTATGCCCCCCCATGGACAAAGGTTAAATTTTTGCGCGTCTTGCCACTGCAGGATTTAACCTTTGTTCATGGGTCAGTAGAGTAGCTGCAGGAAGATTGTAAGCAACCTGCAGACTTAGGGTTTAGATATCAATAATCTGCTTGCATAAACCTTCGGTATTAATAACCTCAACACTATATTACTTAGATATTACTTCATACTTTAGATCTCTCTTGCGAAGATCATCAACCTATAAAAGAGGTTGAGAAGGTCGGTTTGAGAAGGTCAGACAATTATCACTTTACTTTACGATTACCTATTATTGTTCTCACTTAATTCCTTTTGCCTAGCTATCACGGTACGTGATATCTTTTAATCCAGAAAGAGATAGTTGATCAGATTCAAGGTAATAATCATACTAAGAGGGGGAATCCGGAAAAGATATCGTCAACTCAACTATAGTATAGAATATATAAACAACCCGGATATAATAAAAGGATATGCCCAAATCGTTTAATAGACCCTGCTTTAGTTACTTCTATAAAGATTTATTTAAATTTAATTGTTGTTGTTGCTCAATTGAGAATTAAGACTGCAGAATAGGTGGAAAGTGGCCCGTTTGATGGTGTGGCCCGCTTGGTGATTACGCACGTTATATTAGCTACTGTATCAGCAGAAAAGCTAATCCAAAACAGTTTGGCTTGCTCCTAATAGGCGTCTTCGCTGTTGTACAGTAGACATGCTGCACTTGATACCCCTTGACGTCAGGTCAGAAAACCCCTTAAGTGAACGTATTCAAATAGTATCACTGTATATATTATCAAGTTACACATCTTCCGTAGAGTCACACCGCATATCGATGGAACTTGTCATCTGCTGGTATCAGTCCATATTCCTTTCACCAAACTCCATACATATAGGAAACTTGGTCCATGCTCGTTCTTAAATTTATAACCTTATTTGTTAGAAGACGACTACGATGCCGGACCATCAACTGCACTTCACTAACTAGTCACTTCACGTGATAACATTCTCATATCACTCCAATGAACTCTTACTTCTTAAGTGCTCGTAATCATATCCGTAGGTAATCTGAAGATATATTTGTAGAGGAGAAGTCGGTGCGAAAAAAGTAGAAATGACTTACCGATCTAACCTCTTGCAAGAAGATCCTAAGAACCCGAGCACCCATCTCACATAGACAAGCAATTTCTCTTCTCCTTCCCATCCTTCCCTGAAGTATCCGAGCTGTTGGAACTCTCGACTTCAGAATTGCCATCAATTACCCTCTCTATCGACTCCTCCCAGCTCCTCTCCACCTCCTCCTGCATTTTGACCCTCCTCCGTATCGCTGCCCCACCCCCCTTCATCTCCAGCTTCAACTCATAGTAAATTGCCTGAGCCGGACAATCAATCCACCACAGAAAGTCATACAAACTGACCCTCCCCTCCCCCTTCCCTACCGGCTTCATACAGTCCTCCCTCAACTTCCTAAAAAAGTCCTCTTCATCTTCCTTCTTAACGCGACACGCCTTCTCCACCAACTTAACACACAACCTCACCCAATGCGCAATAGCCTTGGGATCGAGCGTACCCTCATGATGTCTGAATCCGAACGTACGTTTCGTCGCGCCGCGAAATGGCGGTTCCAGATATCTCAGCGAAAACGCGAGTCTGCTATCAAGGCCCTGCAGATCATGACACATGGCTTTGATATCCGTATACCTGAGAATTCGATTCAGGAACTCCAGGCGTGTCGAAGCAGGCGGTAGGATACTCCTCAGTCGCGAGCTGCTTAGGGGGCGAGCGTGGTTGCTTTGCGTGCGCTCAAACGAGTGCATCAATTGCCACTGACGCTCATACGTCCAAGCTATCGCGAGGATATTACGAAGGACGTTGGGCTGGAAACCATGCAGGCCGTTGCCGACGTGGACATGGAGGCCGGTAGTGCGGTTGCATTTGACACGGTAATTTTGGCGGAGGACTTGGACGACGCGACGCACCACGCCAAGGGTGTCTCCTTCGTAGTAGTACGGCGGAGATGACATTTCAAAACCATAATATAGGTACGGGTCGTCGCGCCACTCATCTTCGCTTTGTAGTTCTTGGTCTACTGTATCGTCAATTTTGAGAGCCCAGCAGCGCATTTGCTCTTTGTCACTTAACTTTAAGGTTTTGCTATCTAGCTCGTTAAGAGTCGGGATTCCAGCGGCCTCAAGATGGGTTTTGATGTCGTCGTTGATCAGTTTTGCACTGTCGAATTGGGGACCACTTACTTTACGGGAATCTTGCGGGAATGGATCCTCGCGGCTTCCTTTCAGATGAGCGAGTACGTATTCAATTTCAATGCCATATGTAAGACGAAACCCAGCATATGGATGAGGAGGACCAACTGCTATGTTCCCATCTCTGGTTTCGTTAGGTTTTGTGGAGTTCACTGGGCTATTAAATTGAGACATGCTCTGGTGTGGGACTACTTGTACCTTAAAAAATGAGCTTGGGTAGTGATTTGAAGGTTCGAAGTGGATTGGTGATTGAGAGACAGGTAATTACAGGAAATCCATCATAAACTCACATAATGACATTGTTACAGCATGAAAGAAACGGGCACCCTAGGTCTAACAACCGCCTCCTGAACATTGCTTCCCATTCACATCCTTTGTTGATGTTGAACTGTTCTGTGTTTATGGAACGGGGCAGTATAACATCAAAGGAAAATAGGCCGCCTCAACCCCAGAGGCAACCACAACAGAAAGAAGCCGAGCAAACTAAAGCTCATCAGTAATACGCTTGAAGCCAACAAACGATCGACGTGAGATGAATCTCAACTTCCATCAACATTGACGGCGACTTGAGAGATACCAGGTATATGATTCGCAGATAGACTAATCGAAAAGTAGTTTGAAGTTATATCCAGAGTAGGGTAACAGCATTTTCCAAACACCTCATTCATCGACGACCGCCAGCCCATTCATTCCTTTATTTGTTGTCGCGGATAAACGAGACGAACTCCTCATCTGTGATTGAAAAGACTAGTTAGCATATTCGTCCCAACGATGCAATCAGGGGTGCGCATCTTACAATCTATGCTTCCATCACCATTCTTATCGACTTCCTTGACCATACTCTTGATTTCTTCCTCCGATAGATTCTCGCCCAAAGAAGCCATCAACTTGTAAATCTCCTCGGGGGAAATGGTACCGCTTCCGTCAACATCGAAAACCTTGAAAGCACTGCGCATTTCTTGTTCCAAATCAACCCCTTTGGTTTCCGTAGTCATCATCTTAAGGAATTCTGTAGAAGATATAGACGTTAGAATAGTTTCGGGTTGGAGACGGAGAAAGACCAAGGTATCACCCACCGTCGAAGTCCACGGTTCCGGATTGATCGACATCCACCTCATTGATCATATCTTGAATTTCGGCATCTGAAGGATTTTGTCCAAGAGATTTCATAGCCTCTGCGAGTTCGCTGGTAGAAATGGTTCCTAGTTGATGGTTGGGATGTTAGGAGTTGATTGCGCGTACGAGGGGATGTGCGGGGTCGAATTGCGTACCATCGCCATCTTTATCCTACAAGGGCAGCAAAAGTCAGCGACGTGAACGCATGAGGCCCCTCGATTGTTGGGCGACTTACGAAAATAGAGAAGGCATCTCTGTATGCTTGAACCTCCTCCTGGCTGAGACCCTATTCATGGTGCGAGTCAGTCTACTGAAAGAGTGGTAGAATGGTTGAGATTGCACGGCAGGATTGCGGTGAAGTCCTTACATGCTTGTTTCCTGCGTCGGCCATTTTGATATGATTGAATGGTTAAAAGATGAATCGAAAGGGTGCAGGAGACAATAGATGGTGTTTGGTAGATATATATCCAGATGTTCAGACGAACTGCAGATAGTAGACGGTTCAATGGAGAAAAATCGCAGCGAGCAGCGACAGTAAGTTTAATGGTTTTGTTTCATAAGGCGAATTCCATTGATCAGCCTTTCCAATAATAGCCTGACAGCTCCCGCGGTTCATTCGCAGTATTGGCTCTCTCCCCACTTAGGGTCCGGGTCCACGCCATTTAGTGTTTAGCGGACTTGCTGTTCGGTAAAAAGGGGTCGCGGAAGGGCGAAGTTGGCAAAGTTGGCGATATCTTCATTTTCAGACGTTTACAGACGACGAAACGACGGAAAAATAGCTACGGAGGAATCTTACGAATGTCACCAATTAAGACTATTCTGGGAAGAAGTCAAACTAATTAAAAGCCGGGGAACATGACGCATGAAAGAGGGTAAAATGGCAGAAAGGTCCCTTGAAGATCGTGGCTGTGCTCAAGCTGTGGATATCCCTCCCACCGACTCCATATTTCCCGTCTTTCAAGTCGGCAAACTTGAGACAGTTGAGTGACCGACAGAGGATGAAGCTCAACTTTCCATGTGCGAGTCCGGATTCTAGACTGTGTACGGAGTAGATGAGACAGACGGGCGACGATAGTTGCTGCTCCTGCAACTGCACACAGAGTCACATTCGCGAATTCAGGGTGTGCCAATACTTTAACTGGACAACCATCGACTTATTGACTTCCCCGTTTCGCAGCAGCCCAGCAACCCAGCAGCCCAGCACTCTACGTATCAGTCAGTCTTGATGCAAAACACCTCTCGAATCGGCATCTTGCATCCCGATACCACTCAGGAAACGACAGGTGTCAGGCCGAGATTCGCCGGTAAGGCTACCGAGCGTACGAGGCTACAGTGCAGTACTTCATCCAGGCAGCCAGGGTTGTCAGGTATTCTTAGGTGTGGGGGGAATTGAGGCTGTGCAATTAGTGGCGTCGGAGGCGACCTACAAACAAACGACAGTACTTTGTATCCTCAACGTCAACCACGACCTCTCTACAATTCTTTGAGAATCACAGCTGATTCTAGCTCGAGCTCATGCTTAGATCGACCGTTTGTGTGGGGAAATAAGATCCTGTCGCAGCTTCTCTCTACGACCATCCGGACCGCAATCGTTCAACTGCCCGAGCATCATGGGGAAAGACACGCTGAACACTTATGAGGCCGCAGTCAATCGGCAAGAAACATACAATCATGCAGCTGGTTCATCTACATCTGCCGTCAGTTTGAGCCATCTAGAGTCTGAATATCCCGACGAGGACCTGCCATCCTATGAAGAAACATCATCTTCCGCGCCCCTACTATCCGGTTCCGCTCATGGTGAGCCGTCGCGCAACGCCCACCCAGTCCGTGGGATGAGCTGGTATATGTGCGTAAGCTCCAACCGGCCGCCATTTTCTCTGCTAACAATCTTGATAGTCCTCCACCTGAACTACCATTTTCCAGCCATGATTACTTCTCAGAAACCTTTTCGACCAGATTCCCGAAATACTCCACAGACCCCGATGCTCTTCGTCAAATGATTATCGAACAGTCGCAATATGCACCAAGCTATTATGTCGAACTTTATGGGACGCATACCAGAACTGAAAGACGGAATAATAAGGACAATTCCGAAACGATCACCGACTTCCACGTCAAACTCAACCTAACACATCTGCTGACAACCGGAATGAGAACTGGTGGACGATTGGAATTATTACCTGACAACCAAAAGGGTTACCGAGGCGGAGTAGTAAAATCATATACTCCTTCTCTGTCAAATGGCGATATGGAATCAAGTGGCGACGAGCTCCAAGCCTGGTGCGAGAAATACGTTGCCGACCCGTCACCGGTCAAAAGCTTCATGTTCGAGCGTCGAATCATTAACCACGACACAATCAAACTAAAAGATTTACTCAAATCACTCGTGGCCTCTACAAACTATCGTGGAAATGTCCATGTCCACTTCACAACTAAGCATAAGAGAGTAATTGTCTATTCGCCAAACACAATTAACGAATGGCGCATGACACCTTGGGTTCGCTGGCTCTTCTACCTTTCGTTCTTATGGATTATCTCATGGCCCATCTTATTTTTCCTCACCCGGCGCTATGAAGTCGTTAAGGCATTTTATCAATACGCCGATAAGCCAGTCGGGGATGAATATGGACGGAAACCCACGGTTCTGAGCGAACAAGAATTCTTCAATCACTGGGAAGCGGCGTTAAGACGAGCGGTAGTCGGACGACTTGTGAGAAAAGATGCATGTCTTGATGATGAATACCGGATTGCAACTTTGCAGGAAGAAGTAGCTAGAGGTCAAGCGGCGGCAAGGATTTTAAATGGTGGTACGACGGGTAGTATACTTGCGGACGGCATTATTGGGATTATTGGAGCGGGAACTGAGTTTGGTAGGGAATATAATAACGCTGTGGGCTGGGGGTATGATGATTAGGGTTGATGGAGTTGTATTTGCACTCTGATAGAAATGTTGACTAGGCTCAGGTTGCATCTGGAGTTGGGGCGCTTACTGGTTGAATACATGGCGAACATATAGATATCTGATACCAATTCTCATGGCCTTTTCCAGCAGAGCCTTATGGTCATCGCCAAGCATGTCTTTCTTTATGGAGAGTAAAAAG
Organism: Rutstroemia sp. NJR-2017a BVV2; assembly: GCA_002946415.1. Classification (NCBI taxonomy): domain Eukaryota; kingdom Fungi; phylum Ascomycota; class Leotiomycetes; order Helotiales; family Rutstroemiaceae; genus Rutstroemia; species Rutstroemia sp. NJR-2017a BVV2. The sequence goes on from NJPS01000046.1 coordinate 2,376,847, forward strand.
AAAATCTATTCACGATGAGCAACAAAATTTACAAGTGGTAAAGGAAAGTGCCTTTACAATACAGATCGATTCACGGGAAATATTTGACTATTGATTGATTCATTTGTTCGGTTTGGGACACTATTGTTACTCTGTCAGACTATCATGGATTACCTAGTCCGGTCACTTTGGAACTCTAGTATTAGCACCTCCACCATCAAACCTTCTTTCGTCTCCCTATATTGCTAACTCCTCTCAGAGAATGAAGGAAAGAAAGTGCAATCAACAACCAGCTTCACCTACGACTCAGTCTAAGTTTGTTTTCGTCCGATCCCTCTCAACTTTTCCATTTATTCATCTTTCAACATCAACATCAAACATAACATCGGACATCAATATCTTCACCAACAACTTTTGCATCAACATTAACATCATCGACTTACTCTTTCGATTATTGAAACAAAAACTCTTACGACCGAAATTCTTACAGAATTACCTCCTCGCTACTCCTCTCGTCGTATCCGTGCTAATATCTTGCCTTGCTTTACTCTACGCCAGCAGCTGGCCTCGCAAACTTTCCCATTGGCAGAGTCGACGCTTTTTTGAAGAACGACCTTCCATTCTCGCTTTGGTTATAGTTCCTCGTTAGTTTGTCTTTACCTTTATCTTCATTATATTGCTACGTCGTTCTGTTGCAGCTCGATTGTCCCAACATCATGCGTGGAGGAATTATTACTCAGGCTGCCCTCCTTGCGGGTGTCATTGCTGCTGCTGCTGCTGTGCCCGCTGTACCGGGCATGGCGCGGATGGGAACAGAGGTCTATATGCCGAGCCGAGTGAACATGGAAAACACCGGGAAGTTGGCGAAGGAGACGGACTTGGAGAGAGAACATTGGGAGAAAGACCAGTTAAGGAAGAAAGAATTGGTGGCGAGGTTTTCGACGTTGTCAGCGCCGAGGGTGCGCCATAACAGCAGTAAAAACAGGATTGCTAATGAAGGCGTGGGGATGAAGGTGTTGGGGATGGATGGAGAGATGGGTGGGATGTGGATTGGAATTCTAGAGGTGGGGTTGATGATGGGGGTAGGGCTGTTTCTGTGAGATGAAGGCGGGACAGAGGGCTGACTATGAGGGAGAGAGAGTTGGCGATGGCAATGGCGAGGAGTAGAGATGGATGGGTTAAAGCTCGAGCGTCTAAGATGGCTCACGGTTGGGGAATAAGCGTTATACGCTAGGAGTACATGGTATATCGCTAGGATGGTTCATGATTATTGCTAAACTTATGGAAATCTAAACAGTGGATGCGGTGTCCGTTATTACCAGACAGCATTGTTAGAGGCTGTACTGTATAGGCGGTACAGAGCTTGCTTATGTAGCTAGAGCGAAGGGAGAAATACCTACTAGACCAGACCAGATCATCCATCAAACGCTATCGGTGCACCGTCCATCACTGCATACTCACAGCGACTGCGAAAATTGATCGTTTATGTCCAACCTCCTCATCATACGAGTCCGAAATCTGCCATAGATCAATCCTTGGAGGCACACCAAAGCATTGAGCTTTCCAATCGCCATTTCTTCGACCCAGTCATCGATGACTCTACTGTACTCCCGCCCGATTTGGGTTTCTCCTCGTTCAAAATAAGGTACCCCCCACCTTCTCCTGTAGCATAATCTGTGATGAGTCCCAAAGTTGTACAGTGTGAATAGTTGAAACGTATGGGCAAAGGGGTGAAACATATTAAACCCGCCGGATTCGTCAATGGCTGATCGACCCTGCCAGTGAGTTGTTGCTATGCCCAAATTTCTTACTGTCATTGCTGTGCTCTTTTAGTATCTGAGATTAGCTTGCGGCGAGACAATTAAAAGTGGAAAAACTAAGTTCTGATGCTTGGAGCAACAGTTGGTGTTGGTGTTGGTGACATTGCTCCGTACGATGACCTGTACCTCACTCATAGTATGGAACATAGTATGGAACAAAATTCATTAGTTTTTATCTAGCCATGAAAAAATACAAATTACCATTTATTACTTTAATTTAACCTCTTAATCGCATGAGTTCAGCATCTCTTCTGGATCTCTCAGGAACACATTATATCTTCGTTGTTGTAATTCCTATCCTGTTCCGCTTATATTCGATGCTGGAGTACTGTCAATGTTTGCGAGCATATTGGTGATTAGAACCCTAGCCAGCAGACACCCTTGGTCCAGAATAATGGATCTGTCATGGATCAGTTTATTCTTACCAAGCAACAGTTGCAAGGCTAGGAAGTTTTCGGTGTGTCTAATATCGAGCTGACGACTGGAGCATGCTCGCAGCCCCCTATATAAATGTGCAATCGCCATCAGGAGAGGACTCATTGACTCTTGATTTCAATATCGCAGCGCCCCCAGATTTTGATCCCACGATATTGAATCGACGACTAGCATCGATAATCTCGAAGTAAGTGCCACATGTCTGTGAATTGCCCCACACTAATCACGCACAGAATAATCCGTCACAATGGCTCCCCTCACTCTCAGCGCTTTCCACTGGCGAAAGAAGGGACTCACTCCAGAGGAATTCAAGAACCACTATGAAACAGTCCATATCCCCATTCTCCAAGAAATAGCTGGCGATAAATTCCCCAAGACGCACACGAGACATTACGTGGTCCGAGCTTCTGAAGAATCCACATCTGATGACAAGTCTAACTCCAACTATAAAGCAAGCGTGTACGCTGGCACGAACGCTGAAGATTTCGACTACGACGTGTATAGCGAGCTCGTTTTCGAGGATGAGGCAAAGTTCAAGGCCTTCGAAGCTGTTATGTTTGATCCGGTCCTGGGTCCCAAGATCAATGAGGATAGCGTCAAGTTCATAGACCACGTAAAGATGGTTTGGATCAACATTTCTGAGTCCACCACGGCCCAGACATCCTAATAGTGGGTGCGTCACAGGATAGATTCTCTGTGGACGAGAATGGTATCCTTCCGCTTGGTTATCAATCGACTTGATAGAAAACAGTGTGTTGGATATAATTGAAATTGTGCATACTCTTCAGTATCATAAATCTAAGTCTAACATATCGATCACAGCGTATCCTGTCTCCGTCTTCCCCTCTACATCAAGCCTTCTCCTCATCTCTCAATCCATCACTCTCCTCCGACCTCTGCTCACTAACAACCTTGAACCCGCCCAGCATCACCTCCTTACTATGCTCCCCGGCCCCCACACTTTTCCTCGCCGCCCTCCTAAAGTACACTCTCTTAACCCACTTCCAAGCCTCAATACCCACAAAAAACATGATTGCCTCCACAAAAACGATACCCCATTCCCAACTTATACCCTCATGTTTAAACACCTTTCGGTTAATAACCGGAATATACAGTGTAGGGAACACGGTAATGAAACCAGCCATCACAGCCCAGAAGAGGAACTGATTGCGCCAGACATCTTCAATCCATTGAGTAAAGTATTTCTTGCTGCCGGGTTGCATGCGGAAAAAGGAGCGTCGCATATTTACCATTTCCCAGGCTAGGAAAAGTGAAAACCAGGTCAGGCAGACGAATGTCGTGGCGCGGGCTCGGAACACATTGTCACAGGAATCGTATGAATCATTGCAACCTTGGCCGATCTGTCCGTCGCCCCAGCCGAAGAGAACCAGAGAGAAGGCGCAAAGACAGAGTACAGCCATCCAAAGGCCATATACTACCATGTCGATCATGATTTCGAGCGTGAAGATGCCGCTTTTAAGAGATTGGGGTGGTCGTTGCATGATGTCTGGTGTTGCGATTTCGAAACCGAGTCCCATATCGGGTAGACCTGCGACCACATTAGAAAAAATTGAATTGGGAGTTAAAAAAGCCTACCAGAGGTGATCATGATAATCCAGAGAACCTCGATAGGGGACAGTGGAAACACAGAAAGATTTACGTCGTCCTTGAAGACGAGACCGATGAGAAGAGTGCAAGCCTGAGCAATGTTTTGAGCCAACAAATGCAACACGAACTTTTGGATATTGTCAAACATTCGTCTACCCTCCTCGACAGCGTTGAGAATAGAGGCGAAGTTGTCATCCGTTAGAATGATGTCGGAAGCGTCTTTAGCAACATCAGAGCCCGATTGGCCCATAGCGATACCGACATCGGCTCGTTTCAAAGATGGCGAATCATTGACTCCATCACCCGTCATGGCCGCGAAACATTTGCGTCTGTGGAGAGCTTCAATCATACGGACCTTGGTATTGGGCGAGCAGCGTGCGATGACCAGTGGCAGCACCGGAAGATTGTCGATTTCATCGTCGCTGAGTTTGTCGAAAGAGCTGGCTGTCATAACCATCGCATCAATTGTATCTTGAGAAAAGGTAGACATATTCTTGGGTAAGATACCAACTTGAGCAGCAATGGCCTTCGCGGTTCCAGGATGGTCGCCCGTGAGCATATGGACAGCAATACCAGCAGTGTGACATTCAGCAACAGCGCCGGCAGATTCAGGGCGAGGTGGGTCGTAAAGCCCAATCAATCCCTGGAAAGTTAATTCCTGCTCGACTTCCGCGCGGTCAAACTGGGCCTTGGCATCTGTAGAACCTTTCCATTCCTTACTAGCAAGAGCCAGGACACGAAGACCTTGGGCGGCAAGAGCTTCCATGTTCTTCAATACTTGACTTCGATGGTAATCGGTCATATCGGTCATATTCCCGTCCTCCCACTTTACATGTGTGCATGATCCCAATATTCGCTCCACAGCTCCCTTCGTGAAGACCATGGAGTCTTTCTCTTTTTGCTGGAAAATGACGGACATTTTCTTCACATCAGAGTCAAACGGAAATTCAGCTATTTGCGACCATTCCGCAGATTCACCAGAGGTCCATCGTTCACGATTCCAGTTGAATCGAGAAGCAAAAACTTGCATTGCAATTTCTGTGGGATCACCCCGTGCTTTCCAACCATCATCACTCTTGTGAACGTGAGCAAGATTCGCAAGAGAAGCAACATTTAAAAAGCGTTCGAGGTCTTCATTATCCTTTAAAAGGTCGGAGAAAGAAATAGCATTGCCCTCGTTGCTGTCAGACTGGCTAGGTGGTTGACGAGTATGCGATAAATCTCCCTTCGTCGGATCAAAAGGATGATCAGATACACCGACCGAGTAGGTGCCTCGAGATGGGATCCAAGCCTTTTTCGTCACCATTTTACCCTGAGTGAGTGTTCCAGTTTTATCCGAGCAGATATCTGGTACTGGTTAGCAACACAAGTAATAATGGAGGATACATTGCTTACCCGTGACAGCACCTAATGCCTCAAGCGAATCCAACTTGCGCACAACGACGTGTCTTTGAACCATTTGCTTAGTTCCAGCAGCCATGGTGATAGTAAGAACGACAATCAAAGAGGCGGGAATCATCGAGAGACCAGTTGCGACAGCATAGATGATGACTTCAATGTTGTTTGAAAAGCTGTTGGCTCCCAAAACAATGATTGCACAAATAACAGCAATACCGAATAGTAAGATGGCCAACTTGGAGAGCTTTCTTTGGAGCGGAGTTCCAACATTGACACCAAGGAAGCGTCCAATGAAATCTCCAGCTGTGAGACCCCATGCTTGAGCATACTGATGTAGCTTCGCCTTTCCATTTTCATCGCGTTTAACTTCTCTTGTTCTCTTATCCTCGGCACGTAAAGCAGCAGCAATCGAACCTATTTCAGTTTTCATACCGACAGCAAAAACGATACCACGCGCCCGACCCTTGGTCACAGTAGAGGAGCTGTACGCAACATTTAGACGATCTCCAGGGCCGGTCGCCTGATCGTAGACTTCCTTTGCTGTTTTCTGAACCGGAAGAGCCTCTCCTGTCAAGAGAGCTTCGTCTGTCTCGAAGTTCATAACTTCAACTAAACTAAATTGCTATAGTGAGCTAAACATTCATATCGACGAGCCAAAACGAAATAGAACGTACCGAATATCTGCAGGGATCGTATCACCTGTCTTAAGTTCAACCATATCACCTATGACAATTTCCACAGTCGGGACGGTCAAAGTGTTCCCATCTCGAACGGCACTCGCAGTAGGAGAACTCAAAGACCGCAAAGAATCCATTGTCTTCTCAGCGCTGTACTCCTGAAGGAATCCAACGACAATATTGACGATAATAACGGCAGAAATAACACCACCTTCGATGTAGGACCCAATACCGAAACTCACAGCCATTGCCAAGATGAGAACCTAGGCCAAGAGTCAGTGTGTTGGAACACCTAACCTTCACGGTCGTGATTACTTACCAGAATCATGGCATTGGCAATTTGGTGAATAAGAATCTTGACGGGCTGAACGCCAGGTCCATCATCAAGCTCATTCCTACCATACTCTTCCAATCGTCTTTGGCATTCCGCTTCGGTCAACCCATCTTCAAGGTTGGCTTCCAACTCATCCCTTACCGCTTCAATGGTTAAAGCATGCGCAGGGAGTGACATCGGTTTATTTGACTGTCCTGAGACATGCTCGACATTTTCGCTCTCGGCTTTCGGCATGATGGGGAGTAATTATTAGGTCGAATGCTAAACGTATGGGAGGGAATTTTCAGGGGAAAAGGAAAGGAAGCACAAACTATCCCATTGAATTGACTTTCTCAAACGTATTCCGAGAGGGGTGTGACAGCCATTCATATACCCATCCCAAACGGAAAACCAACCTGTTCAGACTACTGGAGTACGAAGAGCCCAAGACATTAGTATCGGTTGATACACTCCCTAAAAGCTTCTGGCGTAACTATTGGTGAAAGGTTATGATGGCATGGCTTAGGTGGCCTTGGGCTAGTTGTGATGCCAATCCCCGCCAAGAGGATCGTGGGGAAGTTACTAGAGCTACCGCACGGCGGAGAGTTGCGCCACCGGGAATTCCTAAAGGGGCCAAGATAAAAATTGGAAGACCCAAGAAAATATCTAAGTTGGCCAAGAGAGCGTGTGATAAGAAAGTGGGAAGACTTGGTGGAATAATTGACCTTAACCCACATGCGAATCCGAAATTGCACCGGAGAGCGTCATGAGCTTGCATCTCATCTCGATGACAATTGACGATGGGATTGACGATGAAGCTCATAGAAGAATATTATTGAAGACCTTCGAGGTTAACGAAGTAGCGAGCGAAGTAATACACACGCTAGGGCTGATGACGCGTTCTGATTGGATCCCGGAAAGTGCCAGATCTCGATAATCAGCCCTGTAAATTATTGCGACCGTGAGCCTGGAGAGCCCGAAATGCAGTACTGTACAAACTAACCCCACACAAGATCATATGACGGACTTCGGAGCGAAGAAGGCTCTCAGTGAGTTCTGGAATGCTTCGATGTTGGTACGGAGGACGGACTTCATCTGCTACTATTAGGAATGTTAGTAATGAGAAGTATTGAACTCTATGTCAGCGTCAAGTGATCTGTCCAGCGGCATAGATACAGGCCAATCTCGAACAGGCGTCTCAAATCTGGGTCTAAGGTTTTCTGGGCATTGCCTGCCTCTACAGATTAACAATGCAAGGCAAGAAGAGACTCACATTTCCAACAATATCCTGGCAATAACAAGTTGTGTTTGGCTGATTGGTTTTCTCTTCAACGCAGTTGAACCCTGAATCCAGATTCTCATCAACGGCCGCCTGTTCCAATGCTGCAGCAATGCACGCCGGCATTTGGACATTATCCATTTTGCTCTTCTGATCACCCGTCCCAATCGAGGATTGGACCAGAGTATCATGTGCAGCCCAAGATCTCGGATATCCAAAGAATTCAGAATTCTGAAGCACTTGACTGCAAGGACTGCTCTTTTCCTGTAAGTTACTTTCCCAAATTCACCAGTTCCGTCATCCTCGTAATTAGCATCTTGGGTGTCACAGTTGCCGAACTTGGGAATGCTGATGATATAATCGAACATGCCACTGAATGAATTGTGCTTGTATGTGCAGCACGCACAGTACGGACCATCGACTCGTTTGTCTCTGGTTGTTACGCCTGGACTTAGAAGCATCACAGAAAAATTGTGGCGAGCAAGAGTTTTGGAGATATGATTTTGTTAAACATGCTGATTGCTGAACAGAAAAAAGTGCAAAGAGAGTGAAGTTGCAAGAACGGAAGAAGATCTAAAGAGCGCGAAGATGCAAAAACGAATTGATCTAATAACCTTTGAATTCCATCTCCATGAATCAATATCATTTTATATGCTAGAAGCGTTGGAGTTTTGAATCCCACAAGAAAGCATATAGGTAGGTTGGTAGCCCGTGTCACTTAATCTGCCTCGACGGGAGTCAGGGTGATAGAGCAGGAAGGGTCCATGTTTTGTATCTTCTTGATGCTGGGGAAACGGGCGATAACTTACGAAAAGGAGGCAGTCGAATGCCAACCAGAGAATCCCTAAGATTACATACCATGATGCTACCATGGCATTCCTGTCGTTTGAATAGCACGACCCAAGTCAAGGCGCGCCATGGCAGTCCACCGGGGAATACCTATATTTGGGATGGAACTGCCGTAACTTCACAAAGCTGAATCGAGTGAAGGAAGCAATGGGAATGGCCGTATCGTTTCATACACACCGGTACTAACGCGCGCTGGAGATCGACCTAAGATTAGGAGGTATCTTGGTTGAACTTCCAATCCTCTCATAGAGATGCGCTGACAAAGATTACCACTACAGGACTAATGGACCGAACTTCAGGAACTGAACCCGCGGACCATGAAAGAGTAACCGTGTTGGTTGATGACGCACGGTGCTAACCGTGGCCTGCTGAAGTGTATCTGTTGATTATTCTGGCTCAGAAGCAATTATAATATACATGACAGAAAGCAGGTCGAACACTTATTTCGAACAAGTTTTTGGATATCAAAGCCACCGCGCTAACTTGGAGAAATACCACCTTTTCCATTTGCCGACTCCAACTAGTCTTCAATCTATCCTTCCGTGCCACTACTCCTAAATGCAGCGCAGAGTGCCGCATAGTGATGTGTCAAATCTAAGACGTTTTGTGGCAAACTTGTGGCTTGAATGATGCTTCGAACCTTGACAGCACCTTCATCCTCAATTAATGTGCGTATTGTGTACAATAGTTCCGGTGAAAACTCCGAATACCACCTGTACTGCCAGGTGACGAGCTTGATAAGACTAGCGACAGTATCTCGAGTGTTCTTCGATCGTGCGAAATCGGCGAGGATACCTGCTTGAGCTTTGGGTGAGAAGCGCATGGAAAGACAATTACGATACGCTTCTACGGCTTCTGGTTGGTGATGAAGACGTTCAGCTAAAGATCCTAGAATTTCCCATTCCTCGGCCGACTTTTTGTACTGCATTGATTGTGCTCGATATTGTGCCATCTCCGTGCGCCAGATAGTGTATATACGAAGATCTTCGTAGAGGACCATGAACAAGCTGTCAAGCCATCTTTCACAAAGACGTTTGTTATTAAATCGCGACAGCTGTTCCTCCGTAGGATCGCTCTGTCGATATTAGCTATACGTTCACGATGCCACCCGAATGCAACTTACTTCTTCCTTGCCAATCTTTACTTCTTCCGCTGTCACCGTGTGAGGTGGCTTCTCCACTGATTCGTCAGCCGCGTTCGAATTTTCAGCTACAATAGTAGGAGCTGTGGAATCGCCATTTGCGCTCTTCCCGTCCTCCGAATGATCATCGCCATTCACAGGAGGACCTGGACTTCCCCTCAGTACGTCGGTGCTTGCACTGCGCTTAGTGGTTTCGCTTTGTTGACCAGCAGCTGGTTGTTTTTCGCTCCTATATTCCTCTTCCATGACAAAAACATTGCTCCTGATTTTGAGAAGCTGATCCCAACCTATTTTGGCAGTCATTTCTGTCAAGATACTGTAAGCATGCTTGAATGTGCCCTTATATTGAGCCGCGCGAAGACTGAGGAGACTTGGGTGTACTTGTTCCGAATATTTTGACTCTCGTTCGCTGTCGATCTCATCCAATCGAGTTTCGGGCAAGGTCGGAAGATGGATTTCCTTGGGCTCAGGCATGATGGGGGCATCTTTATCCTGATATGTGAACATTGGACACGAATTTAGCGTTGTTAATGCATTTTCCCAGTCTTCCATTGCGACATAAACTTCTGCCAAACGTGCCCAGGTCCCAAATTCGCTCGGTGCGGCAATTGTGCTTCTATCGGCACAGCCAAGAGCCATTTGTAGTCGTTCACCTTTCGCTTCTGGCTTATTAGGATCCAAAGCTTTTCTTTTCAGAAACTCTGCCTGGGTGTCGAGCATTACATAGTCCATCGGCGATTGCTTGACAGAGTCGTGTAACACTCTAACCGCTTGAACTTCCTCGTTGCCCATGAGCAGGATCTTCGCCAAAAGTGACGATACCTCAATATTACGTGACCTTAACTTTTCGAATAGATTGATGCCTGAAGCAAATCGCCCAGTCGTGTGGAAGTATTTCAATAGCCCAGTTGTCAAATGGTTCGAGACATTGTTTGGGACTTGAACGATTGAGTCAGACCCGAGCTGCCAGCCTATATGAGGTAAGTGACTGTAAGTAAGATATAAGAAGTGGCTATACCTCTAAAGAAAAGTTGCTCCGCAGCTTGAAGGAATCTATGCTCAGTCTCGGTTGTTGTGACCGGATTGAATCGCCGGACTCCCATGATCTTTCGTATTGTGTCTCCCGTCCCGTCATCAGCATATGAATATGCTCGGAGTACACTGCACAAATAGGTTTCCAGCCATAGTTCATCTGAAGTCACTCTCTTATCACCTCGTTCATCGATGCAGTAACTTTCCACGCTACCAGGAATGGTGACATGTACACGCATGTCAACCCGAGAGAATGCATTGTAACAACTGTAACCAAATTCAGCATGAGTGCGGGTTATCGAAGAAGCTTACTGACCAGTATAGACCTTCAGCAATCTTCGCGTTCGATTGATGGGTTTCTTTATAAGTGAGAGTGTTGATATATGCGGCTAAACTTGCAGAGGACGACGCATCTACTCCAGTGACATGGTGATAAACGCCAATCTAACCAAATCAAGTCAGTCTCTGCTAAGTATTGAAAAAGTTCGAAAGAAGCGCACCGGTCGTCCTGGATTCCTTGGGGATAGCTTGATCAATTGAACTAGATCCGGAGGGCCTAGCTCTCGCAGGGCTGATAGGACTTCTGTTCGTGCTTCGATAGACTCGTGAAGGATCTCCTCGGTGAGCCTACAGATTTGAGGTTAGCCTATGCAATCCAGTTCCAGTCACTGTGGGGATAGCAAGCTTTGCAGAAGTAAAACGTGTACTGTACTTACTCAGGGACGGCTGGCGCAACCATTCTCGTTTTGTCGCTGGCTCGATCCTTCTAGCTAGAAATTGGGAATTACCACCGGCGAAGAATGGCAGATATATCAATTCCACATGAGGTATACAGAGGTCCAGTAAGTGTTAGATCTGTGCAACCGGGAGTTGTAGTCGTAATCGCAGATTATAATAGCTCTTTGAAGTGTGGATAACACCTCACCTGCTGCAGCTCAAGCTAGGGCCAGATTTCTAAAGATCAGCCTCGCGGGACAGCTTGAGACTGAAAAACAAGGCTGAAACTTGGACAGGACGCCTACTCTGGCAGCCACCTGCAACGAGCAATCTTACATTTGGTGTTGACGGTTGTATACGAATTTAAGCTATAGCAGCAAAGTCCTCCAAAAGACAACAATTATGAAGCACCATACACCCTATGGAATTGCGCGATAATGCACGAATGATAAAATCCCAGCAAAGTTGTGATGAAGCTATGAACGAGTCATGTGAATGACATACTGCCCTGCAACTCGAGTAATGTAGGGCCCAACTGTTGGGCGTGGTTTATCATGTCGTGCTCGGCACGGTCTCTTGTTCAACTTCATAATCCCTTATCTATACTCGTATAACTTCATTCTCAGCTATTCTGGGGGGAAAGGACATTCAATATGTATAAACCACTGCTACCAGCGAGCAATCGTGCTCATGGCACACGTAGAATCAAGTTTCCCCTGTCAATCACGGTCCTTATCGCAATTGTTCTTGTATTACAGTTCCTCATCCTTCCTCAATATCTATTCAAAGCGTCTCCAGCTGCCCAAAAGCTTTCGGAGCATCATCTTTCTCAGCTCAAATCTGGATTGAAGACCTGCGCTGAGTTCCGCACATCATCCAAGAAGTTGAGTAAGCACGAGATCGCATCGAGGGAGAATCCTCGATGGAACCCCGTCAGTGGTCAAAAAGGCATTGTTGTGTTGAAGAATGCGACTCTGTTCGACGGTGAAAAATTTATGAGTGGTCCCGTTCATATTACCCTCGAGAAAGGTATTATTAAATCCTTATCTGATGCATCTATCGACATCATTGCACCTGATCTTCACACCGAAGTGATTGACTTGGAAGGAAAATATGTTACACCCGGTCTCGTTGATATGCATTCGCACCATTTCCTTCACTCGTGGCCGGTTCTTTCTACTACTGGCGAAACAAACGAAATGGATCTCCCCAGCGGACCGCTGACACCATTCGTCCGAGCAATCGACTCTATGAAGGCAGATGATAAGGCTACAGCCATCATTGCTTCTGGCGGTATCACAACTTCTCTTTTGATTCCTGGATCTGCCAATATTATGGGTGGAGAAGGCCTGTTGGTGAAAAACCTCGTGAAAGGTGGAGAGGCTGGCGAGGAAGTGGTTGAGGATGTCCTGTTTGAACATGGTGTTCCTGAAGGCGAGAGGAAGAGATACATCAAGATGGCATGCGGTGAAAATCCGAAAATGGTATACTCGCATACACGAATGGGAAATGCTTGGATATTCCGGGAACACATGACCCGAGCGAAAGAGCTACTGGAGAAGCAAGACACGTGGTGTTTATCCGCTGCCGCGGCAAAGGAAACAGGAGATGCTACTGCAATTTCTAAATTGATGGAAAACGGTGGTCTCCCTGAAGAGTTAGCACTTGAAACTTCGGTAGCAATGTTGCGAGGGAAAATCGGCATTAATGTCCATTGCTATGAGCCTGAAGATATTGAGGATATGCTCCACCACAGCAAAGAATTTGGGTTTCGAATACAGGCATTTCATCATGCTCTTTCTGCCTGGAAGGTCCCAGAATTGATCAAGGCTAGTGGAGAGTAAGCGCCAATGCACGCCTGGTTCTGTATCTTACCGTACTGATACTGATTCAGGAATATCACTGTCGCCACATTTTCTGAATTCGGATTCTATAAAAAAGAAGCGTACGATGCTAATCTATGGGGCGGCAGCATTCTAGCAGAGCATGGCGTGCCTGTCGCATTTAAATCTGTGAGTTTCCATTGATAGCTGACCAAACCTTTCTAATAAGAATATCTAGGACCACGTTGAGGAAGAGACAAACGCACAATACTTGATGTAAGGAATCAACTCCCTGGACTAATTCTAAGACACTTGCTAAAACTACCTCTCCAGATTCCAAGCCGCTACGGCGCATTCATTCAACCTTTCCGAGGAACTGGCTCTCCAATCCGTCACTAGCGTACCAGCTAAATCGCTTGAGGTTGACTACCGTGTTGGCTACGCGCGAGCTGGATACGATGCAGATATTGTTGTTTGGAATACTCATCCTTTGCTCGCTGGAGCAGTCCCGGTGCAAGTCTACATCGATGGCAAACCAACCTTAGATCCCAAGACAGTGGCGCAGACTACAAAGGTTACTTGGGCAGATGAAAGCTTTTCGAACACTCCTGTGGCACGAAAACTGCCCACGGCTGAAGAAGTACAAACTCTCTGTCAGCCAGTAAAGGTTCCGGGTCAGAAACTCGTGATAAAGGGCATACGGAAAAGCTACTTGGGAAAGCATCAAAGGAGTGAGAAGACTAGAGATAATCTAATCCTAGTTATGAAGGACGGGGAAAATATTTGCTTGGACTTAGAAGAGAATTGCGCAATTGCTAGTGAGGGTGGGTTAGTGATTGAGCTTGAAAACGGCTATGTGCTACCTGGACTTGTTGCTGTCTCGCCCAGCCTAGGCCTGGCAGAAATAACAACAGACCCGAAGGCCACAGATGGGTCTCTTGGTAAGAGTGCGTCTGGGCTCCAGGTCGAGAACATTGTTCATGCTAAGTATGGCATTCACCTTGATGGGCGAGGGTTCTCTCGAGCACGGCTTGGAGGCATTACCAGAGCAGTTACCACACCTCTTTCCGAGACTTTCTTCGGCGGTGTGAGCACCGGTATAAAGACAAGTGGGAAGAATACTATTCTTGACGGTGGAATTTTCCAGGATGATGTGGCACTGCACTTTGCTGTTGGGCAAATGGCAAAACGTGCGTCCTCCTAGGACAACCTGAACTAAGATAAAGCAACTAACATCGTATAGATTTTGATACTGTACCGACAGTATCATCTGCTATCGCAAAACTCGAGCACATACTACTTGACAATATAGGTAAAGATAACATATATGGTAGTGTCGCGAACGGGTCTTTCCCCTTGGTGGTCCACGTCGACAACGAGGTAAGCTTGTCCTTGCCCTGACGCCTGTCATTCTGACATGAAGATAGTACGATATCCTACAACTTCTTAAGCTGAAGGCCAACCATCCCGGTACTTTGAAGTTGGTACTTTACGGTGGGGCCGGGGCTCATCTGGTACGCACCCATGTAATGGTACGCCACAATGTTATAGTCGTCTAATGGAGTGAAATAGGTCGCAAAGGAGATTGCCGAATCCAAAACTCCACTTATTCTTACCCAGAACCGTGGCGCCCCAGACACGTTTGAAAAACGAAACGCTCTTACAGGGCCACCACTAACTCGTTCCCCGGCAGCAGTTCTTGCAGATGCAGGCGTATTCTTTGGACTAGCGATAATAGGTGAAGGGAGTAAGATTTAATCTCTTCCCTGCAGATATGGATGTCGCTGATAAATATCTAGGCAATTCTCACATCCATAATCTTGTGATTGAAGCCGGCTGGGCTGGTAGATATTCTAACCTTAGTAAAAGCCAAACTGTAGACCTCGTCTCTACAAATATAGAGAAAATGCTCGATTTGGATGTTTCGGAAGATTTTGTAGTCTGGGAGGGCGACCCGTTGCATTTAGGGGCGAGCGTGATGCTGAGTGTTGAGGGGGGTAAAATTGGAACTTGTTGGCCAACGTCCATCTAAGCCACTGAAATCTTACGAAGATTTTCCTTTCTAAACGGTGGGCACCACAAAAGCAAAATCTGGACCCGTGAAAAGGTCTTTCAATGGCTTGGTAACAGGTCAGTAGCGGGCAATAAAATATACGTAATGGCCAGCCGTACTTGTTGATTTTTAAGCGCCAGCAAGATTTGTAAATCAACACTTCGCATAGGCCGTCTCCAAAATTGTACATAAGAACTGAGGTTGAGACCGCATACAATTAGACAATAAATTTAGCGACCCATATCTCTTCGTAAAGCCTGCAGGCACAAGATGTTAAGTTCTTCCAATTCTTTCGCCCAACAAACCAAGATGCAGAAATTGCCTTCTGGGTTAAGCTCCAAAGTATCATTGGAAAGCGGATCAGACACAGAAGGTCGACAAGAACAAGCAAGACCAAAGTCATGCAATACGCCGTTAACCGCAACGAGTCTAAGCAGTCTGGGATCAATGTTCTCACCGAAGAGCCGACCCAAAAGCGGTTCTTTCTTGGCTATACCATTCTCACGTAGCAACTGTAACTTAAGTGCTAATAGTTTGGCGCTTCAATCACAACATCAGAAGCTCACACAAGACTCCAATAGCTTGCTATGGGATATCATTAGGCAAAAAAGAGAGTGCGCCGCGGCTAGAAGAGAACTCGAGAATACTAGAACCGAACGTGAAAGCCTGGAAGAACAGTTGGATAAATTGATTCCACGACTTGAAAAGATCCGCGCACTGGAAATCGAGCAAAAGAGGGCGTTGGTTGAAGAAGAGACAGTTATGACAAGTATTGATGAGAAAGATGACCGCCTAAGAAGTAAAATGAAGAAGCTGCTCAGTGAGATGGATGATAATCTTCCATACAAGAGAGAGATTTTAAGAAAGGAAAAGAAAGAAGCAAAACGTTGGCAAAAAGAAGACGAAAAGGAGTTAAAGGAAGAGCAGAGAGAGGAACTCAGAACACGGAGGATTGAGCAACAGCAAAGGAGTGCAGAAGATGTCAATTCTCACCCCGTCGAGAAGGAGAGATACGAGCATGTAGGGCGAGATGAAGATGAGATGAAAGGTAAAGTTAATGCAGATATTCATGGGAAACGAGTCGATGCAACAGATAAAAGAAAGGAGGTTATGAACTCACCGCGAAGTGGGAAGACCGTCGACCGTCGTGTTCGCAAGGAAACAGCCGAGTTCCAAAGAGGACTATTCCAGCAAAAGTATCCGGGGGCTTCTCACTCCTACATAGTATATCAGTAGCTAAACCTTAGCATGCAGTTGCTTCGATGAGTCCACGCAAGTGAAATAGTGAACGGAGAGTGACTGTGTGAGTTCGCCGAGCAATAGCTGACTGCCGAGCGTGCTGGAAAAGCAAGTCGTGCTCCATGATTGAGGTTAAGATATGAGACATGAATGAAGAAATAAAAGTGAAGTTTGATAACGTATAGATATGGATTTAGGCTCTAGCCCGGATCTGGGGAAGTCAAACTGCGGTTTTGTGTCTGGATAAATTTATCTACTCGAGTATCGTGAAAGGAGCAGGACTGATGTTCGAAGTAAAAGTGTGCTTGTTGTCACCGATAGGCGGGCATTGGTGCAAACAACCATTGGTAGTAAGTAAATTTCAATGAAAGCTTATCCATTCAATCGATGGATGCTTGTGACTTTCCCAATTTGATATCGATATCTTGATACTCGACTTCGACTAGTTAGTAAACTTTCTCTTCGAGAATAAATAGCCTTCCGGAATACGGAGAATCTAAACTTCCGCCGAGGCTACTCCCAGAGTGGTTTCCGTCTACATTATTCCTATCGCGCCAATCCACCCGCGACAATTTCAACATCAAGCATTGAAGCACAGTCAGGCACATAAATATTGCGCCAGACATCTTTTATATGCTCCAATACCTAGAAAATCAACACGGCGGTGTCCCTGGTTCCCTCATAGTGGCTGAACCGTTGTGACGAAACTGCTGGATGAGAGACTATTCCCAATTCGAGCGACTGCGAAGACATTAAACCGCGAGCACTAGACCTGGCCATCTCCCGATTCACATATACCGACTGCGCGTAGAAGCTGCCTGGTGGGCCTTGGACGCGGTACCCGCAGCTTTGGTATGCGACATCCAGCACGAATAATCGCTATGCGCGTTTCGAGAACTTAATACGCCACATCGTCCGGACACTGTTTGGCTTGTAGTACTGTGTTTTTAAGATGGTGATTGTTCTTTTTCGAGGAAGTTGAAGATCTAACTAATTTTTGAAGGCTACATTCACAGCTCTGAATATTGAACCGGATGATCATAGTGATGTGGAAGTTGACAATACTAAAGAGCTTCGGGTGAGTCCTGCAAAAGACCTGGGCCGCTTTTGAAGATAGCTAACGATCAACAGATCGAAGACGCACTTAAGCTCTACCAGGCGGCACTGAAACTCCATGCTCAAGGCGTTGCTTTTTACCCGCAAGCCGCAGAAGCATATAAGACTTTGTTTCAGTCAGAGATCTTTACATATCCGGAAGCTATTACGGAATTCACAAGACTGGAGGAACACCCGGAGCTCGAATATGTCGATACATCTGCACCACTCGAGCTTGATATTGGTCCTGCTGCGCTCGACGGCACACCCAGCACCCTACCACAAATATTGTATCTTGCATATAAGAATCATGGGCAGTTCATTCTCGATTGTATAAAATGTCGTTTACAGAATTCAAAAGACTCGACGAATGACCTCGAAGACCTTGCGACGATAGCGATACAGGCACACTTGTCTTTGGAGGATTTTGGACGTGCTCTAGCTAGCGATGAATCAGACACGGAGCTATGGAGACGGGCAGGTCGTGTAGCGGCAATGCTTGGAAGTCGCACAATATACAGATTCTGTCTTGAAGCCGCAGTGGAAGTGGACGATGATCCTACGGTGGCGGAAGTTGAACCTCAGTCGTTAGAAGAGGGCTTCGCAGGGGGACAGTTGAAACAAGAACTCGAATTACTCTCCGATGAGCTATCTCTGGCGCATCCCATTATGGGACCGTTCAAAAAGAAGTCCATGCCAGAATTTCTCCGAAAACATATGGATCCCTACCCGTTCCTTCCTAACCCGATTAAACATCTTGGACGTAATGAAGATGAAGATGATTCAATGGAGATCCTCCAAGGTCGTACAATTATCAGTGTTCCTGACAGATCATGGACCTCAGTTGGCCACGAGCTGTGTCAAACTGCTCTTTCACCGCAAGGCCTTCCTAGCAGCGGCGCTATGCTTGTTCTGCCACCTGGAGAGGAGCAGAATGAATTGATGGAAGATGTGACTGCTGTTCAGGACCAAATTCAGGAACAGCTTATGAAAGACATTGTAATGACTATATCTCCCGCCGCAGACAGTAGCGACAATGCCACACCACGCACGCTAAATTCCGAGGAGCGTATCGTTGAGGTTGTCACAACCACGACTGTACCGCTTTCGGATGGACAGTCAGTTCCTACAAGCTCATCCTTGCCCACGAGAAAGAGATCCCAATCTGCTGCCGGCCTACGTGAAACACCAGAAGAAGAAAACAACACACATAAAAGGAGCAGACGTATACGGAATCGCGAAAGCACCGCAGAGACTCCTGTTGATCCCGCGACTCAATATGCAGAACAGCTGCTAGCATTCTCGAAGGCAGATGACGACGTGTTCCGCTTTGTCCATAATGTTCTCTCCAAACTAGGTATCGAAGATCTTGGGACACGGCAGCAGCTCGAAACAGCCCTTTCGGCCGGTGGAAGCCATGACCGCGAGGAAGCGCGAACCAACACAGCCGTCAGAGATTTGCGCGATATCATGAGGAGCTGGGATGACAGCAAAGCATCCTTGTTCCAGAACACCAACGCCGCAGATGTACTTGGGTCATCTGCTGGTGGTGCGAACGCAGGGCTTGCTGCTTTTCTCGAGCATTCAAAATCCGGTCCACAAAAAATCACTAACAAACAGACACATTCAAAATCTGCCGGGCTCGATTTATTTGCCCAAAAGATAGAAAGCGAATGGCTACCATTGCAAGACTCTGTTTTTGAATGGTTATGCATCATTCTTTCTACGTATCAACAACGATTGTGGCCAGAGGATTTGAAAGTCGCCGTGGTGCGTGTAATCAGCTTTCTTGATGCTGACGTGTACAATCGGATTCATTCGGATCTGAATTTCCAACTTGTGTCTGGAGGAAATTCGAAAGAGTTGTCAAAACTGGAAATATTGGCTCAAACGATATTTGAGCTTCATCTTGACGTGTATTCTCGTATCACGAATCCCAATAGCGTCGTCCAATACGAGATTAGAGTTATGACTAAAGATCGGCTTGACAGATGGGCCGATTTCGCAGCATTGGTGATTCATAGTCGCCAGCGACAACCTAATGAAGAATTGGCTCTTCGATATCTCTGGGCATCTGTCTTTTATGCGACTATTCCAGATGATGTCTCTCGCGAACATAAAGTTCTACTCTGGGCCGATCTTCAACGTATACTCGGCTCCGCTGAGAAGCCGGCAATTGAGCTACCTAATAATGCGGTTATGCCTGAGATATCCATTGCGGCGGCAGAGCGAGAAGTATCGAGGTTGACGACCATGGAGTTCTTCCAGAATCTTTTTCAAGCCGACAAGACAGACCCTTTATCAATCATCGAGACTTTGGAACCAGTTCTAGATCCAGAATCAACGGCTCAGGGCGCGGGAAGTGAAGATACATTGGGCGACGAAAATGGACTTTCAGACAGCGCCGATAACACTCCAGCAGCATTGCGCGATATGTGGAAGTTCTTACAAAGTGGAAGCACATCACTTAGACTTTTTCTTTGGCAACGGCTACGGGAGGCCTATGTCAGTATTGGATATAACACTAAAGTCTTCTCGTGTCACCTGAAATGCATAGAAATTATCGTGGCGGACTTGAGGAGCGCAGACTACATCGATAGCTCAGAGGAGCCTCGCCGTCATAAATTATTAGTGTGGTTCAAGGCGCTTGATGACCTGCTAGTAAAAGCCCTCACAATTGCTCTGAACGATGCTGCAACCTGCTTTGAAATCATTGATGAGCGTCATCTGAAAAGTACATGCGCTGCTCTGGCTCAGCTTAGCCGGGTTCTGCATCCCGCTGCAGTTTTTGATGATGAGGTGAGGGTAGGCATGACCACATTACCCCAAACACCTGCCTATGCTCTTCACGGTTCTTTCAATGCATTCTTTAGCAAGCTTCGGGAAATGCATGTGCGGACTTGGGCACTGCAATATACCATGGTCAAAGAAGCAATGACCCAGAATCGCGAGCTGTTCCCAACTCCCGACAATGATCTCGCAGACTACCTTGCACTGGTGCATTACACTCTTGGTCTACGAAAATGCTGCAAGGCATCCAACAAGATATTCCTTAAAATGATGAAGGTAGAAATGTCGCGTCTGAAGCATGTTGACAAATGGGAGGACTATTTGGGCCAAGTATTATTCGATCTCTATGGTATTCGGCTAGGTGTTGGCGCATATCTGTTGGACGATCACGGTTGCCCCACAGAGAATTTGGATAGACGAACCGTTCTAAGCATCGCGGAGCAAGTAATATCGATTGCAAATAACATGCCTATGAAGGACCTCATGAAGCACGAATTACGACCGACCATTGAGAAAATGCAAACAGCTGTTGGTCAAGCCAAATCTACGCCCACAATGACGCATAATCTGCGGAACATCACTGAGTATCTGAAGACCTCAATTCGACCACATGACATGTATCAAGCTCTGAGAGGTCAAGCTCAAATCGACTCCGTCGCTGTTCAAACTCAGGATAGTCCGCTGGCTGAGAAAGGATGGTACTTTTTGTTGGGTATGATGGCTTTGACCAAATTTCGTTCCCAAAAACGTCTTGGGCCAGGTACACAGACAGATGATATGCAAATTGGAGCGCATTTTATGAAACTCCAGCTCCAATACACTATTGATCATTGGGAAGCTTGGTACAGGCTAGCTCAGTGCTATGACTTGGAATTGGAGGAGGAGGTGCTTTGGAGTGCGGATAAGATTAACAACCATCGTCAAGACCTAGTGAGGCTACAAAGGCATTCTATACACTGCTACACCATGGCCCTTTCTACAGCCATGCGGTGTGCAGATAGCACATTTGGCACAGCTGAGAAGTTGTCCGAGATGTACCATGATTTCGGGATGCGCCTATATGCATCATCTCGAGAACCGTTTAGCATGGAAGCTTTTTATGTCGATGATGAGAAACACATGAGTGGCCCTAATGGCATGTATAAAGCAATGCAGCATGAGGAAATGAGTCGGTACAAAGTATGGAAATATGCCTCGCGACTGTTCAGGCGTTCCTTGGTTGACCGACCAAATTACTGGCTGTAAGTGTATTTCGCCTGCAGGATATCTCAGAGTGCTAACTTTGCTAGAAACCATTTCATGCTTGGGAAGTGCGAGTGGAAGATGATTACTAGAAGTCAGGAAGAGTGGGAGCACAAAGCCCCTCCAACTAATCTTCCAACCATCGATATGATTCTGAAACACTTCGTGCGTGCGATAGAAACCTGTCCAAAACCACGAGACAGCCGCCAAGAGCCCGTTCTGGAGCCTCACTACAAATTGGTTTCTCTTGTCCACAAATTGGTATCAAGAGGCGAAATGGAACCACAGGCTGCTGCTAAGCTACTTCAAGAGCAACCCTACGGACCAAGGAAAGGCGACCCTTTTGTAATCAGCGACGAAGAAGACTGGGAGATCTTCATCCTTGCATGCTTTCGTCAATTACGGAATGCAGACAAGCCACATTGGCATCACCGAATGATTGCGCGCGTGGCCAACATCATCTATGATGATTCCAAACCAGATTATGTGCAGGCATGTGCTGCTCGCATCGAGTTCCGAGAATCCATCTTCACGAAGACAATGTCCATGAATGTTTGGAAACCCGATGCAGAAAGGCCAGGCAGGCATTTCGTCTACATGCAACGTTATGTAATGTTCATGACCAAGTTGCTCTTTCTTATCAATGATAAAGCCAACATGGAACAGCTAGCCAAGCGGGTCAGAAAGCGTGCAGTCGACTTTTACAAATTCAACGATGTCTGGAACGAGTGCTGCACGACTTACTTACGGCTCATTCGTAAAGCAGCTTCAATACCCGCGAATGTTGATGAAGTCTTCAAGGGGATCTCTCAAGCAGAATTTGATGCTTACTCAGAGAGGATTGATATCTCGATCAGTGATGGGAGTCTGTCGCATCCAGCGCTCGACGCTCTTCGCGAAACTATCGAGTTGAAGAAGCTCAATGGCAGTATTTCGAAAGTTGCACCAATCGATGATATGATCAACGATATATGGGCAGTGCTTTACATTCAGGTTGTCAAAGATACCCCTCCAATTGATGTGGCATCTTTACAAATACCACAAGTTGATGGAGAAGTTGCGGCGAAGTCATCCGGCCCAATGAGTCTAAATCACCTTATGAATACCGACGCGACTACTGCGGAGCTACCAGCAAGTGTTGAGCAGCCCAAACCCCGCAAGCTCGGCATCAGCCGTCGCGCAGTCATTCAAAAGGCTGAACAAGCTATTGCCCGTGCAGGTGAGACGACCAAGCCCACCATCGCCTCCCGACCGAGAAACTCCATTTCGACACCAGTAGTTCCTTCCAATGGATCGCCACAGATCGGCGGCCTATCAACACCTAAGATCGAGATACCTCTTACCGTCGCCCAGCAGAGCGCACCACGAGATGACAGTTCAGCACCGGGCAGTGTTCACGATAGTGCGGATGATGAAAGCGACTTAAGCGATGTTCCAGATATGGATGACATGGATGCATCGATGATATTTCCCAACTTAATGAGAAGGGCTGGGAGTACTAGTGGAGCAAATACGCCGATGCAGGATGGTTGATTAAGCGTTTCTATTAGCTGGAGGTTTGAATGGAGTTCAGAAGGGATGGTAAGGATATACCCAGGGTAGGAAGTGTATGCACACTTGCCTTGTATCATTGTAGGATAAGTTAGGAACTGAGTAATATGTATATTGAGCTTATCTACGTATATATGTGACGTTTTCTCATGCCTACTTTATTTTTGAGCACAGCAGTTAAGTGCTATCATGCGATAACATGAAACAGACGATACAACTTGGTGCAAGAGGTTCGTATGTGCCTACGTCTACGCTGCATCGGCATCTCAATAATCTCCTGAGCATATAACCTATCAACTGTTCGAGTAAGAACCTCGATCCTTTCGCATTACGAAGGATGTGCATATATATGTATGTATGTGTAATGCCAAGTTCCCTCAGATCCACCAAAACTCCCCAACTCAGCAAAAAAGAATAAACATTAATAACCTTACCTTCCTCGTTCAGCCCAAGATCGGAATATGCTCTCGAAGTGCTCCTCTTTTCGGGATACTCGTGCAATTTCGTGTTTCACAAAGCTTATTGTCACAAGACGGAACATCAAGCCTTATCTATTCAACCGACTTGTCCCTTATTTATCCGACGGTAGGTTCTCCTGCTAGGCCGAATTTTTACATGTGCGAATATTTTTTGAGATTGTGTTAGTAGTGAGTTTGCTCGTGCGGTCTGGAGGGACGGCGGGATAAGATTCCCCAAATTTCGGGAATATAGGAAAATGGGATAAGGTGTTGGCTTGTGATGCCGGATGATAAAGGAATAGTCACGAGCAGATGCATTGTTGAGGTGGGATCTGATGGATGCTTGGGTTTATTAAATGCTGGTGAGCGTTGGTATGGAAGAATATGGATACGGATATTTTCGATCACAAGAACCGGCTAGAGAACCTAGAGAAGTGGGATATTAAGTTGCCTATTGCCCACAGTGAGTGTCCATCATAGCTTTTCTTCGTCTATAGCTTTCGATTGCCATAACTACAAGTTAAAAATATCTTGAGAAGCACCATTGAATTACTATGCTCAGCCTCATTTTGTCCACGCTCTCCCTCTCTATCCTCCTCCCAACCCTCCTCGCATCCCCCCTTCCACTCCCCACGCTATCGACAGCAGCCCCCCTTAGCAAAGACTACACATCTCTCGGCCATCTCCTCGCGCTCAACGCTTCATCCCCGTATTTCCCTGGTGTCGGCCCCGTCACTGGCTGCATAACATCTTCCTTCAAATGGACCCTCGACACAACTGCCTGCGCGACCTTCGACGGGACACGCATGACGTATAATAAGAACATCGGGATGTTCATGTATGATTTTGTGAGTGAGGCTGGCCAGTGCGGGCTTTTGGAGGGTGGAAAGGTAGCTTGTGGGGAGGAGGTGCAGGAAGATGGGAGATGGAGTGCGGTAGGTCGACTTTTCAAATGAGTTGGTTTGAACGATGAAAATATGTAACAGAGGGACGTGGACGAGTGGTGGAAAGGGGATTAATGCTGGTAACGATGCTAATTTTGTCGTGGCATAGCCGAATTCGACAGTTCCTGGTATGCCATTGTATATGATGGGGTGGGCGAACTGGCCAGTTCAAAACTGGCCGAGTAAGGGAGTGGATGTCGATGTTTGGAATACGTTGGTGGATAATCCTGCCCCGGGAGTGGTCTTGGAGGGGTTTAAGAGATCATTTAGCGTGAAGTGGCAAGCTATCTAGCACCAATAGGTTGTACTGGTTTCATCGGATGGAATTCTGAAGGTTGAGATTGCTTCCCAATGGTAAAAGTGGAGTCTTTCTGAGTTCGAAATTTTGCTTTCAATGCTTTTGGCAGACTAACTGCAAGTCATTCAGCAGTATTCCAAAGTAATTTGTAAAACATTGTGCAAGGAGAGTGTAGGGGAACATAACTCGAGATATTCAATAATACCATACGCCAAATAGAACTCGTAGTTTTCACATACGTGAACATCAGATGAGACTTGAGTCTGGGAATCTCCTGACCACTTGGAAGATTTTGGTTTATCCTATTTGCTGAACTGATGCCTCAATCTTTTGTAACTTCGCTTCGACAAGCCTTTCGACCATTTTCTCCAAAATGGTGATCTCCCCACCAGTCCCTTGAGCGAAATATCCCTCGACTGCCTTTTCGACATATTTGCCAATCTGGTCAACTTCCACATTGATATACTCCCCTTCTTTCTTCAACGCAGTAACAATTTTGCTTTGCGTATAAGCGATCAACATGATCTCGAACCACTCCTCATTCTCCTTCGTGACCGTCAAACTTGCTCCATCCAGCGTAACATATCCCTTCTCTACAATGTATCTCATAACTTGCTTATCTCTTGGCTTCAGCCTCAGCGTTACCGCCTCACCATCCTCCTCTCTCTTAATCAACTCCGCGACTGTATCCACATGTCCCTGCACGAAATGTCCTCCCATGCGCGTATTCGCGGAAACTGCGCGCTCGAGGTTAACCTCCGAATTGACTTGAAGCGAACCGACATTTGTGCGACGAAGAGTTTCCGGTGCGCATCCAACGGTGAAGCTATCGCTTGTGAAATTGGTGACGGTGAGACATATTCCATTTACGGAGATACTGTCACCGAGCCCGCAGTCGCCGAGGATGGCCGCTGCGTTGCTTATGGTAAGGGTGGCACCATATTGGCTGTCGAGCTTGATGTCGGAAACGACTAAAGGTTGTTAAGAAGATGAACTGGGAGGAGAGGATGTGAGATACGAACCTCCTTTGATCTCTACTAGACCAGTAAACATCGCGGACGGAAGTTGAAAGGTGACGTTGATTTAAAATCAGGTTTGTATCTAAGAGATATTTGCGCTTTACCCCGCCGGGGCCAATGACATCCGACAAAAAGGTGAGCTAAGCTTTATTGGGACACGACTCTGCCTTACGATGCTAGCATTGAGAGGCTCCTCTGCAGCAAATTCCTGTATCATATGTTGAGCGAAGACGACTTTCGCATGTTCCGTTTATGATTTATGCGATTGTATTGTAACTTGGATAACTAGGTCAATCAGAGCTAATGCTATAGAACCAGCGGGCGAGCGGTATCTGCCTCATCGCTATCAAAAAACCGAGGTTCCAACCATCACTATTTAGTTGCTTGCTTGCTGAATCGTCCGCAACCCGCTGGCCGAACATGAGGCTGGCACGCAGATGAAGCAACAAATCTAGATGCATATTACCAACCAATAGAGCAAACAGAATCGCACCCCGCCTAGCCAATATCGATAAATACAGAAGATACGAACACGAATTAGGGCAGTTGACTGGGCAGCGACTCTCCTAATATATACAGAGTAGACATCAAGGTAGACATTAGAGTAGACATCATGTGGAGGAAAGCCCCAGTATTCCAAGATCTTGGTATCTAATCCAATGGGTCACTAGTGGAAGTATGTTCGGATATCGACGATGGATTTTATGTTTGTGTTGTGGCCTCATGGTTGGATTTGTATTTGGTATGTTAATTGGTATTTTCATATAATACGAGAAGAAAGAAACTGAACTTTGAGATATCAGTCAAGTAACTCATGTTCCTCATGCAGTGGAACATCAGGACGTCAATATGTGTATTTATTCTGCCATAGCCCGTTGGTTCAGACTCCGCCCAAGGCTTTTCTCGAATGCCAAAGTGAAGGACCCAACAATCACCATTTATCTATCTCATCGAGAATGTGGAGAATACGGCAATGGCGATGAATGACCTCATTACTCCTGGCTCGATTCAGACCTGGTTGAATTATGAGGACTCGATACCAACCTCACAAGTACAAGCAGTGGACCAGAGTCCTTTTGTGGTAACGTAAACACAGAACTCTCTCACAGCATATACATCACAGAAAGAGAACCCTAAAACTCGTCATGTCAGCACAAGATCAATCCAACATTCCCGACGGCCACCCGGTCGACAATGACTATGTCTCTCGACCAGGCCAAAAAGACATAGTCCCAGTACAACGCGACGGTGCTCCAGTTGAAGACCCTATAGATCCTGCGACAGCAAACAGTGGCGCGCAATTACGTGAGTCTATCACCTCGTGCAGATTGGATCAAAACTAATATAGTTGTCCTTCTAGAACGAGAAGAAAAGGATGCCATTGACAAGAGCAACATCGTCGGGGAGAAGACGAGAGGAAACACCAAGCCTGCCGGTACTTACCAGACTCCTGGCGATGAAGAGGGCCTACCTGTGAATGATGGTAAGAGTGCTATTGCGCAGTAGAGATGGAGAAAATAACGTCAGCGGAAGGGGATATAATCGCAAGCGGCGCTCGGTGGAATAGGGAAACTTGTATTACAGCCACCAGTAATGTAAGACTGGAATGTCTCGTCGAAGAAGGAAGAATTTCTGTTGTGATCATGATACATTGAATTATGGTACATGTATTCCGCGTCTGAAGGGCCGAGGATCGATATGCGCCAATGCCTTATGCTGGAACCGTGATGCCATTTGGTGCCTCTTCGGGCTCGTATATTCGTGGTATCAATCCTTCGGCCATGGCAATAGCTCCTTCCATATTATCCTTATTGAACAAAAATAGCCCTTGCATTGCCGCAGCGCTTGTGTGGATCTTGGATTTGTTGATAGTGCCGTCTTTGCAGGTGATTATGCCGAGCTCCTCTAATTTCTCTAAGAATCTCTTACGTCCCTTGTGATCCACGTCAATGTCGCCGTAGAATCTATCCCACATTTCGGCGGCTTGAAATCTTGTGGCTTCACCTATTCTGACAGCCATATCGACTCTTCCGGGTCGTATTAAAGCTTCGTCAAGCATATCGATATGATTTGTAGTTAAAAATGCTATTCTTTCTTCGCCAGCTGCCACTCCATCCAATGCATTCAGTAGCCCTGAAAATGTGACTGTAGCACCAGAATAGCCATCCGCATCTCGCTGCCTTCGGTTCACAAAGGCTGCGTCCGCATCTTCCAGGAGCAAGATCGTCCTAGGTGGTAGTTTTGTGAGGCAAGACGCCAATTTATCGTCCGTCATTCCCCGCTCACTCATGTTGATGATCGAGACCCCGAAGTCGAATGCGCCAGCCAGTGCTTGTATGAAAGAGCTTTTACCGCTTCCTGGTGGTCCATAAAGCAAATACCCTCTGCGATATGGTATACCTCGATCGACATACCACTGTTGTCTATTTAAGAAATCCTCCACGTCTTCCATGATTCGTTCTTTCACTCCTTGGTCCAATATTACTGACGATAGTGGTCGCTTCCGTCGTGGCAGACCAAATTTCCTCCATTCCTGCCCCGAGAACGTCCACATCACCGTTTTACCCTCATGCGCTGTCGCTGCCAATTCCTGTGCTTCCTTGAAGATATCTTCGAAAATTTGCCTGTGCGCATACAGAGTCTTAAGCGTAATTGTTTCGTGCGGTTCGCCGGTCGTCATATTCGATGAACTCTGCTTTTCCCGCTCGACCATTATGAACGCATTCTTGTGCCTAATGATATATTTCCCATAACCCGGCTGCATGAGTCCCCTGGCCTTCGAAGGGTCAGGACCGGCAGTATTGACGGCTAAATCATGGACTCGAGTAATTCGTGAGGTAAGGAAACCGCCATGTGGTCGAGGCAGTGTAAGCCATGACAGAATCCATTGGTACGATGGATCTTGCTTGCTAATTTCGAGGTTGACCAAGAGTCGTCGTTGGATTAGGCCTGCTCCTCGTATGACTGAGCGTCGCGCGATGGCTGCAGCAGTTCCAATACCTGCCAGACCGACACCACCTGCAAAGACGGGATTTTCAAAAAGTGCATCTAGTGAGATGAGCGATGTTGTCGCTGTGGTTGTGGAGGGGGTAGTCATTTTGCCGTCATGGATTTATTTTTGTGCGGGCGCGTCGCGAAATTCCAGCCTCGGAAACTTTCCCCGCGATTGTGGAGCTTTGCAGGAAACGCCGCAAAGAAACCGCACTTGTCCCCTTGAGTTCCTTCGAGTGGCATCGTATCATCAACATCTTTGCAACTCAACGTCATGTACTTGTATATGTATATGTCCGTATATGACGCGGTGATGCTCTGCCTCAGTAATACATGTGGCATATTCTTCCTAGATACATCAACCATCGAAGGTCATACCATACAATGCGCAGCGGAAAGGTTTTAGGGCCCAAGCGGGTTCATTATTCGAAACGGTTCTACCATTTTTGGCACCATAGAACTCCATTAATGGCGCTCATTCCACCGATACCATGATGTTACTGTGATTTTTTCCATTCGATGCAGGGGAAACATGGACTGGCATAGACATCAATCATATCTAATTGATGGGATATATCCTACCTGCCTTCGTCAATCTCTTGTGCCACCGGCGAAGAGCTCGGTGTCGGTTGTGTTTCACGTCTCGGCATGGAGAAGTCGCTGTGGCTCTATCGTCCATGCCACCCAACGCAGGAAGGCGAGGTTGCATAGTTCGGATAAAACATCTTGCGCAGACAGCCACGACTTTGCAATGGCTTTGAAGTCAAAGTAGAGTTTGTTTTCCTTGTCGGTCGCCCCCTGTTGAGCACTACGCATGCAGTCACGCATAGATACTGAAAGCATACACTTGAGAGATTAGTTCATGTATATTCCTCCAAGACTCAATGATTGGACATCAGTTGGGGGGCCAGGTACGTACACATGGTTTCGAAGGTCCAGGGTTTGGAAAGTAAACATCGTTCCTAACGCAGTGATGTTGGTATTCTAGGATCTGTCAGACTCTTTCTCGTCGGATCTCCCGAAAAAGTTTGTCGAAAATCTTGAAACTTCGCTACTGTAACACCAACGATTGAGTTCATCTGTGCGCAAACTTCACGTACAGGCCACTGTATGTTTCGAAGTTCTATGTACAGTACCTTATCGCAGCATGTTTGTGTAGCCTCAACTTCGCAGTACGCCGAGCCATCTTCAAGGTCCAAAGTCTAGATTCTTTAGTGGATTGGGCTTGCTTAGAGTCATAGACTTTGAGGCCTGGACGCACCGGCTTTTGAGAATATATCTATGAGTACTGTTCAGCAATGAATTACCCCAAGGCTGAAAACATTTGATTGATTCAGCTCAGATTAGTTGGAGAGGTCTGGGATCCCCAGCCTACGAGGACTGAAATGTTCCTAGGGCTACAGCTGGATGGAGAGGGCAAACCGGTCAATAGCTACTGCTTTTCCCTACCACATTTGACTTCAATTCTTCACTCGATACGATATCAAGCTTTCTTTCATACCCACATGAAACTGGGCACCTTAGTTGCTACGAATCCTTTCCCTCAACATGTCCATTTATAATCTGTTGATCTCAGCAGGTTCAATATCTCCATCGCCTCCGTTATCAATATCCTGAGAAGCTCATACCTAGGACGAATCCAAAACGACTCTAGCTTCCTAATGCGTAAAGCAACGAAAAGACTTTGAAATATGCCACACAAGTTGGCAGCCCTACATCTGTCACTTCTTGTGTATCTCTTTTTGATTTAAACAGTTACATTCTGGGTTGCCCTCACTCACATGCTCTCATTGTCACAACCAATCTAGTTTATTCTCGCAAGCACTGCCGGCAGCCCTTGTGATGAATAAGATAGCACAGAAGTTGCGAGGTCTCAAGGAAGGCTTTCTTGATGATGAAAACTTTACTCGCGCTCGGCGTGGTGTTGTACGCGGCGTAAAAGGCCTTCCATCGGGAGCGGCCAGATACTCATTGCAGAAATTTCCCGTCATTCAGTGGCTGCCGAGATACTCGCCGCGATGGCTTCTGGACGATATTATTGCCGGTATTACTGTCGCCTTGGTAATGGTTCCTCAAGCGCTAGGAACCGCTGCGCTCGCTGGAGTACCCCTACAAGATGGTCTGTTTGCAAGCTGGCTTCCATCGGCAATTTATTTCTTTATGGGTACTTCGAAAGGTAATGTCCACCACCGAGATTCTTATTGTCTGACATCATACTGACGAATGTAGATCTTGCTACGGGACCTACCACGTCTCTGGGGCTCCTCACCGGCGTCGCCATTTTGTCAATAACAACACAAGGTCTTCTAATCCCACCAGCCGTAATTGCGGCTGCCCTTTCATTTTCAGTAGGCGTCATATCTCTCGTTGTGGGTCTTCTGAGGCTTGGTTGGATTATCAATTTTGTTACTATGCCCATGCTCGTTGGATTCCAGATGACCTCGGCTTTGATTCTAGTTCAAGGTCAAGTGCCTGTCATACTTGGGGAGAGTGATGTGAGCACTTCGTTCATCCAGCAGGGGACGGATATTCTGCTACAAATTAAAACGACACAACCCTTATCGTTGGCCATTGGTGTGGCTTCGATTGTACTAGTTATCGCGTTGAAACTTATGGGGAAATACTGGGCCCATAAGAGCAGCATACTTAGAGTGTTATCAAATACTCGGAATGCCGTCGTCATTATTCTTTTTACCGGCGTTTCTTTCATCATCAGCAAAGACCTCAGCATTCCGCAATTTCCCATTGCTGGAAAAATTCCTCAAGGCATCCGGTTTCCTCAGCCCCCTACCCAAGTTGTCCTGCTCATTCTTACACGGGCAGCGCTTCCTGTGTTCATTGCCGCTGCCTCAGAACACCTGATCTTCGCAAAAACATTTTCTCGTCGTAACCATTACGAAATCGATCCATCCCAAGAACTAGTTTCTCTCGGAACAATGAATATCGCAAACGGCGCCTTCGGCGGCATGCCTGTAGCGGGGTCGCTTTCCCTTTCGGCGGTGAACTCCACGACAGGAGTCAGATCTCCTCTTGGGGGTTTATTAACGTCGGCGGTGGTCTTGCTGGCTATTCATAAAATGACCGAAGTCTTTCGATGGATTCCTAATGCTGCTGTTGGTGCTGTGATTTTAATATCTGTTGCAGAAACTCTGCCTCCGAATAGCATCTTCATCACTTATTGGAAAGGCTCCTTCGCCGATTTTGTTGGATTTTTCATAGTTATGAACATTGGAATAGTCACAACCCCCGAAACTGGACTTGGACTTGGGGTCGTGTATATGATATTTTACACTCTAATTCGCACCATGTTCTCTTCCATTGCCCCGGTTGACCATTTCGATATAGAGAACAAGCTCAGTGGCGTGGAAAGACTACGAATCCCGTTACCATTGGATGGGGTTCCCAAAGGAACACAGATTGTTTCATTAGAAACTCCAATCATCTTTGTCAACGCGGAAAGAATCAAGAAGGGTATAATGGAGGCTGTGTGGACCAATCACGAACCTACACCATCAGGACCCACATCGAGAAAAGTGTGGAGCGAAAATCGTATCAAGCGAACAGCATTCTTGCGACGAAAAAACAATGTCAATACACCGACACGTTACCTTCCCAGGCTTGAAATCCTCATCATTGATCTCACACAAGTCCCGTTAATCGACACAACCGGCTTAACTCATCTGCAAGACCTCAAAGACGAACTAATGATATATACCGGAGACTCCATAGAGATCCGATTTGTAGGTATGAACGCCGCGGTACGGAAGAAGTTCGACAGAATCAGATGGCCTTTAGGCACATGGCAGGAATCGCGAATTGGACTAGTGGTTGGTATCGATATCACTTTTGAGGATATCAGAGATGCGGCTGCAGCGCCGAGAAGTGTCAGGGCTTCTACGAATGGGCTGAATTTCGGGTTTGCTCGCAATGATATGCAGCAGGATTTGGATGATGAGGCTTTTGAGAAGGGTATGATGAATATTATAGTTACGAATGTTATGACGAAGGATGGGAGGGCTTATAAGGAGGAGCTTTGAGGAAGTGCTGAATTGGATTGAATGACTTCAATTATTGATTATGTCCTTTTATCTCATTAGGTGCTACATTTCATGAATCAGATCTTATGGGTCGTTATTGGACGCCCAGAATCGCCCCTTCGTAGATTTTCATATGAGTGATACCCCACGAGTGCGAGAATTGTCTATCTATATAGATATTGAGAGTCATGTATATCAGATGAGTTCTCCCAGCGTAACTCGAATATTTGTGTCTTCCCAATCAATCAGGGAAATCTCATAGGAGAAACGAAAGAAACGCCTTCACAGCCAGAAGAGACATATTTTTCAAGTGACCATGTAGCTAAAGGAAGTGGATTCAGATATACACCGGTACATAAAAGGCTAAGTTCATAGCTTAGATTATACTTGCACCCACTAACAGTGATAGATACGAGCTGCCCCTCACTGCTATTAAGATTACTCCATACTTCGAACATTTCCCAAGGCTCACTCAGCCAAGACTCACTCAGCTGTACCATCGAACTTACTAACACGGCATCTAAATAACCCACTCTAGGTAGTAGTGACTGGCACGTGCCATTCTCGATCCTGATCGCCCCAGGTTGCCGCACCCAATGCCATCAACGACTCCAAACGCGTTCGCTGATTCCTTTCACCTTCTTTAGCCAGCTCACGTGTTTGGGACTCACATGGACTGCAAAAGAGCGATGTTATCTCCACCCTATGGTGCAATTTGAAGCAGAAAAGATCGCGACATGTATACTTTTATACGATAACAGGTGCTTGTCAGGAATAGTACATGGCACACCAACCTGTGGTCAGGCTTTGAACTGTAAAGCTCTGATCTCAGGAACCATACAGCGTGTCGGGACCTTGCGGTGCAGCTAGATCTCTTTTGGGGAATCCCATATCACATCGACGAATGGGGAGAAGTGAATGCCTTCACCATTTCTACGCTTGCCACTTTAGTTTTGTCTTCGAGTGTTTGAATATTCATCACGTTATGTCATTTTCGGCTTAGTTGTCTCTTCCTTCCCATGGTCTTTGCGCTTGTCTTGGCTTCCTCGTTGCTACTCGTACACGATCTCAGATTTTTGGATGGAATAGCTAGCAGGAGCTTCTCCTGAATAGCACTCCCTCAGCTACTAATACTCTCGAATCACCACTTACAATCTCATTGCGCCCATTAAAGGTGCGTACGAGATTGCTCAAGTGGCAATGGCAGATTTTCTCCTTATTGGCCTATTGCCTTTCTTATGCATTCCTACCTCATTATCATTCTATATTATCCTAATTACATATGGCCTCATTCGGTGCGAATGTCGGCCATTTAGATACTCACTATATGGACAAATACCTAGTAGCAATTTACACTGCCAGTGCCTGGGTATCCTTTAATTTGCAATGCCGGCCTGGGGGAGCCCAGTT
This sequence comes from Rutstroemia sp. NJR-2017a BVV2, assembly GCA_002946415.1. NCBI lineage: Eukaryota > Fungi > Ascomycota > Leotiomycetes > Helotiales > Rutstroemiaceae > Rutstroemia > Rutstroemia sp. NJR-2017a BVV2. The sequence continues at coordinate 2,411,045 of NJPS01000046.1, forward strand.
CCCCCTCAATACCCCTTCTAATTTCTCACTCAGGGTATAGATGTAAAAGTGGCAAGATCCTAGCTACATGAGACGTTGACCAAATTTTGTCCAATTTTGTTTTTGCCAAGACTTAAGGTTAGCGTCGGTCGTTGCACCAGAGCAAAAAAAGAAAATAGGTTGAAAACCTAAGACTTCACGGTTGAGACGCAACGGCTTGCGACTGTTTTGTCGAGTTGATTCAAGTATTGACGACAGGAGGTACCGCGTTGATACAGGTGACGTCGCGTCGCTCATTTCTAGCTGTTTTGCACTTTGACGCGTCGTTCGAGCTAGCCGGGCCTATCAATCAAGGTTGCAACATAATTTCTGTTCCAAATTTTCGGGTCTCTCTGAGTTGGATCGTTACATCCAACTCCACATGGCAACAACACGGTCGGTCGACATGATTGAATTGAGGCTGAATTCTCCGAGTTCCAGACCTGTCTGATTGGGCGCGCACCGTCTAGAGATGCCGCCTTGGAGCCTCATTGGGGCACGAAAATCAAAGTGTCGTGCCGACGAGGATATTCTATTCTCCTTGCCATTCAATCAACGAAAAGGGGGAACCAGGTTTCGTCCTATTCGGGCTTCTGACAGATCTCTCCGGCGATGCATGGCTCACGGCCTTAATCTTATAGACCCGTCATTGCTGCCGGTACCAGCGTCATGCATTCAGAGCACATCAGTGTTCGCTCAGATTGTGGAGCCGCTCTACAGGCAAAGATCAACACGAGTTGGAGTTGAAAACTGTCACCTTCTTGTCCCGTCATCAATTGAGCCATCAATGATCGAATATTGACCGCAGAACCACCGATTGTCTCAGCGCAATTTTATCGGGATAATTCTCGCCCATCTCATTCACTTTTCATTTGTGTTCGAAGGCGTCTTGCCAATGCTCCTTCCTTACCGTGCAATCGACAGAACAAGAAAGATGTCTACCTATGCTGTCGACAAGTGCCACTCGGAGGAAGACACTACAATAGCCAACGTGCTAGCCGAGTGGCGTGCACGAAAATGAGTTGGCCATGTCATTATATCCTGATCGGTGTCAAAACCCGTCCGTCATGTCTACTTAGTTAAAAGTGATGCGGGAGAAACATTTTACTTACACATCATTTATGATTTACCCTGCTCCCGCTCCCTACAACCAAATACTCCCTTCATAGAGTTAATTATCCGCAACTACAGGGTGCAAATGGCCGGATGCTTTTACAACACCTGGCCTTACCATTTAATTCTACTTTGTATGTTTAGTTCTCAGCAGGTCTAGGTCTAGCACCGGCCGAGCCCCACATGATGGTTCGTGCTACTTACTGCATTGCCTCCGAAAGTCTATCATTGGCTCTGTACCCGTCACCATTACTCGCATGAAAAAGTTTTTTTTCTGGACACTCTAGCTTCACTATTAGTATCGTAGTCTAGCAGGGTCAAATGCCGGCGTGACCATGTACTTTCATGTTGGCGCGCCAATGTATTTCTCTATGTGGCTCCCTTTACTGACATCGCTGACTGACTCGGGACAAGGAATTTTCATCGATCATCGCCCAAGGGTCCATTCTACGTACCTCATTCGTGATTGCCAAGAGCCGCTGACATGTTATGCTTATTTCCGTTCCGTTAGAGGAAAAGCGCCTCTGACTTCACTGTACTGGCTTTACTGATCACAGGGTCCGGTGTGGTGAGTTAGAACGATGCCATCAAGACCACGGGTTCATTTAATGGAAACCGCGTTCACCGCCACAATTCCACAAACATCAAGTCATCAATAGAGACCGGTTGTACTGAGATACCCAAAGGTATGTGATGTATCGTGGACTTTTTCGGCGCTATGTCAGACTTCATTCACAGTTGCCAGCCCGACTGCGAGATTCGCGACATGTCACGAATCTTGTCAAACCCTGCCACAGTACCGATGCTTAGTTACGCAGCTTGCAGCCCAATCACGGCATTCCAGTTTGCCTCTTTTGATCACAAGCTTCCCCACAAAGAATTTTACCTCCAGGTTATTACCCCGCAATGCAGGTGTACATTTAGCTAGACTCCCCGGATTTCGTGCGACAAAAGGGTCGGACCGGAGAACGGCCGTTACCAAACCCAACTTTTGGCCCCACAAGATTCTTCTAAGATTCTCCTAAGAAATTTCTTGCACATGTTGCGGTGTAAAAAAGCAAATGACGGCTTACCGTTGACGTGGGGATTTCGAATCGTTGGAATCTTATGGTGAGTTACGCCGTTTCAAAATCTGCTGCTCAATCATAGTTAATAACATCTCCTTGGCAGAACATGTTCACAAGGCCACTTTTCGGCAGGAACTCGGAGTCATTTCAACTCACCCCAGTGGCTTCGCTTGTTATGTGTTCCGGTCCCAAACTTTCGAGATCTACGTCAAGCACGAGGTGTTCTGAATTTGATCTGAAAGTGAGTGATCATGAGATTGAACACCCGGCCGGATGCTAATGGTGCAGACCTAAAGAACATGGTGCCTGGTCGCACAGAAAACTGTGAATGGAAGCTTGTGACGGCAGTTGGGGAGGAACCACCGCGCAACGTATGGGGGGTTCCTCATTCATCGCCTCTGTCAGAACTAATGCAATCAAGGACAGCGACCGGATATGAATCGCCAATTCAAGACTACCTGATACTCCTGTCGCCACGCCCACCTTGGGGTATATAAACAGGAGATCATGTCCTCATCATTTCACAGCAGCATTCTTCATCTTCTACACGATCATCCTCCCAAGTAACATCATCCACCATGGTTAAGTTACTTTCAGGCATCGTCCTCCTTTCTCTTGTCCTCCAGTCGTCATGTGCCCAGTTCAAGATACCTGAGGTCGAAAAGGTAGTTGGGAAGGTTCTCAACAAGTTTGGACCGTATGTTCATAACAAAGGAAACCATTCTGATGTGCCGGTCATCCCACCGAAGTCTGACATGTCCTCAATCATCCCACGTCAAGGCAACACATACTGGTATGAGCAAATTCAACATCAGGGACGGTCAGCGTTTGGTCCTGGAGGCTACGTTGTATACCGTAATGTCAAGGACTACGGCGCCAGAGGTAAGTTGATGTTTAACTTGGTAGAATCAGAGCTGACTATGTTTAGGTGATGGTGTTACTGATGATACCGCGGCCATCAACGCTGCCATAAGTGCCGGAGGACGTTGTGGCCGAGGATGCGCTTCAACCACCACAACACCCGCTGTAGTCTACTTTCCTGCTGGAACATACTTGATTTCTTCGTCGATCATAGACTATTACTACACTCAACTCATCGGCAACCCAAACAATGTCCCTGTATTGAAAGCGACTCCTAACTTTTCTGGATTTGGTTTGATCGATGGAGATCCATACTACAGTGCTGACCTGAATTGGGGTTCCACTAATGTCTTTAATCGACAAATAAGGAACTTCATCTTCGATATGACTGCCATCCCGGCAGGCACTGCAGCCAATGGTATTCACTGGCCTACGTCTCAAGCAACCAGTCTGCAAAACTTGGTCTTCCAAATGAGTTCGGCCCCGGGAACCCAGCACACTGGTCTTTTCTGCGAGAGCGGTATGTACACGCCCCCATCAAGAGAAAATTTCAGTTCTAACCTTCTGATACAGGTTCTGCTGGCTTGATTGTTGACGTCACATTCAATGGCGGCCTTATTGGCGCCGCTATTGGGAATCAACAATTCACTATGCGAAATCTGGTTTTCAACAACTGTGTCACTGCAATCAGCATGTTTTGGGACTGGGGATGGTTGTTCCAGGGTATCAGCATTAACAACTGCCAAAAAGGAATTGATATGTCGGCTGGCGGCACCAGTGCGCAAACCGTTGGATCCGTCATACTGCTTGACAGCTCTATCACGAATACCCCGGTGGGAATCATTACTGCATACACTTCTTCTTCCTCACCGCCAACTGCTGGCAGTCTTATTCTCGAAAATGTCGTACTCACCAATGTCCCCACTGCAGTCACTGTGAGTGGCGGCTCAACTGTTCTTCAAGGGACCGGTGGCAGCATGACAATCGCAGCATGGGGCCAAGGCCATGAATACATTCCCAATGGACCCATTAGATTTCAAGGATCCTTTACCCCGAATAATCGCCCTGGGTCTTTACTTAGCGGCAACAAGTACTACGTTCAATCCAAACCTCAGTTCAACAACCTGCCGGTTTCATCATTTCAAAGTGCCAGAAGTAGTGGGGCATCAGGAGATGGAAACACGGATGATACTACGGCTCTCCAAAACGGTATCAATTCCGCAACAGCCGCTGGAAAGGTCTTCTTCATTGATTCAGGAACATATCGTGTCACTAGAACAATCACTATTCCACCGGGTGCGAAGATAGTGGGTGAGGCTTATCCAAACATCATGTCAAGTGGATCTTTCTTCAACAATGCCAACAGCCCACAGCCTGTCGTGAAAGTCGGCAATGCAGGGCAAAATGGACAAGTTCAATGGACAGACACTATTGTCTCAACTCAAGGTGCACAGGCTGGCGCTACTTTGATTGAATGGAATTTGGCAACTTCGGGTACTCCGTCCGGTATGTGGGACGTGCATACTCGTGTTGGTGGATTTGCAGGATCCAACCTTCAAATAGCTCAATGCCCAACGAGCCCAGGAAGCACTACGACCCCCAACCCAAATTGTATTGGTGCCTATATGGGTATGCACATCACCCCACAAGCTAGTGGCTTGTACATGGAGAATGTGTGGATTTGGACCGCCGATCATGATATTGATGATCAGGCATTGCGACAACTGAATATCTACACCGGTAGAGGTTTGTACATTGAGAGCACTGCTGGAACATTCTGGCTGTAAGTCATCCCTCTGCCGTATGTATTTACTACGTGGAAACTAATCAATCATAGCGTCGGTACATCAGTTGAGCATTCAGGTCTGTACCAGTATCAACTCGCGAACACGAAGAATATTTTCTTGGGATTCCTGCAAACTGAGACTCCGTAAGTTTCCCCAGAACTGAGGTTCAAAATCAGGAACTTACCAATATTCAGATACTATCAACCCAACCCCAAAGCCACTGCTCCATGGACCGTGAATAGTGCCCTTAATGATCCGAACTTCGCAAGTTCTTGCGCTGGTCAGAGCGGCAACTGCGCCAGCGCGTGGGGCCTTCGCATCATTAACTCGCATGACATCGTCAGTTATGGTGTCGGCTTGTACTCTTTCTTTGACAACTATTCTACCAGTAAGTTACTCATCTCTCCATGTTCCTAATTCATGAACTTCTGTAATAGGAACCATCCACTAACAAATCAAAAGCATGTTCCAATGGTGGTGGTCCCGAGAACTGCCAGAACAACATCTTCAGTCTCGAGGGCACGATTTCCAACGTCAACGTTTACTGCCTTGCAACTGTTGGTACAACGAATATGATCACGAGAAATGGACAGACGGTCGCGCTTTACAGCGGAAATATCAATGTATACCCAACTTTGGTTACACTGTACAGGCCTTAGAATGGAACTGGTTTGGTGGGAAGCATGAGGGAAGAACTAATTTAGGCTTCCTTGAAACATAACATCTTCACATCGCTTTGGATTGCATTGGGAGTGAAGACTTGCACCATGCATTATCATCAGCTTTTTGTATATATTCATACTACCGTTTTTTTGGTTCCAATTTCCAGCATTCATTCGATTTGAATGTAGTGCAGCATGTATATATATCATAACTATTCCAATGTTGCCACGCGAAACCAGTTGTACCTAATTTGGGGAACGGATATGATGTGACATACTGAGTATTTCTGGGGAAGAAGGGCAAAAAGTCGAAGGAGCCGAAGCTTGTACCCACTAGGGTTTTGTCTCTCCACGTGTTGCCAGATTTCGGTCCCCTTAGCCGTTCATCTACTCAGGCAGGCCTATCCTTACTAATGCTTGTGGGAATGGGAGCCATTCATTATTGAATGGCGAAGTTCGATCGATTGGGCAATTAGCTCCCCATCACTCTGCTCGGCAGGGCTTGTCTCTATATCCCTTCGCATCTTTCGCCAAGATCCAGGGTTATAGGGATTAGAAAGTCCATGTGAACTACCAGTGTGGTTCGTTCCAATGCCACGGTAACTAGAGATGCCTTAGGACTATAAGCTTTAAAGAACCGAGGGAAAACAATCAGATTTCCGACCACAATTCCTGCGCAGATCTCGCCGACACTGGTATTAGTTAGCACTAACTTAATGGTGAAGGATTATCAAACATACGTGCAAGTGCCTACTTGAGTTAACGTATATGTCGAATCGTGGCTTTTGGCGTTGATGGAACTACAAACTACAAACTATCCGCATGATGCTTGAATTTACTGCCCTGCTACCACCACAGTGAGTATCTATGACCGTGCGAGATAACTAGGGTTGCTCACAATAACTCGACCAAGAAAATGGCCGATACACCCAACTTTCGTCTCAAGGTCATACGAAGATCTCAGATAAAAAGTATTGGGGATAGGAGCATCAGAGAATCGGAAACACAATGGAAGATGCCAGTAGCCAGGATGCGGAGTTACATCGCTTCAGAGGTTGCTGCCTACTTAAGAATAATTAAAGTTAGCTCAAGAATAAATCCGAATATGTAAGTTTCGAAGATATATCCATTACCTGGGCTCATTCTATTGCATCAACCCAGGAACATTTCATTGGTGATCACCAGAACCGTATTCGAAGAATGGAATGCCGACAGCACAGTATGCAACGGAACCGAGCTTGTAGTCAACTATCAGTATCTTCGATTGAACTTCTCACAGTTAGGGGATAGAGAAATATCGTACCCAGGCAATGAACATGGTATCTGGTTTTAGAGTAAGCAAATTGTGTCGGTGACATCAAGGCACGTTTACTCACAGTCTTCCCAGCCATGAGCCTTAATGATTTGAAAGGAAGTATACAGTCTGATGAAGGTAGTTATTGTGCTCAAAACAGCAAAGAAGACAAGCAGCTCTTTCAGTGCAGGACCAATGGAGTCGGGATTTACGAAATTGGGGACAACGCCATCGGGCGGAAGCAAACCGCCAACGATTGATATCTGTGGTGCTGCGGTTGGAAGACAGGATACCATTGCTAAACAGTAGAACTAATTATAATTCTTCCAGCCGCACGCGGATATGAACGATTGATAAAGCTAGGAACGTCTTGTGAGGTTTTTATCACAGTGTCTTTTGGTGACTGATGCGTTGAAATTTTTGGTATTAAGTAAGTCTACTCAAAGATAGCTTTCAATAGAGAAACCCCAGAATGTCTACTTCTTCAAAAATCCCTCAAGATAAATGTAGAGAGGGGTTACAGATACAAGTCTTTTTGTCTATATCCAGATGTCCCCTGCTCCTTGAAAAAGGCTATAGCAGCCGCGATGTCCAATATATCAAAGATGTGTTTTGTTGCACGGAAGCAGATGAAGGATAGGTATATATGCTTTATGTGACTGAGCGCGTTTAGCGGTAGCAATGTTATTTGGATGTAATTGATAGGCACACTGATCTTATCTAGGATAACATGGTAATTAACTGAACGGGCAATACCCTAAATACCCTGAATAGCCGAGTTTGAACTGAGATGGAAGTCGTGCTCAAATGACATGATGTGTTCCGTTCATCTTGCGGACTCGTCTGAATTGAGCCCATGGTCCTAGTCTTGCTGACGTCATCCACCCTTTAAGCAAGTATTCGAAACCATGGCCCTGTTTGGTTGGCGAAATACAACCTTCAGATGGCTTATGAGTATGCTTTGGGCTCAATCTCATATCATACATATAGAGTGTTCGAGCGAGCGTTATGGATATCTCCATCCAGGCAAGATTTTTGGCAACGCAAGATCTTGAGCCAATGCTAAAAGGACAGAAAGCAGATTGGGCTAACCGCACACTCTCTTCTGTGTAGCCCTTATCCGGGTCTACGATCCAGCGTTCTGGTCTATACATGAACGGCTCTGGGAAGTACGCTTCGTTATGATGTATGGTGTAAATAGGAGTCCCAATAGTGACACCTTGAGGAAAGTGATTCTCATCAACTGTCAGGCCACCGGCAAGCACTTCACGAGGAGCAAGGCCGGTGACAGAAGGGGACATTCTCAACGCTTCCTTCAGGCATGCATGAAGATATTTGCAGGCATTGAGCTGTGATCCTACCCGAATTCCTTCCACGCTACTGAAGTTACTGCGGACCTCTTGACTCGCTTTTCTAAGTGCTTCCGGACTATGTAAAAGATAAAAGAATGCAGCACTAAGTGCCATACCAGTCGTATCCGAGCCTAAGTTGATTTTGAGTATTTCTGCGTGCAAAGCGGAATATATACAGAATCATACCTGCTATAATAAGCTGCAGAGACTCACACCATAACTCCTTATTAGAGAGTCCCTTTCCGGTCTTTGGATCCTTGGCGTTCAGCATATAGTGAAAACAATCTTTCTGCTCTATATTGTATCCTAGCTCAGTTCGCTTCTTCGCTAGATCCTTAATCATAGCGCTAAAGGATTTCACTTTGAACGAAAGAGCAGCTAAAAAGATATGATCGAGCTTGAACTTCCACACCATAGGCTGTACAAAACACTAAAAGATGTTAAGAGAATGATCGAAGCACAAGAAGGGAGTCGAAACTTACAATGGCGTTTCTGCGGCTGATGGTGGATACCATAGAAGTTATGTGACGAAGATTGGTTGAGCCGAGCATGTCAAAGCTTTTACTGTAACAGAGACTACTGATGATGTCAAAAGCTAGATAGTCACTGAGAACGGCGATATCGTGAGAGCTTCTCCATTCATCTTCCATTCGAGTCTCTGTATGTAAACTTGGATCGTTGTTCCGACCTAGTTCATCGCAGAAGCGGCGGATGTGGTTTAATATGCGATCTTCCACTCCTTTAAGCGCTTGGTCTGTGAAGACCTGTGCTAGGATTTTTCTTTTAAATAAGTGATTCCCCTTGTCCCGACAGCTAATCGTATTGGGTGTCCGTCTGCTTGCGCTCATCACTACATATGATTGTGTTTTTTGTACGTTCGCCCGTACTCCATATATCTCTGATAATCCCGTCTTAGAGTTGATTGATATCGAGTTAGGGCCGAAGCGAACAATTTCCCCTGCGATTTATGAGTTATATTCCTTGAAATTTAAAGCCATTCACTTTACCATTATTTTGATGAAGATTAAAAAGTTTGTAGTGTATGCTTCCCCTCCAAACGTAGAATGCGGGATACCAATCTGTAATTTTAGCCAGAACAGGGCCAGGATATTTCCTAAGTGGATGAAAGGCAAGACGGTAGATGACAAGCATAGTAATCTAAATAATTAAATCAGTATCCAACTAGAAAGATCGAAGAGGGATATCTAACATATATAGTCCCTCCTATAATCGCCCAGGTTAGGATTTTATCGAGTCCAAAGGTTGGAATCATGACTATACTTCATACAAACGAAACACAAATAAACCAACAGAAGAATATGGGATCTATCAGTCGTGGGCAAAATTCCTCTCTTATAACGCAAGTCGCAGCGAAGATGGTCAAATACCGCTAAAGTAATCATATCGAAAGCACTAAGGCAAATAGAAAGTCATATCTTACTGCCAGCTGATTCTGTCAGCCCTTGGCTTAATTTACATATATATAAGGATTCTAAATTCAACAAAGTTTAAGCTATGGACCGGGTACTGAGCGGGTTTCTCACAAGTAGATACCTCCTGCTGATTGTCTCCGTAATTCACTTATAGGATCCATCCGCTGGTCTTGGCGTATAGTCTTGTAAGCTTTGTAGTTACCTAGTTATCTGCTTATATTATATATTTCCAGAATGGTTCATGAAAACGACAAAAAGCGGAGCTCCGCAAGCTAAGGCGGAGTCATGGTGGGCCATGGTTAGTGGAACTCCGCAAGTTAAAGCAGAGTCATAGTGGGTTATATTTGTCAGCCTCAGCCTCGGTGCTGAAAATACACTTTAGGGGGATATCGTAACAGTCCCACTTAGAATATGAAAATCTATTGGCTTCTAAACGAGCGTTATCATATACCATACTTTGGTAGCTTGTCGGCTTCATATCCTGGTTATGAAAAGATGCAATAAACAGGCTGATATATCTATGGCCTATATATATAATATAATGGTCATATCCAGGCCAAAATTTGCCATCACATTATCACATCTGTACAAGCAAAGTTTGTATAGAGAGAATTACCTTCTTACAAATTTTGTGTACAGATCTTCAAAGGTCGAGTGCATAAACCATCCAGGAAAGTCGTTTTTAAATTAAGATTTACATTCTACAACTCCATGGAACTTAGACAGGATAAACAGATAGACGTGGAGGGGGGTGAAGAGATTCCATCACCGCATCCAAGAGACGCTGTCACAGGCTGGAGATGGGCTTTAACACTTATTGGCCTTTTCATGGGCGGATTTCTATATGGTGAGTTATTCAAATTACCAAAATAATCATCTCATGAGAGTGTTCCAACGATAGCGCCAATAGGTTTAGATACTACGATAACAGCATTTGTGCAGGGTGCCATTTACTCCGACCTGGGCCAAATTGAAAAACTAGCATGGGTCGGCATTGGGTTCAGTATGTCCTGTGTCTCCGTTGCCTTGCCTATCAGCAGGCTATGCAACATGTTCGATATACACTGGATTATCTGTATTTCGATTGTCATCTTTGAGGTTGGAAGCGCTGTGTGCGCCTCTGCCATATCTATGAATGTCCTTATCGTTGGGCGAGTAATTGCTGGTGCAGGAGGTGCCGGGATGTATCTAAGGTAAGCTTTGTATTTGTATGCATTCGACTTGACCTTTGCTAATCATGCTATCAGTGCACTTAGTTACGTGTCCGTATTTGGAAGGGGCCGAGAGGTGGCTCTTTATAACGCGCTCATTGGTATTTCGTGGGCTGTAGGTGCTGTCGTGGGCCCTATAATCGGTGGAGCATTCTCTGATAGCGCTGCTACATGGAGATGGGTGAGTCACATTTTACGTGTTCGTGCCCGTTTAAATCGACTTATAATTTGGTTAGGCCTTCTATATCAACCTTCCAGCCATGGCTATATACGCTCCTGTTTATATCTTCCTCTATCCATCTCACACATCCATGCCGAATGTATCTTTCTTTGAGAAGTTCAGATCACTTGATTGGGTCGGGACTATCCTGCACACAGGCAGTTTTGTTTTCTTCTTGATTGTGGTATCTTTTTCCGGCTCGCTCTACGCCTGGGACTCCACCTTAAACATCATACTGTGGGTTCTCTGGGGCATATCTGTTATGCTTTATATCCTGCAGCAAAGATTTTGCATTTTTACGACGACTCAACAACGATTGTTCCCTGTGGAGCTACTCAAATCAAAGTCTATGGTATTGTTCTACATTGCTACTAGCGGCGCTGGTGCAGCCTTCATTTTCACACTATACTATACGCCACTATTTTTTCAGTTTGCACGAGGCGATGGAACCTTAAGGGCAGCAACTCGCATGCTTCCATTTATCTGCATTTACGTGTTTGCGAGCGCGCTTTCGGGGGCCTTACTACCGCGCATCCGACTGTATGCAGCTTTCTATACAGTCAGCGGCTCACTCATAATTATCGGTGGAGCATTAATGTTCGGCATAGATATTTCCACAAGCAATGCGAATATTTACGGTTATGAGGCCCTGATCGCGACAGGAGTTGGCCTCGTATGGCAAAGCTGCTTTTCAATTGCGGCTGCTAAAGCGGAGCCGATGAATAAACAAAGAGTTCTTGGGTTTTTCATGATCTCTCAATTTGGCGCGATTTCGATGACTCTTGCGATAGCCGGCTGCTTATATCATAACCTGGGACTGGACTCAATGAAGCAGTCACTTGAAGTAATGGGAATGCCGGAAGCTACGGCGAAGCTGGCCTTAGGTGGATTACGATCAGAATTTTTAACTACTCTTCCTCAAGAGGTGGGCATAATAATTGTTGGTGTTGTTGCAGATACTATTGCGAGATTGAGTGGAATTGTGGTTGCTGGTGGAGCTGTTGTCCTCATTTGCTCTTTTGCAATGCATTGGGAGAGATTGGAATTCAATGTATTAATCACAAAATAATAAGGAGAATAAGATTAATAGTTCTATTGTATGCTGGCAAGCTCTGAATTTCTTAGATGCGCTCGACGAATGTAAAGTGGAGAAAGACAGGGGTGAGCTTCTCGACTTGGCCCAGGAGTTACGTACTGATAACAGCAATATTCACCTTCTCGTCACGAGCCGACCCGAGCACGATATTCAATCTACTCCCCTTCTTACGGTTTCCTCGCCGATTGAAGAATTCTGGTAGAGATCTACAGTGGTACTACAGTGGTACTACTCGGAAGATGTGACACACATGCATTTGCAAGGATTTAACGACCAACTGCCCTGATTTAAGACGGTGTTGACGCGACACGCGACACGCATCACGTAGCTCCTTACCGCCGAAATGTTTCCGAACAAATGGTATGTCATCTGTGCCGCCAATGATACCACTTGAAGTTCGAAATACCAGAGACGAGTCTGCCTCTGCTCGGGGATATGGTTGCTGAAAGCCATCCTACAATGTGAATTCTAACACATATACGCACGGCTTAGTTTCGCAGAATCACCGGATGAGTACTCTCATGACACCACTATCGTATTCTTGAACGATGTTTCGATTTGCTTGGAAGATATCCTCGAGATAATTCATCAAGAGTCTATCAAAAAGCAGATATGACATGTGCCATGGACTGGACATATGTAGGGTCCGATCCTACATTTTACGACGTCTGGATCTCACGAGGAATGACCGGCGACTCATTCTTCGACATCCCCGCAGATGGAAATTGGGACTCGGCCTTGAATCTCTTCTGGAATGATTCTGCAACCCACGATCTCTACCACGCACATAGGCCATTTCAAGTCTCCTCTTGCTGGAATGGAATAGCCGCTATTATAGGAGAACCTTTCATGATGGGCTCCATTGCATTCCGAGCTCCCAAAGAAGAGGAATGCTTTCAGGGAGAACCGTCATTACTTGCAAAAGATATGTGGAATATGGGACACGGAAAAATAGCAGTGGTACCAAGTGTAAATATAGAGTATTCAAATGAGGGGACGAGAAAGATCAAAGGATTGAAAGGCTTTACGTCCCAATGGGTAGAGAAAGAGAGGGATATTGAGTCGACGAGGATAGAATGGCGAGAGGAACCACCTGCTAAAGTGAGGTGCATGATAAGTTGGGCGGTGCAGACTTGGAAGGCGTGGAATGAAGGGCTGATATAAATAGCAGCGAAGTATTTGGTTATATTTGAATATTTGTCGCGAACGTAGAAATCCAAGACGCGGATTGACCTAGACGGGCGTGAGTTTCCAGATACCTTTAATCTATCATCTGCGTTATAGTGCGTTGGCACATTGAGCCCAGGACCTTCTAAATTGATGCTCCAAGCATCAACCAGTGGATGACGTTAAGAAAGGTGGCCAGGTAGCTTATATGAACCGAGATCTACAAGAGCGCCACCATATTCCTTTTATAGTTGGGCATATTATTCAGGACAAATAGCGGCCATTCGTTCCAGATCCCGGAGCTCATAACATAACCTCCCTGATAGCGAGACGAGCGGTTCAGAGACTGGGTGGGGGAGGATTGAGTATCTTACCCGCAATGGGCGTGACCTAGTACCTCTCCGAGACTCCGAGAGCGACAAAAATATGCAGGGTTAATATACGGCGCATTTGCTATCAGGACATTTATCGGACCTATGTAGGTGTTCTCAACCTGCGAAGCAAGCCTGCTGTCAAATTCCATTGTCGTAACTCTTAAGCTCAAGCTGATAGTCTGTATAAGTGTAGGTGGCTCCATGGTTGATCACATCGGTTGGCGATGGATATTCTGGCCCTCCTCCTAGTAGCTTTCTTTCTACGAGTATCACATTCTCGGGCTCGCTCACTTCGGACACAGCTCACATCATCGGACACAGCTCACATCAATTGATTACGTTGGGAACATATTCTTGATGGCTGCAGTGACTTCAGTTTTAATCACATTATCCGGGGCAAACGCAGCAGATCAGTGGGGTTCCTGGCAAAAACTCGTTCCATTGGTGCTAGGGATCGTCGGCTTTCCTATCTACATGATCTAAGAAGCGTCTCCGCTATACAGAGAACTCACGACACCCTTATGATTATTCTCAAACAGGACATCTGCAGTCGCATTTATCCTCTCGTTTCTTCATGGCATGCTCTTATATTGGGCAAGCTGCTTCCTACCAGTCTATTTCCAGGCCGTCTTGGAAGCCTCCCCACAACAATCCGGCATCAACACACTCGCAGCAGCCAAACCCATGGTACTATTCGGTATCATAGGCGGAATATGGATTGCCAAAGCTGACCATTACAAACCAAACCAAGTCGTCAGATTCGCAATCGCCGCTATCGCCATCGGTTATTTCAGTATCCTGGACCAGAATTCTCCAAAGACCGTCTGAGTCATCCTGCAGATTCTTTTCGCGGGAGGTGCGGGAGTCGTTCTTACGACTACGCCATCCGCTATTCAAGCACCTCTACCAGAGTCAGATGTTGCTTCTTCGACGGCGACTTGGGGTTTTATCCAAAGTTTGGGTTTTGTGGTTGGCGTGGCGGTGCCATCGAGTGTATTTGAGGGTAGGTTTAGGAGTGTGCTTTGGCGAATTTGGGATGATAAGGTGAGAGAGGTGTTGAGGATTAATGGAGCTTATGAGCATGCCTCGAGATCTTTTATTATTCCCCTGCCCGGAGCAACCGAAGTACAGGTTATTGCGTAATTTACCCACTAGTACTTGGAATCCTGGGGTGGATTGTCTACCACATTCATCAAACTACGCCTTCTTTGTGTCCATCTCCAAGTACACCCCCACGGCTTTTCACAAATCGTACCTCCACCATTAGCTTCATTCTTATCTTCTTGTTGATCCAATCAGCACTTTTCGGGGACCACAAGATGTATCGTACTTCGGATGAAAGCCGAAGTCTAGGACTATAATAAGGGCCTTATGCCCATAATAAATCGACAGTCATAACATACCCACTGAGCCTACATAGTACACCTTATTGAGTGCAGCGTAGGCAAAGGGTGTGGACTCACACTGATCAGTTAACAGATCAGATCCACAACGACTTACCATTTTAATCACTTACTTTACGAATTCATAACTACCTCACCGTCGCCGTAATGGCACCAACAACACGATCACAGTCCCGGGGACAAAGCACATCCATTACACCAGCAACCTCTGCCGCCGCCGCTCAAGCTGCTGCTCAAGGTACATCGACCCCGTTTCCTGGAACTTATCAATAACAGAATGTACCCGGTCAATTTATCAATAGCCCCCTCGCTGCCTGTCAGGATCAAGCACATACCGTACAAACAACATCTGCAGGGCAACCACCTAGTACCCAGTCTTCAGATCAAAACAGCGAAGGCCTACAGGATGAAAATCTACTAGATGAACTATAGCAATATCGACAAATTAAGGTATAGCAAGCACAAACCGGACTCAATAACCGCCAGGCAATATTACAACGATATACTGGAATCCCAAATACATAACAAGAGAACGGAAAGAGACCTAACAGCCAAGCAGGATAATATATGAAGGAAAAGGCCGATACTTACTTAAAATCAGGTCTCTATAACCTCGATATAGCTGCCCTGTTTTCCTGCGATTTTGCTGACTTTGGAGTACTGGATTTCGATTCTGACCTAGCAGCGGTAATGATACTAAGGAATGTCCTTCGTTCTCTTGGGGTCTATATCCAAAAACATACCAGATCGACGAGCTGTACTGGAAACCTATTAGATACCAGAGATTTACCTTTCCTGGATTGGCCGCTACAAGAAGTATAAATAGCCTATAACGAACCAGGCTTCGTATTCAGGTCACCGGCTATACGGAGATTACTTAATCTTCTAGACTATATCCTTTCCTCATGATCTGGAAATATATATTCTTATATTACCTCGCTGCTAATAGGATCAGTACAATCTACTATATAGTATTTCTCCCCAAGGACTACAAATACAACCTTCCAACCAATAGCTCTATAGGTACCACCAACCATACTACCGGTACCAACAACCACTCCGAATCTACCTATAAAGCCCATTTATACTACCTCGGATACAAGATCTGGTATTATGAATATATAATAAGAAAACACCTATATAGTATAGCAGCCAGTACTAGCTAGTCGATAATAAGGAATACTTCCTTATAGCCAATCATCAAATCATCAGTAGCAACAAACCCCTGCTCAAGTCCCAAATAGCTCTTTCCAATTTAGGAATAACCATTTTCAATATAATCACGGATTTCACCGGAACACAAATAGCCCTCAAACCTATAATAACTGTATATAACCTATAAACGATAGAAACGACAGATTCTACTGTATAGACCACAAACCCACCCAATTTACTATGGGAGTTCCGGGTACCGGTAGATCTAACCAACCACAAATATTTCAAAACATCCAAAATCAATATCTGCCTATTAGTATAACAAGTTACCCTGGTTATTTTGGGAATTATATATATAACCCAAATTATCAATAGCCTCATTTCAATACCCAATACGGAAATAGATATAATAATAGCTACCAATAGATATACCCTCCACCACTGTATATTCCCCTGCCGCCTCTGCTGTCTCTATAGTAAGATACTTTATCGGTGTAGAAATATAATAGTATATATTCAAGAACAAACCGCGTTATCAGCAATTTATCCTATACTTACAAGAATGAGATAAAGTATTCAGGAAGTAAGGACTCCTTTAACTAGAAATATATCTTCTTTCTTAGCCAATTAAAGTAGTATAATATACTAGTCGAATTGTACCGATTATTATTTATAAGTATATTTTGCAACGATATATTAAAATACTACTTGAACTATAATCTTAATAATATCGAAAGACTTGATGATATCTATAAGAGACTCAAAGACAACTATAAGGATATTGAGCAATAGTATGAAGTATAGTAGAAATAGAACGATATCTTATTGAAGGAGCGAATCAAACAAGACCGATCCAAAAGTACCCTCGAATACTTTGACGAAATAATTGAAGAGTTTGAACTACTATAAGTAAAGCTGCTAGCAAGTCTTGCTAACAGTATATTCACGATTACAAATAAGATCATCGTAAGTTATAGAGAAGTTCCTGTATATAAACTTAGCTACTATAGATTATCAGATATTCTCGAAGAGCTCAAAAGCAATATATATAATTTAATATAAATAATTAGCAACGACGAAAACAATAGCGAAAAGCAACTTAGTATCTTCGTTGCTGATATACTATCTATATACTTCACCGATCACTATATCTTCAACCGTAATCAACCCAGAGACTACTTATATACCAACTATAGTAGATATAGGTTCAATAGATACAATAGACGATAACAAGCTGAATATATCGAACTAGATAAGTCAAGGACCTATCAAATCTGCTATAAGATTAGTTATTGGTCGACAAAATATTCTAAAGAAGAATAAGAAGAGGACCTCAGAAAGCAACAAGAATTACTCAAAACAATTAGAACTAGCCACTATCAAATACACTAGTATATTTCTGAATTAGAAGATTATTGTGACGATCCGTACGAAAAGTTGCTTAGTAACCTCAGGCCGCTACGAGCTAGAGTTAGCTAGCTAGGTACGTGATTCGCACATGACCCCTTTTTTGTATATAAGCTCCTCGAGCTCTTCAGCTCTCTTAGTTCTTTAGTTCTTAATTCTAAGGTATATTCGATTCTTTCGAGACGTATTGTCACAATTATAAACTCTTTAGCAACGAAGGAAACAAAAACAACTATACTAAAGACGAAGAGTATACTCCTGAATACCTTGATAAGGATTCTGAATATATACTCGATCAATACTATAATACTACTACAGATAATCCATCTGTATATAGAACTATAGTTAAATATATATCTGCAAGTTTTATAATGAATCTTGGTCTAATCGATAGTAAGGCAACTACCAAGACTCTAGCTTAGCAGGCTTTTATATATACCATTTTAGGTAGGAAAGCATTCGAAATCTATATAGCTGCAATAGAAGAACTATAGTACAATAAGACAAAATTCTATAATATATTGATCGATACTAGTACTACAGAGAAATCAACTATAGGACGAAATCAATACGATACTTATACAAACCTTGCTACTATTAGTATAAATAAAACAATAATAGGTCAAGCTTATATATTATTCGATATCAGTACTAGATCTTCTATTAGATCAATTATCGTTACTATATTCATCGGTGCTATAGAGTTTTATATTATCGATATAGATATACTATTCTTACTCTATATCCAGGATATAGATCGGTTATATATCTATTACAATAATATTGAGAATATAGTTTATTCTCCCAAAGGGAACTATCTAGTTATATATAAATATAGCTATCTGTTCCTTATCTGGAAGGTATCTCTGTAGAGGTTTATGGACGATATAGTCTATATAACTAACTGCTTCTTAACAGATATAGAGCTTCAACAACTCTATCACTATTTCGGTTATCCTTCTGTAGAACAACTATATCGAATCCTTGAACAATCCGGATATACCGATATAAACAAGAAGGAAATCGAATAGTTGAATAAATTCTACAAATATTGCCAAATATATAGCAAGTTACCTAGCCGATTTAGATTCAAGCTGTGAGATAAGCTAGATTTCAACTTTACTATCATTATCGATATAATATTTATTAATAGCAACCCTTTACTGTATATTATCAACGAAAGTACTCGATTTCAAGTAGTACGATAGCTCTCAAAGCAGATAGTAAAATATATATAGGATACTTTACGATAATACTGGATTGATACCTACTTAGGTCCACCAGATTTTATAATCCATGATACTAGAACTAACTTTATCAGCAACGAATTCAAACAACTCGCCGCTACTATAGATATCCGTACAAAGAGTATACTAGTGGAAGCTTACTGGTCTATCGGAATTGTTGAAAGATACTATACAACACTTCGCAGAACCTATAAAATCATATAAGAGGAATTGTGCGGCTCTGGTATCGATAGGACTATAGCTCTACAAATGGCTGTTAAAGCTATTAATAATACTACAGATCCAGATAGCCTTATACCAATACTACTTGTATTTAGAGCATACCCACGTATAACTAAATTAGATCCACTATCGCCGACAATTGCACAATATACTGCAGCCCTCGCAAAAGCTATAAATAAGATTAGCAAATTACAAGCAGAATATACTATTGTAGATACCTTTAATCAACGAAACAATCCCTCTACTACGCACCTTTACGACCTTGAATTCGGTATGCCTGTTCTGGTATATAGAGAAAAGGGCAATTAGACTGGACTATACGAATTTAATAGTATAAAAGATGAGACTTATATAGTGATACTTCCAAGTGGACCGATTGAGTTTCGATCAACATATATTAAACCCTTCTACGAAGAACCAGATACAGTACAAGAACCTGAAGACTCTGGAGGAAGTGATAGCGAGGTCGAAGAACAGTCAGATAAATCTACACAACAACCTACAATAGAAGATAACATTGACGATATCGCACAACCACAACAAGGTCTACGAAACACAAAGGCTACAACAGAACACATCAAGTGGAATCAAGATAGAACAATAAAAAGAGTTTATTATACTTACAACCATAAGCTGTACAGAAAACAGAAGAACAAGCACGAGTAGGACTACTACCTTATTGACTACACCGAAT
Source organism: Rutstroemia sp. NJR-2017a BVV2 (assembly GCA_002946415.1). Classification (NCBI taxonomy): domain Eukaryota; kingdom Fungi; phylum Ascomycota; class Leotiomycetes; order Helotiales; family Rutstroemiaceae; genus Rutstroemia; species Rutstroemia sp. NJR-2017a BVV2. The sequence goes on from NJPS01000046.1 coordinate 2,430,828, forward strand.
CACGAAAGAAAGAAATCGATAGCTTAAACAAGAAGAGCATATTTAGATAAATCGATCTATCCACTATACCAATCGATACACAAATCTTCGACGAACACTTCGTCGACGAGATAAAGAACAAAGGCATAGATAAGGAATATATAAAGTCGCGTTTCGTCGTAAAGGCATTCAACAATAAAGGAAAGACTAGTATTCTAATACAATCACCAATAATCCAATATGCAAGCTAGAGATTAATTCTAGCAATGACAGCGATTCTTGGCTTAGATACATTTATACTCTTTCTTCGTAATATCCAGCAAGCCTTCGCTCAATCGCAGACAGAACTACAGTACAACATTTATATCTACACACCGAAAGAAATGGGATTGCCGCCAGGAACGATCTTACTTATCGTTTTTCCACTCTATAGCGTTCCAGAATCAGGGAACCACTGGTTCGGCACCTATATAAAGCACCATATAGAGAAGCTATATCTCGACATATCCACATTCGACAATTGCCTCCTCCATAAGAGCACAAACGGTTTCGGCATTGTTGGCTTGCAAGTCGACGATACTCTCATTCTTGCCGACAAGCTGTTCGCTGAACAGGAAGAGATCCAATTACGCGAAGCTAGATTTATTGCGAAGGATCGCGAGACCCTCACTACAGCCACCCCCATTAAATTTAATGGAGGACTGATCTCATTGATTGATAACAATATCGTTCTCACACAGGAGGCTCAATGCAAATCGCTGAAGCCAGTTCAAAAAGAGAATACTGATATCACCACTACCAGAGGCAAGGTCACAAAAGGCGTAAGTACGAAGGATCAATACATCTCCATACAAGCAAAAGATGCCTACATTGCTACGATATGCCAGCCAGAAGCTGCTTTCGATCTGTCATATACAGCTCAAACCCTTGACCACAGTGACGACGATATAAAAGCACTCAACCAACGATTAATCTGGCAAATAGAGAACTACTAGCAAGGTATCATATTCGTTCCACTGGATAAGGACTCCCTTAGCATTATCACCTTTACAGATACAGCATTTGCCAACAACAAAGACTTCTCTTCGCAAATTGGCTACATTATTGTCATCGCTGATAAGCATAATAAGGCTAATATCTTGCACTGGTCGTCGACGAAGTGTAAACGCGTCACCAGAAGCGTATTAGCATCTAAGCTCTACGCTATGGCTGCAGGCTTCGATATATCGGCGTCTATGAAGGCAACGATTGACCGTATCCTCGATAAGGAGGTCCCTTTAGTTGTATACACCGATTCGAAGTCACTTTACGAGTGCCTTATCAAGCTAGGCACTACCCAGGAAAAGAGGCTTATGATAGATATTATGGCCTTACGGCAGGTATACGAACGAAGAGAGATCGCGGAGGTCCGTTGGATTGAGGAAGCTTCTAACCCAGCAGATGCCCTCACTAAAGGCAAGCCAGGAAGGGCCCTTGGGGATCTTATCGACAGCAACACACTGTCGATGGAGATAATGGGATGGGTGGAGCGGTAGTGATGGGGAGGGGGAAGCAAGTGGAAAGCGCAGTGCATGACTAGCATACTCGCTGGCACATACAGAACGTTCTTTTATAGATTGGATTTCCTTTGTTTTATCACTTTTAAAAGGTTCCCAGTGTTGATCCAATCAGCACTTTTCGGGGACCACAAGATGTATCGTACTTCGGATGAAAGCCGAAGTCTAGGACTATAATAAGGGCCTTATGCCCATAATAAATCGACAGTCATAACATACCCACTGAGCCTACATAGTGCACCTTATTGAGTACAGCGTAGGCAAAGGGTGTGGACTCACACTTCTTCTGCTCCATCATTCTCCAATTAGTGGCGTATTTCCTACCTCTCTACTTCCAAGTTATCAAACTCGTCACGCCGTTACTTTCAGGAGTACACTACCTCCCCTTCACTCTTGCCATAGTGCCATTTGCTGGAGGTGGAGGCTGGCTTCTCTCCAAATATGGTCGATATATCCCTTTCTACTACTGTTGTTTTGCTTTTCTCGCCATAGGAATGGATCTATTTTGACACTTAATCAGAACTCATCACACGGGCAGTGGATCGGATTTCAAATCCTGCCAGCTGCGGGAGTAGCCGTGATATTTGCGGTCACAATACCCAGTACTCTCGCACCCCTGCAAGAAGCTGATGTTGCTGTAGCAACGGCAAACTATTCATTTGTTGGATCTTTTGGCTTTCTGTGGGGGTTCACGATGGCTGGTACTGTTTTCAATGGACAGATTAATGCGTATTTGCATTTAATGGAAGACCAGCAGATACAAGCCATGATGAGAAACGGCGCGGCATATACCTATGCTGCTAGTGGTCAAGGAGTGGATAAAATTGAAGATGCGGTGACTAGAGAGCAGGTAATTGATGTGTATATCAGAGCGCTGAGAGTAATCTGGTTAGAAATAATAGCTGTAGCTTTACTCGGTGTTCTATGTGTTCCTTGGGAAAAATATATAGAATTGAGAAAGTCTCATTCCACTGAATACGGACTGGAGACGAAAGAAGATAAGGTTAACGAAGCAGATGCTGGAAAAGATTATGACAAAGATGTGGAAACTGTTTGATACTCATGATTGCTGCAGACACGCTATTCGCGTAGTATTCGGAATTTGGACTGGCGAAGAGCCCAATGATTTATGTAGCATAAATGACAATGTAATTCTATATGACCTTCGAGTTCGAGACATCTCCACCACCGAAGTCTCATCCTCAAGTCCCTTACATCTTATAAAAGTGTGAATATGACTTCAATTTTACGAGCTGACACTCATTGCCAATAAGCCCCAAACAGCGATCAATCCAGCACTGATGAATCTGAAAGCTACTTTGCTCATGGGCGAGCCCTCCTTCCACACAACCCAGGCATCGACAAAAGCTAGGTAACCCATCGACGCAAACAAAATATCCATCGCTGCAAAATGATTGCCCAGATACATTCCCCAGAGGGCGATGCCGTAGACAGAGGCTCGAGCAGAGCTGAGAATCATGACGGCTTGAGCGGGCTTGGAAATCGCAACACGTTGTGGAAGGCCGAAGGTAAGAATTGAATTTTCGCCCCCGGCAAAGAAAGGTGTCATGCCGCCAAAGGTGACTGTTGTGGCGATGAAGAGCGGAGGGATATGTCTGGGTACAAAGTGCTCGAACATGATGAAAGTCGAGGGTAGTATCGTATGAAGAGCTTATGCGTTGTTGTCGTAGGATGATGTTGTTTCTCGTGAAGCAAGGTAGTGGCTTTGCTTCAAAACGCGATGCCAAAGCTAAGATGTTTGAAGTTCGAAGGATATATGTCGCCGTATTTCTAAAGAAAGCCTGCTGTGTAACATCGGCTGGCTTGGCTGGCCAGTTAATATATGTGGAAGATGGCTGTGCCGCTGCTAGTGGTGTCACGAGTTTCTGGTCGAATGACGTGATAGGGTGAGACTTGAGATGGAGCAAAGTTACGTACGGTACATCCATTCACTAACAAAATCCTTAAAGTATTTGAAAACACTATTACTCTACAGCATTCTTTGCAGCAGCTTGGCTGGAAGTGAAGTTCTATATTTCGCAAATCAATCGTGTATTGTAGTCAAGATTCATGATTTAGATGCCACAAGGCTCGGACAAGAAATCAGATTTATCTAGGCATATTGAGTGCAAGGTCTTGTTGAAAGTATCGAAAAGCATGGTAACTATAATACATAGGTCCAGGGACCGCCCTCTTCCGCAATTTACGACGAGAAGTCTTGCCTGCAGAATCTTCTACGAACTATTTCTTGGAGGTTCCCGGGTTAGTTGCAGGAAAGGTACTGAGCTCTAGTACCTTATAGGCTCTGAAATGGACTTTAAAAGTAAGAGTAACTTGTGCTTGATTCAACTGTTCTACCGATATTGAAATCAAACTTACTTGGTCGTTTTTCTAATCATGACTATAGCCCTGGAAGATTTTATGCTTCCGCCATGCTGAAGACACTTCTTGGGCTTATTATCACGAAGTACGATTGTCAACTTTCTCGTCCTGAAAGGTCCTTTGAGTCTCGTCGATTCATTTGGCGCTCATTCATGTACCCAAAGCCCAGTACCACAGTCATCTTCCGTCCCCACCTATAATTTTAGTTCAGGTATTTGGACAAGTGAATTTGGTAGTTATAAAGAAATATAAGCAAGTGTTACGAACCTACCATGTGACCTGAGGACCTTAGGCTAGCTAGTCGTAGTAGAACCCTAACTAGTATCATGTGATAGATCCCTGGGGAACGCAGAGTTGAGAACTCGGCTCCAAGGGATCCTAACGGATCCTAAGGACCCAATGGGGTCCAAGGTCAGAACGAAAGTCTATATAATCAAATGTATTTCCTTAGGATATAGAGCTTCATACTCAACTCAAATCTTCATTATATTTAGTACTCTGATAGTTACCAATTGCATTATTATCAATTACTCACGAATCCCTATTTGAAGTTCATCGATAATAAACCTACAACCTCATCAATTCCAGTTACGGGACTAGAATTGAACCCGACCTTGGATACTTCCCCACGCACCTTGAAATATTCTCCCATCACAATGTCGCTTCATATTCCACTCCGCCATATCCCCGCCCTCTTCATCGCAACCTGCGAAACTTTCGGAGGTGCAATGCCCCTCTTTGCCCCCAAATCCGCAATGATATCAATGGGTCTCCCATCTCATATCGCCACCTCGGAAGCAGCACAAACCATCCTGAAAATTGGCATGTCCCGAACCACCGTTGTTGGTCTGGCATTCTTCACATTTTATCGCCAGAGAAAATTCGCTGCTGTGGATACGATGATGGTTTTGATAGGATATTACGGGTTAATTGACGGATATATATTGTGGTATAATAATGCACCAGGAACAGCTATCTTTCATTCTTGTGTTGGGATGGCGGTTGCGTGGTGGGGATGGTGTGGGATGATGACTAGGGTTTAAGGGATAGGTTATAATAGCTCTGAATGAGGAATATCGTCGCCTCGTGTAAGGTTAACGTACAACCCCACTTCATGAATTACCTTATTTAAATGAATCACTGTTAGGGTTTGGTTGGTAGGGAATTGTAAGAGGATCGCGATATAGTAATAAAGATAGCCGGAGTCTAAATATAAGGTCCTAATTGAAGATAAACTAATTGCTACCGATCTCTTTTCCTTCCTGCTATTCCTTATATCAGGATCCTCGAGGCGGAAGCCCCGCTCCTCGCTCGATTAGCCTCCGCTCCCCCTCTTATACAGGTAATTAGCGCCCGAACCCTCGAATCCCCCTTCTACGCCCCTGACATTGTCCGACAGCAGAAGGAGCTCCTTGATCTTCAACTCCGGCTACTTTTCTGATTAGCAATTATCCTCTGCCATTTATCTTTAACTTCAACCCAATTTTCGGGATATAATTTACTAATCTCGTCACCTAATACCTTCAAACACGTCTCCATCTATAAATAACTGAGAGCAATTACAAGACGAATCTATCGGTATAGCCAAAAAGAGGTTGGATTTTAGGTTGACTCTCTATTAACGGGACTTGTCAAATGTAACATTTCTTCTCGCGGTAAGTGACCTTCGCCCTTCACATACGGTAATCCGGCTTTCTCCATCGCCATATCGTTTATCCACCGACTATTCGGCAACACCTCTTCTCCTCTCGACAAGGTATCCGCAAGATATGCCCAGCAGAGCGCATTTCCGACAGTACCAACCTCGTCGCTAACATGCGTTCCAGCATATTGGCTCATCGTCTTATACGCCTCTTCATCACTGAGTAGGGAGTGCAGATGCCGTGCTACCGTTTTCGCATCACCGGGCTCGACGAGAAAACCACTCTTTGTATCCGCTATTTGAAGTCCAATGCCGCCAACTCTCGTTGCAATCGTAGGAATGGATTTGTGCAACGCTTCTGAAATCTTAACTTCGAACCCTTCTCGAGTCGAAAGTTGAAGAGCGATCTTGGCGTTGGAGAGCAAGGCATTGAGAATTTGATCTATAGGGCCCACGCGCATTACTATAATGTCAGACCGAATTTCCTCGTACTTCTTCTCGAGTGCTTCGATTGTCTGGTAGTATATCCAAGAAGAATCTGGATCATCGACAGCACCATGGCCTGCAATGACGAGTTGTGGGATATCTTTGAGGTCCTTGTTCTTCATGTACGTCCTCCTCAGTTCCGCATATGACTCCAGGACGTGAGGGATGCCCTTAGATGGATCGAAACGTGCAATCTGGATTATATAAGGTCGCAGAGGGAATGCCAGCTTGTTCACGAGCTGTTTTTGACATTCGCTGTTAAACTCATGGATGTAATATTGGGAATTGTAAGTGTCCATATTCTTGTTAAGACCATCAAGCCAGTCAGTCGTTGCTGGCATGTATCCTACTTTCTGTATCGGTACATCGCCTGGAACGAACTCCCGAACTGGATGGCTGATAAAAACATCAGCACTTTTAACTTCGTTCCACAGCCAGTCCCAAACATCAGCAGTGGGGTTGTCTTTCTTGTCAACAAGATCTGCCCGGATTTGGATATGACTGCGGAAGATAACCGGTCGAGACGGATCAAACTGCTTTGCCAAAGGGACAAGATCGGGCATCTGTGGGTCGTCTATTATCACAACATCTGCTCCTCCCTCTGAGCGTGGACGAAGAGGGCCGCCCTCGCACGTCCAAAACCGTTGAGCGTTTTGGTATAACCATTCTTGGAGGATACGGATTTGAGCTTCAGTCAGGCGCTCCTTTGGATCTGCAACGCCTTGAAGGATGTTGTGGTTGGTCTTTGTAATTCGGAATGCTTCCGGCTTCGGTTTTGGAACGTACCTGTCCGGAAGTTAGTACTTTGACAAAGTCATGAGTGAAATCCGACTATTAAATACCACTTGCAGTCTACACCTACAACCCGGAAGAACCTAATGAGAGCATGCCGCATCAAAGCAACTCCACCGCCTTGTGGTGTGCTGCTGAAAAACGCGATCTTGACATTACGCTGCTTCAGCGACTTGACGTATTTCATACACGCAGCCCATGTCCGTTCGCTTCTCACGCTCTTTTGATAGGATCCGGACCAGGTAAGCTCAGCGTGGCCGCCTGCATCAACTTGAACCTCATTTCTGAAGCCTACCATAACACGAGGCTGCATGCTCGGACCAAAGTATCTAAATCCAAGTTTAGTCAAAACCAAATTGACGAAGTGTTACTGGCTCACGTGAGGCATTTCCGTGCCATGGAGTCTGCTTCTTCGTCAACCATCATTCGCTCTCCTCCCAATTTTTGGTAGTCAAGCGACTGCTCGAAGATCATTGGCACAATATCCAACTCAGCCCACAGCCTTGAGGGCAACTCCGGGCTTATTGTAGCGACTCTTCTGGTCATGCCAACGCCGACGAATTTATAGTAATGGCCTTGTTCGTAATCTCGGATCTTGCTGACAAAGTAGTCGGCAAGCAGTGAAGATAGCCCTTCCGGGTTGATATGGCTTGCCAGAGACACAGTGTCGGTGCCGGCTTCAAAGCCACTGTTTCCTGCTGGAGAGTGTTTTTGTTTTTGATTTCGCAATTTTTCGACAGCAAAATCGATACTGTATGTGCCATCGTGTGATACAAAAGCAGCATCAATACCCCCATCCCCTCGTACGAATGCGGCGATGCCTAGAAACACAGGCTGTAGCATAAAATTAGTACTTGGGTATGTAGTTGGACCTTGTCACCAAATTGGCAAACCTGAAGCTGTACGCCATAACTTTTGCCTTTCTTCTTCTCCTGATTTGGCCTCTCAGTATGTATGCTCAAGGGCACAGTACGGAATTCGTACATAGTTTCCCGCCTTGGGAGATGCCCGGGCTCTGGTAGTGTTGCATTATGTTTACGAAGGCCATCTGGACCAAGAATATGGAAATTTTGGTATGCCATTGTTGTAGTTGTCGAGAAAGGTATAGAGAAGTAAGTGTGAGGTGAAACTAAGTATTACCAGGACAAGATGACTGTGTGGACATTTGACAAAAAGTGGTGTGATATAAATTGTATGGTGATTATGACGTCAGAAAATGTCACACACACTTTATGATTTGTTTGCAAGAATGATGGCGTTTAGGTGCTGGAGAGGCACGGCGGAGATCTTTCGGAAATCCCACGCCGCCACTATTAATATACGACTGCAATGATATTGCTGAAAAATCCACGCCTACTACCTTCGGTTGGCCTAGGATGAGTTTTCTTGCGGATTCAACTTCTGCGCTTTGAGTTAGGTAGTAAGTAGATAGCCGGTTCAACAAGTGACCACGCTTTATAAGGTTGTAACCCCCAAACCTTAATTAGTAGCAACTCAGCTTCTGTTAAAACTGAGCGCCTGGTCTACATATTTTTCTGTAGTCGGTAAGCTTGCATAGCCGAGTGAAACACCATCATACATGGTTCCGGTCAGGTGGCCCAAGGTATAAACATTATCTCGATGCGTTAATGCAGTCAGATTGAAAGATTTTCTTGATTGATTTCCAGAATATGATATTCTCATTGCAGAATTCTCAGAATAAGATTCAATGGACTACAGGAGAGACTACAGGAAACAACTAATTATACGGCACAGGCCTACATAAGGGTATTCAGAAAATTAGTTAGCTCCATATAGTATAGGAGAACAGGTCTATATAGTAATCGCTCTCAACCTATAGTTTAGCAGAATCAGACTTACCTTAACCACTACTATGAATCACCTATTAAGTGATTCTGGTGCCACGGTTGAGAAGTCAACCTACAATTAGAGTCGTTGACACTAGTTTATATATTGCTGTTCGCGAACCAGCCCTCTGCACCAAACGGCTTTCAACGCATGGACCAGTTTGCTCCCCGCACTTTAGCTGGTCATGCATCTTCCAGACTGAGTGTGGCTGTGTTACTCCACCACTATATTCCCAGGACATTTTAACTCGAGTGCCAGCACACCCAAGTCACCACTTTCCGACCTTCTCTGTCATTAAAATTTCATGTCTTCGAGTTCTGCCTTTGAAGGTGCTGATTGTCTAGTATGCATGGGGATTGTGGCAAGGGCGATAAACAGCAACTGTTTATCGTAGAATAATAGATTAGAGTTAGGTGCTGGGAAAGATCATTCTGCGCTCAGTCTAATATCTTGGATAATTGCAAGTCTTCGGTATAATAGACCTTGCTCTTAATCTTCTAACAATAAGCTTTTCACTGCTCGGCTGTATCCCACCCAGGGACTTCTTCCACTTCGACCCAGATGTCGGCTTTCATCACTATACCAAACCCAACCCGTTTCGCACCATCATCATCCACTACATCTGCGTGCCCTTCTGGCTTTCGAAACTGAAATCTCCCAATCAAACCAAGTAACATGCATCCCAATACTGCACGGGTGTAGTGCTCGCCTGGGCACTTTCGCGGCCCTTGTCCGAAAGTCATGAATGCAAATGAATCACGGCGTTGAGAGTCAGGCTTATCTGGAGTTTCTGAGATCCAGCGCTCAGGTCGAAATATGGTTGCATCGGCGCCCCAGTGTCCAACGTGGCGGTTCATTGCGTAGACTGACCAAGTAAGGATAGTTTCCTTTCGGAGTGGGATGTCCATAAGTGATGTTGCAGTATTGCAAACTCTTCCACGATGAGACACATTCGGATACAGTCTCAGCACCTCGTTTATCACGCCGACTAGGTAAGGTAGAGAGTTGATGTCTTCCCAGGTTATTTGATCTGGTGGGCATGGAAAACGTGTTCGAATTTTGTTATGGAGCTCCTCTTGAACATGCATGTTCTTTGGATGGGACAGGGCATATATTGCCCAGGATAGTTGGTTGGAAACCATTTCTAGGGAAGCGGCCATCGTTGTCATCGCGTGTCTCAAAAGGGCTCGTTCGGAAAGATGGGTGTAACCTCTACGGAGCAATGCGTCCAAAACATCCTGGGGCCGTTCTTCCTCTGTTGGGAGATAAAGTTGAGATTTCTCGCCTCGAATAGCCTCCAGTCTTTTCAACAAAGTTTCTTTCACCAAGGATCTCATTCTTGACACATTAATTCCTAGTCCCTTGCTCACAATTAAGGCAGCCCCATGCTGTAACGGTGTCGGGCAGATTTGCAGAAGCTTTTGATAGAACGGCGCACGTTCGCCAGCATTAAATGGGCGGCAGTAGCTTCTAACGAGTGATTGTTTCGGATCTCCTAGCACATCAATATCGAGGCCAAATGCTGCGTGCATTGCTGTATGAAGGCATGCCGTTTGGAAGAAGGGATTGACTTTGATGGTGCAATTCGAGGCAGCCGATTTGGAGAGGCTGTCATTGGCTGTGAGAATAGTGCGCCATATCTGAGGATAGAGATTGCGTGTTAATATACTATTAAATGCTGCGATTGTATGCCGGCGGTGAACCTAGATATAAGTTAACAGCGGGGGTCCAAATTCATATAAAGAGTTCTTTACCTTGTGAAGATTTCCCTTTGATGATACTAAACCGCTCACACCTGCTGGATTTTGAATTGCTGTAAGCCAGGGTAATTTGTCATATTTGTACGACTCTCTTTGCATCACTTGTTTTAAAATCTCTAGCTTAGTCATGAGCAATCTCTCCTGGTTCAGAAAACCAAAGTAGCGAATTAGTCCCTGGTTCGGAGTTTCTATCATCCATCGCTCCAGTTCGAACATTGTTGGCTCATGGAGCAAACGAGAGAAGATGAAGCGTTGCTTAGCAGTTGGTAGTTTCTTGTAAGGACTCAAGAGCTGCCGGACAAATATCAAGTAGATAACATAACAGAAAAGGCCCTCCCAGAAAATGGCAAAGAGGGAGACCATGTTGTGGTTGACTTCGAATTCCAAGTGGTATTCGTATATCGATATGATACAAGAGTTTTACCTTATCTTATAAAAAATGCATCTAGTGCAACTGCTATAGCTCTAACACTGTGAGCTAGTATTATTTGATGTACATAGTATCTTACAGTGAGTTGAGCCGATTTCTCTACCGTGTTCAGGTAGCCACTGCCGTGATCTAAGAACGCGGTTAGATAAAAAAAAGTGTTATTTGATATACATGGCGTCTTATAATTGGTCGCTCCGATTTCTCTGTCGTGTTCAGCCAGCCTCTACCGTGATCTAAGAACATGATCAGATGAAAAATGTATGTAGTGCAACTCCTACAGCTTCAATACTATGAGCTAGTATTATTTGATGTACATAGCGTGTTACAGTTGGGCGTCGTTCCGATTTCTCTGCCGTGTTCAGCCAGCCTCTGCCGTGATCTAAGATCATGGTCGGCGATTGTCAGCGATTGACCGAGGGATGATCAAGGATCATACAAGGGTAGAGCACAGATAAGCAGTACGGGAACCAGATCGTGCAGGTTCCATCGGCTTACTTCGTGAAAAATTGAAAATCAAAGACACCTCTGTGCAGATCTTCGCTTAGAGCAGCTAGAGCAAATATATGGAAGTACAACGGTGGAGCCCCACCTCAGCCGCAACCTACGCCTAGCCAGCAGATCGCTAAGTCCGATCACCCGTTAAAAATAAATGTTCGATCAAGAGACGCAGGTGACCGCTTCTTAGGTGAACTGGCTGGCTAATAGCATCAGAGCAGGTCAGCAGCAGATTAAGCAAATTCCCTGCAACCTATATATGCCACAGCTCTCCTCAAACAGCGGAAAAGTAGTTGTTTGCAGGCACTTACTACCTTCAAGAACTACCTCTGGTTGATGCTTAAAGATCGTAGAAATGGCTGACTTACAAAGTCCGTCTGAAGTAAACCACCCGTCTTTCCGTTTTATGCCTCTGACCAGAGCTGACTAGTTTTTTAGCCGCCATATGCCCTGCCATACGCTCAGTTAGGAGGCTTACCGACAATCCTCCCTGATGTCCCAGTCTTAGCATGTTTGCTCGCATTCTACTGTGCTACAACACTGTACAGTGTCTACCTCATCATTCGGCGCATCCAACAACGTCAAAGATGGGGCATTGCAGTCATCCTCTTCCTGCTCTGCGGCGAGAGAGTCGTTTCTTGTACCATGCGAATCGTTTGGACTTTCAGAATTACGGATATCCAGATTGCTGTCGCCTCGCAAATATTCTTGCAGGCAGGAGTGTTACTGATCTATGTGACTAACTTGCTCCTTGCGGCGTCAATACTGCAAGTGAGTATCAAAGCACAGCTCTGGTTGAACCCGTTCCTAATGACACTGTCCGCTCTCACCATTACGTCACTGATTATGGTGATCGCTTCCACAATTGTTTCCGTATATACACTCAGCAACCATACAAGGGACATTTGTCGGAACATCCAACGTGCGGCGGCAACATACGTTGTTTTCCTGGCGGTGATACCAATAGGGCTGCTCATTACAGCATACTTGGTTCGCCAAAGACGAAGGCGAACGATTGACCATGAGATGGCAACGCTGATGGCGATTACTGGGTTCGCCGCTGTCCTATCCGTCCTCATGGCTGGGTTCAAAGCGGCAGTGGTGTTAAAGGCTCCATCGCTGCTCTTTAATCCGGCTTGGTATCACTCCAAGGCATCACTATATTGTTTCGAGTCAGTGCCAGAAGTGCTGGTCTTGATAATGTTTTTCACGATGAAAGGGGACATGAGTTTTCAAGCCTTAAAGGGACGAGAGGCCTACTTCGATGATGGGCATATATATAGCACAACTCGTCTGTCATTGGATTATGATACACAGCCATCAAAATAAGCTCTAGTTTAGATATATAGCATTACCTAAATCACTTAGATCTTGCAAAATAGCCCTAAAGATAATACCCTCAAAGAGCAGACCTTGTCCTACTCTGTTAAGATCATTACCTTTGATTATCGATAACCTTAATCGAGATAATAGGTTTAAGCATCACCCTTTCATCTTAAGTCGCCCATCCCTACGATATTATACCGCGATTCCAGTCTATACCGAATCGGGCTTCAATATCGGAACCCTGTCGGTTATGGATAATATACCTCGAGGAGAACTAAATAAGGTTGATATAACTTTCTTAGGCAAGCTGGCAATCACCATCATAACCCATTTGGACATGATCAAGATAAAGGAGACACACTAACACAACAAGAAGATAATCAAAGGCCTTAGAGATTTTGTTGGAGGACGGAACCCTCTACATAAATAGTAGCTCAATTTGAAAAGCAACAAGAAATTAGGACCGCAGAATTCCAAAACCAAGGTAGAAACACAAAACATTACAAAGAGCAAATTAAAACCAAACGCCGATCCTACACCAGCCCTCACGAAATATATCTCTACTATCAACGCTAGTAATCTTGAAGACTTAGAGCGTTCCGAGCTATAAGGCAGCCATTTATCTCGTTCTTATCCGAAGCTAGCAGTGGATACTCAAGGTAATACATCAGCTCGGAGGACGGACCCAATTGCAGCGGATTCTCTACGACTTCTCTAGAGGCTTGAGTATGAAGGAAATTATCCACCGCAAGACTTGGACTATCAATCTGATGGTTGCGCTCGCGTCGAGACAGGAGACTCAGGAGCCACGGTCCTCTCCAGCCTACAGAGCTCCTGTGAAGGAAGAGAGTCCACATTCCGAAGCTCTCCTCACACCCATCGACTTTCCTCTCATCTGCCACAAAACTCAGTGCATAATTTAGACTTTCAACGAACGGTATTCGTATAAAAAGCGCACTGGCTCCTTCTGCCGCCCCTCTTACATGATGGAACATATCAAAAGTGTTCACTTGGAAGATCGGGCCGCAAATGAGAGGATTAATTGTGAATATCCTGTCTGCAAGTCTGAGGGGCTGGTTCTCAACGACGTCAGCCATTTCAAGAATCACATCGCGAAAGTCTGCGGCATCATACATCGAGAACCAAGATATGTAGGCTAGGGAAGACTGTCTTCCACTGCAGTACACTTAGGCTGCGCACAAATAATCCACTCCGTCCGGATATCCTAATCCGCTCCGCTCTACAGAGGGGCACCCCTTACTTTTGTACTCTATTGGAGCTCCGTTTAGGAGATAATCTGCTCCGGCCTAAAACAGATAATCTATAGATTATCTAGCAGATATCTATTTATATAAAAGATATATAACTTATATATAAATATATAAATTGCTATATAACTTTTATAATTAGTATAAAGGTTAGTATAAAACCTTAAATTTGAAGCTGAAAACTTTAAAATTTTGAGGATATACTTTTTTTAGATCTTAAATCTCTATTTATTTGAAATAATCCACCAGATTCATAGATACCTGCTGGATTTCAAGAGCTACTATAGATATCTGTGGATTATCTGTAGTAGTACTACTTAGAAATCGTCAAAATCCGCTCCAGTACAGATTAATCCGCGGATCCCCTTGAATCTAAGTGGTAGTACTACGGAGCTCCGTTTGCGCAGCCTAAGTACACTCTACTGTACCCATCTGGGAAGGGCCGTGAGGCCGTCAATACATTTCAGAGAGAAGGCATCTAGATTTGTATTATCAAACTATTTCGTTCCGTCAAACCTATCGAGCTGAGGTTTATTTCGTATATTCCCACTAACCTTGAATTTAGGGCGTTGTGCGTTAGTTTCCGGTGTTGAAGAGTTGAATTCGTTCTCGTACTGTTTGCGATGTCTATTAACATTGACAAATATAATAGCATCGCAGATTTGTATATACATCCCAATGTGGCGATGCTTAATGAAATGACCGTTTGTGAGTAGTATATTGGTATACATCTATATTCGTTCACTGATGCTATTGTATTCACACTTTCCAAATAAGAGCTTTGTGAAGTGCCTTTAATATGCTCAGGCTGACTGTTAATTATACCAAATTAAATACCAGGCGATAGTTCTACTTGCGGAAACCCCGGGCCATCAATATCGCATCGTCCATTGCTCGCTCAACCTCGTGACAGATGCGAAGAAGAAACTCCTATACCTCGTGTGTTTTGTGATTCCTCTTGTTGGAGCCACCTTAGTGGGGTAGGTGGGGTAGGTGGACCTATGTGTTGGACAGGCTTATATTGCACAGCAGGTGGGTGCGTAGAATAGTGCCTATAGGCTCAAAGGGATTTAAAAGTAGGTGCAACTGATGCTTGATTCAACTGTTCTGATGAGCTATCTACAGTGGGAAGGACTAGCTATATTTATAGGCCTTTCAGGCCTATTGCCTTAGGCCTAAACCACAGGCTTCGTAAGCCTGAAGTCATAGGTTTCGTAAGCCTAATCGATCACTACGACGTTCAGTTTAAGGTGGTGGGCACCTGCCCCACCTACCCCACTATAGCGGTTCCAACAGTTGTGATCAAGGTAGCTTGCGTTGCATTCAGATCTGGCAGCGGCGTTGCGTTGGGGTCAAATGAAGATCGCGCCAGGCTTTTGTTGAGCGACAGACCGATGCTTCCGTTGTGAGTTGGCCACGCCTTAAACTCGCTGGTAAAATTTTACGTGGTATTGGGGGTACGTACCTCCGTATTGAATTTTTGGGTGATAGGAGGGAAGGGGAAGGGGAAGGGAAATGGAAAACAGAAATGGAAATCGGAAATATAGCTTGAGAGATGGGAGATATTGGATGGGAGCTGTGGGATGGGAATGAATAAATAAATGGTTGGTTGGTTAGTTGGTAGGAGGAGCTGGGGATATATACATACAGCAGTATACAACACAGCATCTGCTGTTTTTTTTTAAGCCCGCAGTAAGTGCGAGGTTGGGTTATTGGTAGGCTTTTGTGTACACACATACAGAACAGATAATTGGGAATTGGGAATTGATTGTGAGAGGGCAGAAAAGAAAGAAAGGACGCGGCTGGGAAGGGGGATTGTAGTTATACAGTATGTAAAGTTTACATAATAGCACTTTTTTTTTTGCAAGGACGGGAAATGGGAATAGAATCATATATTAAACATCGACATCAATATCAACATCGATATCGAGCTTCATTATTCATGATTATTAATTATTATTCTACAAACTTAATCGAATACAACCCGCACCAAAAACGGAGCTTACATCCTCATACCTCACAGCTCACACCTCACAGCTAGCTACCTCTTCTTTACGTTCCTGAACCCAATAAGGTTAATGCTTATCATAGCTGAGAAAATCTATAGTGTCTTCTCGAAACCCCTTACTTGATCACTCATAACCATATTCTCTACTGTATCTACGTCACTTTGCATATCAAAACCGGATCTCTCCGTCAACTATTGTCATTGATAGTCAATTATCACAATTCGCCTGTATCCCTAACCTTACTATTCCCACATCCCCGTTCCAGAAATTCTAGTTCTCTGGCTTCAGATCTTCCTCACCGTGTGTATCTGTATGAACTTCTTGGTACCTTGTGCCGTCTTGGATAGCGCTACGTTCTTCTGCATCAGTGACTGTATTACTATTCTCCGAGCTTTCTTCCGCACGATTTCGTACCTCGTCTCTTTGCACTGGGTAGTAAACCTACTTTATCATTGATTTAGCCGGCTCCAACTTTGATACAACGACCTAATAGTCTACCGCCCTTTGCTTGACTTCCATCGCTCCATCTACATATTTCTCAAAATAACTCCTCGAGATGCCGAGTTTTAAGGCGTCGTCGATTCCAAATCGTATTCGTGCAATGTATTCTTCACGCGGATTTCCCTCGACTGTTATGACCCGGTTTATATACACGAGAGCGTCCAGAATATTGCCGTTGTTGTAATGGTATTCAGACACTGCTCTTGATATTGATGACGACTGGTCCGAAGCCTCATCACTACCAGCTCGCGCATATATATATTCATCTACCTCTCTCACTCTCCTGCCCACGATCATAGCCAAGGCGGGAAACACGTCGATCGGAATGAGAGATTTCTCATACGCGCCGGTCGAAACGCCCTCGTTTCGATCCAGTCTCCGCTCGTCCTCACGACTCAGTAGAAAACAAAGTCCCCACACTTCCTCGCCGGGTGAGTTAATCACGTTTGCGAATCCTCGGGTGTTGATTTGCCATCTATAGTTGCGAAGCTTGCCGATTCCTAGATAACGACTTTCGGGGCAGCGCTTAGCCATCTGAGCAAGGTGCAGGTTGCTACCGTAGGCAAAATACACGGTTTGAGCTCTACGGTTGCTCCTGATAGAGAGCTGTTCTTGTGACATATTGGGAAATATGAAATAGATTGCACGCTGGAAGAACGAAGGTATGTTAAACTTAGGGAGTGGAGAAAGCATATATTTTCTAAGTAGAAAAATTGGAAGTAGCGGAATAAACAAAATAGAAGAGTTGGGAAATACGGATGCTCGGAGATAGAATGCTCTTTGGTGTGGGTGAACTATCGGTCGCTGCTTACTATCTGAGTAATAGTATTATCAATAATTCGCAATATCTAATATATATAAGCAAATCAGGAAAACTTACTGTTACGACGCACTTAAATGAGAGCCTGAGGACCTTAGGCTCAGAGGGTGGCTAACTACTGTTCGGTGGGATCTAACCGTTGTGCAGAGATTACAAAGGAAAAATAAGTTGCTGATATAGTATATAAATATAAATTGCGTATGAAAACATAGGCTACTGATTCGGCACGGAAATATAAATCGCTGATATAATAAGAGAACAGAAGTTGCTGATACGATTTAGATTGCCGACCCAAGTTGGTTGAAGCCATTATCAATCAATCATACCGCTGAAGCCTTTATTGTCTAGCTTTGCGAGCAAGTGAATTGGCAGTAATAGGTAGTAGAGTCACCCCCTTCAACTTGCTGAAGATACCAACAAGAATCATTGGTTCCATGACATTCCCCATAATAGCAGAAACTGGGATTCGGGTCACGAGAAGTGGATCCATCGATCTTGTACTTGAGTTCGCTAGCAAGATCGAAATCTCCAATGACGTGACCACCTCCAATACGATCGCATGCGTTGTTGAATAAACCGGCATACATTTCATTGGCTTTGAAGAAAGCTTCGAAGAAGAGGGTAAACGTGCATCTGCCTGGTGCTTGGGCGTGGCAGAAACCATCTTGGCGGGCCTGAAGGGATGAATTTTGGACCGTGTTGAGAGAGCGAGCGCTGGTGCTTGAAGAGATAACGATGGGAGTTGCGCTGACCGCGGAGAGGAGGAGAAAGAGGATGGCGAGCATGTTGAAGATCGAGACTTTTCCGTGAGACATTTTGGAAATTGGAATCGGAATTGCTGTTTGGATTGTAGAGAAGGTGGATTGTAGATAGGGTGAGTTGTAAAGACGGTGGATTATAGGGACTGTGATGAGACTGTGATTGTCAGTGAATTGCTCAAATCACTTAGAACATTTAGAAGGTCTGGAACTCCTACTTTTTTTGAAGCTTTGATGTAGCGGTTGACTTGTGTTGCGGATGAGGAGAGTCTTTCTTGGATACTGGTGCTATATTTATACCTGAAGTGCCCAACATTTAAGCTGCGAAATGGGTACCCATGGGTGGATAATTGCCATCTCCAACCCACCCACGGGTACCCATGGGTGGGTTTTCCAACTGTCCGCCTACCCAATCCGGGGGGGCACATACCCTAGATGGGCCCGTGACAGCTAAGTGGGTTGGGTTACCCGCCCCAACCCACCCATGGGTGCCCCACCCCGGCGGGTAGGTTCGCAGCCTACCAACATTTGATTGGGTTAGATTTAACAAAATATTAGATATTCTTAATAATGGCAGGTATTCGCATTCTAAGATTATTCACCTTCAACCAATAGTTACACTCATTTTACTTTCGAGGGGCACAGCGTGTTTGAGACAGCAGTCATTCTACTTGAGGCTGAGATTCAATTGAAGAGTTCCATTCACTGCAGTGATTTGGTACAATACTACGCTTCGAACCGTCTATTTCGAACAACGGTGAAAACATCGGTCCGAAATGTTTCATTTTCACTGATACAGAGAACAACAGATCAATCAGAACTTCAGAAAGCAGAAGGTATTTCCCAGAATACCTGCTCTTAGCAAACGTGCTGAGCGGATCTATTTTGAGAAATAACTCGTTCATTTACGAGTATCCTAATTCTGGTATGTTTTGTTATTCACTATCGTGGCTTGGTTGCTTTCTTGACTGTGTTTTATTTACTAAGTCTCAACCATACAATAAGAATATCGCGACCGCATCGACTCCGCCTCTCAAGTTAGGCTATACGAGTGGCACATACGGAAATGTGCATACAAACATCGACCAGCCATTGCGAAGTCATGGAACAGTAAGGCCCACCGGAAAGTGTGTTTTCCTTGTATACAGATCGTGTTTGCGTTACGTTACTGTATCGCCGTATTTATGAGCCAATTGCGATACAACGCCAAGTGGCGTAGACAGGCCCCTCGAACTCAGACCTCTAAACTTTGCGCTTCTTAACTCACTCGCCTCAATTTCCAACAGTCTACCAACTCTGCGGTCGAGGTTTCATTTCTAAAAGTAGCTATCACGAAGCGCTGTGCAGATGGTCCCGATAGCTGCCGAGAGTACGGGAAGACTTGGGATATAATTAGCCCCGTGTCTCATACGCGGCTAAGCATCAACAAGGCACGAAAAGCCAACGTCCCAATCCCTTGTCATGTGCATGGTTGCTTACTCGAAGACATCAATTCCATCTAATTACTGCGCCGAAAATAGACGCCACCAATGAGGTTAAGGACTTCCTTTTGATTGCCAAATCACATTGTTATTTTTTTTTTGCATTATGACCAACAAGTTCAGCCTCCAGCAACTGGCTGGAGACGCGACAAAGATGCATGAAGTCGATTTTAATTGTACGAAAGTGCGTGAGATGAACGAGGGCTCCGCTGATATGTTACTGATGCCTCTGAAAGACTACACAAAGACGTTGTTGGAGTTGCGACGTCACGAAAGCAAATATTTGCTGGGAAATCAAAAAGAACAAACTGCTGCAGGGACTGCTGACTACATAGTTGTTGCCTCATTTTCTTATGGACGAATGATTACTATGGCCAGAGTGATAGTTGGCCTACCCAGTAGTACTTACAGAAGTGCGGGGTATTTCTCTCCGGTGCGTAGTATTGCGCGGTTTGTGGTATACCAATGAACTTCTTACCTTGGGATATATAGGGTATGATGCATCATGCATATCCAGAAAGAAAATCAAGAACTTTCTGGATCTGGGCTGCTCTTGGTATCAAGCACGGCGACATATGAGGCTGGAGCCGGTCGGCATCAGGAAGTAGAGAATAGAGACAGGGGAAAGCGAGGCTGCGAAGCTCAAAACGGACTACGATTGGTTGTAATTGACGTTTTGAGTGTGCTCAACTGTATCTGTATGATGCAGTGAAGTCGCAAAGCTGTACCTCTGTGGGGGCGGAAAACATGATAATATCAGGATGGGATTTACCTATATCTTCATTCAGACAAGCGCTGAGGCCTCTCGCTGCCTGCCTTTCCAGCCAATGATTGTCCCTAGTAGCGAGGGGCCTCCAAGGTTCGACTAGGGTAAATTCTCATGTATAGCAAGGCTGGGCTATGCGTGCGATGTGATTGGTCGTAATGAGGATACGAAGCAAGCTATAATAATCTACGATAAGATACGAGGCCTCTAGTCACCCCTACCCGATCTGGAGGCCCCCGACTGAGGAACGCAGTTTAAATAACCTCTGTCTCCGCCTCCTTTCGGCATTTTCTCCTTTAATTACTTATTCTAATCTATACGCGAATCTTTACTAAGATAGATACTCTACTAAAGATCTTATAGCAACTCGTTATAGGATCTCGCACTTAATAGATATAAGCAGAGATATAATTCTCTATATTACCTTTTATTTCGAATTATTATAATTAGCAATTAGATAAAGTTACCAATTATATAACTGTTACGAATGCTTATCTTCTGAGTCATATAGAAGTGGTCAGGGTCTCGAGTACTAAAGGTCGCGACAACTAATAGTACTATTGTAGGTTTATTATTGAAAACAGTTATACAGGGAATCGATCGTAATTGTAATAGTAGGTAAACAAGTAGTAATTGTTGTTGAGCACGAAGCTCTATATATTAAGGAAATACTATCTAGTTATATAAATCTTCGTTCTCTGTTATCCTATCAGTCCTATCAATTCCTATAGCTGGGACTATCGGGACCTGGTGGGATATCAACTGGTTTCTGTCTGAGGTTCTACTAAGGGTGCCTTTAATATTTCGGGTACTATCCTTTCGATAGGTACCTCCCTATATAGAGTATTGTTTCTACTAGAAGTATATTGATAAATATTGGTACCTTTTCTATCTCTATACCAAAGATGCGAATACCTTAACTTCTCTTTATTGTATAATCTTTGTATAAAGGTTTACTCTACTGATTTCGGGGAGCTACTTTTTGAGCCTAAGGTCTTTAGGCCGCTATATGATCTATAGTTATAACACTATCCCCCTTCTATCCTAGTGTTACCTCGATGCTTACTATAATAGTATAGGGTACCTACTTGGGTTTTCTTGATAAATATTTTGTTTCTTCCTTCCTTCATTATATCTAAGGAGATATCCAAGTCTGCAAAAAGTTATCAAACTGTTTATTTTCGTTCTAAGGAAAAGGGAAAAATAATACCGGTAAGGTATTCTTACTATTCGGAGAAGAATCTCGAATATTATATACTTTCTAAAGCCGATTATTGCGGGGAATATACCAAGAGTATTGGTTGAGATTCCTGTGATGTTTTTGGAATCTCTACTTCTTCTTAGGTAGTAGTATAGTATAAAGAAGCTTATCTGGAGACTAAGGAGGAAGAGATTATAGCGAAAATTCTTTGTTTAAGGAAATAGCAGCGGAAGTTGAAGGAAAAAGCTAGGAAAATATTGTAGTATAACTTGTATATAATAGATATACTAGAGGAGTTCGAAGAAAAGGAAAGGTTGGAGAAGGAACAGGTTAAGTAATCTAGATAAATTACTTTTGTAGCTAGTTCTTCTATAATCGACTTTTCGTTCTTCGAGCTTCCTCTGATAAGTAATTCTGAACTAGCTATCTAGTTGGCAAACAAGGATTTCTCTGATAGAACTTTTCCAAATCCTTTGGGCAATTCAAATTCTTAATTGGTTCTTATATATTTTCTGAATCTAGATAACCTTTTTATTTGATCAAATAATAAAGTATTTCTCTAATATACTTATAGTCCAATATTCTTTCGACTTTGTATATAGTATCTGGGTTTAGAAGTTCAATTTCGATATAAGGTATACTTGGTATTTCTAGTAGTACTAGTTCGAGAAGTGAAATATGGAATACCGAGTATATATTTATTGTTCTTAATAGTTCTAGGTAATAATTGACTAGTCCGACTACTTTCTTGATTTTGAAGAGTTCTAGTTTCTTATAGTCCAGTTTGTTGCTTGGTCTTTTTATATTGATATTTCGTCTGAGGAGATAAACTTTATCCTCTTTCTTAAGTATTAGTTCTATACTACACTTCTGGTTATAGTATTATACTATTCGTTATATAATGAACTTGATATCGAGTGAAAGTTATTTATATAGATTCCTCAAATCTTCTACTTTCGTTATTCTGGTATCCGAGTTTGCTATATCTGGAAATTGGGTATTATATATTTTTGGCTCGAAGCCAAAGTTGGTATATACCAGTGATATACTTGTCGTTGTAGCTTCTGAGATATTGTATATAAACTATATAAGTAGTAGTAGTTCTACCTAATTATTCTATCGATAATTTATATAGCAATATAAGTACTGTTCTATAATCTAGTTCAATTGTTCTATCTGATTATCGGTCTATAGATAGAATACTATTGAGAGTTTCCTTTTGATTCCTAATAATACTATAAATATCTATCAGAACTTCGATATAAAGAACTTATCTCGATTGAAGATAATTTTATCTAATATACTATATATATTAATTATTGTCTATAGGAATATATAGGCTAAGTTTTCAACTATACTGCTTTCCTTGTAGGAAATTATATATCCAAATTTAGTTAATCAATCCACTATAACTAGGATAGAGTTATATATTACTTTTATTATTGGATCTTTTGAGGATGGTAGTTTAATCACAAAGTTCTATATAATAGACTTCTATAATTGAGTAGGTATATCCAGAGTTTTGAGTTGGCTATATAGAGTATACTATAAGATCTTATTCTATATATAGATATTATAGTTTCCGATAACTTCCTCAACTATCTTCCTTATTTGCAGAAAATACAAATTTACTTTGATCCTTACAAATATCTTGATAATTCCTTAATATCTGTAAGCTGGAAGCTTATATTGTTCTTAAGTAAATTGTTTTGCTAAAGTCGAAGGAATATATATCTTCCTATAGAAGTATATAACTTTGTTCTTGATTATAAATCCTTTGCCTGGTTGTTCTAGTACTTGTTTTGTAGTAGAATCACTTCTATAATACCCTTATACTTGTTTCTCCAAGTAGTTATCATAAAGTGATATTATCGTAGCTAATTGGGCTAAGTTAAATACCAATAAGTCTCTATCCTGGCGAAATATAGTATATGATTCATATATCTTATTCTCTAGATATTCAGGTTTCCTACTAAGTATATCGATTCTAGTATTTTTGTTTCCCTTGATATATAATATCCTGAAATTGTATATAGCTAGTATTTCTGCTTATCGTATCTGTTGTCTGTTTAGAACTTTGGTCGTTATAAAGTATACCAAATTCTTATAATCTAAATAGATTTGGATTATATATTTAGATTCTTCGAGATAAACTTTCTATTCTTTGAAAGTATCGATGATTGTTAGAAACTTTTTGTTATAAATCTCGTAATTCAGTTTGGCTAACTAAAGCTTTCTTGAATAATATACTACTAGCTATAGTTTCTTGTCTTTGCCTAGCTAGCTTAGGACTATATCTAATATATAGTCTGATATATCTATCTCAATAATGATTGGTTGTTCAGGATCGAAGGTAATAAGAACTAATATCTATATAAAGGTTTATTTGAGGGTTTCGAATACCTATTACACTATATTATTTCATTTATACTCGATATCCTTCTTAGTTAACTCTATAAGAGGTATTGCGATTTTTGAATAATCTTTGATAAATCATCTATAGAAGTTCGCAAATTCTAAGAATAATTATATTTCTTTTATAATAGTAGATTGTTTCTACTCCAGAACTTCTTTCACTTTATTTGGATTTATCTTGAGTCCTATTGTATTAATAATATATCCTAGAAACTCGGTTTCGGTAATATGGAATTTGTATTTCGAAGGCTTTAGTAGGATACCTATATTCGTTAATATCTGAAGTATTTTCTATATGATCTTGATATATTCTTCGAGGGTTTTGGTAAAGATCAAGATATTATCTAAGTATACTATATAGTAGTTATCAAGATATTTCCTCAATAAGTTATTAACTAGATATATATATATTACTAGTATATTAGTGAGCCCAAAGGGTATAACTTGGTATTTGTAGTATCTGTATCGTATATGAAATACTGTTTTCTATTTATCTCCTTCCTTGATTCGGATTAGATTGAATCTTATATACTAATTCAATTTTATGAAATATTTAGCTTTCCCGATTCGATCTTATAGCTCACTAGCTAGTAGTAACAAGTATCGATCCTTAATAGTAATAATATTGAGTTTTCGGTAGTTAATAACTAGTTTACCCTTCTTGTTTCCTTTCTTAGGTACAAAGAAGATTGGTACTTCTATAGATAAGGAGGATTCTCTTATAAATCCTTTTGCTAAATTTTCGTCGAGGTATTCGCAAAGCAATTTGAGTTTCTCCTTCGATAATAGTATAATTAGCAAGAATAGTAGTTCCTTTCCTTCCTCCAAATTTATCTTATAATCCTAAAGTTGATACTTTAGCAAAGTATCCCTTTAAGGCTTTTCTTTAAAGATCTCGGTATATTTCTAATACTGTACTAGTATATCCTTCAGTAAGGGATCCTAGGCTAAGGTATCTGACCTCGGTAAATATATTATCTTTAGCTCTTGATCGGGTATTGGTTTTATAAGATCTTATATAAACTCTTTCTTATATTTGTACTTATTGTACTATATAATCCTTGTAATCTAGTCGATATACAGATT
Source organism: Rutstroemia sp. NJR-2017a BVV2 (assembly GCA_002946415.1). Taxonomy (NCBI): domain Eukaryota; kingdom Fungi; phylum Ascomycota; class Leotiomycetes; order Helotiales; family Rutstroemiaceae; genus Rutstroemia; species Rutstroemia sp. NJR-2017a BVV2. The sequence goes on from NJPS01000046.1 coordinate 2,455,829, forward strand.
GTAGCTTTCTAGCTATAGTATTCCCAAAATTAGTTGGTATCCTCCTAGTAGGACTAAATCTATTTTTATCTACTTAAAATACTATCTTAGTTGTATTTCGAATTTTTGTGTTTTGTACTAAACCAATCTATCCCTTTTAGCTAATTGCTTATCGGTAAGGTGAAGCTGGTATAGAACTAGTTTCTTAAGGATTCGTAATTTCGCTAAGACTATAGCCTTTAGTATTATAAAATTTTCTGTTGCTCCCGAATCTACTATTGCTCGAAGTAAATACTCGTTTATATATATAGTGCAAAGGATCTGTTCTGATTCTAGGATAGCTTTTAGTTCTCTAGCTAGTCCTTTATTTATACCTTCGGTAAGTTATTTCTGATTAATTCTTTTCTAGTTTCGGTCTATAATCTTAGGTTTGCTATCTTTTATAAAACCAAAGAATCTCTTTTAAGTATCGATTATATCTTTCTAAACTATACTTAGATCTGTTCCGATCCTTGCTTTGAGGATTCGGCTAATAAGAATATCGATATATTTGGTAGATATCTTGTATCTAAAGACTTGTAATACTATCTATTATAGTTGATTTAGTTCTTGTAGTAGTATATTTTATTGGTCCTTATAACTATATTAGTGAATAACTTCCTAAGTTTCTCTATTGCTTAGTAGATTATATTACTGAAACTCCTTGAATCCCTGATAGGTTCGAGTTTTCTACTATATTCTAGTAGAACTAATCTCAAGTTCTAGCTTATAGTAGCGACCTATAATTGGTTGATCTTGGATATCTCGAGTATTGTTCCAGAATCTGTTATTGCTTAATAAGCCAGTAAATTCCCTTTTTCTCTAAGACCTAGTTCTATAGTAACTGATTCTTTCTAGGAACTATATCTCTTCTTGTTTTGGAGGTTTGTCTTAAATAGTGGTTTTCTTATTATTAGGCTTCCTTAGATACTAATCTACCTTCTTCTTATCTACCTTATAAACTAGGTAAGAATCCCTGTAGTAGGTAGTCTATAATAGTTATATATAATCTGTTTCTTAAGTAGTACAATAACTGCTTATTATACTTAATTGGTATCTAGATATAGCTTAGCTATTATCTTGTCCTACTATAAACTTAAACTATTTCTTTTCTTTCTAGTTAGTTTACTTGGGTTTTGTTTCTTAAGGCTTTTTTCGGTAGTCTTGTATTTAGTAGTCTAGAAAACTGTATTCGAAATAAAGCTTTTTTTCTTATCTATAGTTCTTTTCCTTCTAGGAAAGGTTATTCTTTGAACTTATTGTATCTAGTTTTATAAGGTTGTTGTAAATCCCTTCTCTAATATTTCGTTATCTAGAATATCGTAGTTTGCCTTTGTTAGGCTTAGCCCGATTTCTGGTTCTATAAGACTGTTTTTCTTGGAGATATTTGTAATACTAGTTGTTAATCTGAATAGAGTTCTTAATCTATTTATCCAGGTTATCGTTATCTTCCTATATTTGCCTTACTAATTCTAGTTTGATGAAATCTTTTAGTCTATACTTATAGTAGCTGATTAAGGTAATAGTTCCCTATTTGGTCTAGTTAGACTATTTTCTGAATTCGGTAATATAGTTAATAGCTAACCCTATTTATCTAAGTCCAAATAAACAATACTCTGCTATCTTGATAAAGTTGATATCTTCAAAGACTCTTCGGATTTCTATACGAAATCTCTTCTATAAATCGAAGATCTTGGTGATTGTAGCTATATAGTTCTGTAGCTATATATTGTTCTCGAAGTAGTTTGAAAAAAAGGATTCGATCTATTTCAATACTTTGCTCCTAAAGTAGAAAGCGGTATAAATACTCTTTGTATCTCTAGTATCGAATTTATTAAGATTAAATCGGAAATATATTTTGAGTTATAAAAGGAATATCTCAAGTTCTCGTCGGTTTCTGTGGAACTTGTCTAGATTAGCAACTTTAAGGGTTTCTTATAACTTGAGGTTTGTAGAAAGTCTATCTCCTATAAGGATATCACTATCACAGTCTCTAGTATCTATAATCTAGGTAGTAGATAGATCTTGTAGAGCTATATCGATTCGGTATATAAAGCAATAATAGTATTCAAAATATTACAAATACTTGTCTTCTAAGTTATATAGAAGTGATTAGGGTTTCGAGTACTAAAGGTTACGATAACTAATAGTACTATTATAGGTTTATTATTGAAAATAGTTATATAAGGAATCGATTATAATTGTAATAATAGGTAAACAAGTAGTAATTGTTATTAAGTACGAAATTCTATATACTAAAGAAATACTATCTAGTTATATAGATCTTTGTTCTCTATTGTCCTATCAGTCCTATTAATTCCTATAGCTAGGACTACTAGAACCTGATAGGATATCAATTGGTTTCTACTTGAGGTTCTACTAAGAGTATCTTTGATATTTCAGGTACTATCTTTTTGATAGATATCTCTTTATATAGAGTATTATTTCTACTAGAAATATACTAATAAATATTGGTATCTTTCCTATCTCTATACTAGAAGTACAAATACTTTGACTTCTCTTTATTATATAATCTTTGTATGAAGATTTACCTTACTGATTCCGGGGAGCTATTCTTTGAGTCTAAGGTCCTCAGACCGCTATATGATCTGTAGTTATAACAATAACCCTCTTATTAGTTAATTGCTAACTTATATTTATAAATATATAAAACAATTCTTTTAACGATTTTTCATCTTTTATATATTCCAATTTGATTAATTAGATTGTTATATTATTAGATAACTTAGATAGATTATTTATAAATCTTATCAAAAAGTATAAAAATAACTTAGATATAATTTCAATTGAAGATATATTAGATCTCTTTATAAAACCCGATATTCTATTTTTGTCGGAACATCGGTGCTTCGGCCAGGCAATGGCCGCACAGGCCATCATATCTCAAATATAAAGCATACCTTATCAAAATAGCTGCATACATTTTAGATCGCTGTATATCTACCTATACATCTGTATATGCCGAAACTGGAGTACCGGAGAGTATTAAAAAGAGCTTCGGAGTGCATTTATTATATACTATAAATAAGCCATTATATAGCCAGTTAGTTGTAGAAGAATAAGACGATTTTACCTATTGATATAAGCTGGCCATTGTATGCTCAGCCTAGTGTCCCGGGTAAATATCGGTACAAGTTCATATAACCTTATTGGATCTTCCCTCTTTTGAGTATATTATTTTTATTAGAAGGTCTAACCAATACTAATCAGTAGTTGATCCTATTGATACTACTATATACTTCGGTTGTTGGCTAAGTATCCTTCTCAACCGCAGACTAGCAAGGTACCCCGATCTGTATATAGTAACCTATATCTACAATAGTATCCTAAAACTATATCCCCGAAGGATGGAGTCAGTATATAATCAATACTATACTGTTTTATAAGGACTACGACTTCTCAGATAAGTTATTCCGTACGAAGACTACTGTTACTATCTATATTATCCAATTTATCATATAGATTATATAAATAAAAGAAACTAACTATAACCTATGGATTGTATACTATAATGATTTCGAAGAATAGATAGAAGAGCTATTCGCTCTAGCTAGTATAGTACTCCTTTATCAACTACGAGTATATATAATGGAACAAGGGGTATTCGTTCAAGATATTATTAGAGGCAGATCGTATACCAAGATCTTTATAGCACTTCTTAGAGAAGAGAAACTCTATAAATAGATAAAAGAGGAGTTCCAGCAACTTGGGATCTACTATAGATCTCCTAAAGTAAGGGCTTTAGATAAGCAAACTAGTCTCCTTCGACCTATAGTAGAAGTACCGCAGACCTCTTCTGTAGCCCCAGATACAGACCGAAACCCGTTAAAGCAGTAGGAGGCCGAGAAACCGGTATATATATCAGAAATTGGCAGGGAAGCCCAGATTCAGTACCCTACCCCTATTTGGAATCCTTCTAATCGTATCAGCAGCACCCTATATCCTGCTTTAGATTTCGCAATTATCACTATACAGGACCCCTCGGTATACAGTAAGTAGCTAAGTGACCTATATAAGTTCTTAAATAACGATTGGAAGAAGTACAGCGGTGAGATATACGAAGTGATCGATATCAAGCTCAGAGTCTTCTAAGACTACTATACAAAAGCAGGCTTATCTCCAGAAGCATATATCTTCGGATTCTCATCTATCCTAAGAGATCAGGTATTGGATTATTTCTTCAATTAGATCTCAGGAAGGAACCTTTCCTTTTGTATAATACGAGATATAATCCAGGAGTACTTCGAGACAAGTAAACAGAAGCAGACCTACTTATCTGAGTAGAGGTCTATTATATACCAAAGCGTATAGCAGTAGTACCCTGACAAGACTGAGCTGTAATACCTAGAACTACTCTTTGATAAGGTCTATACCCTATAGAAGGGCTTATTATATGAATATCAGAACGAGTACAATCTATAGGATCAAGTCCTCAATATATACCAAGGCGTACCTGACTGTAGCTTTGCACTGTACAAGCCATCAGATACCTTTGAGTCAGTATACTCAGATCTACACAACTCCATTGCTATTACTGTACACAACCGTTAGCAATCCACTGTACTTGTTACGGACGAGCAGTATTAGGTCGACCGAAAGTACGAAGGTTCTCGTACTTGTTATAGCTGTAATACTCTATAATAGCCCTCTGCTCGAGGAAGGTGGACCGCAAAGGTACAAGTACTCTGTAAATACTTAGGACAACCTGGAAAGAAGTGTCTTGTATATAAAAAGGAAGGATACTGGTCTATAAACCATTCTAGTACAGAAGTAAAGAAAGCATTTGATAACTGTAAGGAGCAACTAATAGTAGAAGAAGGCTTAAGCAACGGTGAAGCAGAATAGTATATCCAGTACGAAGAAGAGTAACAAGAAAAAGAAGTACCAGAGAATCAAGGAGGAATTGTATATAAGTAGATACTTACAGAGCTTGGTCCAATCGATGACTAGTAGGTAATTAGTACATTTCTTGACTAGAGCATTATATACCTCTTTATATAAGAGGACTTAAAGCTATCTCAAGTATAGTATGAAGAGATTTTTACCTTTGAGGAACAATACTCTATAGCCAAGTTCCAGAGAATCATACTAGATAGTAGAGTATCTAGTATCTCTATAGCAAGAGAACCTCAATTTCAAGTACTACAGCGAGAAGACCCCAGTATTATATTTACCTAGGTAGACAACAAGGACTATATAATCCGTTTCGGGAAGAGAACAACAAGTATTAAGGGTACTACTATCGTTAGTATACTAGTAGATACAATTACCTTTTATATCATTATGGCTAATACCCTCTTTCTCTACTGTATCCAGGATATAGATAAGATGAATATATAGTTTGATAATCTATACAATATCCTTATATAAGGAGATAATATTGTTCCTATCGTCCGGAAATGGGGATATCCTTGGATGCTTCTAAAGAAAGAGGAAGCAATTATGTAAGTCTATATAACAGAAAAAGAGCTGAAGCAGCTATATCGATATTTCGGATACCTATCTGTATATAAGCTATCACTACTGTTGGAGAAAGCAAGGCAAGAGGATATTAATATATATATACTAGAATACCTTACTAAGTACTGTAGGTACTGCCAGTTGTATACCAAGTTACTAGGTAGGTTCAAATTTATGATCAAGGACGATATCGACTTCAACTACGTTGTTATTGTCGATATTATATACTTAGGAGATATACTAGTACTTCACCTTGTGGACGAAGTAATAGTGTTTAATACAGTATACTTCTTAAAGAATATCTCAGCGAAAACCATATAGAATGCTATATATATATACTGGATTGATATATACCAGGGACTACTAGATTATATTATATATGATGCAGGAACCAACTTCGTATCTAATGAGTTCCGGCAAAATACATATACTATAGGCTCCAAGGTGAAGGAGGTACCAGTCGAAGTATATAATAGTATAGGCAAGGTCGAGTACTACCATACCCCTCTCCGACAAGTGTACGAGATCTTGAGCGAAGAGCTATAAGATAAATAGATCTCCCGAGATAATATACTACAAATAATTGTTAAAGCAATCAACGATACAGCAGGTCCAGATAGACTAGTACCTACTCTCTTAGTCTTCAGTACCTATCCCTGGCTCAACTATTAATCAATCTTATCACTATCTATATATATACAAGCTGAGGTAGTTAAAAAGGCAATAGCAGAAGTATATAAGTATAATACTCAATAACAAGTAAGAGATATCCTAGAAGCTAGAAATGGATTAAGAATATCAGAGCTAATCAACCTCCTCCTGTAATCGGATATATATGTATACCGAGAAAAGGGCGGATGGACCGGACTATATAAGCTTATCGGTATAGAAGGAGAAGATAGGATTATATAGATACCAGTAGGTCCAACCCGTTTTAGAACGATATCTATTAAACCCTTCTATTTAGAAGAGCTTCCAGAATACCAAATTGAAACTGAACCCTCTCCTGCTTAGTATAGCTATAAAAAGAACGGCACAATAGCTCTCCAGAAGCTGATCCTATAGGTTATTATCCTATTCCGATATACAGAAGTGTTCTTGATAAAGAAGAAGCAAAGCGACTATAACCTAATATAGCAATTATATATATAAGATACTATTATTATAGTAGGAGCATCCTTCGAGCTCTCTCAACAGATGGAAATTGATAGCTTGATTGCCTGTAGTATCTTCGAAATAGTATAGTATGATCCAACTATATATAAGGGATATATCTTCAATACTAGACTAGTTAATGAGGTGAAGGGCAAAACAATATCAGCTCTGTACAAGAAGAGCAGGCTTGTAGTATAAGGGTACAACGACCAAAGCAAAAAGAGCATTCTCATACAAGTACCTATAGTGCAGAGATCAAGTCAATATCTGCTAGAAGTATTAGTCCCTATACTCCAAGTACAAGAGATGAGAGTAAGTATATATGATATTATACAAGTATACCTACAATCGACTACCGAACTAGCCTATACGATTATTGCCAGGTTACCAAGGTAGATCGAATACTAGTACCCTAAAGGAATAATAATAATTATCCGCAAACCCCTATATAGTATAGTAGAAGCAGGTATGTATTGGTGGGTTATATACCATACACATCACCGTGAGAAGCTCGATATAGAAATATCCTCGTATGATCTATATCTCTTAATTACTACTATATAGAACGCATTTGCGGTAATTGCTCTACAAACCGATGATATACTTATCCTAGGAAGTGAAGTATTCTATGATAAGGAAGCACAAGAGTTAAAGAGAGCTAGTTTTCTCGCAAAGCTAGCAGAAGTGCTTATATCTGTAAGCTCTCTAACCTTCAACGGATGCTGCCTAATTCAAGAAGGGGATAAGCTATTGATTATATAGAAGGGACAAGACCAGAAGATCAAGATAATTGAGCTAGTATCTAAATAGTGTATAAATGACTATTACGAGCAATATACTAGAGGTACTTACCTCTTAAGTATATACTAGCCAGAAGCTAGCTTCGACCTTTCGGTTACAGCTCAATATCAGGAACCTACGGATAATGATATATAAGTACTTAATAAGTATCTCTAGTAGCAAATAGATAACCTAGAAAGAGAACTATACTATATACTACTGAATCTGAGTTATACTAAGCTCTTTGTGTATATTGATAGCTCGTTTACTAACAATAAGGACCTTAGCTTGCAAATAGGGTTCGTCATTTTTATAGTAACCGAAGAGTATATAACCGAAGTATTCAAGATAAGAGGTAACTTTATATATTGGAGTAGTACTAAGAGCAAATATATAACTAGAAGTATCCTTACTTCCGAGATCTATATAATGGTCGCTAGTATCGATATAGCTATCGTTATAAGCCAAATACTCGATACGATCCTAAAGCAGCTGTACTTACCAGCATTACCAACTATAGTATATACCGATTCGTACAGCTTGTACAACTGCCTAGTCAAGCTTGGGATAACTAAAGAGAAGTGTTTAATGATCGATATTATAGTATTACAACAATCGTACGAATAGCAAGAGCTAGCTGAAGTACGATGGATCAAAGGAGATAACAATCCAGCTGATACTATAACAAAAGCAACTCCAAATAAAGTATTCGAGAAGGTACTAAACGATAACGAGCTTACCATATATATAGAAGGATAGATAGTCCGAAAAGAGAAGTAGTATTGAAGAAGGAGAATTCCTTATATTTTTCCTTATTTCCTTGAATTCACTCATTTTTAGTTAGGACAATACCGGAGATTTTAAAGTTTAAGTTTTCGTTTCCACAGTAACACTATACAAAATCGACATTTTTAAGAACACCCTTGAAGATGGATACAAGTAACGAAGAACATACGAAAAGGAAGAATAGAATTTTAAGAATCGATATTCGATATATACTAAGTACAAGCTTAAAAAGAATATATAAGGAGCTTCTTAGTTTTATAGCAACAGCGACCATTATTTCAACAATTTTGGGCGTAACTGGTTATAGGCAAAATAGAAGGGCAGAAGGGATCAAATATAAGCTTATAGCTAAAGCCTGCTTACCTAAGTAGTATATCATATATATACATGATATATATAGGCCGAAAAAGAAAAAGTTGTCAATATTGGAATATTGGTGCTTCGGCCAGGTAATAGCTGCACGGACTATCATACCTCAGGTATAAAGTATACTTTATCAAAATAGCTGTATATATTTTAGGTTGCTATATACCTACCTATATATCTGTATATACCGAAGCTGGAGTACCGGAGAGTATTAAAAGGAGCTTCGGAGTGTACTTATTATATACTATAAATAAGCTATTGTACAGCCAGTTAGTTGTAGAAGAATAAGACGATTTTACCTATTGATATAAGCTGGCTATTGTGTGCTTAGCCTAGTATCCCGGATAAATGTCGGTATAAGTTTACGTAACTTTATTAGATCTTCTTTCTTTTGAGCATATTACTTTTATTAGAAGGTCCAACCAACAATTTTCTTTCAAAATATTTTACTAATCTACTATTTCCTATAATACTTTATATAATTAAATATATTATAATTTATCTATATTAGTTCTAAATAGTTATTAATTTAGTTCTATAATTCAAGATCTATTTATATAAAGTTTAATCTTTCTTATTTTATTTAGAATATTATTATTATCTTAAATAAACTATTAATAAAATCTTTTTCTATATATAATAAATTATATTTATAATAATTATAAAAAGGGTTTCAAAACTATAATAGATTTCAGATATATTTTCTAATATATTTTAAATATAGAGTCTAATTTCTATTTTCTAGATAATATATTAAAATATATAATTCAAGTTATTAATATAACTTTTCAGATTATAAAGAAAAGTTTATAGAAATTAAAAATTTCTAGAAATATTATATAAGTTATTATAATATTACTTTATTTATAATCTACTTTTATCTAATATAAAGATATAAATATATATTATAAAAATTAATTAACTAATATAAATTATAAAGATTACTAATCTAGATTAGAGTTTCTCTATAGTTATAAATTTACTTAATAAATAATTTATAAACTTGGATTTTAGAGATTAATAATCTCTTTATATAAATCTTCAATATTAGTAACTCTAGAACTTTATTATTTAGTATTATAGGAACTGATTAGCTAATATAAGTTATAAAGATTATTAATCTAGATTAGAGTTTCTCTATAATTATAGATTTACTTGATAAGTATAATAATATATCTCGAAAGAATCGAATATATTTTAGAATTAAGAACTAAAGAACTAAAAGAGCTTTAGAGCTCGAAGAGCCTATATACAAAAAGTGATTATATAATAATTATATACCTAGCTAACTCTATTTAGTCCTAGTTTATATTGGCCTAACTAAGTACGAAATCGTATATATCGTTATATTACCCTCTTTTTCAATAAGATATATCTTTATATCTTCTTATAGTTATATCTAATAGTTCTATTAGTTAATAAATTATATATTTTGTAGTTTGAAATCGTTGTTGTAACCTATAAGTATAGCTAAATGAATATAAGAAGTAAAGTTAAATAAATAGTATATAATAGATTTGAAGCTAAAAATAAGTATTATAGTTATTAAATAAGTAATGATAGAAAATACTTCTTTTATACCAGTACTATAGGTTGGTTATCCTTAAAATAATTATAGTCTTCTTCTTCTTCTTAGTATAAATATAGCTATTCAGAAAGGAATATAGATAGGCTAGATAGTATAGAGTTGGCTAACTAGAAATCATATAAAAACAGTAATAAGGTTTTTAGATCGGATACCAAATACCAAATTAGATCGATATTGTAGTTTTGTTATTAGATACGATATACTAGTGATTTATATTATAGCTTATATACTAGGATCTACTCGACGATATATTTATTAGTACTAGTGATATTGATTGGCGATAGAGGTTTATTATACTATATAGATAAAGGATTATCAGCTACTTTATATAGCTTCTCAATAGAGAATATATTATAGATCTATATAGTATTAAGAAGCTCCAGTTGGTAGAAATAACCGATCTTCTTAAATACTTTAAAGCAACTACTTATAGAGTAATTAAGCTTCTTAGATAGATATTATATAGATAGATAGTATATATCCAATTAGATATAATCTCCTATATTGAAGTTTATAAGTTGCCTATATTTATTTGTAGATATTACTATATATACTTAAGCTTTGCAGATTGTATTATAAGTATAATCTAGAGTTTTATGATTCCTATAGATATAAGTATATATATCTTACAAATTGAGATTATCTGTAACAGACTGTAAATCAGCTTTCCAGTTTTATAGAGCTCTAGGGGTATATCTGTAAAGTACTTCGAAGAGAGATAGATCGCCGAGTAATATATAAGATAATATAAGTTATATATAATCTATTATAGACAAGAACTCAGACTAGTTATCTTGGTAATAGCTAACAAATAGTTATAGTCTTTGTTATAGATATTGATTATAAATCTTAGTTTGACTGTTAGTTTATAGGTGATCTATAATTGAGAACTTGATTTTAGTACTTAGGATATTATTAAACTCCTATTAGAAGGAAGAGATGAATTATAGTTTTCTATCTGAAAGTATAGTGGTCGGGGCTCTATAATACCGGTAAATATATATCAGGTAAAGCTTAGCTTGTTCTTATATAGTAATCGATTTATAGTATAGAATCGTAATTATTTACTTATTTAATCGATCGATGATTACCAGAATATTATTATATCTGTACTTATTTTTGTTGAAGCTATAGTAGTCTATTATAATATACTCCTATATATATATCGGAATAAGTAATAGGTATAATAGTCCAGAGATCTTATCTCTTGGAATAGAGCTATAGTAGTAAGTATGATAGTTATATATATAGTTAGTAATATCTGTAGAGATACTGTACCAATAGTACTAGTTTGAGAACAATAGGAAGGTTTTCTTAATACCTAGGTAAGCTATCGATATAGTATCGTATACTTCTCGGATAAATAATATATAGAGGTTATCTATATCAGATATAATTAGTCGACTATAGTAAAATAGTAGTCCATTTCTTAGCTCAAGGATTGAATTACTTTTGAGTACTTGGAGGTATAGTAATTGTAAACTTTTCTGATTATGATTTGCCTATAGAATATATATAATAAGATCCTAAGAGTTTGATATAATATTTAAGTTGAGCAAGTTAATAGTCGATTAATCGATTAAGTCGAAATAGGTTTGAATATAAGAAGTTAGGATCTTAGAGTTGTGCTATAAGTCTTTGAGTAATTATTGATTATAATACTCTTTCTTTATCCTATTCTGAAAGTCGAGCTTATCGACTTTATATATCAGTATATCTACCAAAGAGTTCTCTTTACTAGATCGATAGATAATTAGGAAATAATAATCTACTAGTAGTTCTATTTATCGAACTTACCTTATATTAAGAGTTTTAGTTGTTATAAAGTATTCTAATACTTTATAGTCTATAAAAACTCTGATCTGATAAAAAGTATTAGTAAACTTAGTATATTAATATATAAACGATTTAATAATTGCGAGTATTTCTTTATTATATACTTTATAATTGAGTTCTATAGTTTGTATAGTCTTGGAGTAGAAAGCGATAGATAACTAATTATCTTTATATTTCTGCAAAAGTATATTTATTACTATATTATCCGATATATCTGTTTCAAATATACAAAGGAGATTATAATTGTAGTACTATAATAGAGATATAGTTGTCAAAGTCTTTTTGAGTATATCGAATACCTACTGATAGGTAATATCGAAGTCGAAATATATTCCAGTTTTAGTTAGGTTGATCAGGAACTTAGTAATCACTCCAAAGTTGTAGATAAAGTATCTATAGAAGTTATAAAAACCTAATATTATTCTTTTGGAACTATACTGTAGTTCTGTTTTTTTTGTATACGAAATTTAAGATATGGTTCATCTGGAGATGAAATAGAATTATAGTATAGTTCTATTAACTCTAACTATTAGAATTAGAGTTTTCTTTATATACTGTATATCGGACAACTATATAATTAATATATTCTGAATCCCTAATCCTAGGTAAGTATCATGATATAGATTATATAGAGTTTGTTCTATAATTGAAGGTTACTATATTTTGATAGGGTTATATACCAAAATGTGAAGTATTGTTGATATAGGATATATATATATCGTTAACCTCTGTTTACCTTTATATAAAAGTAAGTTCGTTTACCAAATAATATTCTATTTAATCTATATTATTATCTATTGAATATATTACTATTTCATCTATTTCTATATTGTATATTCCAAGATTCCTTATTCTCTATTTCTTATTCCCTATTCCCTATTTATCCACTATTACTATAGCCTAATTTATTCCCGAAGTATTAAGCTATTTGATTATAGTAAATACTATATTCAGTATAATTATTTGTATTCTATATCAATTTGCTATTATTTCGAATACCATCGTCCGATATTTATAGGATCAGTATTAAGCTAATTGTGAAAAATGTAAATAGATAAAAAAGTATATTATCGGGTTTCTATTTATATATAATTATATATCTATTAAATTATCTTAGGAGAATTCGGTTCTGTAACCTATTATTCCGGTGGTGAACAGATTCCAATATTATAAGTATATATTCAAGAATCAGAGTTGTAAGAAGATTAAGCAGTATAGGAATAAGGAGTATAAGAAGAAACAAATAACCGATCAAGAATTATTTCAGGTAGTCAAATTATAATTATAGTTTAGTAAGAAGAAAGCCTAATATTAGATAGTAGATAAAGCCAAAAGATAGTAGCAAGTATATCAAGTTCGTCGAGAGCAAACTCGGGATATAGGAGAAGAGATTCTTGATAGTAAAGATAACAATTTTTATCTCTAGGATATTATAGATAATAATAAGATTTATAATAGTATAATAGATAAGATAGACAATAACAAGATTATATAGGAGATTGAACAGTAGCAAGCCGATATCTAAGTATAATAATTGGAATTATTAGAAAAGGCCTCTATATCCGAGATTGATCTATAGTTTAAGTATATTTAGTAGAATACTATATTGAATCAATCATAGTATAATTTGGTAGATATATTTTATTTCATCTAGATACCGGACCCTGAGGAGCCCTAATTGATCCGATTATTATAGGTATAGAAAGGGATTTTGTATCAGTATTTGGATATATTGGATAGGATTGATTATCGAGATATATTGAAATAGTAGGTATCGCCGAAGAATGAAATAGCTAATTAATAACTATTTGAATTATTGTAGAATATCTAAACTATTGCGAAGTATAGTAGATATTTCGAGGAGTTTATTTGTTATATAATACAGATTACCTTGATGGATGATTGAGAGGAAGCGATAAATAAGTATATTTTATTTTATTTATATTATATTTATCTATAAGGATTTTTAAGTATAAGTGAAGGAAATAGGAAGAGGATAGGATATAAATAGAAAGAAAATTAGAAGAAGATAGAAAGAAGATTATATATATATTAGAAGATATTATATAAAATTGAATAAAGAGGTATATTATATGATAATCCCAAACTTGGGGTTAAGGTTAATATAGAAGTTGAGGATTAGGGTTATTGAATAATAGGGATTCCTGGGGTAAATAAGGAACTAGCGAGATTAATAGATAGATAGAAACCGATATTATATATATTAAGGGATAATGGAGGTATATCTGTTATATTCGATAGAAGTTGGATAATAACTATTTATCTGTTGTATATAAGTATAGGGACGAGAGTGATACAAGTAATGATAGCTATAAGGGTATTGATTACGAGATAGTATTAACTAATATATTGATATATTTGTGCTAGTTGACCGTTATATAAGATACCAGTTGTACTAAGTTATATAGGTCTGCTATAATATATTATTTGATAGTATACAAGTTCGACCCCGAAACCAATTTGTTTCAGGTTATATTTTTTTATATCCCTATTTTGGCCGGGATATTGTAGATCAACTAGTTGATTATATTGGAGATTGCTATTCTATTACAACTATAGCCTATATTATAGTTGGAGAGTAAGAACGAGATAGTATCTGTATCTGATTATATCTATACGATTTGCTAGAAGTATTTATATAAGGGGTTATTTTCGCCGATATCGAGTATTTTGATCTAATTGGTTATAGGAAAACGGTTCAATAAGTAGTATCAATCGCTATCTAATATCTATTGGTCGATCGATAAAGCAATGATTTATTATTTAGGGTAATCTATAGAGTTGACCAAGATCGAGATTATATACCAGCAGTTGGTAGGTAAGTTATATATATAGATATAGTTGTTGATATTTGATATATTTGTACCAATAGTCGATTTGTATAAGATTGTGGATAGTATAGTATAGAGTTAGGTATTTCGGTAGTAGGAGTTTAGTTTCATCGATTATATTACTAACCAAATATAAATATAAGGTGATTAGTAGTATTTATATATATAGGTATAGAAGAGTATAAAGCAATAGACGATATTTATATAGAAATCTAACTATACAAATCGGGTATAGGTCAAGAGGCAGTTAAAGATATATTTGAGTATAGAGCGAGAGTTTTTGCGGATATTGATAGTATATATATATATTACTAGTAGGTAATCTGCCTATAGACCGGAGTTAGGGTCGATCAAGATATACAACAGTATATATTCGGTATACAATATTTATATAATCAATAGGCAGATATATATATTGACTATATATAACAAGGTATATAGCTGGTAGGGAAATACCAAGTATATTATACAATATTTGCCGGATACTATCAGTTAGATTGTAGTATAGTATTTGATCTGGGTACAGCTATTTATACAGGTATTGGATCGATAGGAGAGCAAGTATTTGTTTGTAGATAAGTAGGGATTATAGGATAGGAAATAGTTGAGTAAGGTATTGAAGAAGATTATATAGGATATATTGGGGGTATAGTTGATGATATCCGGATAGCGGTATATAGCTATTAGGATTGCTATATAGAAGTTGATATAGACAAACAAGATATAAGAGATGGATATAGAGAAAGACAAGAGAACAGAGGGTAGTAAGGAGGATTTCGTAATAGGGGATGATACAGAGAAGTTCGAGATAGATATATTTCGCTATATAATAGTACGACAAACCGGATATAGATAATAAGTGGCCTAGGTATATTATACTATCGATAAGGTATTTTTGTATCGGTTAGGGCCCGAGTTGGTATCGGTATATAAACAAATATCGGTTATATAGTATATATTGTTCAAGTTGGACAAGATATCATATATAGGGGAGGACGAGATACCGGGTGAGAAGACGAGGAAAGGAGTAAACAATAGGGTATAGGAGGAGGCGAAGAATTAGAAAGTAAATATCGGTTATCGCTATCCGGCTAGTCTAGGGTTGTTAGTCAACTATCTGGTTAAGTATAAGTAGCAAGCTATATCGAATTCAGTATTGATTAGGTTGCAATATATTTACCATAACCTATATACCAAACCCTGATCTGAGGGCTAGGTAGCAGTATTGGAGTTGGTATATTATCCATTGTCTATATAGCTATTGGTTATCGTGTTACCTAATACTATTCTTACCCGATTACACTGTAATCGGGTTTTTTTTGTATAGGAAAATTAAGATATAGTCCGTCCGGGGCTCAATCCCGATTACAGTATAATCGGGTTCTAGAGTTAGTGTTTTATTTGCGTACTATATATCGTACAGTTATTTAATTAGTATATTCCATGTCCCAAGACCGAGGCGAGTATCATAATGTAGATTATATATAGTTTATCCCAAAATTGAAGGTCACTATATTTTGATGGAGTTGCGTATCAAAATATGAAATATCGTTGAGATAGAATATATATCCTTATATAAAAGTAAGTTCCTTAAGCGAATTACCCTCCATTATTATCACCACCATATTTCCATTCAACCTATATTAATATCTATTAAACATATTTCTATTTTACTTATTTCTATATTGTATATTGCTATATTCCCTATTACCTATTTACCTATTATCACTATAGCCCAACCTATTCCCGAAGTATTGAGCTATATGATTATATTGAATCCTGTATTTAGTATGATCATTTGTATCCTATACCAATTTGCTATTACCTCCAGTACCATTATCCGATATTTGCGGGATCAGTATTATACCGACCGCGAAACACGTAAGCAGATAGAAGAGTATATCGCCGGGTTTCTATTTGTATATAATCATATATCTATTGAATTGCCTTAAGAGGATTCTGCTCTGCAATCTATTATTCCGGTATTCGATAGGTTCCAATATCATAAGTATATATTCAAAAACCAGAATCGCGATATAATAAGGAAGTATAGAAATAAAGAGTATAAGAAGAAATAGATTGCTAACCCAGAATTATTTCGTACAGTAAGATTACAATTATAGTTTAGTGAGAAGAAAGCCCAATATTGGGTTATAGATAAAGCAAAAGAACAGTAACAAGTATATCGAACCTATCGAGAGTAGACCCAGGAGGTAAAGGAAGAGATTCCTGATAGCGAAGATAATAACTCCTATCCCTAGGATACTATTAACGAGGTTGACGAGATAGATAAGATAGATAACAACGAGATTATATAGGAGATTGAGTAGTAGAAAGCTGATACCTAGGAACGATAATTGGAATTGTTGGCCAAGGCCTCTATATCCGAGATTAATCTATAGTTAAAGTACATCTAGTAAAATATTATATTGAATCAATCGCAGTACAATTTGGTAGATACATTTTATTTCACCCGGATACTGGATCCTGCGGAGCCCCAATTGACCCGATTATTACAGGTATGGAAAGGGATTTTAAATCGTTATTTGGATATATTGGAGGGGATCGATCATCAGGATATATTGAAATAGTAGGTATCGCCGAAAAATAAAGCTACTAGTTAATACCTATTTGAATTACCCCAGAATACTCAAACCATTGTGAAGTATAGTGGATATTTCGAGGGGTTTATTTGTTATATAATACGGACCGTATCGATGGACGATTGGGAGGAAGCGATAGGTAAGTATATTTCATTTTATTTATATTTATCAGGGATTCGATATTCGATATTCGATATTTAATATTTAACATTTAATATTTAATAACAAAAAAAAATAAATAAAAAATAAATAAAAAGAAAGGAAAAAATATATATATAATTGAGTTAGGGTTATTTGTATTGGGGTTAGGGTTAGTACAACAGTTGAGGTTAGGGTTATTGAATACTGGGGTTTCCCAGGGTAGAGATAGATATCGAGATTAATAGGTATATAGAAATAGGTATCAAATACACCGAGGGTCAATAGAGGTATATCCGTTATATTCGATAGAAGTTGGACGATAACTATTTATCTGCTGTATATATATATAGGGACGAGAGCAATGCAAGGGACAATAGCTATAAGGGTACCGATCGCGAGATAGTATTGACCAATATATTGATATATTTATATCAGTTGACCGTTATACAAGATACTAGTTATACCGGGTTATATAGGTCTACTATAATATATTATTTGGCAGTATACAGATTCGACCCCGAAACCAATTTGTTTCGTATAGTATTTTTTTATACCCCTATTTTGGCCGGGATATTATAGATCAACCAGTTGATCGTATTGGAGATTACCGTCCTATTACGGCTGTAGCCTGTATTACAGTTGGAGAGTAAGGACAAGATAGTATCCGTATCTGATCGTATCCATACAATCTGCCGGAAGTATTTATACAAGAGGTCATTTTCGCCGATATCGAGTATTTTGATATAGTTGGCTATAGGGAAGTAGTTCAATAAGTAGTATCAATCGCTATCCAATATCTATTGGTCGATTGATAAAGAGACGATTTATTATTTGGGGCAACCTATATTATTGAACAAGATCGAGACTATATACGAGCAGTTGGTAAGCAAGTTGTATACGAAGATATAGTTGTTGACATTTGATATATCTATACCGATAGTGGATTTATATAAGATTGTGGATAGTATAGTATAGAGTTAGGCGTTCTGGTAGCAAGGGTTTAGTTTCATCAACTATATTGCCAACCAGGAGCAAATATAAAACGATTAGCGGTATTTGTACAAACAGGTACAGAAGGGCAAGGGACGATAGATGATATTTATATAGAAACCCGATAGCATCAATCGAGTATAGGTTAAGAAGCAGTTGAAGATATATTTAAGTACCAAGCAGGAGTTTTTGTAGATATTGATATTATATATATATATTACCAATAGGCAACCTATACAAGGGCCGGAGTTGGGGTCGATCAAGGTATACAATAGTATTTATTCGGCCTATAATATTTACGTGATCAACAGATGGATATGTTTTTTGACTATATATAACAAGGTATATATACAGCAGGGGAATACCGAATATATCGTACGATATTTGCCGGAGGCCATCAGTCAGATCGTAGTCTAGTATTTGATCCGGGTACAGCTATTTGCACAGATATTAAATCGACAGAAGAGCAAGTATTTGTTTACAGACCGGCAGGGACCATAGGTAGAAGAGCAGTTGAGTGAGATATTGAAGGGGATCATATAGGATATATTGGGGGTACAGTTGACGATATCGGGGTGGCAGTATATAGCCATTGGGATTACTACGCAGAAGTTGATATAGGCAAGCAAGATATAGGAGATAGATACAGAGGGGGCCGAGAGAACAGAGAGCAGTAAGGAGGAGTTTGCGGTAGGGAATAATATAGAGGAGTTGGAGATAAATATATTTCGGCATATGATAGTACGATAAGCTAGATACAGACAACAGATAGTATAGGTGCATTATACTATCGATAGAGCATTTTTGTATCGATTGGGGTCTGAGTTGGTATCGGTATATAAGTAGGTATCGATTGTATAGTATATGTTGTTCAAGTTGGACGAGATACCGAGTAAGAAGATAAGTAAGAAGATAAATAAGAAGATATATAAGAAGACGAATAAAGAAGTGAAAGATAGGGTATAGGATAAGGAGAAGTATCCAGGGATGAAGATCGGTCATCGCCGTTATACCAGTTAAGGGTTATTGGTTAATCGTCCGATCAAACACAAGCGGAGAGCTATATCGGATTCGGTATTAATTGGATTACAGTATATTTACTATAACCTGTATGCCAAACCCCGATCCGAGGGCCAAGCAGCCGTATTGGAATTGGTACATCATCCATCACCTATACAGCTATTAGTTATCGTATTGTCTACCAGCAACAATAAGTCGGCGTTGTTTTTTTCTATAGTAGTAGTAACCTAGCAGCAGATGGTCGTAGTAGTAGTACCATTCGTAGTATTGGTGGACGATATCATCGACCGGGAGCAGAAGGCGGGATTGAATTACGAAGAATAGATAGGGGAGGTATCCGGGCACGAATTATATCAGTTGATCGTGGTCAGCGCAGATCGGGCTGTACAAAGGGAGTTTTTGCATTATACCAAGGGGTTGGAGTTAGAGGAGCAATTGGTGTATATATTTTTTGACAAGTATTATATCACATATACCGATATATCATATCGGGAACGATTACGGATATTATAGATGTTATAATATTTGAATTGTCTATTTACCGCATTGATAGCCATATTGATAGTAGCATTGGAGAAGATATTAAAGGAGCAGTTATATATTGACAACTTAGGGTTAGGGTTAGGGTTAGGGTTAGGGTTAGGGTTAGGGTTAGGGTTAGGGTTAGGGTTAGGGTTAGGGTTAGGGTTAGGGTTAGGGTTAGGGTTAGGGTTAGGGTTAGGGTTA